>OX381614.1:6270973-8770973 GCA_947459985.1 Diloba caeruleocephala
TACCACTGTGCGATCACCAATCCATAGACTAACCGCCCTAAGCATTGTTTCCTCGCCGGTCGTTTATCGATCAGTGAGTGCAACTGGCTGTGAGCGCCATATCGCTAGTCATAACCGTTATTACATAAATACAAAAATAAAAGTAAAACTCGATTACTCAAAAAAAAACGAAACTGTTGTTTGGTACTCGGCACAGAAGACCTTTTTTCCATATATAGGTACCGTAGATGAAGACTAAGGGATGGATGATAAAAAGGTGAGCAGCAGTGCTCTTCTGTGTATTAAATATTATCATCATCACCGTCATAGATATCCACAACGACTAGTTACATGCCGTATCATATATCCTCTCGAAGTTCCTTCTTTCTAACTTGTTCGTCTATGAACTACACCTGACTAGCCGTCAGTTCAGACAAATAGCCTTGCCAACGGCTATCTGTATTTAATCGCAGGCTGTAAGGAAGCTGTCTGAGCCATTTAGAAACGTTTTCCGATGATTACGAAAGCAGCTAGCTAATTATTCCGTGGAGTCGTGATGGATGACCTGCGTCGGGCATACGCTTATGCAAATAATTGTGATATTAGATTGATGTACGCGGCTGTGGAGACCGTTGCCTTGATTTATTGGTTTAACCATAGAAGATTTATTAGCAATTAGTCATATAGTGATACGAATCTAATGGCTTCTGTATTTATCTGTCACAAACTAAAATCTTAAAATAGGTAGTACGTTTATTGTTGATTTTTACAAAGAATAAAAATAGTAACTATTTTAAATTTCGGACTGTTTATTACAAGTTCTATAAACTTCCGTACCTGTCAATCCATTCATAATTGGCAGTGACATCTCGACTTTGATAACTAAAATAGGAGAAAAAGAACCCATACGTAACAAGAGGAGATGCTTGAAAACAGAATGAGTCCAATTTTCAGCTCGAGCTAAGTTTGTTAAATACTTTTAAGGTTGTCTGGTGCCGGCTAAGAATACCACCACCCGATCTCATCCCGTGGGTCTCGTAAAATGCGACAGTGGGATTAGCTGGAGGATGGACAGCAGCGTCCTTCGAGTAGGTACTTTTATAACTCAACTGCGAGCGCCAACCCGTCTGCCACGAGTGGCGATTATGGCAAAACGCCCAATTAACACAATACCTACCGGTCATTGTGGCAATGTTTGGGGAGGCTTCTGTCCAGCAGTGGACGTTCTTCGGCTGCAATGATGATGATGATTTTTAAGGCTATCGGAGATTATAATAGTATTCAACATATGGACACAGAGTTTGGGAAATATGGAGTTGTACAAAAAAAGGAGTTAGTCGATTCCAGGTACAGCCATTTCTATGCCATCGAGAATTATTATACAAATATGTCAATTATTTATCCCTTTATTAAATTTAATAATGACAGCACTATGCAAATAAACAGGTTTCGCTCATCGCGTACAATCGCTAACGTAACCTATTTAACAAAGATAAATAGCCTATGCAATCTACAATCAATATGCCAATTATCGCAACCTTCGTTTTAGGTATGCCGTTGAAAATATTGATTAGGTCAATAAAATTATATTAAGTACCTAACTATAATATAGTACTTTTTGTGAAAAGCGCAGAGAGAAGTTTGGCTTATGTTCAAACAAAATTGAAAACTGAAGATAAAAAACATCTCAATAATTATAAAACATCTCGCGCGCATACATTGTAAGATGGGAGAAATTTAGTCCAGCTGCGGATTGTGGAAGGCAGAACCTCCTGAAAGTACATTTTTGGAACTGCAAACGAGAACGGCCTACCCAAAGATATTGGAAGAAAGGAGATACGCCATGTAGAAAAAAATGTATGCGAGCCTAGAAATCCATTTTCCCACAACCATTCTTCATAAAAGCACACTAATGCACACAGTTACAAAGTCTCATCCAATGAACTGAATAAACACAACATTACAATTGGCTTTTCATACTAAAAACACACCCAGGACTTTGTAGGTAGCCAATCATACCGAGCGTACAGACCGTAAACGACAGCCGTACCACACAACGCGTAAGTTTATTGGGAATACCATTCGCTGTTCTATTCACTGCGTTTGTTATTCAACGACTGCTAGTTAAAAGTGGTAGGTAAGAAGCATTGTATTTTGTACAAAAATAATAATGTCGTGCTGCTCCATCAATCCAACATAACATCATAACATCATAAAGTAAACAAAACATTTTTATTTATACTTTTTATAGACAAATACAAGAAAATTCCTTCACTTGGATATTGTATATGATTCCTTCCTTGACAAATTTATGAAAATGTTTTAGTTTTTAATAGAATAAAGACTTATCAATGAGTAAACTAACCATTTACAAATAATTTGAGGAAAAAAAAAAACTAGAAAAGGAATTTTTCATTACAAGATGCTTAGAAATCTGTGTCAAGGTAGAGATTTTTCGATATTTCGGAAAATTTTGTACTACTGTAAATCCGTAAGATTCTGCTGAACATATATTGTGGTTTTTTTGTAGGTATTGACCCAAGCTCTCACCCCCTGCAGTATGTCGTGCTATTTACTGGACAGCCTGTATATATGTATGTGCTGTTTGCTGCGATTGGTCAGCTTAATGCTGCCATGACAATTTAATCATAAACTTTCGTACTTAAATATTAAAATCATACTTATAGATATACTTTTTAAGAAGTTTACTCTTTACTCCTACATTGTCCTGGAATAATCTTTATTTTGAGTACAATATAGTCAAAAATATTGTAATGATTACTATGAGTTAAAAAAGTAACCATGGAGTATCTTGCACGTTCTTCTCCATAGGAAATCTACATCTTGAATTGCGGCAACAAAAATCTGACTATTCGTAATCACCACCAATGCCTGTAAATGGTTTTGCACGAATAAAAAATACTTTATTCGTGCAAAACCATTATATTATTACAAATTATCTTTTATATTTATGGTCCTAAACAAAATCTGACTAATTCAACAGCTGTTTCTTAGGGTAACATACTGGCAGCTAGGAGGTACGCTTTCTATGTCTAATTTAGTAAACATAATCAGCCCATTACTGTCCCACTGCTGGGCAAGGGCCTCTTCTCACAATGAGAAAGGTTAAACCTTAGTCCATAGCCTGGCCTAGTGAGGGTAGGTGGACTACACCCACCATTGAGAAAATTTGTTGGAGCTCTCTCAGGTGTGTATATTTCTTCACGATATTATCCTTCACCGTTAACGCAAGTAACAATCAAATTCATATACGGATATGAATCTGAAGCGTTCACTCAGAAGTTAGCACATCACCGGAAAGAATGACACGCAAAATCTTCTACGCATTGAAAACTAAATGATATGTTCTACGCCATTTTCCAGGCAATGTTCCACGTAAAAGTGATTATGTTGTTCATACTATCACGAAATATTACTATTGCGATCTTTGACATGACTTACGCGATAGTTCTCAGCTTACTTGTAAATTGAAAGTAGAAACTGATAAGGATACAGACATTCATCATTTGTTTTACGGTGTTGGGTATTGCATAAATTTCACTCGACTGGATGGCGCAGAGTGAAACCATTTACATCTTATATTGCTCTTACTTGTTTAGTTATCATCATATCAGCAGAAGGATGTCTACTACTGAACAAATGCCCTCCCCATCGATTTCCACAACTACCGGTAACATGACGCCCACATCCGACGCATCCCAGCTACCTTTACCATTTGTCTATCCATCTCGTTGCAGGCCGCCCCACGCCTCGTTTTTTAGTGCGTGATCTCCACTCGAGAACCTTTCTGCCTCAACAGCCATCAGAGCTACGAGCTATGTGCTCCGCCTTCCTTCTTTCCTTCATTTCAGCTATGCCACCGGGAACTTAGTTCTTCCCTGGATCTCCTCATGTCACAGAAGAAACCAAATGTAGCTCTCTATATAGGTCGCTGATAACACACACGACTTGTTTAACAAATTCCAAATATGTATATCTTGAGCCGTTATCCGTATGTCCGGTGTAATAATATAGCACCACTCTATCTCTAGAGGGATTGGAAGGACCGTCCCTTCTGTAGAACAGCAGCTATTCTGCGTTCACCGACCCGCGTGCTAACCGTCGTGAGTACTGGCAAATTCCCCCTAAAATGACGACACAATTGTGAAAATCTACGGGAGAGGGCTTTGTTCAGCAGTGGACGTAATTTGCCTGATATGATAATATTCTGAGCAAATATAAATCGACTGTGTCTATGTGAACTACGACCATCCGATTGGCTCGAGCAGCGACTCGTCAACCTGAAGTAACGAGGAAAAATCAGAGCAATAAAGTTCAATCTCACTAAGAAACATCTAAGACACATCACACTTGGAGTGCATCACAATAAAATCGCTTCTAGCCAGCAAAGACCACACATATAGACACTAGACTGAGGTAGACACCTCAGTCAAGTATCATAATGTGGTAGATCCACTTTTAATTTCCTTTCGTATTACGTAGGTATTTATATGTATGTATTTAATATGTGCATACAGACCTGCTGTCGCCCGCGGTTTCACCCGCGTTACAAAAACACGGAAACACGTGTTTCTTTATTTTCAACTAAAAAGCCTATTAACAATGTTCCTAGTTCCAACTTCAAAAATAACGGATACTCTATACAAATTTCACACATTTGTATACATTAACATTGCCATCATCATCATCATATCAGCCACAGGACGTCCACTGCTGAACAAAAGCCTCCCCCTTAGATTTCCACAACGAGCGGTTACATGCCGCCCGGTGCGCTGTCTCCATTCTAGAACCTTTGTGCCCCAGCGGCCATCAGTTCTACCAGCAATGTGCCTTGCCCATTGCCACTTCAGTTTACTAATCCTTTCAGCCATGTCGACAACTTTAGTTCTCTAGTGCCAGTAATTGGTTTATTTGAAATAAAAATCTTTGACTTTGACTCTCATAGGTTTCACTTATAAAATGACGTAGTTTTATACAACCTTTCTTATATATAACAAATAGGGGTTATTTTACCACCTTAGGGGTGGACTTATTAAAATTCCTTCATTAGTGGATGCCTACGTTGTTAAAGGGATCAACTGCCAATATTTCAACTTTGTAGCCCCCGCGGCTTAGTCTCTTCGTGGATGAATCAACAGTCAGGACAAATAATTATTTATTTATGGGTAGAAGATATAGATAATTTACTTATTTGGTCTGCACTAAGAATTTAACCACCTTTGATTAGTTTAACAGGAAATGGCGGTCGATGAGCTATAGTGAAATATTTGTGTTGTAAATTTCTCCGTTTTTGGCTCAGCTAAATTTATGGATGTGCATTGTGCATTAGATTGACACTTTTTTTTATTGGTGTCCAGTGGGAACTCTACATGAACCTCCCCCTCCCCGGGGAAGGGTTAAGGGGCACGCCGGGCTCCTACCGGCTAAAACCACTGGAGCTAATAATCAAATAATCACCCATGGAAATGTGGCGATTCCAGTACATTTTGTATTCTAAACCAACTTGTCGCCGTTAAAATCACAACACATGTTGTATGTTCATCTGTAGTGACAAGTTATTCATTTGCGTACGTCTTGTTATTTTGCCGGGCTGAATCTGTAGCCTGGAGTCATACGCCGTATAAAACATAGATATTTGTTGAGCCTCGAGGAGACAGTGAGCGATCTCCTGGCAAGTTAACTGTTACTGTAAATATTTAAACGTAAGTTGTAAGCCATTCACTAACATATTCAAGATTTTATTACTAAATACCTGAGCAGCAGTTTTGAGTACAGGCCTTAAAATGAACACGGGCAAGACGAAAGTCATCTCAAATGCCCATGTCGTGCCCATCCCAACATCCGTTGGGAGCTCTGTTTTCAAAGTTGCAAGAGTATGTCTACTTGGACAAACCGTTCAGTTAGGTAAGTCCAACTTCGATAAAGAGGTCAATCGTCGAATCCGACTCGGCTGGGCCGAGTTCGGGAAACCAGTGATGACATATGGCACAGATAACGTGGTCACTCACTATGGGGCTCATAAGAAAGCTCAAGGTCAGTCAGCGAGCTATGCAGATAGCTATGAGAGGAGATCCGTAGAAGAACTTAAGTTGCCGGCTGAAAGGATTAGTAAACTAAAGCGGCAATGGGCGGGGCACGTAGCTCGTAGAACTGATGGCCATTGGGGCAAAAAGGTTCTCGAGTGGAGACCGCGCACCGGAAAACGCAGTGTGGGACGACATCCAACGAGGTGGACAGAAGACCAGGTGAAGGTCGCTGGGAGTCGTTGGATGCGGGTGGCATGTAGCCACTCGTTGTGAAAATCTAGGAGGGAGGCCTTTATTCAGCAGTGGACGTTCTTTGGCTGATATGATGATGATGAGGTAGAACGTGAAATTAACGTGTGTATCCTGGCAAAGATTAAACCAGCCCGCCCCACCTACGGCAATATTAAAGGTGACTAAGGGTTCATATCAAAAAGATGCGCAGCAGCCTCCCTTGTGCTCATAATAACATACCACGATCTCCAATCCACCCGCCAAGCATGGCGATTATTGCAATATCCCCGTTTTTTGTCGCGATTAAATCTTCGAACTTCCTCTGCCCTGTGGGAAGGGCGTAGGTGCATACTGGACTCTTGCCGGCTAAAACACTACCTATGACTGGGGGCAGTTTCCGCCGGGCATTGGGTCACACCCCCGGCAGATGGCAATGTCCCCTAGGATCGTTCATTGTAGCGGTCATTGGGCTACCCGTGTTTAGCAGTTGACGTTCATGAGCTGATGAAACAGAGAATAGAAAGCTGATTTTTTTTTGACAGATATTGGCGTACATACATAAACTTACAAAGGAAAATAATACACACAATCAACTTGATTACCAGTTCGGCAATCGCTTTGTAGTCGTGTCAATGAGATCCACACTCAGCATGGTACGGTGGCTTCGCGTGAGCGGCAACCCAAAGCTGGTTTTCAGCGTGACAAGTGAAGCCAGTAAAAAGATCTTTCTTGTTTCCATACGTATTAACGTTTATTATTAACGTTTCGATTCCCGCACGGAACAAATATTTGTGTGATCTGCAGGTAGTTGTTCCGGGTCTGGGTGTATTGTGTGTGAAATGTTTGTAAACGCACCCACGACACAGGAAAAATCCTGGAGTGAGGCAACGATTTAAAAAAAATAGAATTATATGAAATGAATGAAAAATAAAAATAGGCTTCCTGCGCTACGTAGTAGGCTTGATCCCCGCACGGAAACAATATTTGTATCATCTACAGATAGTTGCTCCGATGTATGTGCATGTGAGATTGCTGTCGCTGTACTGCTCACGCTACAGGAGATATCCGTCGTAAGCATAGTTAAATAGTGAAATGTCTATCTCTTGTATCGAATTGTAAAAGACAGAAGAAAACGATCAGGTTCTATAACCAGCAGAACCTGGCAAAAAGTCAGATGAATTACAAGATGTAGAAAATGAATTATACCTTGTTTACTTACGAAAAGAGATAAAATACTGCATTAAGATAATATTTATGTTTTAAATATACAATAAAGTTTTAAAATATACATAAAGTTTTAAAATATACAATAAAGTAACAGGTTGGTAACTGACTGATCAACATATTAAATTATTCTCATCAACAAGCCAGCATTGCCGTACACATCGCGACTGATTCTGAGCTAGAACCACTTCGCTTATCTATATAAATCGCCTGCCATAAAATACCTCGTTAATGAAAGCGCATTTTACATACTTCCAACCCCAACAGCTATTCAGGCCAATTTTGAACGGTACACTTTAATAAATATCCCATATTAATTAGTTAGTACCATTTATTTTTTCGTACTTTGTCCGCCAACATATCACTTTACGCGGCCATATTTTAAGTCCGCTGACAGGAACCACCTTACAGTTCGACCCGCTGATTATTACCATTAAATATAACTTTTATAAACTGGTCACACCAAGTATGGTCCCTACTTCTCCATAATATATTGCCATACACTAGGATATAATTGTTAGACTTCTCGATAGTGAAGCTATTTTAGTGAAACCTCAAACTATCGCTTGACAAAAAAACTAGTAAATTATTTGGAAGTGAATAATTTGTTGACTGTGAAAATGGATAGCTGTAAATAAGACGTATACAAGTCGCTGTAAATAATTCTGACAAACGTTTGTTAGGCTATTTTATGTCTTCTTTATTTTATCGTAACGTGAAATTGAATTTTTCCAAAATAAACACTAGGCAGGTATTGTATTGTTCAGTTTCTAAATTTTCGTTATTATGCACTTACTTAATTTACAGCATTCCACATAAATAAATTAAGGTGAGTGCTTATTAGACTACTTAAATGCCTATCAAATTCACCTTAACACTTCTTCCGATTTGGCACTAGCAAGGAGAGAAAATGATAACTTCTAATAGTATAGCAGTTTCACAATGAAGTTAAAAATGAAGAAGACCAGTTTTATTCATAACTATTACAAAGGAACTGAGTCAACATCTTCTCCTTTATATACATAACCATGGGAACGGAAAGCGCTACCTTCCTTATAGCACATTTATGAGGTCATAATTATATAACATATCCTTATGAAGCCAGTCTCAGCTCAGTAGTTACTCTCTATCATACTAATATAATGTTATCACTTCATAGTCAAGCTTGCGTTCCAGTGCGCTGCAATAAATTCCTACCTGACCTTTCAGCTAGAGTATTTATAGTACAACTCTAATCGCATTGAAATATTGATATTGGACAGTAAATTTCATGCTAATGAGGCTGGCAACATTGGCTATAGGTGCGACCAGTAACTAGCAAGGTAATAAGATGGCCCGTTTAGAATAATAGCACAGATTATATTTATTGGAGCATATAAAATGTATCACGACGGACTGTTGAGTTTAATCTGTGCATTCGACCAGCAGTTACCTACTAAATTATGGGAGATTTTAAGCTTAAAATAATCGTCTAGCGTCTCGTCGTTATTTGCAGTCGGAACTATCTATAATATGTGGGTAGGTACATGCCTAGTACGAGGGCGGCACTGAAAATTTCGGGAATCAAGGAAGTGACACAACATTACTATTTAAAAATGTATTTATTGCTTTTCGAAGTATTCTTCGCGAAATTTGACACATTTTTCCATACGATGGAACCAATCATTGAAGCAACCATTCCATTCGGAAGTTGGGGTCTCCAAAATGGCCGTTTTGTAGGCGTCCACAGCTTCTTTAGGTGATGAAAATCTCTGTCCACGCAATTTATTCTTTATTTTAGGGAAAGTATAGAAATCATTAGGGCTTAGGTCGGGGCTGTACGGCGGATGGTCTAATAATTCTATGTTTTCTTGCTCTAAAAACTCTTTTGTTCTGTGCGCGGTGTGAGAACTCGCATTGTCGTGATGGAGGATGATGCGGCGGTTGCAGTTCTCTCTACGGAGTTCAGAAACGACCAGTGGCAAACAAATGCTAGCATACCATTCTGCATTAACCGTTCTTTGTCCCTTAAGAGGAATAGTCGTAACATGGCCGGTTTTGGAGACAAACGTGGCCACCATTTTTTTGCAACACTCCGTGAACGAACAATTTTTGTTGGCTTTAACTCATTTTCGAACACCCAAACTCGTGACTGGTTTTTTGTTTCGGGTTCGTACGCATATATCCAGGATTCGTCACCTGATACGATGTTGTATACAGCATTTGAGGATCCTGCGTGGAATCTTTCGAGAGTTCTGACGCACCAAGTAACGCGAGCCGCTTTTTGCTCTTCACATAGCAAATGCGATATCCATCGGGAAAACAACTTTTTTACACCTAATTGTTCATCCAAGATTATTTGTATTTGACTCATGCCAATGTCTAAAGTTGCCTGAATTTCGCGGTATGTCACATGTCGATCTTCCTCAATCAGCTTACGCACAGCATCAACGTTTTCTTGGGTGACTGCAGTTTTTGGAAGACCTTGACGAGGATCATCACTGCGCTTGACACGTTCACGTTGAAATTCAGCAAACCAGCGATAAATTGTGGTTTTGGATGGGGCTTCATCACCAAATGCAGAAATCATCCGGTCAACACACTGTTTTTGTGTTAAACCACTTCGAAAGTCATAATAAATCATCGCTCTTGAATTTTCTGGAGTCAATTCCATTTTCTCAACGACTAAACAAGTTTGACAAAACCTTGTGACAAGACCGTGAATCTTTTTTTAAATAAATAAATGGTATTCGATTTGTAAAACCAAGGAGTTTTCAATTAAAAAGATTTTAATATGACAGGAACAGTGGAAATATTCCATTCCCGATACTTTTAGAGCAGCCTATGTATGCAATTGTGTACAGATACACATGTGAATTAGAATATTGAGGAAATAAAATTCTTGTTTTTTTTTTCGTAGCTTGCTATTCTAATAGAGCGAAACAAATGAGGTATTGCAGATTGTACTTAATTGTATACTTTAAAACAAATATCTCGTAGATTTAAACAATTCACTGGCTTGAATACCATATTCACACAATAATATCGTCTAACTAATTATTGCATTAGACAAGGTTGGCGGTAATATTATCGTAAGGACTTATACATACAGTCCATGTTCGATGCCACGATCTTAGACGATATTAACACCTAGCAAGAAAGTCGGCACACCATTTTGACGGTGACATGAAACCATTCACTGGACGACCCGTTATGTCTCGGCCATTTCCTTGTGGATATTGCTCCCGAAAAATAATTTGATGACGATTTCTGATGTGACAAAATGGCTATATTTCAACATTATCTATGCACTTGATTGATGATTAAATATCATCTGAGAATAATAACAGAAGGATCGCCTCTTGCGGACCGCTATGACCTAAAACCTAAATATATTCATGTGTACCTACGCAGCTTATATTTACTTTCCCTATCACACGCACAAGCGCATAGATAGTAACCTTTTATGACACCCTGCACTGAAAGAGAAAGGTAGCTTCCGCTTTAGGATTGGTCCCGAACAGGCCTATAGCTCTTATTAAGGCCCCATGAAGAAGACTAGGCTAGGCTGAGCTGGATAACAAAAGCAGAGAGCTGAGTTCTGCAGCGCTTGGCAGAGACCTGAGTAAAGAAAGCTGCCTTATAACACATTCGATTCCACTAGAAAACAGTAACAGCCGTGACGCACGTCTGTCTTAACTCTTTGATATAAAGGAATTATAAGCGACCCTGTTCTCAAGCCCATCCCACGGATACATTCTGCAGGCTTGGTATTCTTGTACATAACTATAGCATTTTGTATTAATAGTATCGGTTATATATGATTAATATTGCACAGCACAACCTAAATACTTACTAATGTCTAACATGATTTGGATATTGCCGCCGACTGTGCAAAGTACCGACGCATGCATTGACTGAATCAAATTAAAGAAAATATATTTTGAGTGAAGTTGACTAGAGCTCGTAAATGGGCTGGCTCGGCCGGGTAGTACCACGCCGTCACGGAATACCAGCGTGAAGTAGCAACATCGTTGGTAACAACGCTGTTGCTGCGTTTCGTACGGTGAGTGACGACCCCAAAAATATGGCTGACATACGACATGAGCGTTCAAGGAAAATAAAAGATGTTTTATCTTAAAAGAAAAGTAATTTGTGCAAAGTGTCGTCTTTTCTTCTACCTCTAAACTATTCTTACTTCTTTTCATCTACTGGAAGAAATCTACTACTGGCTACAGTATCCAGTAGTACTCTACAGCTTAAAAACGGGTTGCCTTGACTGGGTACGTATTACGCTGTCACTGAATAATACTCCCCTTCTTTTCCTCCTGTCTCCCTTTCTCGTTCCACTCTCCCCCCTCCTTAATAGGTTGGCAACGCATCATCAACTCCTCAGGTGTTATGGATGGTTATGTTTTATTACGTGTTAAAGTTGTATTATAATGCAAAGGAATGATTCACAGTTCCAATCTTGAAGAGACCTCACCTTTCCTGGGTGTCTCGTTCGGCGGATGGATACCAAAGCAACAATATACCTAAATAAATAAATCTCAAAAAGATAAAGATATATAATAAGTAGTAGGTAGGTTCGTATACAATCTGAAACTCGCCACATCTTGGGATAAAGATCCTACTCCGAACTACCAAGTCCTTAGCAAAATGAGAAATATACTAGGATAAAAACAAATAATAAATAGAATGGATAGACGATCTGGTGAAGGAAGCTGGAAGCCGTTGGAAGCGGGTGGCTAGTAATCGGTCCTTATGGGAATCAATGGGAGGCTTCTGTTTAGGCCGTTCGTCGGCTAATATGATGATAGTGAAGCGAAGAAAGAAACCGGTGTCAAGCGATCACCTTTTGATTAGATCCATCAATATTCTATTTGTAGGTATACCTATACAACTAAGAGGAATACTTATTTAAGCCGTCTCAATCATGAAATATTAGTGACTATCAACATAGTTTAAATCTACGTTCACCATATCTTAAATGTTAAATAATTCCAATTATCATCTAAATTACATGATTAGACTGTAAGTTATTAGAACAGACCTTCAACGGTTCTATATACTAATAAATAAAATGGAAGTGTCTGTTTGTAATGTCAAAATAACAGCTTTTTTTGTCTGTCTATTTGTTCCCGCTAATCTCCGAAACGGCTGGACCGATTTCTACGGGACTGTCACTGGCAGATAGCTGATGATATAAGGAATAACTTCGGCTAGTTTAATTTTAGAAAAAGAATTAAGGTTCCGCGCAAAATAATTATTACCCATGAAATCCAAAACATATACTCCTGTGTCAAATGTCTATGCCAAAGTACTCTAAATTATTTATAATAATCCAATTTCTTTTAAACTAAACAGCGGTTGAAACCGCGGGTCTCAGCTAGTCAATTATAGGATGGAATGTTTATTAGGTTACTATTATAAGTGCATACTATTAGAAGGACACGTATTATGCATTAATAAGCACTTCAAAGTCTATGTTTACTTCCAACAATACGATATAATAATAACGATATAATTTGGTAGATATTGAAATAAACCGTAACGCGAAGCCTGTGCGTCAAGAAATGACATTGAACTAAAATCGCTTTGCATATTAGCTTTTAAATGTCAGCTGCTAAACAAATATTCGCCAAAAGCTATAATAATAATAGGCTACTAGAGGAATAATTGGTAGTGTAATATTCACCATGACCAGCTGACGCTTAATCACTGCATGCAGTAGAATACATCCCTCTAAAACACACATGTAAAATGAAACAGGCCTACTTCTCGCACATATCTTAAGAAATAGCTAACTGAAATAAAGAAAGCCTAGTAACTTGGCTTCAAGTGACTTGGAGCGTCTTTCAATCATCAGTGTGAATTGACAAATTTTCAGATCAAACTTGGTAAATTTTCGAAGGTTACATTAATATTAATTTTATCATCATTTCGGCCGAATGAAGTCCACTGCTGGACACAGGCCTCCCCCAAAGATCACCACAACGACCGATATGGGTATGCTGTGTGGTCGTTGGGGGGTCTTGCCATAAATTATATTTAAGTTATAACCTACCAATTTTGATTTGGAAGTTTGTAAATTCAAACAACATTTTTGCTCATCAAGATATTGCAAGTACCGTATAGGCTTTTTGGATTGCCTATGCGGTACTTGCAATAAATATAAGCCTTATCCAAAACTGTGATCTTTAGGCACACGCACCTTGCTTTTTTAAAATATTTAGCTGGAATCAGGAATAAGAGGTCCGTAGAAGAGCTAAAGTTGCCGACATATCTGAAAGGATAAGTAAGCTGAAGTGGTAATGGGCAGGGCAATGTACCCGTAGAATCGTAGACCTACTGGCCGTTGGGGC
This sequence comes from Diloba caeruleocephala, assembly GCA_947459985.1. Lineage (NCBI taxonomy): Eukaryota > Metazoa > Arthropoda > Insecta > Lepidoptera > Noctuidae > Diloba > Diloba caeruleocephala. Next base: position 6,284,799 of record OX381614.1, read on the forward strand.
AAAAAGGTTCTCGAGTGGAGACCGCGCACCGGAAAACGCAGCGTAGCGACCTCTAACGAGATGGACGTATGATCTGGTGAAGGTTGCTGGGAGCCGTTGGATGCGGGTGACATGTAACCGGACTTTGTGGAAACCTATGGGGGAGGCCTTTGTTCAGCAATGGACGTCCTTTGGCTATGATGATGATTTATGAATGGGTCCGCTCTTGACCTCGATCTCGCCTGATGCAAAGCGATGGATGCACAATCTACATCTCTCTACAATGAATCGAGCGCACCCAGAACACGCCTAGTCACTCTTACTTTAAAGGTTAACGGGTCATACGGGTCAGCAGGGAAAGCAGACGCTGGCAGGAAGTTCCACACTGGCGCATAATGAAGGCAAAGGAAAACGCGCTGAGTACGACATATTATGATATCAACCATGCGCCATTCGCACTACCTGCAATGCGTTTGGAAATCCGTTGGTAGAAGAGACAGGGTGAGATCAGTTCCTGTAGTTGGCATACTCCGCGAAGTACAATCTGTAGAAGACTGACAGGCAAGCAACTTTTCACCGATGTACCAAGCTGTGGAGTTAGGCTACCAGTGATTTCTTTCTTTCTTTCTTTCTTTTCTTCTTTCTGAGTCTCGTTCCATAATGTTCTCTCCAAAATAATATATATCTACAAAGCTAATAGGCTTTTATACTGGATAGATATCTTTCTGAGACTGTACTGTCACCTGAGTACCCAGGAACTCCTAACTGAAGCAGTTCGTTGATATACTACAGGAAGAGTCGCAGGATTGACAGACTCTTGAAGAACAGCAGCATCAATAGCCATAAGGTCCGTTGTACTATCTAGAACTACTCAGATCGATTGCTCACTCAAGAAGTTAGATATCGAGTTGCAAAAAGTACTAGAGATGCCGTATGCGGGAAGCTTATTAAACAAACTAGCATGCCAGACCTGTCAAAGGCCTTTGAGATATCTGAGACATAGCCAGAACTTCGCCGTACTTCTCTGAGGCGTCGCCCCAACAATGCGTAACATACACAAAAACACACAAACAAACCATTGCACCTAGATAAATGAAATACTGCTTTTATTGGTTATCTTAACTCCTTTGATAAAATCAGACACTTTGTTTTTAGATAGATAATATATGTTGATATAGATTATGATATAGAAGGGCAAACGAGCATTCGGGTCACCTAAACGATCACCGCCGCATATAAACATCCACAACACCAAGGGAGTAGCGGATGTGGTAGGTACCGATCTTTATGGCTAACACACACTTTTGCCTTAAAAGCTACGTCGTATGTCTACCATATTCTTGTGGGTTAGCCTTCCGGTATTCGTTACTCACCGTTCGAAAAGCAACCACACAATGTTGCTACTTCACAGTATTTCCTTGTACTTCCCTGGTCGAGCCAGCCCATTTGTGAGCTCTAGTCGACTGTTGACGACAGCTAGGCTCTCAAAGAGCTTGTTGCCGATTTTCAGCCGAAGTTAATAATCAATATCATCCAAAATCTTTAGATTATAGATTTTGAACTTTATCTGTTTTTGTGTTAAGATCACATTTAACACAAAACAACAGACAAATCTCCAATCCCAAATCCGAAGATTTCGGACTAGATTGATTATTAATATCGGCCGTTAGACTACGACTTGATCGCAGTCGTAAAATAAAAAGTTCGTCACCGCCGCACATCATAAGTTCATACAGAGAAATGTAAAATAATATCTCTTCACTATTGTTTTTTGTTCAATATAATCTGTGTCCTAACAACTACGTACCTTGTTTTATCTATGGACAGTCGTAAATAAATTGAAAATCATTAACCAGACTTTCACTAACAGTATATGTAATTACAAATTCATTCAACACACAATACCAGTAATTTTAATAAAAGTCATATCAAAATTCACCGTTATTTTTATACATGCCTATGATTTTAAACCGCTGTTGTCTGCTACACCTTATACAATTATTAATCGATTCTTCTGACCTTTCGTTAAACTAGCACTTAACATTTACTATTGTATTTCAATTAAAACAAAAGCTATAAATTGTCGATTGTAAATATTTGCTCACAACTCAATTTTATTTATTAATATACAGTACGGAGTAACCTGCGGCTATGTTTAATTGTAAAAAAATTAAATGACATCAATGGCCTTCGATAAAAAAAGAAACTTTTAGCTGTTCTACGACCGTATTTTTTAATTTTGTTTATTTAATCTAGTCCCTAAATTTACTACTACCAGTAACTTTATTTTCTACCGAAGGGCTTCTATTCCTTCTTGTTTTTATAAGGTAGGGCTTCTCGCATACATCTCAAGGGAGATGTGGTTACTTTTAGCCAAATAATTCTCCAATAGGCTATTCCTCTTGCGTAGTCTGTATCCGAGTGGTCTATCAAATTCTCGGCGCGATGCGTTTTCTATGCGTTTTTAGGGCTCCGACACCCTAAGGAAAAAACGGCGGAGCCCTTATAGGATCATGTAGACACACGAGTCTGTCTGTTCGTCTGTCACAGCTGAATATGGATTTCTGCGACCCAAACTGCGGGTAACGTAAATAGATGAATTTTGACTTGGGGGTCACTTTTGGGGGTAATATAGAAAATTTTAGAATATTTTTTTGCAAACTGTACCATAACATATCCCCCTCCGTATAATTATATATAATAGTTCTTTACTTATAGATTACAGGAGAACACAAAAAAGTATATCGTCTTAAAATAACATAGTAAATTTTTCAATATTTTGCGTACAAACTTACGTTTGCAGTTAGAATGTATGGGAGAACACATTTTTCAACTACAATGTTAAGTTTGTTCTTCGGATAAGTTATTGGTACTACTCGTTCGCCATAACTAGGCCAGGTAACCATTACTTCTCTTACCTAAAGCTAACATATTCATCGTACGGAACCCTCTTCACGTGTTGTTAAACTCGCACTTTTCCGGTATTTTTATGACTGGATACCACTTTTGTTTCTTTTCGGATGGCAGCATTGGTGTTTCAAGAAGTTCTTAACTCATTATTACACACAATATTTACAGATCATACCATAAAAGAAAAATATTGATACATAGACGACTTTAACACAATATTGAGACATCTTAGAGTGATTGAGAGATGTGTTATATGAAGACCGAATTAAGTGTACAACAAGAATGAAGCATGATTAAATGTAAATAAATATAAAACGAATTAGTAAAACATAAGTTTTAAAGGATAACTTCATAGCTCCGTTCACAACCCACATCGTTTATTTGTTTTAGATGCAATGTATGAGCGTATGAGGAGGATGGGCAGCAGCGTCCTTCGAGTACATTAACAACACAACTGCGATCGCCAACCCGCCTGCCAAGCGTGGCGATTATGGCAAAACCCCCCAATGAGCCCACAACACACCCATATTGGTAGTTGTGGTGATCTTTGGGGGAGGCCTGTGTCCAGCAGTGGACTTCATTCGGCCGAAATGATGATGAGCGTCTCCTCTGGTACGGTAAGTGGAACGTGCGTAACAATGCAGGCTCGTAACGTGGCTCCACGCTTTCTCACTCCATTATATTTTTTTTTTAAACCAGCAACCAATCTACAATCTACCTAATGATTCCAAAGGAGTCCGAACATTCTAAGATACAAACGTAGTCGAAGATTATATTCTTAATTTTTCAACATGTAGTTCTGTTAATCGTATTGTATTTTATTTTGAATCGATACGATCAGCAGTTTCATGTCGAAGGAGTTTTTAAACAGCACATCGATTAGTCAAACGCCTCTACGCGATGCAATAACGATGCGAAATTTAAAATCTTAAATGATATATTTCGACAGTATCAATACAAACCTATAAATATTCTACAGTTTTATTAACGAATTAATTTTGATTAATTGTATATTTTTAATTATAAAATGTTTGTTTAAAACTGTATAATAGATCGTCCTTATGTACACGTACGATTAGCACCAACCCATCTCATCCCGTGGGTGTCGTAAAAGCCGACTAAGGGATTAGACGGAGTATGGGCAGCAGCGTCCTTTGAATACATTAACTACTCAACTGCGATCGCAAATCCGCCTGTCAAGCGTGGCGATTATGGCAAAACCCCCCAATGACCACACAACACACCAATATCGGTTGTTGTGGTGATCTTTGAGGCCTGTGTCCAGCAGTAGACTTTATTCGGCCGAAATGATGAATAGATCATCGCTTTTTATTTTCATTCGATAATATTGGTAATGCGGAATATTTAAATTGCAAGCCGATTTATAGACTCTGATTATATGTCTCGATTCAGATAAATAAAGTAGTATTTTATCTATCTACTCATGCAGCACTCAAGTTGCACGCCCTGTAAATGAAATAATGAATAAATCGTGGATTTTGTTCTCATTTCTCGTTCAATATCCATATTTGCATCAGAGATTATGACAAAGCTTATTGAAAAGACTTAATTTGGTAAACATTATCATTTTGCCGACATATCGGTTTTATGATTCGAGTAAACTGTCACGATCTCAGCATAATTGAGTACTTAATACTGTATTAGCGTGGTATTTCAAAATCTGCGATATTTAACCATATTACAACATATGGAGGTAAGCGGGCAGGCAGATATTCAATTTATAATCTCTTAAATGGAATAAGGTCGATGCGCCTGCGGCGGCAGCAAAGGTTAATCGGAACATGGCTGAACACGTCACATGGTATTGTGTCGTGGCGCCCTACTATTGAGAAACTGAAATCTGAACACGATTAGATTTATTGTGATATTTCGCGAGGATTGATTGCAATCGACTTTATGTGTGTACCGTATGACCGATCGTTTCGCGTAGCTCGTATGTTATTGCTTATTTATTTTACATGGACCCAATTTATCAGCGGAGCAACGTGCACCTGCCAGTTGCCAGTTTTAAAATAAAGTGGTGAATGGAATTTTTCCGTTCAACGATTAACTTTTCGTGTTTTTACCCCGGCTACCGCATTACAGTCAACACATTGCCAACAAAAAATATGAATTAGTTGACAGTAAATGAGACATAACTGATAGGCATATGCGGCATACGCTTACACCGAACAGTTTTTAACATCCGCTCCGCGCATACTCCCTGCCGTGCAACGATCTGTCATCCCTGGAACCAGCGCTGTTACACTAGAAAAAGACAATTGAATAAGCACTTGTCTATTGTATCGATGTAGTATTAAGGCACCATTAAATATATAGTTCTCGTTAAGAGTGTTGAACGGACTTAAGCGTCGGGGGATCGTGCGCGTGGAGCGGGTGTATTGTATGCGCAACTCGTCGCGTCCACATCGGCATTCTGCCAGTGATCACGCGCACGGCTGCATTATTCAGCACAACTCACGCGCCGCTGTCGCATTATACCGTACGATCCTTAACGCCTTGCCTCCGACTCAACCCGCATATGGAGTACCGGAAAAACTAACAATGTCGTACTTATTACATGACAAATTGCGACTATTATCGTCTCAGCCTCGACGCACCGGCTTTGGTCTGTTGGCCTGTCTCAGATGATTATGGAAACGTTGTCATTCAGTTCGCGGAAACCTTTTTACTGGGTGTGCCGTTTGTCGGACCGAAGTTACGCGTAAGGCTTGTCACAAGTGAATCCGTCTCGCTTATGCCATATGTTAAACGGTTGCAACAGGAGCTGTGGGCAAAAATACGGGTGGAACTATTTAGTTCTGATATCTTATCCGCCTACACGTGTCAAATTTGTTTCATTGTCTTAACAATACGTAGGTAGAGACAGGAGGAATGAACAGACGGAATTAAATTTGACATTAAAGTCAGATAAACGGTTTATAATACAACTCGACATAACATTTGTGAACTGTACATGACACTTACTCTCGTTTCACGTCTCGACTTACCAATGAACCCACTTGTTGACTGTGGGTGCGGTGAAAGCACAAGCGAATTCCGCAAAGGAATACCGTGGGGTTTGAGCTGGTACGAGTCCGGTACGGCTCTCCGCCTTCCCCAGATAGGGGGAAGACCAAGTGGATTTCCCCAGGTACAAAAAAAACGTCCTTGCTGGTTGTGCCCTGATACAGTAATTTCAAAATCAATGTGTTATGATTTATGCCTATATATACTTTATTCATGCCGTGTGGTGCCGGCTATGCTATGTGGTGCTGGCTCAGAAAGCCACCACCCCATCTCCTCCCACGGGTGTCGTAAAAGTTGGAGGATGGATTGGCTGGAGGATGGGCAGCAGCGTCCTTCGAGTAGGTACATTAACAACTCAACTGCGATCGTCAACCCGCCTGTCAAGCGTGGCGATTACGGCACAACCCCCCCAATGAGCTCACTACACACCCATATCGGTCGTTATGGTGATCTTTGGGGGAGGCCTGTGTCCAGCAGTGGACTTCATTCGGCCGAAATGACTTTATTCAGGCCAACAGTTAAGACTTCTACGATTTTTATGAACCCAGCTCCCGTGCTAACCTTAGCCTTTTCTGAATACGACTACACATTACCCGTGACAAAAACATGACTATCTAACTTTGCGCGCTTTTTGTGCAACTTTCCGCCATTGCGAACCACCCATTATTGGCACGAAAGTATACATTCATTTTCATCAAAACTAACAATGGGCTGCTAAAGTCGTCTAATAGACCATTACACGCAGATTTATGTCACAAACAACGTCTCAAGATTGAGGCATAGCTGACTAGTATTACCATATAAGAGGACGAATAAACAACAGCGATTTCTGTTGGAAATTATTCGTTAGATGTTCTAGCGAGTAATCATGAGTAGGCTTGAAGTACACACGTTTGAATTTAAATGGGTAATAAGTGAAGTAAACTTTGAACATTGCTGTGTGTTGTATAGGTAATGAATTGATATACTTCTCATGGAAGCGTGTTAAAAAGGCCAAAAGAATCAACTGACAACTGGCTCAAGAAACATGTTAATTGTAGTACCTACTGTAGGTGCATGTAAATGTGCACAAAGGTTCTCGAATGGAGACCGCGCACCGGAAAACGCAGCGTGGGACGACCTCTAACGAGGTGGATAGATGACCTGGAGAAGGTCGCTGGGAGTCGTTGGATGAGAGCGGCATGTGACCGATCGTTGTAGAAATCTAAGGGCCTTTGTTCAGTAGTGGTCGTCCTGTGGCTGATATGATAATGATGTAAATATTATGGTTTGGACACTTGAAGGGTCATCCAATTTGAGATGCCCGGTCCTTGACATAGAAGTAGACGAAGAAACCAGTCCTGGTCCACTTGGTGGTGAACAATTAGGAATATATTGTTGAAGATAGATATAGAAATTGTTAACTGTTGGCAGTGACATTTTTGTTATTTACTTCCATAGGTCCAGAGGGTTTTCTTTCGGGATCAAACTCCTATTACGGCCCCAAGCTGTGCTACATACATAAATACTATTGTTTGAAAATGACCGCTTGTCGTGCTTGTCTTGACCTAGCCGGACTTTGCAATAAGATATCATCCACTAGTACTCAAACCCATATTAGCAATAAATGTTTTGTTTTGCTCTTTCGAAACCAAACGTCGCAATGAAAAATAAGGACAAAACATATTATAACGAAAATGGATTTGAACAACATTTTATCTTTTTTTTTCGTCCAGATTTATTCGCTCGAACCATGAAAACAAACAAGTAACGGCAGATTCAACCAAAAAAACCAAATTGGTTTCAAGTGAAACCGACCCAGGTCCATAGATCAACCATGAATACCGAAACAAAAACTGCTTTAAGCTTAAAAATGTTGAGGTATACTCAAAAAGTTGTTAGATCTTAGATTGTATAACTAGAAGTAAGAAACTTTAAGCTTAGATTGCACTGATACGATCAAGAGTAGGTAACAGTCAGCACCTCGGTGTGCACTAAGCTGATTTTCTTATAGGCCATTAATTATTAATTAATCGTTTGAGTAGCATTGGCAACTGTATAATGAGCATTGCGTGAAACCACACAAAAAGCGTGGTGGCGTATCTCGGTGGAATCATAAAGTTGCTATTAACAGTTTTTCGTTGTATGCCTGCGGTAGGTAGGACAAGTACTGGTCGGTGCTAAAGTGCTATTTTGATATGTAATCGATGATTTAGAGATGCTGCCGCTTGATAGAAACCCTGGATGGAACCTTTTATGGAGGAAGAAGGAGGTCGTGTTTGTTTTATCCCGAGAACAATAATGCTATATGAACAGTATCTCCAGATCTATAAGCATTAATACCTACATAAATAGGACACAGGAACAAAAACCAAGTTTATAAGATTAACTCAGATTGTTTTGATTAAACACACGAATTAGCACAAGTCGCCTAGGCAGAAGAGAGAGAGGTAGCACGTTCGCTATCTGGGCAGGGACGGTAGCGTAAAGCGGATGGAGATTACGATTACGCAGCGGTTGTTTCTCGGCCCCCTCTTATGGAACCTCACCTACGAAGCGGTCCTGTATGTCGTTCTCCCCGCTGGCGACAACGTAGTCTGTTACACTAACGACATTCTGGTGTTGGCAATCAGAGAGTACTTCGAGAGAACCATTTGGTTTGCCAAGCCAACAAGCAGTGGCAAGTCGTAGCCGAAATCCACGCTCTTTTTCTGCGGATAGCGCCTCACAAAACCGAGGCGCTATGGTTCCACACACTGCCACGGAGTAGAAAACCACTCAGTTCATGAAGAAGCCTTGGTGACTTGCAAATCAGGATGGGCCGGTACACGAAGTACCTGGGGCTCACCCTGGACAGCCGCTGGGGCATTGAAGAGCACTTTGAGCGCCTTGCCTCCGAGTGGGAGGATAGTGGGTGCCTTAAACCGACTGCTGGAAGCGACAAGATATCGCACAACACAAGCTCGAGGATTGCATTGGGTGCCGAGCAGAGGACCCTGGTCAGTGGGATTGAGCAAGATCTCTCTCTGCCGGCAAATGGGAGTGTAGTGGTCTAGATCTGTGAGAGCATTCTGCTCCAGAAGGAGGCCGCAGGATGGGATCGGGAGAGGGCCGATGCCGCTCTGACAAGGAGGTAACAACCACCTTGACGCCCAGGTCCTGCATGTCGTCGCCCTTTGCCATCGCTATATGGCGGAGGGCGACGTGGATTGGGGAACCTGCGTGCTCATACCGAACGACCCCCAGGAAAACGGAAGTACGGACGTGGCCACTAGTGCACAGCGAGGCTTCGGCGGGATCCTCTACAATCCGCTCTACCTCCGCTAGAATGGTGACCGCTGTACCGCCATCCTCTCCGAGATTTGTCTAAAGGCGTAGCACGAATGGGCGGCTCCAGTGTGATTGTTGGCGAGTTCGTGGACTCGTGGCTGCGTGGGTTTAGTTCCAGAGATTAAATAAAAAAGAGAGAAGGGTAAGAAACACACATTACCTGTATGTCATAACTGACAAATGACATATTGAGTAAGTTTACAAAACTAGCTTTAAAAAGCCTACTCAAAGCAGGGCTTTGCAGGGCCCTACATAATTTATAGGCTCGGCAAACATTCACACTATACAATCCAGCAGAGATACTGCATGTAGGGCCCTGCAAGCAGGGCTTTGAGTAGGCTTTGTAAACTCATTCAATTTGTCACTTGTCATTGACAGGCAGGGCTTGAGTAGGCCGCTTAACGTTTTATTGATATCCCAACACCAGAGAAGTCTTCTCAGTCACTGATGCGTTGCCAACCAATTAGTGAGACGTACTGTCATTTCTTCAATGTCGTATCACTCCAATTCTTGTAAACAACAATCAATTTCAATACAAGTACACAATAAAAAATATATCTCAAGGTCATATGTTCTTTTATATATTTATTTGTTAGAAATAGATTTATTTATTTTAGCTCACCATTATCTAGAAATGTAACATTCAGTAATTATGTAGATAATGCCTACTTACGAAGGCTTAACATACGAACCTAGTCCTATCATCATAACAAAGCCTTAATGATATCCAGCCATTTATATACACAATTTATCATGCACCATCTTTCCAATTCTGAAAACGTACAATGTCATTTATCATCTATTCAATTAACATTACGATCGTAAGTTGCCACTTTAATCAAAAGTGCAGGTACTTTAATTTACCCTGTCAAAGTAAGTATTAAATTTCATCCATGCTAACCCCACGCGGCGCATGTAAATGAAACATAAATCACTCCTACACTTGCAATACACCTATTTATATTAACTTCAGTGTAGCGGTATTATGCAAACCATTATAATGAAGAAAGAATTGCTCTGACATACATAACCGTATAACAGATATATACGCCAATGTCAGAGCTATTCTATATCCATCGCCCAAAAACATGAACAAAGAAGTTAGGACCGTTTAGCACGAGTAATCATTTTACAATTTTTTTGGTAGTTAGGTGCATAATAACAGTCACAATTTTAATCTTTAAAAAATATTCTACCATAACACTTTTGTTGACCACAGTACTTTTAAATAAATCGCCATTGCTTTCCGCGAACGCCTTCCGGAAGAAGGTAGTATTTGTGCTATAAAGATGTCGCCACAACACGATTTATAGCGCTTTGGCCCCAAACAACTTCCCTGCGTCAAAACCTTACAACGTCATAAATAGCAGCCCATTGGAAATTGGAACATGCAACATTTCTCATGTTAATAAATATTTAATGCCTACTAAAGGCTACTGAAATATCCGCATCGATTATTAGGGACTCTAAATCATTATACGCGAAGTGTTGATAAGATTTACTGTCTTTTCCGGTCGTATATCTCAGGCGACGTTTATTGCTGTGGTCTTGACTACATTCAAGTACTTACCTCATCCATTCAATCACTGTAGTCATTGTCTGAGGTGGTTTTATAGTGAGTACACATAAGGGCCTCCATATACGACCCGGTTTACCTTCAGTATGAAAATCCGTACCTACGTACCATGTTTGGAAGATTTGGCCTCGAGGTCTCTCGATTGTTTCGAGGAACTGGCGATTCTATCTTGTATGTGCACGCTACGGCCACGCATCCGTTCATGCTAAACAGGCCTTGTTTTACCAGTTTGATCGTCCTTTCCCCATAAATCCATAATGATCTGGTTAAGTGATTTAGCACCCGGGACCGGGAACAAATGTAGGGCACATATTCATATTGTTTTTTAGGTTCCGAAAGTCTAAAGGAAAAAACGGCGGAACCCTTGTGGGATCACTCGTGTGTCAGTCTGCCCGTCTGTCACAGCTAATTTGCTCCGAACCTACATGACCGATTAGGTTGAAATTTGGTACAAATATGGATTTCTGTGACCCAATCACAGACGTGTAACGTAAATAAATGTTTTTTTTATATGGGGGTCTCTTTTGGAGGGCAATGTAGAAAATTAAAGAATAAACTTTTGCAAATTGTTCCGTGTAACATATGAAAAGGAAGGGCTTGTTGTGGGGGTCTCAAGTGTATTTATTTTATAATTTTCAAGTTATTTAAGAAAATTGACCATTCCACCCTAATCTCCGAAATTACTGGGCCTAAAATTTTGATGACCCTCCTGCATGAAGGCAAGCGTTCAACTACTAGGCTATCGCCATCAACGTGTACGATATTATATCTGGTAACTTAATTGTGATAAATCGGCATGGAATATAAGATAAATCTTGATGGAATATTATAACTCATGTAAGTATAAGAAAACCCGACCTTGCTGTCAAAAATATCACACTATCTGACCTGCTGACCCACTGATCTCTGAGCTCATAATTACGACCTTTAAATACATGAGGTCGTTAAACGTCAGTCATCGTATTTATAGGTGAATGTCAAAATACCAAACACTATTACTCCTTATAAAATGTTACACACATACGTTAATTAATAGTGCGATATGCAGATATAACAAGTCATTCAAATTTAACATTCACACATTGTTAGATTCGCTCATACAGTAATTCATACAGACGTTAACGTTCACCGCTGAACATGAGTTTTTTAATACACCGCTAGACAGATGTATCGGATTTTTTTTTACTGGAAACCACACCGTTTTAATGCACTGTCTATAAACCGCATTAATGAAGAAAAACTTCTTCAGGCGCGATGAGAATAAAATTTCAAGGTCAAATTTAAGTGCAACGGTTATATGGAACGTTGTGCGTCGGTGCATGCACAAATATAAAAAGCGTGGGCGCATGCGCGGGCATATGCTTCGTATTATTTCATTACTATAGCCGATTTTTTCAAACAAAGAAGTTCCTCTTTACGTGTACTGAGCTGGAAGCGCACAATGTTTTTTTATAACGCCATTATATTATTGTATCCTGTCTAACATTGGGATATCGATAATAGTATCCCGAAATAGGATTGCGCAGTATTTGATCTCTGATCGCCGCTCAGTGAAAAGTGCTTATATTTAGGTCTCATCAGGCCCTTATTCGCTATGCCATGTGAAATAATTTCACGCAACTTAAGGGTTACAAAGCAAATCGAATGGTAATAATATACGTAAGTAGGAAAAATGCTATAAGATTATCTAATAAAGATACTTAAAAAAGGATTGATTAAACGACCTAATTTAATTTAAATGATTTATAACTTATTCAATAAAAAGATCGTATTGAGACAAATATATTTAAAATAAATTATTATTCAGGCTCAAATAACTCTTAAAAATATTTCAATCTCTATTATCTCAGTGACTCAAAAGCAAAGATGTTATCACGCTCTTTAGTGAATCAGATTTGATTCGAACATAAGATGTACACCATGGTTGTCCCTATCGACATCGTTACTTATTAAAGTGAAACGTCTGTTTGTGTGGCTGTCACGTTAAAACGGCTAAACCAGTTTAGATGAGATATTGCACACAAATTGCTCACAAAAATCAGGTTATTTAAAATAAGTACACATAGTAGAAACAATTATTATTATTGTAATATAATCGCTTCGCTTGTAATTTATCTAAAAATGACGACAACTTAACGAATTTTATCATTGCACTTTAAGAGAGAAGAAATAGTGTTCTGTGCATTCCACAATGTCCGACGACGTACGCATGCACGAACGGTCTCATCGTTCTCTGTATAATACCCAGCTATATAGTCTTCTCACTACATCTATGCATGGTTCTAATGATAATAATCTAATCTTTAGCTCAGTGGTTTAAATATTTATTTCGAAAACGTGATTTACATCATACATACGTTAATATTTATTTATATAATATTTTTATGTCTAAGTAATATTGTGTATGATATATTGTACACTTGACAGCCCAATATCTCTCTCCTTTCTTCCTGTCCATCCAAAGGTTGTCTGGAAGAGATCGCCCTGTGCGATAAGACCGCCCATTGTACATGTATCTTTTTAAATTTTTATCTCTATGTATGTATTATGTGGTGTACAATAAAGAGTATATAAATAAATAAATAAATAAATAAATAAATAAATATTTTTTATGAATCTCTCCTGAGTTACACCAGTTCTAATCAAAAGTTATTTTTATATCACATAAGAATAATAACAAATATAATAAAAACCCCTCTGGGCAGTCGTTATCTCACCATGGGATAAGGTAATCCTGGACCCCTTTGATACAAAAAAAGTATATCATAAGTACATCTATCAAGAAGCTTACAGAACGCAGGGCAGCTTTTGGCGACCTGAATGTGAGTGGCGACACTGCGTACCCGAATGCTCCAGAGAGTCGTTCAGGGCCTAGTCTCCAGCTTACCTTTATTGGTCGGTTGGAGTGGAACCCGAGTTAGTCGATCAGACGGAAGCCGCCAGAGCTATATGCTCGGGGGTGGAAGTGTCTAATGGCGTAATAACGGGGAAACCCGCTCCGAGTCTTCGAGACGCGCGATGGTGCCGCACCTCTCGACATCCCAAACCACTCACACCGGTGTTGCTCCCTGTCGCCTGTGATGGTGGCCATTTAGGGGGCCCATCTTGTGTGTGGCGAGTCACCGTCTGCCACAGAATTTCACCATAAATATTGAAAGGCAGACGCCGTTTTTTCCGTTTTTAGAAGTAATTAATCTATTTAGCACGGGACGGGGACGGTTCCAAACGAGATGGACAGCCGACCTTGTGAAGGTCGCTGAGAGTCGTAGGATGCGGACAATCACGTAATCTTAATATCCATGAAGCGGAAAGGTCCTTTAAAGCCTATAAAGAGTCCTACTTCCAAAGATTTTGCAAGTAACTGGTTTTCCGAAGATCCAAGCAGCATTTCGGCTCAAGCATACGGTAACTCCACCTCCTCCCGTAGATGTCGTATAAGGTCAACTAAGGGAGTCTAAGCCAGAAGGATGGGCAGCAGCGTCCCTTCTGTGGAACAGCGTAATAACGGGGAAACCCGCTCCGAGTCTTCGAGACGCGCGATGGTGCCGCACCTCTCGACATCCCAAACCACTCACACCGGTGTTGCTCCCTGTCGCCTGTGATGGTGGCCATTTAGGGGGCCCATCTTGTGTGTGGCGAGTCACCGTCTGCCACAGAATTTCACCATAAATATTGAAAGGCAGACGCCGTTTTTTCCGTTTTTAGAAGTAATTAATCTATTTAGCACCTTAAAGACCTTATAATTGTAGTTTCCATCTCATACAATAGTTTTACACCTCCGGGGACAATCCAAGACTATATTTTTGCAGGGAGAGTCCCCGGTTAGTGTCCCATTACATTTTAGATTAAAATTCTCTAAATGGCCTCTGCTAGTTGGACCCATGTCCCGCGTAAGCCTATTTAAAAGACTGGATTTCCCCTTACAGGGGATATAAACCCGAAACGTCAAGAGAGAAACATGTAGATAATAATAATTCTCATCTAATTCAAGTTTGATAGACGCATTAAAAAATCATATAACACACACACACAGTCACATTAAAATAACATAAATTTTGTCCTCAGAAACAAACATTTAAAACATGATTTGTTCCTTCATTCCCTACGTGCAACGTGTAGCCTACAACAGTGGGTAGTGTAGGAACAATCCAGCCTTAACATTATATACGTGGTCTTATTTATTTTCGCATAGCTAGTAACACCCCTAGTTAGGCTGGATGTTATTGAAAAGTTTTCTCTTCCTAGCAAGTTAGTTATTCGAAAAATCGACTGCGAGAAAGGGTAAACCTAAACATTCCTCGTAGTCGAAATGTTCCAAGTTACGTATGATTGCGACAAGTCGCCTCATAAATTGTTTTATATTTTTCTCAAACTCGCAGCCTTCCTTAGCAGAGATTATCATGCAACCAATTCCTTAAAAACCACATTCCAAACATAACACACTTAATAAATAAAACAACAAATTATATTGACGTCTGTATAATTTAAAATGTAATAAATACATGAATGATTTATTTGAGCACTAAGTCTATGCCGACATTGAACTGTCCCTTCGCAAGGTCGCAAACCGCTTGGTAACTCCACTTGAACGGACCACTTGCGTCGTATGACTTTTTCTGTAAAGTAAATAATTGCATTATAATGCTATGCAGGATCTATCGACATAAATATATGCACTATACACATAATAACAGACAATCTGTTTTATTACTGGGTAACACGGAAGTAGAGTAGGCAAGCATTTATAGAGATCAATTATGAAGGCTAGATTGCTAGAGTAGGTTTGTTTTATTAAAGTTTTCTTGTCGTGTGAGCGATGGAATGGTAATGTCGCAACTATATCAAAGTACCTAGTTTTATTATATCTCAAGCGAAATTATAAAAAAAATACTTCATGTTCTCGAGCGGAGACGACGCACCGAAATAAGCAGCGTGGGACGGTTCCAACGAGATGGACAGTCGACCTTGTGAAGGTCGCTGAGAGTCGTTGGATGCGGACAATCACGTAATCTTAATATCCATGAAGCGGTAAGGTCCTTTAAAGCCTATAAAGAGTCCTACTTCCAAAGATTTTGCAAGTAACTGGTTTTCCGAAGATCCAAGCAGCATTTCGGCTCAAGCATACGGTAACTCCACCTCCTCCCGTAGATGTCGTATAAGGTCAACTAAGGGAGTCTAAACCAGAAGGATGGGCAGTAGCGTCCCTTCTGTGGAACAGTAGCCACACTGCCCTCACCAATCCGCCTGCCAAGCGTGGTGAGTACTAGAAAATGTCCCCCAAAATGTCGGCACAATTGTGGAAATCTATGGGGAACGCCTTTGTTCAGCAGTGGGCGACCTTTTGCTGATATGATGAGGCGTGCAACAGATTTTCGCTGCGGAAACCGAATGGTCCTAACCACCACCGTACTAACTCTAACGACGATTCCGACTAACCAGTTCAATAACAAGGGATCACGAAATTGGTATACCAAGCTCAAGGGTAGTTTCTCTACACTGAAGATTTGGTTTATATTTCTTTTTTTTTAAAACGTTGCCCCACTCTATGATTTCTCCTAGGCTTCTGTGTGGTGGGTGCGTTTGACATGAATTCCACATACAATACACCCGGACCCGGAACAACTACCTGCAGATCATACAAATATTTGTTCCGTGCGGGAATCGAACCTACGGCCCGGAGCGCAGCAGCCGACTGTATCAGCCAATGCACCAACCGTGCCGTCAAAATCGCCGGTTTTAGACTAGTCTTCGTTATTTAAACGAGTTCTCGAGGCTTGACACCTGCTTACTTGCATCCGTATTGTTGTCGATGCGCTTAACATACTAATGGAAATGGTATACGAGCTGGAGGGTATTTAAAGTATAGATAAAAAGTAAAATCAGTCCTTATATCGATCGATCGATCTGTGATCTCAAACTGCAAAAGAGATTTTATTTATTTAATACTTCGTGCACTAAAATTACGCCGTTAGACACTTTTACCGCCGAGTATATAGCTCTGGGTCGCCAGAGTTATCCAACTACGGAAATCCAAAGTCGAGTGTCCAGCGGGCACTTAAGGGGCCGACTGGAGCTGACCAATAAAGGGAAGCCAGAAACGGGGCCCTGATAACTCTCTGAAGCATTCGGGTACGCAGTATCGCCACTGGCAGCTTACCTTTTTGAAGTGAAAACTTCTTTTAGCGCGGTACGCATATTTTTAGATGAGATTAAATCTCTGGACTCTCGACACCGTTACGAGACGCAGCATGTACATATAGCAGACCGCGAACGCGTCTAGATAAATAAAATAAAAAATTTCACTTCTGTCGGCACTCCCGGAGTGCAACACATAGTTTTATTTTTTCATTGTGGTGGAATGTTGGTTTAGTCTGTTCTTTGGTATGGCGTATGTCCTAAGATGGGATAACGACTACCCCAGTGGGCTTTCATCGTCATCATTATCATATCATCAGCCAAAGAACGTCCACTGCTGAACACATGCCACGCCCATAGATTTACATGCCGCCTGCATCTAACAACTCCCAGCGACCTTCACCAGGTCCTCCCACGATGCGTTTTCCGGTGTGCAGTCTTGACTCGATAACCTGGGGTTAGTTAATTTATATATATTTTTAACTTTCCTGTTTGTAATTTTTAATTGATCTACATAATCATAAACCAAGGATACCCAAAGTGGTTTATATCGACCCCCAGAGGTCGACGACGACCTACAAGGGGTCCATGTGAGCGAAAATTTAGTACGATAATCGATCTTATTTAAGTAGGTCGCGATAAAATGTTTTACTTTCCATTTATACAATAACCTACACACAAAGATGATTTATTGCTAAGTTTTTATCTGAAAACATAAGACCGATACGTAATTTAAATAATTATAAATGAAAAATGTAATAATTCGCATTCCTGATTGTAGAATTTGTAAACAAACTTCGCAATTTCATAATAGTAGTAGCGAATCAATACATCTCATAACATTGTGTTTTGTAGCAGTAGCAGTGGTTGGTAGCATAAAAGTTTTATGGTAGAAAACTTGCACATGTATGTGCTACCTACGCGAAAAAAGCATAGAAATTTACTTTTCCTGAAAGGCGCTCTAAACCGCTTAATGCGGTAACCAACAGATAATCGCTAGTTAACCTGGTGTAATTACCTCAGAGCTACAGTTTCATTTTAATTTTTTTATCCCTTTGATTAACGTTGGCTAAATGAAGCTTACAAGCTTAAACATTGAAGAAGGTAGTCGATACGGTATGAATTTACAAACCCTACACAGTTTTGTTTTTTTGGTATTGTTCGGGTGGAAATACATTATGTACTTCCTCCGCGACGAAGACGAAGGCGACTGTAAAGAGGCACCCCTCGGGGAAATTGTAAAGGAGTCCCCCGAAACCTCGCTATGTACTGTGCTGTGCACACGCTTATAGCGACGGCAGGGGGTTTCAGGCGTTCTTCGAGCAGGATTGGCAGGTATAATGGTCGTTTCCGCAATGATGGCACTACTACAGGCACGCACCGAAACAACTGTGACCGGTGAACACCTGCGTCATGCAGTAGATGACTCGCTCGCTCCTTCTGAGCCAGGCTCCGAAGAGTGGAAGGATGGCTTCAACGACGCGCTTCGTCGCAAACTGTAACCGTAGCGATGTCGACATATCACGTGCGTGCCATAGAGCCAGCCGCCTCAGCCTGTCGAACGCACCTGGAGGCCCCCTTTTTCGCTCCGACAGAGTGTAGAAAAAGCCCCAGACTGCCCAGTGTGAGCCCCAGGTACTTCATGTACTGGCCCACCATGATTTGAGCATCACCAACGCGTTTCTACGAACTCAGTGGTGCTATGCTCCACGGCAGTTTGTGGTACCATAGCGCCCCGGTTTTGTGAAGCGCTATCTACAGACCCAGACCGTGGATTTTAGCCACGACAATTGCCACCGCTTGGTCGGCAAGCCGCATGGCTCCCCCGAAGGACTCCCCGCTGGCCAACACAAGTGTCATCAGCGTAATAGACCAAGCTGACGCCAGCGGGGAGAACGACACGCAGGACCGCGTCGTAGGCGAAGTTCCAATGCAAGGGCAATGATTATGGACTAGTGCCCCCCTAATAGCACCCCACGGCATGGAGTTGAAGGCGTTGACGATGTCTAGACTGACAACCAATGCCACCCCACCCCGCCGGGACACTGCCTATTCTGACAGCGAGCGGACGCGAAGAATCGCATCGATTGTGGACCGCCGCCGCCGGAAGCCATACTAACTTTCGGCCAGGTTGGGACCCACTCGCGACAGGTGCTCAACGAGTCTTCGGGAAATTATTCTCTCGAATAGCTTCAAATTCTCGTTGAGCAGACAAATGGGACGATATGCATTAGGAGACTCCGCGGGCCTTCCTTCCTACAAAACCAATCCGGCTTCCAGCCGGACAAGAACACGCTACGACGGAGGCAACTGTCGCCTCCAGCGGTCTCCATGAGACTACAGTGCATACATCCACGTGTAGCCCGGAATGCCGTCCGGACCCGGTGCGGTGTTGCGACTCTTCAGGCGGCAAATGTCTCGACCCACCTCACCTTCCAAAACCCCCAACTCCTTGGCCATGTCCGAGGCACTCGGGGGTGGTCAGCGACCAGGACGTTCCCGGACCGTCGGATTGTTGTATCTTCTCAGGCTGTTTAGGCCTGACACGCCTCACCCTGACGACCGCAACCACAACAACCGATCCGGGCTTCTGTTGTGTGGCTCATTGGATGGTTTTGCCGTAATTACCTCGCTTGGCACACAGGTTGGCGATCGCAGTTGAGGTGTATTAAATCTACTCGAAAGACGCTGCCAAGCCTCTAGCTTTCCCATAGTCATCTTTTACGAAGCCCACGGGACGTGATGGGCTGCTATTCCTAGCCGGCACCACGCGGCATTTTAGTCTAATTACGTCCAAATGTCCATACTCACGAGTATCTTGACAGCTTGCCTGGTGTGAGGGTCCCACTCCACCCTTGCCCCTACCACCGGCGGCTGAACGGGTCCTGCGCTTTGTAACCCACCGATCTTCCACACCGCCCACAGTGCGAAACCATTCACTACTTTCACCTCGTCAGAGTCCATTGCACTGAAATTTAAAATTGATGGTTTTACTCCATTATTCTAATGTGATAACCGATTTTTTGTGTGGCTTCTCGCATGCATCTCAGGAAGATGTAGATGCTTAACCGGGCATTCTGGCAAAGCCGAAAGGGCCTCCAGGCAGGCTTACTTAAAAACTAAGCAAATGCAGCTAAGGGTCCACGGTCGGCCTATATATACACACCGGCACAATTAGCGGAACACAAAAAAAGCAGGATTTTAAAATCTTTTACTTGAGGAACTAGCCAGTTATGATATTTTTTTAATTTATTGTCAAATTTGAAAATAGAAAATTAGATGACATACACTTTTTTCATTCATTTGTTTTATTTTCCCGAACAATACGTTTTGTCAACTTGTTCGAGTAATAACTACGTAATTGTAATTTTTTTGAAAAATTGCACTTAATGGTTTTTTAAAAATTTGTTATTCTATAGGCAATTTTGTTTATTAAAAGCTCTTTATTATGCCTGACTTAACATCACTGGAAATCATTAGGGCTGATGAAATGAGAAGAAATGGCCATACCTACAGATCGATTGCCTCAAGGCTTCGTCGACCAGTATCAACGATTCATCGCAGCATCCAGCGGTACAGATCGTCTAATTCTCTTGTGAGGAGGAGGGGTCAAGGTAGAAAAAGATGTACATCGAGGCGAGATGACAGTTTTTTACAACTTGGAGTTCGTAGGAATACGCGATTAACGGCTGTACAAGCTCGAAATGAACTGGAAGACGTTCGAGGAGTACGAGTAAGTGAGCGTACAGTTCGCAGGAGATTTGAAGAAGTTGGTTTAGGGTCGTATATACCTGCCAAAGGCCCAAAACTTGAGAGACGTCACCGCGTAAACCGATTAAGCTATGCGCGAGAACATCGTCATTGGGATTTGAACGAATGGCAGCAGGTTCTCTTTACTGATGAGTGCAGAGTTCTTTTAAAACAGATCGATGGGAGACAGCGAATATGGAGACGCAAAGGAGAACGCCACATACAGTCTAATTTTGAAGACACAGTGGCTTATGGTGGCGGCTCGATTATGGTTTGGGGAGGGATATGTTTGGGAGCTCGCACGGAGTTAGTGATAGTCACAGGAGGGACCATGACAGCAGATCGATACATCAGAGACATTTTAGAAGAACATGTTGTACCATTTGCCCCATTTATTGGTGACGACTTTATTCTAATGCAAGATAATGCTCGTGCTCATAGCGCACAATCGGTACAGGCATATCTGAGCCACGTAGGTATACCGGTGATGCAATGGCCAGCAAATTCCCCCGATATGAATCCGATAGAGCATGTCTGGGACTTGCTAAAAAGAAGGGTTAAATCCAGAATGCCACCCCCCAACAATCTGAATGAACTTGGAAACGCATTACTTGAGGAGTGGGAGCGGTTGCCTCAAGAAATCATCGATAACATAATCTGGTGCATGCCCAGACGAATGGAAACCGTAATCAGAGCAAGAGGGGGAAACACTCGTTATTAATTTTGCTTTAATTTTATTGTTAAATCATTTAATGCTTACTTTTTTTATTTTTTGTGATGGTTCATAATCATCTAAAAATTTCACTTATTTCAAATTTCTTTATTTTTCAATAAAAAATAACAAAGACTTTTCAAAGTCGTTATTAAAAGATGTTAATCAATTTGTTATTTTGTGTCTAATTACATTTTCGTCAAATATCTGCGTTATTATCTCATAGTCTCACTTTTTTTTCTGTTCCGCTAATTGTGCCGGTGTGTATATATAGCGGCCGCGAAGGAAGGAGAGACAGTCTAGTTACTCAGCGATACGATATAGTGAAGAACAAGTGGAATACCAAGCAATTATCATGTTAGTCTTATAAGTGATATTAATTGTAATCAAGAATAAATTATGCGTAACGTGAATATTGGTAAATTTAATTTATCCCGAAACCTGGGTGGTAACAGTATATATTTATTTATAGAGTTATGTATTTGTTTAAGTATATATAATTTCCATGCTGTATAGATGGATATATTCCGTGTGGTATCCTGATTAATAGCACCACTACATCTCCTCCCGTGGAAGTCGTAAAAGGCGACTAAGGGAATCTGACCAGAGGGATGGGCAGCAGCGTCCTTTCTGTGAAGCGGTAGCCATACTGCGCTCACCAACCCGCTTGCTAAGCATGGTGATTATTGGCAAATACCCCCAAATTGATGACACAGTTGTTGAATCTATGGGGGAGGCCTTTGTTCAGCAGTGGACGTATAAATGGCCGATATGATATGATGATAGTTGGATATTTTATGACTGTTAGTCACCCCCAAAATCGCTTGTTAATATTATTCTTAACTGTTGTTTTTTTCCTGATTGTACACTCGACACAGTCCTGTTTTGTTTCTATTTTTTTTATCGTTCAAAGGTTTTCTGGAAGAAAACTCGATGTTGAGTTTTGCTCACCTTTGTACATCATGTTTTTTTTTATTTACCACTCTATGTTTTCTGTTTTAAGTTGTACAATAAAGAATAATAATAATAGTAACCAATGTTTTATCAGTGCTCATTATAGCCAAAATAAAATGTACTTGCAACTTTTATTTAATAAACTCGATAGGTATAACCTGCTTATTATCCCTTTGAAATAAAGTTCACAATTTGTGTAGGACCCAAAAATGATACTTACTCGACTTCATGCTCGCCGTCCATCGCGTACGTAGGCTTTAGATCTGTAAAGTCGATTGCTAACAGTGTGACTGGCTCACCGCGACATTTGCACGGGTACTCCCATAGAGGCTGTGCCTCTATATCTGCGTCACTGATGGTACGCGAATTCTGAAAAGATGAAACAATTCTAAAGCCGGTGAAGAACGTACGAAATTAATAATCGATCTAATGCAAAATCTTTGTAAGGTTGAAAATTTTATGAGTTTGTGTTAGAAGAGTGCTTATAAACCTATCCGCCGAATGAGATTACAATATTTTTAAGTGATCTATCTTTGTGAGGACGGATTTAGATTACAGCTTGGCCTCTGCAAAATTACAGTTCGCGCGTGTTAATAAAATATCCGTATCTTTTGAAGATTGCTTCGATCGGTATAAAAAATCTTAATCGTAATCCTAGCAATATGGCGGATTTAGGTTTGAAATCTACCAATTTCATGTTTTTGTGGTTTGCTCAAATGAAATGGTAGTGATGATAACGTCATGTTATATTTAGCATTCAATAAAATGGTGTAGATAGTGATCTTATGTGCATACATACTTTCAACAATATAAAATGAGTCCACGCCTTTTTCAAACAACTTGCTCAATAATAACGAGTCAAAACAACCAGGCATATACTTCAACACCAAATTTTAGGTATTTACAAAAAAGAGATAGCAAATATAATAACTACGTGAGAAAAAGAGAACACCTGTGTTATCTGTTGCTCTCGAACCATTTGCCATTTGAAGACACATACATACATTAGCCCATAAATGTTTACTACTGAACATGGGCCATCAGTACAATGAGCGGTCATAGGGAGATTTCCATATCACCATGCTTGGCAGGCGGAGTACTGATCGCAGTACCTACTGGTAACTACTGCCCATCCTCTTGATATGTTGAACCCCGAATCGCCTTTTACGACACCTATGGGGTGGAGAGGGGCGGGGTATTTGCCAGGAACCACACGAACCTTATTAAATCTACCTACAAAAGAGAAACACACACCTCAACTAGGCCGTCGAATATTGCCATGTCTATTCCTTCACACCTGCCCAAAGGGATCCTTATCTTGTGCAAGTCTTGAAACTCCACTGGCATGGCCCATATCTCGCATCGCTCCGGTATAACCGACACACAGTTATTCAGCTTCCCACTACATCTATGCAAATGATACGCCATTTTTAAATTCTCCCAAGGCAGTATTGCGCTTGAGAAGTTTGGATCGGATATAACATTAGTTACTTGACTTAACACTTCATCTGTGACCTCCGATATAAAACTAACATTTTTTAAATCATTTGTTGCAATGTATTCATTCAAAATCCCAAGATTCAAATTCGAACTCTCAAGTATATAAACGGATTTCGCGCCAAGTTTCGCGGCAGCCAAACCCATCAGACAGCTCCCATTGAAATCAAGAACGATTGAATCTTTGTTTATTTCTTCTTTCAGTTGTTCTAGAAACCTCTTACTTCGTTTACCATCATTCAAATAAGATACGTGGGTTCTCGATAGAGCCATATGGACTCCACATTCGCAATTAGGTCTTTTATAATTATTACTTTTATTATTACTGTCTTCTAAATAGAACCAGAGTGAGTAATCGTCTTGGCATGAGATGAGTGTAGCTTCTGCGTCCTTTTGTATGGCGAATTCTTGAGGTAAGTAATATACTGCTTGCATCCAGTGGTCGCGCCATGGTATCGTGTCTTGTGGACGTTCGGCTGCTAAGTCCACGTCAGGATGACACCACCACGGCGCACAACTGAGGCAGATTCTGCCTGTAATAAAAAGGTTTTTACGATAAAACGACGCTTAATTAAATTTATCATCATCAAATCAGCCAAAAGACGTCCACTGCTGATCAAAGGACATACACAACCACGGTTACATGCCGTGTTTCATAATTTTGGGGGGAATTCGCCACCACGCTTGGCAGGCGGGTTGGTGAGCGCAGAATGGCTGCTGTTCCACAGAAAGAACGCTGCTGCCCATCCGTATGGTATAGAGTCCCTTAGTCGGCTTTTACGACATCCACAGGAAGAGATGAAGTGGTGCTATATTCTTAATCCGTACACCACACGGATAAACGATCCTTGCTTTTATCTTATATCAATAGTTATTGTATACCTACAGGTTGTAAACCTGCCGAGTAGCTTTCGGCCGCAATTTACATATTGATTTATAGATGAATAGTATATAGGTCAGATAATAGTAAGACAATTGTACGGAATCGCGTTTTAGAAATCATATTTTTTATTATTATTAATGGGCTCATCATATCAGCCACAGGACGTCCACTGCTGAACAAAGGCCTCCCCCTTAGATTTCCACAACGAGCGGTCACATGCCGCTCTCATCCAACGACTCCCAGCGACCTTCACTAGGTCGTCTGTCCACCTCGTTGGAGGTCGTCCCACGCTGCGTTTTCCGGTGCGCGGTCTCCATTCGAGAACCTTTGTGCCCCAACGGCCATCAGTTCTACGAGCAATGTGCCCTGCCCATTGCCACTTCAGTTTACTAATCCTTTCAGCTATGTCGACAACTTTAGTTCTTCTACAGATCTCCTCATTTCTGATTCGATCTCGTAGAGAAATACCAAGCATAGCTCTCTCCATAGCTCGCTGAGTGACCTTGAGCTTTCTTATGAGGCCCATTGTGAGTGACCACGTCTCTGTTCCATATGTCATCACTGGTAACACACACTGGTTAAAGACTTGCGTCTTGAGGCATTGCGGTATTGTTGACGAAAAGACGTTGCGAAGTTTCCCGAACGCTGCCCAGCCGAGTCGGATTCGACGATTGACCTCTTTCTCGAAGTTGGACCTACCTAACTGGACAGTTTGTCCTAGGTAGACATACTCGTCAACAACTTCGAGAACAGAGCTCCCAACGGATATTGGGATGGGCAGGACATGGGCATTTGACATGACTTTTGTCTTGCCCATGTTCATCTTAAGGCCCACCTGTTGGGAAACTCTGTTGAGATCATCGAGCATTGTGCTGAGCTCTTGCAGCGATTCTGCCATGACTACGATGTCATCGGCAAGTCGAAGGTGAGTGATATACTCGCCATTGATGTTAATGCCGAATCCTTTCCACTCCAGTAGCTTGAAGGCATCCTCCATTGCAGCGGTGAACAGTTTCGGGGAAATGACGTCCCCCTGTCTCACACCTCTCTGCAATGGAATTGCCCCCGTGCTCTGTTCATGTACTCGGACCGACATGGTGGCGTTTCTGTATAAGCACTTCAACACTTCAATGTACCGATAGTCAATCTGGCACCGCTGCAGAGATTGCAGCACTGCCCAGGTTTCGATCGAATCGAAGGCTTTCTCATAGTCCACAAACGCCAAGCATAGTGGCAGATTATACTCCTCGGTCTTCTGTATAACCTGCCGCAGCGTATGGATGTGGTCTATGGTACTGAAACCTTTTCGGAAACCGGCTTGTTCGGGAGACTGGAAGTCATCAAACCTGCGCTCGAGACGATTCGTGATGACCCTTGAAAACAGCTTATAAACATGGCTCAGAAGTGAGATGGGTCTATAATTCTTCAATAGGGTGTTATCACCCTTTTTGAAGAAGAGCACCACCTCACCTCTGTTCCACGCTTCCGGCGTTGTGCCCTCGAGTAAGACGGAATTGAATAGCTTCTGAAGGACTTTAAGTACCGGTGTTCCACCCGCTTTCAGAAGCTCTGTCGTAATTCCGTCTCCACCCGGCGCCTTGTTATTTTTAAGCTGTTTCAAGGCCATCCTAATCTCGTACAGGCTGATGTCCGGGATATCCTCGGTATAGTGTCGGGTTAGTTTGGCTCGCGGGTCTTTGTCAGAGCCAATGGTAGGTATACTTACCGAGGTGTATAACTGCCGGTAGAACTTCTCAATCTCTCTCAAAACCTCTGGCTTAGTCGACGCTACACTGCCGTCCTCGGTCTTCAGCTTCATAATACGACTTTGCCCAATAGACTTGTCTCTTGCGAACACTTTGGAGCCTTGATTCCGCTCAATCGCCTCTTTAACACCGTTGGTGTTAAAGGTGCGGATATCGTGACGCAAGGACTTCCATATCCGTCTATTGAGCAGTCGGTATGCTTCAGCATCACCGAAGGACTGCAGCGTCATGGCGCGTCTTTCTGCCATGAGGTCGAGAGTGTGATCGGAGAACTTTTTTGGTCTACCTTTACGGTGGGCCTTAAAGAACTTAGACCCAACCGTTTGGACAGTTTCTACAAACCTACCATTTAAATCGTCCACAGATACGCAATGTTCTAGGCACTCGAAGCGGTTTTGGAGTTCGAGTTGAAAGCTCTCGGGGTTTTGGATATGAGCACTAGAGGGCCGGAGCGTAGACCTCATCAGACGAGACCTCTCAACTTTGAGATTAATATTCAATGTGCCTCTTACCATTCGGTGATCACTACCGGTTTTCACCCATTCATTCATTCACTCAGTACCCATATAATCGCGATTAAATCAGCTTTCGGCTTCCTGTGTAAACATAATAAATCAATACAGAATGTTGTTCGCCTCACCTTCAGTATCCATGCTAAGCTCCCACCACATAAACACGACCTGTGCTCTCCCGGTACCAGTAACAGTGAAGTCCTGCTTCACCGTCCGTTTCATTTGGATGGGTGTGCGTCCGGACCAATCGTAATAGAACACTGGGATCGGGTCTGACAGCTCTCTGAACGTGTGACGAGGCAGTTGGGATAGCTGGAGGTCGTGGACAGCTGCAGAGCCAGGACAGTCGTTCATCTATAAATATATAAAAATCCATCGTGAACAGCGTTTTTCAGGTTGTGCTCATAAATATATTCCGTGCGGTGCCCGGATTAAATGCGCTCACCAACCCACCTGCCAATCATGGTGATTACTGGCAAATTCCCCCAAAAATGACTGAATGAAAAAGAAATCTATCGGGGAGGTCTGTGTTCAGCTGTGGACGCTATTGTTACCAATAACGCTGATCTAGTAATGCTGGATCGATTAGAGCGCCGTATGATGATTGTTGATGTTACCATCCCGTATGTCGAGAATATTATTTACAACTTGGTGAGGAGACGAGCGAGTCTGATGGTAAGCGACATGCCTGCTCATAACAATTAGAATGCAACGCAGAACTAGTCCTGCGAGGCATCAGACTGCGCTCGTCACCTCAAGACAAAAGTTATTTAGTCTCTTATGCCTCCCAGTAATTTCACTAGCTACAGTACCCTTCAGACCGGAACACAATAATATCTAAAGTTTAAACATTACTGCTTAGCGGCGAATATCTGGCACTGGGGTGTCACCTACCTTTTTTTCTTTTGGTGCCCAGTGGAAATTCTACATGGAACTTCCTTCACCCCGGGGAAGGGCGAAAGGGTATGCCGGACTCCTACCGGCTAAGACCACTGGAATGGTCATTGGTCATAGTTTTTTTTTTTTTTTTAATTTATTTTTAAAAAACGTTGCCCCACACTAGGATTTCTCCTGTGTCGTGGGTGCGTTTACAGACATGAATTCCACACACAATACACCCAGATCCTGAATTGTTCCCTATACAGTGGTCTTTCCAAATGCTTGGAAAGAAGCCCAAATTACGTCTTTACTTAAAAAGCCACATCCCGCATCTTATTCTGAATATCGCCCAATATCCATACTTTCATTCCTCTCCAAAGTTTTACAACGTCGTATTAATAACCAGCTAAGTTCATTCCTTTGTAAGAATAGACTTCTAAATCCCTTCAAATCCCGTGTCCGTTATAGTCACAGCACTGTTACTGCTTTGGTGAATATTACTGATGATATCAGGCTAAACATGTAAAATGGAAAGTTAACGGTACTCTCATTGCTGGACTTCAGTAATGCTTTCAATACTGTAGACTTTGTCATTTTGATTAGCATACTTTGCTCTCTTAACATTTCTCCGACGCTAATTCATTGGTTTCGCAGTAACCTGTCTGGTCGCCGACAACGTATTCGCATTGTAGATACTTTCTCCGCATGGTGTGATACTAATGTTGGTGTACCATAGGGTGGCGTTATATCTCCTTTACTTTTCGCATATTTTATAAATTCTATCTCTATTAAGCTGCTTTTTTCTTACCGCCGTTACACTCATGATCAGACTGCGCTCGTCACCTCAAGACAAAAGTTATTTAGTCTCTTATGCCTCCCAGTAATTTCACTAGCTACAGTACCCTTCAGACCGGAACACAATAATATCTAAAGTTTAAACATTACTGCTTAGCGGCGAATATCTGGCACTGGGGTGTCACCTACCTTTTTTTCTTTTGGTGCCCAGTGGAAATTCTACATGGAACTTCCTTCACCCCGGGGAAGGGCGAAAGGGTATGCCGGACTCCTACCGGCTAAGACCACTGGAATGGTCATTGGTCATAGTTTTTTTTTTTTTTTTTATTTATTTTTAAAAAACGTTGCCCCACACTAGGATTTCTCCTGTGTCGTGGGTGCGTTTACAGACATGAATTCCACACACAATACACCCAGATCCTGAATTGTTCCCTATACAGTGGTCTTTCCAAATGCTTGGAAAGAAGCCCAAATTACGTCTTTACTTAAAAAGCCACATCCCGCATCTTATTCTGAATATCGCCCAATATCCATACTTTCATTCCTCTCCAAAGTTTTACAACGTCGTATTAATAACCAGCTAAGTTCATTCCTTTGTAAGAATAGACTTCTAAATCCCTTCAAATCCCGTGTCCGTTATAGTCACAGCACTGTTACTGCTTTGGTGAATATTACTGATGATATCAGGCTAAACATGTAAAATGGAAAGTTAACGGTACTCTCATTGCTGGACTTCAGTAATGCTTTCAATACTGTAGACTTTGTCATTTTGATTAGCATACTTTGCTCTCTTAACATTTCTCCGACGCTAATTCATTGGTTTCGCAGTAACCTGTCTGGTCGCCGACAACGTATTCGCATTGTAGATACTTTCTCCGCATGGTGTGATACTAATGTTGGTGTACCATAGGGTGGCGTTATATCTCCTTTACTTTTCGCATATTTTATAAATTCTATCTCTATTAAGCTGCTTTTTTCTTACCGCCGTTACACTCATGATCTCCAGATATATTCAGAAGCTCCGTTAGGAACTTTTCGGATACCGTAAACAATATCAATAACGATCTTCCCCTGATTTCCGAATGGTGCAAGTCGTATGGACTGAAAGTCAATCCTTCAAATACCCAAGTCATTGTTGTCAGTAGCTCGAGAATGGTTTCGAGAATCGACTGGATGCAACATCCCCAGATTTTCTTTGACGGTACTCATATATCAGTAATCGAAAGTGAAGATCTTGGGTATTTATATGGACAAAGCCTGTCTTGGGGTCCGCAACTACAAGGAACCAGTCGCAGGATGTACGCGTCAGCGTCCTTGAGAAGAATGCGTAACTTTCTTCCGACTGCCACTAAAGCTGCACTAGCACAATCTCTTCTTCTTCCTATCCTTGACTATGCCGATGCCAGCTATCTCGATCTCAACGAGGACCAATTTAATAAACTTGAGCGACTTTCTAATATTTTGTATAATGTATGTTTGGTTTACGCAAATATGATCACGTATTAGAATTTAGTACTAAACTCAAGTGGTTACCAATATGCCTTCGTCGTAGTGCTCATATTCTTTCACTACTTTACAGTATTCTGTTCAATCCTGCTTCCCCCTTTTATCTTCAAAAATGTTTTGAATTTACCCGTGATACACACTCACTATCTATCCCTAAGATCATCAGAAACATTAAAACTGAAGATGCCCGTGCACACAAGACTCTTTGATCATTAATTTACTGTTCAGGCCACACGCTTGTAGAATGCCCTACCAGTGTCTATGAGACGGGTAGAACCAACAATGACTTTAAAAAAATGGTAAAGAAATATTACTTGGATCTGTAATTGTTACTGTTCTATATATTATGTATTGTTTTTGTGTATACATTTATATATTTTGTGAGTTATTAATATATTTGGGAATAACTATGTATATACATTCTTTAATATATGTATGTTTTATATAAAGTATTACTGTTTACAAATATTAGTTACAACAGTACAATTCCAACTACTCGTCTACTATCTGGAAGAAATCGCTCTTAGCGATAAGACCGCCAATTGTACTGCCATTATGTATGTAAAATTACTTTGTGTTTTCTTTTGGTGTGACATAATTACATAAAGTATACTCTACCCTACTCTACGTTCAAACAACAATAACTATTAAAGTAATAGACATACAGTTGTAAATTTAATGTATTGTAGCTTAGCTCAAAAAATAAAAAGGGGCATTGAAGTTGTTTTTGCAGTAATTTGTTAATGTGCATAATGTTTTGATAGTTTTATGGAGTAAAGTTTTTTTTTTTTTTTAAACGTTTCCCCACACGAGTTTTTCTCCTGTGTCGTGGGTGCGTTTACAGACATGTACAGATTAGTATTTTAGTAATAAGAAAGTTACGAAAATGTGAACCCATAGCTTCGTAATGTCAACAATAGACAATATCGCGCGTCTCTATGGTGTTCAGAAATAAAAACTTTTTCTTTCTTCTTTTTATTGTTGCCCTCCGAATAAGCCTATTTTTATCTTAGTAAGACCAAAACTTTGAGAGATATGATTTTTTTGTACACACAGAAAATCTTAACAAAAATACTAATAGGTTACCAGCCTGCCCCATAGCGGGGAAGTGATGGGACAGAAGTACTTTGTGTATTAAACTAGTCCACGACCGGACATAAATGTCTAACAAGGTTTAGTTCAAAACTAAAAGTGAACTTAGCACTATGAATTTATACCTTTTTTGGTGTCTTCAACACAATATCTAGATCTTCGTCGGCAAGATCATTGAGTTTGTTCCACTTCCACAGGGTAGGACACTCAATCACCTGTGCGTATACAACAGCAGAATCTGGCACTACTATACAGTCTTCTTCTAAGAGGCACTTGTGTGCGTGTGCAAATGTTGATAGCGCACCTGGATAATCAGCGATAGAAAACTAAATAATAAGCATCTCTTAATATAACACGCTAATAACAGTGTAGTGTCCGGATTTAGAATATATCCACTCCATCTCCTCCCGTGGATGTGGAAAGGGTGACTAAGACACTTTGAACCGGAGGTCAGTACTGGCAACTTGTCCCAACGACAACACAAACAAACAATCAGCCCCAAGTGTTGTGGCCTTTTTTTATTGATCCGGTGGAAACACATCGTGTACTTTCTCCGCCCCAGGGAGGGCGGAGGGTCATCTTCGGCACCGAAGTGAGGCTCCAGGATCTCGAATAATCTCCATCTATAGCTACCCATTGGTGTCACGCCCTTCGACACATCTCGGAGGGGATGACTTTAAAGCAGTCACTCCCTCTAGCAGAGACAAGGCAACTGTAAAGAGGCCAACCCCCGGCCAACCGGTATCTTAGATCTTGATCCCGATACCGGTGGGCCACTTTTTTATGTTGTTAAATATATATTGTATTTTTATATGTATTTAAACATGCATTTATTTGAAATGACACTAATCTATAAAATACATTACCTTCCCCAATCAACTCAGTATCAAACACCTCAGTAACCAAGATGTTAGCTTTCTCTTGCAAATCTCCACCATCACCCACAGTGAGCTCGGTAGATCGCTTTGGTATCAGTTTTATCTTGTCGGCAACACCATTAAGTTGCAGTATCTTGGAACAACACTCTGCCATCGGCTTGAACGCTTCACAGGCAACGATGGAGTCAGCCCCAGAGCGAGCCGCCATTATTGATAATAGACCTGTTCCAGTGCCTGTAAGAATGTTTGAATCATTATTTAATCTTTAACTCAAGACTACAATAAGGACAACATCTGCTGGCATATTCAGTTAATAACACATATTTCTAAGAAAACATTCCAATATATAAGATTCCATGCATTTCAAATTAAGTCCATAAGAAGAGATCTACCGGTTTATATGATCCACATTGATTCTGTATAAGATTTTAATCAAGTAAAGATCAAGTCATCCTGTTCAGAAAACTGTTCATAGCGATGATCTCTTACGGTGAGACCAACCATATTTGTCCAAAAATTCCTTTCGGTGTACCACAGGGTTCAGATTAAGGGTCTTTTTCATGATTCATATTTGTTGGATATCAGAGTCCTTTAATCATTCTAAACACTTAATGTATGCTTATGATAAAAGATAAATTATGGTGTATGAGCCTTAATAACTACAAGCAGATCTAAATCAGTTTCATCATTATTATGTTCAAAATAAAATTGCAGGATATATTAAAAAATTATAATATATTAGATACACTGGTAAAATTTTATGATCCTATGTCTTTGATGGAGTTGTGATAAATTAATATATATAAGATTTCATTTTCAGACCATTTAGATTTGCAAAATGTAAGGTTTGTTTTATGTTAAAATCCGGTAAAGGTTTATAAACACTAGCCTGCCATCTCAACTATTGAATAGAATAGAGTCATTTATTTACTAATTAGGACCTGTTTTTCCTTTTATTGATTTCAGCTGGTGGAAATCACTTCCTCCGATTCCATATAAAAAAAGAACAGGACCATGAGCATTTACACAAGATCATAATAATACTAGTGATGCTGAAAATATGCCTCATTCAATTCAAGTGGAGATGATATTATACGAAAATTGGGGTGTATGCGGATGTTATATGCCTTTGATCTATAATTATTTTATCGAGAGAGTATCGGCATGTATTATCTGCATTATACTTCGTACCTCTGCAGTATATTTTCGAACTTAGTATGAGGAAGAAAAAACCACTACAATGCCTTCACAATAAAACTTTTGAAATGTTTAATGTGTAGATTAGAGATAGACATATCTTTTGTTTTAAATTTCATGAGATTTCTATAGGCTGATTTAAGCGTATTTCCTTTGTTCAATGTTTTAATTATTATGTCACGTGCTGGATATCAATTCAATTCCAATTATTTCATAAACAATATTAGATTGTGTTGAAATATCAATAATAAGTAATTAAGTACATATGTAAGTAGACATGCTTACAATATGAAGCTTAAAAGTTAAAAAATAAATACAATTCTAATTACTGCTCATAATTTCAATAATATTTATACAATTATGTCAGGGATGAAAAGTTAGGAATTAAATTTTCAGAAGCACATAGGTTATGACACTGGGATCCACCTAAATGTAGAAAGAAAATTTTAAGATAATTAGGAGCACAAGAATCATTTATAATAGTGAAAAGCAAAGAGAGTGATCTGACGGCTCTCCTCTGATGGACAGGAACATTTCACTGTTGATTCAGAAGTAGTTTTTACAGTATAGGCAACTGAATCTGTTTCTAAAATATCCAATAGTGCGCGATATGACTCGTATGCTAGATTTAGCTGAGACGAAATGTTGGCAATTATTAGGCCGAAACCGAAACTGCCGCCGAAACTAGCATTTTTGGCCGAAATCAAAACCGATACTTTGGTTGGTCTCTAATTATTACACAAAGAAAGACAAAAAAATATAAAATTATGCACCAACCAATATCCAAGACATTGGCTTTCTTCCCGTCACCATGCATTTTTTCTATAGCCAGTTGTAAAGCTCTATAATATTTCTTGTTTCTCTCAGTGTCGTGCAGCATGTCGGCAAACCCAGAACGGGCTATCTCTTGGTGAAAATCATAGTCTTCATTCTGAACATCCCACTCTGTTCTTCCCGTTATAGGGTTCCTCTTCTGCGTAAACACCTTCATCTTCGTGTCAGAACTTTTTAACCTGAAATACGAAAGCTTCTAGAGGCCACTTTACAAAAAGCCGAAAAGATATCTTATTAATATACCTTTTAGCAGCATTAACTGCAAAAACACTACTTAATCTGAATTTTTTTAATCTCATTTATATTGAGATTACTTCATATTCAAATATGAACTTAATACAATACAGAAACTTATATAGCGTTATAAATGTTTCGTTCTTTAGAATCAAAAACATAACCAAAAAAATACTTGACACTGACACTGACATTTCCTATAAAAAGTACTTTGTGCACTCAGCAGTGAAAGGCTGAAAGCAGTGATGTTAGATACAGTTAATTATTGGTCCGATGTTTTCGAACATATTGGTAATCGTGTAACATATTGTGTCCATTGCCTTTTTTTCTATTTGGTGTATGGTTAGGTAGTAGGTTGTTAGTATTTAGCACTGTCTCTGCTTGGATAGTTTAAGTAAACCAATCATCGGCCAACGTTATTCACTGAACAAACTCCTACTTTCTGTAATCCGATTACAAGAAGTTATGATTTGATTAACTAAATGTAACCAAATTACTGTAGATGCTTTACGTTTATCTTATTCTGATTACATCAATCAAGTAGCTAGTAACTACTGATTCCTTTGGTTATAAGAATAACTTGTTCCACGATAAACATAAATAAACGAAATAAAGTAAGATGTACAAACTTAAATGCTTGTTAAAAGACTTGATTTTATTTATTTTATTAATTAATATATTTTATACATTTATATACACACTAAAACTAAATACATACAGACTACTGACCAATAAACTAAATAATAATAAAAAATTAAAACAAAAGATAATATATAATAAAGTTGCACATGCATTTAGGTGTCGAAGTACTCCTCCTCATCGCTGTCAGCTGGTAATGTTCCCAGAAGACTGGCAGCATTGCCACATTGAATAGCAATGCTTATTCTTTGACCAAAGAAAATGCCATATACATTATTTCAAGGCAATATTTTTGTAGTTAAATAAAAATTAACTAACTTACTAAAAGTGTGTGGGGATGTAGTTATGATCGAAAGTGGAATAAAGCGTTGTAGACAATTAAAGTGTACTTTTTTTAAGTTAATAAATTATTCTTTATTGAAGTAACAAATATATTTGAAATTGCAATTCTTCATAGCTATCCATACATCAAAATTAGTTATCCGTATTTCTATATCCGCGGGCTGATTACGTAACTCGCAGACGCTTTGCGACAGGCGTAAATCGCGCAGACGCCGTTCTGAAATGTCATTTTGGTATTACCTATTTACCGATAGCGTTTTAAGCAGGTGAAGATCGCTGACGCTCAATCTGTTGGATGATCAATGAACTAAAAATTGCATCCTCGGCTTTTAATTTCAGGCTATTTTCCACTGGGAATCCTTAGATGCGCGATAGCTGCTGTCGCTGTTTTTAGCTAATACGGATGCCGGTCAACTAATTACCTTATACTGCCATGCTTGTGTAGGTGTACACACTACAGGTGTAGTAAATGGTGGCTAAGAGTTGATATCAAGAGTATGGCTGTATGGGCAGCCGCATATTTCCGTGTACCAGTAACAACTGTGCTGTGATCGCCAATCCACTGGCCAAGCGAGGTTAGCATAGGTATAGCAATGTCCCCTATGACTGTTCATTGTATTGATAATTGGGAAGCCCATATTCAGCAGTGGACGTTTACGGCTGATGTGATGATGATGACACCCTAAAAGCTGGTACTTGTACCGGGAAGTTGGTACTCCTAATACTACTGAGCACCAGCCACGTACATTTCGTTCTGAAATATGTAAAGATGACTATTGTTTATTTCACAGATTACTATACTATTAGCATACCATATTAGTACCTATATTGTTTTACTGAATTCAAGATAAGTAGATGATATTCTATTCATTATGAAAAACATTTTTATGTTCGGTCAAAGTAGGTTCTAGCACATTTAAAGACAAGAAAGTAAAATGCTGGTGTATCAATACAATCAGGTAATAGTAAACTTAAATAACGGTCATGGTCATAACGCGAAATCAACTTATTTGATACGACCCGTTATAAACAACTACAATTATATATATTCGTCACAAAACTACATCATTTCTAAAGATTTTGGAATATTTTTGTTCACCTACAAACAGCGCACTGTTTTTTTAAATGGCAGTTGACTTATAGTTGTCAGTGTGGCAGTGGCTCATTCATCTTTCATTACGACGTTTTTCTATCATGGCGGCCGCCGTCGGTAGGATTTGTGGGGCACATCTTTTGAAAAATGTAGGCATACTTGGACCCCAGGTACTGGAAATAGTTCTTAACAATTTGTTGTGTAGTCTAAATTGTTAGTAGGTGCCCTGAGCGTGTTCAGTATGTTACTTATGAGGGAGAAGTTGAAGTTCGAAGTGTCACGGGAAACTGCTGTATTTCTTCAAATTGTGCCATACAATTAGCCGTTTATACGTGCTTAATGTTACGATGTGGTATTCTGGACTCACAGGAGCGAAAATTTGTACAAGTGTTTAAATAAATTTTCATGGGCAAGTGATAACCTATACTGCATTATGTAACAAGTACTGAAATCTAATGGAAGCCGTCCCTTGCAGGTTTCTCGGCTATCCACCAGCACTCAAAAATGGACAAGAAACAGAAAAATGGTAAGATTAATATTATTTAAAAAAAATAAAAGGTTAATCTTTTTGTCCACATAATTTTCAACAATATTTTGACATACTATTGCTTTTAGAACATTGTGTGCAAATACATCAGTGCTTTGCTAACAAGTTCAATATTTTATAGAAATTGATATTTGTAATTATGATATATTATAAATTATAAATATATACATATTAAAAAATTATCTACTCACAAATAGACTGTCAGCAAGATAAGTAAGTAAACCTTAAAAAACAACATGGTAGGTAATTATGATGTGTATTGAATAATAAAAGTATTTGGTACTTATTGCTTACTCAATTTAGATTTATGTACATAAAAGGCTGCATAAAAAATATGGTGCAATAATTATATCCTTTTTTCATAAGTTTCTTTTTCTTTGTTCAGCAGTGGATGTCCTTTGGCTGGTATGATTATGATGATAAGTTCCCGAATTTATAGTATATTTTGTTGAATGGGATAAGGCTATTAACCTGATCATCCTCATCCATGTTTACGGTTGATTATTCTAATAAATAGACATTGGTGATTTTACTCCTAATTTTTTAAACACAGTGAACTCCCAAAACCTGATAAATGAAAATAGTGGATTGGGTTTAACCTCAGCAGTAGCATACCAACTAGTGGCAATACTCATATGCCTAACCCATACTAAAATGTTACATTATTTTCCTGTAGTGGCTCTCAACACTAGGAGTTGTCAGCGGAGGTGTTGGGGCACTTCTGTTTGCTCTTGAACAGTCAGTTGAGGCTTCAGGCTCGGAAGCTCATGCTCCACACCAGCCTTGGAGTCATGATGGCTGGTTCAAGTCTCTTGACCACGCTAGGTAAGTTCTTAAAGTTTTTTTTACATCTCATAATATATACCACTGGGTGGATTTAAGGGTCTGCTAAAGTGAACATTATTGCATACCAATTACTAATGTGCATGTAGCAATAAATGTCAAATTTTTATTATTATTTTATTGTATGCTGTGTAGTGCTGACTAGAAAAAATATGGAGATAAAAAATATTTTTATTCATGTATACCATATACTTATGAATCATCAAGGCTTTAATTGCTGCATTCCAAGATGTAGATTTCCTATGGAGAAGAATGGGCAAGAAAATCCATGGTTACTCTTTTTAAATCATATTTAATGTTATATGAGAACATTGTTGTAAAAATCAAGGTTATATGAAAACAATGTAGGAGAAGTGTATGTAAACTTCTTAAAAAGTCTACTAAACTAGCCTGACTGTATTTTTTTTAAGTTTTGATACAATTGTCATGGCAGCATTTGGCTAACCAGTCCTATGACTGACTATGCTACCTAATAGCAGCACCCCATCTCATCCTGTGGTTGTTGCAAAATGTGACTATGACAATAGCCAGAGAATGGGCAGCAGCATCCTTTGAGTACATTAATTATAACTTAACCCCCAATCACCTACCCGCCTGCCAAGCGTGGCAATATGGCATAAACTCCCAATCAATGAGCATACAACATAAACCCAGACCAGTTGTTGTGGCGAATTTTGGGGTAGGTAGTTGTCCAGCGGTGGACTTTTTAGCTGAAATTACGAGTTACATTTGGCACTAGCCATCCTTAGCCCACTACACTACACTACATGCTTATTCATGCCATGCATGTGCAGCTCCCAGAACTTGTATGTAATATGTGAATTTACACATACTCATAAGTACAGGCATTCTGTATGGAGGTGGGCACCTTTTTGCTGATTAATCACAAAATTTTGATAAAGACAACACTGTATATTGACTGTATAGTTAATTTTTTATTTTTTATTTAGACACATCATCAACTAATAACTTTGTGTGTGACATGATCTAAAGTATTGTGAATGTCTTGATGTAAAATTAGACCATACTATAATCAAATAACACATCATATCATATCTGATTGCTGATTAATTAATTGTTAAAAACAGTTGAAATAAAAAAATGTAAATTAAACTTGCTTTTTAATCAATACAATACCTTTGATAGTCTCCTTAAAATAAAGTTATCTGTTTTCATCAGACCCCATATATTATTATGATGATACAACTATGCAGTTGTATAATATTTTTATGTACAAACAAAATAAGGCCAATACTGCATTTATCTAATATAAATTTATGTTATCCGAAAAAGATAAGATGTCTCCAAATATTGTGTTGTATTTGGGACCTAATGGACCTAATGTCACTGTCAACTGATTGTGAAACTATCTATATGTAGATAATCCTCAAAGTAAGATTAAATTGTCAGGCAGGTATATTATTACAAACCCTTTATTGTAACCTCATAATTAATTGTGTATTGTGATTGACCATGGAATCTACAGGCCTTATCTATGTGTTTGCATATTAGATAGTAAATAAGGCCTAGTGAATGCTGCCCCCACGTATTTTAACCAGGACACAGGCCTCCCCCAAAGATCGATATGGGTGTGTTGTGAGCTCATTGGGGGGTTTTGCCATAATCGCCACGCTTGGCAGACGGGTTGGCGATCGCAGTTGAGTTGTTAATGTACTCGAAGGTCGCTGCTGACCATCCACCAGTTAGTCGAAATCCGAATCCTAGACTGCTTGTTATTCTAGAGAAAAGACTCGATTTTTGTATTATTGACATTACAACACTTAATTGTTCTGCCCTGGCAGCGTTCGTCGCGGCTACGAAGTGTACAAACAGGTGTGCAAGGCCTGCCACTCGCTGCAGTACATAGCCTTCCGAAACCTTGTCAATGTCACCCACACTGAAGACGAGGCGAAGGCTGAGGCTGCTGAGGTCAGTAACCCATGAGAAACCTTTACGAAAATACCTTATTTTTACCTAGTTACATAAAAGGAACCAACCCACCTCATGTCAGATGTTCGTCCCCTTTTGCGTAACTAAGTCTATTTCAGAGTGAGAAGATAGAAACAGTAATATGTAATTTGAATTGATTCGCGCGATCGATATTTACGCAATAAATGTATGAAGGAGTAAAAATACCTAACAGTGCCTACAGAACATTGGTATGTTCCTTGCAAATAGAGGGGTCCTATTTGTATTATAAATTAACATCATCATTCTAAACGTCGTGTCCTAAACATGCTATTGCTAGAATAATTAACTTATTTAATTACTAGCTGTGTTCCCAATTTAAAACTGACACGTTGGGAGATGAGATTTTTAGTGCTTACCTACATTATATGAGGATCTCCTATACAACATTTCATGCTTCTAAGCGCACTGGTTTAAGCTGTGTGTTATCTGTCAGTGTTGGAATTTTATTAATCAGGTTAGGGACACTTAGACTAACAATTTATATAAGGCATGAAAACTTATGTAACACATATGGCGATGTTTTACACGACCACGCGACTCCGAATAACCTGCCCCAATGGAAAATCCTCTTAATCCAATGAATGCTGGCATTGAGCCAGGGTAACCACAAACTTACGAACACTTACGTAAATCTGTGACGTAAACTGTTGTGGAAAAAGGTCTGAAGTCAGCATCTTAAATGCAGAAACAATGCCCACATACTTGATTTTGCTGTAGTTATTTATATCTAGACAGTTAATAAACCCCAACTCAAGGAAACAAACTTCTGATAACCAACATTCAAATTACGAGAGGCTTATTACAATGTTAATAAGAGTCTTTTTGGTCCTGTCTTTAATACGTGTGGTGTCCGGATTAAGAATATAGCAGCACTCCATCTCTTTCCGTGGGTGATTTAAAGGGCGACTAAGGGACTCCAAACCACAGGGATGAGCAGTAGCGTCCTTTCTATGAAACATTAGACATACTGCGCTTACCGACCCGCCTGCCAAGTGTGGTGAGTACTGGCAAACTTCCCCCGAAATGACGACACAATTAAGTCTATGGGGGCGGCTTTTGTTGAGCAGTGGACATCATTTGGCTGATCTCATGTATAAGAGTTTAGGTTGTTGAATTAGTTATTCAACGTTGTTATAAAAATATTTGTAACTTTTTTAGAAACATCCTTTTAAAATCAATTTGTCTGAGATTTTCCTTAAAACAAATGAACCAATTAAATCATAATTTCTTCTATATGACAGTTTAGATATTTTTATCTACTCTAAACAATACTTTTTGTAAATGCAGGTGATGATAAGGGATGGCCCTGATGAGGAGGGCAACTTCTTCGATAGGCCTGGCAAGCTGTCTGACTACTTGCCATCGCCTTACCCCAACGAGAATGCTGCCAGGGCAGCTAACAATGGTAATATCATAATATGTTACTTATTTTTTAAGCATCATTATAACAGCTCTGAACCTTCATTGCCGGGAACTGGGGCAGTGTAGGGTTTTTAAGCAACAGAGTGACGAGGCGCGCAAGTCTTTCGCGCGTTGGTAAGCGGCACGCCTCCTCATAGCATAGTCTTGCAAGACACCACACTGCGCTCGAGACATTCGTTATTTAGTCTCTTATGCCCAAACATTTTACTAGCTACAGTTTGCTTCATAAATCAGTATTATAGTGTATCTACACTATAATGTCTAAAGTTTAAACACTACTCGGCTGTGTAATTTCAAAACACACTGGACATTTTTATTAAATAGGAGTTTTGCTTATTTTAACATGCATCAATGTGGTATCTGCATTAAGAATATAGCACCACTCGTCTTCTCCTATGGATGTCGTAAAAGGCGACTAAGGTACTTTAAACCAAAGGGATGGCCAGCAGCGTCCCTTCTGTGGAACAGTAGCCATACTATGCTCACCAATCCACCTGCCAAATGTGGTGATTACTGGCAAATTACCCCCAAAAGAATGACATGGTTGTGGAAATTCAAGGGTGGGAGGCATTTGTTCAGCAGTGGACGTGTTTTGTCTGATATGGCGATGATGATAATGAGGATCTTGAGAGTCAAATCAGGAAAAAAACCCAATTTAAAAAATTGTCTCTTGGTATGTTTTGAAATAGCACAGCCGTACTGCTTGACTTGCCGTGTGGTGCCGGCTACGAATACCACCAACCCAATTCATCCTGTGGGTGTCGTAAAAGGCGACTATGGGATTAACCGGAGGATGGATAGCAGCGTCCTTCGAGTATATTAACAACTCAACTGCAATCGCCAACACGCCTGCCAAGCGTGGTGATTATGGCAAAACCCACATTGTAAGCACACAACACACGCAGACCGGTCGTTGTAGCGATCTTTGGGGGAGGCTTGTGTCCAGCAGTGGACTTTATTTGGCTGAAACAATGAACGACTCATTGGCAACAATATATCTGGCACTACAGTGGTACCTGTCTAGCTAGGCTCTTCCAATAAGAGACCTACCACAGTAAGGGTTCTGCAAAGTCACTGTAAGGGGTTGATATTATGATCCTATCATCATCATCATCATCACAATCATCATGATCATGATCCTAGCAGTGCCCAAACTATATGGGGCTGCAGCCTGATTAAATGCAGCTAAATATTAGCACTTAACACAAAGAAAACGCCAGCTGAACTCGATTATTAGGGATACCAACAATTGAGGGGTTGTCCATTACTGCTCTCATATGTTCACTCATCAACAACCAGAACTAACGGCGTCATCGGCTGGAGCTCAATCATGTCGGGGACGATATGGTGTCGATATGTAAACAATGATGTGACTTGTATGAAGATGCGCTGCTACAACTGACCTAACCTATAGCCCAGAGCAAAAAATTGCGCAAACGGTGCCGTTTCTAAATCGCGAATCTCATGACTTTTCTTTAGTTTCCTCGTTTCTTTTTCCTTATATTTTAATGTACAGCAATTATGTTAAAATCACCTGTGATAGGTGTGTAAACTAGTAGTGTAAATTCATAATTTAAGAATCGATGAACCATTTTTTTGAAACAATTTCTTTAGAGTACTTTTGTTGCATAAATTAAGAACACGATGCAACAATACAGCATGACTTAACTCTCTGTTTAATACAACCGTATCCTTTTTTTTTTCAAGTTCTATGTTCATTTTCTATAAATTTTTATTCAAAGCGGTTTGGCAGCTTTTTGTCGACGGATTAACGCGTTCCCCGCATTAAATTGTCAATTCCGTACAATTTGTGCAGCGCAGTTGGCACACGGTTTCTGCGCTGCAATATTCGTTTATATTTTTTCAACTTATTCTGTTTACGAAACCACAATTTCATTCGCACTTGTATTTTAAAATTCAAATAAGTCAAGGCAAACTTTATATTCCGTGTGGTGTCCGGATTAAGAATACAGCACTACTCCATCTCCTCCCGTTGTAAAACCCGACTAAGGGACTCTAAACCTGAGGGACGGGCAGCAGCGTCCCTTCTGTGGAACAATACTTATACTGCGCTCACCAACCCGCCTGCGAAGCGTGGAGAGTATTGGCAAATACCCCCCAAAATTACGACGCAATTGTGTAAATCTTTGGGAGAGGCCTTTGTTCAGCAGTGGATATATGGCTGATATGATGATGAAACTTTATATCGTCTTTGTAACCCAACTCACAAGCTTATGTAAAAAAAAAACAATTGAGCTGCACTGACACATTTGTAATGACCTGCACCAACTTCCACAGTCTAGATGCTAATGATAGCCACAACATACATTTAGAATACTAAAATATCTGACATAGTGCCAGAAGAACACTGAATCGTGGGCGTCCACGAATTGTGAGGAAAGAGGTCTAGTTTTCTAGTATATCTCTTTCATGAATTTGCATTGAAAAAACTTGGCGTTGGAATATGTTTACTTTAAATGTATGCGACTATATTTTTTAATTAAAAATATCCCATTTGTGACTGGGTCTGTTGGTATAGAACTTTTTATAGAAGATAGGAACCATAAGTTTTCATAAAATTACCTTAGAGCGTTTGAACATAGCTACTTTTTAACGATACAGTCAGCATGCACTCATGCAGCAGATGCAGCAGCTGGATTGCAGTTCCGGATAATTGCCGTAGCTGTACCGATATGCATTTTCGTAAAACACAATCGCGATTCTATGACACTTACGGCGGAATACTAAAACACCACTAAATATTAAGTCCCGCTTTAGCTATTACAGCCTTTCGGTACTTAAAATTAAGTGGCGTTTCAGTATTCGGCCGTTAAAGATAAAAGATAAAAACAATTTTTAAATGCT
The DNA here is from genome assembly GCA_947459985.1 of Diloba caeruleocephala. Lineage (NCBI taxonomy): Eukaryota > Metazoa > Arthropoda > Insecta > Lepidoptera > Noctuidae > Diloba > Diloba caeruleocephala. Next base: position 6,328,949 of record OX381614.1, read on the forward strand.
CTTATGATTAGTCAAGACTTTAGTTGCCCCGTTCCAAGGTGTAGATTTCCTATGGAGAAGAACGGGCAAGAAACTCCATGGTTACTCTTTTTAAATCATATTGGAAAAATAATTTTTTAACCACAATATTCTCGAAATGATTGTAATGTGAGGACAATGCAGGAGAAAAGAGTCCAAACTTCTTAAAAAGTCTACATTAAACAATAGTATAATAGAGTTTTTGATTCAGTTGTCATGACAGCATTAAAATATTAAGATGACCAATTCCAACAGACGTCACTCGTCTCACTCGTTACCAGTCCATTTATGCAAATGCCCTGTTGTTAAAATAATTGACTAAATTCCAAACTACATGATGGCGCTACTACCCGCGTTTCTCAAGTCATCGTATTTTTAAGCGACTCTTGTATTAAATTTAGTTTACCCTCGCCGCGCATTGCTTGGTGCATCATTAGAAAATGCTAAAATAAAACGTAAATCTGCAAAATATACACACATTTATTTTGTAAGCCGTGTGTCCAATCTTACACGTCACATTCGAGCATTGCTATGAGGACAAAGATCCGTCTAAACGTTCAGATAAACGTCCATCAGAAATGATTAAAGATTCCTGTTGCCTTGCTGGCTATGGACTCCACTATGATTAAATCACACACTAAAAACTTTTTGCTCACAGAATCTTAACAACAGCTAAAAATCCTTTCTTACTTTCTTACTCACTGCTCCTAACCGACCAGGCTCTAAGGACTGCCAAATGGGGCAGATAAACATACAAATAATCGTACCGGCCCGGGATATTTCTAATCGAGGCATGAATTCACTGGTGACGCTGCCGGCTGGTAACAGTCAAGTGCACTTCCAGCTGTAAACGGTGATAGCCAAGAGTACACGCCTCTTAAGGCAAAAGCGCGATCAAAGCCAGTTCTTTATATCAATAACGCTGTTGTATGTTGTCCAGGCGCTTATCCTCCTGACCTGTCGTTGATCTGCTCGGGCCGCAAGGGTGGCGAGGACTACATTTTCGCGCTGCTCACCGGCTACATGGATCCACCGGCTGGTGTAGTGCTCCGTGAGGGTCAGAACTACAATCCGTACTTCCCCGGTGGCGCCATTTCTATGGCACAAGTACTTTTTGACGAGGTATGTAATCAAATCCTTGAAACCTTTTTCTGTAAAGCGATGATTAGTTGATGATCAATTCTAAGTTTCTAGAACAGTAATTCAAGTAAAACATTGCTTTCATAGTTTCTATTAATTATTAAGTTATTTCTAGTTTTCTATTGTGGCATCTTCACATTTTCCAGTGGTTCCACGGTGAACCTAACGCGATAAGATCGAAGCTAGTGAACAAGTTCGAAAATCATTTTCGTTCACAGGTGTTACCATTTCGAAATATGAAAAGTCCTGACAAAAGGATAGCCCGAACATTTTAGTCACAAAAACTAGTCTTTATGCGAAAATTAAACATTAAGTAATTTAAAAATCCATATTAGTAAAAAAGCCAGACAATGTTCGGACGAAAAGCTGAAACTACGGACAAATCCGGGCGGATAACTCTATTCGTCTGGTCGTGGTTTTCGCGCCGTAAATTTGGAGCAGACATTCGGGTTACGTTGCGTTTGAACAGTCGTAGAGAGGAACTATAATTGGGTTATCGTGATTACAGGCGGCCGAGTACAGCGATGACACGGTGCCGACAGCTTCTCAGCTGGCGAAGGACGTGGCGACCTTCCTGCGATGGTGCTCGGAGCCGGAACTCGACGATCGGCGACTCATGACCATCAAGGCCATCGGCATGTTCTCCATACTAGCCGCCATCGTCTACTACTTTAAACGACACAAGTGGTCCAGTTTGAAGTCTAGAAAACTAGCTTACAAACCCATCTCTAAGAAATAAACCGCCACCACAAAACAGTAGTATAAACGACGTTTTAGACAATTTTTTTCGATAGGCACAGTAACATGTTAATTGTTTATAATATTAAATTAATTTATTTTATATTTCGTCGCGTTTATTTCTTTCCTCAAGTTTCATAATCATGTTACTTAGCTGTGACCGCCGTTACCATTCGTCATTATAAGGTTTAGACATAGGGCGGAGAGAGATTAGCCGGGTGCAATATTATAATATATAATATTATTGATTGATATAGCATTTCGTCATCGCCTATGTTTGATGATGTAGCACAGTCAAATTACTTATTTATGTTAGGTAATCCGATTATAACTGTGCTTGTGATTTTCCATTAAAGTTATAACTGCGAATCAGTGTACAGTTGAATAAATGAGTTATTGAAAATCAGAATTATTAGTTTTTTCCATTGCCTGTATTCCCAAATTTAACTATCCCGAGTTGACAATTCAGAATTCATGCTTTAGAGTTACACATTAGTGCAGATGCTATAGACACTGCAGTATATACAATAATGTCATTGTTAAAAATACAAAATTTTACCATAATGTACTCTGTGATTTTACTATTGTACTAAAAACCGAAAGCACCGATGTAAATTTTTTATTTTAGTGCGAGAGATTCTTGAATTACTTACATAAGTCAAAGTTTTTATTTCATATAGGCCTAATAGGCACTTAAGAAAAGTCGAAAGTTAAGGAGCACGGTTCGGAAAAGTTGATCTTATGGAGAAGAAGCCGGCAAGAAACTCCATAGACACTCTTAAACAAAGTGAATATAGAGTATTATAATATAATATAGAGATCTAGCATGTTTGTGGAAGGCAAACGGCGAAAATTATTGCAATATAATATAGGGATATGCTACATTACCAGTTTAAAAAGAAGTTTTGATTCTTCTCTAAAAATACTCGTACGGCTAAAATAAACCTTTCACGCATTGCGAGCTATTTTATACATCACATTTGTTTATGCAGCTTAATTCTGTTGAGGCTAGAGCTTCTTTTTAATGTTAATTTAAAATGGTGCCATTTTAAAGCTCGTCCTTGGTATCTCAAGTTTTTTATTTCAAATAAAACAAATATTCTAAATATCTTTATTATATTTCTTTCTTAGAAATCAATCATCGAATCCGACTCGGCAGGGCAGCGTTTGGGAAACTTCGCAACATCTTTTCGTCAACAATACCGCAATGCCTCAAGACGCAAGTCTTAAACCAGTGTGTTTTACCAGTGATGACACATGGAACAGAGACGTGGTCACTCACAATAGGCCTCATAAGAAAGCTCAAGGTCACTCAGAGAGCTATGCTTGGTATTTCTCTACGAGATCGAATCAGAAATGAGGAGATCCGTAGAAGAACTAAAGTTGTCGACATAGCTGAAAGAATTAGTAAACTGAAGTGGCAATGGGCAGGGCACATTGCTCGTAGAACTGATGGCCGCCGGGGCACAAAGGTTCTAGAATGGAGACCGCGCACCGGAAAACGCAGCGTGGGACGACCTCCAACGAGGTGGACAGACGACCTGGTGAAGGTCGCTGGGAGTCGTTGGATGAGGGCGGCATGTAACCGCTCGTTGTGGAAATCTAAGGGGGAGGCCTTTGTTCAGCAGTGGACGTCCTGTGGCTGATATGATGATTTATTTCTTTCTTCTTTCTTTATCTTCTTTATATCTGGTGGAAACACGTCGACACCTTTACGACGTTCGATGTGTGATGACTTGCAGGGTCATGTGGGGCAGTCAATAGGCCGTTTAAGTTTGGAAACGTGAATAGCGAAATTGGACCCACTACATAAAAGAAGTTCCCGAGGCTCCAAGCCCTTTGTCAGTGCCGAAGGTGATTGCTCCGGTTGCTTTAGCCGGTAGAGTCATATGCCGCAGCTACACGATGCTCCTCGCACTGCTCATCGCGTTGTCGCGATGTTGCCCTAAGCAGCCACACACTGCTCTACTCGCGATACTACTCGCCACGCGCCGCATTTAGCGTTCGCCTCTCGGCAGTGGAGGTCAACATGCGTGCTTTGCCTTTATAGCATAGCAAAATTACATTAAATAATATAAACGAAACAATATCATTAATCGCCCTAATGGGGTTAATTAGGAGATTCCGATATACAAGTACATAATAAATTAATAGTAAAAATGTTTTTAAAAACATTACAAGATTTGGTTTTAGTTACAATGTATGTTAGTTTGTTTAGATCAAATCTTCCAATTGAAATTTGAACCGTTTCCTCTAAAACTTAGGACTTTGAAATGTTGCATGCTTCTTCAGTTACAACAATACACTTAAATTATTCAAATAACTTGATGTTGCAGCCAGGATTGTCTCCTTCATGAAGACACTCCTCAACGGTCAGTAGCATGGACATGAAACTTTGCAAGTTTGTTCAGTTCTGATGACAATACTGGCTGCAGCATCCGTTTTTGGCAGAGAGCATGTTTAGCTATCAAAATTAAACGTATATGCAAATGTTGATGTCCATGCTACTAACCGTTAAGGAGTGCCCTCATGTGAAGACACAATCCTGGTTGCAGCATCAGTTCATGGTAGAGATCATGTTCAGCTATCAAAATTAAGCGTATATGCAAAGTTTCGTCTCCATGCTACTAACAGTTGAGGAGTGCCCTCGTGAGGAGACAATCCTGGTTGCAGCATCAGTTTACGGCGGAGAGCATGTTAAATTATCTCAATTAAACGTATATGCAAAAGTTGATGTCCATGCAACTAACCATTGAGGAGTGCCCTCATGAGGAGACAATCCTGGCTGCAGTATCAGTTTATAGCGAAGAGTATGTTTAGTTATCTCAATTAAACGTATATGCAAAAGTTGATGTCCATGCTACTAACCATTGAGGAGTGCCGTCATGAGGAGACGATCCTGGCTGCAGCATCAGTTCATGGTAATGATTATGTTTAGCTAACAAAATGAAACGTATAATTATGCAAAGTTTCGGGTCCGTAAGCTTGTAATATAAATAAATATAATAATATAATATAAACACCAAGCTTGGCAGGCGGGTTAGCGACTGCAGTTGAGTTGTAAATGTACTCGAAGCACACATCTAGGCAGCAGCCCATCCTTCGGCTAATCCATTAGTCGCCTTTTACGACACCCACGGTATGAGGTTGGTACTATTCTCAACTGGCTCACACACTTAGGTTAGTTACAATGAATACAAAATCAAAACAATAACCAAACGCAACGTAGCAAATCTATACAAATAAATAAAATTGAAGTGTCTGTTTGTAATGTCAAAATAACAGCTTGTGTAAATCGCTACAATGCGCTCGACTATCCAGTATACTATTGTAGTCTTTGCGCTCGACTAAGAGATATATTCATCTATGCTGGCAAGCGTCGCAAATAAGGTTGGTAGACAAAATTACAATACAAAAAAGAGCGGGATAGCACATGCGATTCTTTTGTTAGACAGTAACCGGTCGGGCCGGGTCGGTCGGCGAGCAGGTAAAAAAAACACGTGCATGTCGCGTTTTACATGTCACAACTTGTTTTATAATAATTCGCGTAAATGAGCAGCTATTACTTACTCTCGTGGTGGTTTTTGACAAAATTACGCTAGTTACATTTTTAACAAAATCAGCTTCTCTGGAACTAAAATAGCATATTTCTCGTTTTTTTTAATTAAAATGGACTAGTTTTGTATCTTTGCAAAATCATCATTAAACAAGCTATTTGTTAAGTTTGTTGTACCTACAAAACTGCCACATACATCTTTTTCACCGCTGTAGATTAAAGTTAAGCGATAAGAAAATTATACTGTGAAAATTTAAATAAAAGTTGTATTTCTTGAAAACATTTTAGTTTTTAATAGAATAAAGACTTATCAATGAGTAAAGTAACTATTCACAAATAATTTGAGGTAAAAAAATAATAGAAAAGGAATTTTTCATTACGAGATGCTTAAAAATATGTGTCTAGGTAGAGATTTTTCAATATTTTGGAAAATTTTGTACTCCTGTAAATCCGTAAGATTTTGCTGAACATATATTAGGTCTTATTTTAATAATCCACGATATTTTGCATGGTGCCTCAGTAAATGCTTAAGATGATGTACCGAACACAAAAAAAACTCATGGTAAAAATCCATTTCTTTCTTTTGTGTGATGTCGCTACCGTGCGCCGTCTGTTATGTTTAACGTTACAGACTATCTAAATCAGTCAACCAGCCCCGTTCGCCATTGTCTTACTAGATGCATGTGAATATTATCACAACTAAGATAACTAGGAAGTAATGAAATAAATGATTTAATAAAATATTTTTTTAAACAGCAAATTTACAAGTTTTTTTTATACCTACACTATCTTCACCGTTCTCCATAGCGCCACGCGAAATATCGTGGACTATTAAATTAAGACCTTGTATTGTATTTTTTTGGTAGGTATTGACCCAAGCTCTCACCCCCTGCAGTATGTCGCTAATTACTGGACACCCTTATAGATTAATTAATTTAAACACTGTACAACGTTGCCTTATACATGACATTGGCAAAATTGTGGAAGATATTCTACAGAGGCCTTTCTAAGACAAGAAGAAGAATTAGTATATTTACGCAAAGGTTTCATTGATAGAAATGTACTCTGAGTTTCATTGATTACTACAACTTGTTTCTATCGGTTTCTATAGAATGCGTCGCAATGCGTCGTCTCGTTCTCTTTAGAACAGTCTTTCCCAACGTGGGCGATAACGCCCCCTTGTGGGCGCTGCAGGCCTAAAGGGGGGCGGTAAGAGACCCAGAAAAAAAGGGGGCATTGTGTAGGGCTTTGGGGTCGATTTATAATTTCATCTACCTAGCTAGGAAGACTCTTAGACACCGACTGAGCTCTCGACTCTCGACTACATCTTGTGAACATCAACTAATATTAATTAAGATATAGCTCAAACTCGGTTCGATATAAAAGACCGCGGGCAATCATGTTTTAACAAGTTTTTGTTAAATAATCCGAATTGTACATTCCTATACCAATCGGCTGGTTCTATAATACTTGTTCTTGCTTGTCGAGTACGATTGGGCGTCGAATGAGATAAACGAGTTTATGCACGTTTGTCTTATTCCTGTTGGTGCGTGCTGCTTATGCAATCCTATATAAACGACGTAAATTTATTTTATTTTCATTTGCGGTTTCGCGCATAATATATAAGCAGTACTTGATTTCAACACTTACGTATTTCTTAAAACAAAACAATGTCGGAAGTAAAAAAGAAGAGACGGCAATACTCTGCGGAATATATTAAATTCGGATTTATTGAAAATCCCACAAACCCGTCGTCGCCTTTGTGTCTTCTATGTCTAAAAATATTTTCGAACGAAGCAATGAAGCCTTCAAGACTGCAAGATCATTTGAATAAAATGCATCCAGATAAGACAGAAAAGAATGTAGCATATTTTCAAGACCTAGAGAAGAAGCATAATACTCAGCCAAGTGTATCAAAACTATTTTCGGCGGCTGCTAAGCAAGATGACGACGGACTTCGAGCTTCGTACAATATCTCTTTGTTAATTGCTCAAAAAGGCAAACCACACAACATCGGAGAAGAGTTAATTTTGCCAGCAATAAAGGAAGTAATAACTACTGTGCTTCATAAACCGGCCGCAGATATTATCCGAAAAATTCCTGTGAGTAATAATTCTGTGCAAAGACGAATTGATGAAATGGCTGAAAACATTGAAGAATCATTGTGCAATCATCTGAGGACTAGTCAATTCTCAATTCAGCTCGATGAGTCCACTTTACCAACTAATGAAGCGTTGTTGCTATCTTACGTGAGGTTTATTAAAGATGAGAAAATACGTGAAGAACTATTGTTTGCCAGAAATTTGGAGACAGATACAAAATACATTGGAAAAGTTTTGTGAAGAGAAAGAGATTCCTTTGAAAAATATTATATCAGTTGCTACGGATGGCGCTCCGGCTATGACAGGGCGCCATAAAGGCTTCATAGCATACTTAAAGAATAAAATTCCAGATGTCCTTGCTATACATTGCGTTATTCATAGACAACATTTGGTTGCTAGAAACTTAAGTGAACGACTATTTCAATCACTGCAATATGTCATCAAAGCGGTCAATAAAATCCGTAGCAGCTCTTTGAATGATAGATTATTTCATCAGCTTTGTGTTACTAATGACGAAGATTTCAACCGTTTGTTGCTTCATACTGAAGTTCGTTGGCTGTCAAGAGGCAATTGTCTGATTCGATTTTACAACCTGTTTGACTCTATGATAGAGTTCTTGGAAACTAAAGATACAGAACTGCGCAACAAGCTCATAACATCAAAGAATGATATAGCTTACATGACAGACCTGTATAAAATGTTCAACGACATGAACCTCCAACTGCAAGGCGATGAACTAAATTTAATTAAAACAAAAATGTCGTTGCTGCTTTCGCAGCCGAACTGCTTCTGCACAAAAAGAATATGGGCAGACGTGAGTTTCACAATTTTCCGAATTTATCAGTATACTGCAGTAACGACGACTTGTTTGCCTACTGCCAATATTTGGAAAACCTCCACATTGACTTCACCGAACGATACCAGGAAATTTTAAACTTGGAAATACCAGACTGGGTGTTGGATCCGTTTTCAAATGTCAACACAGCAATGTCACCTCAGCTGGAAGAAGAACTTATAGAATTGACAACAAACGAAGAAATAAAAATCAAGTTCAAAAATGGATATTAAGAATTTTGGCTACAAAAACCGATCCCGCAATTGTACCCTGGATTGTGGTCAATTGTTCAACGATTTTTGATAGCATTCCCATCGTCATATTTGTGTGAACGTGGATTTAGTGCTGTGGCAACGCTGCTTACTAAAAAGAGAAATCGTTTGCGTGTTACCGACTTGCGGCTGTTTTTGAGTAAATTGGAACCTGATATCAACAAACTTATTGAACAGCATCAGATTCAACCTTCACATTAGTTTTTATATAAGAATTTATTATGTTTGTTTTATTTTCAATAAAAGATACTCTGTCCGAATACTATAAATTTGCGTTTCAATAATCAGTTATCAGTACTTAGCGGTTTTTAAGTATGTTTAAAAAGGGGGGCGTTAAAAAATAATTTATTCTTAAAGTGGGCAGTAGACAAAAAAAGGTTGGGAACCCCTGCTTTAGAACGATATCAAATTGATTTTAGCGATTAAGGTGGATTCACACATTTCAGTGATAACACAGTACCGTCACCGTGTCAGCTTAGGTCCGTATTTGTGCTTCAGAGATTTCAATTCACATATGTCAGTGATGTCACATTACTTTTTGTGGATCTTCAGACAAAAACGTGTTTATTATTAGGGAGGCACAATTTTTTGTAATTGTAATTGTTACTATGGCTGTATTTAATGTTTGTAACAAATCTTTTTTTCACTGACACCGACGTTTTATCGCGGTGCCGGTACTGTGTTGTCACAGAAATGTGTGAATCGGCCTTTAATTTATAAGCCGACTAGATTTGTCAATGTCAATAATAATGTGACAGCGACAACTAAAAATAATTATTTTATTACTCTTTGAGAATTGCTAAATTTGCTAACTCTTATAAAACTTGTAGATCAACTAAAATAGTCGCAGTTGGAATTAGAATTACTGTTTGGATTTGGGTACTACAAGAATTGCAATGAAATGAACGCAATAGTTGGTTTGTGCCATTTTTGCGAGGCCCATGGACCACGGCCTTTGTTTTGTACCTTCACTACAGACAATGAGAAAAACACAACCGAGTCTTCAAAATCTGGTGTCCAGTGTAGTGGATGTACTTCCCTAGGCCCAGAAACGGTATTCGTTTCACGAGACGATGATGGCACCATATTTTGCAGCAGGGAATCAGTTCCGAATGCTGATGTCACTTCCTTTTTGAGACAAGCTGCTATAAGAAGTATAACTTGTGAAGTAAGAATAACGTGTTTTGTGACTAAATATATTAAGTATACATTCATGAAAAAAGTACCATCATATAAACACGCACTCGCACTCGTCCCAAGAGGGATGTAGATGCTTAAACGGACAATAACGTAATAGTTTATAATACATGGCGAGGTTATAAAGAATACTCGTAATATGCATGTATGTTATTAATCCTTTATTTTATACACTGTTTACTCTTTTACAGGTAAATTGGAGTAAAGAAGGTGGAGTGGTGTACTTCAATGACACACATGGACATGTCCTAAGCCTAACCTTCCAGGTCAAAGACACCTGGGCTAGAGGTTTAAAGAGATGGTTCTCAGTAATTGTGTTGATGAAGGACAAAATGTTGCTGCTAAATATTACACCGTTACTATCTGAACATATGCAGGTGTTTATAATTGTTAACTATACTAATACTATCAAACCTGTGTATCCTGAAGGGGTAGGCTGTACATGTATATTGCACACCTATAACTTTATACTATGCAATTTTTTTTATATGTGTGTAATGTTCTAAAAGCATTCTATTTGCAATCTCTTACAGTTTTACCTTCAGTTGGACATAATTTAATGTAATAGACCGTGTGGTGCCGGCTCAGAATGCCACCACCCCATTTCATCCCGTGGGTGTCGTAAAAGTCGACTAAGGGATTTACCGGAGGATGGGCAGCAGCGTCCTTCGAGTACATTAAAAATTAACTGCGATCGCCAACCCGTCTGCCAAGCGTGGCGATTATGGCAAGACCCCCCCAATGAGCAGACGACACACCCATATAGGTCGTTGTGGTGATCTTTGGGGGAGGCCTGTGTCCAGCAGTGGACTTCATTCGGCCGAAATGATGAGATAAAGGCAGGCAGAGCCACCATGTAACAATAAGATATTATACATTAATAACTGAATTGATATAAATATTATATGAATCTTGTAAAAGAAGGAGTGTGAGCGGCTATCTTTCTTCACAATTAGTCTGTCATAGGTGTACAGAGGTACAATGTAAATAATAATTGAGAACTAGAAAGTAACATCAGAAGAGAGTTACTATTTAGCCTCTAGCTAGCAATGGATAGTTAGTGTTTCTAAAACTAGTGTGTAACTATGAGTCATTCAAGATTGAATAAATGTTCTTCTACAAATCATATATGTATATTGGTTTTCAGAAAATATCAAAAGAACTACAAGAGCTGGCCGAAGTTGTATTTGATGCTGAACAAAAAGTGTGCTCCCAGAGGGCTCTCAGACTTAAGACTGGCAGAAATGACTTTGTGCAGTCCAGGTCCCTTATGCACTTGACTGGTGAGTCGAAAAAACGTTTTATGTATAGGAATATTCCTGCACACTAGGAGCTAAGCGTATACCCTTATTGGTAGTAATTTTTACTGCCCTTTTTATGTTGTTGTGGAAATACATCCTGTGCATATATGCACCAAAACAACCATGCTCGGTTAATACCTGTGTCAGGCGGTAGGTGACGAACTCACTACTTTTGAGCCAGGTTCTGAAAAGCGACAGGACAGCCTCGGCGACGCCTTTGGTTGCAAATTGCAACATAAAGTGGTCTCGCTATTTCTTGAGTGTGTGCTGCCGAGCCAGCTGCATAGGATACTGTTCTGTTTCCACCAGTTTTACTGCCCTGCTTCTCTATTCTATCATTTGTTTAATAGAACGACGAAAAGATGGGCAACAACAATTCTCTATTATATCTATAAAAAAACTAGTCAATAATTTACTATCTAATTTTAGGAGATGACAATGTATTCAAAAGACTACACTCTCATTTCACATGGATGTTGAAAGCTGGTGCTCACACATATTCTGAGACTTTATTCACAAGTCAAGATCTGCTGAAGAAGTTGCATCCACAATCTGTAAAGAACTCAATATTTGAACCTGGCACTTGTACTGTAGCCGGTACCAGAGAATGTGTGTCTCTGAGACTGTTAGAAAAGTTGTTGTCGAAAGATGTGTTTAGAATATTGATGTATTGTACTCTGACTGGAGTTTATGTGAGTTGACTTTTTTTATATGGGTAACATTAATTGGAATTGTTGCAAAACGAATCTATATATTAATATGTGAAGAAAAAACGTTGTACCCTTTTTAAGCACATTGTGCGCGCATAGAGGAGTGTGAGATTTGGCGTAGTTAAAGTTAATATGGAGGAGTGCAGAAAGTAAAACACAATGCACAACTCGGTATTGGACTTTACTCGGACAGTGAGGGGTTAAAAATTATGTCTGAATATAAAGAGGAAAGATTTTTTTAAATCACTACATATGACCTTCAAGTCTAAACTCAAATTCGTAAAAATTTAAGAGTGCTTGCACCTGCTCTGCACTGCATGTGCTCACAGGAACTTTGAAGTGATATTTTGAAAACTGTTGACTTTGGTTAATTTAATTTCTCTCTGAGTTTCTGGTCTAAACTAAATCCAGGATGGGAAGAAGGTATAAGCTAACAGAATCTCCACAATTATATTTACCTATCTTTGTAGGCTGTTGCTTTAAGCGTCAAGATCGCCAAAGCAAATGTTAGCCTCAGATGTTTTTATAAGTGTAGATGTGTTGCCCGCGCTCTATGATGGTGAAATGAAAGCTAAGTAATTACCCGAAGTTCACTTAATCGCACGCAGACCAGTGTTGTGGCTAGCCGACAATCTTAAAAGTGGTTCTTGCACATATTGTGGGAAAAAAATGCCTTCTTGTGTTTACAGAACGTTTATGCATGAATACATGTGACAAAAAAACATCATTTCATGCGTAAATCAATACTGTTAATAAAAATTACAGTGTTTTCATTTAATACGCTGTCTAATGGCGGTCAGCGTTAGTAGCCACGTTACCTCACACGCGTTCAGGCCAACGAGCATACGCCATGCACCTGCTAACGCCACGTAACTAACTATATACTCATCTCTTTCTAACAACGGGTATGCCGCATGGTGGCTTTCATTTTGTCTACCTTCCTTCGCGTACTGTTTGAGAGCTGTACAGTTTTATGTACTGGTAGTACCTATAGTAATTTACGCCGTTTTGTAGTGTTATAGTGGTCGTGTATGGCGCATCTATTTGTAAAATATCATTGATGTTATCCCTTTAATAATGTATAATGATCTGTTGCTTAACCCGTTTAGATTAATTAAAATACTTAATTCTAAGGAACTATTCTAAGATAATGGACTGACTTAGAACTTGTTTAATCATACTTATAATGAACAGGATGCCTTTAGATGAAAATGTGACATGGTGCCTTTACCAATTGAAGTCTACAATTGTTATAGATGTTGAGTTTGCCACTAATCTGTAAACATAGAACAATTCTTAAACATCCATCATATTACATAAAAGGTAACGGTTTACTTACTGCCATCTCTTATAAGCGATAGTGTAATAATGAATTGATTATACACATGTACTTTGATTGGCTTCTAACTAACACTATACAAACTTCATCCAGTGGTCGTTATGTTATAGCCTACATAGAGATAGTTTGTAGACAGATAGTTTTCCAAAACTGGTTAAGCCTTTGATTGGATGGTATAATACAGTAAAATTTCAGGTCGAAATTGCCAATTAGTAATGTCAAATCCCTAGCAATATTTAAAAGACTAGTCAAGGAACACTATCTATCACTGTAGTTTCCTCTTTATTTCTTTATTTGTGTGGTGTCTGGATAAAGAATATAGCACCACTCCGTCTCATTGCGTGGATGTCGTAAAAGGCGACTAAGGGAACTCTTAACTAAAGGAATGGGCAGCAGCATCTCTTCTGTGCAACAGTAGCCATACTGCGCTCACAAACCTGCCAATTAATCGTTATGAGTACTGGCAATTCTCTCCGAAATAATAACATCATTGTGGAAATTTGCAGAAGCCTTTTTCAGCCGTTTTTTTGATATGTTTATTTATACACTTGCGAGCGATAAAATCGGCCAACTCTTCACATTTGATTTTAAAGTTAGACAGTGAAGAAAATTAAAGTGTTATGAAATAAATTAAAAAGACAATGTTAAAACAACACTTTAATTCAAACCAATCCGGTATTATTGTATACCAAGTCATATTTTTTTAAGTAATCACATATAATCAAACACCTCACAATTTTTTTCAACTATTTGTTGATTTAAAACAAAACGGAAATATTTATTTTAAGTCTTAAAAATGGAAAGAGCTGATTTTATTGCTCGAACGTGTATGTATCTATATGTTTTTAAATCATGTTTATCATACAAATTTATAAAATTGTTATATTAAGATAACTTGCGCTGCGAACTTCCAGTTTCTTTTTCACTTGCAAATCTGTCCACCCCAAGGTTGTCTGGCAGAAATCGCCGAGAGCGATAAGTCCGCCCTTTATACATAGCATTTTCTGAGTTGGATCTTATTTATGTTTTTTTTGGTGTACAATAAAAAGCACATATTTGTGTACAATATTATATTGTAGTGTATAAAAAATAAATACAGGAAAATATTCTATGAACAAGTCAACAAACTTATATTAAGAGTTGGTGAAGGCATCAGTCACAAATACAATCTAAATTGACATTATCACCATGCTCATGCATAACTTCATGCTTAACTTCTCTCATAACTAAGTTTATTAATTCATTCTTTAATAAAGGTTTTTTAATATTTAATTGCCGTGTGGTGCCGGCTTTGCCGTGTGGTGCCGGCTCAGAATGCCACCACCCCATCTCCTCCCATGGGTGTCGTAAAAGTCGACTAAGGGATTAGTCGGAGGATGGGCAGCAGCGTCCTTCGAGTACATTAACAACTCAACTGCGATCGCCAACCCGCCTGCCAAGCGTGGCGATTATGGCAAAACCCCCCAATGAGCTCAAAACACATCCATATCGGTGGTTGTGATGATCTTTGGGGGAGGCCTGTGTCCAACAGTGGACTTCATTAGGCCGAAATGAAATGATGATGAATATTTAATCATTGTGTTACTGTTAATAACTGATTTATATGCTAGCTTAAATGGCATCGTTAGTTCCTTTTTTTGAAGATTCCCCAGAAAAGTTATGTACTACAGAAATTGCATCCTTGGTTTTTTTTTTCTAGGTAAATATTGTTAATGACTTCATCTTACGGATCATCTCTTTTTTAGATTGTAATCAAATCTAGTAACCTCGAGGCAACAATTATAGTGGGAGGATTATCTAGACTACTACCAATAAATATTACCAATAATCAAAGAATAAGGCATAGTAAAATTGATGATCAACTGGCACCAACTGTATGTTTTTTGGAAGAAACTGAAAACAATAACTTTCGCTTCAAATGGGCTGGGACATTGCCTGCCAAGTGTGAGTTAGATTTCTTAATGCCTATTTTTGAATATTATTCAAAAAAGTATAATTTTAAATTATTTTACCAACTGGTATTGTGTTACAATGATAAAGATATCTTATTTTAGGTCCCACGTTGATGAATAGGATTGAAAATTCTATGAGTAATGATAAATTCAATGATGATGTACTACATCAACATGTCAAATCCCTACAATTGGAATGGCTTGGGTAAGTTATTGACAAACAATCTTATTGTGTATAAGATCTGTGGCGCCACTGCTCCACCCATAGGACAACAACTTGAGCTAACTAGTTAACAGTTCTTCTAAAACGACCGTTTCTATGCTTTGATATTATCGATATTCCGCAACTTAAAGTAGAAATAAAATGTGAGATTCAAAATAATGTTTTATAATCCACGCCAAAAATACGGTTCTCGAGATTCATCATCCATAGCATCACAACCTCTTTCAATATCAAGAATCTTAGTGCTATCAAAAAATTTGAACTTCTAATCATTGTACTCACTGATCAGTAAACGACCGCGGCGCGGTCAGTTTATGAATAGAATCACGATGTGGTTCGGGTGACCGCTTAGTAGTGGCCTTTGGGCCGCTTGGATAACTCTGGCATAAGGTTGGCCAGGAATCACACGAAAGAAAGAATTTTTTTTCTTCCGTGTAACATGTACATTTTGTACATTTGCTGGGTACTCATGATATTTGTGATAATAATATGCCATCGATCTTTAAAATCCTTCAAACCTTGATGTGGAACGAGTAGTCCGGCTTGTTCAGTAACTATTTGCAATAGGAAATTGATGCTGGAACAAAAATTGTTATTACAAGAATTTTGTGAAAAATAAGGAACCTCATCTAGCTCCGTGGGAGAGCCAAAAAGTTTGAAATAGGAAGTAGTGTCAATCCTGATATATGCTGGAATGATAGAAATGCTAAATGTCCAGAATCACTTTAATTTGTATGCCTTTTTTAACTTTCACCTAGGGTTTCCCTGGCCCAACAGTAGTAGATATTGTGTACCTTTTTTTGTATTCAATTAACATTAATGTGATATTACAGAATAGCCAAAGCAGTGAAAGCAGCTGTGGATTCATCAGGATCAAGGTCAGATGCAGTGTCTAAACTAAAACAGATCTTTGGAGTGGCACAGCATGATGAAACACTATTGAACTACTGGATAAGTGCCTTCTGTACCTAGATGTAAGGATAGTAATGTTTATTTTATCAATAAATCTGTGATATTTATTTTGTTCTTTCTTTGTATTAACATTAATAAGATTTATAACAATGACGTTTCCTGTTCATTTTGGAAATTGTATTAATGTTGAGGTCTACCAAAAGATCTAGTGTAGGTGCTGCCCTAAAAACTATAAAATATAAAAAGGGGCTTAAAAACTCACATTGTTGAATATATGATAATATTTTTTGTTTTTTACTCTTATGCATTAATTTAACTTTAGTCTTAAAATATCTTTTAATTTGTTATTTTACGTTTAATATTTTAATTTTTGTTTTCAGTCTAATGTCACGAATGTATTTTGTCTTCATCAAACTTAATTTTTACCTAGATTAAAATTGAATGATGGCGTTTTCTATAATTGGAGGAGCACACTTGTTACTGTCCCCTGAGTTAGTTAAATAATTTGTAATTGAGTATCTTCTGTTGGAGATTCAATTAAAAAATAAATACGATGTTAAAGAAATACAACAGTTAAACTGCGGTTCTAACTAGAAGTCGATAGTCGACGGAGAAAACTCCTGCTATGTAAGTTCAACTTCCTATACAACTATTCTTAGCGTATACGAAACTTGAAGATAGTTTGTACAGAATCCGTATTACGAATCGCTAGGAATAGTTTTTAAACTAAGTTTAAATGAGTAATATTGTCTTAGGTTTTCGCGAGTATTACGCATTATAAATTATAATCAAAAACTCTTAACCGGATTCTATTGCAATTAAAGATCATCCTAATTTTAATAGAGAAGATGGCTGGCAGGTACCACCAGTCCGGAATCCTGTTATTAAAATAATCAATTTCCACACTAAATACCACCCTAAAAACATCAAGCCTCTGTGAGTGATTACTGCATGCATCGAAATAGTTTTTGATTATAATTGTACGGTAGATAAAATAAAATATCTTTTTAAAATCGGTAACGAAGCGCGTCACCTTACTAGTGGTATTATAATATCTGTGCCTTAGTCATCCTGCTACCACGAACCCTGAAAAGTGTTCGAAACGTCATGAAAAACAAAAATGTCTAAAATACACGCGATAGAATCCGTTTAAAAGTGTTTTATTATAATCCCAATAATATGTTAAAAATATTTCGAGTTCGATACATCAATACCCAAGTCAGCTGACCGCGCTGGCGACATTGCATCGGTAGATTACCAATGTTACTCATCACCATCGTCATTGCAGCAAAAAAACATAGGCTTTCCATAGATCGCCACAACCGGTTTGGGTTTTTGTAGTAGGCTCATTTGATTATGGAATAATGGTCATCTTGGGGTGTCTCGGCTTTTGTATGTAATTATATTACTTGGTAAAGCAGTAAATGCGTATAAAGTAACGATATTCTGAAAATGTATAAGTAAGTACTTATAATGTTTAATTGTGAAAAATGCGGCAGTTGCCTGTATACACTATTATTTTACTGTTCCGTGTGGTGTCCGGATTAAGAATATAGCACCACTCTATCTCCTCCCGTGGATGTCGTAAAAGGCGACTAAGGGAATCTGAACTAGAGGGATGGGAAGCAGAGTCCCTTCTGTGAAACGGTAGCCATACTGCTCACCAACCCGCCTGCCAAGCGTGGTGAGTATTGGCAAATACCCCCCAAAATGATGACACAGTTGTGAAAATTTATAGGGGAGGCTTTTGTTCTGCAGTGGACGTATAAATGGCCGATATGATGACTATTATTTTCTACCTGAACAGCTGAAAGTAATGACTGAGGCTGAAGTTTAAGAAGAATGATGATTAAACCCACGGGAGCTGGTCATTCGGCACTGAAGAGGGACTTCTGGAATTTGCCTAAAATCACACTAGAGCTGCCTGCTGGTGCCACGCCTATAGGCTCGGAGGTGGTGCTGGTAGTACCGCGCTCGCTCCTTCGAATCCGTGTTCCGAAAACCGGCAAGGATGGCATTGACGACACGCTTTGTCGCGCCTCTGAGCGATCCGTATTATCCGTAATCTGCGCTGCAGACGGTGAAGTTTGGCTCTGCATACCTGACCATAATACAGACGCCCCGTGTAGAGACGGCGAACTTCCTCACATGGTCCCCCGAGATTGGGCAGTAGGCGATGCAGTGCACCCACTACCCTTCTCGACTACCAACGACTGTCCAGGGTGAACCCCAGGTACTTTACATGAGCACCTTGTGGTGCATGGCTCTTTACGGGGCCCTCGTGTGGGTGGACACCTTGACTGCCTGCAACGTCACAACCAAAGGCCCTAGCGAGCGATAGCCCTCAGGTTGATAAGGAAATACTGCACCGGCTCCAGTTAGACGGTGAGCCTCTTTGCCGACTCACAACCCTGATACCAGATATCAATCAAGCAAGAGTCCTCTGGTCGCTATATCAGTTTTGTCGCTATATGAGTCGCCTAGCTACACTAATACTGCCTGTTAAATTTATGCGCTAGTCATTGTTATCTGCTACTAGGTTTAACGACAACTATAGTAGGTGGTGCTCTTCTTCAAAAAGGGTGATAACATCCTATTGAAGAATTACAGACCCATCTCACTTCTGAGCCATGTTTATAAGCTGTTTTCAAGGGTCATCACGAATCGTCTCTTGTCTTGTCAAATGCCCATGTCGTGCCCATCCCAATATCCGTTGGGAGCTCTGTTCTCGAAGTTGTTGACGAGTATGTCTACCTGGGACAAACTGTCCAGTTAGGTAGGTCCAACTTCGAGAAAGAGGTCAATCGTCGAATCCGACTCGGCTGGGCAGCGTTCGGGAAACTTCGCAACGTCTTTTCGTCAACAATACCGCTATGCCTCAAGACGAAAGTCTTTAACCAGTGTGTGTTACCAGTGATGACATATGGAACAGAGACGTGGTCACTCACAACGGGCCTCATAAGAAAGCTCAAGGTCACTCAGCGAGCTATGGAGAGAGCTATGCTTGGTATTTCTCTACGAGATCGAATCAGAAATGAGGAGATCCGTAGAAGAACTAAAATTACCGACATAGCTGCAAGGATTAGTAAACTGAAGTGGCAATGGGCAGGGCACATTGCTCGTAGAACTGATGGCCGCTGGGGCAAAAAGGTTCTCGAATGGAGACCGCGCACCGGAAAACGCAGCGTGGGACGACCTCCAACGAGGTGGACAGACGACCTAGTGAAGGTCGCTGGGAGTTGTTGTATGAGAGCGGCGTGTGACCGCTCGTGGTGGAGATCTAAGGGGGAGGCCTTTGTTCAGCAGTGGACGACCTGTGGCTGATATGATGATGATAGTAGGGCCAGTTTTAAAACATAAACCGGAATCGTATCGAAGTAACTGCATGCTGATATCTCTGGCCACTATTACAGCTAGTGGCAAACAATCTGGATTTAGATGTTTGGGTCTATCAACACTGAGTGCGATTTTTGTCTAGAGTAAACAGTCGGTCACACAGAGTACCTTTTTATAACCTGAGACGGTCACTCCATGGGTCGAGGAACGCTTGTATTATTGCCGCCGTGTTTTCTTTATCTCTTACGAGTTAGGACGAAATGTTATAAACAGTTGTATGCTGATTAAATGTTTCCTAATGTCAAAATAGTATATATATTTACTATTTATACTTTAGTACAAATATAAGAAAAACCGAGTCCAAATGTTTAGAATTTTGGTTGTGCGTGGGTATTCATAAAACACGTTGTTGTATCAAAATACGCTCGCTTAGGATTTCGTAGAAAACTAGTGCGATATTGAAAAAATCTTACGTCCACATTTTTTCAGCTTTGGCTATAGGGGGGATACACACAATATTCTTACCTTGTTGCAACAAGAGCCGGCTAGCATGGCCTTAAGGAGACTACATGATAGTAAATTCAGTTAATATCATATTGCTGTCCACACGGTACGCATAAAGAATATAGCACCACTCGCATCTGCTAACGCGATGTCATAAAAGGCGAATAAGGGAACCAGATGGATGGGCAGCAGCATCCCTTATATAGATATCAGTCCCTTCTGTGCAACAGCAGCCATGCTGCGCTCATCAACCCGCCTGCCAAGCGCGTAGAGTACGATACGGTACGTAGTCGTTGTTGAAATCTATGGAGGCCTTTGTTCAACAGTGGACGTTCTTTGGCACATTGATGATGAAAGTAGGTTTTAGGGTTATCTCCAGTACCGCCAAAAGGAGCACAATAATAAACGTGTGTAGGTATTTAACAGTTAATGTTATCATATTCACATCAGAAAAGGCCAATTTACATTGTCCTTAAGCAATCTTAATAATAAAAAGATAAAACCTACAAACCGCATTTTAGTTAAAATGAGCATTGTACTTCTCTTGCATTGCGGAGGTATGGACAGTATATATTTTATCGAAAATTATAAAGTTAATGTTTATGTTCCTATATTTATATATTCGTATGAAAACTATCACTGAGTAGTCTTGTGCCTGTATTTAACAACTATAGATCTGAGCCGTGTGAGGATGATTTTGTAGATAGAAATAACAACACCACCAAATAGATTGTAGTCCCTATATTTAAAGATTACACGTTAGAGCGACGGCTGGGCCGCGCACGCTCGTGTCCCTTTGTGCGTACGTAGGGCTTCGTATGCGAACGCGGGGCTCCTGGTGCGGGTCCGAAGTGACGGACAGCCTCACGCGCATTGCGGCGACCCTGCAGCAGCACGGTCTTGGCGCCGGTGGGAGCGCGCAGAGCCAGTTGATCAAAAGTCAGGATCTCTCCTGGAAATATCAACATAGGATGGTGTTAGTTCACATTTATACTATTACAGAGAGGTTCCAATATTTGCTTATATATTTCAATATCTAAAAAAATTGACACAACAATATTTTTTCTTTGATTCTCTGGTGAATTTCACCAAGTCAAGGACCTAAACCGAAATGCAGGATCATTTACACAATATAGAACATAACTGAAGACATAAATATGTTGGCTGAACTTGGCCCTACACTAGGATTTTATCTGTATGCAATGCAAAGTGCTGACAATTATATTTCATATGCATATATACACCCAAACCTAGAAGAACTATCTGTAGGCTATATAAATATTTGTTCCATGGCCATAATTGAACATATAATGCAGAAAGCCAAGAACACCCTCAGCACAATGTATTTATTTATAACTAGCTGGGACCCGCAGTTTCACCCGCGTTTAATTTAAAAGAAATTTAGAGTACTTCGACATGACACTTGACATAGAATATATATATTGGATTTCAAGGGTTTTATTTTTTTAAGGCGGAGCCCTAATTATTTTTCTAAAATAAAAGTAGCCTAAGTTATTACTTATAACATCAGCTATCTGCCAGTGAAGGTCCCGTCAAAATCGGTCGCCGTTTCGGAGATTATCCGGAACAAATAGACAGACAAAAAATTAAAAAATAGTGTTTTTTGTTATATGTAACGTACATACTTTCATATGCATTTAGTAAAAAGCTGTTATTTTGACATTACAAACAGACACTTCAATTTTATTTATTTGTGTAGATCTTCAGCAGCTTCTTGCTTATCAGTAAGACACTTGCTTTCTATCTACTTTATATGATAAAAATACCCTAATCTTTTTTAATTTTCCATTCAAATCAATTATCCTAGAGTATCTACATCTAGCACTCAAAGCAAAAGAAAGAATAAAAAATATATTTTTGCTTTGTTTGCATATGGCATGGCTGGCTAGCTAGGTAGGCTGGCATAGCTCAGTGCTGAGATTATAAGAGTACAAATTTTTGTTTTCAATATGGTCTAAGAGCAAAATTTGTGGGATTGTTAATTGGTGTATTGCCCCCCTTTGTATATAATATTGTTATATTTTTAGACAAAAAGTCTTGCACATGTGTGCCTATCAAACCGTGGAAACACTACCATTAGGGTATCCAAATAAATTACTCTACAAAATTGATAATAGTAATTGATCAAGTAAGATACATGAAAATATATAACAATTGGTTAGTTCTGAAATTGACTCAAGCGCTCATAGATGCATCATAATAAATTGGCCAGTAGATGTCAGACGATGATCTACCAACTGAAAACTTTAAAACTTTCATCTGCAGTGGAATATTCCATAGAAAAATTGACGTGAACAAATGTGCAGCTCAGGATGATAAACAATATTGTTGTGAACTACCAAGATGTTAAGCATCACTAGACATGGAATTCTGACCCTTTACAATAACATGTATTTTATAAGAAAAAACTAAGATTGCTTCTTCTTGTTCTTTTTGTGTGGTTAATGGCCAAGCTTGTGTCAGAGTTGTTGAAGGCCAAGTGCCTCTGTCTAATGACAGCAACTGGGACCATTGATTTAACATGCCCTATGAAGCAAGATTGATTTAAACAGGCATAAAGAATAGTCTAATGCTGTGTGGTGCTGGCTCAGAGTACCACCACCCCATCTCCTCCTGTGGGTGTCGTAAAAGTCGACTAAGGGATTAGCCGGAGGATGGGCAGCAGCGTCCTTCAAGTACATTAACAACTCAATTGCGATCGCCAACCTGTCTGCCAAGCATAGCGATTATGGCAAAGTCACCCATATTGGTAGTTGTGGTGATCCTTGGGGAGGCCTGTGTCCAGCAGTGGACTTCATTTGGCCGAAATGATGATTTGTTTTAAAAACAAATATGGGCTATAGTTTTTTAAAGAATAGTCTCATATAGTACATAGACTGAACAGTCTACTGGCTGTTCAAGTTAATGATCCATGTGAGATAATCAATTATGCAGCCATTGAAAAAAATCTATGGGTGCAAAATATTTTACACCTCAAGGTACAAATTCTCAATGTTCTGGATCATTTCTCTGATCCTTTTTTTACAGACTTGTTTGCCTGTACCATAGTCACTAGTATAGGATACCAGAAACTTTTATAAATATACCTTCATACTGAAGCATGATTTTAAAGTCAGAAATGTTGCAGGGTTCATGTAAACTTTAAAGCTGTATTGTTGTTTGCATTAGATAAGAACATCAGTGATAGTTTATGTCTAAAAATCACAAAATATGTGACAGATATGTCACATACAACTCTAATAGTATTGTGTTATATTGTAGTATATATATTTTTTATAAAATACAATAGTACAGAAAAGCTATTACAACATTTTACACTATTGTACAAACAAAAATTGTGAATCTTATTGCAGTTAGATACTTGTCTTATGAATGTCTTCATGACTTGGCTCAATTAATTTAATGTTCCACTATTGTTGTTGAATTGCATGCTTCCTAACCTCACTCCATAAATATAAACAATACTACCTCCTGCAGCCAAGATGCGGGCACGGGCCTTCTCAGTTACGTGCAAAGCGGCAACTGATATTTTGGGCACTTTGTACAGCCTCACGTCGTTGGTAATGCTGCCAACCACGACGGCAATCATGCCCTCGCGAGTAGGCTTCTTCATGTGACGAGCCAACCTCGACAGCGACAGCGGAGGCCGGTTGATGCGGCTCATGAACAGCCTACGCAGAATGATCTGGTTGAACTTGGCATTCGTGCGTCTAGCCAAGTACCTGTATAGCTGGAAACAATAAGTTTAGGTTAGGAACCAAATTTATTATAAGTATCAGATTAAGCAGTTGGACACGGATAGTTCACAGGTCACAGTAAAAAGATTCACTTACTTTGACAAGCAGTCTCAGATATACATCCTGAGACTTGACTTCGGTGCGCCTAACTTTCCTGTCGTGTTTGTGGTTAATGTCGATACCCTGAAATATGCAAAGAAACACATATTGACAACACTGCTCCAAGTAAAAATCACCGTGATTTCACACGACACTTTGTATTTATCGCGATTTTCATAGATTTATTTAATTTTCGCATCAACTAAACTCACCATCTTGACAACCGGAAGAAAAAGAGACTATAGACAATAAATATTGTTGACAGCTGTTCAGACTGGATAAAATGCTGCCAGATAAAAAAAATGTACAGTTAAAAATGCTTTGTGTTGATTACATAAAGTACTATTACTATTTTAAACAGATTTCCTAATTTGAGCTTTTGCTCTTACTTCTTGAATACAATTCTTTATTGTATTCCTTAAGTAAAGTTAAAAACAGATGGTAGGTTTAAATCAATGGATCAAATTAGGACCCTATTGGGCACAGCATAGTTTAGTAGGAGAGAGGAAGAGCTGCTTAATTACTTTAATTTTATATTTTATTTGTTGTTATTATATTATTCCACTGCTCACAGGTTCCTATATGGTTAAAATGGAGTGGTTACGTAGTCTGTGAATAAACTGACGTATTTTTTATTGTAGTATTGCCGTATTTGTAATTCAATATTTAATTAATTAGTCATAGACATTTTGTACGAAAATTGTAGTAGTCTAGGACATAAGGATAAAAAAAACTAGAAAAAAATGCAAGAGTCCATGAGTCATCAGAAATCTTTTTTATGTAATAACCACAGACGTACTATATTATAGATGGTAACGCATAGCACGTAATAGCATGTATAGACTGTCAAATGATAAATTTAGATCTAAATAATTAAAAATACATCGGTACGTACTTAAGCTTTTATCAGAAACGTACGCGTAAGTGTACGTTCGGTATGATCATCATCATCATAATATCAGCCAAAGACTACAATAGTATACTGGACAATAACAGCGAAAGTCACCGCTGAACAAAGGCCCCCATACATTTCCTCAACGACTGTTTACATGTCACCCGTATCCAACGACCTACACCAGGTAGTCTGTCCATCTCGTTGGAGGCCGTCCCACGCTGCATTTTCCGATGCGTGGTGGTGGTCACCTCGAGAACCTTTCTGCCGCAAAGCCTCTCAGTCCAAGAGCTAGAGTCTGGCAATACTCGTTGCATAGGAATACTGGCAACACGCAAACAATAACAACCAAAATATCTGCAGTGTTGTTACTTTTCTTATGCAAAGTTATCTTTTCTGATCTGTACTTACTTGTTTAGTCTGAAAAAATTAACTCTGCCTTTATGAACATTGGAAAGTTTTACTGTTTGCGGTGCTGCCATAATCCGATGCAGAATTTGCTTTGCCAGACTATTATATGCTTACAAATCCTTTGAGCTGTCGGTAACTTTAGTTCTTCTACGGATCTCCTCATTACTGATTCGATATCTCGTACCAAGCATAGCTTTCTCCATAGCTCGCTGAGTAACCTTGAGATTTCTTATCAGGCCCATAGCCAGCGACCACATTTCTATGCCGTATACCATCGCTATAACACACTAAGGGTGAGATTCAGAAACGAGTCTAAGCGTGAACTTACGCTTCCATATGTCAAAATGCACTACTTACGCCCCTAATTTTGACAGATGGAAGCGTAAGTTCACGCTTAGACTCGTTTCTGAATAAGACCCTTAGTAAAGACTTTCGTCTTGAGGCACTGCGGTATTGTCGGTTGTTGTTGCCGTGTCGGATTCGATGATTGACCTCTTTCTCGAAGTTAGGCCTACATAACTGGACAGTTTGTCCCAGGTATACATACTAGTCAACAGCTTTTAGAACATATTTCCAACGGGTATTGGGATGGGCACAACAGCGGCGTTGGACATGACTTTCGTCTGACATGAACAGGGTATTTTAAGGCCTACCTGTTGGGAAACTATTGACATCATAGTGCTGAGCTCTTGCAGCGATTCGACCATGACTATAATGTCGACGGTAAATCGAAGATTAAGATGTTGATACCGAATCTTTCCCAGTCCAGTAGCTTGAAGGCATTCTCCATTGCAGCGGTGAACAGTTTCTGCGAAATAACGTACCCCTTTCACACACGCACACACACATCTATGGAATGAAATTTCCCCCGTGCTTTATTTATAGTACTCGGATCGACATGGTGCCGTTTTTGTATACGCACTTTAACACTTCGATGCACAGATAGTCGATGTGGCACCGCTGCAGATATTCCTAATCTGTTATATCTGTCCATAAATGTTAAACTTAGTGAAAGATATACTCCTCAGTCTCAGTCAGATTCAGTCATAACCTGCCGTGGTATACGCACGGCTATATATCAAGTTATACATTTCCAGTATAATGTGATCTCGCCTATACAGTGGCTTTCCTTACTGTCAGAGATCGGCCTAAACTGGATGTGTATAGCTCGACATGTAGCCATGTGTACCTATGGATGTGGTCTATGATAATAAAACCTTTCGGAAACTGACTTGTTCGGGAGGCCGGAAGTCATTAAATCTGAGCTCGAGACGAGTCATGATGATCCTTGAAAACTGTTCATAATTATGGCCCAGAAGTGAGATGGGTCTACATATTTCTTTAAAAGGGTGTTGTCACCCTTTTACAAAAAGAGTACCGCGCCGCTTCTGTTGCATGCTTCTGGCGTCTTGCCTTCGAGAAAGACCGAATTGAATAGGCAGTTTCTGAAGGACTTTAAATATTGGTGTTCCGTCTGCTTTCAGAACCGTCACCACCCAGCGCATTGTTATTTTTGGGCTATTTCTAGTTTATCCTAATCTCGTACAGGCTATCTTCAGTATAGTTTCACGTTAATTTGGCACGCAGGTCTTTGCGAAAGCCAATGCAATGGTAGCTGTGTAGTTGTCGAGATGTATCACTGTCGGTAGAACTTATTGTGGTTTAAGGCTATCCTAATCTCTTACAGGCTGATATCTGGGCTATGTTCAGTAACGTGTCATGTTAATTTGACTTGCAGGTCTTTGCAAGAGCCAATGGTAGGTGTAGTTACCGAGGTGTATTATTGTCTATAGAACTTCTCGACTTCTCTCAAAACCGCTGGCTTATTCGACGCTACGCTGCCGTCCTCGGTCTTCAGCTTCATAATCCAACTTTGCCCAATAGATATGTCTCTTGCGAACACTTGAGCCCTTATTCGTCTCAATTGTCTATTTAATACCAGTGCTATTAAAGGTATGCAAGGACTTAAATCATCAGAGGACTGGTGCGTCATGGGCTCATGTTAATTTATGTTATGTTATGCTTTCTTAATTTATAACATACTTGCGCGGAAAGATCACAAGATTTGCAAGCTTCGATGGCACGGTTGGTGCAGTGGTTAAGCAATTGGCTTTCTGCGCTACTTGTAACTGCGCCCACGACACAGAAGAAATCCTAGTTGGGAAATCGTTTTTAGGGTTCTGAACGTTCGAAGATAAGAACGGCCTAGAAAACAGTCCTATAGGATCACTCGTGTGTCTGTCCGTCTGTCACAGCCAATTTTCTCCGAATCTACTGGACCGATTAAGTTGAAATATGGTACACCTATGGTTTTCTGCGACCCAAACACGAACGGGTAACGTAAATAAATGAATTTTGAATATGGGGGTCACTTTTGGGGGCCAATATATAAAATTAAAGAATAAAGTTTTGCAAACTGTACCGTGTAACATATGATATGGACGGGTAGGGGAAGAAGGGGAATGTTGTGAGGGTCTCAAATTATTTACTTTATAATTTTAAAATATACAGTATATTCAGCAATTTCCCTCTACGATCCGGTACCATACATACATTTTTAGGTACAAGAATCAAATTTAGGTAAGATAAAAAAATATCGTAGATAACATATTCATGGTACGGAACCCTCTCCAAGCGAGTTCACCTCGCACTTGTCCGTTATTCTAATAAGCGAGGATAATATGCGCGATCAGTTCATCTACTAGGGTAGGCAGACTTACCACGTACAGCTCCCATTTTCCCTTTACGTCATCCATCGACATCTCATCTCCACCTAAATTTTTTGTTGGTAAACCCTTGACTTCCATCGTAAACATATTAATGTGACACTTTCGCGTGCCACATGCAAATTCATTGATTTCTTGATGAATTGTGCTCCAACTATGTTAGTTTCTTAGCTATATCAACTGAGCACTTTAATTAACATGTCGCAAAAAGTAATCATTTCCTAAAAAAGTAGGTAATGCCCATAGTCACTATATTGAGAAATATACGGGAAAGTCTTCAACACGAAAAGAATAAGACTGTTGGGCAAGTATCTCGGGTGTCGCAGGCGCGCAAATTAAGAAATCTGCGTACTCATACCGAGTGACCCCCGGGAAGACAGTGGCACGCACGTGATCACGTGTCGCCGTGTGTGCAGCACAGCGCACAGCGAGGCCTTTACAATTCTCCCCGAAAAGTGCCTTAGGGGTGACCTTTTTACAGTTGCCTTCTCTCCGCTAGAGTGGGTGACCACTTAACAGTTATCCCCTCCGAGATCTGCTTTAAGGCGTGGTACCAATAGGCGGCTCTATTGTTATTAAGAGGACCTGGAGCCCCCCTTCGGTGCTGAAGATGACCGCTCCAGTGGTCTTAGCCGGTAGGAGTCCGGAATGCCTCTTCACCCTTCCCCGGGGCGGAGAACGTTCATGACAAATTTCCACTGGCGATAAACCAGAAGAAACAGTCTTCTAGTTAACTACTGCGGCCTATGGGTGGCTCAAAGGTTTAGATTCTTAGTGGTCAGCAGCACAGCAGACCGCATGGAGCAGAAGCTGTCGTTCAGGAAAGCTGGAAGTTGTCTGCTTACCTGTACAACCCAACTCAACATCTGTAAAATTATATTTATCCACAACAGATTTACCGGGTCAACGCAAGGGAATTAAAATATGTCAGGCAGTAATACAATAAAATAGCGTAGAAGGGACTTAAATTTGAATTGTTATGCCATAGGGAATTAGAACAAATGAATCAACTGTCGCAAAGTCTGTCATCGCGACAGATAACAAGTTTCGACCGCCGTTTTTTCGAAAGGAATGGAATTTAATTCGAAACATCGAAAATTATCAAAAAATAAAAATTCTGTTCGTACTCCTTCATCCTCGAAACCCAGATTAACCAAAAAGAAGATAGTTACGCGGAAACGAAAATGCGTGTGCCTCCCTGAAAATTATTCAGTTGTAGAGTTTCCTACAATATGGAATGAACTGAGACAGAACGGCCAGCTGTGCGATGGCACAATCGTATGTAGGGACATGAAATCGATTCGAGTGCATCGGGCAATACTTTCAGCCGTTAGTCCATATTTTAAAGCTATATTCATCAATTCGTTAAAGAAAGGAGAGCCAGAGGAAACGGAGATTTTTGTTGATGTCCCCAGCTATTTCATGACCTTGATTCTCGATTATGCATATACAGGGACATGTACAGTAACTGCAGAGAACGTTGAATACCTTTTGCCATATGCGGATCAATTTGATGTTGTTGGTGTTATTCAGCTATGCTGTCAGTTCCTTTTGCACGAGCTGAGGCCGCATAACTGTCTTGGAATATTCAAATTCGCAAGATATTATTTCTGTAGTGAACTAGAAAAAAAAGGAAAGTTGTATATAAGACAGAATTTTAGCAGAATACTTAAGGAATGTATTGAATTTAAATCGCTTTCATATGATGAATTAGAAGATATTTTGAGAGACGACGAATTGAACGTTCGAAATGAAGAAATTGTATTCCAAGCAGTAAAAACATGGGTGGAACATGATATAGAAAGCAGAAGAAAATACATTCCATCGTTACTTTTGTGCGTACGGTTCGGTCACATCAGCTATAAATATTTCAAATCGAAAATATTACAATGGCAGCCCGTTGCTGACGATGAGGTAAGAGATCGACATGTACTAAAGAATTGAATTTCTTTTTAGATGAACTCAGGTATATTTTTTATTACACAGAAATGTCAAGAAGCTTTATATCCAGCGGTGGTATTTCTAACATTACTGGATTCAAGGCCCGGGACTGAAGCAGATCTCAATGATCCGTTAGCAAGGCCGCGAATACCTTTTGAGATACTTTTTGCAGTTGGTGGCTGGAGCGCTGGCAGTCCCACCAGTTTTGTTGAAACATATGACACAAGGTACTATTTTTTACTTTTGAATTCCATTTACGAACACACATATATATAACTCACGTATGCAATAGTGAAATGTTTTTATCACTAACACTACAACCTTCCTATTTCATCAATAAAATATTTACTAGCACTAAACAGCTATCGATCAAAGAGACCAACTCTATTATCTACATTGTTTCGATTGAAAATACATTTACAGGAGTAATTATTCCATTAATATTTGTGTCTTTTAAGTCTGAATAACATGGATTGGGGGTTGACTTCCGAAATTAATTAACAAATATTAATTTATTTTATAAATAAAGGCTATATTTCCCACCAATCCCATAGTTTTTTTTCTGTATTAATTGATTGACTCTCATACTTGCCATGTCCAGGGCGGACCGATGGTTTCTTTCGATTCACATGGACCTAACACCTCGCGCGTACCACGGTCTCTGCACGTTGAACAACTTGATCTACATGATCGGGGGCTTTGACGGCAGCGACCATTTCAACACTGTCCGGTGCTACGACCCTGTAGCAAACACTTGGCATGAACGCGCCTGTATGTACCAGGCGAGATGTTACGTCAGCGTTGTGGCTCACGGTTAGTTGTCGTTGTCTATAATTTTATTTTCCACGGAATATGGAATCTACTTTGACTGCGTCATGCACACTGTTCAGAGCAAGGAATACACTACTAGAATCCTCTTTACTACTCAATGTCAGCGTAAAGGAAGCGCAGCGTCACCTGCGATGGTCCCAGCTAGTCTCATTCCGTTTTTTTTAAACTAATTATCAAACATACATTTGATCAATCAAGTAAATACTTAACTGACGATATATCAATGTTATTTAGATGGTCTTATCTACGCATTGGGAGGGTACAATGGTCGAACGCGAATGTCGTCGGTGGAGCGCTACTATCCTGACAAGAACCAGTGGGAGATGACTACGCCAATGAACAAGCAACGTTCTGACGCAAGCGCGGCTTCTCTTACCGGGAAGGTAAAGTGAAAGGTGTTTAGCGCATGTAGGTAGGTAATCATCCGGGAAGATATCGTTGATAAATGTAGAAGTCAAGTAATTATAACCTATCGCTTATTATTACTATATATATAGGCCTAACATCCATTGTTATTGCTATATATCGGTCTCAAACCGGTACATCATCATCATTACTGCTGGAAAACCGCCATTGCTGGACAGAAGCCTCCCCCAAAGATAGCCACAACGACCGGTTTGGTTTTGTGTTGTGAGCCTATTGCGATGTTTTGCCAGAATCACCACGCTTGGCAGACGGGTTGGCGATCGCAGTTGAGTTATAAATGTACTTGAAGGACGCTGCTGCCCATCCTCCGGCTAATCCCATAGTCGCCTTTTACGACACCCACAGGATGAGATGGAGTGGTGGTATTCTTAGCCGGCACCACACGGACAAACCGGTACATTGTTTCTTTATTTAGAGAAATTTCATTGCACTAGGAGCCGCAACTCACGAGTGATTGATAAGAGGTTTCTTCAATCGAGCTTCATCCTCGACCGTATCTTCACTTAACACCAGATGTGATGGCGATCAAACGCAAGCCTATCTATACTCTATACAAATAAATAAAAGTGTCTGTTTGTAATGTCAAAATAACAGCTTTTTACTAAATGCATATGACATATAACAAAAACACTATTTTTAAATTTTTTGTCTGTCTGTCTGTCCGTCCGTCTGTCTGTCTGTCTGTCTGTCTGTTCGTTCCGGGTAATCTCCGAAACGGCTGGACCGATTTTGACGAGACCTTCACTGGCAGATAGCTGATGTTATAAGGAATAATAATAATAATAATAAATAATAAATAATAGGCTACTTTTATTTTAGAAAAATAGTTAGGGTTCCGCGTAAAGTCCCGTGTCCGTTGTAAGCTGCCAATTACTTTACTTAGTTTAAATGTTGTGTAGATATACATCGTGGGCGGGTTCAACGGTCAAGAAGTGCTGAGTTCTGCAGAGGTTTTCGATCCTGACACGAAGCAGTGGAGTTTCATCCGGTCGATGCTCAGTCCCCGCTCTGGCGTCAGTCTCATCGCCTACAGAGACTGTCTATACGCACTCGGAGGGTTCAACGGTTATAGTCGGTTAAATACCGGTAGGTAGTTATACAATATAGTTTATTTATTTAAATCAGCAGCGATGTTTAGTTGTTTATTAGTCACTTTACTCGTACATTGATTTAATGTTTATTACTATTCCGATTTTTATTGGTCACTTTCCTCCCGTTTCAGCAACAGTTATATCACTTACAGAGACAACCTACCGTACTTTTTATTCACTCAGCACTCGTCTGAAGAGCTGGGTCAATGCTCATTGCTCAGCCACATAATAACAGTTAGAGAAGCCCAGAAGCCGAAATTCAACCGTAATTTATTGAAATTTTCGATTTTATTTATTGTAATCATAACAAATATTATTACATAATTTTTAACTTTCTGCACTCCTCCTTCATAAAAGTAAACTTTAACTATACCAAATCTCACACTCCGTGCGCGCAAATAGGGGTACAAAGCTTTTTCTTCACGTATTAATATATAAATGACACGCGCGCATAAAGGATGAAAAAACATACATTATTAGGTAATTTTCTGAAAGTATCTCATGCGAAAAAATTTACCTTAAAGCAATGCAAAAAATTGCTTTTTAGTCTTGAAGTAGATTTAAGGCCTGAAATCAACAGATCAAACTTGAAGCAGAACTGCAACAGAATTCTAGTTATTATATTATTTTACACTTTTTGAGTAATCATAAGAAAAAAAGCCAAAATAAATGCTAGTAACATTTTTGATTGACTTTAAACGTCGTAAAGTGGTTTCTCAATACGATTTCTTTAGATTGATTATTTCTCTTTAATTTGCGCAGCACAGATGATCAATCCGCTGAGTTTTCTGCTTCGAAAGTGAAGATAATAATTTTGACTTTGATATCGCGATACACGCGAACTAATAATGATCGCTCAGAAAATTGCAAGTAAGGTTCTGACAACTCCAAAGTTTCTACCTATAAGTGTAATCCACCTATATAGCTTTTAATAAGATAATACTTTTGTTTTAAGTAAAGTAGAAGTCGACCAATAAATCTTGCACGATCCAGTCCAGAGGAGGAAGCGTCCAGGTGGTTCCTGGAGACGATGACATCGATTTGCGACGCATCCATGCCCGGGCCAGGCGCTCCTGGCTTACGGCAGTGTACTGGGTGTCGGAGGAGATAGCGCAGCTGCACAGGATCTGGCATCCCGTCGCCGGTACACCGGATGATGCCGGTGTAGTGCTACAGCTGAAGAGATTGCTGAGGCCCATCCTATAACACCGCCATGTGGTTGGTGGCAAGTTGCGCCCGTGGGTCCTCCCAGGGTAACTGAAACCATGGACTCAGATTTTCTGGAGCGAGTGCTTTCTACGCTCTTTCCGGCAGTCCGGGACCATCCTGGTCCCTCCACCCCCGATCCGAGGAGTTAGAGGAATTAGAACTGGGCCGAGCCGTTGGCCGATTGAAGTCTTGCAACACCGCACCCGGTCCGGATGGCATTCCGTTCCGCGCATGGGTGTGCGCACTGCTGTTTCTTGGGGACCACTTAAGCGGCTGTTCACCAGCTATGTCCGTTACAGCATGTTGCCGTCGGGCTGGAATGAAGCCGAGTAGTTCTTCTGAGGAAGGAAGGACGGAAGGAAGGGCTGTGGAGTCTCCCTCTACGTACCATCTCATTTGCCTGCTTGCCGGGGCTCCATAGCTATTCGAGATTAGCCTGCGTGCTGTTTAGTGACGTAAATGTGGACAGTCAGTTACAAAATCTAAATGTAAAGGCAAGCTTAAAAGCATGACATAGTTATGTTCAATGAGTTGTACTAGGACTTTGTTATGCTTTTGATGTTTTGCTGGTCTTATTTATTTAAGTAAGTTTATACGCTATTATAATACATTTAAAGGTTTGTCTAGAAAATAATATTTGTGGCAGAAAATCTTTTGACACTACAATTTAAATATGTGATAGGTATTTTACATTATTGTAAATAAATTATATAATGGCAACCAGAAACACTACCCTGTCCAATGATATTATATATTAAAAGAAGTAGATATATTACATGCGCGCCAAAAGTAAGAACAAGAACTCCCCCAATTGTAGCACCTCGCAATCAGTTCGCCCAAGACAGGACAAAGAGCACACACTGTCACAATTTGTATTGTTTTACTAATTAAGTAATAACAATGCTGTCTTGCGTATAGAAAATGCACAAACCATCCAACAAAAATAAAGAACAAGGTATCTCATACCACACGTGAGTAACAAACTATATAAAATATTTTAATAAAAATACTATTCCAATTATCTATAGAATAATATTCTCGAACAAAACACAGGCCAAGCATAGAAAAGAGACAACACATATATTCTATCACAGGTGCGACAAAGACTTCGAGTACACGTGTTATCATTTTAGATAGCTATCTCTTTTACTCTCGTAGTTTTTGTATCTTCTTTCTTACTCACATATGCTGTGTGTAGTTTTATAACTTTATACATACAGCGAGACTGAGTTTTGCGCGCCATTTAATATGGACGTAACCTATCTATGGTACCTATAATATCATTGACCCTGTACTAAACAAATCATATTTTCTCATAAAATTGTATTTGTTTATTGGTTTGCAACTATTACAGTAATCTTCAATGAATAATAGGTCATTTTAAGTTAGTAAAACACTAGATATTTAATTATTATTTTCCACATTTTCCATTTTGTAACCGGGACATTTTTTTACGGAAATGCCCAATTAGCCACAGAAAACTTTATCATTGCAAGGTAATTTTCGTTACAATGCACGTACTGCCGTGCCTTTGCCGTGTGGTGCCGGCTCAGAATACCGCCACCCCATCTCCTCCCGTGGGTGTCGTAAAAGTCGAGTAAGGGATTAGCCGGAGGACGGGCGGCAGCGTCCTTCGAGTATATTAGCAACTCAGCTGCGATCGCCAACCCGCCTGCCAAGCGTGACGATTATGGCAAAACCCCCTAATGTGCCCACAACACACCCATATCGGTCGTTGTGTGTGTTTGGGGGAGGCCTGTGTCCAGCAGTGTCGACTATAGTGAAATAATGTAATAACAACAAATAAAATATTAAAGAAATTATGCAGGTGAGGGACACCTACTAAAATACGCTATGCCCGACAGAGCCCATGAAATGATGCATAGATTTAAGCCATGCTAATTTTAATCTGTTTTAACTTTACTTATGGAATGCTATTATAATATAAGTACATACAATTATAACACAACTGCAATCGCCAACCCATCCATCTGCCAAGCGTGGCGATTATGGCAAAACCCCCCAATGACACACAACACAAACCCATACCGGTCGTTTTGGCAATTTCTTTGGGGGA
This sequence comes from Diloba caeruleocephala, assembly GCA_947459985.1. Lineage (NCBI taxonomy): Eukaryota > Metazoa > Arthropoda > Insecta > Lepidoptera > Noctuidae > Diloba > Diloba caeruleocephala. The sequence continues at coordinate 6,364,545 of OX381614.1, forward strand.
GGCTTTTTTCTGTCCAGCAGTGGTCGTTTGTCGGCTGAAATGATGATGATGATGATGATGATAAGTTCATGGATATTTTTGTCAAATCACTAAACGACTGACTATACCTTCTTTACTAAAAAAAGGATGCCCAAATTCTATGTTTTAATAAGAGAACGTGTTTTTTTAACAAAGGTGAAAGATTCAACCCACAACGCGGCGGGGATTGGCAGGAAGTGACAGAAATGTTCAGCGCACGGAGCAACTTCGCTACGGTGTTGCTCGACGACATGATCTTCGTTATTGGAGGTTTCAACGGTAATACGTCGTATTCTATAAATAGTATCCTGTGCCGTGTGGTGCCGGCTACGAATAGCACAACCTATATCATCCGGCATCCCATGGGCGTCGTAAAAGGCGACTAAGGGATTAGCCGGAGGATGAGCAGCAGCGTCCTTCGAATACATTAACAACTCAACTGCGATCGCCAACCAACCCGCCTGCCAAGCGTGGCGATTATGGCAAAACCCCTCAATGAGCACACAACACACCGATGTCGGTCGTTGTGGTGATCATTGAGGGAGGCCTGTGTCATGCAGTGGACTTTACTCGACCGAAATTGTGATGATCCTGTACTCCCAGTCTAAAATAATACGCTCACGTATACGATAAGACACACTAGACATAGGAACTACGAGTATACCGTTATCACGAATGATGGCCGCAGAGTCTTTACCTCTTTTCGAGGGATACTTGGACGGGGTGGCCCGCAGCATTCGCTGTAAATGCTCGCCCCGTCCAGTGCTCGTCCTGGGTGACTTCAACGCTCACTCCAGAGCTTGGGGCAACCGTCGGGACGGGCCGAGGGGGAGGATAATACAAGACTGGGCGGCATCACTTGACCTCCGATTGCTGAATCAGCGGTCCGTTAGCACCTGCGTTCGGTGGCAGGGAGAGTCGGTCGTGGACCTGACATGGGCGGCTCCTTCTGTGGCTAGCTTGGTGTCGGACTGGCGGGTTGCGGAGGAGGTGGTTACGCTTTCCGACCACCGCCACATAGTTTTTGACCCTCCGTCCGTCTGGCCCGAACCATCCAGGTCCCAGTCCACAGTCGTAACGTAGGGCGCTCACACAGCTCAATCGAGATATGCTCATCGCAGCTGCCAACGTCGCGGCGTGGTCAGAGGTCGATCAAGGGAATCTTGCCCGGTCCAGAGGAGGAAGCGGCCTGGTTCCGGGAGGCGATGACGTCGATATGCGATACATCAATGCCCCGGACCAGCCGTTCCCGGGGTTCGGCAGTGTACTGGTGGTCGGCGGAGATTGCGCAGTTGTGCGCTGTCTGCCTGGCATCCCGCCACCGGTACCAACGAAGCCGACGCCGGCGTAGTGCTACAGCTAGAGAGACTGCAGAGGCCTGTCTGGTCTACCGGGCGGCCACGAAGTCGCTACAAAACGCAATTCGCGAGGCGAAGGCTCGGTCCTGGAGCGAGCTCCTGGAGGGACTGGACAGGAATCCGTGGGGGAGACCCTACTGAATGGTAGTAGGCAAGTTCTAAATCTAACCAGAGGGATGGGCAGCAGCGTCCCTTCTGTGAAGCGGTAGCCATACTGCGCTCACCAACCCGCTTGCCAAGCGTGGTGAGTATTGGCAAATACCCCCCAAAACGATGACACAGTTGTTGAATCTATGGGGGAGGCCATTGTTCAGCAGTGGACATATAAATGGCCGATATGATGAAAAGTGTGAACGAAAGAAAACGAAGATTTATCACACAAAAATTCGTGGAAGATCTCGTACGCTCGTACGCTCCCTCCGATGCCGAGCCAGTGGACCTTAAGTCTTTGTTTTATTTTAGGGTCAACTACGATCCCCCACGTGGAGTGCTACGATGGCGACACGATGGAGTGGTATGATGCTGCACCCATGAACCTGAACCGATCAGCGCTCAGTGCCTGTGTTTTAGCGGGTCTACCCAACGCGCGCTCTTTTTCATACCTCGCCAAGGCCGTACCCGCCGCTGGCGCAGACCAGGCTCACCACTCCTGACGAACCCTCAAACCAAAATTAAACATAAAAATCCACTCCACACAAGATGCACCTGCTCCCCCTTAATCCTTCGCTTCGCCCAAAACATCTCACCAAGGATCAATATTATTTTCAGATGCATTTTTAAGTAGCTTCTTACTTATCCAAATTGGGCAATTTTTGTACCTCTACGGCGGCCATTTCGTAATTGTGTGATTGATACGTACCTATATCTCTGTGATATTTTCATTGTACATAGAATTTTGTGAATCTATTTTATGTATCGTAAATCATGGTGGTATGGCCATATTTTATTGTAAAGATCATGTCCGAACATATTTTGTATTTTATTGTTTTATAAACGTACGCAGACAGGATGTCTGACGTAAATAAAAGGGAATGCGAGTCCCTAAAATAAAATATGGATATTTTAGATATTGTTTTAAGCGAGGGATTTGTTGAAAATTTTCAAGTTTTTTATAGTGTAGTTTGTGAAAATTTTATTTTCGTATATTTGTGTACAGTTCGCGTCCGTGGGAAATCAGAGTGGTCGCGTTTTGGATGTGTGTACGATATTGCGGTGGGCGGAACATTCGCGATATTGTTGTATCTGTGATATTTTTCACTTAGAACATGAGAAAATTCAAAAAAATGTAAAATTACTTTTTTTTATTTACTGAAAAATTTACTGTACCTGATCGAAAGATAGAGAAATTGACAAATAAAGAAAAAACTATAACTACTATTGGTTTTCATTGTTGTTCAAAAATACTTTTAACCTATCATTTCTACCTGCCGTGATCCTCTTATTGGTAATAATATACCTAGTACCAAACAAACAGAACATCAAACATTGGCACCAGTAGAGTCGCCACCCACACGATCGTGTAACATGGAGTAGCCGTTAGCCATACATCCGTATAACAAGCCTGAATCAACGGGCAGGCCAGCAATAGAGTGCATTCATGCGTATATTTACTACGGAAGGGGGATATGGGGTGAAAACGGGAGACCACCCGCCCCTCCCGCCGCGCGGTGTTCCCGTCGCGATCGAACCACAACTAAGGCGGTAGTGAACGCGGTAGCATCAGGGTGCGGCGCAGCATATAAATAGAAAAGAACAGACATGGAGCTCAAGGGTAAGGTAGTGCTAATAACCGGAGCCGCGGCCGGCATTGGCCTAGCTTACAGCAGAGAACTGCTCAAACAAGGAGCTAAGGTAAGCCATTAACTTATTAGGAAACAAACATCCTTTTAAGACTTCCTTTGCGCATGGCGTAGTTACTAAAATAATTTTACGTACAAGGTAAATAACTGTTGAATGAAGTGGACTGCATATACGCCAACATTGTCTCAAGTGTCGTTAGTAAATAGTAATTGTTTGGTACTGGTGGTAAGGTGTATCACTTGCGGGGCCAGCACCCATTTATATTGATTTCTGCCGGCGCCCCGGTCATTGGCGTAACGTAATTGTTTTCCTTTGAAGTTTCTTTGTGCCAATAGATAGATACTATACTATTATTATATAGTATTTTTTATCGACTTGCTTTTGTTTATCAATAGTAGAACTTTCTTAAACACGCCACGAAGAAGTATAATTTCCATCCTTCGGAAATAAGATTAAGTACCTATCTGCTCTAATTATGTGTTGCCAATGCATATACTCGTAATATACTTACTACATATTAGGTATCATGCACATAATAAAATATTCCGAATGTTCTCGATTACTGCTAAGTATTATTCTAAAGAAAAACGATCAGAGCATGAATCTAATCACTCACCACACCTCAAATTATATGTAGACAATAATAGTACTTGGACTACTTGTGAATTGTGAAGTTACGACAGACGAAATTAATTTACTTAACACTTAGCTGAGTTCATAACTAGTTTCCGCACGTTTCTGTGTTCCTTCCTAGATCATGGATTTCGAAGTACATATTAAGTAGGTACTTAATCGTGCAGACAGAAATATTGATCCTTCCTTGTACACCTAAATAGCTAACAACTAGGAAAGTATGATTCTTCCCAGTTATCTATTTAGGTGTATGGTATGTGAATGCGTTGCGTGTTTTTTCGTACAAAGTAGGTATTTTAATAATGTTCGATTCGCGTATGTACCTACCTATTTATTATTTACCTTATGATAAGTAGCGGAATATAATGCTACATTTAAAATTATCTTTGTCGTTGTCGCGTTTTGTTATGGCTGCCAAACAAACAGTGTATTCTAATTAAATGAAATTTTCATCAAATATTAGGAGAATCTAATATACTTTTGATAAAAAAGTAAGATATTAATACATAAGAAGTAATTTATAAAAACATTCTAGTAAAAATGTTTTGTCATGTAATTAAAGAGATTTTAGAGTGATTTCTAGACATGTTCAGTAAATTAACTAGCCGCACCTTTAAAATTTAAACGGATGTTTGTAAACAAATACTTTTGTGAAAAAGATATTAACTTTTGAAAGCATATTGGTGAATTTATTAGTGGGATTCATTGAGGTATAATGTACAACGTACTAGAGAAGACGCCTCAACATGATTCTTTGTCACAGAGCCTTGGCCGTAGAGCGCATACACTCCCAACTAGGATTGTTTGATATATTAGGTAGCTGAATAAATAATCGATTATTTGTAAATAATCATATCAACTATTATTTATTAAACCAGGTAACGGTTATTTATGTTGCCCTATTATTTTTATTACTAAACGACTACAGCTTCCCCGACGTCACATATTTCATAAAGTGTCACATGCAAAATTGTGCTTTCAGTACATAGTAACAAGAGCTAGATTCTTATCAATATTTAATCGAAACTAATAAATAATAGAAGGACCTAATATAATTGTTTTTATTCGACAGTCGTTTTGATCTACGATTATATTTGAACAAAATCAGTGCGGATGACTCGCTTGACGTCATAAGTTGTATTTTACGGGAGATTGCGAGCGATTGCGTGATAGTTTTGAAATGTTGATATTATTTCATTATGAACTTTAAAGTTATTAAGTTTGTATTGTGAAACTATAAAAATAAGTATTTTAGTTTAGTATTAATAAAATTAACATGTTTAGGTGGTTATTTACGTTAATTAAGAGTTATATTAAATCAAAATGTCTCGAAGAGAACAAATGTGGAACTGTTTCTCTAACAAAACCGCGGCGCTCGACGAAGTTATAAATATCAAACTAATATATTATAAGTTTATAACGTAGAAAGTTACAGGTGATTTTTAAATCACGCATCGTTATAACGCGTTATCAATATATAGCCGTTATGAACACGCCCAAGTCTCCAACTCATTTAGTATATGCCAGACCGCTCAACACAACGTGACGTGTTTAAATGCTAAGTTTTATTACTGATATTATAGATAGGCCTTCATGTGCATTGAAATATTGTGATAATAACACGATGTTCAAAATCTTTAAAACATGCGTAATTAAATTAAATATTATCAATATATCACGCGTGGCTCCATATTTCGGCAATAGACAAAGAGTGAAAATATTTCTATGCGCAGACTTGACACTAACGAAATGTTATGTTAAATAATTTCACACAATGAAATGAATATAAACGGGATAAAAAATGTTATTGCATTAAAATTGAAGACGTCAGTTGATAAAGGCATTGTTACATTTTTTTAAATCGTAATTTGTTTACTAGTTAAAGGTATTGTTTGGTGTAGAAACATTACATTTTAACGTTAAAATCTTCCTGCGTTAAATTTTTTTTTTTTTTTTATATATTGCCCCACACTAGGATTGCTCCTGTGTCGTGGATGCGTTTACAGACATGAATTTCACATACAATACACTCAGACCCGGAACCATACAACCAACCAACCTGCAGATCATACAAATATTTGTTCCGTGCGGGAATCGAACCCACGACCCGGTGCGCAGCATCCGACTGTATCAGCCACTGCACCAACCGTGCCGTCAAATTACCCTTATTATTTATTGTCTGTGTACACATAGTAGTCAGAGTAAAAAAAACTGTCCCATCTGCGCACATGGATTGAGCACATAAGCTCCCCCCGCGCGTCCCCGTGGCCATGAAGTTGCGCGCGCTATTTTTTGTTTGTAATAGTTATTTAGTTACTCTAGGACGTAGTACATCATACCTGCAATGGTGGAAATATAATTTGTTCCTATGTTATTTAATCGTTTTAAAATGTTTTAACCGGAATAGTCTATATGTAGGTATTGTCCTCAAGTAACAAAATTATGTGCCATAGTTTATAGATCAATCAATAGAAGTTAAGTATCGTCAATGCATTCACTGGACACTTCACAGGTTTCAATATGCGATATCGACTCGGAGATTGGCGAGCAAGTGGTCGACGAGTTGGGCGCCAAGTACGGCCGCAAGAATGTGTTGTTTTGCCGATGTGACGTCACCGACTATCCCCAGTATGAGGGTAGGTATCTGGAATCGCGTGTACACATAAATTTTACCCCTTTACTTAGTGGTGCTACGTTTAACTAGTGAAGTTATTTTTAAAAGCTTTATCGTCAGATGCTGCTTAAGGGGAAACGGGTCAATAAAAAAATTTCATGGTTTATGTGGCAAATAATTATACAATAGCAGGTAAGTAAACAAGATTGTTTACGCTTAAAGATCCTCAAGGCTGCTGTAAACATTGTACACAACATTTTACACAAACCGCGTTGGACACTATAATATACTTAATCATTGCTGGTTTAGTGTATAATTTACATTTGAAAATAAATATTATTTTGCTATAAAAAACTCTAATACATATTTAGTCAAACAAAAATTTTTTTTTATTTGACATGGCCAGTACTGCAGAAGGACAAATTCATAGGTACCTATTAATAATAATGAAACTTTATTAGCCAGGTATTTTAAAATACCTACATACAGAAACAAGTAATATATTTTTTTTTCTCATAAACAATAAGATTATGAAACCTTGCAATGGCTTTGTTTACATTTGGTATCGATCGCTTCTCGTTGGCCTATAGCAGTCTTTCCCAACGTGGGCGATAACGCCCCCTTGTGGGCGCTGCAGGCCTAAAGGGGGGCGGTAAGAGACCCAGAAAAAAAGGGGGCATTGTGTAGGGCTTTGGGGCCGATTTATAATTTCATCTACCTAGCTAGGAAGACTCTTAGACACCGACTGAGCTCTCGACTCTCGACTACATCTTGTGAACATCAACTAATATTAATTAAGATATAGCTCAAACTCGGTTCGATATAAAAGACCGCGGGCAATCATGTTTTAACAAGTTTTTGTTAAATAATCCGAATTGTACATTCCTATACCAATCGGCTGGTTCTATATATATACTTGTTCTTGCTTGTCGAGTACGATTGGGCGTCGAATGAGATAAATGAGTTTATGCACGTTTGTCTTATTCCTGTTGGTGCGTGCTGCTTATGCAATCCTATATAAACGACGTAAATTTATTTTATTTTCATTTGCGGTTTCGCGCATAATAGATAAGCAGTACTTGATTTCAACACTTACGTATTTCTTAAAACAAAACAATGTCGGAAGTAAAAAAGAAGAGACGGCAATACTCTGCGGAATATATTAAATTCAGATTTATTGAAAATCCCACAAACCCGTCGTCGCCTTTGTGTCTTCTATGTCTAAAAACATTTTCGAACGAAGCAATGAAGCCTTCAAGACTGCAAGATCATTTGAATAAAATGCATCCAGATAAGACAGAAAAGAATGTAGCATATTTTCAAGACCTAGAGAAGAAGCATAATACTCAGCCAAGTGTATCAAAACTATTTTCGGCGGCTGCTAAGCAAGATGACGACGGACTTCGAGCTTCGTACAATATCTCTTTGTTAATTGCTCAAAAAGGCAAACCACACAACATCGGAGAAGAGTTAATTTTGCCAGCAATAAAGGAAGTAATAACTACTGTGCTTCATAAACCGGCCGCAGATATTATCCGAAAAATTCCTTTGAGTAATAATTCTGTGCAAAGACGAATTGATGAAATGGCTGAAAACATTGAAGAATCATTGTGCAATCATCTGAGGACTAGTCAATTCTCAATTCAGCTCGATGAGTCCACTTTACCAACTAATGAAGCGTTGTTCCTATCTTACGTGAGGTTTATTAAAGATGAGAAAATACGTGAAGAACTATTGCTTGCCAGAAATTTGGAGACAGATACAAAAGGCGAAACCATATTCAATACATTGGAAAAGTTTTGTGAAGAGAAAGAGATTCCTTTGAAAAATATTATATCAGTTGCTACGGATGGCGCTCCGGCTATGACAGGGCGCCATAAAGGCTTCATAGCATACTTAAAGAATAAAATTCCAGATGTCCTTGCTATACATTGCCTTATTCATAGACAACATTTGGTTGCTAGAAACTTAAGTGAACGACTATTTCAATCACTGCAATATGTCATCAAAGCAGTCAATAAAATCCGTAGCAGCTCTTTGAATGATAGATTATTTCATCAGTTTTGTGTTACTAATGACGAAGATTTCAACCGTTTGTTGCTTCATACTGAAGTTCGTTGGCTGTCAAGAGGCAATTGTCTGATTCGATTTTACAACCTGTTTGACTCTATGATAGAGTTCTTGGAAACTAAAGATACAGAACTGCGCAACAAGCTCATAACATCAAAGAATGATATAGCTTACATGACAGACCTGTATAAAATGTTCAACGACATGAACCTCCAACTGCAAGGCGATGAACTAAATTTAATTAAAACAAAAAATGTCGTTGCTGCTTTCGCAGCCAAACTGCTTCTGCACAAAAAGAATATGGGCAGACGTGAGTTTCACAATTTTCCGAATTTATCAGTATACTGCAGTAACGACGACTTGTTTGCCTACTGCCAACATTTGGAAAACCTCCACATTGACTTCACCGAACGATACCAGGACATTTTAAACTTGGAAATACCAGACTGGGTGTTGGATCCGTTTTCAAATATCAACACAGCAATGTCACCTCAGCTGGAAGAAGAACTTATAGAATTGACAACAAACGAAGAAATAAAAATCAAGTTCAAAAATGGATATCAAGAATTTTGGCTACAAAAACCGATCCCGCAATTGTACCCTGGATTGTGGTCAATTGTTCAACGATTTATGATAGCATTCCCATCGTCATATTTGTGTGAACGTGGATTTAGTGCTGTGGCAACGCTGCTTACTAAAAAGAGAAATCGTTTGCGTGTTACCGAACGTGGCGACTTGCGGCTGTTTTTGAGTAAATTGGAACCTGATATCAACAAACTTATTGAACAGCATCAGATTCAACCTTCACATTAGTTTTTATATAAGAATTGACTATGATTGTTTTATTTTCAATAAAAGATACTCTGTCCGAATACTATAAATTTGCGTTTCAATAATCAGTTATAAGTACTTAGCGGTTTTTAAGTATGTTTAAAAAGAGGGGCGTTAAAAAATAATTTATTCTTAAAGTGGGCAGTAGACAAAAAAAGGTTGGGAACCCCTGGCCTATAGTCATCCTTCTTGTACTTCTAATGAGATGTTACAGGATTGGACAAACCTGGTGTTGTAAAAAGTCGAGAGTTTGACGGCACGTTTTGGCGCAGTGGCTCTACACTTTCGGCGCTATGTGTCGCGGGTTCGATTCCCGCACGGAACAAATTTATGTACTGGCTACTGGTAGTTGTTCGGGTCCGGGTGTTCATCAAAGTATCTCTAAAAAGGTCGAGATGTTTTTCTAAATATCAGAGACCATTATTACGTAATCATTGCAAATAAATTTCAGAGGCATTTGAAATGACAATGGAAGTGTTCAACCGGCTGGATATAGTGATCAACAACGCGGGTGTAATGAACGACAGATTCTGGGAACTAGAGGTCGACGTTAATTTAGTAAGTTATCTATTCATAGACCGTTATTTTACAGCTTCCCGACTCTATTTGTAGGTATGCAGCGGAAGTCTCGTGTTGCTTCCTTCATCCTTTAGGGGCCTACTCAAAGCCCTGCCTGATAAATATTGGCTTTGCAAACATTCACACTATACAATCCGGGAGAGATACTGCATGTAGGACCCTGCAAGCAGTGCTTTGACTAGGCCGTTTTAGTGTATTCAATGTTTGATTTTAATCTATGGTAACTATGACTAATCGATATATAGGTACTACTTATTGGTAAAAAATATTGATTGACAGTAAATATTGTTAACTTCGTTATATTATGTCTCTCTAATTCACGGATTAATAGCTCCTTCAAAGAAGCGTTTTTGATAGACTTACGCGGCTCACTGGTCCCATTTAGTTAAATGGTAGTGGACATAGATGTCGAAGTTCATCTTTAGCTCAATTTTCTTATTTTATTTAGATTCATAGTTATGTCTTAGGTTTTCGCTATTATAATGTTTATTAGATTCGTCATCAAATTCTACATTTACAGTTGACGATTGTTTGAAAACCTTTAATTCTTTTTCGTATGGTGCGAAAGTGTATGTATCCGTAGGCGGCAGAGATGTCAAGATAATACTTACTAGAGATCATAGAAGGCATAACTCTCTACATTAAATTTTGAGCGGGACACCTTCATTATAGCTCTGCTGCATCAAAAACGACAGGCGTTTAAATAATTATAAACATGTATCGGGTTTTAAATTGTAATATATTTAAATATTCATTGGTATGGCTGTACCACTAAATTTACATTATAATTAAAAAGCACATCATTAAATAATAATATACATTATTATCTTTCTTAAAATTGATAAATACTATTAGTAAAGCATCAATCAATAAATCAATCTACCCGATTTTGATCAATTACAAGACTAATGCAATAAATAGATTCATCGTGAACCCGTTTACCACCTAAATGAAGAATTATAATGCTTTTACTTACTCTTACTACTAACAGAACACACGTCGAGGCCCTTGAGAGGATTTAAATCTAAATTATCAATGACTATTCAATACGTAATTTTTCGCAGCTCCCAATTTGCCGCGAAATTTCGGCGCGAATTATCGCCGTCAAACCAAGCTCAAAAGAGTTCGCACGTACCTACAACATAAAAATGTCAGATTTTGGTTTACTGATATTATACCTATATATTACCAACAGTTGCTACGTGCTAACAGCTGGAGTTAGTGTCGATTTTTTATACAATATATATTTGGCAGATGCACCTGAACCAGCAATTTGAGTATACCCATAATTGTCTGGTTCATTAAACGAATTTTAATGTTTCTATTTTAAATGTAAACCGTTTCAAATAATCTAGGTAAGTTTACTATTCAAAACCCCGTTACTTTTAGAACGGCGTAATACGCGGCACATTGTTGGCGTACCGGTTCATGAGCAAGGACCGTGGAGGGCAAGGGGGTACAATTGTCAACACAGCGTCCACTGCCTTCATCCGGCCACAGGTGTCCACGCCCATCTACACCGCTACAAACTACGCCATCGTGGGACTCACCAGGTCTTATGGAGTAAGTTGATTGGCAAAAACCGCGATCGACAAGTGGTAGCAGTCTCAAAACCGCGTCTGCTGCTTTAACCGCGCTCGAGGCATCCTTGTCTATTAAACCACTCCAAAATCCTGATAGGAGGATAGATAGATACGAGGAGATAAATCTCCGAATCAAGGCGAGTTCTCAGTGTCAATGGGGTCATTCTGAGTGTCTTGGCCGCGGTAACGGTGCTTTACTTCGTAGACAAGTAGTGGAACTCCTTGCCAGACCGTTCTCCGTCAGTTACATCGTGGGAATCTTCAAGTCACGAATAAATAGGTTTCTTCTAGGCAAGCGTGCATCATTATCGAGCGCCATCATCACTAAATATCAGGAATCACTAAATAAAGGACTCTAAACCAGAAGGATGAGTAGTGGGGCCGAATCTGCGAACAGCAGCAATTCTGCGCTCACTGACCCACCTGCTATAGCATTGCGAGTAGTGGAAACTTACCCCCATGTCGACTCAATTATGGAAATTTATAGGGGGAGGCCTTTGTTCAGCAGTGTGATATGATTATTATACACTAATTTATTTTTCCACGTCCCCCGTAATTATCTTATTCTTATATATTCTTTGTCAACCTAGGATCAGTACCACGTGAATCTGACTGGGGTCCGAAGTATGGTGATTTGCCCGGGACTGACAGACACGGGTCTCGTCAAGGAGATCCGCAAGCAGCTCATGTCATCCGAATACGAGGCCGCTTGGCAGAGGGACAACGCAAGCTGCAAAATGCAGAGGTACACGAATTGAATATTTAATTTTATTGTATCTGAAGCTGTGTCACATAGACTCCCTCGAGAGAGTTCCTACATAGGCTGCACTAAAAGTATCGGGAATGGAATATTTCCACTGTTCCTGTCATATTAAAATCTTTTTCATTGAAAACTCCTTGGTTTTACAAATCGAATACCATTTATTTATTTAAAAAAAGATTCACGGTCTTGTCACAAGGTTTTGTCAAACCTGTGGAATTGACTCGAGAAAATTCAAGAGCGATGATTTATTATGACTTTCGAAGTGGTTTATCACAAAAACAGTGTGTTGACCGGATGATTTCTGCATTTGGTGATGAAGCCCCATCCAAAACCACAATTTATCGCTGGTTTGCTGAATTTCAACGTGGACGTGTCAAGCTCAGTGATGATCCTCGTCAAGGTCGTCCAAAAACTGCAGTCACCCAAGAAAACGTTGATGCTGTGCGTAAGCTGATTGAGAAAGATCGACATGTGACATACCGCGAAATTCAGGCAACTTTAGACATTGGCATGAGTCAAATACAAATAATCTTGCATGAACAATTAGGTGTAAAAAAGTTGTTTTCCCGATGGATACCGCATTTGCTATGTGAAGAGCAAAAAGCGGCTCGCGTTACTTGGTGCGTCAGAACTCTCGAAAGATTCCACGCAGGATCCTCAAATGCTGTATACAACATCGTATCAGGTGATGAATCCTGGATATATGCGTACGAACCCGAAACAAGAAACCAGTCACGAGTTTGGGTGTTCGAAAATGAGTTAAAGCCAACAAAAATTGTTCGTTCACGGAGTGTTGCAAAAAAAATGGTGGCCACGTTTGTCTCCAAAACCGGCCATGTTACGACTATTCCTCTTGAGGGACAAAGAACGGTTAATGCAGAATGGTATGCTAGCATTTGTTTGCCACAGGTCGTTTCTGAACTCCGTAGAGAGAACTGCAACCGCCGCATCATCCTCCATCACGACAATGCGAGTTCTCACACCGCGCACAGAACAAAAGAGTTTTTAGAGCAAGAAAACGTAGAATTATTAGACCATCCGCCGTACAGCCCCGACCTAAGCCCTAATGATTTCTATACTTTCCCTAAAATAAAGAATAAATTGCGTGGACAGAGATTTTCATCACCTAAAGAAGCTGTGGACGCCTACAAAACGGCCATTTTGGAGACCCCAACTTCCGAATGGAATGGTTGCTTCAATGATTGGTTCCATCGTATGGAAAAATGTGTCAAATTTCGCGGAGAATACTTCGAAAAGCAATAAATACATTTTTAAATAGTAATGTTGTGTCACTTCCTTGATTCCCGAAATTTTCAGTGCCGCCCTCGTATTATCGACAGAACGACAGGTAACACATTTGTAAGTGATAACTACTAAACAGTGATTTACCTTTCCATTCTAGTTCGGAGCACGTCGGTCGTGCCTTAGTGGAGATCCTGACGAAGGGGCAGAGCGGCTCCGTGTGGATTGTGGACAACGGCACGCCAGTCAGGGAGTGGCGCGGTTAATCTAAACACTCTTAAAACTTCTTATTTAACCATACTATGCGTTATACATGCATTTTCCATTGTGAGTCGAGAGATGATGCCCATAGATTGTTTATTGGTGTGTAAGATCTTTTCCAATTTGAATATCGTTTTGTCGATGATTCTACCAATGTTAAGGTTGAATAAAATAAATATGTATTTAAGCCTAATAGTTAAATATGTAACTATTGATAAACTACTATCTGGTTGAGTAACCTGAATATCACAAAAACAAACAGCTAAAGCTAAATAATTGAAGGATGTGTTATAAGAAAAGGAATATTAATGGGTGTGGTAAAATTAGAAGCGATATGTGCTTTAAAGATCCCCTTTTTTTCTTTTTAAAAATGTTGCCGCACACTAGGATTTCTCCTGTGTCGTGGGTGCGTTTACAGACATGAATTCCACATACAATACACCCAGACCCGGAACAACTACCTGCAGATCATACAAATATTTGCCATGCAGAGAATATAATTTCGGACACAGAGTTTAGCTAAAAGATCTGGGGAGCAAAGATCCCTTTACACAGACAAATAGTAACTGTGGTTACTATAAGATTTTCTACTATTATTGACTTTAGAAACAAGATAATGCGCAAGAAAAAAATACAGTCATTCAAAATCAATCCTCTGCCAACATATTATGAAGGAACAAATAATGCCATGTGGTGCCGGCTAAGAATACCACCACCCCATCTCCTATGGGTGTCGTAAAAGTCGACTAAGGGATTAGCCGGAGGATGGGCAGCAGCATCCTTCGAGTACATTAACAACTCAACTGCGATCGCCAACCGGCCTGCCAAGCGTGGCGATTATGGCAAAACCCCCCAATGAGCCCACAACACATCCATATCGGTAGTTGTGGTGATCTTTGGGGGAGGCCTGTGTCCAGCAGTGGACTTCATTCGGCCGAAATGATGATGATGATGAAATAATGAGTATGTGGCTCTTATTGATTTATTATTACAGCTGTTTGTCAACATTTCCATTTCTATTTCTCACAATGGAAAACAACAACCTATACATAGGGCACGTTCAAACATATTGAGAGAATTGTACACCATGTATAACATCCTCATTTTTTAATACTGTAATAGTATTGTGCCTAGTATTTTTCGTATAAATGTAAAACACAAAGTAATCGGGGCATATATTGTAAGCTCAATAATACGATATCTAGTCTAGTATTATAATTAGTAAGCGTTTTAACGCTTCCGACCTACTTATGAATAAAATCCTAATAATTCTTCATATTTAATATTTTGATGATTGGTCAGGTTGTGTATATATTTCGTTCTCGTAGTCGTGAAGCCTAGTTGCGTTGCGTAAGGCATTATATTTTATAAGAATATGTAATAATTATGTATTATTATGGCGTGCATGTGAATTATATTGTGTACTTTCAATGTAATGAACACTTGTATACAAGTGTATTTCAGTAAGCACATACTTTATATGTTACTTTCTTTGAAACAAGTTACAATGTCAAACATTTTGTTCATATATTTTAATTCCAAAGGTTATAAGGGTTACTTTTTAATGTTTTGTAAAACAATGTTTTTAGTAGCGATTTTGCTAAGTATGTGTAGAAGCATAAATTTATTTGCAATAAAATTGGAATTTTTATTTGGTTGTTTAAATAAAATTACTATTTGGAAGATTTGTAGTAAAGTTATATTTTTATATTGATACAATCACCAGGTACAGCTTTTGAGTTACAGATTTTTACAAATATATGTTTGTCAAAATTTATATCAGATATTTGCAACGAAAAGGACTCGCCAATGAACACATGTAGGTAAAATTTATGACTTTAAATTAACTACAAGAAAATACAATGGTCCTTTTCTAGAATTGAATGATACAAAAAATTTATTGAATTTAATAAACATAATACTTTACTAGTGTTGATATTGTGTTATCAATCAGTTGGTGGAACGGGCTAACCGCATCTGATCCTTGGCTAGTGCCCATCAACACATCTTCAATGTTACAATGTGGCAGCAGTCCTTCTATCACATTTATTTAGTACGAACTACAAATGAACGACAGTCAATAAACACTTTACATTTAATAACATGCCGAGGCAGCCTCTAACCCACATAATGATTTATATAATTACACATGAAAACATCTGGCCAGCAGGCATTAGAAACTAAATTATCCTCGTAATAATTTACTAACACTTTAGCAGGACTGCTGCGTAGACTGTCGCATGTCATTGCTAGTAAATAAATAAAAATGGAGATGCAATGACGTTCTAATGATAGCAGACCATTTTAGAACTTTAAATATATGTTTTAAAACTAAATAGGCACAAATAATCGTAACAGGTGAGGAGATAAGCTTTATGAAAATAAAATTCATCGCATAAATAAAATATCTCCTATGCAATTTTCATTACACAACCTCCCTGAAATTTACATGTGGCCTCTATCTCACTCACTGATAACATTGGCATCTTTGAATTACATATATGAGCCTAATATCATCCAGTTATTGGTCGACTTGTGACATTATACAATTCAATTTAGTTGATGCCAACATCCTGCCTAATTGCGTTATCGCTCACGACACTCCTATACTTACATTATACTAACTGTGAGCCTTCTCAGTGTACCGACGTTTGTTCTGTCGCGCGCTTACGGGAAATTCCATCTTTATCCTTCCATTATATTGGATACAACACTATCACACCAAAACAATGTCCATCAACTTGAATCTGCACCACAATTAAACTTCCCGCAAAGACATAACTTTTTCAAATCAATACAAGACACTTCATCACCAAACTAACACTTTTCCGTCACTTATCCATTTTTGAATAGTTCCTGCTGCGATAAAAAATTCTTTCGGTGTAGCGGACGCTCTTCAATAAATCCTACTTGGCTGGAAAGAAAAAATTATATATTAGGTTATTGTTTGATCGATATTTTTTTTATTTTAGTAAAAGCAGTAACTGTACTTGTGTGTCACTCACTGCATATTGTATCCTAACCAATTCATGTAGTGTGTAAGTTTTCTTTTTGTAATGTTATATTCATAAACAGACTAACTGGTTAAGTGAGTAACATTGGAGCATGTGATAAGCTATACCTACATACATCAGAATAAAGTTTAAGAAACTATAGGAATCACATTCGCCAAGCTTGGGCATCCTTGCATGTGCACCTTCGCAACAATAAACATGGAAAAATTTATGTTTAATCTTGGCAAAAATAGCCTTTTTTTTATTTTTTATTTATGTCCAGTGGAAATTCTACATGGAACTTCCTTCACCCCGGGGAAGGGCGAAGGGGTATGCCGGACTCCTACCGGCTAAAACCACTGGAGCGGTCATCTTCGGCACCGAAGGGGGGGCTCCAGATCCTCGTAAGATCACACTAGAGGGGCAAAAATAGCCTACTACTCCATCAAATTATCTATATATAAAAAATGTTCGTTTGTTCAAAATAGCAAATCTCCTAAAGTTCTTTACAGATCGTTTTGAATATTTTACATATCGTTGTATTCATATACGCGCATGTTTTTATTAAACCAGGAGACCCATAATTGCCTTTTTTTATTTTATTCAGATATAGAATGTTGTAGTTACGTACATTTAGCCACAGCAACACGTGGCAGGGTAAAACTAGTTTGCAAGAAGTTTTTTTAAGACTGTATGTCATCATATCAGCCACAGGACGTCCACTGCTGAACAAAGGCCTCGTAAAGTGTAAAGACTGTATGTGTAATTGATTGAAGAACGTAGAGAACGAATTCCTAGCATGAGTAGAACGATATTGAAAGTGAGGCATGAGATAAGGAGGCTGTTGTACAGTTCTACGCAACTATCTCGACACACCCAGATGATGAAGTAGAGAGTGTGTACGAGGACGTAAGTAAAGCCAGACATACACTATTGTTGTGATGGGGAACTTCAACGCGAAGCTGGGCCCACAATGCGTTGGTAAATTGTGTGAGCCAATTTGGGAATGGGCAATGGGACCCCAGGAAACGATCGATGGCCGCTTTTTGGACTCTTATGATGTCCAAAATCCGCCTCGCAGGGAATAGTTCTGGATCAGTCCCGATGGTTCCACAAAGAATGAGATTGGACTTCATCATGAAAATATTTAATGTTTCCGTGATCCATAGGGTGAAAACCGTTAGTGATTACCAAACGAGGCAAATTTAATATTAATCTCAAAGTTGATAAGCGCCTGATGAAATTTAGGGCTCATATTGAAAACACAGAGCTTTCAGCTCGAACTATAAAACTGCTCTCGAGTGCCTAGATACCAAATGAATTTTTATTATTTATTGTAATGATTCTAGCTTATTTAAACATTATCATTATTTTTTTACATTTTGCCACAATTTTAATTTATTTATATTATAGTTTTAACTTATTTCATTTTCACACAATTTTATTGCTACAATTTTTTAAACGGATTATTTATACCATTTTTATTTTTACACATTTATATTATATACATAATCAATTAAGTTTTATACTGCTTACTCTAATAATCTAAATATAATGTAATCATCATTTATTGCGTAAGGACCTGTCTGTTAGCATTAAGATATCTGTATATAAGTAAATAAATAAAATAGAATATTGCGCGTCTATTGTGGACGCTTGAGTGGTAGGTTTGAAGAAGCTGTCCAAAGTCTAAGGACTTTCAAACACCGGGCCATGACGCTCCAATCATTCGATGATGCTGAAACATCATCACCATCATATCAGTCAAAGGACTTCCACTGCTGAATAAGCCACCCGCATCCCAAGACTCCCAGCGACCTTCACCAGGTCGTCCCACGCTGCGTTGCCCGGTTTGCGATCTCCACTCAAGAACTCTTTTGCCCCAACGGTCCAGTCAGTCATCACTTCCATATAATGCTGAATCATATGGGCTGCTAAATAGACGAATATGAAAGTCCTTGCGTCACAATATTCGTACCTTTAATACCACCGCTGCGATTGAGCGGAACCAGAGCTCCAAAGCGTACGCAAGAGACATGTCTATTGGGCAAAGACTGACGAAGATCGAAGACGTAGAATCGAGAGTAAAGCAGAGGTAAACTTCAGTTTTTTTTTAACTATGCCCCACTCTAGGATTTCTCATGTGTCGTGGGTGCGTTTACAGACAATACACCCAGATCCGGAACAACTACCTGCAGATAATACAAATATTGTGTTCCGTACGGAAATCAAACCTGCGACCCGGAGGCCGGAGCGCAGTAGCCGACTCTATCAGCCACTGCACCAACCGTGCTGTTCTACGGACAGTTATTTATAACTGGTAACTACACCTACTTGGCTCTCCACATATCCACACCAGCCTAGCGATAAGTACTATAGTTATGTGTAAGTACTTGAAGTATTTGGAGTGCGTCGGAGAAGGTCGATCCCGTTTGGAAAAGTGGGACACGGCGCAGGGGTAACAACCTCCCCGACGCCCATGTACAACACGCCTGAGCACCCTGTCATCGTTATATGGCACACGCCTTGGGGGGTCGCGAGCACGCCTTGGGGGGGTCGCGAGCACGCCTTGGGGGTCGCGAGCACGCCTTGGGGGGTCGCGAGCTCGCCTTGGGGGTCGCGAGTACGCCTTGGGGGTCGCGAGCACGCCTTGGGGGTCGCGAGCACGCCTTGGGGGTCGCGAGCACGCCTTGGGGGGTCGCGAGCACGCCTCGGTGCTCGACACCACCGTGACATGCCAGGCCTGCCTGGACCGTGACATGTCTATTTAAGAGTCGCCTGCCCTATATGCTAGAGGGGGTGACCGCTTTAGAGTCACCTCCTAGAGATGTACCTAAAAGTGTGGCACTAATGAGCGGCTCTAGATGAAGATTTTTCGAGTTCCTTTGGTGGGAAAGGTGACCACTCGTGTTGTAGCCAATAGGAGTCGAGGATGCTCCTCCACCATCCCCCGGGGCTGAGGAAATATAGGAGTCGTGCATGCTCCTCGCGGGAACGTGGTGGCCGCGTCTTGGCGTCAATCGGGATAAAACCAAATTAGACAGTGAAGTATGGTCAATTTTGGACAGACGGAATATGCTGGGGTGGGCAAAGATTTACTGTGCTTACTAGTGTTGTATTTTTATTATTTTGTTTTGTCCTTTTTCTTTCCTGTTCACTAACTTTCCTTTTTGTTTTTTATGCTATTACGTTTATGACGTAGGTACATATAGTGTACTGGATTTGTTTTGTTTACTAAATGTCTTTCATTTTATTTCTCTCACTAGAGCGAGCCATAATAACCAGTCACTATACCAAAGATATCCTGGGCATCAGCCTGTACGAGATTAAGATGGCCTTGAAACAGCTAAAAAAATAACAAGGCTGATGACAGCATTAAGAATCGTCTCAAGCACAGGTTTGACAGACAACTCCCAGCTTCTCAAACAAGCCAGTTTCCGAAAAGGCTTAAGTATCATACACCACATCCATACCCTACGGCAAGTTATACAGAAGACCGTGGAATATAATCTGCCACTATGCTTAGCTGTTGTGGACCATGATAATGCCTTCGATTCAATGGAAATCTCGGCGGTGCAGCAATCTCTGCAGCAGTGCCACATGAGCTGATTGAGGTGTTAGTCTTTATACAAAAGCGCCATCATGTCGGGCCGTGTACATAAACAGAGCACGGGGGCTAATTCATTGCAGAGAGGTGTGAGACGAGGGGATTGTATATCCCCGAAACTTTACACGCTACTATGAGGGATGCTGGGATTATTGGAGTGAAAAGGATTCTGCCTTAACATTAATGGCGAATATACCACTCACCTTTGATTTTCCTACAACATCGTAATCATGGCAGGATCGCTTAGCTCAGCAGCATGGTCTAAGATCTCAACAGCTTCCTAACAGCCTTAAAATGAACATGGGTAAAACATCTGTATGTCAAACGCCCATGTCGTGCTCATCCCAATATCAGTTGAAAAAACTGTTCTGTATTTTGCTGACGATTATGTTTATTACCAGGCGCAAACTGTCAAGTAAGGTAGGTAACAACTTTAGGGGTCGCAAGCTCGCAGTTTGGGGAGTCTGAGTGCTCATACCGACCCCTGGAAGACGGCGGTGCGATTGTAGTCTCGATTCGCCGGGTGTGCAGTACAGCGCACAGCGAGGCTTCAGGGGGATCCTTTACAATCCCTCCGAGACCTGCCTAGGGGGCGGCTCTAATTTGATTGTATCGAGGACGTGGAGCTCGCAACATAACCGCTCCGGTAGTTTTAGCCAGTATGCCATGTTCCACCCTACCCCGGGGCGGAGGATAGTTCGTTTTTCTAACAATACGGCAGTGCCTCAAGAAGAGGCTTGACAAAAACCGCTTGTCGGCGTCACGTCTGTGTGCATGACCGCTAGTATAAAATATACCTACTTTCTTGCAATACAAAATAATTTGTTAAATTATTGAGTATATCAAAGCCATAATATATACACATTTTATTAGAACAACGAGTTTATAGATATCAAGATGGTGTCTGCAGCGAAAATGCGCATTCATGGGATGCAAGTAAAGAGATTTAAATCTTTGGATGCAAGATGATAACTGGATTATAAAGGACAGAATCGGGGCCTGATAAAGTTATATTCAACCTATTGGAGAGTATTCAACAGAACTTTAACAAGAGGAAACAACTTGATGGAAAGTACAAGCAAATGGAAAAAAATCGTTTGGTACAGTTCATGAAAGAGGAAAATTGGACTTCTGGGGTGGAAGGCCTGGTGACCTGAGATACAGGCTTCAGCCTAGTTTAGGCACCAGTCTCCCACAGTAAATTTGAATAATACTGTAACTTTTATTGTGGTGAGAAATAAACAAATAAAAATACTACCAGTGTCCTTAATACATGTATTTTAATGAAAAATAGATCAAATGTTAAGTATTAGTCACTCGTTTAACCAGTCATCTATATATGAAATTGTTGTTCTTTTACTAGTCTTATTAGAATTACAAGGGCCTCAAAGCCCGCGGCGTTTATCGAGCTCTAACCAGACTCATTGTAAGCGACAATTATTCGAATTTTCCGTAAGCTGTATAGCTTTGTCTAGCGTTCCGGTGGTAATAGCACAAACCTGTATTGGGTGCGGGCTGCTTTCTTGAGGAGGGGGTCAGATGAGGGCTCTAACGTTAATATTGAGGTAACAATACATACCTGCAGTGGGCGCTGGCTGCGGCTGCGTGGGTGCGGGCTGCGTGCTGGACGAGGGGGTTATGCGAGGTCCTCTTGGACCACCTCGGGGTCCACCACGCGGTCCCCCGCGCATCGCGCGCCACCTTCCGTCGTCCGAGAAACTGTGCATGTAGTTCCTACAAACAACCAAGATTAAGGTATATAGCAGCTGATCCATATTGTTATTTTAAATAGAAGCTAAGAAAGTGTCTGCATAAAGTTATCATAAACTGTCAACCATAAAGTTCATTCAGTATGCGCTACTTAATAAGTGGAGTACAAGTTACAGATACATTAAATTGTATTTTTGGAATATTTTGTTAACAGGTAGTACACTTAACACATTTAGTTTTTTATAAACAGTACAGAAGCACACAGCTTGAATACACATAAATATATATAAACTTCAAATAAACTGTTTGCAACAGGTCCTGTTCACATTTAATAATTAAATGCGGCTCGGTTTTAATACGTCGTCCAACAGCATCCCCATATTATTGAAAACAACGCTAACAATTTACATGAATGCTCCTCGTGAAAATAGAATTTTACCGGATAGGTACATCTTTTGACTTTATTTAGTTCAAGTTTTAGGTCTTGCCTTTAACTTTAGAGGTATTTTCTCTTAAACAGGCCTTAAATATTTCCTCTAAAGGAACTTATGATTGCATTTTATGAAGTTTAAATGTTTTATAAGCAGCTTATGGATCTTCTCATGGCTGAACACAAAATATTTGATTTGCTGTTCAATAAGCTTATATTGCTGTTAGTTTGGCTTATTTTCTGTTGAACTAAGTCCAAAACCTACTATAAAGACTATAAGCAACAAGCATACATTAAAAGTTTGGGCGCATAATATAACATTGGTGTGACAGTTACGTATACTGCTGGTGCTGCGGGTTGTGGTGGCGCCAGCCACCGCGGCCGCGCCAGGCGCCCCGCCTCGCCGACGCGACGCCGAACGTCTCAGAGTTCAGCTTGCGCTCCGTCCGCCAGTCCGTCCGCTGGCTTCGGCCCTTGGATCTGTGAACATCATGGCATTACAAACATGTTTCCCATCCAAACTCCGTGCAGGTCGAAGAGGTGTACTCGGCACAGTTTACCGATTATATATGAGAGTCTAGAACTACTAACTATTAATATGCTGAATTTCATAAGAAAAAAAAAAAAAACGACTTATGCGATCATATTTCTGCGTTGGTCACTTGCAAACAGTAGCACGTTCCTAGAAGATAAATGTGGCGGTCTTCCGTCAGTTAAAAATAAACCAGATTTGAAGATAACAGAGATCGTAATTTTACCGAAAACTAGATTAGGGTAATTTCTTATAGTTGAAAGTACAGGCCTGCAATTTATATATGTTAAAGCATAAAACGGTTCCGATAATTGGTGTAATGCTGATCATTATTCAAACTAGCACTAGTGCACAAGTCGTAAGGATAACCTCATAAATTTTCGATATTATAATTTGGTAACATTGTAATAGCAAATGTGAAGGTAGCCAGCTAGTTTCTATTTCTATACCAAAATTACTTTGAAAGTCAAATAATTAGTATATAGTAATGTCTTAGATTTTCGCGATTATTACACATTATAATAAAACACTTTTAAACGGATTCTATCGCGTATATTTTGATTTCGTCGTCGCTGCGACCACGAATGCTGCAAAGTATTCGAAACGTCAGGAAAATCAAAAATCAAAATATACGCGATAGAATCCGTTTAAAAGTGTTTTATTATAATTAGTATATCTCACCTCTCCACAGCCTCACATGAGATGTTGTCAAAGAAACTCTTGGTCTTGTCGTACCCTGTGTAACCATTCTGGTCCTCATCTATTTCTGGTTCACCTGCACCAGTCTCATTTCCAGAGTCATCTTTCTTGTCAACCTCACCCTGCGTTATAATAATTACTTCAGTTTCCTGTGACGTACAGAAATAAAAAAAAGTTAAAATATTGGCACATCATAAAAATTATAAACAATTAACTAATTAAATAATATAATAATATGCTTGCTTTATTGAGGAAGTTTGGCGCAACGCAAATACAATACAACAACAACAAGAATGTTACTTCATGAATACAGGAAAAATTTATCCATCATCATTTCAGCTGAATAAATGCAGGCAAGTAGACAGGCCTCCCACAAAGATCGCCACAACGACCGGTCAGGGTGTGTTGTGTGCTCATATGGTTTTGACATAATTATCACGCTTGGCAAGCGAGTTGGCGATCGCAGTTGAGTTTTTAAGGGGCTCGAAGGATGCTGCTGCCCATCAGCAGGCTAATCCCATAGTCGTCTTTTATGACTGGATGATATGGGTTGGTGCTATTCGTAACTAGCACACAGTAAAGTTAAATTCTATTCTAACAATCAATAATTGTAATTGAGCCAGCCTGCTATAACTGTTCACAGCTAAACATGGGCCCGAATTTGAGAGAAACATTTCAGATTAATTCTTTATATTTAATGGAAATCTATGGGGGAGGTCTATGTTCAGCAGTAGACGTCCTTTGGCTGATATGTTAATAACAAATTCCCATTAGTTAGCTAATGTTAGATAATCATTATTAGATATAAAATAAAATGAACACAGTAAATTGAGCTTGACATACGTCAATCGCGATCGCGGAAAGAGGTAAATTAAAAACAAGATAAAACATTATAAGGAGAACCAAGGGAAAACGTTTGTCTGTCTGACCTAAAATTTTGTGTTTGTCAAAATTATTATAATAGATTATTCTGCTTAGTGATGACCTGTTAGGTACTAGGTATCACTAAGGAAATAAAATATTAGTTTATTATAACAGTGCTCTATTTTAAGTCACTTTTTTATAGATTGTCATTGTACAGTCGTAATGGCCAGAAATTTCCTATTGAACGTCATCAAACAATTGTGTAATTGCTTCAATTCACACTCAAACGTAAACTAATTGATTACATGGTAATTTACATATAACAACATAAACCAAATTACATGATAGTAATGACGCGTGATATATGATTATAATTAGAACTGCAACGTTTTCCATAGATTCCTCAAATAGGGAATAAAATCAATCACAAAGAAAAGGTAGCTTATATTATTATTATAATTCAAATCACTCCCTCAAGTGGTTTATTAAATTCTGTTTCGAGTCTTTAAGCAGCCTAAGTAAAATTAACTAAGGGACTATCGGCCGATTGTTGAAATAAGTTCTGCTAAACTACTTGAGATCAACTACATATCTCATCCCGTGGGTGTCGTAAAAGCCGACTAAGGGATTAGACGGAAGATGGGCAGCAGCGTCCTACGAATACATTTACAACTCAACTGCGATCGCCAACCCGCCTGCCAAGCGTGGCGATTAGGGCAAAACCCCCCAATGAGCACACAATACACCGATATCGGTCGTTGTGGTGATCTTTGAGGGAGGCCTATGTCCAGCAGTGGACTTTATTGGGCCGAAATGATGACTTGAGATAGACATAGTCGCAAATAGACCTGTGGGACTTAAACACAAGTGTACAATGTTTCAGTATTCAGCCATAAATCTGATACAACATTAAATGTCTGTCTTCATCATCAATATTGATCTGAGTGACTCTCAAGCTAAGCCTGAAATAGGAGTAGTCAATGCTGAATCCCTTTATTTAACTTTTTCATGTCCCTTTAGGGTCCAGACTTTTTACAAGGGTTTGTGTTTCACTAACTCCAATTCGAAGCAATTCAATAAAAAATGCATATACAAAGCTCGAACATAATCGATATCTTATTCTATTACCTCAACTTTCACCTCCCCATCTGATATCTTGGTCTTGGCAAGTTGGC
Organism: Diloba caeruleocephala; assembly: GCA_947459985.1. Classification (NCBI taxonomy): domain Eukaryota; kingdom Metazoa; phylum Arthropoda; class Insecta; order Lepidoptera; family Noctuidae; genus Diloba; species Diloba caeruleocephala. Next base: position 6,390,307 of record OX381614.1, read on the forward strand.
TGCGCAGCTCTTCAAACTCGGTGTTAGCTTGTTCAAAGTCGTAGTCCTTGTCGAACTTAAGCGTGTTCTTATTGCGGGGTACAAAACCGCGTCCACGGCCGCGCGGCCTGCCTCGCCATCCACCACGCCCGTAGCCCTGGCCAGCTCCAGAATAGTTACCTAAAATAATCAAGCAATTTGCGTTACTGATGACCCACATCACCCCTAGTAGAATGGAAAATACATGTAAAAAAAAGGTTGAATTGTGGATTACCATGGTACCACCACTTTACCATCCCATTAGTGTACACTGTTTAACATGAGCTGCCTATAGACTATATAACATGAACTGCCTATAGACTGTTTAACATGAACTGCCTATAGTCTGTTTAACATGAGCTGTTAAACAGTCTATGGGCAGCTCATTATTATCGCTGTTTAACATAGACAGTTATGCTGAATATTCTCTTAGGGTCATATCACTATGATCACCATGCTCGGTAAACATATGGTTGATTGCAATATGCTGTTATCAGCAAAAAGAAATTATACTACTGTTCATCATTATTAAATATTCTTATTTAAAAAGGTTGCATGTACCTATCTATAGTATGAGAGGGGAGTTTTATCTTTTGCTGGTAACTAATTGAACAACTGAACTAAATTACTTTGTAGCCATACCTACAGGGTAGTAAATAATTCAGATTGGATTCAATTACTGTATATCCACATAACTACTTAATTCCTGCAGATACAATATGTATTTCATTATATTTGATTCACTATGATTTATGCTAGTTCATGGGTGCAGTGCTTACACAAATATTAATTACAAGCGCATACTCAGGAAAACATATTTGTAGGCCAATTAATTCCATCGGGAATCGAACCGGCGCCAGTTGGATCATGTTCTATAGAAATAGATGAGATTACTGCTTTAGTGGATAATATAATGCAATTACCGAGGCCTATGTTTTTCAACTTTAACTATAGCAAATTGCTGTGATCGACACAACAATCAAAAATCTTTGCGCGACATTTTTTATTTTTGTTAGTGGATGGCATTCTGTCCCGAGTTGTTCAATACGCCCAAAGGCCACTAACTCCTGTCGTTTAGTGACTATAACGGGGAATAACGATTTTACGTGCCCTCTGAAGCACAGAGATGCTCAGTTCAAATACCACTATGCATTCGGACATCCGCTTACCGCGCCGAGCGTTGCTTTAGCTCACCGATCAGTGAGTGCAAGTGGCTAAGGGCGACATTAAAAAGGGTCTTAATAAGGTAATTTGAACACCGACCCGGCCTCTTCCATAATTATGTTAAGATAAACCAAAAAAATAAAAATCCCCGTGTCCACACCGCATTGCCGTCGTCACTTACGACTAATTGAGCAAAAGTCTGCTACACATTACATAAAACAAAAAATAAATAACATATGAAACTTACCAGACTGGTGATGGTGATGGGGCTGCTGGTTCGTGAGCTGCTGCTGGTTGTGTTGGTTATGCTGAGAATGCTGTGAGTGTTGAGATTGTTGCTGCTGCTGCGGCTGATGTTGCTGAGGTTGGTGTTGCTGAGGCTGGTGTTGCTGATGCTGTTGATGTTGTTGATGCTGCTGGTGTTGCTGCTGATGCTGTTGGTGCGGCACCGGCGCTCCGCCGCTCGGGTAGCGCTGGCGGTTGCGAGAGTTAGTACGGTTGCGGTTAGCCGGTCCCTTCTGCGCCTGCCCATTGCTGCCGCGTCGGCTATCACGTTGCTGGTTAGGCCCACTAGCCACAGAGCCGACCTGCACATCCATGTAGTGTTATTGGAGTTTTGCGATGAGACATTTGCTTTTGATTTTATTACTTCTATCTATGTTCGAATGTAATAAAAATTATGCTACAATAGTGAAACAATTATTTCATATCTGCTCTAAGGTGGTTGAACTGAGGTTTTGTTTGTATGGTTTGTCTACAATTATATTTAATATTTTGTACAAAATTAAGAATACTAAATAATGTCTTAGGTTTTCGCGAGTATTACACGGTATAATAAAACACTTAAATGGATTCTATCGCGTATATTTTCGATTTTTGTTTTTCCTGACGTTTCGAACACTGCAGGGTTCGTGGTCGCAGGATGACCACGAACCCTGCAGTGTTCAGGTGACAGGCGTCGTTACAGATTTATAAAAAAGTTGTTTTATTTTATCTACCATACAATTATTTCGATGCACGCAGTATTTTTTAGTGTGGTATTTAGTTTGGGCCTTTATTATTTTAATAACAAGATTCCAAACTGGGGGTACCTGCCAGCCATCTTCTCTATTAAAATTAGGGTCACCTTAGTCATGCTGTGACCACTAACCCTGCAAAGGATTCTCCGTTTAACAAGTTTTTTATTATAATACTAAATAATTTAGTAATGCCTTGTTGTCTTAAAAACAGTAATTACCTTTCTTAAAAAGCATGCCGCATGAGAATTTATTGCAAACACTATTAAGTTGGGAGTTCTAAATATTATTAGACCCCCAATAGCAGATTAAAAGAATGGTAGGAGCCTTTCAAATAGATGTTATCCAGGATCATATCATAATTGATACTCAAAACGCACAATTTTGCTGGAATGCTGGAAACAATTAACTGCAGACCTCTAAATTACGTTTAGTGTGGTTTGTGAAACTACGACCCATAGAACGCTAATCAGTTGTACACTGCATCAACCGTAGCTTCATAGTTCAAAATATGGGTAGTTATATATAAAACTGTGATGTTGCCTGGCTACAGCCTTGGGTCTGTTCAGATGTGACAACCACAACCACACCACAGCGGCATTCGACAGTCCACGCGCCTTCCCTCTGATCCCCTCCCCACAGGTATTTTGTGGCTGCCACAATGCAACTTCAAGCACCTCCAGCCAGTCCGCTGTCCTGTTCTATACAGGTATGTATTTAAAATAGTTGTGGCAATTTTACAGTGCAAAATACAAATGATTGTTTAAGAATATACCTGAGTGCCCTGGTCAGCAGTAGGGCTCTTCCTGTGCGCACCAACAGCGGGTGTACCCGACCGCGAAGCATTTTGCTGAGATCCTCCTCCAATGAGGTCAAGCATCGAGCCTACAACATATTACCTTATACTCATCCAAAAGTAAAGAATAAAAGAATATCAGTTTATGTTATTAAATATATGACTAAATGCTATGCAAAGGCTTTCGATGAAATACAATGATAATTGCTAACTGGCTTTTTAACTTTTAAATTGACATACAAGCAACAGACCAAGGAGGAATAATTATGCATGTTGCGATTTTTATAGAGTTAAAATGCATGCTGTATTATGTAAAAATTCTCGTTTTATTTTGTTACATGCATTAGTGAGGAAAATAAGTATCACTAGTGTTCCGATTATAACACTAATTTCCTGAAGTATTGTTAGTATGAGTGATTTTAATTTTTAACATTTGTGGCTTTGTGGGCTGTCATATGATGCATTTTATAAGACAAAACTCAAGCATTAGGCCTAACTTCTTCATAAAATGAGTACCTGCATTCATTCAGTATTCATGTAAATATAAACATATTTAAACAGGTTTTACTAAATCAATAAGAAAAGTTTATTCACTTGTAAAAAATGGGTATATTGTTAATTAAAGAGGTGTTTTTGAAGTAAACCATAAATGTTTAGAGCAACAGATGTTATAGTTAGCTGTATACCTAGTAGGGCCAGCCTTCCTAGCAAGTCTGAGATAGTACATGTATGAGCTAAAGAATTAGACCAACTTTTTAGGAACAAAGGTGCTGCTAGTTCCTCCATTAGTGTATTAGTGGGTGAATATGAACAATTTTGTAGTCTGTAATAAGAATTAGTCAATTCAGAATAATGTTTAAGTAAAACCTACAACATGAATTTAATAGAAAATGATTAAATCAAATAATTTATGTTAATTTGATGATGTGACATAAATATATAAATAAAATGTTTTTGTTTTGAACAAGTCCAATAAGTACATGTTGCATGCAGTTTTAGTGAAAGCAACAATTCAATCATAACCAGATACTTCTTAATATCACTTTTAAAACAAAGGCATTATATAAGATATATTGTATTTTTAAAGCATTCAAGTATCTTTTTATGATACTGCAAAAATCGCAAAGTAGCATGTATTGAAGCAGAAGCTTAAATTATCCAAGAGCAAAAACCTTGGTCTTTCACTTGATTGGCGTGATGCGCCACTCCTGAACCAATCGGAGCCGTGGCAGGTTGGTGGTGCTGGGGTGCCAGCTCCACCGAGGTTTGCTGAGACAACTCACTGGTCTTGTTGAGCTGAGCATGGACACCTCCCGGGAAGCCCGCCATTGGATGGTACTGGGGATAAGGTGTCTGGCCGACCACTGGGTGGTTGTATTGGCCCGTGAACTGGCCCGGCGCGCTGCTCGCGCCAAGTGTCGGCGGCACAGACATTTGCATGATGGCCGGGTCATTTGGCAGGGATGGAACATTGTTCAGCACACGAATATCCTTAATATCAGAACCACGGAACAAGATGTAATCATACACCTGGCTCTGAGGCGCTACAGGGTACTGTGTCTCACGATCCTCTGTACCAAATGAACGCACTGTGGAAAAAAATTACATATTAGGTAACAACCCCAGAAGAAAGTTTACATTTAGTAGTTTAGCAAATAGTAAGAGAAAACTTATGTTTATATTGGCTATTTGAATTCTACACTAAATAAAGCATTAACGATAGATATTGTCATTAGACGTTTTTTAGTCTAGTACAAGGCATCATTTTGAACACAATAATTTAAAAAGTAGGTAGGAAAATATCACTGTGAGCCACCTAGTCATCTTGAAACAGTAAAAGTACTCGTCAATTTACAGGACAATGGACAATGGTGTATAGGAGATATATTGCCTGCTGATGAAAACAAAATTTTAGTAGCTTAATCGACGTTATCAACGTCATCAATGTGAAACCGCGGTCATAGGCAGGAACAAGAATTTCACTTTGAGGGTAGATGAAAAAGAATGTGTTACATTTAACCAAAAATCATGGAAAAATACAAAGAAAATGCGCAACAATAAATATATTGGACGCTTTTCCAAACAATAAACAAAGATGGGTATAAACGGGAGGGAAAAGAGAACAGCTTTCTAGAGAAGTTGATCAAACTTCCTTCAAGAAAAAATGATTCGCGTCATAAAATATGGAAAGAAACCATCTAATTGCTGACGATTACTACGAAAAGAAATCTTGATTTAAGATAACAGTATCCATTTGTCAACTTACCGCTAGCCAAAGCGATGGTACATTCCTGAGGATCGACGGTGAAAAGCCGGCCTTCGTAGCGAATGTCAGCTTTAGATATTAGGCTTATTTTGGAGCCCAATTCAGGCATTCCAGAACTCATAATGTCACTTTTATAATAACTCGCCGATGTGAAAGATTTTTAACGATATCGTCGACCATAAAAATCAGCCACCGAACAAAATGACTGACGGGAAGTTGGCAACAAGCGATGCGTTTACAAACAGCTGTAATGAGTGGGGGGAACTTTGAAACCACACTTTTTGGCTGTGAAAAAAAAATCACGACCATGACTAAAATTTAAATCGGACGTAAAGAGCGTGCATGATTGTCATCATCTTATCTCTATCTTCTCGCAACCCAGTGTTGCTTCCTGTTGGCTGCTTTGAAGATCCTTCGTATGTGAGGCTATTTATCCAAAAAACACGCAAAGATCAGATTGACTCAGAATTTATACCTATATTTATGTTTAAACGGCCACTCAACTAAATTAAAATGGACGACGACGTTGCCGACATATTTTTATAGATCTTTTTCATTTTTGAGAAATGTTTTGTGAATATGTAAAGATTGATTATATCTGATCTAACGTAAAACTTTGCCTTTTAATTGAAATTGGCGAAATTGTGGAAGATACTCTACAGAAGCCATAATGTAAGAGAAGAAGAAGTAAATTAATCTCTCAAGTATATGCGCCCCGCGTCGCGTCTCGGTGCTAGCGGTGACCGCGATGCACCTCACGCGTTATTAAAAATATATAACTGAAGCAATTATTTTATTAGTCAGTCCCGGTGAAGTTAGTCAAAAGCTCGGCGCTAGTAGAGTCCGGTTTGATGATATACGCATTGCGTTATAGTTTCGTTATTTAAGAGCAAGGCAATATTGTATTAAATTATTGCTTGGTATAATTCCAGTTTTAAAACACTTATGCCATTGATTCTGATTTCAGAGGCACTTTAAACTTTTATTTCAGCGAAATAAATCGTTTGATCTGGTTAGACCTTTCCATTGTCCAAAATTTACTTTAACATTGAAACGATGATGCGAGAATTGAATATTTTTTAATTGCTTATGACGATTATATACGCATTCATATCACCATGGAATACGAACGGCATGGTGCTACCCGTTCTCCAATGTTTGCAGAGCCGGTATAAATAGGCTCTGCAAACATTCACACTATACAAGCCGGCAGAGATACTGCATGTAGGGCCCTGCAGGCAGGGCTCTGAGTTGGCCACCTTGGTGTTTTATAATACACCTGTGGGGGGAGAGTATCTTGCCTATTTATGTAACTGTTTTTTTCACGGTACATAATTTACTGATTACCGTATGGCAATAGCTATGTGGTAAAGTGTGCTAGTAAAAATATATTATCTGTTAATGTATGTACTCCTTGAGAGCTAAACTCATGCCCTTTCTTATATGATTTTTCTTCATCATTTTGGCTGAATAAGTCCACTGCTGGACAGGCCTCCCCCAAAGATCACCACAACAACCGATATGGGTGTGTAGTGTGCTCAGTGGGGGGTCTTGCCATAATCACTAGAAACATATTAATAAGCTGGAAACATATTATTGGACGCTTCCGTAAGCCGCGGCTGACAGTTGCGGTTTTTAGGTATCTGGATAGTACATCAAACACTATACTGTGCAAACTATCGTTCGTAAGTCGAAGAAGTAACCTTGGCCCGTCCTTGAGCGTTCGAATGTCCGAAAGAAATCTGGCCGGCTCTGGATGTGTTTACGGGATACGAAGGCGTCCGAACCATCCGTGCACACTCTTCAATCTCAACCGTCAGCCGCGACTTGTATGTATTAGGATAGTACATCAAACCACTATTCCTACTATAGCGATGGCCCATTCGAATAATTTAATTTGAATAACTCGAGTTACACTTTGAACTCGCTGATTCGGATCGCATATCTCAAATCCGAATCTATTTGTTTTTTGTATTCGTTGTGCGAACTAGTGAATTCGTCATGATTCGTGTACCCGATCTACTCGATTGAATCCGTCCAATCACATGACTGTCTCGATTCGATGCCATTCGCTGACTCGATTGGCTCGCTGTTTCTATTTATTTACATTATTTTCATTAGTAAGATATAGGCGTCCATCGCAATTGAAAGTTATGTTTATTATAAACAATAATTATGGCCACTGGCGGTAAAAATAATGTAGTGTGGGAGTTATTTTTAAAGTGATGATACGTTCAGCGTTATTTGTAAGTTGTGTTCATGCAGCTATAAATATATTGGAAACAAGCGAGTGATTAAACCATAAGTGCAGTACAGTCAGGCAATCAATCGATTTTAATACTACGCTCCCTAGAAAAATCCCATATTAACGCGTTCTTATTGAAAAAGCTTATTATTAAGTTACAGATTACTTTGACCACAGAGATGTTTGGCACTGATTCTTTCTACACATGTGGCTTCCCTGGAACCTTATTGGCAAAATATGTGTTTATCTGATAATTAATCTGAATTGTGATGAAAGTATTCTAACAAGAACTGGATACAGTTCTTGTTAGAATTTATAACTATTTATTTATTAATAGATTTAAAAAAAAACAATAGTTTGCGTATAGGTTATACTTATTATATAAATTAAAAAATATAATTTAATGTTAACAATTTCTAAAATGACATAAATGTTTAATTAGACAGTTAATGTTTGCAATATTAAGATAAATGTCCTTAACTTGACACTGGCAAAATGGAATACAATTGCCATGAAAAAAAAAAAAAGAAAAAAAAAAAGATAAATGTCCCAATCTGTCACAATTCATAACGCCTTTTTGTTTATTTTCATCACGGACGCTGACAATAGCGATAGAGAATGAACTATTTGAAATACTGAAGGATAGTGACAAAGATAGTTTCGTATTTCGTCAAAAATACAACAAAAGTCCATTGTCCGAACTACATGTTTTCCATATATCGACACATTGCGGAAATTAATATGCGTGCCATTGCAAGTCATTCCACAATCTCTTGCGTATTTTTGCTATTGAGTATAGTTTTACGATAAACTTGTGTGAGTAATATAAGCATACGTCTAAACAAAATGGCACGGAATTTGTTCATTAGCGCCTAGTAAAAAGGAACCAATAAGGGTGTGGTCGTATGCCCGTCACTATTAATTTTTTACTTCCTAAGGTAGGTAGGCGCACTCTCGTGGCGCAGCCCCCAAAGTTGGTGAAGGGCACAGTGATTATGACCGCGTGGTGCAGATGGACACGGTGATTGTGACCTGAGGTGGTGAGAAGCCGCGGGGGCTCGCGAGACCGGAAAGCACCGGCCGGTACTCGATAGGCATTACTAGTCGTGGCTGTTAGTGCACCCGATACGTAGCACCCCAAATACATAATTTACACACACTTGATGAAATGACGAATATTCAAATTAAACTGTATTTGAGTTCGTAAAGCCACGGATGAAGTCACTTTGCGACTGAAAGTTTGCTTCCCTTAGAGTTTTTTACCGAATTGTACAAGGTATGTATTGTATGTCCGTCTGCGGACTAAATTAGAAAGTCCGATCCGTGTTAGACGAGGAGGTGGTACAGTGATTGCGATCTAATGAAGGTTAAGTGCATCACTATACCACACGTCTTTGGGGAACGATAACAGTAATATTAATTGACTAGCTGGGACCTGCGTTTTCACCCGCCTTTAAATTTTAAAGAAATTAGATTATCAATTTTTATTGAGAGAGAGAGAGATTGAGATTTTTACTATAATAAAATCGTAGAGGGACCAAAACTGTACAAAGAATATTTTTTGAAAAATATCACTGCCGCGTGCTCCAAGAACGAGACTGATGCCAAAACTGCAATTTTTAGAATTTCTGTCTGTTTATCTGTTTGTCTGTTTCTATGTTGGATGTTACCGCTAAAACCACTACACACTACACAACACTATAGAATTCGTTGAAATTTGGCAAAAATGTCCGTTACTGTCCAAAGATGGCTCTAGAATACAAATCATCACGCTTTTGTACATGGGAGGTGAGTTGTATAACAATATGTCTACAAATTGTTGTTTTACAGCGAATATTATGAAACAATCACACAAGTGAACACATTCGTTATCAGTACGTAATAAGAATTATCAAAAAAGAAAAACATTACCATCACGCTATATCTAAAGGGAGCTAAGCGACAGATTTTAGGAATGAGAAAGCTTATTTCGTAACGTATTGCAACTGGTTACGTTGCCTGCTAAACTAACACGCGGGTTGTCATTGCATTACTCTCGGGATCAAACCTACATCTTAAATCTTACTTTTTGGATTTTGATTTGCATTAATTTTATTCTCTTGAAAAGCAATTTCTATATTAAATATTCGGTCTGGTCTGTAGTTGACATTTTATTATATGTCACTGTGAGACGGGTGCAAACAAGAAGTCACGGGTTCAAGGAAGGCAGGCATAAGTTTTCATTTATATTTCGCGTAAACTGTCATCATGAAATGGGCTTAATAAAGTATCTGTTTGTATATTTATTAGAGAAAAATGATTGACTTTGGTGCCAAAAGTTCTTTTGAACGACTCACCGTGCATTTTCGTAACTGCTGTATCCCTTAAGCCAAAAATCATGATAAAATATTTGTGTTCGCATAAACTGTCATCATGAAATGGGCTTAATAAAGTATTTGTTTGTATATTTATTAGAGAAAAATGATTGACTTTGGTGCCAAAAGTTCTTTTGAACGACTCACCGTGCATTTTCGTAACTGCTGAATCCCTTAAGCCAAAAATCATGATAAAATATTTGTGTTGGTATCTTTAAATAAAGTATAATATTTTCTATTTATTACGACGATTCTGGGTTACTTAGTTTTATAATGATTACATTTATAAAGTTGAAATACTTATTTTTTTTCTTCCAACTAGATGGCGTTACTGTCGAATTACATCACGGTGTCACCATTTTTCATTGATTATATTAGCCCTGTATTTGAAAAGAATCTCTCATATGGAACTGATGCTGCAACAATGTTCCATTTTGATCCAAATGATTTTGTAATCTGTGCGATGAGCTATTCCAATTGCCCTCGGATTTGTTCCCAGGCAGCATCTCGTCATCGATGTACATTTGTAGTTCTCGTATAGCCCTCTACATATATGAAAAATATATGTTCAACTAAGTAATTAGGTACTAAGTTTGAACTAAAACTACCTTTTAAGCTATTTAATTTATTAACACTATGAATTAAAACTATTTAAATGACAAATCATATTGTTTTATATAATAAACAGTAATGCATTAACTAATCATTATTTAGTATCTTTAATCCACGAAAACACAATAAGAATAGATAATTATAACGGGCACGCCGTATATGTCACCAAGGTCAAAATTGCATTAATTACTATCCAAACACAAATAAAATAAAAATACTTGTTTACGCAAATCTACTCTATAAGTACTTTTTAGTAGATAATGTTTCATCGCATAGCGACTACAAGATATTATTATCATAGTAACATTCTAAAATTTGCCGTGTTGTGCCGGCTCAGAATCCCACCACCCCATTTCATCCCGCGGGTGTCGTAAAAGTCGACTAAGGGATTAGCCGGAGGATGGGCAGCAGCGTCCTTCGAGTACATTAACAACTCAACTGCGATCGCCAACCCGCCTGCCAAGCGTGGCGATTATGGCAAAACCCCCCAATGAGCTCACAACACATCCATATCGGTGGTTGTGGTGATCTTTGGGGGAGGCCTGTGTCCAGCAGTGGACTTAATTCGGCCGAAATGATGACTTTCAATGCGTATGCAATATTTATTTCATCCGAGAAACCACCGTAAGCTTAATCTATAAATCTATCGAGTAGTAAAAACCGCTTTATCTTTTTCACTCTGCCAAACGCTTACTTAGGTAGAGAGGAAGCGAATTTCTTTAGTTTGTGCTGAGCCAACGATTGCGCGGTTTGAGTTGGTTGGATTTGGATTCGTATTGAAATGGGCTGGTGGGCTGTATATTGTTTGGTGTCGTTTGCGTTCGTCGTATCGCGTTTTGTGAAATTGGTTAGTCTACTATGGAATATTGATACGAAACGATTTCTGACTGAAATCGGATTTTATATACGTTTTGATATATCGGACGCATGTCTATTGGATTTGGATTCGTATTAAATCGGTTGGCGGGCTGGATAATGTATATTGTTTGGTATTGATTGCGTTCGTCGTATCACGTTTTGTGAAATCGTTTTGTCTTGTTTTGAATATTGAATCAAAACGATTCCTGACTGAAATCGGATATTAGATACGTTTTGATATATCGGACGCATGTTTATGGAGGATTCAGGATTGACATCACAGAGTAGGTTTATTAGATTGACATCATTGACATTACCTGTCACAAGTGTCCGTTGCGCGTTGCGTTAAAATTTGAAGGAAATATTTTGGTTTTGTATAGAACTGCTGTGTCTAATGATTTCATAAGGTGCAGTGTAAACTAATAAGTGTTCGTGTATATAGTAATTTATACGACGCATGCGTTACGATGATAGAAACTCCGATAAATTCTACCCCTGGGCTGACTAGAATTAGTATTGGCGGGAGTAGCAATAGTTCCATAAGAAGGCGAAGTCTTATACCGCAGAAACGTCCAACAGGCTCTAAACATGAGGTTTGTTACGAGATCATACTAGCATTGTAGCATTGATATACTTAGATAGTGCTTTGGTACATCTATAATCCCCGTCGGTTTGTAAACATACCGTATTTCTTGCTTCGTTACTTCGCAATTATGACTATAACTTACTTATTTACCATCTGACAAAACGGTTATGCGTTTCATTAATTCATTTCGGCCGAATGAAGTCCACTGCTGGACACAGGCCTCCCCCAAAGATCATCACAACCACCGATATGGATGTGTTGTGGGCTCATTGGGGGGTTTTGCCATAATCGCCACGCTTGGCAGGCGGGTTGGCGATCGCAGTTGAGTTGTTAATGTACTCGAAGGATGCTGCTGTCCATCCTCTGGCTAATCCCTTAGTCGACTTTTACGACTCCCATGGGAGGAGATGGGGTGGGGGCATTCTGAGCCGGCACCACACGGCGTTTATAAGCAAGATATAATTAACTGCTTCTATTAAGGCTAACCCTTTGTAAAGAGAATTTAACACCCTTTTTTTGGAGTCTCCTAATTCATAAATCTCATAAATTCAATATGTACTTTCATATGAGGAGGCTCAACAATCACAAATATTTGTCGCCTGTTTTGCAAATAAACTATTTTGTTTTATTTATTTACTTTTGTTTGGATTTCACTAAAAATATTGTTTAAGTTGAATTTATTTCTCTTTGCGAATAGTATGACACAAATGGTTAATTTCATATCAATTAATCAATGTATCTGATGGAGTTAGGAAAGGTGCAGTAGAGAATACTAAAATAGTTTACTATTAATACATGGCCTTTGAATATCATCATATTAGCCAGAGGACCCCCTCCCCCATAGATCTCCACAATTGTGTCATCATTTTAGGAGGAATTTGCCAGTACTCACCATGCTGGTATCAGTGGTTTTAGCCAGTAGAAGTCCTGCATGCCCCTTCGCCCTTCCCGTGGGTGGAGGAAGTTCATGATGAATTTCAACTGGTTTTTTTTTTTTTTTTAATAAATTGGTTTGTCGGCACAGTATGGCTGCTTTTCCACAGATAGGATGCTGCTAGCCATCCTTCTTAGTCCCTTTGTCGCCTCTTACGACATCTACAGGAGGAGATATATTGATGTTATATTCTTAAACTGGATACCACATGGAATTGAATTTTAAATATATATAGAAAGTAAAACGCTAGACAGCACTAAACCAAGACCCTCTGTATGCACAGTACATAAGTTGTTAAAGACCTCCTAGTGCCTTTATTATTATTATTATTATAAATTATTAAGCAGGCAGTTGAAACAACTGATATGTGCCTGTATCCTGCTATTTGCCACTACATTCTATTCTTTGCAGTTGAGAAGATATTTGTCAAGTCGGATTTTGAACTGAGACTATGTCTTCAGTGTTTATTCCATGCTCTGACTACCTTACTTTTATTTATGTTTGCTTAGTACAACAATACATCTCAGTTCCTTGATCATCTTTGTAAACAGACTCCAATTTATGTATAATTTTATCATGCTCTATCCCCAAGTTTGATAACTTACCAGAAAAGCAGATAAACATACTGTGAAATTTAGCTTTCAGGGCTAGTATATATTCTTTTCTAACTTGTTTGTAATCAGTCACATGATATTTACTGTGGGATTAACAGGAACATGGGCAGCAGCTTCCATCAAGTACATTAACAACTCAACTGTGTTCCCCAACCTGCCTGCCCGCTTCCATAAGCATGGCGTTTTTTTTTTTTAACTAAATAGTCAAGGCTTTTGTTGCCGCGTTCCAAGATGTTGATTTCCTATGAACGGGCAAGAAACTCCATGGTTACTCTTTTTAAATCATAATAATTGTTACAGTATTTTTGGTTACATTGTTCTCAAAATAAATAATGTGAGGACAATGTAGCAGAAAAAATTAAACTTCTTTAAAAGTCCACACTAAACAAGCCTGATATTTATGTTAAATTATGATTAAATAGTCATGGCAGCATTAAGCTGACCAATCCCAACAGACAGCACTCTTTCACGAGCATGACGCATGACGCATGGAAATACCCCCCAATGAGCACACGCACCCAGACAGCTCGTTGTGGCAATCTTTGGGGAGGCCTGTGTTCAGCAGTGGACTTTATTCCGCCAAAATGATGATGGTGACATATAAATTGATTACATGAAACATTTTCCAGGAGCGTAATGATGATGATGCAGAAAGGTCATTACTGTTGGCGTCTGAGCGAGCGATGGCAACCTCGACACCGCAAACCTCGTCACCAAGACGAGGGAGAGACACCATGTCATCATCACCACAGAAAGAACACTTTCAAGGATGTCTCAAGCTTTATGCGGAAAATGTTAGTGGATATTTTAATTAAGAAAAGAGTCCAATGATAATGTTGATCCAAATGAAATCCGTTTTGTAATTTATCATAATTATCTCATCTGTCATCCTATTAACTCCATTAAGTTAAGCTTTGTAATTATTTTACATAATATCGCTCTTTTCCTGAAGTACATGCTGCTCTATACATGTAGATTACTGCATAATTTATTACATTGTAAACAAATTTATCATTTTCAGAAAATAACAAAAGACAATGCATGGAATCTGCAGTTGATAGACTTCATGACGTCAATGTTAAGGCGGCACGACTCTCGTATGGAGAACCTACAGACTGCCTCCACCGTAGTGGATGCTTCCGCCAGGATATATTCTTTTAGAGTGGATGCCGTCCACTATGATGTGCTGAAGATGGCCGGCGGGCTGAGTAAAGCTGCTCAAGTAAATTTCTGTTGATATATCTCAAAACTACATAAATACACTGACATTTAGTAATTAACTAGCTGGGACCCGCGGTTTCACCCGCGTTTATTTTAAAAGAAATTTAGAGTGACATAGACACTTGACATAGAATATATATATTGGATTTCAAGGGTTTTATTTTTTACGCGGAACCCTAATTATTTTTCTAAAATAAAAGTAGCCTAAGGTATTCCTTATAACATCAGCTATATGCCAGTGAAGGTCCCGTCAAAATCGGTCTAGCCGTTTCGGAGATTACCGGGAACAAACAGACAGACAGACAAAATTTTTTAAAACAGTGATTTTGTTATAATTAACGTACATACTTTCATATGCATTTAGTAAAATGCTGTTATTTTGACATTACAAACAGACACTTCAATTTTATTTATTTGTATAGATTAGTCTACTTTTGCAATCGATCAATTGGCTTTTTGATTATCTGTCCACTGCTTAGCACTGTCAGGCAAAGCACTTCCTCAGCTATCCCACATTGTTGGGGTTGAGGGAGTCTGTCCGGATGTAGCTTATAATCAGTATTATCACCAAGAAAAATCTGCTTTCTGACCTCTGTAAAGCATTCACTGGGCCACAGGTATCCTAAGGTTAGACTGGTTGTCAGACTTTTGGACTTTGGACTGGCTTAAATGATAGTTATAGCTTTTCATATGACTACCAACCCCTTAGTTGCAGAATACACTTGCAACTGCTTGCATTTAGAGTTAATTGCACCATATGATTTAAAAATAATTTCTCCTGATTAATGGTTTTTTTTCTTCTTTTTAATGGTGCCTGATTGATTATTGATTAAACACTTTCAGTCTTATTACAAAAATCTTGTTAGACTCAGGTTTAAACCAGAACTATGAAGTCTGGACTTAGTACGGAACTAACGTTAGTACTGTGGTTTAAACCCGTCCGTATTACAAATATCAAAATAAGTCAGGACTAGATAGTACCTGACTTTAGTTCTGGCTTAAATTATTTCCACAGATTATACACGGAATTCCTTGGAAACATTCATTCAATCAGATAGCATTCGGTTACATCGTTCCGTTTACCCAAAAGCTGAATATTTCTGTAATTTTTTTATATTAATGGTATTGATATTTTAACATATATAATAGGGTATTTAATGACGATAACTATTAGAAACTAATGGTTGTTCTTGTTTCAATAAATGCCATTTATTTTCTTTCTGAGGAATACTTTTATGACATTTATTTCATGTCCGAAATATGTACTTTCAAACAACACTAATGCGTAACGGAATGTCTATATCGCGCGGAAATCTTTCAACATAGGTACAACTATTCTGAGATTTGGACGTTTCTTCGTACTGATTATTGATAAGAAGTTAGGGAATAATATTAATAAAATAGAACAACAGAAAAAACAATGAAGTGAAAACTCGAATTCTGTCGAAAGAGTTAGTACTTGCCTACAATTATTGTAATTACGGCACATTACTATCTTTAGGACAACGCAAATTTAAACTATTTCAGGAAATATTACAATATAACACACAAAAAGAAACCAAATCTAACCTCAAAACAATGAATTTGACGTATATTTGTGACTTAGACCTAAGGTTTATAGAGTTAAACTAGGTCCCCATCAGGTTTATCTTTAGTACAATAGATAGTCCAAGACTAAGAGTTAAACCACTATTTGTAATAAGAAATTTTATTAAACCACACTTTTAGTCCGAGACTATCGCTAAACCATGTTTTGTAATAAGACGGTAGATCGTTTTTTATACAACCTTGTGGCGATACGAACATGACATTCGCCTGGTGGTAAGCGTCATGCCTGCCCCTGACAAATGTAACGCAACCCAGAACTAGTCCTGCGTAGCACCACACTGCGCTCGTCCCTTCGAGACATTATTATTTAGTCCCCTATGCACAGTCATTTCACCAGCTACAATGCTCTTCAAACTGCAGCACAGTAATGTCTAAAGTTAAAATTTGTATGGTGATTTCTATATGTTTATGGCATAGTATTTTATTCTATTTAACTGTAAAAGCAATGTTTCCTTATTAAGACGAAAAGAGGCAAGAAGGACGATGACAACGACACACAAGAGGAAGGGGCAGCGGACGGCGATTCCGCGGCTCCTGTTAAGAAAAAAAAGAAGAAGTCAAAAGGCGCCATTGCTGCTAACCCAGAGGTTTTCAATGGAGATTTCGATACTAATGATTATATAGGTAAGATTTTTATTTTTATTAAAACATTGGCCCAATCTAAGATTTACCCTGTGTCGTGGGTACAGCCACACATCCTCGTAGAGGAGGTCGAGATGGTGTCGGATCACTGCTACATCCGATTCGGAGTCTCCGCCCAGATCTCGGGCGAACCGGCCCGGGCGGCCCTGGGTGTTTCCGGTCCGCGTTAGGTGCTAAGTCAGTTGGACAAGGAAACGCCCCTGGAAGCCTTCATCGTACGGGTCTGGGTGTCAGCGCCTGACAGGCCTGTCTTTATCGTCAAGGAGGCAATGGTTCCGAGAGCCAATGCCGCATGATTGTGACGCGGCGATGCCTCGGGTGAAGCCCAGAACGGCTAAGCGTCAGGTATAGTGGTGGTCGCTGGAAATAGCGGACCTGCGATACACGTGCATCGTGGCGCGCGCCAGTACGCCAGGCACCGAAGGAGGCATCACCGCGCTCAGGATGGAGCAGCTGTTGAGGTGGAGTTGATAGCGCAGGCCAAGAAACTAGCCTGCGAGGAACTGTTAACTGCTGGCGACTCTTGACCGCAATGCGTGGGAGCGCTCTTACCTAATGGTTAAAGGCAAGCTTCTTCCGTGGCCCCCTCCGCTCTCCCAGAGTCCTCAGCTACTGGAGGACGTGGGGATCGCTTTGTTCCCTTCAAGGGTTAAGCCCACTCTACCACAGATGTTGCTGCCTTCCATAGCGCGCATCGTAAAAGTCGTCGAGGACGACGACGTAATGATGATGTGACCCGGGTAGAGCTGAGAGCCGGCTCTGGCAAACAGAGCAGTTATATATCCGGGATGGGGTCGTTGAGAGACAATGGCGGTGTTTCACAGTGATCGGTCGTGGGGCCGCTCCTGTGGAACATGGCATACGACTGGGTGCTGCGCGGTGCAAACCCTCTGGCATTGGCGGAACAGTTACGCTGATGACAGGCTACTGACGGAGCGGGGAACCAGATTGCCATTTTGGCAACGATGGGGGCTGCAGAAGTCGTTGCAAGCATCCAGCGGTTGGTTCGAGAGGTTGCTTTCAACAAGTCAAAGGTCCTGTGTTTTCATAAGCCTAGGCGCGCGCCACCCTCGGGATTCCATATCATGGTGGGAGGCGTTCGCATCGGCATCAAGTCGATGTTGAAGTACCTGGGACTCGTCCTCGACAGCGAAAGGAATGTGCGTACAGAGACTGGCCCCGTCAGACCAAGTGACGGGCCGATACCTGCCAGGTGTGTGGTCCAATGCCTACACGGCGAACCCCCGGCCATACCTAATTGGCAGGAACACTGTAGGATTTTATCCGGTAATAGTCTGACATGCCTCTCCGCCCCTCACAAGTCCATGAAACCTACGCCAAAAACAGTCCCACATGCAGTATACACCCAGACCCGAAGCAGCTGTCTGTAGATTATACAAATATTTGTTGCGTGCAGATATCGAACCTGCGACACGTAGCGCAGAAAGCAAATGTGTCAGCCACAGCGCGAATCGTGCCAAAAAAAATTTGTTAGTAGCAGTTGAACTAACAGAATATAGCACAATACTCATATTGGCTGGCAGCCATTCCTTTCTGATGACTCAGGTGGAAACTACTTCATTCGGTAATTAGATAGTCGCCTGTTTACGTCCAGGTGGATTTTATAATTGGGAACGCCCAAGCAGGGGCGGATCCAAGATTGTATCTGTTAAGGTCTAATTTTAAGATTCTCAGAGATCATTGTTGCTACTAAGTCTAAGCTTGACGGGGTTGACCGCTTTACAGTCATCCCCTCCGTGATGTGCCTAAAGGCGCGGCACCAATGGGCGGCTCTAGTGTGATCTTACGAGGAGCTGGAGCCTCCCTTAGGTGCCGAAGATGACCGCTCCGGTGATTTTAGCCGGTAGGAGTCCGGTATACCCCTTTGCCCTTCCCCAGGGTGAAAGAAGTTCCACGTAGAATTTCCACTGGACATCAATAAAAAAAAGTCTAAGCTCGACGGCATCGTACAGTTTGGGGGAGGGGCATGGCCCCTGAGATCCCCCCGGATCCGCTCTTGCGCCTAATGGTTCACGTAATAATATTGTTTATATTTTTTAGATCCATTTTTCGAGAGGTTGGCGGCGACAACTGGTGACGTGACGTCATCAAACAGAGCATTTAACGCGACGCTACCTATACATGATAAAACGCTGGCTTTAATATTAAGGTACAGTTTCCGTAAGGTGGCGATGGCTACTAAAAATGCACAAGTATTTTTTATTTCTTTTATGTATAAACACCACTATAGTAAATAAACGCGGTGATTATACAATGGAGTAATATGGTATCGAAATTTTTCGTCTTTTTTCCGCATCGGGATATGTATGTGGCGTATGGCATTATATATTTCAAACCTAGTGTCGTCTGCTGTTGTAGCTGTGACTTGCTGTTTGATACACTTATAAATTAGGTTGCTTTTTTA
Source organism: Diloba caeruleocephala (assembly GCA_947459985.1). NCBI lineage: Eukaryota > Metazoa > Arthropoda > Insecta > Lepidoptera > Noctuidae > Diloba > Diloba caeruleocephala. Next base: position 6,409,666 of record OX381614.1, read on the forward strand.
ATATTATTAGCCGACTTCAAAATAGGAAATGCGCGATTTCCTGATTTACTACATATTCGTTTATTTTTCTTTCATGTGGGTAATCTATGTACCTGAGGTTCCAGTATGTAAAGTATTAAAGTGCCATTCTCATGTATATATTTATAGATATAAACATAAGTGTGTTTATTTGAAGTTGGTTATTATTTTCTTAAATTTATTATATTTCTTATGCACAATAGCTGCAGTTGTATGCACCCTAAGGTGCAACATCTCCTAAAAAGCTATTGTATCTCTTGAGTTATTAACTATATCCATTTTTCATTTGATCAGACTACAATTACATCGAATATTATTCGGCTATGCTGAGTAAGCCAGTGACAGTTCTATGAAATAGTAAAAACATAATCCCTATGCATGCAACATGTACACTTAAAACACCGCGACTTGTATAAAAATTCATTATCTCGTTCTTCCAGAACCGACGATCGATTCCTAGAAGAAATAAAAGAGAACATTCCAGAAGATCTTAACATAGATCTATCTGAGCGAATCAGTTTGGCGTCGAAGCTGCTCCCAGCGTTCACAAACAATGACCACATATGCGAGCCGTTCACCGGCTTCTCTATCTCCAACTGGGACCCAGACACTGAAGACACGTGAGTTTTTCCTATTATTTATAGTATAGAACATTCTAGAAAGTATAAATTTGACGCAAATTTCGAATTGTAAAGACATGTAATGTCCGTGTGGTGTACGTATTATGAATATAGCACCTTTCCAACTCCTGTGAATATCGTAAAAGGCGGTTAACAAACTAAGGGTGAGCAGCAGCATCGCTTCTGCGGGACAGTAGCCATATTGCGCTCACCAACCCGCCTGCCAGGCATTTTGAGTACTGCCAAATTACTCCAAAAGCACAATTGTGTAAATCGATGGGGAGGCCTTGTTCTGCAGTGGATGTGCTTTGGTTGATTGGACGATGGAAGAAATGTATTCCTAATGTGTGCGAACGCGCGTATTCGACGGCTGCAGAATCATTGTATATGATGATTTCATAATCATTTATTGAATGCCACCCTAAATCACCAATCGGATAGCACCAATAGGACTATTACGATCCGATTTCGTTTTACGATTTGTAAAATAATAACTAATAAGCGTTCGATTCCTTCACCACTTCGCTGAGGCGAGTTCATTTATGTACAAACTTGTTTATTTATGATCCAGTGACAATCGAGTTACCAACTGGGTGGAGGAGAACAGACTCAACTTGTCGCAACAAGCGCTCGCGTTCGACGTTAATGCAGAAGTAGAGCCGATACCGCAAGATGAACATCACAATGATTTGTTTGGTACACTATTTTATTGCATTATTATAACTACGTGAATCATTCTATTCTCAAAGAGCGAAGGCACGGGTTTCTATAATTGTAAAAAACTACGATTTAAGAGTAGGTTCTGATCCAGCCCAGGCCTATTTTAAAATTAATGAGAAGAACTAAAGTTGTCGACATAGCTGAAAGGATTACTAAATTGAAGTCGCAATGGGCAGGGCACATTGCTCGTAGAACTGATGGCCGCTGGGGCACAAAGGTTCTCGAATGGAGACCGCGCACCGGAAAACGCAGCGTGGGACGACCTCCAACGCGGTGGATAGACGACCTGGTGAAGGTCGCTGGGAGTTGTTGGATGAGGGCGGCATGTAACCGCTCGTTGTGGAAATCTAAGGAGGCCTTTGTTCAGTAGTGGACGTCCCGTGGCTGATATGATGATTAGATGCCTCTTTGTCTAATAATAGTGCAATGTGTTGCAACAGGTTTACAAGTTCTATTGGGCGGCAGGTCTTAATTTCTCATTTAACTAAGTTATAATGAAAACCAAAAAGCTGAGACACCCCAAAAAGGTCAGTTTAAGAGGTCGTTTAAAACATAAAGGTTTGTGTTCTTTGGACTTTCATAATAGTTAATCGTATATAATAAGTAAATAGATGTGCACTGTGGACGTGACTTCGAGGCAGTTACTTAGGGTGAAATTCAGAAACGAGTCTAAGCGTGAACTTCGCTTCTATCTGTCAAAATTAGGGCCGTAAGTAGTGCATTTTGACAGATGAAAGAGTAAGTTCACGCTTAGACTCGTTTCTGAATCTCACCCTTAAGCCGCGTATAGATTTGTGAAACGTAGCATGCAATGTAACATGAAAGGAGCATTTCATAAGTGTGGACGCAGGGTGCGCACGTGGCGCGCACGAACCGAGCATGATGTGCTAGCATCTGTTTCCAGCATGCGCGCGGCGAACATAGCTCAGTCTGTCGAGAACACGCGAAGAGAACCAGAAAACAGAACCACGCATCTAGTTTCAGATCTTTTTTGTAAAAATATATATTTTGTGGATTCCTCAAAATTTCTCTTGTTCTGTACAACTCAATTAACTGCATTACTTTTTCTTCACTCCATGATTCAACTGTAGCCTCTGCAGTAGCTGTGTTTTCTTCCATGGTTCGTGCGCGTTCCGCAGTACAAACACACAGAACCCGTCCACACTGACGCTCCGTGCACACTGCGCGCCCCTTTGTGTTCGGCGAAAAAACCGACAAATGGCGGATCGCGGCGCGCACGAGTTGTAATGCTCTATTCGCGCGCGTAGTGTGCGCGGTTCGTGCGCGCAAGGCGTCCACACTATGGGAATTCTGTTACATTGCATGATACGCTGCGAGAATGTGGACGGCAAATTCTTTCATTGCGTGTTACATTTCATGTTATATTTCGTAAGTCTGTACCCGGCATTAGTCTCTTATGCTCAGTAGTTTCCGTTTTTAACACGCTTTTATTAGCTTCACCTGTATGTATGTTTGTTTGTAACCGACTCCTTTGAGCTCGATTTTGCCCTACTTTGAACGATCAGATTTGATTCAAACTTTGCACACCTGTCAAAGGTCGATGACAATGCAATAATCCGATCAAAATATCCGATTATCCTAATTAGATTCGCCAGGATTAATTAATTTCTTTCCGCATCCTTTGCATGCGAGTAAGAGAGACAGAGCTAGTGCGCGAACTACGCATGCGTGCAGTTCCAGACTTGCTCTTTCGGGCACTCAGTTCAGCACAACCTAGCGTGTTTTTTTAGTTTTTTTAAACTAATTTTAGAATTATTTCATTCGGGCGTTCGGAACCCTGACGAGCAGTTGTTTGCGTGTGAACAGACGAAGAGCCCCTGGGCGGCATCGAGAGCGAGGAGGAGGCGGACGTGGCCGTGGCGGCGTGCGTGGCGCGCGCCGGCGCCGCGCCGCCCGCGCGCCTCACGGACATGCGGCCGGCGCGCCCGCGCGACGCGCGCCTGGAGTACTCCTACTGCGGCGCCATCGTGGCGGCCTGGGCCGGGCCCTCGCACTGGCGCCTCAAGAACAACAGAGGTGAGCTGTACACCGCCGGGCCACACGGTGGGCGAGTTGTGTGCCACGCGTGGCAGGCGGGTTGGCGCAGTTGACTTGTTACTGTGCTCGAAGGATGCATCCGCCGGTGCAACATTCGCCTTTTACGACACCCAAGGGATGAGATGGGTCGGTGCTATTTGTAGCCACCACACGATCCCTACACACACACATAATCCCGAATCTTCGACCGTTACTTTATTCAACGGCTACGTCTTGCTACAATCGCCTCACAGTGAGCAGTCGTAGCATATTGGGGATATTGCCATAATCACAACGCTTGGCAGACGGATTTGGTAAACGCAGCATGTTGTAATCCGCACACAAGGGAGGAGCATCCTCGCCATTTACGGCACTCATGGGTGGAGACGAGTGGTCTGTTTCTTGCCGAAAACCACACAGAAGCTAACTATATTTATTCATAAATCAGATTTGTGGGGAAATTCTGTAAGCGTGGCCAAATCCATTATCGATATTGTTGCATCTGATTTTTAATAATTTTATTTTTAATATTATTTTTATAATAAAAAATTCACTTGTGTAGTAACTGTGGGAAATTTCCTGATTTTATCCCTTGTTTAAATCAGGTAGTACATCTGACCCTACTAATTAGATAACCTATATCAATACTACCTACATTTAGTTATATTTTCGAAAATCTGATGTTTAATCAAATTTAATATTAAAACTTATTTAAAATTATTATTTTTATGAAGTTTTAATATTAAATTCTAAACAGTTTCGTTTTACGAAAGGTTGTTCGACAGCTGTTGAACTTTCAGGGCATATTTTCGGTGCTTGGGAAGATTCAAACGATCTTCTGTGATTTATCTAAGGCATATGATTGTGTTCTTCAAGAAATATAGATCAGGAAATTACTTCCCTATGGGATCAAGGACTCTGAGCTGGGATCTTCTTGTCTCATATTTGAGTAATAGGATTCAGAAAGTTGACGTTATCGGAAATAGTCTCCAAGGTCTGTTGTCGTAGGGAGATTACGTGCGGGGTTCCGCAGTGGTCAGTTCTCGGCCCCCTCTTATGGAACCTCGCCTACGACGCGGTCCTGCGTGTCGTTCTCCCAGCTGGCGTCAGCTTAGTATGTTACGCTGACGACACTCTGGTGTTGGCCAGCGGGGAGACCTTCGAAGGAACCATCCGGCTTGCGGAGCAAGCGGTGGCAATTGTCGCGTGCATCCGGCGCCAATGGTTTGCGCAGGCGCTTCTCTGGCGGGAGCCGCTATGGCTACCCGCTAAGGCCGCCAGTTTGGCGTCCATCATCCCCCCGACTTCGAGGACAATAGAACGCCGAAGCTCTGCCTCTGTGTCCGGCAGCAAGAACGCCGGAGCGACACAATCCCTGGGGCTCGCGGTCGGGTTCCCCTGATGACGAAGGAGACCCACCTCCGTCGTCAGTTTATCTATCTGCACTGAGAGGCTAGCGAACTGGGAGCGCAACTCAGCGTTCTCCCTCACCAGTCTCTCAACGTTGGTCTCCTTTCGGGCCGACTTTTTGGCGTCAGGGGACGACCCGACTGACGCCTTCGGAAGGGTCCGCTTGCGGCCCTCAGCACCTAACACCATGTTGAGTGAGGCGTGCAAACTCCGAGGGTCCAGGGATTCCTCGGAATCGCTCACCCCACCCGACGGTAATGGCGTACCCGGACGGGCCAGCGACGCGACCGCACGCTACGCACCCGCACTGGCGCGCAAGTTACGCGCACTACGCGTCCTGGTACCCGAACCGGACACGGAGCCGATCTCCGATCCCACATCCGTCTGGACGCTGTCAGACTCTGACAGCGAACTCACCTTCTCGCCCCTCATCTTCTCAATCTCCATCTTCTTGACGTTTGTTTTTTTTTTTGGATTTATACATAATTGATCCGACGAGTATGGTTGAAATAAATGGTCGACGCGGGCAGTGCCCCCTGTACCCGGGCAAGCGTATCCCATTTTCAGGTGCCGCCGGTCCTGGGGTTGGCGTGCTCGCGGCTGAACTTCCCATCAGCCATGCACCCCTCGCCGCACGCTAGCTTGGGTTCGGGGATTTTTTATAGAGGCCTTCTTCCTCGCGATCCGGGCGGTTAAGCCAAGATCCTCGGCCCCGGTCGAAGCCGCGAGACGTGACCACGACACTCCAAACGTGGTTACGATATCGACGGTGGCAGGGAAGGGGGGGAGTCCTCCTTCTATCTGCTCGGGACAGGGTGAGTGCACACTGAGCTCGCCGCTAGCCCGCCCATGCTCCTCTGAAAACGGAGGAACACCCTACGGCCTACCTACAGCCCAAAAACTGGGCCCGTCCCTGTCGGAATATTAATAAAGGATGCACCGGCCCGTGGTATAAGATGCTAAGCGATTTTATATTTCTTTAAGGTTAGAATTTTTTATGTGTGTAACGGATTCGTATTGAAACATGTATTAATTGCAAGTCTAATTTCCTTAGCTTCCAAAATGTCCGAGCGCACCCAGTCTACCGCAGGCCGTCTAACCGTGGAAGGAAAAAAACCTCCTCGAACGAAACGCCAGCTGGACTTCCTAGGAGCTGGGCTAGCGTTCGACTGCCGCTCCGACCCCGTCGGCGAGTACGAACCGACGCAGCCTGCTAAGATCATGATAAGTAGAAAGACGCTAGCTACTGGACATACGTGGAATGAGGCGAACTTTAAGACTCCTATTGATAGGTGGGTACACTTTTTTAGAGTTTTCTCTATATAGTGGGTTCAGTGATTATTAACATAGCACATACACACAGTTCGTGCGTATTTCATAACTGAAATGAAAACATAGTAGTGTATACCGTAGTACATTCAACACGGGCCCTGCATTAGCGTCACAAATGTTTTACCTGATACATTTGTGTGACTAAAAGTATGTGATTAGCGCACTGGCATTTAAATATATGTTTTATGTGATGCAAAACCTTTGCAGTTTGGGTCTTTTGATGCACCTTAGAGGTTTCTGGTGTATCCTCGATTTCCCTTGACATATCATAATATAAAATTCAACTTGTATATTACAGAGGTCTAGATGAGTCTCATTTCCGCAAACTATTCCTCCGTCACAATGTGATGATGATGCGTAAACGCGACTTGGAACAAAGCAAGCAACCGGAGCCTGAGCCGGTTACAGTGGAAGAAGCCAGAGATTATGACTATAACAACGAAAATGACGCCTCATACTGTCCTAATAATATTCCAGTAAGTTTCAAGTTTGATATACACGGCTCCAGCTTTAATAGAGTATGGATTTCAGTTGTACATTTTCATATAGTAATAATATAAATAGTCTTTTACCAATAAACCATATTCTACAGGACGGTGACGATTGGGCAAATGAAGACGCGACAGCGGCAGGTGAACTACACGACCAAGTGAAAACGGCCGAACCCGAGGAGATAACCGATATGTTGGAACCACCAACTAAGGTAAAATACATTATTATTCAAAAACGTTGCCCCATACTACGATACGATGTGTCATGGGTACAGTTTACACACATAAATCTCACATGCACGAATATCCAGACCCGAAACAATTATCTGTAGATTATGCAAATATTTGTTCCATGCAGGGATCGACCCGCGACAAGAAGCGCGGCAACCCAATCAATACTGTGCCGATAATTCTGCGAATGACACGTTCACTGGGCTTATTCCTATAAGCCGCCTGTTTCTGGCTGAACATTTTGTCTATTCATTAATAACTAGATAGCCTGCGACACCGTGGACGTGGAATTTGGAAGCTCATGAAAGAAGTTATGGAAAAGTAACGTATTTTAGACTAGCGATGCAATCATGTATTCGATTGTCGATTTATTCTTCATTGCCGAATAACATCTAACCTGACATACGGATAACTAATTTATAAATGCTTGTGTATACTTCTTTATCGTAGATACACATACAAAAATCAACCAATCAGTATTTTTTTATTGTACAGAAAAAAAAACCTGATGATATAGTCTAGATTTGTAGTACCTTGTAGGTAGAACGTACGACTATATTTCCCCAATAGAAAACTAAAGGAAGGCCAACGAGAAGCGATACCAAATGTAAACAAAGGCAGTGCAAGGTCATTAGCTCATGCAGGGTTCCGTAACCTCTTTGAAAATTATATAATTTATTTTAATAGAAAATTTATAATAACAGGTAATAAAAATGTCATTATATTATAACGCTCACAATTTACGGTTAGTAAGTTAATAATATTAAACAAAAATTGTATGTGCGTATAGACTAATGTAGTGACACAAAATATACCACTGTAATGAATTGTTACCTTAATGCAATGTAGTCAAATTATAGTGAGCTCTCCCCCGCGAGTCAGTCGCTCCTAGTTTGTGTGTAGATATCGTACATTACCGTGTATTGGATGGCGTCTCGTTGGCATTACTTTGAACTCGCATGGCTTCAACTAACGGATCAGGAAAACTAATTCAAACTGTCTTTCTACAGGTTGCCAAAATCTTTATTCCTTACGCAGTGCGAGCGAAGAAGGTAGACATGAAACAACTGAAACATTGCACCTGGAAAATGCTTACAGAAAAAACACCGGAAGGTCAAAAAGACACTGTCTCACAAACAACTTTCTTCTCAATCTACCATCGATTACCAAACAAATTAACGCCTAGCATGCGCGAGTCGCTCAGTGTGCCCTTGGCCTTGCTGTCACTACTCCATTTAGCGAATGAGAAAGGTCTTATATTAGAAAAACGTGAAGAACTTAATGATATCGGTGTAATAGGCCTAATTAACTAATTACTAGCCCAGTTCTGTTTTGTATGTATAACTTTATTAGGTTTAAGTTTTGTCAATAAAGGCAAGTATCTAATGTGTTCTATAAAATAGAAAATGAGTCCTAATACTCTCAGTAATATAACAAATACTTTTAACAGTGAACTTTATTTCTGAATCGATTATTTCGTTATTTATTTTGGCTCAATAATATAGTCTATGAGATTTGGTCCTTTTAGCTTTGTTAATGTAGGAACGACGATGTTCGTGGCAGAAAAGGCCATAAATCAATAACGTTCGGGGATGCGCACCTGTAGCACGGCATAATCGATACTTTGTGTGCTAATTAAGATGCGTTTAGCAAATAATAAAAATCTTCTTTGGACTTTATTCCCTGTTTGACATCCTCAGTATGCCACGAATATTCGCATTTAAAAGAGATCGGCAATCACCATAAAAAGAGACCTTGACTGCGCATAGTGGATTTTTAGGTCATAGATGGTGTACATACAGACATAATTATATTTATGAACATACACACATGTATTTATATGGTGTGCATATTCTCCTGCATAAGCTCAAGATATTTGCTGGTCTCTGAATTTAATTTGTTTATCTCAAACAATACAAACAAGACGGGCATAATACAAAAAAAATGTGCATGTAGTATGTAATTAAATATTTACAATCCAGAAGGAAATTCGATTTCACTGAATTAAGTACTGGTATGTAACGTGGCCTCATTTTATATAAATATTATGCGATTTTCGTCGCAAATACAGGACATTGTAAATATCAATTGTTTATCATTTATTTTTCGGCGTTTATGATTTTTCTTGAGGCAACTGCTATAGATACATTGTATAGATATTTTTGTAATAATCTCTTTACTTTTCTACGTAATTTTGTGAATGTAGAATATAAACTTTCAACAAATATTTACAAGAATCGTTTTATTCAGTTCCATTTTACACTCTGATGCCTACTGTGACTAACTCTGGTAACATATAAGGGACTTACCGCTTGGAATGTCTCCCACATTAGTCGATTCTAATATTACGGCCCTATTGGTGTAGTCGCTCTCCTTGAGGTACTGCATTCGGCCCAAGCCAAGATTTCTCTTATTGGGGTCCGGAGGTTAGGAATACTTTCCAGTAAATGAAAGCATATGAAATACTTGGGAGTTATGTGCCCCGCCCATCCCCACTTCAGTTTACTAATCCTTTCAGCTATGTCAGCAACTTTAGGTCTTCTACGGATCTCTTCATTTCCGATTCGATATCGTAGAGAAATACCAAACATAGCTCTCTCCATCGAGTGAGCTTGAGTTACGTTCAGTAATCAAATTAGGATGTGCTCAAAAAACAACTGGAATGCGTTTCAACATCAAATTAATAATCCTTAGACTAAGGTGCGCTGGATGCTATGCGCTTTGTGAAACAAGTTTTTTTTCCTTCTAACATCTAAATTTGGCGTCCGTTCACTGAAATCAGGGCCGACTGCCATAATTTTAAAAAAACTTACAAAAAAAGTAGTGAAAAGCACGGCACTAGTGAATTATGGGTATCGAGCAAAACCACTGATGCACAAAGCCATATTTTGCAGGGCTTCGCGTATATACAGGTCACAGGCGTATGTCCAGTAAATAGCACGACATACTGCAGGGGGTGAGAGCTTGGGTCAATACCTACCAAAAAAAACACAATATATGTTCAGCAAAATCTTACGGATTTACAGTAGTACAAAATTTTCCGAAATATCGAAAAATAAAAATCTTGACAGATTTTTAAGCATCTCGTAATGAAAAATTCCTTTTCTAGTTTATTTTTTACCTCAAAATATTTGTGAATAGTTACTTTACTCATTGATAAGTCTTTATTCTTAAAAACTAAAATGTTTTCAAGAAATACAATTTTTATTTAATTTTACCAGTACAATTTTCTACTACTAAAATTTTGTACTACTGTGAATCCGTAAGATTGTCTGCATGTCGCATACTGCAGTATGTATATTAGTAAAATATTATGTATGCCATTACGAAGACTACAGCAACTTCAAAGGGAACTAGAAGTATGTCGCAAGTTGTACCCATAACCCGTTTAAAACCATTAGTAAAAGATACATTTCGTTCCATCGTAGATCTTCTCTCTGTGTTATTAGATGGTTAATTTTGATTGGAATACACTATTATATTGAATAAATGGTTGATTATTCCATTTTATATGTTTTTACATTTTCGCGTAAGTACTGAAAATGTGTCAGAACCGTTTGAAACCATACAGCGTAAGTGATTTTGGGAAGAAACCACTTGAAATTTTTACTTTATAATTAGTGCATTAGTTACAGGAGAACACTAGTTGTCCGTGTGGTGTCCGGATTAAGAATATAGTACCACTCCATCTCCTCCCGTGGATGTCGTAAAAGGCGACTAAGGGAATCTAAACCAGAGGGATGGGCAGCAGCGTCCCTTCTGAGAAACGGTAACCATACTGCGCTCACCAACCCGCCTGCCAAGCGTGGTGAGTATTGGCAAATACCCCCCAAAATGATGATACAGTTGTGGAAATCTATGGGGGAGGCCTTTGTTCAGCAGTGGACGTATAAATGGCCGATATGATGATATGACTAGTTCGTTCAAAATTTGGCTGATTGGTTTAATAGAAAAAATATTTTCTGGCTCTCCTTTAAATTTTGCAAATGTACATACGCGGTATTTAACAATATTAGTTACGCGGTATGGGACTATCAACGACGATAGATGATAATTATAAACACGAAGGCCAAGACGGGATCGATTCGGATCTGCATTAGATGATTTAGGTTAGCCTTATGAAATGAAAGATCATCACATCGGCCATTTATACGTCCACTGCTGAACAAAGGCCTCCCCCATAGACTTCCATAACCGTGTCATCATTTTGGGGGGCACTTGCTAATACTCACCACGCCTGGCAGGCGGGTTGGTGAGCGCAGTATGGCTACTGTTTCACAGAGTAGTCGCCTTTTACAGCATCGACGGGAGGAGATGGAGTGGGGCTATATTTCTTAATCCGGACACCACACGGACAATGACAAAGATCATTTATTCAAAATAGACAAAAAAATTGTTCTTCCTGAACGTTAATATTAGACAGCACACATATAAGTCCCCCATTCATCGCTTCCTAGTGTTTAAGCTGGGGAGAAGAAACGGCGCAACAAAATCCCCAGCAACACGTTAGTCTGTCATATACAATATTTTAAATACATGTAGGAAGAAGAAGAAGGAGGTGACCCGACCCATGAGGCCACCGCAAGTATGGGACATCGAAGGGAGCACGACGACTTGGCGCTCAAGTCACAGGCGTTCGGGTGGCTTGAACAACTCTGACACAAGGTTGGCCACTAACCACACGAAAAGAAAATAAAGAAAGAGAACAACTAAGTCTTTCACCTATGAAATTGCCGTTCTACAGTACTGGCCATTTCAAATAAAAATAGGTTGTGTTTGGCTACGAATTCTATATTTAAATTTAATTTAATTTCATAAACATGGTTTTCATTATTCTGAATCAGTTTTATGTGTATTGATTAGTTATGTTTTCATCGCGATTGAAGCTTTTTCGTCGTCATGGATACGTTGAAAATTCGAGTAATTCAGGAATCATATTTATTACCAGCAGCGACGCGGTACAAGCGGCATGCTTACATCAATGACGTTTACGGAGTGAATACCACAGAGTACATTTGTGCGAACACTACAAACGAACGCACAACCTGTTATTTGGTTTGCCCGCTTCCGTTCTGAAAATTGGGAAAAATGGACCCCGTGGTCGTCCGAAAGCTTTGGTTGACAATGATGAATTTAAAGACGATTGTGGAAGCTGATGATACTCAATCTACTGCTCAATTAGCAGCAGCTTTCGCCTTAGCATCAAAACAATATTGGTCCATAAGCTTCAAATTGGCAAGGTAAAATAATTTCATAATCAGATACTTTTGCGGAAAATGCCGTTGGTTATAAATTTAGTCGTATTTTGTAATATCTCTTTTCTTCTTCGTTTTTATTATGGGTAACTGTTTATTTTCCCTAATAAATTAATAAAGAAAAAGCTTGACAAATGGGTGCCCCACGAACTTAATCAGCGCAAAGTGCGCGTCAAGGTCGCCTTGCGCTTCTCAACAGGCACAGAAACGAAGGAATTTTGAACCGCATTAACAAAAAATGTATTCTGTTTGGCAATCGCAAGCGCTAAGCAAGTTCGTTAGAACCTGGTTCAGCACCTAATCAATGCCCTCAACGTAAAATGACCCCTAGAAAAGTGATGGTCACTGTTTGGTGGTCTAGTGGCGGTGTATTTCATCACAGCTTCTTGCCAACCGGGATGAGCATTAATCGAGAGCTCGCACATCTGCAACCAGCTTTGATCAATCGCTCGTCCCCCCTGCTCCTGCACGACAACGCGCGACCCCATGCTGCACAATAAACGGTCTCCAAGCCACAGAGCAAGTAACCACTACGTTTTACTCCAAGCTACAAGAGCTGGAGTCGCCTGGGGTTTCGACTTTTTTTCAGAATTTGGATAACTTTTTGGCGGGGAACAAATTCAATACCCGATAGGCAGTACAAAATGCCTTTGAAGAGTTTGTCGCCTCCCGTACATCTGGTTTCTTCAAGAAGGGCATCGACATATTGCCATTGCGTTGGCAAAGATGCATCGATAGAAGAAAAATTACTATACTTTACTTCGTACAAAATGGCAATTTCATAGGTAAAGACCTAATATAAAATGAAGAATTGCGCATTATTTTTGGTAGGACCAAAAATAATGGTATAATAATGAGCCGCCGTATCGTCCGTCAAAAATCTGATTGGGGCCTGCTAGATAGACGGACACGTGTCGCAACACCGCAATGAAATAACAATTCGCTTTTTAAATAGCTTTATTAAAAAAAAAACGAAATATCCTTCTTTCTACACGACTTTAGTCCCTTGAAGAACTTACTAAGGTGATCACTAAACAAAAAATAACGACAATCAACATACCTTCGGTATCTGTGAACATTTTAAACTAATATTAAATGAGGGGTATATGTGTAATTACAATAAATTATGTATGTACATTCTAAGGGCCTCATACTGCAATGAATGAACTGATATTCTAATATTTTACCTCGTTGACACTCACCTCACGTCTGCGGCAGTGGGCAGAGCCGACGGCAGGGACATAGAGGATCTGTTTACAAACTGGCTCTGCCCACTTCCCTGCTTGCTGAATGCCGCGCACGTGAGCCGAGTGTAACCGAGGTAAAGTCTGTGTTTTACTCAACTAATCTGATACCGACAAAACACAATAAAGTCAAAAAGAAAAACATACAATTATGAGTATTTATAATAATGTAACAAAAGAATATGTTACAGGTTGTAACAATAACTATCAATGATGCTTAACTTTTGTTCTCATTTTAATCACTTTTGCGATAGCGTAATTAAATCAAACACACAGTCACCGGGAACTTTTAACGTGTCCTTTAAAATAAAACCTGTTATTTGGGAAGCAAATTCAATAGAAAAATATAAAAAAGTTGTAACATATACCAAAATTTAACTATAACGTTTTTTTGCGTACTTCGTACGAGGATATATATTTTAAACTGCTTGTTAACACCAATATATTGGCACTATTGGTCTGACCAACACAATACAAACCATAATATATGTAGGTTTCATAACATTTATAAGTCACATATTGCATTAGTCTAAGGAGATTTATATAATACAATGTAACGTCGTTACGTTGTATTGGCGTTACCTCACTAAGAATACTTTATTTTGTCGTATTTACAACGTCTTATCTCTAATTAACAGGGTCTGTTTTCACTTCACTTGGTTCCATCTCTTTCTTTGTAGATATTTCTGATGCCTCTGTAACTGTCTGTGCTGACTTTTCTGTTACTTCTGCTATTAGCTCTGCAGATTTTTCTGGTAACTCAGTCACTTTTTCTGCCGACGTTTTCGTTGCTTTCGATTCTTCCTCTGCAGATTTTTCTAATACCTCAGCCACTTTCTCTGTTATCTTTTCTGTTGTATTTGACACTTCTTCATAAACTTTTTCAGATGACACTTTTTCTGAGCATTTTTCTGTCATCTTGACTTTTTCCATAACTACTTCCTCTGCAGAATTTACTGTCTCTGACACTTCATCGGCAGAATTTATTGTCTCTGACACTTCCTCTGCAGAATTTACTATCTCTGACACTTCCTCTGCAGAATTTTCTTTCACTGACGTTTCATCTGCAACAATTTTTTCAGCCTCTGTGTTTGAATTGTCTGCAATTGTCTTTGACACTTCATCAGCTGATTTTTCTGTTGTCTTGGATACTGTAACTATTTCTGAATTGTGTTCTGTTCCGTTTGGTACTTTCTCTGCAGGCTTTTCTGTTTCATTCTTGATATCTGATTTTTCTAATGTTTCTTCCGCTTCTATTTTCTCTGATTCTGTCACTTTCTGCTGTATTTTTTTTGTTTCTATTACATTCTCTGTTTCCATCAACTTTTCTGCTACTATGATGTTCTCTACAGGTTTATCTATTGAGACTTTCTCTGTATTCTGTTCAGGTGACAAGATAGTTTCTCCACTGGCAAATACTAGGCCAGTATTCAGAGAATCTTTAGGTTCATTTAACTCAGACGTCAGTATCGCCTCAGGTGTGTTCTCGATAGATGCCGAAGAGGTATTTTTATCAGGACTAGATAAAAAGTCATCCTTAGCGCCTACTTCATCAAACAAACTGTCAGATTTCGACTCAAACGATTTGTTCTCAATTACAGTGTGGTTGCTCTCCATACTTTCATCAAGATCAACTTGTGATGTATTAAGTTCACTCTTTTCAAGTGCTTCTTCTTCTGTTACCTCATGAGTTTCCTCATTTACCACTCTCCGTAAAGAATTGGTTGTATCTTCACTTGTGATTGTAGAAATATAATCTTTTCCATCTAATAACAGCTTAACGAGAATCGGTTCTTTTGTGCTATCTAAAAATTCTATTTGGAATGTCGTATCTTCTATAGTGAGTTCGTCAAGTTTAATTTTGCCCTTTTCATATAACGCATTGTCTTCAAACGTTGCGGCAAGACGGCAGCATTTCGCCAACGGTTCAATGACAGCTAGGTCTTCGGGTAGTTGCCTAAACTCTTCGCATTTAGCTTTGTTTCCGTAGTCAATAAATTGCACGTGATAACCGACGTCACAAAACTCCAAGATTTTTGCTCTGTACCATTGTTCATCTTCTGCCCAAAACGCGGCACATACCGATCCTACTTTTAGCTCTGAGGCCGGCTCAAAATCAGGCCCGTCATTCATCTTTACGGTAACCTTATCAAGATCTGACGTCGCGATATCCAGGTGCACATAAAATTCTTCCAAACTATTGACAAAGCAAATTTTGCCATTGCTTAGTAAATCTTGTCCAACAGGAGTCGGTCTCTCAATCGGTAGTTCTTCACATAATCCTACCAGTTCTTCAGTTACAGATTTACCTTCAAGGTACAATTCTACAATTGAAATGTCACCAGACGCAATAAACTGTACATTAAATATAGTAGCTCCTTCTGCAGCCAACTCGTTAAACTTAGTCTCAGATTGACGCGACCACTTGATGTCGCGGGGTTTCTGTAAGGCACATTTCCTTGAAAGAGCAGGCTTTACTTTGAGTTCATCAGGAAGACTTCTCAATTCGTTGGCAATAGATGCGTTGCCGTAATCCATGAAAAGCACTTCAGTTCCCTCTGATCCGTCCACTATTACTTGAGCTCTGTACCAAGCGCCGTCTTCAGGGTACTTAGCTGCACAAATGACACCTTCCTCTTTATCAGTCAATTCTGGGAAGTTTTCGGCGTCAATCATTGCAGCTTCCATAGTTTGTAACTCAGGAGCTGCTGTTTCCAATTGGATCCAGAACTCTGAGGGCGAGTTCACATGACTAGCAAAACAAGACGGCAGATCTCCACAGTCTGTTTCTTCAGATCTGGTAGCGTGACCTTCTGATACCAATTTGTCTGTCAAGTTCTGGCCATTTACAAAAATATCGACGTATGTCGTTACGTCTTTTAGGACAATTAAAGCGTCTACTGGATTTGATAAGTCACCGACAAGTTGCGTGAAATAGTCAGAGGATGGTTCCGACCACTGCCCTGTACCAGTCGGGACGGCGTTAACGCTAGACTTGACTGCATAGCGTTCGATCTTTAAGTGTTCTGGAAGTACTTTAATCAAGCCTGGTTGGTTATCAAGCACGTCCGTATTGCCGTAATCTATGAAACGAACTGTGGTAATATCAGAATCTGAGTCGAGGATTTCGGCGCGGTACCACTGTTCGTCGGCCAAATATTTGGCTACACATAACGTACCCAATTCACGACTCTCAATATCGGTATAAGAGTCGGCGTTGGCTTGGAGCTCACTTTGAATCTCTTCAATCGAATCAACTTTGTCGACCATTTGCAACCAGAAGTGTCCTGGTGTGTCAATATGACTGATGTACACTTGCGTACAACCCGAAGGCAATGAAATCGGTTCTGGTGCAGTCTCCTCTACATTTTGCTCTTCATTTGACATGATTTGTGGTGTGGCCAATTTCTCATTCACTAGTTTCATGGATAAGTCCACGCCATCCAGATGCAAGCTTGCCAGCCACCCATCTGTACCAAATGCCAGTGTAACTTGAACTTCCTTCTCATTAGTCCATTCCTTCAACTTATCAAGTGCATCGTCTTGCAGAGCTACAAGGCCTAAGCTAGCTACCAATGCGAGCGCACAAGGTTCAAAGAATTTGGGATCAAGTGTCATAATAGAATCCTTGGGTAGGTATTCAGTGTTACCGTAATCAGGATACTGGACTTTGACCTGATTGTCTTCGACGCTGATGATTGTAGCACGGTACCAGTTGCCATCTTGAGAATGGGCCACGCAGATTCCGTCCACTTCATAACAGGACAAAGCTTCGGGAGATCCTGTTGAAGAAGTGGATATACTCAGAACTCGATCGAGTTAATTGGGGAATAAAACTACTACACATAACAATAAAAGCTTCCATACCTTCTTCATAAAACTTATACAGTTCATCAAGCAGCTGAGCGATTCTGTCGCCATCGCAGGACTTCTGTAGATAGAACTCGTTCAAGTTCTCAGCGTGCGAGATGTAGGCCATGCCAAAGTTGTAGTTGAACACGGATCTCATACAAAACTGCACGACTTCATCGTACGCGCCTTCGTCCGGCTCGAATATAGCGATTTTATGACCGGTCAAGCTATCGTACAGCGTTGCTACCAAGCTATAACAAATATACATGTTTAGGGATAATTAGTTTGTATTATATTATGTAGTATTAGTTTGTATGTTTACATATCATTGTCATTTTTAGCATGGGAGGGCCTTAGTCATCGGTTGACTAGATCACTAGAGCTCGTAAATGGGCTGGCTTCGACCGGGGAAGTACCACACCGTCACGGAATACCGGCGTGAAGTAGCAACAATCTTGGTAACAACTAACAACAGTTTTACTGCGGTACACCGTACGGTGACCGACGAATATCAGAAGCCCATCCCCCAAAAATATGCATGAGGCCATCCATGATGGTTTTGAAGCGAAACATACTAAACAAAACTTAGAAATAAAATTAACGTTCCGCAACGAGTGGAGCAACCAAGAGAATACTGGATTTATAATTTTAGTATTAGGACAAATCCAACCGAAATAAAATCTGACAGGTGTATGAATCACTTGGATGCATTCATTTGAAATACAATAGAAACACATATTTACCTGATTCCTTCTACATTGTTTACGTAAACAATGACCTTATTGCCAGTGAGTTTGCTCTTTAAGTCTTCAAGTGTCATCAACTTGATAGATTCAGCTGTATAGTTGTTTAAGCAGCATTCCAAAGATTGGTAGTAGTAAACACTCAGTTCTGTTGGTAAGATCATGAGCTGCAAATAAATAATCTTATTAATTTATCTTGATTCTAAACTATGATGTAGAATTTTCTAGAAGTTTCGGGTACTTTTAATGCTCATAGTCAATGCTAAGATCCGCGCCTTGCCGCTAGTTAGCCAAATTGCGTAGGGAGTTATAAATGTGCGTAGAACCCATCCAACTAAGGTGGCCGTTGTCTGATAATGTAATAAATGGACGGTACTTACATTCTCTAAAGCAGTTGTGATGGAATTTCCATAGTCTGGGAGTACAGCTTTTATGTTAGCTGGGTCTGCGGTGTCTTCCAGTATGGCGCGGTATATTTTACCTTCGTGCTTCAATGTGCAGTGGATACCGTCCGTGAGACTGTCTGCATTGAGCTTTGTCAGCTGTAGGAAATAATAAACAAATACAAACAATATGCCAATTTAAATATAACTGTTGTCCATAAAAAGTGACATTCCAATATAGTTTTGTTCACACAAAAGGCGCTAGATCTGACATTAGCTATAACCAACTCATAATCATCTTCATTTGTACCAACAAACTTATCATGAGTGATAAAAAATCGCATCACCTTGACACTCTACAGTACAAATTGGCTTTCAGTCACATTTTTCCACATAATACATGGGACAATAATAAGACAATAATGGGCTAATTATGTATGTATGATATTGTTAGTGATCGATTTATGTAGAGGTCTACAATTATTTTATAACATCATTTGCATTGCTTGAGATTTAGTTTTTATCATTTTGTTATACAAATCCTAACCTAATATCATCCTATAAGGTCTATCCTGTATTAGCTGATAAGATGTGGCAATGACATACTAACCTGCAGTAGGTAACGCTTTTGTTATTCTTTGATTGTCATATAAAGCGTAAATTATGTATTCAGTAGTAATGCCTCTTAGGGTTTCGCGATTATTACTAATAATATTTCTTTTTTGGATTTTTTATATTGAGTTTATTATAGATTTTTAGAAAATCTATAATTCTTATAAAATTGTATTTTCCTTCGTTTTGATCAACCTCGAGTATGGAATGTACTGTTCTGACAGATGGACAGAACCTTAAGAATCCCTAAAAGCGTACTGAAAATTTGCAATAGTGAAAAGAAAATGTACTAAGTGCATGCATCCGATTTTTGTTTTTTTGAGCCTCTCGCAGACAGTTGTTTTCTGTGCTGCTTAACAAATTGAAGGGCCTGCAGCCGGGCAATAATTACTAAGCAACACAGCTAAGGGTGTTGGCTAGTAGGACTCAGGCCTTGGCTTAGATGTTGCTGGATCCAGCGTCAGCATGTCTTTATCCAGCTCACTAATTTGGCTGCCAAGCTGGATCAAGATTTATTTGGATTCAGGGCATATTTAAAGCTACTGGCTCGGCGCTAGCCCGCTCAAACAAGAGTGGACATGGGTATGGAATAGGTCGCTCTGATGAGCCTCACTAGCAAGCCCAGTATGACGATATTTTTTTTATTCGATTTTGCTAGTTTCTTTTTGTGTGCTGCTTTATTTAAGTGTTGCCTCACCTTACTGGTATCAAAGTTGTCGATAGCATTTTGAACCAGTGTCGCCTTTTCCAAGTCAAGTTGTACGTAAAACTTCTCGAACGATTCGACGTGAGTCACTCGACACAATATCTGCTGGCCTACGATGATGGTTAGATCTATCGCTTCGTCTGAAACAATTTTTTTTGTTCAACATTGTATTCAAATACTGAAATAAATAATAAAATACCATTAGATCTCTCATTATCCATGAGGTATCTGTATTAGGAATATAGCACCACTGCATCTCCTCCCGTGGATGTCAAAAAGGCGACTAAGGGACTTTAACTAGAAGGATGGCAAGCAGCGTCCTTTCTGTGGAACAGCAGCCATTCTGCGCTCACCAACCCGACTGCCAAATTCCCCCAAACTGACGACACACCGCATGTAACCGGTCGTCTATGGGGAAGGCCTTTGTTCAGCGGTGGACGTTTTTTGGCTGATGATGATGAAATCTCTAACCGTCAATAAGCTGCAAAGAAGTTAGTTATAAAATCCTAATTGAGTTGAATCTTACCTTTCAATGCAACAGACGATTGGTGCTCTGATAGTTTAGCGAGCTGTTTTTCCACCAGCATATCGGCGACACTAGCGCCATTATTCCAAAGAGACACCTTATACTGCTCCTCGACATACTCCTGGAACACGCACTGGTATCGTGGCGCATTGAAGCACAAGTCTATCTCAGGGTCAGCCTTCCATTCGCCATCCACAGGCATTACGCCAAGCAACGAACAGTTGACTGCCATCTTAGGAAGCTCCATTAACTGTCTATCCATCTGCCAAATGTCTTTAGAATCAACCAGCTGCTTGTTGCCGAAGTCCACGTATCGCACTATGAACTTCGAAAACGGCTGAACAGATACGATTGTGGCTCTGTATAATACTCCATCGACGGGATAACGAGCCAGCACTGACCCTCCGACTGGTACATCACCCGTGAAGGACTTGACGCCTTTGTATAATTCTGGTATTTTGTGCATCATTTCTAGGAATTTTGGCTGCAAAGATAGTATTTGAGTGTAGAAGGTGTCGGGTGATATGATCCAGGTGACGGACACCTCGTGCTGAGCCCCTGTTTCCACCGTTGGTTCGATGAATGGAGTTTCCAACGGTAGCGGGTCGGGTAGCTCCTTATATTGAACCTGCGTGAACATACTGCGGCTCTTGTAGGGAGGAGCGATACCCGCGCGCTCTCTTCCACCTTCATTAGATTTAAAGCTTTTGTCAGATTTCCTGTCTTCAGATCCGAACGACCGTTCGGCGCGGTCTCTAGGGGAGAAGTTGCTCCGTGGTCTGTCAGGTCTGAATTCTCTCTTTTGGTTCCAGTTTTCTTTCTTATCTCCCCAATTGTCACGCCGATCACCACGGTTGTCACGGTTCTCGCGGCTTTCGCGGTTGTCACGGCCTTCGCGGTTATCACGGCCTTCGCGGTTATCACGGCCTTCGCGGTTATCACGGCCTTCGCGGTTATCACGGCCTTCGCGGTTATCACGGCCTTCGCGGTTATCACGGCCTTCGCGGTTGTCACGGCTTTCGCGGTTATCACGGTTGTCCCGCCGGTCAGGGCGGTCGTGACGGTCATGACGGTCGAAACGGTTCTCTCGTCCAGTCTTGTTGCCCCAGTCCTCAGTTCTTCTCTCTTCCCTGTCATCGTGTTGATAGTATTTATTGTCTCTGTAATTTGGAATCATCATTTCGGCCGAATGAAGTCCACTGCTGGACACAGGCCTCCCCCAAAGATCACCACAACCACCGATATGGATGTGTTGTGGGCTCATTGGGGGGTTTTGCCATAATCGCCACGCTTGGCAGGCGGGTTGGCGATCGCAGTTGAGTTGTTAATGTACTCGAAGGGCGCTGCTGCCCATCCTCCGGCTAATCCCTTAGTCGACTTTTACGACACCCATGGGAGGAGATGGGGTGGTGGCATTCTGAGCCGGCACCACACGGCAATTTGGAATATGTATAAGATAATAATAGACTACATTATTCCACAGCGTCGGCTTTAGAGTGGAGCGACCCAGGGTGCCTGAGCAAAGAGGGTGTCGCGCGCTAGTGCGGTACCCCACAAAATAGAATAAGAAATAAAGTGCGCTGAGAATATCTCACCCGGGGCGCCCGGGTGGCTAAGGCCGCCACTGGTATTGCATATTAATAAACAATGTTAATATCTTAATAACAAAGCATCAACATTAGCTTGATTACTTTAATTGCAAAATAAAAACACATTAATATTAACTTATTCAATATGCTTTAACATATTTCGTGTTAAATTAACCACACCAAGTATTTACTATGAAAGAAAATCCTACGATTAAGCTGCCAAACAATAATACAATTTGTTTAATGAAAATGACTTGAAAAACAGTGCTGAAATGAAAACATACAACATCGTAAGACATCTTTGTGCAATGGAATGTTATAAACAAGAGCTGAAAGATATGCAACGTATTGAAAACGCTCGATACAAATGTGCGCCGCAAACCAAGCGTGACAAGCAAATAGGGCGAGACAACGAGGCCGACGCTGATTCAACTATTAATGCTTTACTTCATAATTGCTTGAAATCGCGCAATCTACTTGCTGCAATAACATTGTGCATTTTTGAATTAGCTCGATTCTGGATAAAACCATCAGTCAGCATATTATTTTAATGAAATTAAGTTCTCTAAATATAGAAATTAGCATAAGAAATTGTTAAAACTGAGTAAATGTAAGACAAGCACAACGGATATCAAAAAAGCATTAATATTGGTGAACCAGACAGCGAAACATAACCATTGTCAACAGGCGTGTGTGATGTGTTCGGTTAGATACACCACAGTACCGTTTCAGTCTATCCTGTATTGAAACACCTTTGGCATGGGCGTTTTGAGCGTCGATCGAGGCAGCCTCTGCCGCTTGCCTTAGCCTCTTCCCGACTCCACTAGAGTCCTTCTTCCAACCAGGCTTTTGTCCAGATTTATCGTGCTGATGTTCCGACCTAGGCTTTCTTCTGTCGAATCATTGCAACTGTTTTATAAAACAGCCTAATTCGTGGTTAACGGATTGTATCGGGGAAAGTTACGTGCTGAATTTTAACTTTTTCATGCGTTTACACGTTCAGTTTTTTGTTTGGGGATTACGTGTGAATTATAAGTGGGCAATTACGTAATATCGGAAATGAGTCTAATATATTCGAAAACAATTTAGTTCTTTGCAAAATTACGATCGATATTATTCAAGTTGGATCTACATACCTTTCCCTTGGATTATGGTCTCTTTCCCTGGGATTGCTATCCCTGTCTCTGTTATTGTGTCTTGGCGGAGGTTGGAATGTCGGTTGCGCAGGAGCCTCCTCCCAGTTATCATCGCCCACTGATGGCGGCGGCGCATTGTTCTCACGAGGTTTCGGCCCTCCGCGTCTGTCATTGTAGGAGGGACTGTTGGAAAACACAGTTGACCTATTAATTCAAGTAAATTAAGTAAAAAAGTACTAGAATTCGGTATTTCCATATAAAATATGATGAAGATAAAAACCTACGTACACATTGCAGTTGAATACTAAATCATAGAACGATTGGAATAACTTAAGCTAAATATACATTTCAAATGAGCGTGCAGATTCTAGAACGAATAATCACTTTTTGTACAGACTATTTCTCTTTATACGCATTAATATTTAGTCATTTCGACGATATAAGTTTAAAAAAGAAATATAGTAGGCATTGTATAAATCGAAACGATTTTGCCGCGTTCGCTACGTCAGGTTCGTGTCGAATTATATGTATATGATTTTACCGTGTGGTGTCCGGATTAAGAATATAGCACCACTCCATCTCCTCCCGTGGAGGTCGTAAAAGTCGACTAAGGGACTCTTAACCAGAGGGATGGGCAGCAGCGTCCCTTTTGCTGAGCAGTAGCAACTCTGCGCTCACCAACCCGCTTGCCAAGCGTGGTGAGTATCGGCAAATTCCCCCCAAAATGACAACACAACATAAGCACCGGCCCCCAGTTCCCGGCAGCCCCACCATTCCTGGTCATGGTAGCGGCCACGGAAACGGCGGGGCAGGGGGTGCTAAGAATCTCCGGATGGGATCCGGCTACCACCCAAACCGAAAACTGGCCCTGGTGACATATAACACACGCACACTGAGGGCAGACGAAAAGATTGTTGAGCTGGAAGAAGAAATAGATAAGTTGCACTGGGATATCATGGGTCTATCAGAAGTCCGAAGAGAGGGGGAGGACACGATAACCCTGAAATCCGGCAACTTATTCTACTACCGGGAAGGCGAACATCTGTCTCAAGGTGGTGTCGGGTTTCTCGTCCGCAGGTCCCTCATTAACAGTATAGTGGCCATCGAAAGTGTGTCGAGCAGGGTAGCGTACCTTATACTCAGAATATCCAAGAGATATTCGTTGAAGGTCATACAGGTCTACGCACCGACCTCGACACACCCAGATGATGAAGTAGAGAGTATGTATGAGGACGTAAGTAGGGCCATACATACCTCGAAGACACATTTCACTGTTGTGATGGGGGACTTCAACGCAAAACTGGGCACTCGATGCGATGGTGAGTTGAGAGTGGGGCAATTTGGATATGGGCAACGGAACCCCAGGGGACAGAGGCTGGCCGACTTTTTTGGAAAAGGAGGGACTCTTTATGATGAACTCCTTTTTCCAAAAGCCGCCTCACAGGAAGTGGACCTGGATGAGTCCCGATGGTTCCACGAGGAATGAGATTGACTTCATCATGACCAATAAAAGACAAATATTCAATGATGTCTCTGTGATCCACAGGGTGAAAACCGGTAGTGATCACCGAATGGTAAGAGGCACATTGAATATTAATCTCAAAGTTGAGAGGTCTCGTCTGATGAGGTCTACGCTCCGGCCCTCTAGTGCTCATATCCAAAACCCCGAGAGCTTTCAACTCGAACTCCAAAACCGCTTCGAGTGCCTGGAACATTGCGTATCTGTGGACGATTTAAATGGTAGGTTTGTAGAAACTGTCCAAACGGTTGGGTCTAAGTTCTTTAAAGCCCACCGTAAAGGTAGACCAAAAAAGTTCTCCGATCACACTCTTGACCTTATGGCAGAAAGACGCGCCATGACGCTGCAGTCTTCCGATGATGCTGAAGCATACCGACTGCTCAATAGACGGATATGGAAGTCCTTGCGGCACGATATCCGCACCTTTAACACTAACGGTGTTAAAGAGGCGATTGAGCGGAATCAAGGCTCCAAAGTGTTCGCAAGAGACAAGTCTATTGGGCAAAGTCGTATTATGAAGCTGAAGACCGAGGACGGCAGTGTAGCGTCGACTAAGCCAGAGGTTTTGAGAGAGATTGAGAACTTCTACCGGCAGTTATACACCTCGGTTACTATACCTACCATTGGCTCTGACAAAGACCCGCGAGCCAAACTAACCCGACACTATACCGAGGATATCCCGGACATCAGCCTGTACGAGACTAGGATGGCCTTGAAACAGCTTAAAAATAACAAGGCGCCGGGTGGAGACGGAATTACGACAGAGCTTCTGAAAGCGGGTGGAACACCGGTACTTAAAGTCCTTCAGAAGCTATTCAATTCCGTCTTACTCGAGGGCACAACGCCGGAAGCGTGGAACAGAGGTGAGGTGGTGCTCTTCTTCAAAAAGGGTGATAACACCCTATTGAAGAATTATAGACCCATCTCACTTCTGAGCCATGTTTATAAGCTGTTTTCAAGGGTCATCACGAATCGTCTCGAGCGCAGGTTTGATGACTTCCAGCCTCCCGAACAAGCCGGTTTCCGAAAAGGTTTCAGTACCATAGACCACATCCATACGCTGCGGCAGGTTATACAGAAGACCGAGGAGTATAATCTGCCACTATGCTTGGCGTTTGTGGACTATGAGAAAGCCTTCGATTCGATCGAAACCTGGGCAGTGCTGCAATCTCTGCAGCGGTGCCAGATTGACTATCGGTACATTGAAGTGTTGAAGTGCTTATACAGAAACGCCACCATGTCGGTCCGAGTACATGAACAGAGCACGGGGGCAATTCCATTGCAGAGAGGTGTGAGACAGGGGGACGTCATTTCCCCGAAACTGTTCACCGCTGCAATGGAGGATGCCTTCAAGCTACTGGAGTGGAAAGGATTCGGCATTAACATCAATGGCGAGTATATCACTCACCTTCGATTTGCCGATGACATCGTAGTCATGGCAGAATCGCTGCAAGAGCTCAGCACAATGCTCGATGATCTCAACAGAGTTTCCCAACAGGTGGGCCTTAAAATGAACATGGGCAAGACAAAAGTCATGTCAAATGTCCATGTCGTGCCCACCCCAATATCCGTTGGGAGCTCTGTTCTCGAAGTTGTTGACGAGTATGTCTACCTAGGACAAACTGTCCAGTTAGGTAGGTCCAACTTCGAGAAAGAGGTCAATCGTCGAATCCGACTCGGCTGGGCAGCGTTCGGGAAACTTCGCAACGTCTTTTCGTCAACAATACCGCAATGCCTCAAGACGCAAGTCTTTAACCAGTGTGTGTTACCAGTGATGACATATGGAACAGAGACGTGGTCACTCACAATGGGCCTCATAAGAAAGCTCAAGGTCACTCAGCGAGCTATGGAGAGAGCTATGCTTGGTATTTCTCTACGAGATCGAATCAGAAATGAGGAGATCCGTAGAAGAACTAAAGTTGTCGACATAGCTGAAAGGATTAGTAAACTGAAGTGGCAATGGGCAGGGCACATTGCTCGTAGAACTGATGGCCGTTGGGGCACAAAGGTTCTCGAATGGAGACCGCGCACCGGAAAACGCAGCGTGGGACGACCTCCAACGAGGTGGACAGACGATCTGGTGAAGGTCGCTGGGAGTCGTTGGATGAGAGCGGCATGTGACCGCTCGTTGTGGAAATCTAAGGGGGAGGCCTTTGTTCAGCAGTGGACGTCCTGTGGCTGATATGATGATGATGATATGATGATTTTACCATTGCTTTAGAAACCGTTAGTTACACATAGACCCTTGACTACAGTTTATATTTTGGTGAAAGTAAGCAGGCATAACAATTAAATACTAATTCTCAACATCGAGGTCACACTCAGTACTGTATTTCTTAACATTAACTAGACAAAACGTATTTGGATACTGGTTGTCTGTAAGAAATCGCTAAAAGCGCGAAGACCGCCCATTGCATACTTACATTTTGTTTATTTTTCTAATAGTTATTTTAAAAGTGTACAATAAAGATTATTCTATTCTAAGACCAAATATCTACTTAGGACAGGCCTCTCGATGCTCCGTGAAGAATTATGGACGGAATAGAAGTTCGATGCCTGTCTTTTGCATTAAAGCCGGGTTCAAACCCTTCATCTTATTAGTGTTTACAAAAAACCAACCAAAATAAAATATTTCACACTTAGTAGACATAAATAGTATGTACAGCTTACCGTTCGCTTCTGTCCGGTCTATTGCTAAACTTTTCGCTATGCCTTCCCGGTCCAGATCTATCGAAGCTTTCTTTGTCTCTGCATAAATAAAATCATATAATATGTAAAAAAAAAACCACTTTGCAACACACCTTAAGTAGACTAATAAATCATTTATAACAGCTAAATAACAAATTACCTATACATATCTGTAGCTAGACCAGCTTCAACTAAACTCATGGGTTCAAAGAACCGAAATGAAGGTCAAACCGTACATGAGTCACGGCTGTATTATTACTTTTTGTTGGAAAATAAAACACCTCTATTACGTATAGTGCAAGATAGCACAGAGTCGGAAGTTACTCGATATATCTCGAGACATAGCTGTTATATTCGGGTATTGTTATTGAGTACTGAGTAAAGATACTGAGTAATCGAGCTATGTTCGTAGA
Source organism: Diloba caeruleocephala (assembly GCA_947459985.1). NCBI lineage: Eukaryota > Metazoa > Arthropoda > Insecta > Lepidoptera > Noctuidae > Diloba > Diloba caeruleocephala. Next base: position 6,437,191 of record OX381614.1, read on the forward strand.
GAATGAAAATACGATTGCAGTGTTCTCCTTCTGCGAAAACGTCATGCTCCAGAAGGAGACTGCAGAGCCGGATCGGGAGAGGACCGATCCCACACAACAACACAACAATGGCCCCGGCGCCCAGCTCCAACAACACGCCTGAGCCATCGCTGCATAGCGGTAACGAGCTTCGAGGTACGCGGACGCGCAGATTGGCTCCCCAATCTGCGTATTCAGACCGAGCGATCTCCGGTAAGAGGGCGACGCGCACGTGGCCGCTGTCCGCTGTGTGCACAGCACACAAAGTTTTGGGGGCATCCTTTACAATCCCTCCCCGAGAAGTACATAGGCGGGCGGCTCCCCACTTCTATAGGGGGTGGCAAAAAAAAGATAGAACAAAGAAGTTGAAAAACATGTTCTCCCATACATTCCAACTGCAAATAGCCGTTTTGTACGAAATAAAGTATAGTAATTTTTTTTCATCAAAGTAATCACCCATGCAATCGATGCATCTTTGCCAACGCAGTGGCAGTTCATCGATGCCCTTCTTGAAGGAACTAGATGGACGGGAGGCGACCAACTCTTCAAAGGCATTTTGTACTGCCTTTCAGGTATTAATTTTATTCCCGCCAAAAAGTTATCCAAATTCTGGAAAAAGTAGAAGTCTGTAGGTACTAGGTCTGGTGAGTACGGCGGATGACGGAGAGCTTCTAACCCCAGCACTTGTACTTGGAGACCAAAGTCGAAAAACATGTTCACTCCAACTGCAAATAGCCGTTTTGTACGAAATAAAGTATAGTATTTTTTTTTCATCAAAGTAATCACCCATGCAGTCGATGCATCTTTGCCAACGCAGTGGCAGTTCATCGATGCCCTTCTTGAAGGAACTAGATGGACGGGAGGCGACAAACTCTTCAAAGGCATTTTGTACTGCCCTTCTGGTATATAATTTTATTCCCGCCAAAAAGTTATCCAAATTCTGGAAAAAGTAGAAGTCTGTAGGTACAAGGTCTGGTGAGTACGGCGGATGACGGAGAGCTTCTAACCCCAGCACTTATACTTGGAGACCGTCTGTTGTGCAGTGTTGTGGGGTCACGCGTTGTCGTGCACGAGCAGCGGGGACGAGCGAGCGACAGATGAGCGAGCTTCTCCATGATACTGTTCAATTCTTGACAGTACACATCTGCAGTAATGCTCATCCAGTTTGGTAAGAAGCTGTGATGAATCACAGCGCCACTAGACCACCAAACAGTGACCATCACTTTTCTAGGGGTAATTTTTCCTTTAGGGCATTGATTAGGTGCTGAACCAGGATCTAACCAACTTGCTGAGCGCTTGCGATTGCCAAACAGAATCCATTTTTTGTCGCAGGTAACAATGCGGTTCAAAATTCCTTCGTTTCTGTGCCTGTTGAGAAGCGAAAAGCAGGCCTCGACGCGCACGTTGCGTTGATGATCGTTAAGTTCGTGGGGCATCCATTTGTCAAGCTTTTTTACCTTGCCAATTTGACGCAAATGGACAAATATTGTTTCGATGCTAACTATAATCGAAATATATATAATCTTAAAAATTAAATTTTCAGATCGAAATTACGGACGGAAACGGAAGCGGGCACACCAACTACTGGTTGTGCGTTCGTTTGTACTGTTCGATCTGTAAACGTCGTTGATGTTACATGCCGCTTGTGCCGCGTTGTTGCCAAGACGGTACTCATATTCCATAATTACTCGAATTTTCGACGTAGCCATGACGACAAAATAGATTCAAACGTGATGAAAATATTACACAAATCAATACACATAAGACTGATTTTGAATCATGAACACTATGTTTATATAATAAAATTAATTTGAAATTAGAATTCATAGCAGCCAAACAAAAACCATTTTTATTTGAAATGGCCAGTATTGCTACCACCCCAAACGAAAACTGGCCCTGGTAACATATAACGTACGCACATTGAGGGCAGACAAAAAGAGCGTTGAGCTAGAAGAAGAAATAGATAAATTGCACTGGAATGTCATGGGTTTATCAGAAGTCCGAAGAGAGGGCGAGGACATGATAACTCGGAAATCCGGCAACCTATTATACTACCGGGAAGAGAAGATGGCGATTGATTTCGTCATAACCATTAAAAGCCAAATATTCAATGATGTTTCTGTGATCCATAGGGTGAAAACTGGTAGTGATCAACGAATGGTAAGAGGAACATTGAATATTAATCTAGAGAGGTTTAGTCTCAATAAGGTCTATGCTCCGGCCCTCTAGCGATCATATCCAAAACTCCGGGAGCTTTCAACTCGAACACCGTTGGTGTTAAAGAGACGATTCACCGGAACACAGGCTCCAAAGTGTTCCCAAGAGACATGTCTATTGGGAAAAGTTGTATTATGAAGCTGAAGTCCGAGGACAGTAGTGTAGCGTCGAACCAACCAGAGGTTTTGAGAGAGATTGAGAACTTCAACTCAAAATCAGAAATGGGGAGATCCTTAGAAGAACTAATGTTGCCAACATAGCTGAAAGTATAAGCTAAAGTGGCAATACGCGTGGCATACTGCTTGGCCGTCAGGGCAAAAGGGTTCTCGAGTGGAGACCGCCAACGGAAAACGCAGTATGGGACGTGGTGAAGGCCGCTGGTAATCGTTGGATGAGGGCGGCATGTGACCGGGCGTTGTGGAAATCTATGGGGGGAGCCCTTGCAGCGGACGCCCTTTGGCTGATATGATGATGAAACATTTATGAACATCTTACTGTTTACATAGAAGGTCGACTGAGCTCAAGTACTTTGAAGTGTAAAATGAATCCAAAAATAGCTTATTGGCAGGTAAAACGAATGAAATAAACGCGATATATTTCCGTAAGTTATTTCGATTCAATACGTACATAATATGTAAAAGAATCGCTTGCTTATAGCATAAGCGATAGACTGCCAGAATCGGAATTATGACGTTATTTTTATTTCTTTATTACGAATGCATACATTTTGCATCTATGACGTGAACAGCCACAGGTACTTAAAAGCATTTTATCACAAAATCCAAATTTGTTACCAAATCATTTTAGCTATGAATCCAATAGAGTATAAGAAATATCTTGTAGCTCTGTATTGAAGTTATAAACATAAAAAGTTGATGGTACTCTTCAATGGTGCCCACAAAAGTATCAAGGTAAAGCTCTCATAACTCCAAATATTTGTTGTTGCTTTTCACTTGATTGAATTAGAATTGAAGGAAAGTTCCTTGGGAAATAATCACCCACCTGCCACGGAAACTGCCGCCTCTTTGTGGGAAGTCCTCATTGTCCTCCTTAGGAGGTCTCTTGTCTTCTTTGAAGCTCTTCTCGCGTCGGAAGCTCTTCTTTTTTCCATCGTCAGAAACACTCTCTGGCGAGCTAAAGCTGTCTGGAGCGTCTTTGCGTACAGGAGTCGTGACTTTGATCTGTGCGTAATAATCAAGTCCTCCGATCATATTTAGACTGTAAGTATTTTTGGTTTCTTTGCTGTCATCATATCAGCCAAAAGACATCCACAGCTGAAGAAAGGACTCCCCCATAAATTACCGTTTACATACATACAGATTGTAATCTATTGTCATTTTGGGGGGAATTGCCAGTTCCCACCATACCTGGCAGGCGGGTTGATGAGCGCAGTATGGCTACTGTTCCAGAGAAGGTATGCTGCTGCCCATCCCTCTGGTTTAGAGTACTTTAGTCGCCTTTTACGACATCCACGGATGCGATGGACTGGTGCTTTATTCTTAGTCCAAACAGCACATGTAATGCAGACAGCATTGCTGTGTAAGTTTTTTTTTTTGGGAAAAACAGCACTGGGCTTTGTTTGTTTCGAAAATATAATAACTGGTTACTTGTTCTTAAAAAATTCGTTATGGTAATAATTTGTTCTATGTTAAAAGGTAAATAGTGAAGTGCTTCTCACTCAATGACTTTGGCAACATTCAATACAAAAAACTATTTTTCATAAAAAATTGTTTTAGTGCTGGTAATTAAGTCCCCAATCCCCTCAAAACCCCCCAATGAACCCACAACACATCCATATCGGTGGTTGTGGTGATCTTTGGGGGAGGCCTGTGTCCAGCAGTGGACTTCATTCGGCCGAAATTATGAATTAAGTCCAGAAATTATTACATCAACTAAGTAACCTGTGTCACCATAAATTATTTATATTTATTTTGCTCTTCGACTAAGGTATAGTGATATTGATACCAAGTTTTACTATCAAGTCGATAAACAACTTTTAGCGTCAAGTTATCAATTTTATTATCATATTTACTTTAAATGCACTGCATAAAATAGGGATAGCAGGTAACAAGTTACATTGCCATCATTTAACTAGACAGGCGTTAACCCTCATCTATCTAAGAACCATAGTTCTATCAGTAATTCCAGAGTTATAAACACTTTAGAAGCCATTAAGGTAATGTTAACAACTTTCTAGTACAGTTATTAAAGCCAAAAACTAGCTACAGTCTTTAAATAATAATTGAAAATAGATTCTGAACAAATAATGATGATAAATGATGCACAGAAATAAATTTTAATATTGTGTCTCATAATTTCAGTCGAATTTAATCCACTTCAAATTAAATCACTTAATGACACAAGCCTCCTCCTAAAGATAGCCACAACAACCGGTCTCTGTGTGTTGTTTGCTTATTGTGGTGTTTTGCCACTATCGTCACCTTGGCAGGTGGGTTAACAATAGCTGTTGAGCTGTTAATGGACACTGCTGCCCATCCTCTTATTAATTCCTTCCTTAATTCTATAGTCGCATTTTACGATACCCACGGGATTAGATGGGTTGGTGCTATTCATAGCCGGCACCACGCACAAATAATAAATAAAATAATGTGTCCTACAGTCATTAATCTAAGCATTATAGTTTTTTAGAAATAATGAATTATAGGCCCATAATTTAAGTTTTTTTTCAAAAAGGTAGCTTTTGGGCTTAATGGCCTTCTAGTTACAGGATGGCAGTATACTACATCATCTTAAACAATAATATATTTTTTTAATTAAGCCACTGCATTTGTTAATACTTGAAAGTACCCATAACAATGACAGAGAAGCCACTTTAACCATTGTTTAAGGTTCCAGCACTGGTACTTTCAAGCCCTTATAAGGAACTCACCTCATTTGAACTTCTAGGCTGTGATAACTGGGTCATTCTCCTGGCTACGTCCAATGGTGGGTTGACAGTTTCATCAATCAGTGAAACCACCATAGTAGTAGACAATATGCCGACAATATGGGCAGTCAGGGTTTTCTCCAGAGCAAGCATTTCTAGTTGGTTGGATGTCTTTGTTTCTACAGGCCTGTTTTCAAAACCCTTTGCAGGAAAGAAAATTATAAACTTCAAAATAGTTCAATACATTTTTAATACTTTGGATTACTAGTTGACAAATAAGGAACTAGATACTGAATTGGGATATACAACTTCATAAAAATATTCCATCTGATAATGACTATATACTTGTAATATATTTCAAAATGTAAAATCAATGTGCATATCACTGTGAAGAAGAATAAAGAAGAAACTAGGAGACATCAGGTATGAGATTATAAAACCTACCTTTAAAGCGCATTTCATTGCCTGTGCTGGTAGTCTTATTAGGTCCGGAGTAATGGTCCTTAAGTCAGACACCTCAACCTCTTGCTCATTGCCATAGTCAACATAAACTACAACCATTTTTTGCCCTCTGGTGTCTCTGACTCTTGCTCTGTACCAGTTGTTGTCATCAGGGAAACGTGCACAGCAAGCAGCACCAACCGGCAAAGGACCTGGAGAAGAGCTGTTCTCACAGTGTGCCCTCACAGCATCCATAACAGCATTCAATTCATCAATCTTATCAGACAACTGTACAAAGAACTTAATACAGCTATCCACATATGACACTAGGACCAATTGGCTGGAACTCAAAGGAAGCATTTCAATCCACTTAAACTGCAACTTGTCCTTCATGTTAGCCATCAACAACTCCAGCACATTCTTATTATCCAAGTACAGCTCTCCATACTGTATCAATGGAGGCCCTTCTGGTGCCACCACTTTAAGTGTCATGACCTTCCCATTAACTAACTGTTTGAAAGCCTCATTCAAATGAGGCCCCTTCTCCAATTTCTTCACACCAGACAAACAGAATCTCATAGCAAACACATTTGGCTTCACAAACTCTTCAGGTATATCAAAAATATCATAGTAAGACACCATTTCAGTGTCACCAAAATCAACAAAGAATAACTTGCATTGAGATCCAGAGAGGTTCATAACTATAGCCCTGCATATGATTCGGTCACCAGACATTCTGCCTAGGCACACTGTGCCAATCATGGGTGGCTCAGTCAAACTGCTATGAGGCCTCTTATTTATGTCATCCATCATATCCTGCAATTTTTTTGCATCACCCACTAGCTGCACTGCAAACAATTCCGGACCTTCCTCCGCAAATGAGACAAAAACTTTATGCTGAGAGTTTGCTTCCAGCAATCTGCTCTTATAAGTAGTGGATTTCTTGGGAGAAGTTGGTTTGGTAGCTGCCACTGGAGTTGGTGGTGGTGTTGAAATATTTACAGTCGCAACTGTTGGAGAATGTTGCGGTTGACGTACTGGAGCCCTTAGATTAACTGGATTCCTAGATGCTTTGTTGACTATCAGGCGTTGACCAATAAGAGAAGGAGTCATTGGTATGCTCCCATTAAAAGGCAGAGTAGTATTTTGCTGCAGGCGCATCGCTGATGCGGGGTTTGATGGGAAATTCTGATTTATCAAAAATGGTACATGTTCAGGATAATTTGAAGACTCATTAACGAAACTGGGCTGCCAGATAGGTACTTGTTGATTGTCACTAGTCAGCTGAAGAAGTAATACCTCTTGTTTCGCAAGTGGTATTGCTACGCCAAAGCGAATAGAGACAAGATGCGAAGATAGATCGGTACCTTTGAACTGAACAGAAATTATAGGTAATGTGCGAGTTTGCACGTCAACAGTCGCCGGATACTCTGCGTAACAAAGCAGACTCTGAAGTTTCAGTAGAAGCGGTTCTTCCCATCTGCCAGACGGATTCATTACTCCCGATAAATAATAGTCAGTTGCTTGACCACGCAACTGAAGGAATAGAGGGTCGTAGTTTTCAAAGAAACGTATAGCGCTGAGCGAAATAATGTCCTTATTTCCATAGTCAATAAAGTGTACACCAACCAAGCCGGTGCTTAAACTTGTCGTATTAATAACTTTTGCTCGGTAATACGTTCCATCTTTGTATTTGGCGGCACAAATGACGCCTTCGTGAATTGCGGCCGGTGGAACAGCTCCAATACCTTTTTCAAGATTTTCTCGAGCTGCATCAAATAGGCTCTCTATCATTAACGAAGCTTGATGATCGACCTGCCCACTTATTTTTAGAAAATGACCCTCGCCGTCCACATGGGTCACAAAAAGACGAAAAGAACGAGTGTTTTCTGACAGCATAGCCATTTTTGAAAATAATGGTTTAACAGTAGAAACTATAATCGTACGACTTACACAACTTTTCTACCTAGGAACAGGAATACTAAACTCAATCAAATAGCATCACACATTCGCTAAACTTATAAAAAAACACAGCCAGCTTTCTTTTCCGTTTACGTTACGTTTTCAATAAACATGGCGAATCGCCGCATCGTAACATTGACGTACTCTGTGGCTGTAACTAACAGTGTTGCCAACCACAGAGTACCTTTTTACAATCTGAGATTGCCAACTCGCATGCCAAGTTTCACGCTAAATATATCTCGAAAAATTAGAAGTGAGACCTATATACTCAAACAGGTTTTAAGACTAGGTTTCTCCTAGGTAAAACCTAGTCTCTCATCTGCGTACAAACGCGTGTCGAGTATTTAGAAGTATTGACAAGTGTAAGGGTTCTCACCCTTACACTTGTCAATACACCCAACGAGTCTAAGGGTGAGATTCAGAAACGAGTCTAAGGGTGAGATTCAAAAACGAGTCTAAGGGTGAGATTCAGAAACGAGTCTAAGGGTGAGATTCAGAAACGAGTCTAAGCGTGAACTAACGCTTCCATCTGTCAAAATGCACTACTACACTACGCACCATATTTTGACAGATGGAGTTTGTTAAGTAACACGGTCGACTATCGTTCGACATCGCCATCCAACTCTTTCACTCACACATGCGTCCATCGAGCGCGTCTGCGTCTATGCCATTTCTCGCGCGATTATCCTCGCTACTTGTTATTTTTGAATGGCGCTATTTTTATAGCGTCAAGTTGGAGCCAGCGTAGCGTGCGCTATGCGTTGCGTGCATATAGCGCGCTATTTAATCGCGCTAGACGCTATATTAACCACCACTAACTACTATACTAGAAAAAAAAGGGCGGGAAACTCAAACTAGCGCGGTTATCATTTTGATTTTCTTGAACTGAAATTTTTATTTTCAAACGTTTATTTATCGGTAGAGTAGTTTTATGTAAATTTATATCGTTTTTATTGTGTATATATTGTAGTGTTAGCGAGGATTTGGTAAGTTCTTTTATACATATGGAAATATGAACGAGCCCCCTGATATCGTTGATCCTGGTGGTATAAACCTCCAGGTTTCACAGTTTGTAACAATTAGTAATGATGCATCTAGCATGGATACAATCGGATCCGTCTCCACTAATAAGAGAAAGAGGACTAAATCAGTACGAGTTTGTAAACATTGCAACAAAAAACGAAAAAAGAGAACTAGTATGGATTTAGGAAAACTTACCCCCAACGACTGCATGTGTGACGAAAGTGATACGCCCCGGGACTCAAAACAAATTAGCATTAATAAGCACTGCTTCTGCTTTGTTGAGTACGAATAATGTTACACTAGACAATAAAAATATGAATACGGTTGTTGAACTACTCCTGTGGGTAAGAAATTATATGATTCATCGGATGCTGCCCCATTTTCGGTACATGTGCAGAAGCAGCAGATGGAGGGTTCCACCACCTTAAACACACCTTATAATTTTTTAAATATTGTTAATGGGGGTCTTAAGAAGATCGGAAGAAACAGATTATCACTCTCATTTTCATCATACCAGTCTGCGAACTCTTTTGTTTCCTCAAATGTACTTATTGATTATAATTTTAATCCCATCATCCAGCACTACTAGAATGGGTCTAATTAAGGACGTTCCTACGGAGTTAACGCCTGAAGAGGTGATCGATAACATAACTGTTCTGATTGGCTGTGGTAAAATAATAAAAGCCCGCCGCCTTAACTATAAGGTGATGGTCGATAATCGTCCAACCTCGAAACCATCTCAATCTGTAGTTTTAACCTTCGATGGACAAGTATTGCCTAAACGAGTTTTCATGTGCTTTAATTCACTACCAGTTGAATTGTACACTTTCCCTACGGTGCAGTGTTATAAATGCTGCCGATTTGGGCATACAAAAGCATATTGTATAGGGAATCCACGATGCTTTAAATGTGGTCAGGGTCATTGCGGTGACACTTGCACAGTGGATGAAGAATACGTCTCTTGTTGTCTATGCTCTGGTTCACATTTAGCTACTAGTAAGTCATGCCCGGAATATATTAGGCAAAGTGAAATTAAAATGACTATGGCCAAAAGTAGAATTTCATACTCTGAGGCTTCTAAATTACACAAACCAGTTACAAAGTCCTATGCGGATATATTATCATCCAATACATATTTAAAAAACTAACTCATATAATAAACAGTATTCTTAAAACCTCGAAAGCCTCCTAAATCCTCGAATGAATATGATCGCGCTGCCCATGAACAATTAATCAAAGAATGCAATATTCCTCCTCCAAGTAACGGTTGTGCTCTGAATTCACAGTCAGAGATTAGTAGTAAACCTACAATTACAGAAATTATAATTTCTTTAATCAATCTTTTAACTCAATGTAAAGTTATTTCACCGAACAACGCTGCACCCCTGTTGAATCAGTTTACAAATATATTTAATAATGGATCGCAATCCAGCCAGATTGATCCAGTGGAATTGCCGCAGCATTAGTGGTAAAAAAGTTATCTTTTGTTTTTAATTAATAAGTATGATCCATTTGTTATAACTCTTTCGGAGACTTGGCTTAAGCCAGAATCTTTGTTTAAGACTTCTGGTTATGCCTGCCTACGAGAGGATAGATCCGATGGGTATGGTGGAGTAGCTATACTCATCAAAAAATCTTTATCGTTCTCTTATCTTCCTCTTCCTACTCACAGCAGTAATCTATCAATTATTGCTGCCTGTGTAAATAATATTTGTTATGTTTCTGTATATATTCCTCACCCTTCATTTCAGACTTCAATTTTTAAACCATCGTTTATTTCCATCTCTTCAGTCTCTCTCAGATCTTGTTGATAGTTCTAGTTATTGGGCCTATAAAATCCTCCCTGTTTAGTGATAAGTTATCGTAAATTTCTGTCTCTTCAAGCGACCACGCGCCGTTTTATTGTTCACCCCTTATTTACTTCAAGCTATGAATCATTGCTAATAAACGCCAAATATAATTTTAAACTTAGATATTATATAACGGTGATAATAACACTCATGTACATTTTAATTTTATTTTCGAACACAACTGGCGCGTTTGGCATCATATTTATACTGATGCATCTAAAATTACATCGGTTAGTTGTGTGGGAGTTGGAGTATTTCATCACCACTATAACGTTGTCCAAAAGATTAAGTTTCCAGAGGAGACATCAGTCTTTACTGGAGAATGTTATGGAATTTTAAAGGCTATAGAGTACATTATTTTAATGAAGTTAAAGAGAACCATAATTTTTTCAGATGCATTGAGTGTTTTACAAACTCTGGCCAGATTTCCTTTTAAAAGTCAGTCGTATTCCCCATTCATTGTAGTCACTACGGAAAAATTATATGAGTGTAGTTTAAAAGGATATAGTGTATCTTTCGCATGGCTTCTGGGCCATGCAGGTATCAGAGGAAACGAACGAGCTGATCGTCTTGCGAAGGAAACGATTGAGTGTAGTTTGTCTGTATATAAAAACTACTGCCATGACTTGGCCGCTCTGCCACGCATTTATCTTAAGGAATCCTGGGATGATGCTTGGACAGTCAGTGCTCGAGTCACAGGTAGAGACTACTATCAAGTACAACCTTCTATACCTTATAAGCCATGGTTTTATAAAGCTAATTTTAACAAGTTAGTAACGAGTATTTTAATCCGCATGAGAATTGGGCATAGTTGTACTCCTGGTCACCTGGTTAAACTTGGTATTATTGACAATGCTGCTTTAGTGTGGAGCCGAGGTTGGAGATCTGAATCATATATTTTGTGCTTGTCCATGACATGACCATTCATTACTTTTCAATAGTCTAGTTTCTCTTCATATTTCTCTTCCCACTTCTGTACAAATATTATAAGTAACAATCTTTTAGTATATAAATAAATGTTTATCTCTATTTATTATTTCAAATAAAATAAAGATATCATTTGTTTTTGTTTAGTATTGATTTAAAATCTTAATATTAAGTATGTATATACATTACTGTAAAATAAATTGTAACGATTTCAAAATTTCGATCTATTTACAATCATAATACTTGTTTCCCAAACTTTTACGTTGTTTAAACTTGTCCTTGGCAAAATGGCTTTGGGTACAATTGCCATTAAGAAAAAAACTACTACACTAAATCACAGAGCAATATAATACACGTTGTTAGTGGTGGTTAATATAGCGTCTAGCGCGATTAAATAGCGCGCTATATGCACGCAACGTATAGCGCACGCTATGCCGGCTCCAACTTGACGCTATAAAAATAGCGCCATTAAAAAATAACAAGTAGCGAGTATAATCGCGCGAGCAATGGCATAGCACGGGCGTGGCGAGCTGAGCAGCAATCATCGCGTGAATTCGCTTGCTATCGACCGTTATCTAACGCGTTGATTATAATATTTATTTGTCTACGATTCACTAACAATGTACGTACATCAAAAATTCGGAAAATTTTAATATTAACATACATGAAATATGATGACGTCAATAATAGGCATACACAACATCAACAATTCCGTTCTATGAAAACTGCTGTAAGAAATTAATAATATCAGAAATATAACCCTATCTTATATTAATTACTACACAAAAATCTACTAAGTCTGGAAAGTATGAGGAAAAGTTTACTAACTTTTCTTTACTTCCCATTTTATTTTGATATATATTATTTTACGTATCGAATATACTATAATGTATTCAAGATCAAGAATATAAAACAACGCGCTGTACATATAAAGCGCGCTGTCTTAATACAGCGCGCTATCTGTACAACAACATTTAGCATGATTCAAGAATATTCACCGCGTTTTTATCGCGTCAGGCGCGTACGATCAGTTCGTTATAACTATAGCGTGTAAAATAGCGCGCTATTTTATTATAGCAAATAGTCTGTAGCTCGCTATGGCCATATAGCGTTTTTGAACACCACTACACATACGTAGTATCTCTAATTGTAATTAGTCTGTGCACTACACATTGTACATTAGTTTATTGTAATAAATGTTTAATCTATGTTGTACATTGTACTAAATCATAAAAACAGTGCCAGTGCCACGGGCGGTCAACTACCAACATATAAAAAGTTGCTTAGGTTGACAGTCAACATGCAAAATGAAAGCTACCTCACTCCCCGTACCTACTGTTAACCCCCCCCCCCCCCCCATCTGTATATTTTGAAATGACGTCATTTTTAGTTTTACCGGCAGTCATAGGACGTTGCCATGACCACAGCATGACACTGAAAAAATATCAGTCTTGTCAAATTATTAAATTCTAATGCTTTCCTTGTGAAGTATTTTATTTAATTATTATTAATTATTTTTTATTTTTCACTGTAAATATTATCCTTAATAAGAAAATAAAAAATAATAAAAACGTCTTGGTACATACGATGGAACCTCTTTTTTTGGCATTGTGGCTATTATGTTGGTGCATAAACCAAGACCCTCTTTATTAAAAAAATAAGTGTCATTTTTAAAGATGGGCTAAAGTGTTATAATTTTTCAATGAATTATACTGCTGTGTTATATTTTTTAAACTGTTGTTTTAAATTGTTATAATATTTATTAAAATGTTATTTGAAATAATGTTATATCTTAGAGTGTTATAACTTATATGCGTCGTTGTATTATAATTAAAGTGTTGTTTATTATAATTATAATGAGTTGTATTTTATTTTTGGTTAAAGCGTTGTTTGTTATAATTATAATGAGTTGTATGTTATTTAGTGTTACATTGTATTGAAAGAGTTGTATTACATTATAAAAGTTAATATTACGGTTTGATTTTATTTAGTCTTTTGAGTTGTATTTGGTACAAAATAAGTTGTGTTCATATCTAGAACACTTAAATCATTTACACTTTACACTAGACCTATATTTACACCCGGAGGATGGGCTGCAGCGTCCTTCGAATACATTAGCAGCTCAACTGCGATCGCCAACCCGCCTGCCAAGCGTGGTGATTATGGCAAAACCCCCCAATGAGCATACAACATACCGATGTCGGTCGTTGTGGTGATCTTTGAGGGAGGCCTTTGTCCAGCAGTGGACTTTGTTCGGCCGAAATGATGATATTTACACCTTATAGCATACGTAATCGAACTACGATGATGATGATGATGAAAACGAAATTAAAATATTTACTAAACTAAACTACCTACTTGTTCCAAAATGTTGCAAAACCTAAACATTATATAGTTTGTCGGTAGCAACTGCAAATAAATATTCGCAATTTAAAACCAACGAAATATGTTCGGTGCAATGAACTAAAAACTAACTACTGTTAAAATGTAATTCTTGGAGTTCATTATAAATTAATCATGCTATCTCATTATTTTTGGTTGTAGCAAGTCAAAGTAGCTCTTATTTCTAAGTAAAGAGTGCTCATTTAACCTTGAATAAGTAAAACAACCGCCATCTATTATAAGTTAGATTGAATTACTTAGTTCTTCGATATCGTACGTACATGTACTGTGATCTAAACGAAGCTAGATGGCGCTGTAACCAAAATATCGAAATTAAAATTAAAACAATGGCTATAATATATATTATAACAGTCTTGTTAAATTTCTAATAATTTGTTATACTGCTATAAAAATATATTTGAATATTTAATGTGTTATGTGTTATAACGCCCAACTTTAGTCATTTTCCATGTTAGCTGTCTGCTATTGGCGAGAAAATATGTTCCGAGTCGACCGTCTGATACGAAGTATCTTACTACCATAGAATACATTTACCAAGGGTTACTACCTAGTCTGTGGCCAGTGCGATGGAGACATTACATTAAAATTGAGATTGAACACATTACTTTAAATATATTTAATTTTAAAAAAAGTGGGCTTGATGAGGCCACTTTTGTTGTTAGATTCGGAAACGTTTCATGTAATTTAGTTATTGTTGTCTACAATTTATAAACGATAATGATTGAAACTTGTTCGAAAAGATGTATGTTATTCGGAACCGTCTGTTTAGGAATGTGAGTTTACATGATTTCTTCATATTTTCAGTATCTGGTTATAAACTTATAAGTGGAACATCTTGGCAGTTGTATTAAATTCCACTTCTCTCAATTTGTTTTAATACACACAGGCATACATTTAACTACATTTATAGAAAAGAAAGTTGCACTGCTCTGAACATGCAATGAATATTATATTTATATTCAGAAAATCTAAATACAGTATTCAGTTACTTGTATCATTGTAAGCCCAGTCTTATCAGAAACTGGAACTGTGACCAATAATTTATGTAACAATAATAACACCACTATAATGCACACCAAAAAAATAATACAAGGATTAATGCACTACTATATCTTATTGCAAATTAGTGATCTTTTCCAGAAAAGTAGAAGTATAGTATGAATTACCTGTTGTAATAAATACATACTACAATATACTTGGGGTATATTATACTATTATTATGAACATTTCTTTCAGATTGACCATTGTTGTGCTTATATTAGAGTCTCATTTAGCAGACTCACTTTCAGGCAGCCACAAAATGAAGAATAAGACTTTTCCAACTGAGAATAACTCTACCTGTTGGATGCATCAACCATACTCAATCATAAGTGAATGTCACCCTTGTTCAGGTAAAGTTATATATATTGATTTGCAACTGGACACCTATTGGATTTAGGAATTACTTATTCTATAAAGGCTCTATTATCTATAGCAACACTATCTAAGTAAACAGAGAGGGTGAGACAGGTGAGATTGAGAAACGAGTATAAGAGTGAACTTACGCTTCCATCTGTCAAAATGCACTGCTTACGCCCCTATCTTTGACAGATGGAAGCATAAGTTCACGCTTAGGGTGAGATTCATAATCAAGTCTAAGCTAAGTTCACGCTTCCATCTGTAAAAATTAGGGGCGTAAGTAGTGCATTTTGACATATGGAAGCATATGCTGCAGAAGCAGAATGAAAAGTAAAATCAAGTGTAACACTCGGAAAGTTGAGGCGTTACATAGAAAGGGAAAAACATATATATCTATAGGATTTAACGTGCAAAAGAATGAGATGGAATACATTACACAGCGTATCTTATTCTCGGGGCCTCCTCTTTGTGCGATGCTTCGTAGTCTCACTGTATAGTTCACTACCTCTGGCTCTGGTCTGAGAGTTGAATGTGTGCGTATGTTTGTACGTGTGTGTTGTGTGCCTGCGTATTACGAAGTTCTGCCGCAACTTGTATACTGCTGCCGAGTACAGGGTATGCATGCTATATAATACATATAGCATTTATTGTATCAATACAACGTACATAAACAGCAACTGAGCCATCAACTTGTAATGTTTTGATTATATTTACTAGCCGTACCCGCCCGCTACGCTAGGCGCAAATTATATTTACACCTATTCATGTATTCTGGACCCTGCTGCAAGATATAAAATTGGAACACACATGAAAATTTAAGTTATAATTCATGTATTGATCCCGAAAATTTTCATTGAGAACCGTTGAGCCATTTCGGCGCCTATTCGAGATAACATTCAGTATAGTAAAATGATAATTGTAAATGTTACTATTACGCTTGATGCATAAATAATAATATAATGGCTGAAAACTGAGGGTGTGTGAGAAGGCTTATTGTGTGAGGAGACCGGCTTCGGTCTCATCCCTACTCCGTGCTGTTTACTGGGCGAGAAATGACACCGGTAGACGCCTGGGGGGGATAACTTACCAAGTGATAATTGATCAGTTATCGAGCGGGATGAAAATTTACTAAAACAACTATTAAAAAATAGGGGTTGGTGATAGAAGGGTGAAAATTTAGGGTTGTATGTATTTTTTAATGCCACATTATAAAAAATTAAAACAAATTTTTGTCCAAAAAAATACAAAATTTAGGGGTGGACAACCCTTATCACTTAGGAGTATGAAAAATAGATAGTGGCCGATTCTCAGACCTACTGAATATACATATAAAATTTCATAAAAATCGGTCAAGCCGTTTCGGAGGAGTATGGTAACTAACACTGTGACACGAGAATTGTATATATTAGATATAACATAATTATCGTTCGTAAGGAGTAAACTCCAGTCGTGTGTGTCTGAGCTGACACACACACACTTTTATTATCTGTAAATGTTTGCTTCCCTTTTTATAGATTTTGAAATACGAAGTAAGAGCATAGGGGTATGCATTCATACGAGTTTCAAAGAAATCCTGAAATGTGAAAATGGTGAAACAGTAACTAGAAGGTATGTTATTCCTAGAAATAATTTTATGGGTATTAAAACTAAAAATATTTCCTGAAATACATAACATTTTAATACATAATAATAACAATAATTCTTCTAGAAACCAATCAGGAAATACCATGTACGCTGAAAATTGTTGCCGACTTTGGGAAAAGTTTTGCTCATTTATATGTTAATATTATAAGCCTATTATGTATTTACTTTCAGTTGTGACAGAGTGGCCTATTTAGAAGAGAGGGCGTACTGGAAGTTCACAATATGGTCGTTTGTGACTGGCGTGGCTTCTTCAATGGCAGTCATGTTAAGATTAAGAGTTCTAAATTATCGAGCTAAGTTACGAGCAAGACAAGTTCTAAGCAATGGAGCTATTTAAGTAGGGTATATTATCTGTAAGATTACAATTTTATTTATTTAAGTCAGTTCGTAGGTTTGCTACATATGACTTGAAGTAATATTTCGAACATGTAAATATATTATCTATATTAAAAATGTTTTTTTTTTGTGAATGTCCTACAGAATAAGACTGAAAAAGTTAAGACATCAATCCTGATTTAAAAATGCTAATGGGCGGTTTTTTTTTTTTTGACCTCCTCCTGTTTTAGTGCATGTAAATGTTTTTTTTCTAATTCGCTCATGTAACAAGTCTAATATTGGATTAAGATTGTTATTAAATTTTTACACTAGCAATTAAAATAATAGCTATGGGAATTCATCCAACATATCAATTAAAACAAAAGATTTTTATGATGAATAACCACTTTTTGACATGTAAAGTGCGTGAATACTTCCTGAAATTGTTTTGTCTTCGTCATTAGAGATAATATTTATATCAGATATTTTTATGTATTATATTTAGCTAATTATAATTATGTAATATAGGATAGGGATCATCATTTCGGCCGACTATAGTCCACTGCTGGATACAGGCCTCCCCCAAAGATCACCACAACGACCGATATGGGTGTGTTGTGGGCTTATTGGGGGGATTTGCCATAATCGCCACGCTTGCCAGACGGGTTGGCGATCGCAGTTGAGTTGTTAATGTACTCGAAGGAAACTGCTGCCCATCCTCCGGCTAATCCCTTAGTCGACTTTTACGACACCCACGGGAGGAGATGGGGTGGTGGTATTCTGAGCCGGCATCATATCTGAGTCCGTGTGGTGTCCGGATTAAGAATATAGCACCACTCCATCTCATCCCGTGGATGTCGTAAAAGGCGACTAAGGGAATCTAAATCAGAGGGATGGGCAGCAGCGTCCCTTCTGTGAAACGGTAGCCATACTGCGCTCACCAACCCGCCTGCCAAGCGTGGTGAGTATTGGCAAGTTCCCCTCAAAATGATGATACAATTGTGGAAGTCTGTGGGGGAGGCCTTTGTTCAGCAGTGGACGTATAAATGGCTGATATGACCACACGGCACAGGATAGGAATACATACATACATATGTATTCGTATTTTTAATTCAGTCTTTTTTAACATTATCTATAGCTTAGTTTTCGTACCTCTAGAATATAATAGAATATAACTTTATTGTACACCAAAATAATATAAAGGATTATTTACAATAGTTAGCGTGGCACAATGGGCGGTCTTATCGCTAAAAGCGATCTTTTACAGACAACCTTTGGATGGATTTAAAAGTAGGGAAATAAAGAAATTCAGGTAGTCTGTGGTGTACTGAACCATGATGTAGGTAATGATATCGATATATATACAAGAAAATACAGGTATTTGCATAAATAAATAGTATAACTACACCAATTTGCATATTAATACATAAATACAAATATATAATATAATATTATACATATATATTTGCTGATACAATACTGGATATCCAAGTGAACTAAAGAGATAGATAATGCTCTTTTACCATTTTTTAAAATGCTCGTAATGATTGAGCTTGTTTAATTGTATTTTATCGAAGTGATTTTGTTAATCCAAAGGCTGACAGGTAGGGCATGCCTCATGGCATTAAGTCCGCCTTGTGTACACTCAGTGTACATAAAGGTTTAAATAAATAAATAAAACGGTAACCAAATCTTCTAATTACTTCGCTTTTTTGTATGATAGCAAACAACATTGTTTATTTAAGAACCATAAACAGTGATATTTGAACCTATTAAATTACATTAATTTGCGTGTATTTACATTTTTATTTAAAAATAATTTCATATCGAAGATCATAATAAAGTTTTGTTACCCATTTTAAACGTTATTATAAACTGCTACACATTTTTTATTTATACTAATAGCAGCATTAATAGCCTAATATCAAACTGCATTTTTATAAAGCTCACCGTTAATTGTGCTATTTTTTTTTGTTGTAAATAACACGTTGCCCCACACTAGGATTTCTCCTGTGTCGTGGGTGCGTTTACAGACATGACTTCCACATACAATACACCCAGACCAGGAACGACTACCTGCAGATCATGCAAATATTTGCGTGCGGGAATCGAATCCGGAGCGCAGCAGTCGACTGTATCTGCACTGCACTGCACCAACCGTGCCGTCATAGAAATTGAGAGTGGCGCATAGAATCAAGTTTAATATTTGGCAAGGTAAGTTACCGAAATTTAAACGAGTTTTAGTACGTATTTATATATTATTGTATTTTAGAGATATATAAAATAAACTGAAAATGAAGTCTATAGACAGTTTTTTACTTTTATAGTCGCTAATTTTTATTTTAAGTTTTTTTATGGATGAAGACTGCAAAATGTTAGGTACCTCAGTTTGGTTACCATGTCCGTGGTAATGTTTAGGCTGACACCGAAATTAACCAAACTGATGTTATGGTGTCCCAACTAGAACAAAATATTAAGTATTTATAAAAATTCATAGATGGCACCACATGTAGCAAATATAAAATTATCAATCACTTAAAACCATTAAACGGCAGATATTAGATGAAGTAAGATTCGTACGTATTCGTATTCACGTTTTTTTCAACAGAAAATAAAAATTAAGCTTTTTAGTTCCATTCGATCTCATTTCAAAGATCACGGAGCCACCCAGCTTTCATTTTGCTTAACCTATTTGCAATAGATGGCGTTTTATTCAAATTGTACCTTCGTCGCATAGTTATTACAAAGATATAATTAATATAATAATCTAGTCACAGACATTATAATACAGTAGTACGACAACCTGACCTATTCGTTGGTCAATTCTACTTATCTACACATGAAAATGTATACCTACTACTTTGCGTTTAGTTGTTTTATAAAATATATTTATGAAATCCAGATACGTTGAAGTAAACGAATTTAAATTCATTCTTTCAACTATTTGGTAGGTATATAATGGAACTGGAACTAAAAACTTATAGAAGAGCACATTAGAGTCGACTCGTGACGTTGTATGTATGACTTTTGCCTGCCATTTGGCGAATTAGGTACACATAACTTTAGACAGCACAATAACGAGTCGTCCTAACGCCAATCACGTTGTTTGTTGCTGTTTATTATTTCGTTTCTCCAAGTCGTTTTAATTTGAATACTAACCGACCTGGCTTCGTATTACGGACTTTTGGAAATTATACCTCCCTGCGATTAGACTTGGTCTCCATTGGAAATTCTACACGAACTTCCTTCGCCCCGGTGAAGGGCGAAGGGATATGCCGGACTCTTACCTGCTAAAACCACTGGAGCGGTCATCTCTGGCACCGAAGGGGAGCTCTTGGTCCTCGTAAGATCATACTAGAGCCGCCCATTGGTGCTATCCCTTAAGGCACATCACGGAGGGGATGACTGTAAAGCGGTCACCCCATCTAGCGGAGGGTAGGTGACTGTAAAAAGGTCGCCCCCCAGGCACTTCTCGGGGAGGATTATAAAGGATTCCTCCAAGCGTCGCTATGCGCTGTGCTGCGCACACGGCGGCACGGGAACATGCGCCGCCGTCTTCCCGGGGGTCGTTTGATGTGAACACGCAAGCCCCAATATGCATTTTTGGAGCATGACGCTCTCGCAGAAAGAGACTACTGCACTCAAATTTTCATGCTCTGCCAACATAGCCGACAGACACTACTGCCGGCAGAGAGAGATATCTTGCCCGATCCGATCGACCAAGATCCGCCGCTCGGCATCCCACGCAGGGCACTCCTAAAGCGTGTGATGTGCGAGAAAGAGACCGCAAAATACCCGCTTACATATCTTTACTGTCTACAGGATACACGGCTACGCATCAACCTAGACTGTTTGGACTTTGAACTATTAGATGTTAAACGATGCGAGAGGGTGTAGTGCTTTTTGACGTTCTGTCCCACACTTTTACATACTAGACTACACATCAAGCTATACAAAACCTGTTTATTTTGACCGCGCGGCACACAACCACCATGCGGTGGCTATCCATAATATACATATAGATACGTATCATATACGTATATATTTTGTAAGCTAGTTTGGGTCGTCGCATAATACATTATTTTTATTTGAGCTGCGCCTGAGCGCCTATGAATCTCTATTATTATTTATTATGAATTATTATAAATTTATAGCATTAGCAAAAACGATGACAATTTAGGAAATGTCGCTAAAGTCTATAGGAGTTAAAGCAGATGTGTAAAGAGTTTAGATATTAATTTTAAAAAGCCTATTACTGTCCCACTGCTGGGCACGAGCCTTTCCTCAAGATGAGAAAGGTTACGCCTTTGTTTAGGTTACGTTGTCATGGCTAAAGCCCTGAACCGTTTTTGGTGCATTTTGTGTGAGATAGTTTGAACCCTGGGGAAGGACGTAGGCATAAAATCATAACCCCTAAAGAGTTTTGAAGCTTAATTCCAAGCGAAGTCGCGGACAAAGCGCTAGTTTTTGGATACATAGAATAAATACTTAATTATTTAAGGTAAATGGGTTGTTGAAGTTTGTATGGGAAATCTTAATGCCAAGCGAAGTCGTTATGGGCATCATATACGGGTGATTACACTTTTACGAAGTTTTATGTGTGTTATATGTTAGAGTAAAATAACACCTGCATTGCGCAATCACATCAGAGCTATGTATCGACGATTATACCCAGACATTGGAAGCTTGGGAACATATTCCCAATGGAAATACCTTAATAATATAAAAACATTGTCTGTCTGATACGTTTATACAGCACAACTACTGAACTGATTATAGGTAACTTGGACCCATAGGACCATTTCCAGCAAAATAGGGGAACATTTATTTACTTCTGAATTTTTCGCTATCCACAGCTGTATCGTCGAAGATCGCTTATATCTGAATAGTCCTTTATGCATGTAGCCCAAGCTAGTCACTCATTGCATTTATCAATGTGTCTTCGAAATTACCTGACAGGAAACTGAATCAGTCGAAGAAACTCTAAATTGAATTAACTATACTATATAGTTTATTTATTCAGAAAGCCACGCGCGAACCGCAATGGCCCCGTAAATATAGATAATTGTCTCATAACCCTTGAAACGTTTTAAATAAATTTACCACCACAACTTAACATACCTACATTGTTTACCATAGAAGCCAATCATACTTAAAAATCTAAATTAACAATTAACTTAATAACAACATAGTTGAAAGTTATGTGAGCATTTTAATTAATACACACACACACACACATATAATCACGCCTCTCTCCCGTAGGGGTAGGCAGAGACCACTTCTTTCCACTTGCTACGATCCTTACATACTTGTTTCGCTTCGTCCACTTTCATTATTCCCTTCATACATGCTCTTCGGTTTAGGGTACTCTTGACCTGGCCTTTTTCCAAGACGTCCCTGATTTGGTCTTGAAACGTCCGCCTAGGTCTACCCCTTCCAGCACTTTCATTCACACTCGCCTTATACACTTTTTTCGTCAATCGTTCTTCACTCTCAACATGGCCAAACCATCTCAGCATACCTTTCTCAATTTTTGTCACTACATCTTCTTTCAGACCACAACGTTTTCTTATCTCACTATTCCTTATCCTGTCACTCAGTTTAACTCCTATCATACTTAATTAATACACATATAGAAAACATAATAAATCATATACATCTAGTGACAACCCTTTATAAAATCAACTATGGCAAATAAAATTTGACTACTAATAGGTTTGCCGTGTGGTGCCGGCTCAGAATACCACCACCCCATCTCCTCTCGTGGGTGTCGTAAAAGTCGACTAAGAGATGAGCCGGAGGATGGGCAGCAGCGTCCTTCGAGTACATTAACAACTTAACTGCGATCGCCAACCCGCCTGCCAAGCGTGGCGATTATGGCAAAACCCCCCAATGAGCCCACAACACATCCATATCGGTGGTTGTGGTGATTTTTGGGGGAGGCCTGTCTCCAGCAGTGGACTTCATTCGGCCGAAACGATGACTAATAGGTATGAGAAATATTTTTACGCTTATACGTAATATAGTTAGATAATTGTATTTATCACTTTTAAACGATAGACCGTAAGGTGAATGAACTTAAATAAATAGTTAAGTATTAACAACCGTTTGTGTTTGCGGCTCAGGGCACCTCTCGCAACTACGTGCCTTCCATCAAGATAGATTGAAATGAGCTGGTTAAACCAATTTTAATACTGATTTACGAGTGATTTATGTGACAATTGTAACGGGAGCGAAGGGCGTTGGCGGTACGGGGGAATATGCTTCAATTATAAAGTACTCTGTGATATGCTTGCTCGCTAGTTTTTTACGCATTACGGGGTGAAAGCCTTCCACGCGGGTGTCAGCTAGCATCCCAGACGCGCTGCAGAATCTAGTTAGTGCCAGCAACATTCTAAATATATTATATTGGATACGAAGGGTGTTGAGTCCTTATGGAATAGGTAACCCACAGGCCACTTTATAAAAAACGATAGACACTTTGATTTCTCCAGTTTCGTGAGTGCGTTTACAGACACAAATTCCACACAAAATACGCCCAGACCTGGAACAATTACCTGCAGATCATACAAATATTTGTTCAGTTCTGGAATCGAACCCGCGCCCCGGAACGCAGCAGTCGATTGGGTCCGCCAATGCACCAACCGCGCTGTCAATTGAATGCTGAATAGTTCCAACAATGAACAAACAATTATGGTACTGGCTGATATATGTGACAGAATATTACAAAAGCACTGGGTGGATATGCTTAAACAATCTAATGCTTTGGATATATTATACTAAATCAATTATTTGTCAATGTTAACCAACTTGATAATATATTATGCTAATAACGTAAATTATAAGGTTGCGAAATACTAATGTTATCTGAAATAAATTGATTATTATTATATTATTAGCCAGCGCCACCAAAGCCAATTGGTTAGCCCCCCTGCGCCAACCGTGCTGTTGATATCGTGATGTAAATTTCCTGTGGACAATGGTCAAATACACTCAAGGGTTACTCTTTTGAAATCAATATTTTAGTGCACTAAAAATACACCAAAAACTTGCCAAATAAACAATTTATTATTTAAAAAGTATTTTTAACAGTTCACTTATAACTTTCACATTAACACTGTTACCTAACAACCGATAATATTGTTTCATAGATGTATTTGTAGGAAAACTATAGGTTTTGGGGAACGACATTAACATTAAAATCTCTTTAGGGGTAAAATATCTTAGCTTTAATTCCTTTAATGACTCAACAAAATCATTACTTCCAACATCATTATTGTTTGCTTTTTCATAACAACTTTTTACAATTTCCGGGCTTTTATCAGTATACACTGACCCTGTCCCTTCAATATAATGTGTGTAAGCTTTAGTAAAGCAACAAGATCTTTTTGAGTCTTTATAGCAAATATCTAGAATATTCCCATGTCGCAGTTTTTTATCGGGTATCAAGAATTTATCATGAACATTATCTTCAATTATAGATTCTAATGAGTCTGGTATTCCATAGTCTTTTGGTAGACAGGTCATCTGCAATAGAGAAATAAATCAACTAAAGAAACAGGACCGTGTGGTGCCGATAACCGTGTGATGCTGGCTCAGAGTACCACCACCCTATCTCATCCTATGGTTGTCGCAACAGTCGACTAAGGGATTAGCCGGAGGATGGGCAGCAGTGTCCTTCGAGTACATTAACAACTCAACTGCAATCACCAACCCATCTACCAAGCATGGCGATTATGGCAAAACCCCCCAATGAGCACACAACACACCAACGTCGGTCATTGTGGTGATCTTTGGGGAGGCCTGTGTCCAGCAGTGGACTTCATTCGGCCGAAATGATGAAAGAAACAGGATAATTTTGATGACATTTGATCAAACTTGATCTTTTGTGATACTTACAATTTCATCTTTTCTCTTGAAAGGCCAAATCAAGGTTTTCCTCCTAGCTGTACAGTAATACCTAAGTCTTGAATTAGGCACTCCAATGGTAGATGGACATAGTAAAAACTCCTGATAAGTGAAGTTGCATTCTTTCAACTTATCTACAAATAAATTTCTTACAGTTGAACTTTCAAAACCTTTAACATTTTCCATAAGAATATAATCTATATTGTCTAGCTGGTCTAGAATTCCAATTAGGTATAAAAATGAATTTGTTCTAGGGTCATTGTCATCCAAATATTTTCCATTCCTTGTAAATGGCTGGCATGGTGGAGACATAAGTATTGTGTCTATTTTTAATTCTTTTATTTGCCTAACAGTTAGTGATTGAATGTTTCGATTTAGTAAGTTAGTTCCTGGGAAGTTATGTTTGTAGACTTCATTAGCTACTGTGTTTATATCTATTGCAGCAAGTACGCATCCTTGTAAACCAGATTCTGTAAAAAACAAAAGAAGATTAGATAAACCCATGAGTAAGAGGGCTGTGATGAGTGTGTGAATGTCAGCTTTTGTCCCTCTAGTAATCCTAGTAGACATCTCCCACCCTGGGGATGGCAGAGGGGTAAGCTGGTCTCGTACCAGCTAAACCACCATAGTCCATTTAACCTAATTTGTGCCGGGCACTGGATTCACTCTTGCATTCTCTGCTTTCTAGGCAGGACTTGGCCAGCCACTCAAATCTGGCCGACGTCACTGCCCTGTGTGACCTGGGCAGCCACTTGAACGTGTTATACCTCTAGAGGCGCGCGTGAAACATGGCGTACGACAAACTGGACTGTCTCTGAGTTTAAGGTGGCCGACTGCCTCAAGTCCGCCACCCACAACTCGATTCGAACAGCGATTGAGAGAGTTCAGTGATAAGGATAATAATAATCTTGTGGTACAAGTGTCTTAATGGTGTAAGAACGGGGAAACCAGCTCAGTCTTCAAGACGCGCGATGGTAAAACCGGTGCCGCACCTCGACACCCGAGCCGCTCACGTTGTGTGCCGTTACACTTGTTGCTTTTTGTCGTCTATAGTGGTGACTAATTAGGGGCCCATCTTGTTAGTGGCGAGTCACCATCTACCACAGAATTTCATTTAAAGGTGGAGAGGCTGACGCCATTTGTTCAGGTTTTTAAAACATTTAATCCATTGCACCCATTGCAATAAACCTTATAATTGTAGTTTCCATCCCATAATAAGAATAGTTTTACACCTCCGCGGATAATACGAGACTGCATTTTTATAGTGCAGCCATGGAGTCCCCGGTTACTTTCCCATTACATTTTACGTTAAAATTCTCTAAACTCTGCGGGCTGGAGCCATGTCACCGCGTGAGATACAGGGTTCCCTCTTACAGGGGATATAATACCGTGATTATCGAGACATTTTACAAGAAATATGCGGTAAACATACCATTCCACGCACAATGCATGCCCCCAATCCCACTGTACAGTTCTAAAATTTTGTGAGACATAATTTATAGTATATTTAAATTTTTGTACATTCCGTAATTTATTAAATCGGTTTCAACGACAAAATAATAATAATATATATTTATCAATAAATAAAGGGACACTGCAGGTTTACTTATTCCTGACAAATTAGTAGTGATGACTGATGACGGATGATTCGATGATCGATGTTCGTTAAACATTGATGTTAAGCGGGAAAGTTTCGATGTTTTTACATCGATGTTAAATCCTCCATAACATAGATGGTATTAAAAGGGTAATATTGGGATATCGATATTTCCATAATTCACTACAGTCGAATTCCCGTAAGAACCCACCCAATAAGTACCCGCTTTCCCTTAATTTCTGCCTTCACTATGAGCTACGCTGTCATCCACCCGATGCTAAAAATTTGTAATTTATACGTGTGAACACATACATTATTCCTTTGTACGTAACAGCGCATGCGTTATAGTGTACACTATTCTATCAAATATATTCAAAGGAGAAGGGTCGTTTTTAAGTACCTATTTCCCTCCTTCACTCCTCCATCAACTAAAGCGGGTAATAATAAGAATTCGATTGTTGCTAATTTAATCAATTTGCGAATAAAGTAATTATTAAACATTTGTGCTGCGCGGTGACTTTGAAAGCTTCGAAAAGCTTTTTCTAAAGCTGGTCAACATCGTATCGACAAAGACACAGATTAAAAGGAAAACTCCTGTCAAAGTTATATTTTTTGGAGTGTGGCAAAAAAACATTGGGAATGTTAGGTTGTCACCCAAAACATCGTTTTTTTCCGTCGATATTTATCGAACATCGATACTTATGAATCGATGTTTTTTTAATATCAAGCATCCCTATAGTGTGTCATGAGTATGACGTGTCGGGCAGTGCTACCACTTAGCAAAAATAAAACTCCGTAGACCAGTATAAAAAAACGCCAGATTTTTATAAAATTGCTACTAAAAATTTAATCAAATCCATACCAAAAATAAATTACTAGTGAATTAGGGAAAATGTTTTCGTTTGCTGGTATTCCTATAACTCGGGCCAAATTTACGGCTGAAAATATATTGTTACAATTTCTGAAAATGTATGAATGTGTACCTCAATCTCGTGTACTTATATATAATGAATAAAAATAAAAACATAGTTTGGGCATACTACTTTACTGGCAGAACATGACGTACCTTTGAATATTGTAAAAACTTTCAAACGTTTTTCTAGCAAAATATTTCTTTCTTTCTTTAATTACTAAAATATTTTTACGTTTTTAGGCTCAGTTGGGCACGAAAAAATAATATAACAAATATGTTTATTAGTAATAGAAGGTCGATTGCTGGCCGAAGTCCATTAACCGGTTATCACCACAAGCTTCGACCGAAGCCAAAGGTTTAATACCCTAAGAAGTTCACTTCAAGATTGGCTAAAGTGATTCAAAGAATGTTTTTTTAAATGTTTATGCTGACTGTATATAAGGAACTTTAATCATCTCGTTAAGATGATTAAAATTATCTTGCAACTTGTCAAAAAGAATAACACTTCGAAATAATACCAATTATGATATTTAATGCATAACTTTATAAATAATCAGGTTTAATTCTATTTTACCAAAAAACAAATTACAATAATTTAACTTATCATTAGATGATAACAGTGAAGTTCGCTGCAGAATATTTGTACTTAGCCTTCTTAAGAACTTAATTAAAGCTACATGATTGTTGCTGGAAAAATCACATATTAATATCCAAAGGAGTCTTGAGTTCTTATTAGCGTTTTGATATTTGTCAATTAAATTAAAAAGAATTAGTAATCAACGCTATACAGTCTTATATTATATACTGAAAATAGTAATTTAGCTAGGTTTTCACCAATCAAGTTAGATTTCCTGTCGCATATATCTTTCCCGCAGCGCTGAAAATGAATTGTTCACTAGGAACGCCAACTGGAGAAGCAGGTAAACATTTAAGTTAGACATAAGTATATGGACTAGAAGCTTAATATTCATAAATTTCAGCATTCATTAGAAGCAAAGGTTCTTTTAAAAAACATGTTAGATGTTCTTCAAAAGGAGTATAATGATGTTACAAATCCAACTGCTTACTACTTGTGGCAGGTAATGCAAGTTTATCATGCATATCCCATAAATCATCTTCGTTTGTGCTGAAAATGAAGGTCTCTCATTGAACATCATTCTGTCGTAGAAATGATTTATATTTTCTATTTCATCGTTAGTCAAAAACTTCGTTTTAAATTGCTGGCTGGTGCAATGCAGTGTGATTCACACCCCCTGCATGGCTCCTCTTCCATTGCGCTCTCACGCATACGTAAAATTGCATTCGAAATGAATTTGAATTTGAAACAGTCGGCTTCGGCCAAAACTTCGGCCCAGTTTGGCTGAAGCCGACGGTTTGGCCGAAGGTGACTGAAGCTGAAGGTTCGGTCAGACTATAAATCTTACGGATTTCTCAAGGAATCGACTATCCGAAAATTTTGGAGTTTTTGCATCAAAGCTACGGGTCGAACTAATTGGGAACTGGAACTAAAAACGTTACCATTGCATCCAATACAAAATATCGGTAATATATACATAATAAATGGTTTGAAAGACAGTAAATAATTATTTTGTTTTATTTACTGTTTTTGGCAATTTATATACAGAACTAATAATATTAGGAACACTAATAACATTTAGGGAAATGGGTTGATAGGTTGGTAACCCTACAAAACTATATTTCATAAGAGAGGTAAGTGCTAAAGCTTAGGGTGAGATTCAGAAACGAGTCTAAGCTAAGTTCACGCTTCCATCTGTCAAAATTAGGGGCGTAAGTAGTGCATTTTGACATATGGAAGCGTAAGTTCACGCTTAGACTCGTTTCTGAATCTCACCCTAAGTAGTGCATTTTGACAGATGGAAGCGTAAGTTCACGCTTAGACTTGTTTCTGAATCTCAACCTTAGTCTAGTTATTACTCAGTCTACGGCGGATCTTTATCCCACATCGAAAATCTGTATAAATACGGAGAATTCTGTTTATATGGCAAGGCTGCTGTCGAGTCGGGCACAGTGTTGCCGTTCCATAAAATTAAAAGTCGAAATCTAATGTAAAAATATCGGGATCATTCCAAAAGTGCATCTTCCTCCCTATCCTGCTCCACCGCCTTCTTGCGCGAGATGATCACCTCGCATGGATGGATACGACAGCCTCCCAAGTCCCGTCCCTGCGACCATGACGTTATACAATAGAGGCCAGCAGCGACAGGTCTCCCCCCGTTACTTCTACGAGATCACGGCGCTGCACCGGCCAAGCAGTGCAGTGCTCGAGAGTATGTTGCGCCGTATCTTCACTGCCGCTCTACTGGCGGTATATCGCCTCCCGTCTCGCAACTGTAAGTTGTATATCTTGCACTATGAAAACAAACGAAACAGCCGTCTCGTAAAACTGATGCAACGAGAGCTATGGAAGGATTATGTTTAGTGCACTCAGACCTGGGAGGACATATGAGTATACCTTCTATTAGTGTAGCTAAACGGGCAAATCGCACCATCTGCGATAAAGCAAAACCATGCTACATGAGTCGGATTAGAAAAGAACGTTTATTGGCTGAAGCTTTTCATCACGCCGTGTTCCTAAAGAACAAGCCACTAACGATTGTGGTAAAGAGTATAACTCCGGATACGAAATGGTTATGGAAGAAGTGTGACCTAAGCATGGTAAAATCTTTTACGTACAAAGCATTTATGCACATTCTTGATCAAAAAGGACTAAGTGGGATGTAAAAATCAGCAAGAATACTTCTACAATATGAACAAATTGTCAGGAATACAGGAGAGACAGGTATTTTGCAACCTCAATAAGAGGATTATGATGTTAGCAATGTTCCTAGAGTAGAACAAGAACAAGACTTTTGCTGAAACACCTGTTCAACATGAAGTAGTTGTTCATGAACCAGAGGATGTGGAGTTTCAAGATTGAGAGATGGACGTAACTGAGGATCGACCACAAGAGTTGGAACGGAAGCCCACTAAGAGACAGGAAACCCAAAGAGTTCCCGGATCATGTTCTTAGTGAAAACAGAACATGAACCTGCTACGGTTCAAGATGCACTGTCAAGGCCTGACAGTAGAGAACTGGAAAGTTGCGATTCAGAAGCAGCTTGATGCTTTACATAAAAATGGTGAGAAATAGCTCTCTAAGAGTCCTCCTGGTGATGGCAGCTAAGAGTGGCCTGAACGTTTACCAAATAGCCTTAAAAACAGAGTACATGAATGGAGACTGAAACGGTTTATATGAAACAGCCGGATGGTTACGAAGAAATAGGAAAGGAAGATTAGGTACTATGTCTCCTTAAACGTTTGCTTTACGGCTTATAACAATCCCACAGAACTTGGAACTATAAATTTAACAACGAATTATTGCAGTTGTCGTTCAAAGGATCCAAAAATGAACCGTGCATTTACATGAGCTACCAGTGTAAGAAGCTCATCATTTTAGCAGTGTATGTGGATGAAGTGTTGATTTTTTGGAACGACGTCGAGAAGCTACGTAAAGTAAAGCGATACCTAATATTTTGATATGAAGGATCTTGGGAAGGCAAAGAAGTTTTTGGGAATGCACATAACGCAGAACGATATTGGAATCAAAGTTTACCAAGAGAAGTATGTCGAAAAAGTTTTGAAGGTTTTTGGGATGCCATGGATTACAAAGTTGCTTCAACTCCATCAGTTCCTGGGCCAAAGCTTGTGAAACCTGGATTAGAATATAAACCTGATTCGAGCATATTAAAATCTAATTGGTTCACCGACGTACACATCTGTTTGCACAAGGCCATATATTGCACATGCAGTTAATTATCCGAGCCAGTTCAACGCTTGTTATGTTGAAGGGTATTGGATAGCCGCAAAAAGAGTGCTCAGATATTTAAAGGGTTCTTCCCTTGGGCTACAGTATAAGGGGACAGGAATACATAGGCA
The DNA here is from genome assembly GCA_947459985.1 of Diloba caeruleocephala. NCBI lineage: Eukaryota > Metazoa > Arthropoda > Insecta > Lepidoptera > Noctuidae > Diloba > Diloba caeruleocephala. The sequence goes on from OX381614.1 coordinate 6,468,630, forward strand.
ATAGGGCTATGCAGTTGCTAATCATGCCATTTGTCATAACAGGAGATCATACTCGGGTATGGGTTTTCTGCATATGTTGGGAAAGCAGAAAACAGGACGATTCCTCCATCCACAGTGGAGGCTGAGTATGTAGCTATGTCAGAAGCTCATCAAGAGGCAATATTCTTACAAAAAAATATTTTGGACGTCTCTGGTCAAATCGAGGTGCCGATGAAGATCTTCAGTGACAGTCAATCTGCTGTTGCTGTTGCGCAGAACCCTGTATACCATCAACGCACAAAGCACATAGATGTACGACACCACTTTGTGAGAGAAGCAGTTGAGCATGGCCATATTGAATTAGAGTATGTAAAGACAGGTCGTGTGGTTGTGCATGTTTTAACGAAACCTCTATTGAAAGGAAAGTTCAATTAGAGTACGCTGTGTTGTATGATGGATGAAAGTAGAGAAATGAATTCAAGGAGTGTTAGAATAAAAAGCGTGTTAAAAAGAGTCTATTTTATTTGATATCGGTATTTTTGTTCTGTGTAAATTTAGTTTTCTACATTTCATTTTCTTTTGTTATGTCATCGTTCAAATCCTTTCCTTTCCATTCGTTCAAACCTTTCATGTTGTCAACTCAACGGGAATAAAACAAAAATATAAGTTTTCTTCATCATATCAGCTACAGGATGTCCACTGCTGAACAAAGGCCTCCCCTTTAGATTTCTACAACGAGCAGTCACATGCCGCTCTCATCCAACGACTCCCAGCGACCTTCACCAGGTCGTCTGTCCACCTTGTTGGAGGTCGTCCCACGCTCCGTTTTCCGGTGCGCGGTCTCCATTCGAGAACCTTTTTGCCCCAACGGCCATTACTTATACGAGCAAGGCCCTCTAGTTTTATCCAACTTAATATTCGTGCTAGGCCCACAGAATAATATTTACATTAAAAATTCTCTGGTAAAAATTAAAAAGATCAGCGGGTATGTAAATTATCGATAGTCGGTAATAGTAAATTATTATCGATACTATCGATAGTATGAATAGTATCCGACTACTTAGTTAAATTAAATATAAAAAAAATAGTCATGGCGGAACTCAAGAACGGGAAGGACGTGCTGAACGTCGGTGAAGGTGACTCTGTTTCGAAAGATGTTGTTTATCTTGAAGAAACATTTTACATTCTTTCCAAGAAGAATTCAGTATTTCGTGTTGGGCTCACTTCCAAAGGTTTAACTTTAACAAAAGAAACTGATGGCAACTCAAAAGAGCAGACGATACTGTTACGGGATATCATTGGTAGTAAATGCATGAGGAGCAAGAGACGACGCCCTGGAGCCGGCTCGTGTGTCTGCAGTTCGCTCGTCGGAAACCACCAGCTCAAAGTGGTGGACGAAAATAGCGGCGATCTTGACGAGAACGATATCAGTGCCTACCTGTATATTTACGCTTACATATTGAAACGCAGTCGCCGTACACTTAAAAGAGAGAGGACAACAATAACACTGCGCTTTAGGTCTTTCGATAAATATGACGATAACAACAGGGAAGCACAGAAATGGAGAACTACGATAAAGTGTTTGATAGCCTGTCAGCCGATTACGTATTCACCGCCGTCTAACGATAAGAAGATACTTATCCTCCTAAATCCGAAGTCTGGGCCGGGCAAAGCTAGAGAGCTGTTTCAGTCTAAGGTGGCGCCGATTTTACAAGAAGCTGAGGTACCTTACGACCTTCATGTGACTAAATATGCTCAATATGCTCGTGAGTTTGTGCGTACGCGGAATGTGTATGGTTGGCGCGCAGTACTGGCTATTGGCGGTGATGGCGTGCTGTTCGAGATCATGAATGGAATGTTCGAGCGACTGGACTGGCAGCAAGCATTGACCGAAGTGCCACTTGCTATATTGCCATGTGGCTCTGGCAATGGTTTGGCAAGAACTGTCTGCCATCTGTATAAGTAAGTATATTTTATGTCACTTTAATGTGTAATCACTGATATCCTTTATCAACTTAGCAAAATGATAATAATAATATAGTGTTATTTATTATTGGCATACAAAGTTACATAAAAACTATTAGCCAAATTTCTGCATTATTATATTATGTTGGTACAGAATGCCTTATAGGTGTAATCTCAGTAGCAGTCTAGAGCATATAAACGGCAGTAGGCTTTGCTCTCATCATATGGAATTTTATAGTTAGGTTTGTGAATTTTGGTTTAGGTTTACAAAATATGCCTCTAGGAAATAAAGGTGTTACCATAACATGCTTTGGTATAAACCATAGCTTGGCTTTCTCATTCATAACTTAAGATACCATATAAATATTAAATTTTGTATTAATAATTTGATCAGTCTATTTACTAGCAGTTGTCATTGTCATCTGAACAATTAATACACTTGTCAATCTTCTGATAACCTGTTGAAATTCATGATACACTCAATAATACAGATGAACAACACTTAGCTAACCAAGAAGGTTTTCATTGTGTCAATCATGCATTCAGTGTATTGACCTTGAACAAGTCTTAACTGTTATACCAATGACCTGAAACATTGAACAGTCCTATTGTTTATAGCATGGCTAATGTGTAGATGTAAATGCAATTAAACAAAACTGCCAATCATATTTCATCTTTTCACAATTTAAATATTTAATAAATAAAATCTAATCAATTACTATCCATAGATAAATAATTAATTATGTCTAAATGAAACTAAAATATATAGTACCATGCCATCACCTGTAGATGTTGTAAAAGGTGACTACAATTGCCAATACTCACCACGCTTGGCAGGCGGGTTGGTGAGCGCAGTATGGCTATCGGTTCACAAAAGGGACGCTGCTGCCCATCCCTCTGGTTTAGATTCCCTTAGTCGCCTTTTACGACATCCACGGGAGGAGATGGAGTGGTGCTATATTCTTAATCCGGACACCACACAGATATAAATTATACTATAACATAAAAAAACTACACAGTTAAAGTATTATGATTTTATAATAAGGCGCTTTTTGGGCACTTACATCATTTCTACCAGAAACTTAGAAATTTGCACATTATTTAAAAATATAATTAAGTGCACTGTATTGTATACATTTTATAACTATAGTACCGTGCCTCCCAACATCTAAATACGTAATTGAGATCGAGGTCATCTTTCGGCCGAATGAAGTCCACTGCTGGACACAGGCCTCCCCCAAAGTACACCACAACGACCGATATGGGTGTGTTGTGGGCTCATTGGGGGGTTTTGCCATAATCGCCATGCTTGGCAGACGGGTTGGCGATCGCAGTTGAGTTGTTAATGTACTCGAAGGACGCTGCTGCCCATCCTCCGGCTAATCCCTTAGTCGACTTTTACGGTACTATAGTAAAATTGTAGAAGACAATGATTAATTATTATATGAAACATCTCATGGTTACTACATATAAAATATTAAAATAATAGAGTGGTCTATTTTTAAATTTAAATAACTAATCATATTTCGTTAGAATTTACCTATTTTGAAATCTACACATAGCATGTTAAGAACATGAAGTGATTAAGGCTTAATAGTTTCCCAACATGTTCATAATTGCATGACTAAATCATAAAGCAAGATTATGTAGTACACATTCAATGCAATAGTTTTTTTACTGGTTTAGACACTTCCTGATATTTTTATACTGCAATTACACTTTCTTGGCACTTGTATCTAAAGATTAAAAACTTATCATCATATTAACTAAAAACAACCACTGCTAAACCAAAGACTAAGAAAGAAGAGAACCATAAGACGACTGGTTACATGCCGCATATGACATCATTTTGGAGGGAATTTGCCAGTACTCACTACGCTTGCCAGGCAAGTTGGTGAGCGCATAATGGCTACAGTTCCACAGTAGGGCAGCTGCTGTGCATCCCACTAGTTAAGAGTTCCTTAGTCGGATTTTACGACATATATGTGTAGACGATGGAGTGGTGCTATATTTTTAATCTACCCACCACATGGATCCTTAAACTTGTACTAGATTTGAATAATTTGACAATGTTAAATTTTACTGTCTGCATAATGCTCACTATGGCTGAGGGAATCTTGAGCCTACTTTCATAAGCGCATAGGAGGTGCTGCTGCCATACATCCATTTTTTGTGATATCCACTGAAAAATAGTAGATGGACTGCACTCTGCTATAAATCTTATGGTAAAATTAGATAAAGACAAGACAAATTGTCTTAAATTTTTCTCATCTTTACTGACTTTGACATCCATACTTATACTTTACTGTACAAGAATATGCATAGTATGGCGTATGACTAAGCATAATATAAAAACATTTTTGGGTTGTACAAAGATTCCCCTTTTTTTTTGCCATTGCATAAACACTGCACTGGTGATTAAACCGTGTGTGTGTGTGTAAAGTTAGTTTAAGGATATTTTATTATTGTTGTAAAATGTGTATTGCTCTGTGATTTCGTCAACAATACCGCAATGCCTCAAGACGAAAGTCTTTAACCAGGGTGTGTTACCAGTAATGATATATAACAGAGACGTGGTAACTCAATGGGTCTCATAAGAAAGCTCAAGGTCACTCGGCGAGCTATGGCGACAGCTATGCTTGGTATTTCTGTACGAGATTGAATCAGAAATGAGGATATCCGTAGAAGAACTAAAGTTGCCGACAAAGCTGAAAGGATTAGTAAACTGCAGTGGCAATGGGAGGGGCAGGAGGAGGAGGAGCTATGCTCGTAGATAAAGGGATGATCGACATTATTTGATTTTACCTAAACATCGATATTGAGCGTGATAACATCGATATTAGGTCCTCTAAAACATCAATCCATGATTGTTTTTTATAAAACCCGTTACATCTGTGGCACAATCTCGATGGCATCAATTATCTAAAGCTAAATGACATCATTCCGGCCGAAAGGAGTCCACTGCTGGACACAGGCCTCCCCCAAAGTTCATCACTACGACCGATATGGATGTGCTGTGTGCTTGCCATAATCGCCACGCTTGGCAGGCGGGTTGGCGATCGCAGTTTAGTTGTTAATGTACTCGAAGGACGCTGCTGCCCATCCTCCGGTTAATCCCTTAGTCGACTTTTACGACACCCATGGGATGAAATGGGGTGGTGGCATTCTGAGCCGGCACCAGACGGCAAAAGCAACACAAGCTAAATGTAATTTAAATAAAATACCTGTTTTTTAAAACTATGTCCCACAGTTAGATTTTTCATGTGTCGTTTACAGACATAAATCTCATTATGCGCATACACCCAGACCCGAAACAAGTATTTGTAGAGCGAACTAGGGATCGAAACTGCGACACGTAGCGCAGAAAGCCAATTGCTTAGCAATTAAGCCAACCGTGCCACAGCCCCCATAGTCGCCAACATGGCCTCCTCACTTGCGCCGTCACCAGCGTGTCGTCGGCGTAACAAATTACGTAGATGTCGTATCCGATATTACACATGAGCGGCCCCAAGACCAATCCTTGTGGAACACCGCACGCCATACTCCTCATCCTTCCCGATCCGGGTAGATTACTGCTCTGTTGGTCAGATAGGCCCCGACAATGCGAGGTGGCAGGGTGCCGACCCGATAATACACGAGTGCCTCTCTAATGCAACTCCAGGGCAAGGTGTTGAAGGCGTTAGCGATGTCAAGGGACACCGCCGCCACCTCCTCTAGGCTTAGGCAAAATCGTTCACCTTAGTGAACTCGCTTACTAACCCTTGTTCCGTAAAATGAACTCATTCGTCAAAATCGTTCAGCAGTTTATTTCGTTCCGTGAATCATTACGAGAACGGTATATTTCGGTTTGCTCACTGTCACTAATTCATAGATCATACTCGTTCTAGCTCAGAGTTGAAGAGTTATTGTCATAATCATAAGTTATTAGTTCTGAGCGAAAACTGAAAAAAAAGAGTTAAACATAAAATCGATTTTCCGTCATCCTTTTTTAGGCTTCGAACCGACATTCATAGTTTATAAATAGATTTCAGATTAAAAGGCATATATTTAAAAATGGTTTTTTTACAGTATTTTTTTCCATATCATTTCTATTATATTAATATTTTTTCACCGTGTGGTGCCGGCTCAGAATGCCACCACCCCATCTCCTCCCATGGGTGTCGTAAAAGTCGACTAAGGGATTAGCCGGAGGATGGGCAGCAGCGTCCTTCGAGTACATTAACAACTCAACTGCGATCGCCAACCCGCCTGCCAAGCGTGGCGATTATGGCAAAACCCCCCAATGAGCCCACAACACATCCATATCGGTGGTTGTGGTGATCTTTGGGGGAGGCCTGTGTCCAGCAGTGGACTTCATTCGGCCGAAATGATGAATATTTTTTCGTTGATTAATGATTTTTCTAGCTACTACTTGTTGTTTTAATTTCGATTATCGGACTATACATTTTTTTTTATTGGTGCGCAGTGGAAATTCTTCATGAACTTCCTTCGCCCCGGGGAAGGGCGAAGGGGTATGCCGGACTCCTACCGGCTAAAACCACTGGGGCGGTCATCTTCGGCACCTAAGGGAGGCTCCAGGTCCTCGTATGATCACACTGGATCCGCCCACTGGTGCCACGCCTATAGGCACATCTCGGAGAGGGTGACTGTAAAGCGGTCACCCCCCCGGGGGGATTGTAAAGGATCCCCCAAAGCATCCTACGGCAGCGCGTGACCACATGAGTGCTACCGTCTTCTCTTGGGTCGCTTGGTGTGAGCACGCAGATTCCCCAATCTACGCACCCGCGAACCCAGAGGTCCCCCGCCTTGTAGCTACGGCAGGGGGTTTCAGGCGTATGGGAATTAGGCACCAAGGCGGTTGTTACCCCGGCGCCGTCTCCTCCTTCTTCGAGCGCGATCGGCCCTCTCCCGATCCCGCTCTGCGGTCTCCTTCTGGAGCATGACGCTCTCACAGAAGGAGACCACAGCATTCCAGTTTTCGTGCTCTGCCAGCGTAGCACACTACTGCTGGCAGAGAGAGATCTTGCCCGATCCGATCGACCAGGATCTGCCGCTCGGCGGCCCACGCAGGGCACGCCTCGAGCGTGTGCTGTGCGGTGTCCTGGTCGCTATCACAATGGTGGCATTGTGCCGTGGCCTCGCGTCCTATCCTGTGCAGGTACGCACCGAAACAACCATGCCCAGTGAGCACCTGCGTCAGGCGGTAGGTGACGCGCTCGCTCCTTCTGAGCCAGGCTCCAAAGAGCGGCAAGACGGCCTCGACGACGCGCTTGGTTGCAAACTGCATCCGCAGGCGATGACGCCACTTTACAAGTGCACGCCGAGCTAGCCGCCGCAGCCTGTCCAACGCCCCTGGAGGCGCGCCTTCGCCGCTCTGGCGGAGGGAGCGTGTCTGATCGTAGACCCACGCATCCATCTCCGCCAGGATGTCAAAAGGCGGAAAACGCGTCAGGAGAGTTGCCACCTCGTAGGACACTGTTCGGTATCCTCGTGCGATCCGAATAGCCACTCTGTGCTGCAGACCGTGAATTTTGGTTCTGCAGCGCTGGGCGCCTGATAGTCGAGCTGACCATACAGGCGCCCCGTATAGGACCACGGACCGCACGACCCCCCCGTAGAGACGGCGTATCGGACTATACCTAACCGTTCATTTATATATTACCGTGCGAAAAAAGCAGTTCTGATACCTTTTTAGGGATCAATAGGGTATTAAAAAATAGTCAGCCTTAGAAAAGATCGTTTACAAGGCACGGAGGTCGCTGATGATTATACTACATAATCTTTTAAATACATATTGGTCAGATTTAGATATAGTATTATTTTGAATTCAAACAATAACAAACTAGAAAGAGCGATTAACAATTTATATTAGTTTAGACTTCAAAGCAGTACTGGTAAGGTACATTATACACTGTAAGTTGTGTATACAACCTAAACATGCGTACTGCTGTAGCATACAAAGACCAAAACTAATAACGGCTCAAGAATGACCAGTCTCTTCGAGTAGAAATGAAGAGAGAAAGAGAGCTATATACGACTGATCACGTGTGTGAGTAAGATGACGAATCGAATCGTGAGTATAGTGTGTGCCGGAGCGGCGGTAGTTAGATGAACTGCTGAACGAGAACGCATCACAAAGCTGAAGGAGTTCATTCACACCTAAAGTGACCAGTTCATTGGAACGACTCGCTGATGAGTTACACAAGCTTAACCACCTCGCCCTCTGACACTGCTTCCTTTGCAAAAGCCCTCATGCGCAAGATAGCATTGACGATGGAGCGCCCTCGGTAGAAACCAAACTGGGTTTCCACCACATTTGGCCCCACCACGTTTAGGTGCCGAACCAGGCAGTCTGCATTTACTCTCGAAGATCTTGTCCACCTCGCCCAGCAGCACGATGGGGCCTTTCATTCCTCAGCAGGACCAGCTTGCCAGTCTTCCACCACAATGAAACTGGCCCTGGCTACCTCGAGGTATGCGCTTATGAGCGCAACCCTTAGAGCATCCAGAGCCAGGACCCATGCGCGGCCAGGCATGCCATCGGGCCCTCTGGCGGCGTTTTGGGCCAGAAACCGTCGCTCTCAGCTCTACCCGGGTTACTTCGGGCACGTTGTCGTCCTCGTCTTCCGCGTTAAGCGCCGTGGAAGGCAGCACTATTGCGGCGGAGTGTGATCGACCCTTGGAGGGAATAGAGCGCTCCCCACGCTCTCCAGCAGCCTGAGACGAAGCTCACGGGCGAAGCTTGCTTCTTACCATTAGGTAAAGGCACCCCCACGGATCGCGGTCCAGATTTGCCAGCAGTTACTCGTGAGCCAGTGTCTAGGCCTGCACTATCGCCGCCTGGAGCTCTCGTCGGCGAGAGGCCGATTGGGGGAAAAATATACCCCTACGACCACCACTTTCCTCAGCAAAGCTGCGCTACTACTATGCTTCCCCAGGCCCTATTGACGTCTTCGAAGGACTGGGATTGAAGTTCTGGACCTGGTTATGCACACTACTTGTATGATAAAGGTGTTCCGGTTCACACCTTCAACTAAGCTAACGCCACGTCAATGGATGAAGCTCGAACGAACACACGTGTGGCTCAGAAAGTGGAAAATGATGATAATAATATTATTGTACCTTTTATGATTTAATAAGACTGATTATTTGATTAATGGAAATTGAAGCCTATTTTTGTATTTGTTCAATTTGGCGGAAACTAGATGTTTTAAAACTCACGTCACACCCTGTTACCCAAAGGGCGACTGCTAGGAAATTGAGGTAATTAAATTACTGTTTTATTTGCTTATTCTGATTCAGTATTGCTCTTTGATATTACGTTCGTTCCTTTGTATTTTTTCTTTGTTAATATCTAACCTACATAGGTTTATTCTGATTCACAACAAATTAATTCTAAATTACCATTTATTTAGTTCATTGGACTATAATCCTACCTAGACAAAATATTAACATCATTATTCGTGGAAAATTTTACCCATATTTGAAAAACGTGATCTTACTACTATTAATTATAAATCTTTCAAGTTTGAATGTTGGAGGCTTCATCACGCTCAAACGTCTGTGCGGTTTTTAATGAAATCTCTTGGAATAGTATACCATAAATAAGTAATAAATTAACAACTGTGTGGTGGGTGTATTGTATGCGGAATTCATGTCTGTAAACGCACCCACGACACAGAAGAAATCCTAGTGTGGGGCAACGTTGTTTAAAAGAAGAAGAACTCGCGAATTAGATTAGTTAGATATTTATTAGTTGGTTTTTCAAAAATTGATCCTTATGGTTCTCGGTATAGAATAGACCACCCCTTCACCAGTATGGCAGTCGTGAAAGGCGACTCACGTGGTGTGTGTGTGTGTGTGTGTGTGTGTGTGTGTGTGTGTGTGTGTGTGTGTGTGTGTGTGTGTGTGTGTGTGTGTGTGTGTGTGTGTGTGTGTGTTCGTGTTCACTAATACGATTTTCAGAGGTGGTCATTATTTCAATAACGGATATTGTAATGCATTATTCTTACGCAATGTATAACGCATTATTGAACAACGAATTATCCTGTTGTCGTTTTTCGTTATTGTTATTGACAACAGCCACTAGTCAGGCAGTGCGCGCACACTCGCAGTTAACGTCGCACGGCTACGTGGCGGATAAGAAAGCATTATGCGCAACCAATAGGCGTGAGAGATATGGTGTTATTCAAATATGACGTACTTCACATTGCTAAAGAATTACAAATCATGCGATTATAGTCCTTAAGTGCACGCCATAAAGTTCACTTTTATTTTTATCGTTGTCTGTAATCTTAATGTAGTGAGTCACATGTTTTATTTTACGATTTTATGCTTTATTCAATCGGATATTTTACGAATAATTTATCGGAATAATGTCGATTTTAATATTTAACTGAGGCAATAACTAAACAACGGATAACGAAAATTTGACAACAGTGAGACAATAATGTAATGCGAGTTGCGACTAATGTAAATGTTATCGTTATTGTTGTCATTGCGATCACGAACACGATTGTCATTATCCGCTGTCGCTGTTCGGTGATAGTTGAAAAGTTTAGTTTGGTGTTTTAGATTATTGTAATTACCAAATCATTTTAGTATAGTATATAGTTTTACATTATTTTAAGTAATTACTAAGTAATGTACTGTATATAAACATAATTCATAATTCATTATAATGTTGCAAAACGACTCAACAGCAGGATAACAGGATAACTGACAGCAGTTTACAATAACAGTTGTTGTAAAATAACACAGCGGTGTAATTCATTATTGAAATGTAGCCGTTATTGCCATCTCTGAGTCGATTTTATGGACATGCGAGAGATTGTGTTGCGTCTCTTCTCCATCTTCTTTTCTTATCATGTGGTTAGTGGAAAATCTTTTGTCAGAGTTGTTGTCGAATGACGACAACTGGAAACGATTATTATACGTGCTGCCCGAAGTACGGACACACTCAGTTGAAATACTGCTAAGCGGTCACCTATCCATAGACTGACCGCGCCAAGCGTTGCTGAACCCCGCCGATCCATTACCGATCAGTGAGTGCAACTGGCTATGAGCGTCCCTTATTCATTCCCATACAAAATAATATTGCTGATAAATCTTAATACGCAATAAAAACATTAGTATTCGATGAAGCTATACATATATACAGGGCGTCCCACGGCGATGCCACACGGAGGGAAAGTACCTTAAATATTAAAGATAGGATATTTTACTGAAAGAAGACATCGTTTAATTTTTAATAATAAGTAGAACTGCATTCACAGATTTTTTAAAAATCGCCTACCTCAACCGGGAATCGAACCCGCCAAATGTGATAGTAAAATTACATGTATTTTATAACAGCGTTTGAAAGGGCTACTCATAAGCATTATTTTTTCCTATTAAATGAAACATTATCATTTCAAAGACCTGCCCACTTGAGATACGAGATTTCCGTGGTATAAGTACATGATAATAATAAAGCGATACATAAAGTGTAGTAGGTACTTGTATGCATTTCTTCATTCGAATCCCTTACGAATCCGCGAGACTAATGATCAAGTGCGTTTTTCTTTCAACTGTTGGTGTGGGATTGTAAGTTACCGGGTTCTCTTAATACATTTTTACGAAGGAACTCTGAACACGGAAAGATATCTAGAAATACTCGAGATGTTAAGAAATGAGATTAATAATCTTCCTGATGCAGATCGACGAAATCTCATATTCCAGCAAGATGGGGCTCCGGCTCATAACAGTAGGAGAACAGCCGAGTTTCTTAATGAACATTTTCCTTCCTGGATCGGCACTTTTGGACAAATTAGATGGCCACCGAGATCCCCAGATCTAACCCCACTAGATTTTTTTTTATGGGGTTATGTAAAAGATTTAGTTTACAGGAACCGGTACAACAGTGTGCAGGAGTTAAAAAATGAACTTAGACGTATTATTTCAAACATCCACCATGCAAAAATAAGTAAATCGACAGGGAGATAAATTATTAAAAGAGTGAGAATTTGTATACAACAGAACGGATCACATTTTGAGCATTTGATAAATTAATTTATTTATGATCTTAGTTTCATTTAATATGGTAGGTTATTTAGGAAAAAATAATGCTTATGAGTAGCCCTTTCAAACGCTATTATAAAATACATGTAATTTTACTATCACATTTGGCGGGTTCGATTCCCGGTTGAGGTAGGCGATTTTAAAAAAATCTGTGAATGCAGTTCTACTTATTATTAAAAATTAAACGATGTCTTCTTTCAGTAAAATATCCTATCTTTAATATTTAAGGTACTTTCCCTCCGTGTGGCATCGCCGTGGGACGCCCTGTATAGTACGCCATAATATAAAGTAGTTGTCGCAGATAAAACAAACGGTTTTTAAATAATATGATTCTCATAGTTTTGATAAATGTTAAGTATCAGTGTTTGCCTGTTATAGTATTGACTTAGTTTTTGTATTTGAAAGAAAATGTGTATGTAGTATGTCTCAGTGACATACAATTCGCAATATCCATTTGTAAGATGAAGTGACATGTCGCTATCATCTGAGTTAAGGATCATTTAATAAACCTGATATTGCCTAATTATCATAAAAGTCGGAAAGAAACCGAAGAATTAATGACGAAGCGTCCATTAGGCTATTAAACTGTCTTGCGTCACAGTCTTGTTGATAACATTTAGAAACGACGACGTAAAACGTGTTTATGCTATATTTTAAATATTGATATTCTGAGATAGCAACGTCTAAGGTTCTCGCGATTATTATTCAATATAATAAAACACTAACGGAATCATCATATCAGCCAAAAGACGGACGTCTTGCTCAACAAGGGCCTCTCCATAGATTTCCACTATTTGATTGACACTTGTGTCGTCATTTTGGGGGGAATTTGCCAGTACTCACCACGCATGGCAAGCGGGTTGGTGGGCACAGTTCCACAGCAGGTACGCTGCTGTCATTTTCTTAGGTTTAGAATCCTTTAGTCGCTTTTTACGACATCCACGTGAGGAGGAGTGGTGCTTTTTATTCTTAATCCAAACACCACAATGATCTGAAAGTACTTAAAATGAAACATTCGACTATAGGATAGTACTTCGAATATAGAAGGATATTATAAGATTTCTGATTGTCTTGAGGATAAAAAAGCTTGGGACTGAGCTGCTCGCTAGGTACAGTTAGCATTGTTTTTTTTTTTTTTTTTTTTTTAATTTACTCAAAAACTGACATCTGTTATTTTATACACTTTTTATTGACATTGAATTCAAACAGATTTTTGACATGTGTTTTATATTAGAATTTTTACGTTTTATTTATATTTAATTTACATAAATTTTTGACATACAAGTACATTTTAGTACTGTTGTAATTTTTTATTTTTTGTGTACATGTATGTATAAATATTGTATATGACAGACTAACGTGTTGCTGGGGAGTTTGTTGCGCCGTTTCTTCTCCCCAGCTTATACACTAGGAAGCGGTGAAGGGTGGCCTTAATGGGTGCTGTCTAATGTTGACGTTCAAAAGAACTAATAATTTAGTCTATTTGAATAAATGATTATTTCATTTCATATATTGTTTCCGTTTTATTACGCGAAGAGTAGGCGTTAATTTCTTATGTAATTAAAAATTCATCACGCAATTGATGATGCAAAACCAGGAAATGGAGTGAGGAATAAGATTAGGCTCCTGGCCTCATGTGTGGAAGTCATCCTCTCGTTCGCATGGCTTTTGTTTTCACGGTGCGGCCTGCTTATGCCAACACGCCGGTTGAGGGAACAAACAGGCCGTTGCGGAGCGGCGTGATCTCGGCTGTGGTGGTGCCGTATCCGGGTACAGGCGCAGAGTCGAGTAGCGCGACCCAGGATAACATGCGCCGTAGGAAGCCACCATTAGATACGCTTGTGATCTTTACACTATTGATTTCCGTGTAAACACACCATTGCTAACATAGTGCAACTAATTTCGGTTTGATAGAAACTTTCTAACAATCTTGGCGAAAATTCGCTTTTTAAAGGTAGACAATATCCTATTACGGCCACGATATCGGGGGAATATTTAATTGTATATCAAAAACCTTACTGATTAACAAAACTATTCATCATCGTCATCATCATCATATCAGCCACAGCACGTCTACCGCTGAACAAAGGCTTAACAAAACTATTACAATAAAATAATTCAAATTATACCTATACATATCAGAACTGGAGCATATTTTTTCCCAGTACTAAAACGAATGTACAAGAATGGTTGGTTTTCATACCGAAAATACAGCATGCAAATAAAAAAATAGTGATTGCATATCGAAATAAGTTTGATCAAACACTGTTACGGTAGTTTAAGGTGCGACTGCTCTAGTGTGATCATACGAGGTCCTGGAGCCCCCCTTAGGTGCCGAAGATGACTGCCCCAGTGGTTTTAACCAGTAGGAGCCCGGCATGCCCCTTCGCCCTTCCTCAGGACGGAGGATGTTCATGATGAATCTCCACTGGGTCAAATAAAACTAAGCTTAAGGTGCGACTGGGGTGGCCCTTAGGCCAACCCAGTGCCGCTAAAATTAATCTATATTTTTTTAATTACTTATGAGTTTGTGTTAATTGGCTCTTTATCTATTATGAACAAAAATGAAGTAATTATCATCATGATCGTCAGCATTTCAGCTGTATAAACGTCCACTGCTGGACAGAAGCCTCCCGAAAAGATTACTACAACGATCGGTATGGGTTTGTGTTGAGTGCTCATTGGGGATATTGCCATAATCGCCACGCTTGGCAGACGGGTTGGCGTTCGCAGTTGAGTTATAAATATACTCGAAGGACGCTGCTGCCCATCCTCGGGCTAATCCCATAGTCGCCTTTTACAACACTCACAGGATGAGATGGGGTGGTGGTATTTTTAGCCGGCACCACACGGCAAAAAGTAATTATGTTGATATACAGTAATTTTTTTATGTGAATGTGAATTATGTACATAAAACGTTGTTTACAAAACCGTAGTTTTTTTTAAATTAATCTCTTATACTTTTCTGAGAAATGTGCGTGCTTAATAGTTGTTTTTGGGTGTTTAATTGGTGAGTTGTTAAATACTACCCGATATCGAGGTAAGTACTAAGTTTCTAACTTTCAACATACTGAGTTACTTATTAGGTAGATAACCTAGTTTGTTTTGTTATCTAACAGCTATTGTTTCATATGGATTTATAACCAGATGTTACAAATTACTCAATTATTTGTTTGTTTAAAGTAACCTTGAATGCTTAACGCTTACTAATTAGGATAAATTGTCAGCGTTATCTTTAACGTAAAAAAGTAGGATTTATTTTGCGACGTCTAATTGATGTGAATATTCTCCTCCTAAAGTACTAATATAAGAATAGAATATATATAACTTTTTTGTACACCTTAATAATAGGAAGGATTATTTATTATAAGTATGTTTGTATAATAAAGACGAGATAATTACGGTCAGCTACTTCGCACGCGTAGTTTAAATTCAGACACCAACACCTACCTCCTTTAAAATATGTTTAGACGTTAAAAACTACATCAAAATTAACCTCAGGCAAAAATTACATAAAAATTAACCTCAGACAGGATTAAACCCTGATTGCCTCGAAAGAAAAAACGTTTTGAAGACTAAATTCAATTGTGAGATAAAAAAAAATGTAAGTAGCACAGCGCAGGCACATAATAATGATTAGAATTTAAATTGCACGGTTCCAAATAGTTGGTAAGAAACTCCATAATTTCAGCCGAAAAAAGTTTCACTTCTGGATATAAGCATCCCTCAAAGATCGCCAAAACGATCTAGGTATTTGTTGTGTTCATTGGGGGTTTTTGCCATAATCGTCACGCTTGTAATTAATGTACTCAGAACGACGATGCTGCCCATACCTACTCTTCCGGTTAATCTATAGTCATCTTTTAAGACGACCATGGAATGAGATAGGGTGGTGCTGTACTTAGCCTCCACCACAAGTTCTCATCCAATGAACTGAATAAACACAACATTATAATTGGCTTCTCATACTAATAATAATGTGAATAACGTCCCTTAACTAATGAATTGACAGCATAAAGGTCAACGTTTCATTTTATAACTAACATGAGAATATGTGACCGCAAAGACAACATCCGTCTACCATCTCTCTGATGAATCGCAATTTTATTTATGTGGATGATTTTGTACGAATATTCTAATATTATGTTTTTACTGATTAAATCATCTAGTTTATATTTATAAGCAATACATTGAATCCGTGTAAATTCTGCAATAAATATATGTAATATTACAATAACGTACACATATATTTGTTTCCTGTTAACCTATTATGTTTTGTAACAACAGAGAAAAAGAAAGAAAATTTGTTTATTTTGAGTCCTCATTCTTGCCTCATGTACACACACGTTGCACGTTTTAGATACAGTAAATGAAATACGATAGCACGTAATTGTGAATGCATGAGGTCAACATTGGTACCTATCTCAGCTAGTGCTACAGCAAACAATATGCTCCAGCGCTGATATTCTGACAGGCCCGATGACGATGTCACGAATATCAAGGTATTCAAATTCATAAATACATAAATATGTGTATCTAATATTTTATTTTTTTATAAAATACGTGATTTTGAATTACAGTGTAAATAGACATTAAAGGTTCCAATTCCAATTTTAGTTTATGGCTCCATCAGTTTGTCGATGATTCTGCCAATGTCAAGGTTGGATAAAACAAAAATGTAGATATTCTTTATAAATAGCCCTTGAATAGCAAACCAAAACTGATCTGGTTGAATAACCTAAAAATGTAATGCATAGCCTTTTATATTATAATGTCAAAACAAATCACAATGATAAACAAAACATAAATAAGGTAAATGTTCCTCCCGAACAATAAAGATAATAGTCATCATATCGGCCATTTATACGTCCACTGCTGAACAAAGGCCTCCCCCATAGATTTACACAACTGTGTCATCATTTTGGGGGGTATTTGCCAATACTCACCACGCTTGGCAGGCGGGTTGGTGAGCGCAGTATGGCTACCGTTTCACAGAAGGGACGCTGCTGCCCATCCCTCTGGTTTAGATTCCCTTAGTCGCCTTTTACGACATCCACGGGAGGAGATGGAGTGGTGCTACATTCTTAATCCGGACACCACACGGATAATAGTAAATCTATACAAATAAATAAAATTGAAGTGTCTGTTTGTAATGTCAAAATAACAGCTTTTTACTAAATACATATGAAATTATATACGGAACATATAACAAAAAAAAGCATTTTAAAATTTTTGGTCTGTCTGTCTGTTCCGGGTAACTGCTTCTCCGAAACGGCTGGACCGATTTTGACGGGACTTTCACTGGCAGATAGCTGATGTTATGAGGAATAACTTAGTCTACTTTTATTTTAGAAAAATAATTAGGGTTCCGCGCAAAAAAAACCCTTGAAATTCAATATATATATTCTATGTCAAGTGCCTATGTCAAAGTACTCTAAATGTATTTTAAATTAAACGCGGGTGAAACCGCGGGTCCCAGCTAGTTTATAATATAAATACATAGAATTAGAGTTTAATATTGTTCTTTTTAACAAATTTATTCAATTTTTTAACAGAAGATGATTCGACAAGGGTAGGCAGGAATGAAATATTAATAGGTCTGGGAAAATTGGAAGGCAGAATATCATATAGGGGAACAACGAGATTGGAACAAGAGAAAAATAAGTGCTCTAAAGTACCTTCTGCCATACCACATTCACAAAGAGAATTGTTACGAATACGGAGTTTAGCTAAAACTACTGGGGAACAAACATGTCCTAAACGAAGACGAATAATAACTGCGGTAACTACTTTTGAAAATGTTTTATGTTTAAAAAACCAGGGTTTAGACGGGATAGTAGGTTGGATACTCCCGTAGTATTTCCCTTTAGAAAGCTTTGACTGTTGCCATAATTCTTTCCAGGATTTTGAAAGCCTAGGACTGGCAAGTGAGCGGAGATCTCGGGAAGGAACAGTTGAATAATCATCAGCCCCTATTTGAATAGCCTGCTTAGCATAAAAATCCGCAGCTTAATTTCCTAGGATACCGGAATGACCCGGAATCCAGGCTAGCACAATGTCAATTCCGGCTTGATTTAAGTTATGCAATATTTGCTTAGTTTTAAATGAAATTAAGAATATATTTGTACTTCGATGGGGTAATTTAAGAAGATCCTGTAAACAGCTAAGCGAATCGCTGAAGATTAAAGCCTTTTGAAAATGATGACGATTAGAATCAATATAAGATACTGCTTCTAATAAGGCAGTGGATTCTCCAGTAAATATGGTGCATTCTGGAGGACATTTATGACTCAGAATGACATTAAACTTGGGAATAAAAACGGATACCTACACAAGATGCCCCTGAAAGCTTTGAAGCATCAGTGAATAATAAAACCCAATCTGACCACTTCTTTCTTATCAATTTATTAAAAATATTATTATTTGCTTCTAAAGGTTAAAACATAAGTAAATATAGAACTGTCAATGGTGCGTTTCGTTCCACGGTTTATCCATAACCTATTCATAGCCTATTGATGGGAATTTTTGGTTTAAAGTTGCAACACTCGCGGGAACTATAAAAGTTAAAAATATAATATATTTGTGTGCTAAATCCAGTATACTCTGATCCCTCATTATACGGAAAGGAAATTTGTATAATTATGACCTTTAGCCGGATGTTATGTAATCATTGGCTTTGTTTTCGGTAAAATCACTGAACAAAACCTATGGCCCTAACCTTTTCGACACGTGTTTTTGCAATTCACAAATCAATATCTAAGGGTCCAATTCTCGTAATTTAAGTTACACTATTGATTGAAAGTTGACTGAACTGAGATTATACATAAGTATATATAACTTTGTTGTTAGTTTAGGAGAATACAATTTGTGTCATTTACGAAATTGATACTAGATCGGAACTATATTTTGAACGTTTTCAAATTACGAGAATAATTGTCACTCTCTTTTCCGACATTGTCAATCTCTATGTCGCGCTTGTCACAAAATCAGCTTCCGGTGTGGTATTTCCGGCATCAGAGCGAGATATTGGGAAAGTTTTTACAGTCCGGTGTTACGGGGAAGCGTATAACAATAAGTCGCCTCAGTCTGCTAATAACTTTCTTTAGAAAGAAAATTATAACCAATAGGTAACATAATGTGCTCTAGTTTGATCATTCAAGGACCTGGAGCCCACTTAGGTGCCGAAGAAGACCGCCTCAGTGGTTTTCGGCCGAAATTAATAATCCAATCTAATCCAAAATCTACGTTTTTAAACTGACATGGCCACTGACACTATTATTAGAACTGGAAACGGGATATTTACCATGTTTTTTATTTATTTAGAGTTAAACTTAAAAGTTTATCCGTGAACATGGCGCTTGCAATAGCGCCGAAATATCGGGAACTCAAAATAAATAAAAAGCATGGTAAATATCCCGTTACCAGTTCTAATAATAATCCAAAAATATCAGATTTAAGATTTTGAAATTCATCCGTTGTTGTGTTACAATCACATTTAACACAAAAAACAGACATATCCGAGATCCAAAGATTTTGGATTAGATATATTATTAAGCAAATATATATTAATCAAGTACATTCAGTAGTAAATACTTTTATCCTAAGCAAGAGCAGTTTTGACTGAAGGCCGGCCAGGTGCTGCGTTCAGACATATAATGATTTTAGGATTTTAGGACTTTAACGAATGCACGAATATATTTAGGCCTAGATATTAGAAATTCGCAATCGTCGACGCGGAATTGACAAAATCCTGTTGTCATGATTTTTAAATCAGCACAGATATTTTCTTTTTATAAATGATTTAGTAGTTGTGAAACTTTCATAATCTTAGGTGTTTGCACAGATTACGTGCGGACATTAGGTTTAATATTGATGTATTGTCATAAACATAATAAATAACCTTCTGTAGTTGTGATAACAAATACCTACGACGCGTGTGTAATTTTATACCTTATCTGTGTATGTGCGATCGGTATTAGTAGTTTAAAATTTTCGTATTAACATTCTTATTTTGAAATTAATGTTTAGCGAGTTAATATCATCCATTTCAGTGTGACAAGGATACATTAGCTCATGAGTTCTAAAGTGCGCCAAACTCTAAAAATCTCTGAAACTTTGGCGAGCGGATGTAGATAATGTTTATTTATTTATTTATTTATACTTTTATGCACAATGATGGTACACAAGGCGGACTTAATGCCATATGGCATTCTCTACCAGTCAACCTTTGGGTTAAAAAAGAAATGCATTGAAAAATGGTACAAAAAAGATATAATACAAAAAGTATATGCTAAAAATAAACTATACAATATCGAATTGAAAATAGCTTACGGAAATATATCGCGTAGAATGAATTAATTAAACGCGATATATTTCCGTGAGCTATTTTCAATTTGATGGACGCTATTCGCGTAAACTTCAGAAAATATTAACTAAATAATAATAAATTGAATTATGTATTTTTTTATTTGCCGTGGTGGGTGCCGGCTCAGAATGCCACCACCCCATCTCCTCCCATGGGTGTCGTAAAAGTCGACTAAGGGATTAGTCGGAGGATGGGCAGCAGCGTCCTTCGAGTACATTAACAACTCAACTGCGATCGCCAACCCGCCTGCCAAGCGTGGCGATTATGGCAAAACCCCCCAATGAGCTCAGAACACATCCATATCGGTGGTTGTGATGATCTTTAGGGGAGGCCTGTGTCCAGCAGTGGACTTCATTAGGCCGAAATGATGATGATTTTTATATTTTAGCCTGTCTCTGTGACTATAATGCGCCAGGTTTGCGAAAGTACAATAATTTTTACAATATTAGTCATAACCGATAAAAATAAGCAATTATGCTCTTGCTAAATAATTTTCGTACTTGGTTATCCAAGATCCATGTTCTTTTTTGTACTAATTTGTTAATAAATCATTATATGTAATTATTAGTTATAGATTAATTAAACGTTTAATTAACGTTTATTTTCTTCACCATATAACGAAATAGCATAATACATTTTAAATTTGCATTTGGCACAATATACATTAATGTTGTGGAATCTGGATTACTAGGATCAATTTCGGTAAGTGTTAATTATAAAAGGTGGGGAATGAAACTTATATAATTCGAATGATACTGAGCCATGTGCTGACAAACAAAGAGAAATATGGGTGTGTTCATCATACCAGCCATAAGACGTCCACTGCTGAACAAAGGCTTCCCCGATAGATTTCCACAACTGTGTCGTCATTTTGGGTATACAATACAATACTCTTTATTGTACACCAAAAATAACAAAAATAAGATCCAATTTAGAAAAAACATGTACAAAGGGCGGTCTTATCGCACACGGCGATTTCTGCCAGACAACCTTGGGATGGACAGATTTGTAAGCGATAAAGAAAAGGGTAGTTCGCGGTGTAACAATAATTTTAAGTTAATACATAACATGATAGATATATAATAAAAAATATTATTATAAAACTAGCTGGTACCCGCGGTTTCACCCACGTTTAATTTAAAAGAAATTTAGAGTACTTCGACGTAGACACTTGACATAGAATATATATATATTGGATTTCAAGGGTTTTTTTTTACGCGGAACCCTAATTATTTTTCTAAAATAAAAGTAGCCTAAGTCATTCCTTATAACATCAGCTATCTGCCAGTGAAGGTCCCGTCAAAATCGGTCCAGCCGTTTCGGAGATTACCCGGAACAAACAGACAGACAGACGGACAGACAGACAGACAAAAAATTTAAAAATACTGTTTTTGTTATATGTAACGTACATACTTTCATATGCATTTAGTAAAAAGCTGTTATTTTGACATTACAAACAGACACTTCGATTTTATTTATTTGTAGAGATTACAAACAGACACTTCGATTTTATTTATTTGTAGAGATTATGTCTCTATATTACACGGGTTTATATCCCCTATAAGGGGGAACCCGGTCTTTTGATAGGCTTACGCGGGGACATGGGTCCAACACGCAGAGGCCCTTTAGAGAATTTTAATCTAAAATGTAATGGGTCACTAACCGGGAACTCGCCATGGCTACACTATCAAATGCAGTCTCGGATTGTCCCCGGAGGTGTAAAACTATTGTATAAGATGGAAACTACAATTATAAGGTCTATTGTAATGGGTGCTAAATGGATTATATACTTCTAAAAACGGAAACAACGACGTCTGCCTTTCAACCTTTAAAGTGAAATTCTGTGGCAGACGGTGACTCGCCACTCACAAGATGGGCCCCCTAAATGGCCACCACTACAGGCGACAAGGAGCAACACCGGTGTGAGCCACTAGGGGTGTAGAGAGGTGCGGCACCGGTTTCACCATCGCGCGTCTCGAAGACTCGGAGCGGGTTTCCCCGTTATTACGCCATTAGACACTTCTACCCCCGAGCATATAGCTCTGGCGGCCCCTCTCTGATCGGCCAACTAAGGCAAGCCAGAGTTGAAAATCCTACGGGCACTCATAGGGTACCACTCCAACCAACCAATAAAGGCAAGCCGGAGACGAGGCCCTGACCGACTCTCTGGAGCATTCGGGTACGCAGTGTCGCCACTCACATTCAGCTCGCCACAAACTACCCTGCGTTCTGTAAGCTACTTAATATACTTTTTTTTTTCTTATGATAAACTTTTTTTTTATATCATTATAATAGATACATATAAATATACAAATATAATTAATAAATAAAAGAAGTAAAGGAGAAACCACAGTGATAGCTAATGTTCCTTGACTAGTCTTTTAAAAATTGCTAGGGATTGAGCACGTCTAATTGCCACTGGCAACACATTCCATAAGCGGGCAGCTTGGACTGTAAAAGATTTTCCCATGTAATTAGTGGAATGCATTGGCATTTTCAACGTCAAATTCTCTGATGACCTTAAGGATCTCGAATGTGTGTTATGAAGGAACTTGAAACGTTCTTTAAGATAGCAGGGAGTTGATGGATTGTACAGGATACTGTATAGAAGATGAAGAATATGAGTATTCCGACGAAGGTGTATAGGGAGCCACTTGAGCTGAGTTCGATACTCTGACACATGATCATATTTGCGTAAACCAAATATAAATCTTATACAGAAATTTTGGAGTCGCTCAAGTTTATCAAGTTGTTCCTCTGTGAGATCAAGATAGCTGGTATCGGCATAGTCAAGAATCGGAAGAAGAAGCGATTGTGCAAGCGTAGTTTTGGTGGAAATTGGCAGGAAGTTACGTAGTCTTCGTAAAGACCCCGCAGATGCGAATAATTTACGACTGACTTCCTGTATTTGAGGTCCCCAAGACAAGGTTTTGTCTATATATATTCCCAGGTTCTGAACTTTGTCACTTACTGGAATTATGGTGCGATCAAAGAGAACCGGTTGTAAGCGGTTCCAGTCAACGAACTCCCCAGCAACACGTTTCTGTCTGTCATTTTATTTTTAATTAATGTGATTCATACTTTTTATAATAGAATGAAAAAAATCAAATCAAAACGAAAAAATTGCCAGCAACAGGTTGATATGTCCATGATACACAAGTATAAGCTAGCGTGCGTTCTTATACATTTAAATAATAAAAATCAAACACTGGCACCACAAACGATGTTATAAAATAATTGTAGGCCTCTACATACCTAAATCTGTCATTTAAGAGCATGCCCGCTGACATGTCCATTAGCATAATATTATCTCCTTGTGTTGGTCCGAGGTTATACGTGTGTAACTAGGGCCGGAACCTTGTGGATTCCATGCAAAAGTAAATTAAGGACAATAAATAAATCATGGGAAAGGGCCAGTCACCGCAAGCAGCATACGTTCACCACATGACGCAAACATCAGCCATCACCTCCCCCACCACATTAGAGGGAAGGAGGTGACTTGTCCCATGACGCCACCTACAGCAGTGACAGGTATACCAAGGAGCATGATGAATTATTAACTAATGTATCGAGGTGACGAGCGCATTGTGGCGCCACGCAGGGCTACTCCTGGGTAGGGTTACGGTTATTGTTATATTGTATGCGTTCCCTTTGCCGCTTATTTTATAGCTGGCCATGCCTTATATGTCTCTACTTCTACAACACCTAGTTCTCCGCCTTCTGCAGTTTACTATAACTGCCTTCTTTAGACTGTCCTTGGTTGCGTAAAATTGTGTTCATAATTATTAATTTCTATTACTATATAATATCGATATATAATCATCATCATTTCAGCCTGATAAACTTCTACAGTTCTCCGTGTGGTGCCGGCTCAGAATACCAACACCCCATCTCCCGTGGGTGTCGTAAAAGTCGACTAAGGGATTAGCCGGAGGATGGGCAGCAGTGTCCTTCGAGTAGGTACATTAACAACTCAACTGCGGGCAAAGTCCCCCAGTGAGCCCACAACACACCCATATCAGGCGTTATGGTGATCTTTGGGGGAGCCTGGTGTCCAGAAGTGGACTTCATTCGGCCGAAATGATGATGACCCAGACTCCATCCTCGAGGCAAATATTTTAAACCCTATTGCATAAAGCGATCAAGCGTCCATCCTAAGACCTATTCCATGACATAATCTGCATCTCTGCCGAATTTCACTTAAATCAATTCTGCCGTTTGAGCTTGATTAAGAAACAAACATTCAAACATATTTCAACTTCTACTTTCACATTTATTAATAGACGTAAGAGTAAAATCGTTAAGTAATATTCACAGACAAATTGGGAGTAGAGTTAGGATCTATTACTACATAATAATTTGACCCTTTTTTTGTCGTGGGAAAATCCTCATGGACTTCCTCAGAGGATTCCTCTGTCTTAGGGAACGTACCCATACTACGTGACCTATTTTTTAAGATTTTTTGTCCCGTCCCTCCCCTCGGTAACCACTCGTAGTATATGCCAAGACCCCCCCCTTTCAAAATTTTACGTAGTATTGACAAGTATGATTTTTAATCATTTTGCAGGCAGAAAGTGTAACAAATGAATTTAACCAGCCGATCGTACAGTGACATTATTGTACAGCATGAACTCTCGTCGACTTGCTTGACAACTTCACTAAACTACAAACTGCCTGACAAACAGTGCCTGTTTTCAATCAGCTGACGTCTCAACATACGTGCGTCAGCGCCCCAACTGTAAGTTTAAGAAGCACCCAACATTGCGCGCCAGATTCGAAGATAGTACATAATAGCGCGAAATTTCTCTCGGCGAAATCTACTACGTGACAAAAATCTAAGCCACCCCCCCACACTCCTGTGACTGATCGTAGTATGGGTACGTTCCCTTAGGAAGGGCGGAGGGGCATGCCGGACTCTTATATTGGCTAAAACGCTACGTTATCCTTCCACTTACCTCTGATTGGGGGTGTGGTGCATGCTTTGTCAGCATTAGACCGCATCCCCGGCAGGTATCTGCCCGTTACCGCCCCGTTTGATGGGCCCCGTCTCTGTGCGACCTGGCTGGCCGTGGCTGCACGTATCTTCAAAGAGGCGCGCACAGAACACGCGCCGTCGTCTCGGGCCAGATTCTGTGCGGGCGTATTTTATTATACTATAACAAAAATCCCTCAATGTTATAAACTATTTTATTCCCAATTAGCTCTTCATCCAGATTATACAAAAAGTAGTAAATTTAGATAGTCGATTCGACTGTATTATCGCCCTTTTTCGTACTGCTTATATTTCAATGTCAATAGATTAAAATTTAAAGAAAGAAAATACATCAGTTCTTTATCGTTTGATCGCTTATGTGAGGTAGCATGTGCAGAAATAGGAAATCATATCATAATATGTGCATACAGACCGCCTGCATCGAATTTTCCCCTCTTCTAATTTCTATGGAAGTTAACTGAGGAAAAGTTCTCAGGAATAATAATAACTTAATTTTTGTATGTACGACTTCAATATTGATATTCTAGTTGTAAACTTTTAGTATTATCAACTCATTCGACTTAAAAAATATAATAGATAGACCCACTCAGTCTTATTACAAAACATGGTTTATCGATAGTCTTGGACTAAAAGTGTGGTTTAGTAAAATTTCTTATTACAAAAAGTGGTTTAACTCTTAGTCTTGGACTATCTATGGTACTAAAGTTAAACCTGACGGGCACCTAGTTTAACTTTTTAAACCTTTGGTCTATGTCACAAACAAACGTCAAGTACATTGTTTTGAGGTTAGATTCGGTTTCGTTTTTCTGTGTTGTATCTCAGTGCATACGCGAAAATGGATATTAACATGATTGATGTAATCGATCTTGAAGATCTCGATGACATGGACTTATCAATGATACCTCGGCGACCTAATATATGTCGACTGCGGGTGAACCCTTTCGTCGAATTAAGTGACGAAAGTTTTCGATATAAATACAGGTTTACGAAACGTTTCGGCATGAAAATTGTAGACCTGGTCAAAGAAGACTTATCGCATGATCATCGAGGATGTGTAATATCCCCCGAAATCCAAGTGGTTTGCGCATTACGAAGCTGGGGTCGCCATGAAGTAAGTGCTTTTGCCCTCGTAATGCTTATATGTAGAAGTAATAACACAACACTGCTGTTATACTGACTAATGTATCATTATTGTTTTATGCATAGATTCAAGATGATACTGCAGATTTACATGGAGTGTCTCAGCCGGTAGTGAGCTTAATATGTAAAAAGATAGCAGGCGTGATAGCACGGATGTCACATAGATTCATCAAAATGCCCGCTACCTTAGATGAACAAGAGGAGACAATACGAAAGTTCCGTAGTGTTGCAAACTTTCCAACAGTAATTGGTGCAATTGACTGCACACACATACGCATCCGCAAGACCAGTGCTGATGGCGGACAGCTGTATATAAATAGAAAAGGATTTCCCTCAATCAATGTGCAGGTAGATTTTATAATTATATTTTTACAAAACTTACATATTTTGGGTTAATGATAGTTAATAGCAGTGATAACCTAGTCAAGTTAACCTTATTATTTGCTCTTCAAATATGACGAGTATACAGTATACATTAATATAAGCTCAAAATATTTACCAATTGCTAATATTGTGTAAGCCAAAGTTTTATACTCATGAAACACTGTCATAACATGAAAGTTGAAAGTAAGCCCTAAAAATAATTTCTTTTTCAGGTGGTGTGTGATGCTGATTTAAAAATAATGGATGTTGTGACTAGGTGGCGTGGCAGTGTCCATGATTCACGGATATTCAGAGAATGTCGTTTAAAACAACGCTTTGAGGCTGGCGCATTCTCTGGAATACTGCTGGGGGATAGTGGCTATCCGTGTACTCCATATTTGTTAACACCGCTGCTAAACCCCACAACACCCCAAGAAGAAAGGTATAATAGGGCGCATATTCGTACTAGGAATACAGTGGAGAGATGTTTTGGTTTGTGGAAACAGCGATTCCGCTGCTTATTAAGAGGCATGTTTGGTGACATTGAAACTGCTAAAAAAACGATTGTTGCATGTGCTGTGCTCCATAATATTGCCATTGGCATGAGGGAAGACCTGTTTCCTGGAGAGGATCAAGACAATCATCCACCTCCCTCTAGGGAATTAGATGTGCACCAACACATCCAAAACAGCATACGTGGAAATATTAGAAGAAGGCAGTTCATTATAAGTCATTTTTAATTAATAATATCAAAATATAATTATTTCCCTTTCTCATAAAAATATATACATTAATCATAGCTTCTTCTTATATGCACTGTTAAAATCTTTATTCTGTAGGTACCTGAAAAGAAAAACAAGTTAATATTATAGTTATTTTGCACTGCGACTCAATACTATCGTAAAAATATGTTATATAATTACACAATAGACATCTATTTTTATAGTATTCCATTATATAGTCATGTATGGCCTGCATGACTTCATTCAGGCCACAGTTTTTATTTTTGCACATTAATCAAAACATCCTTTTCTAATCAATGTGTAACATACCTCATATTCAAAAGAATTCTTATTTTCTAATAAAGAGATTTCCAGCTCAAGTTTTCTAATTTTCAGATGAGCTATTTTAATATTTAATTGGTGTTCTATCTCTAACATTTCCAGTTGCCTTTTTTTAAAGTTGACATTGCTCTCTACAATTGATTCTCTCATGACTTGACTTCTATAAAACCAAATATTATATTATTTATGGTATAACTGATCTAAATGTTTTGAATAGATAAAAAGTTTGAATTAAATGTAAGTAAACTGTTGTAAATACTAACAAGTTTTGAGGAACATTTTTATTTCTTTTCTCTTTTGGCGTTTTAATTTCTTTGATGTTTGTATGTGTTGGTATTACTTAAAATAAAGAAAAAGACTTTAATATGCAAAGATTTTTTATGATGTACAATTTTCTATTAAATATGTACATATTATCATGTGTTTTATTTTGTGCCTTACCATCTATAGTTTCAGGTGCACTTACTCGATGAATGCAAGTGCTTGGACCAGCGATTACCTCCTCATGACTTTTCTTATCAATGGCCTAAAAGATTCAAAAGTATTATAATAATAAATAAATAAATAATAATAAATAGGAATAAAGGAAATAAATAAATTGTCAGATTAAATGTTTTGTGAAATACTGATTAATTTTTAACATAGGAAAGATATTTTGTTTACCACTGCCTGTACTGCATCACTATCATAATCGTTGACTTCTATGATGAAGTCATGAGGAGCTATCGCCATGATGCTTAGATCTTCCTGAGAAGGTGATGGTGGCTTTTCACCACCTCCTGTCCTTA
The DNA here is from genome assembly GCA_947459985.1 of Diloba caeruleocephala. Classification (NCBI taxonomy): domain Eukaryota; kingdom Metazoa; phylum Arthropoda; class Insecta; order Lepidoptera; family Noctuidae; genus Diloba; species Diloba caeruleocephala. Next base: position 6,497,346 of record OX381614.1, read on the forward strand.
TTTGTAATTGCTTGTGGGCAGACAAGTTGGCTTTGGCTGCCAACTTCATTCTTTTCCAGGCCAGTTTTATTTCACTATCTGACCTATTCTTACCCGTAATTTCATGCAATCTAAAAACCATTACAATTGCTTTAAATCTAATCACATGCACATGTTAAACAGAAATGAAAAACGATACTTACTTTGTCATAACTTTCTTCCATTCATTTGATTTTACTAAATTAATCGACGTTTTATTACATTTATTTTCTAGTATGTGAGCGGATTGCGAAATCAGCTGTCGTAATATTTCCTGAAATAGTTTAAATTTACGTAATCTGGTAGGGCACAATAAAAAGATAATGCATAATATACAATGTGCCGTGTGGTGCCGGCTACCTCCCTATCTCATCCCGTGGGTGTCGTAAAAGGCGACTATGGCATTAGCTGGAGGATGGGCAGCAGTGTCTTCGAGTACATTTGTAATGCAACTACGATCGTGCTAAGCGTGGCGATTATGGCAAAGCAATATCCTAGCCTATCCCCTAGCCCCACCGGTCGTTGAAGCAATTTTTGGGGGAGGCTTTTGTCCAGCAGTGGACGTTTTTCGGCTGAAATTATGATGATAATATACAATAATAGTACTAACTTTTTCTTCAGAATTCCAATTTTCACTTCTTCGTTTTTTTTGTTGTTCCATTTTAATAATGTTATTTCCCTAAGTTATTATCAATAATTAGTAAGTAAAAGAAACTTCCAAATCATACATTAAATGAAGGCGTACCTTTGTATATTTTGCATTCCGCGCGTTAATGACATTCCGTTACGATTAGTGTTGTAAGAAAGTACATGGGTAAACGTAAAATAGACGTCATAAAAGTATTACTCAGAAAGAAAATTAAGTAACATTTATTGAAACTTGAACAAAAAAGTAATTTTAATAGTTACCATCATAAAGTACCGTATTGTATATGTTAAAATATTAATACCATAATGGTAAAATTCTTTTGCAAATGTTCTGCATTTGGGTAAACGAAACGATGTAACCGAATGTTATTTGATTGAATGAATGTTTCCAATAAATTCCGTGTATAATCTGTGGAAATAATTTAAGCCAGAACTAAAGTCAGGTACTATCTAGTCCTGACTTAATTTGATATTTGTAATACGGACGGGTTTAAACCACGGTACTAACGTTAGTTCCGTACTAAGTCCAGACTTCATAGTTCTGGTTTAAACCTGAGTCTAACAAGATTTTTGTAATAAGACTGACTAGGTCTACTGCAACTTTCAGTACATGTAAAGGTAATATTTTTAAGAATAGTGGGCAATGATATTATACCATAGATATGTTGTACATATTAAATGGCGCGCAAAACTCAGTCTCGCTGTATGTAGGTATACAGCTATAAAACTACACACCTATTCTGTAAGAAGAAAGATACTAAAATTATGAGAGTAAAAGAGATAGCTATCTTAAATGACAACACGTGTACTCGATGTCTTTGTCGCACCTATGATAGAATATACGTGTTGTCTCTTTTCTTTGCTTGGCCTGTGTTTTGTTCGAGAGTATTCTATTCTTCTTCTATAGATAATTTAAATTTAAATAGCATTTTTACTAAAATATTTAATATAGTTTGTTACCCACGTATACCATATCCCTTGAGATTGAGATCCCTTGTTCTTAATTTATTTTTGCTTGATATTTTGGGCATTTTCTATACTCACGACGGCATTTTTATTACTTAATGAATAAAACAATACAGATTGTGACAGTGTGTGCTCGTTCTCCTGCTTTGGGCGAACTGATTGCAAGGTGCTACAATTGGGGGAGTTTTGGTACTTACTTTTGGCGGGCATGTAACATATCTACTTCTTTTAATATATAATATCATTGATAGTGGGACATTTGTTTGATCAGTGATGTTAGATCTGACCACACAGGTCAACTAATAAACTTGAATGTCTGAATTAAGCAAACGTATTGAAATTACGAGCGGTCACATGCCGCTCTCATCCATCTACTCCCAGCGACCTTCTTCAGGTCGTCTGTCCACCTCGTTTAAGGTGGACGACCTGCGTTCTGCTAACCACGCTGCGTTTTCCGGTGCGCGGTCTCCATTCGAGAACCTTTTTGCCCCAATGTATTAATACCATTGTAAAAATAAAGTTAATACTTGGTTACGCCGGAATTAACTAGTCCAAGTGTAACATTGGAGTAAGTTAAGAATACGCCATTTTTATTAAAAAGACAGTTATAGTGTTACGGATCGTTGCTGGTTAACCCAAAAAAGGTTTAACTGAACTCTCCTACTAAACTACTGTGCTCAACAGGGTCCATAGTTGATCCATAGATTTAAACCTTCCATCTGTTTTTAACTTTACTTATGGAATGCAATCGACAATTCAATTGAATTACCGTCTAAAATTCTAAATTAAATATGGTAGTAGGTCGAAAAATCCAGAGAGGTATCAAGAGAGCATAGAATCGTCGTCGTATCAGACAAAGGACGTCCACTGCTAAACAAAGCCCTCCCCATAGATTTCTACAACTGTGTCGTCATTTTGGGGAGAACTAGCCAGTACTCACCACGCTCGGCAGACGGATTGTATGCGCAGTATGGCTACTGTTCTACATAAGGGATGCTGCTGCCCATCTCTCTGGTTTAGGGGCCCCTACTCGCCTCTTACGACATCCACGGGACGAAATGCGAGTGGTGCTAAATTCTTAAACCGGACACGATAAGAAAAAACCGCTAATAGGTATTAGTATTTTTTATTAGTAGTTATTGTACTTGTAATAAATAATTAAATGATGATGCATGACTGTGTATAATTCTGAGACGAATGACGCGACGCACATACTGTTACTTCTTATCGAGTAGAACTCAAGGCCGAGAAAAAGTGAGGTTTAACTTTTTCTTGCAATCAGGATACCTTCATGGTGCATCTGTCCTCCTGGAGGAGAACATGGGGTGCGTGGCCGGGTACGAAATGGATAGGGGGCTGGTGTGAGCCTCGGCACTTGCTCGGCGCCAGTTGCCTACTCGTGGATTTCGTATACGAGCTACATCGGTGAACCATATTGGTCTCGCAGAAGGAGGCTACTACCTTCCAATTTAAGTGCACTGTCAGCATAGCCGGTTCTACTGCCAACAGAGATTTTTTCCGATCAGGTCGGCCAGACAAGGTAAGGGCCCGCCGTTTGAAACACCGGTGACCTCCACAGTGGTGTTAATTCATCGTTTCCTTCTGTCCGATCTCATTCACCGAAGCTACCGTGCCCGATGAACACTTTAGTAAGCTAATAGGTGACATAGACACTCTTTGACAGGCATTGAAACACGACGGGATAGGTTTGACCACACCCTTGTGCGAATACTACGATTCTACATGCCGCTTCCGGAGCGTATATCGTTGCTTCTAAAATATGTAGTAGAAATAATTCAAAAAAGGGTTTCATAGTAGATCTACACTTTGCCATGTCTTCATACAGTAGCAAAGATCAGAAAATCTTGAGTCGTTTGTTATTTTTCACAATCATGAATGCCTAATGAAACAGGTATAATTGTCGACTAACGTTTGCTCGCGGCTTCGCACGCGTGGAATTTGGAACTCTACATCATTTTGTTGTAAACATGCAAAAAAATGACGCGTGCTTTTGTTAGGAATATGTTATAGCCCTCTATCATGCTATATCTCCGAATGACACGACCCATAGGCCTGCCGCATATTGCATTCAGCCCAGCCAGCCAAGTGCCAGACCGCGCGCTATTATATTTGGTTTGGAAAAAACGCTTCCCGCATGGCACTTGGGTGTCATCAATAACTTTCATAAAATGTAGTTAGCCCTTTTGCGGCATAGTACCTATTTACAGTCCAATCACTCACTATAACCGAACCACTCATTTTGTTATTTAAATTAGGGCTTTAAATCGTGTGTTGTACAATACTTTTATAATATCAAGATAAAATTCGCGAGTGCGCTTGCAGCCGCCATCTCCCCGTACCACAGACAGCGTACTTCAAGCGAGCAGATCGCGCGCGTCAACCGAGCATACAGCGACCGATTACGGGCGATCTGCTTGCAGACGGCGTCAGTACCGCCCATTATACAGACACGCGTTTGAAATCACTCAGTATAATGTGCACTGACTTCACAGCATAAGTCGAACCCTGGCTGTCGGCGCGTAGAAGACCAACATGACTTGAGTCCCAGTGTTATATTATCGTCAAGTAAATGAAGCGTCGTTAACACAGTTTTTGCCAACGAAACCATAGCGTGGTCTAATTCGACAGTAACGCCATCTAGTTAGGAAAGAAGAAATAGATATTTAAAATGTAAAAATGCTATTATTAAAAACTAAGTGAACTGGAACCATGGTAATAAATAGAATATATTATATTTTATTTAAGGATAACAACAAAAATATTGTATCTCGCTTTTTGGCTTACGGCTAACACAGCAGTTACGAAAATGAACAATAAGTCGTTCAAAAAAACTTTTTAAACCAAATAGTCAAAATACTATGAGTTTTTCACTGTAAAGATAAAACACTCCTCAACAAACAAATACTTTATTAAACTACCTGTTTCATGATGATAATTAATGCAAAATATAAATGAAAACATAAATAATAAATATCATCATTTCGGCCGAATGAAGTCCACTGCTGGACACAGGCCTCCCCCAAAGATCACCACAACCACCGATATGGATGTGTTGTGGGCGTGGGCTCATTGGGGGTTTTGCCATAATCGCCACGCTTGGCAGGCGGGTTCGCAGTTGAGTTATTAATGTACTCGAAGGACGCTGCTGCCCATCCTCCGGCTAATCCCTTAGTCTAGACGTTTCCGACACCCATGTGAAGAGATGGGGTGGTGGCATTCTGAGCCGGCGCCACACGGCAGTTCTAACTATTTAATAATATAAAATAAAAAAAATGCATATACCAGACTGAATATTTAATATATAAATGGCTTTTCAAGTAAATAAAATTAAAGCAAAACATAATCCAAAAAGTAAGACTTAGGGTGGATTCGATCCCGAGAACGAAACGATCACAACCCGTTTGTCAGTTTAGCAGGCCACGCAATCAATTGCGAAAGGCTACGAAATAAGCGTTCGCATTCTTATAATTTTTCGTTTAGCTCCATTTAGTTAAGGTGTGATGGTATTTTTTTTATAATTCTTATAACGCACTGATAACAAATGTGTTGACTTGTGTGGATTTATCATAACATTCGCTTTAAAACAAAACTTTGTAGACATATGTTTATTGTACTACCACTCTCCTCCCATGTACAAAAGCGTGATGAATTGTATTTTAGATCCTGACTTGGACTGTAATGGACATTTTTGCCAAAAATCAACTAATTCTATACTGTAGTTTACGCGTTCTCATCAAACATAGGAACAGAAATTCTAAAAATTGCAGTTTTGCAAATCTCGTACAAAGAGCACGCGGCAGTGATAAAAAAAAATCTATGTACAGTTTTTATCCCTCTACGAATTTATTATATATACTAAGAGTATAGATAAATTTAGAAACTTTATTCCTTTCTTTAAAGGTTTTGAGGTTTTATTTCAAATTATATAACGTTTTATAAAAATTGATGATTTGTTTGTATTTCAGTGCGCCATTTATACCATCTTACCTACATTTATACGAATAATTTTCCATTCTTTTATTATAAAATAGACACCTATTTATACAAAACAATAGCAATCTGAAAGGCAAATGACTGAAAGGTTAAGATTGGTGCAGTTCTAAATAATAAATATCTCTATATAATCTAAAGTAGCGTGTATAAAAAAGAGAAAATTGTTTATCCCACAATTCATGACGACTTGCTTAACAAAACGTAAAGTTGAGACCTTGAGATTAAAGAAGAGGATGTATTATTTTATTTGGCAATTTTCATGCAGTTTTAGTCAGAAAGAATGTGATGGTGTGGAACTGTGGATGTCTAGGTAAATTATTATTATTTGGTAAACCACACTAACATCTGACGCTTGTGTCATCATCATCATCATATCAGCCAAAGGACGTCCCCTGCTGAACAAAGGTCTCCCCCATAGATTTCCACAACGAACGGTCACAACTCACATGCCGCTCGCATCCTACGACTCCTAGCGACCTTTACCAGGTCGTCTATCCACCTTGTTGGGGGGTCGTCCCACGGTGCGTTTTCCGGTGCGCGGTATCCACTCGAGTACCTTCTTACCCCAACCGCCATCAGGTTCTGCCTGTGTATATTGTGTAACTGCGGAAATCTATGGAGCGGCATTTCTTTTCTTTTTTCTTTTAGCAGTGGACGTCTTGATATTGACAACGAAAATATTTTATATTTTCGTTGTCTAGTCTGTTTTTGAAACAGTTCAGTGTTGGAGTAAAAACAACGCTTTCCGGAAACCTGTTTCATGCTGATACAATTTGATTAGGGAAAAGGGCTTCACAGGCATCTTTTTTGATGATTCTTCATCGTTTTAAAGATGAATTTTAGGTGTGATAAACAGTGATAAGAGATCGGTGCTGTATGTTTGGAAGAGTTAAAGTATAGCTTAGTGATGGGCAGGCCAGTTGGTAGCTGATTTATTTCAATACTGTCATAAAAAGGGGATAAACAACAATCCTAACCTACAATACCTCCTTACTTAACTCTTATAATCATGAGTCTAATATACGATTAAGTAGATAGGTAACTAACAAACAAACCCTCGTAATCATGGAAAGATAAAACGTTGTGTTAGCCAATTATATATAAAATATGTTTTGCATCAATCTAAAGATAAAGATAAATTTTGTGCCAGGTGCTTGTTAAACTATTGCGTCATACGGGAATACACTTCGTGTGTATACATGGTCGCACCATAACATTACAGTGCAAGGGTTATATGAGCCTAAGGACGTCCACTGCTGAACAAAGGCCTTCCCCATTGATCTCTATAACGACCGGTATAAGGTTACCGGTTTCACTTCGCCGAGCATAATATACACTTGAAAAAATGTACTATCGGTGACGTGAGAGTTTGTACACACGGCTACACATCAAGCTATAGCTATAGCAGTTTACGCTGATCTCTCATCATACAGAAAGCCTATACAATGCAAGATCAGCTTATACTGGTGTGATGTGGTTATTCGATACGGTAAATAACTCATCGTCGGTTAAATAGCTCTTCGATAATTTTGCTCTGTAGAAATAGGATTTCCAAAAATATCTTTCGAAAATGAGTATGAAACCCGGTTTATACAACGTTTTATCTTGTATGAATGATGTTGTTATACACATATTATTCTTCCTGAGACTATCATTCAATTCTCACTATGCCCATGCGGGTTGGAATTTAACATTTTTTAAACCTGCCCCACACTAGGATTACTCCCGTGTCGTGGGTGCGTTTACAGATACAAACATCACACACAATAAACATCCAGACCCGGAATAACTACCTGGAGATCATACAAATATTTCTTCCGTGCGGGAATCGAACCCGCGACCCGGAGCGCAGCAGCCGACTGTGTCAGCCACTGCACCAACCGTGCCTTCAAATATGATAGTTTAGTAAATAAGTTTGCAGAAATTATTAGATGGGTGCGGCCAGGGGGGAGTTCTGTCAGCTGGACCCAGGCAGGTATCATGCATTGCTCGAATAATCTTTATTTTGACAGCTGCTACACTCGCAGCTGGTTGTTATTATCGCACTATTGATTTGTAAACAATCACCTAGTTAAATTTCATACGGTACTTTATTTAACGTGTTTTTTTACAAGTTAATGCAAGCAGCCTGACGCTTAACCCCTGTTCCACAATGCTGCTGACAATTTTATTCAACTCACTATCATCTCAACTATTTATAACACAAGATTTTGCCGGCGTACTATCACATTAAATTATTATTATTGCAGCTGAAGCTTCGTTCACTTTAGTCATTCCAGATCTATCGAGAAATATAGCAATCGATTGGCGAAAACACTACCTATAATGCAATGCAAATAGCGTACTATACTCCCGGACTATTCTCCCTTAAGTCGAATGGGTACTGGGCGAAGTAAGGGTCCATTAGTATAATTCAAAATGGTTCAGACCTCCCTACTTAAGATCTAATCAGAATATTGGCCCAACAGGCGTAAATCAATTAACAAACACGTGAGGTACGGCAAAAGATTTGCACTAAGACGACACTAATGTAAGAACTATCAAAAATACATTGCAATTAATCATGATGAAATCATCAACTAGCCGTTTGGTTATCTAAGTATTAAATTATAATTTCATCTTGCGCCAAAGTTTACCACGCGAAAACGCCTGAAAAAACCAGAATCGTCTCCTATATGTAAAAGCTTTCAAATGATTATAATATTCGTAACTACAATCCCTAATAGTGAGAGTTAATTAAAACAAACTAAAACGTTAGTGCCACGTTTTTGTTCAACCTTAACCTGCGCCAACTCAAAATTAAAAACGAGAAAGAGAAAGCATAACAGAAAACCAGCGTTGTATGTATACCAATACAGCCAATACTGTACCCAAACAACATTTGCTGAGGATAATGGAGCGCCATTTGCCCACAATATCTTTTGTATATATGAGTTTGTTTTAGAAAATGTATTATTATTTACAGTGTGGCAATAAATGATTTTTCTTTCTTTCTTTAAGACAGACGACCTTAATGATGAGCTCACTCCGACGAAGCAAAACCTATGATGAGCCAAAAAAGGTGACTACCCTATCCTCATCAGTCAGTATATTTATGAAAATATAATGTACGTTAGGAAAAACATACATCTTTTTACAAAAAAATGTGATCGGCATAACTATAACACAAGATATAAATCTAAACTAGTACAGCCAAAATTTCGCTTAGCTAAAGTCCATACTTCTTTTATGGGAAAAAAAAAATTATAATAAAATACCGGAGACCGTGCTGCAATTACCGCAAAATAAATTTAAAATATTTGTAAAAAATACTCTATGCAAACAAGCATATTATACATTAGAGGATTACCTTAGAGATATAAATGTTTGGCAGAGTGCTTGTCCAGCTCCGCAAGCCCACTATAAGAAATGATTCAAATTTTTCATTTTTGACTAATTGACATGCCATCTTGTTGTTGCATGTTTTGTGACATCAATTTATTCAGATTTACTTTTCTGACATTTCAATTATTATTTTTTGACATGACATTATTATTATTAATTATTTACACCTGAATTTATTATTGTATAATTTTTTTATATTCAACTGGTTTATGATTTGATATTGACAGTTTTAAGAGGTTTAGACTTTACTATGTTTAATGTAGGAACATGGTCTTTATATAACCTGAATTTTCGAGAACATTGTACACATAAATATTGTAACATGATTTTAAAAGAGTAACCATGGAGTTTCTTGCCCGTTCTTCTCCATAGGAAATCTACATCTTGGAACGTGGCAACTAAAGTCTTGACGATTCATAAGTGCTATTAATGGTTTAAATGAATAAAAATCTTTTTATCTTATCTTTATCTTATCTTATCATCGAATTGAATTGAAAAATACAATTTTTTTAAATTATGTGATGTGATAACCATAATCTAATTGAACTGAAAGTCTTTGATTGTCAGCTTAACAGGATGTATCCAAATCACATACATTTGGCGAAGATTATAATCTTGTAATCAAAGTCGGTTCAGCACCAACCACAGCTCTCTCTCAACAGATGGCGTCCCTCTTAAACAAATTGAAAACTCGTGCAAATTAAGATTAATCAATTTTAATTCAATTCAAGAGTGTGTTCATTGCTTAACTTAATTAAACACATAAAGAAGAAAACAAAATTATGTTCTAACTATGAAGATTAATTTACTATAAAACAAGGCTGAAATCTATTAAAGCAGGTCTATACCTGCATATCTATATGTCCCTATGGACAATGTATATCAATGTCCCTAAACCAACGATTATTCAATTTCCTAATATCTGAAACCCGGGAGGGAAGGACCTTATCAGATCATCACCATCATCATATCAGCCAAAGGACGTCCACTGTTGAAAAAAGGCTCCCCCCACAGATTTCCGCAAAGTCCAGTAACATGCCACACACATCCAACGGCTCCTAGCGACGTTCACCAGATCATCCGTCCATCTCATTGGAGGTCGTCCTGCGCTGCGTTTTCCAGTGCGCGTCTCCACTCGAGAACCTTTTTGCCCCAACGGACATCAGTTCTACGAGCAATTTGCTCTGCCTGTTGCCACTTCAGCTTACTTATCCTTTCAGCTATATCGGCAACTGTAGTTCTTCTACGGATCTCTTCATTCCTGATTCGATCTCGTAGATAGATAAATATATACCAAGTTATATATTATCGCTGGTAACACACTGGTTAAAGACTTTCGTCTTGAGGCATTGCGGTATTGTTGTCGAAAAGACGTTGCGAAGATTCCCGAAGGCTGCCCAGCTGAGACGGATTCGACGATTGACCTCTTTCTCGAAGTTGGACCTACTTTCACTGGTATTAATTTATCCCAGGTAGACTAGTCAACAACTTCGCGAACAGAGCTCCCGACGGATATTGGGGTGGGCTCGACATGGGCATTTGACATGACTTGCATCTTGCCCATGTTCATCTTAAGTTCCACCTGTTGGAAAACTCTGCTGAGATCATCGAGCATTGCGCTGAGCTCTTGTGGCCATTCTGCCATGACTACGATGCTGTCGATAAATCGAAGGTGAGTGATATACTCGCCATTGGTTTTAATGCCGAATCCTTTCCTCTAGTAGCTTGAAGGCATCCTCCATTTGAGAAGCTTCGGGAAAATGACGTCCCTCTATCTTACACCTCGCCGCAGTGAGATTGCCCCCGTGCTCTGTTCATGTACTCAGACCGACATGGTGGCGTTTCTATATAAGCACGTAAACACTTCGATGTACCGATAGTCAATGTGGCACCGCTGCAGTGACTGCAGCACCGCCCAGGTTTCGATCGAATCGAAGGCTTTCTCATAGTCCACAAACGCTAAGCATAGTACAGGTACTAATCAGGATTACACGCCTTGGTCTTTTGTATAATCTGCCGCAGCGTATGAATGTGGTCTATGGTACTAAAGCCTTTTCGGGAACCGGCTTGTTTGGGAGACTGGAAGTCATCAAACCTGCGCTTAAGACGATTCGTGATGAGCCCTAAAAATAGCTTAGAATATGGCTCAGAAGCGAAAGGGCTCTATAATTCTTGAACAGGGTGTTATCATCCGTTTTGAAGAAGAGCACCACCGAACCCGAACCGGGATCCATCGGAGAATGACACTCTAGACTGGTAACTGGAACCGGGCACGTCAGGGCCCGGTACACAGCCCAAGTAGACCGCAGTTATGAGTGTCACCGCTTGACGTGGCCGGCCGAGCTCCGCAGCGGCAAACTGTAACTTGTGTGCAGCGGCGGACGAGCCTGCGGAGTACAGGGTGCGGAGCAAGACGTGCCACCCACAAACACCAAGATAGGGCAGCCCAACTGCCCTGCGGCCGTCTCTGGGGCCAAGGAAGGAGAGGGGGAGTTCCTGGTGATGGAGTAGTTGCACCACATCTACTATGGGAGGCCCCTGAGTGGCGGACTTGGTGAAGTCTGTTGTTTCCAAGAGGAGGTTCTTGACGAACAAAAAACAGAAAATCGTATAAGAAACGCACGCAGGGGCACGCCCTGCACGCTAAACAAGATCTACATACATCATTCTTCGGTTTTGGAATCAAAACCCGGTTAATATACAAACCCGGCTATTCCTTAATTGTATATTTATTCTTTCTCAACATAAATTATAACAATATACACACTACTTAAAATATACAATTAAAACTAAAAATATACATTCTATACTACTATATAACTAAACTAACACAATATATATACAAATAAAACTATAAGAAAGGGTCATTTAGGCGTCAAAGTACTCCTCATCACTGTCAACTGGTAACGTTCCCAGAAGACTGGCAGCATTACCACGTTGGATGACAATGCTAATTCTTTGTCCAAAAATAGGCCAGCCCTCTGGTCACGCGAAGAGTCGACCAAACGACTAGCAATATCTTTAAAAAGCAGACGTGCACTCGGACCCCATGACCCAAGCGTTTCGACCCCAAACGGCTCAAACACATAACTTCCAATGAGGTTATTATATTTGCGTCGTTTGAGAATCTCTGCAGCAGCAGCGGCAGCACCAGCACAGCCCGCTGAGCTTGAAAGATGGGATGGAGCAAGGGTGTCAACACAAGTTGCATCCCACACCAGAGACCTTCCCAACTTCCATGGCAATAGTGCCATACCATCTGGTCTCTTGACATCAGCACGTGCCAAGCCACTGGGTTCTAATATAGCTGGCACGCCGGAGGTGACAAGAGCTCGACGAATTATGTCATTAATATTTTAATGACATTATTCGTCGAGCTGTTGTCATCAGCCTGCTATTTATTTATACAAAGACGGCTAATATACAAACCCGGCTAGTAAACATACATTTACGTGGTATGGGTATCAGTTTAACGACATAGGTTTGGGAATAATTATAATGTGGCACATTCTCTACTCTTCCTTTTGGTGGTATTTTTTATTTATACATAGTTCGTGCTATTGATTTCACTTTAACGACTTGGGTATGCGAACAAATATTATGTGGCACATTCTCTATAAGTTAATTATTTTGGTTGCCTTTATTATTTTAGTTTCTACTTTGTCAATATATTATTACTTTGTCTGCTTGAGTCAAATTACTGCAAAGTGTCTGTGAAATTTGAAAAAGCCATTTGAGTTCGATTTATAACCACTTAAAGGCAATAGAAAAACCAGGAGCGATTAATGAAGAGAGAATGCGCTTTATTGGTAAAAATAATAAGCTTTAAAGTGTTACATTTCGACTTATTTCTATATATACCCCTCAGTAATTTAGGCAAATCAGTAACACCCTGTATCTGGGTACATTACAAAACACGGTCATACCTTTAATGGGCTTTAAAGACGTTGTTGATTGAATGATGGCGTGAAAATGAATTTTATTGTTTTTTTTCACACTCAGAACTGGCTTTAATATCTATGTTATTAATACGTAGTTTGTGGATCTCGTTTTGGATTCTAGAGTGTGGCCAAAGAAGAGGCCGTCATATCAGACCTTATCTAGGGCGCCATTGCAATCAAATCCGCTCCTGTTTATATAGCAAAGAACCGATCTCCGGGATCCGGGTGGGCTTACGTGATACCGTGAAATTCAAAAATGCCCGACTCAGGTGTGCAGTTACCTATGCTCAATCATCCATACCATTTCATATTCGCTAAGACTGGTCCTCATGGCTCACCGTCTCCAACGTGTCCTTGAATAGCTTCAATCATATCTTAGCGAATACCGAATTAGTTTTACACCGTTATTTAGATTCTGTATTCAAGGATGTAAGTATGGATGTTTGAGCTTAAGGAATTGCACCCCAGCTTAGCGCCGGCCGCCTAAACCGCCTGTCTAAACCGTAAAATGCCTTTAAAATTCGGCGAATGCCTGTCAGATGGTAACCTTATCCATGCCTCAATAAGTTCGTTAATTAAGAGGGCATGGCCTGAAGTCTTATGGATCCCTGACTCATATAGTTCCAATCTATACAAATAAATAAAATTGAAGTGTCTGTTTGTAATGTCAAAATAACAGCTTTTTACTAAATGCATATGAAAGTATATACGATACCTACAACAAAAAAACAATTTTTAATTTTTTTGTCTGTCTGTCTGTCTGTCTGTTTGTTCCGGGTAATCTCCGAAACGGCTGGACCGATTTTGACGGGACTTTCACTGGCAGATAGCTGATGTTATAAGGAATAACTTAGGCTACTTTTATTTTAGAAAAATAATGAGGGTTCTGCGCAAAAAAATAAAACCCTTGAAATCCAATATATATATATTCTATGTCGAAGTACTCTAAATTTCTTTTAAATTAAACGCGGGTGAAACCGCGGGTCCCAGCTAGTTAGTTATGAATGCGTAGCGTCGTACCTTAAGATACTTTTATCCTTTAGTAATAGGAAAGGGTGAGAAGAAAGTCGCTGTGCGTAAAACGCTGATAGCCAGAACTGAGCAGACCGGAAGCCAACCTCAACATCGTTTGGAAAAGGTGGAGATTTAGATGATTATAAGCGCTTGCGTAATAAGTTTTTATATTAATCGAATTTCATAGTTTTTGTCTGGAACGCAATCACAATATATTTTCGGAAACGCATGTCTTTTATATACCCTTTCGTTTTTTAAATCAAATTTCACATGGAAAGGGAATTATTGAGGCCCATAGTTATTGTTTGATATTTCGCAGCTATTTTATTAACCCTTTCTGAGATAATGCGATAGGTATATAAATTAAATTGTGTACAGTAAGTACTCATTATAGCCTCAAGACAAAATAGAGTAGGTTTACCATTTTATACAGTTTTATAGGTTACTAGTTGTTATTGGCCCGTTTTGCCAGGAGTAATTATAATTTTGTGATAATTATTTTAATAATCAATAGTGTCCTATTTCACGAATGATCTCTATGCCAAATTTCATGAGAATCGTTGAGCAGTTTGAGTATGATGGAACCTCAAAAATACGAACATTCTCATTTGTAAAAGTAGTACGAATTAAGTTACTTCGTTTCAATCTCCCTTTACATGTGGTGGGTCTCTTATTGCAAGAGTAGCCGTAGTACCGCCGTAGTGCCAGATATTCGCCGCCAAGCAGTATGCAGTGTTTACAATTTTCGACATTACTGCGTTTTCTTTGAAGGGCACCACTGTAGCTAGTGAAATTACAGGACATAAGAGACTAAGGGTGAGATTCAGAGACAGTAAGACGGCCGAAGAACGCTCTAAGCCAAGTAGTGGCTAAGCGCATCTTCAAAATTCGTATTCAGAGACACAGTCCCTCTCAAACTTACATCGGTCTTGGCTAAGTTTGAACTCTATTCTCTATGGCTATTTTTAATACGAGAATGTTCATCGGTGAGATACGGTTTTTACAAAACTGTGTAGTCAGGCATAAATAAAAAAGGATAGCAATATATACAAAATGCCATTGGAGCGGGCGATGCAAAATATCTGACACATAAGCCTATATAATTATGTTGTAACATCTTTCTAAACCGCAGGAATGTATGAACATTTTAAGAGTGAACATGACTATTTGAAATGCCACTTTTTCAGCGTTTGAAAAAGCGTAACCGCTAATACATTAAAAATATAATACTAATTTTATATTATTTTGTTTCAGTGAGCCATACATTCCTCAAAATTTAACAGGGCTTACGATGGCGATAGTGAAGGGCCAATCGGCGCCCATGGACATAGTTCGAATAGAAACAAAATCTAAAGTAAGTACCATCTACGAACTTATTCTTGTTTTGTGCCTGCCGAAGAATAGGCCACCTCCTCTTCACCCGTAAGTGTTGTAAATGGCGACTCCGGGATAATATCAAAGGGATAAGCAACGTGTGTTGTTCTGGCCTGTTAAAATTATTCTACGGCGATCACTGGAATGGGCAATGGTCCTCACAAGCGCGGTAAATCTTGGTGATGTACCTACTCTATGCTATGAGCTATATGAGGCATTTACGGGATGTTTTAATGACATCTATAAACGTAGAATTTGACGCTAGTTATGAAACAAACTGGCACATGGTATCCCGCCAATGTACGGGGATATGTTACGTTACTATATTCAATTGAGTACGTCCGCCACAACAAACAACGAGTACTCGCTTCGCGGATGCAATTAGCCCCACGTTGAAGTAACAACAACTATTATCTTATAAGTTAACTTGCTCAAATGCTAACCCAATTGTGACAGCGTTAAAGGCTATGTTAAAACGTTCTCTTCACACAGTGACGTCATATACGTAAATATTAATTTTTTGTGCATTTGTAATGAACCTTGTTATTTTTTGTCGCAGATTATGTTTTCGTTTCTATCCGTTGGCTGGGGTCTCCTATCGGATATCGATATCGAAAGCGAAAGATTACGAGCAATCGGGGGCCAAAGATTTGCCGTTTGGGCACTCGCAAGACTCGTCGGACTGAGAACATATAAAGGTGTAGTGAGTTACGCGAGAATTAAGGATGTGAGTAATCTTCCTAAACCAAAACAACCGCTCACCCTCAGCCATAGCATCAGTCAAGACGGCGCGCTCGACTCCCCTGATGCGGAAGCGTTCATCGATTGCGACGAACATTCCGAAGTGTTTGTGAACGCTGTTAACGGAAAGCAACATCAAAGAGTGGATTCGTGGTACTCTGTAAATTCGCGGAGGAGCGCATTTTTCAGTACACGCGGGTCTGAATACCACAGCGTGACGAGTAGTGGCTCCGAAATGCGGTCACCTGTCCACGCATGCATGCACGGTCCTGCTTCCCATCTGCCGTCGCTCATGTCCCAGTTACCGACGCACTGGGTGCACGAAGTAGGCGAATTTATCATGGTCCACGTATCGTATCAACCTTACATCGGCGAAGATTTTTTGTTCGCGCCGCGTTCTCAGCTTTCCGATGGTATAATGTGGATGTTGATCATCAAAGCAGGAATTTCCAGATCTCAAATTCTGTCGTTCCTTCTGGGCGTGGGTCAAGGCGCGCACGCCGATATGAATAATGAATACATAAAAATGGTTCCAGTTAGTGCGTTTAGAATAGTTCCAGAAGGGACAACAGGTTACCTCACTGTTGACGGCGAAGTTGTTGAGTATGGACCCATACAGGCTGAAATATTTCCTAATATAATCAATTTATTAGTGCCAGAAATGAAATAACATCACCAGTAAGAGATGTTCTTAAAATGACTGATAAAATTATTTAAACCATTACCGAGCCGAAGCAAGTGTAATAAAAGGGACTATTATTGTTATTCCAAGCAAAGGTGTAAAAATTATGGTTGTGTGAGAGATGATATCTAAATTATTAACTACTTACCAAAACTTATTGATTGCAGTGGCAATTGAGTTGATCATTCCATGAATGTTGTGATTTATGTTATACAATTTTTTATTTAGATTGGTTCAATAACTGAAAATGTGATATAATTTTGTAAGTGAATTATTAAACCCTAAATATGAGCATATAGCTAGTCGTGGCTCACACATATACAATGAATAAGTGCCAAATGTATGCACTCTAAATATTCACTTTAATGTTAAGGAATTGATCATTATACTATTTTTGCTCAATCGTAGAGCAACTATATCTATTTGGATACCTAAATAGTCTTATTATTTCAGTAATCGAGTTACTTATAATACTATCATAAAAATGTATTATATAATAAAATATATAGTATTTAGCTCAAAGCACGTTATATTAGTTATTAAATGGTTTTTAGTTGCATTTTAATGTATAAAGAGAACAGAGTTTACACTCTCTTAGCAACATAATGTTCATGAATATTAAAAAATATAATATTCACATGGAATTAATGAAGCCTGTTTTAGTAATTTTTGTAAACATTATTGAATTTATAAAACAATTTACTGGGAATGCTTTTGCATGCTTTGTAATGTCAATGGGAGTAGGGCATCAACAGTGGACTTTAGCAATTTTGTTATTTTAGTATTGTAATGACAACCTTGCCATCATAATTATCTTGTGGTATGTAGGAATTTGGGGTAACTACTTATATTACCTATTAGTTTATTTATTGAAATAAAGTTTAAATGGTTTGGGACTGCTGGTATAACTTAATGTAATTTATTTAGCAGTATTAATTGTTATAGCAATTATTTTTTCTGTGATAATAACTATTCTGCCATATTTCATATGAAAGTTCCCATAAATGTACAATGTAAGGGTTAGAACTGTTTAACAAAAACCCCATGTGAACCATGACAAACTTAAATAAGATGTTGTGATAATTGTGGTATACTTTTGAAATTAATGTTGAAATAACAATTTTTTCAGTTTTGTCCATTTTTAACAAGAATATATTGAGATACAACTGTTGTCTATAATATATGGATGTTACAGAATTAAGATTCATTGTACATATATACTATTTGAATGTTGAAATTAATAGTGTTGTTTAACTTTGAAATTAATAGTATTGTTTCACTATTAAATATCATTTTTTGTTAACAGTCTAATGATTTGCACGGTCAGTTATTGTTAATTTGCACATTAGATAGAACAATTGCTTGTGTTTGTTGGTTAATTATCAGATTATAAATCTTTTGGATGAGAGCGGCATGTGACCGCTCGTTGTGGAAATCTAAGGGGGAGGCCTTTGTTCAGCAGTGGACGTCCTGTGGCTGATATGATGATGATGAAATCTTTTGTGTTGTACATTCCAGGTTGTAGGTATCTTTGGGCTTTTTAATACTTATTCAGTGTAATGTTTTAAGGTACCTATTAAAAAATAGTAGCATACAAAACAAAAATTGCAAATTTTTATAGTGTAATGTTATGAGAAAAAATTAAATAATTTTCAATTTTATGAAACTGTTGTCAATAAATTATAAATGAAATGATTTTTGGAGTTTTTGTATTAAAATAGTCAAATTGTAGATATAATAACTTTATTATATATAATCTATTTATAGTTAACTAAAATACACTTAAAACTAATGTGACATAATTATTTATTCCAAATATCATATTTTAGACCAATACAGTACAAATTCATAAAATAATTTGTTTAAAGTTAATATAAAGTACATTAACCTTCATTTAATAGTTATAAATGAAATTTCCAAAGTATATCGAAGATAAAGATAGTAATTATCAACATAGAATTGTTTAGAATATCTAGACATTAAACTGAGCTCTTAACATTAGACAGTTAAATCCATAAACAGTCTTCATAAATATATGTAAAAACATGTAATTTATCTCAATTTAAGAGAATCTAGGCTATCAAGCAAGTTTTGAACTTCTGAGTCTACCTGTTCACGAGTACTGATGCATTCTAGTCTCTGGCGAACAGATTCCAAGTCACCAGCATCAGCTTTCTGCATCTTCATATACTTCAACATCATTTCAACAACTGAACATATCTCACCGATAAGCTGTCTTGTCTCTTCAAAGTGTCCTGCACCACTTGGGCGCATTTGTATGAGTTTCAATTTGCTCTGTGCTAGCTGTATAGGGTTACGGCCATTCTTATCATGTGAGCTTACATCAGTACCGGCATCAAGTAGTTCTATAACTACAGGAATATGGTTGGTGCAAGCAGCGAGGTGGAGAGGAGTGTTACCCAATGTATCCTTTATATTAGGATTGGCACCATGTCTTAATAGGGTTCTAACGACGTCAACGTAGCCGCGACATGCAGCCAAGTGCAATGGACTTCTTTTATGTTCATCTGAAGAATTTGGGTCAGCCCCTGATAATAGAAGTTTTTCAACAAGCTCAGTATTATTAGTAGATGCCGCGAAGCGTAGTTTATGGTTTCTTGATGTACAAATAGTGCCTCCATACCTGTACTTCAGTCTACAATGCCTGGCTTTAGTAGAACACTTGATTTTACCAACATGGTCGTGTGGCTCCGATAAAAACTCCACGGGCATCGGCTGGCCTGCCTGATTTATTGGTATGGCTGGTGGACTAAATTCTAAAATACACTGAGAGTGATCAAATATTGGATTATCGCTGCTCTCATTACTAGTGTCTACTCCAGAATCTGCCATGGTGATTATTCACAATCTTGTAGGTAATTTAAGGTGACTAAAACTTCAAAATCGGGTGTGCCTTACTTAGGTGCCAATTTATTCACTGTAATTAAAATAATATGGGAATAAAATAGGAAAGTAAACTATTCGACTTGTTTATACTTGGCGACGATCTGTCATATTTCTTTTTCTTCTACCCTTGTTTAGAAGTTTCACTCTATAAATCATTTTTTACTGTTGCAACTCATTACTCAGTTCATAGACAACTGACTAGCAGAGCTGCCAATTCCAATTTATGAAATTCCTCAATAATCCAAGTCAAATTCTCCAAATTGGGGACAAAAATCTGTAATTTTTGTCATGTTTGTTTTTGAAATAAATGTAAAAGCATTCTATGATACACAAAATTATTTTACGATATGTGGTAAAATAAAGAAAACAAATTTAAAGGTGGTGCAATGAACAGTATTGAAATTAGGCATTCATTAGCCATATACGTAACCAGTTTTTTTGTTAACGTAGTAATGTATTTATAGTTCTTGAAGAAGGGTACTCACGCAGACTATCGATGTATTTCACGATCATATCGGCCATTTATACGTCCACTGCTGTTTACACAACTGTGTCATCATTTTGGAGGGTATTTGCCAATACTCACCACGTTTGGCTGGCTGGTTGGCGAGCGCAGTATGGCTACCGTTTCACAGAAGGGACGAGGGATGAGCAGCGGCCCAAAAAGCCAGCCCAAGCTAAACCAGAGGGTTTAGATTGCCTTAGTCGCCTTTTACGACATCCACGGGAGGAGATGGAGTGGTGCTGTATTGTTAATCCGGACACCACACGGATAATCCGTAATAATGATGAGAAGTCGAAATCCCCCTATAATTCCAATCCCCAATAAATCCGCAATCAATTTGAGATCCCCTGCGGTTTGAGGAATTCCCTACAAATTGGCAACGCTGCTGACAAGAAACCTCGGTCTGAGCATGAAGACTATAGAACTAAAATTGCGTTAGGGATGATTGATATTGGAAAAACACGATATTGCAATCGATCCTTAAGTATCGATGCTCGTTAAATACCTAACGAAAGGATAACATCGCTGTCCGAAAACATAGAGGTGAGACGTACTAGGTAAAATGCGTACTGAGTCATAGAAGTACGCGTACGTATAAATACTTGTTCCAAAAACGAGTATTTAGGCGTCTTAGGTATATTGACGTTTCCTTAACTAGCGCGTCTCCATACGTTCGAGTAATTAGAAGTTTCAGAGTACAGGTATTACTTCGATTACTAATTTATTATTTGAGTCTTCAGACACTGACAGCGAGATTGTTTATTATCTTGCAATACCATAGATAAGACAATTCCAAGTGAAGGGATAATCCTCCTCACCTGTGCCAAACTTCGTGACATCGAGGTTTCATTACTTCAGTTTGATTATTAATTTGTGAAATTTAACGAAAATGTTGTTAACTTATAAATTTATTGAAGTTAAATAATAATATCGCATTCCGCAGCAAATTTAGGAACTCTATCGCTAGTTATTGATCTGTACGATTCGAGAGCTATATGAATCGATTCAGCGAATCATTGTACAATGACTAATCCACTAGAAGCTCGATTTTTTTAGTCATAATAATCTTTTTCTGATCGATCAGCCTAACTGGTATATGGTACAGATGGCAAAACTGCATCGGTTCTCTCTACTCAGTCTGTCTCTGACTTTGTGTTTGTGACTGCATCATACGATGTTACGAAGTATCTTACTACCTACTACCTAGTCTGTGACTGCATCCTTCAATGACAGGTGGCAAGTTGACAGCGTATTTGGCCTCGGAAGAAATTTCGAACGTTATTTTTACCAACAATACTGCGTAAATTAAAGATAAAAACATGCAACAGTTAACAGTATTTATGGTGAGCAAAGGAAATATATATTGGCAATTGGAGATATGTTTTGATTTGTGATTATGTTCTTAACCTAAAACGTTTGGCCGATAGGATATTGAAAGTTCACGCTCGTATATCGACGAGCTGTATTCGTCAGATGCAGTGAAGGCTGTGGAAGCATTAGTCACACTGAAGAATTCAGTAATAGGCTGCAACAGACAGAAGAGCTCAGTGATACAGCAAGGAGTAGTTCCACGACTTCTGCAGTTAATGTCTGATGAAACATTGGATCCGAACATAAAACTTGAAGCCACTATTACAATTGGTAATGTTTAAATATAGAGTGTTTGTTCACTTATTTTATTATTAGATCAGATAGTTGTTGAAAATAGTGCGCAGCAAGTTCATGAGTCTGCTGTTGTTTTGAAAGTTTAGACAGCCTGTTTTTCAGGACTGAACAGGTGCACCCTATGTTTTATTTATATTGTATTTATAGTTAATTATTTTTGTTCTTTAAAGTTGTCTTACCAATTTGATGATGTATTTATAATAGTGATTTCTCAACATTGTCATGATAAACAATTGTTTTTAGTTTTCATAAATCAATTAATTATAAAATAATTGTTTTTAAATTAACTTAAGTTTGATAGTTTAAGAATACCTGCATCTTTTTTTACTATACATACTAAAATTATGGACACCAATGATTTGTTTTAATCAGGTTCATTGGCAAAAGGTACAGCAGAAAACGTAAGCACCTTAGTAGAGCAAGGTACAGCAGTAGCTCTTGTAGAGCTTCTCAAAACAGCACCCGTGGGTTCAAAGCTGGTAGAAGCAGGACTATGTGCATTACGGAATGTATTCTTACATCCACCTGCTCCGATAACATCCCTACCAGCTGACATGAGGTTACTTACAAGGCTAACACGTAAGTTTGATTCGTATTTCTTCCTTCAATGCTAGAGTTTAGTAAAATAAATATATAGTTGCTTTTTTTCTAATATTGCACAAGTCACAATAACCAGTTGATCATTTCCTCAACTTCTCACACATTCTTGTTACGCTGAATAACCCTATTTTCTTATTATTAGTAAGTAATTAGTTATTATAACTTTTATATTCATTATTTCAGCCGAATGAAGTCCACTGCTGGACACAGGCCTCCCCCAAAGATCACCACAACCACCGATATGGATGAGGTGTGGGCTCAGTGGGGGGTTTTACCATAATCGCCATGCTTGGCAGACGGGTTGGCGATCGCAGTTGAGTTGTTAATGTACTCGAAGGACGCTGCTGCCCATCCTCTGGCTAATCCCTTAGTCGATTTTTACGACACCCATGGGCAGAGATGGGGTGGTGGCATTCTGAGCTTTTATATTATTACAATTGAAATCAAGAATCCTATTATACTACAATTCTGCACTTTCAGAGATATGGCCAGATCCCCATATTTGCCAAGTATTGTTGTACAAAAAGAGTTGATATAAGTTTTTAAACTGACATGGTCACTGACACTATTATTAGAACTGAAAATGGGATATTTCCAGTATTGGAAACTCGAATCAAATAAAAAACACGGTAATATCCCATTTTCAGTGTTAATAAAGTAGAATTGATACATAAATCATAGTTTCTCTGAACATTATTTGGGCTTATGTAATTCGCATGTAACTCGAAGGTCATATTTTACACCATAATTGTTTTGCTGCATCATAAACATAATCTGATGGTGAGCCACGAAGACCAGTATTAGCGAATACCAAATTGGGTTATAATCTTTATTTCAATTCTGTATTCAAGGATGTATGGATGTTTGAGCTTAGGGAATTGCACCCCCTGTATTCAAGGATGTATGGATGTTTGAGCTTAAGGAATTGCACTCCATATTAAGAATATAGAACAACTCAATCTCCTCCCGTCGTCACTGTCGAATGTCGATGAATGTCGGATGTCGTCAAAGGCGACTAAGGGACTCTAAATCGGATGGATGGACAGCAGCGTCCCTTCTGTGGAACAGCAGCGCTCCCCAATTCGTCTGCCAAGCGTGGTCAGTACTGGCAAATTTCCCTCAAAATGACGACACACAGTGTGTAACCGGTTGTGTATGGGGGAGGCCTTTGTTCAGCAGTTAACATATTTTCGCAGTTTTATGGCACTGTTTGCATCATTAAGTGTATTATATTCTTTTATTTTATTTTTATTTGTATAAATTTTATTGAACTTGTATGTCCTACAGAGATGGCTCGCGAGGGGTCAGGCACCGCGCGCGCCAGCGTAGTCCGCATCCTCTCCATCTGGTGTAGCAGCGCGGGCGAACAAGAGGCACTGTGTGCAGCCGGCGCATGCGCCGTAGCGGCTGAATTACTTGCGGCCGTACCTCCCGCTGCGCCCGCGTTGCCGGCGCTTGACCTGCTGGCCGCAATGTGCTTCGAGAACACTAATGTGTCGCAAATTGCATTGAATACGAGGTGCGTTATGTGACCATTGCTAATTATTTTTGTGTAAAATAAAATGTAAGCACAAGACGACAAATATATTACTACATATTATAAAATGTACAGTTCGAGTTTAAAGAGTTCCCAGGGCCGACAATGGCAACAAACTACTTTTATTCCAATACACCATTGCTAAGTATAAATCATCTGGACTATAAAATGTATTAATTTAAATATCAAAACTACAAATTCACTTTCAAGTTGAACAAAAATAACCCTGCAAATGACACTTTAGTTGTCAATGATGTCATAGAAGTTAAACGTGTCATTAATTGCTTGTTGATAGATACGAATCCAAATACAAATCAGACACCTTATCGTAAGAACTTGTGTTGTAATATTAATTAGCGTAGCCGCCTTCTTTGCCTACGTTACCTTCTTGCAAAAGAGGCGACGGCTTCTCACGCACTCTCGCCCCGGACCGAGGACCGTTATGCCAAGTTTAACTGATCTTCTCTAGATAACTATCGATTTTGTTAACATTTTAAATCACTTTTTATTAAAACTGTATTCTCATAACTGACGAGGAGATACAAAGTTTATCAGTGGCGTGGCTAGGCGTAGGTAGTGGGAGACCGCCCACGACCTCGCGCTAAAGAGGGTTTTGCGTGAAGCCGAGACTTATCGCCATAAACTGTGCTAAATAAGTACGCTAACATACTTAATTTGGTCACTGATTCGATTTCATATACGAAATGTGTATGGCGTGTTTCACTAAACAGAAAGATGTTAACACAATAAAATTTATGATATAATTCTTTATTATATACAGTGTTAGTCTGTGTGGTGTCCGGATTAAGGATACATTACCACTCCGCGATCTCAAGTGGATGTCGTAAAAGGCGACTACGGGACTCTAAACAAGAAGCATGGGTAGCGTACCTCCTATGAAACAGCAGCTATTTTGAACTTACCAACCCGCCTGTCTAGCGCGGTGGGTACTGGCTTATTACCCCAAAATGACGACACAAAGCATGTAACGGGTCGTTTATGGGGAGGCTTTTGTTCAGCAGTGGACGTCTTTTAGCTGATGTGATGATGTAGGTGATATAGTGTTAAGGAACACATAGAGTGTTCTACACTTGGTGTGTTCAGTTGCAACTTCACGCTCCGTGGCAGCACTGCATTCAAAGGTACAAGAATTTTTGCCGAGTTTGAAGTAAGATTAGATAATATATATTATGTTTATCTGTGCCAACGAATGAACTGCTCAATTTCTTCGTTCAGCGAATCGTTCTTCTCGTTAGCTTGTTTCATGTCTCATGTATGTGTCTTAGTTTTTCTTACTAGCACGATCTGTATGCGCACATATGAGTCTATTAGAATCAAATACCGCAATGTCCATAAAAAAGCAAAAATGCGTTTTCTATGCCGTATGAATCTACAGATTAAAAGGAATCTATTTGAATATTCAAAATGCAACCAAAGCAATGTCATGTAGAAAACTGGCATTAAAAATTAAAGTATGCTACAAATATAGCATTATCCATTGGTGTATGTATATAAAAAATATGACTTATGGCCAGAACACGAAAATGGACATTGCGGTATTTGATTCTAATAGACTCATATATGGTAGGTATTTCTGCTTTGGAATACTGAAAAGGGGCTCGCAAAAACGATTTGCCCACGCTTAGATTAGTCTACGCTACGCCACTAGACTTTATATACGATAATTTGGTTGGATGATTATAAAGTTTTAATATTGTCATTCATTTGACTTTGATAAATTTCATTGTCGGCTGCCAAGAAAAGAAACAGATTTGAATTACAAATGGCACACTTGGCAATTATTTGTAATTGTGTAATAATATTTAATTAATATCATAGGTATTATTGATAATACAATAGAATAGATTAGAAGGGAAATGTGATGGTGCATCATCAAGAGAGGTTTTCGAACGTTTTTGGAAGGAAGTTCTTTTACGCGGCTTACAGTAGAGTGGACTGGCAGAAAACATCAATTGACGGATAGCTACTCTAGTACGTAGTACATTATACCTCAATGGTATTCCCCAGGATGCAGGAATGCTTCCTTTTCGGAAGGAAGAGGAAGAAGGATTTTTTTTCAGGATCATATCCTCATAGCGCTCCTATAGAAGCACTGTCACTAAACGGGAGCCCACAAGAAAATGGTCTTGAAAATACTTAAAAAAATGCAGAACGATTTTTATAGGGATCGATACGATTGCTGCGTGTTTTGTTGGTCGTGTGTGACGTGTGTGCGTTTGGTCGTTTCTGTAAACAGATCTTTGCACTGTAAAGAGATATCAATAATTAATATGAGGCGCTCATAGCCAGCACTCGACAAAGACCGGTGAGGTTAAGCAACGCTTGGCGCGGTCAGTCTAAAGTCAGTCGCGTCCAATACAATAATGCGTCCAGGGTTTTGTTGCGGCTGCCGTGAGCTTACAGCGCGTCTGGCATGTTTGCGGACGCGCAAGTAGTCGGATTCCACGCCATACTACGTAAGCGGAGCGCCGCCTTGCTCTGCAGACTCCGTGCCAGTAGTAACATCATCCTGGAGATGATAGCAAGCAGGATGAATAGTCGTTTTAGTAGGCACTGGAATAGCTTGCTAACCAGAGGGATGGGCAGCAGCGTCCCTTTTGTGAACTGGTAGCCATACTGCGCTCACCAACCCGCTTGCCAAGCGTGGTGAGTATTGGCAAATACCCCCCGAAATGATGACACAGTTGTGGAATCTATGGGGTCTTTGTTCAGCAGTGGACGTATAAATGGCCGATATGATGATATGATAAGTGCGTGGGTAGGTATACTACTAACATAGTAAATAAATTATTTTAACCTAACTAACTCTTGTTATTTAGAATTTATACCTATAATGTCTGATTGTTGTGTAAGTTTTATGGATCATTGAGGTCTGAATTAAACGATTTTGATTTGATTTGATTAAAATTCAAACTGTTTTTTTGCCCTCAGGCACGGTGACAAAACAATCCCAGAGCTGTTAACCTCGCTGGTGAGTCGCGATAAGCCGCTGCCGGTGGCGATGGGTGCCGCACGCTGCCTCACATTCCTGCACCGCGCACAAGCTCTACCCGCTGACGACGCCAGGTGGGAACACAACTTACATATGAGTCAGACAGATACCCTCACGACACTTGAGCTGTTCACTTCGCTAAAGTGTCGCGACAAGCTGCTGCTGGTAGCGACGGCCTTATGGATGTACCCTTCGACCAGTGTAAAATTACGGACGGTCCCAAACGTACGGATATTTTTAGTCTATAAAGTAAGCGCCGGCTTTCACTTCGTCTCAGTTGATCTCTGTCCATAAGAAGTGCGACACGCGAGACTACATGCAATCCAAATAACTTATGTCCATGTCCAAAGTGCAGAAACATAACAAAAGCCCAAAATAAAACGTCAGTCATCACAATCCACGAAGTACATAATCATCACTTTATTTTTTCATAAATGTAACTAATTTCATTAACATTGTTTAGTGGCCTCCGTTTTGTTGCCATGCCAACCATGACATTTTACAAATAGACGCGCCATACATGAACATTATTGAACTACAGAACGGCGTAAATTTTACTATAGCTACTACCAGTACATATAACTATACAGCTCTCAAACAGTGCGCGAAAGAAAGGAGAGAAAATTAAAGCTGCCATGAGGCATAGAGAAAGATGAATTTACATCTTTAATTCCGTGGCATTAGTAGCTGCAAGCTCGTTGTCCTGTAGCAATCACAATCCTGGCGCCGGCCGCCAGTAGACCGCGTAATAAAACAATGTAATTTTTATTTATAGTATAGACTTACGCATGAGATGACGTTTTCTTCTAACAGGTGCAGTATAATTCGTGCATAAACGTACTGAATGAAACCCCAAGAAGGGATTTTTTAGGCGTTTAAGATTGACGTCTAGCCGCGACACTGGTTGATGCGTGACTAAGTGAATTTACCTCACCTAAACGTAATTACCTTGCTTTCATGTAACCATCACAGAGCGCGGGCAACGCATCTACACTTTTAAAAACATCTTAGAGGCCCACACAAAGTTGTAAAAAGGGACAGAAATACACGTACATTCTAAGTGCGACAAGAAAAGCTGACACTTTGTCAATACCAATACAATATGCGGACTAAATGTCTTCAAATGTCAAACAGATAGCAATAGATAACACACTCTGTTGTCGCTGTCTGTCACTGTTCTCTTTTTTCACGTGGTTATTATATTAGCTATCTCCTTCTTTGTAAGATATGCACTATAAATACTCATAATTAGCTGTGTCTGATTGTTTTGACTTGTTATTATTGCGCAAGTTGTATGGGCCTTGTCCCGTCCATTCATTTTATATTGGTCGTAGGATGTACCTGCTAAGATTTTGGCAGGAGCTTAGGACGATAGTGAAGAAGTAAAACTGTTTGTTGATACCAAACAGTTTAAATGTAATTATAATGGTTTACTCAGAGTCAACAGACAGTGGGCTATTTTATCCACCTGTTTTACACTACTGTGTAATAATTTGATTCTGTTTAGAGATTTAAAATAACATCTCCTCTCATGGTCAATGTCGTTTCGTTTATACGAGTACTTGCCTAATTCAGCTGTACTACAAAAGTTACTTTGGATAACTAACCACATCAACTGACGTGTTCGTTACTTCACTATCAGAGACCGGATTATATAAAAACTGTTATGTTGGTGATGATGATAATGATGATATTAGATATCCCATTGCATATTTCATCATATTTTCCAGGGCGCTCATAGCCAGTTGCCCTTACCGATCGGTAAACGGTCGGCAAGGTTATGCAACGCGTATGGCGCGGTCAGTCTGTGGATGGGTGACCGCATAGTGGTATTTGAACTGATCGTCTTCGTGCTTAGGAGGGCACGTATAACGTCGGTCCCGGTTGTGGTCATTAGCCGGCAGTCGTTAAGCTATATCGGAGGCCGTTGGGCGGCTTGAACGACTCTGGCCCAAGGTACGGGCCTTTCACAGGTATTGGCTACCTATTTTGGCATTAATTTGTGCATACTGAGGTTCGGGTATATTTTTAAGCTGAAGTGGCAATGGGCGAGGCACAGCTCGTAGAACTTAATGGCCGTTGGGGCAGAACAGTACTCGAGTGGAAATCACGCACCGGAATTCGCAGCGTGGGATGGCCTACGACGAGATGGACAGACGACTTGGTAAAGGTAGTTGAGAGTCGAAGAATGCGGGCGGCAGTCACCGGTCGTTGTAGAAATGTATGGGGGAAGGCTTTAGTTCAGCAGTGGACGTCATTCGGCTTATACGGTGATGAAGTTAGAGTAGGTATTTTCGGTGTTGTGGCACCAATGGGTAGCTCTAGTATTATCTTACGAGGACCTGGAGCCCCCCTTCGGTGCCGAAGATGACCGCTCCAGTGGTTTTAGCCTGTAGGAGTCCGGTTGACCCCTTCGCCCTTCCCCGGGGCGAAGGAAGTTCATGTAGAATTTCCACTGGACACCAATAAAAAATAGAAGGTATTTTCGGTGTGGCTAGAGGCTAAATTGTTATTCAAGTTTGATTTACGCGTTTTATTTAAAGTTCGGAATAGTGCATACTAAGGTCGAGTGTTAGGTTATCTGTTAAATACCATAATTAAATGTAAATGTTTATTACCCACGTTCTGTATGTTAGCATCGCAAAATATTTAATTAAATAGATTACTTGTCATCCATCAATACAAATAAATAAAATTGAAGTGTCTGTTTGTAATGTCAAAATAACAGCTTTTTACTAAATTCATATGAAAATATATACGGTAACTATGAAAAATCTCTTTTTTTTTTAAAGAATTAGGGTTCCGCCGTAAAGAATTTAAATCCATGAAATCCAATATATATCCTCTGTGTCAACTGTCTATGCCGAAGTACACTAAATTATTTATAAATAATCCGTCTTAGTACAAACCAGCTTTTGCCCGCGGCTTCGCACGCGTGGAATTACAATAAATTGCGGTTATACTAATAAATTGTAGCTTACATAAAACGTTTGTATTTTAACATAGAGCCATCTATTGGATACTTACTCAATCCAGTTAACTAATTACCTTATACCGCCATCTGTTAGAATCTTATCGAACTAACAGCTAAATATGACTATTTGTCAGATAATAAACAAATAATTCGCGATAAAATAATATTGCGATTTTAAGTTGAGATATGAACTATCCTATCTTTTAAGTTGGTGCGCAACATTTTATTAAAATCGGTACAGTAGTTTAGGAGTCCATAGCTAACAAATAACGTGACACGTAATTTATATATGTTAAGATTAAACTGCGGGTGAAATCGCGGAGCCTAGCTAGTTTTGAATATAAACACAATAAACCTGAAATGTAAATAAAATTAAACGACTGTTGTTTCGCTACAGTTTACGGTTGAGGTCCTCGCTCCCAGTAGTAATAATATTATATCATAGACCAATAATCACGTAGCATTTTGAACGCGTATTTACGATACACTGCGTGTTAAAAATAAAAAAAACCGTAACCTATTATTTCCGAGATAAATGGCTTTACTATTTTTATTACAGGCCTAAGTATAACCTATTCCCAAAGTTTTCGGTACATTGTCACTTACATCTTGTATTTATGCTTTACTCATGGTAGTATTCATGTTAAAGAATGAGGAAAATTAGAAAATCCAAAAGTGCACACCTTGAACGTCCATTTCTTTATAATGCTGGGGCCACACTAATGTTTAACGACGTTAATGGACACTAGACATAGGTGTAGCCACGACATAACGCGGTAATTGTGTAATGATATTCATAATGCCGTTGGACGTTAGGCCATAGCTCGGTTCAGAGATTTAGCTCGATTTTAATGCGTGTCGTGGCCACACCTGCGTTTGTCAGTGTGCACCTAGAGTGCGATAGGACTGTACGTCTTTAGTTTCCCGCTCGAAGCAACTGTTGATCGATGATAACTATGGCCGGCAATGAATATTCATTATTCTGTGACTATGAGAGTGGACAAATGAAAAAGTGGTTGTGAGATACTCCTCAAATAATATAGTCTAGCAGTATTAACTGCTCTGTAAGAGAGGGAAAGATCGCCTGGAAGGGCCATAACGCTTTTCCCTTACGTGACGGTTCCTGCCAGTTCACTCTACTGTAAGCCGCGTAAGTTCTAATAAAACACGTTGTAATAACTATTGCAAACGATTCTATTACTGATTCGGATCAAACAATTTTCAGGTTTCGTATGCGCTAAGAATGTATGACGGCACGGTTGGTGCAGTGGCTGATAGAGTCGGCTGCTGCGTTCTGGGTCGCGGGTTCGATTCCCACACGGAACAAATATTTGTATGATCTGCAGGTAGTTGTTCCGGGTCTGGGTGTATTATGTGTGAAATTTGTGTCTGTAAATGCACCCACGACACAGGAGAAAACCTAGGGTGGGGCAAAGTTTAAAAAAAAATGTATAATCCTCCACGTTTTCATTGCAGAGTGGTGTTCGGTGCGTTACCATGCCTGGCGCGCCTCTGCACCAAGGAGATGCCGGAGGACATCCGTGCTTCGGCCGCCGAGACCTTAGCTTACTTAGCAGAGGTATGCGACAGTTGCCTCATGTAAGGGAACAACATTATTCACGAGTAGAGTAGTCTTGCGAGCGATGCTGACGTCAATACTAATTGAGAGCGCAAACAAAACACTTATCACCCGCCAGAAGACTGAGATTTACGTCATTTGTCATTATGTTAAGTTGAATATTATCAGTATAGTGTTTAATTGTTGTTCTAAATGATTCATCGTCATCATCATATCAGACATAAGACGTCCACTGCTGAACAAAGGTCCATAGGTTTCCATTGCCATTCCATTTGCCAGTACTTACCTTACTTGTGTGGCTGCTGTTTCAAAGAAGGGACGCTGCTGCCCATCCCTATGGTTTAGAGACCCTTAGCGCCTTGTGCAGTGGCTGATACAGTCGACTGCTGCGCTCCGGGTCGTGGGTTCGATTCCCGCACAGAAGAAATATTTGTATCATCTGCAGGTAGTTGTTCCGGGTCTGAGTGTATTGTATGTGGAATTCATGTCTGTAAACGCACCCACGACACAGGAGAAATCCTAGTGTGGGGCAACGCTTTAAAAAAAAAAAAACGATGGAGTGGGGCTATATTCTTAATCCGGACACTACACGGACTACTAAATGATTGCATCCTGGTTAAATATTAGGTAGTTTACGACAAACATCACCATTGTGACGCCATCCAGAAGATCAGAACTAGTAATCTGTGGCACACACTGCGCTCGTCACCTTGAGATATTAGATAATTAACTAATGCCCACTTACTCTTATGCCCAGTAATTTCACTAGCTACAGTGCCTTTCAAACCGGAACACAGTAATGTTTAAAGTATAAACACGTATACCAGCAGTATATCTGGTAATGTGATCGACATATTCAAATGAGCAAAGACCAAAATTTCACTCAACATGAAGTGAACAACCTAGTGAAAGTCTCTAATTTCGTCCATTTATAGGTAGACACATCTCTTCAAAGGTTAGCAGCGATCTCAAATCACCTCATGAAGTCGCTAGCGGAAATAATAAACTGCCAGTCAGCGGCCGCGAAGCAGGGTGCCTTCAAATGCTTCGCGTCGCTCGGTGCGAACGACGAGGACATACGGAAGAGAATCATAGAGACACCAGGGCTTATGGTGCATCTTATTAATGGATTGAATAATCCTGAGCCGTCGGTAAGAGACAATATTAGTTTAGAACAAATTCGTATAATATAATGTTTATTCTTGGACACAAACACGTAAACTCGCAATGATCACTACAATGAGCGGTGATATTGCCATAAACGTGGTGAACGTTTGGAGAGTGGATTGGTGATCGCAGTTTGATGTTAGTTGCACACGGGAGGATGCTACTGCTGATATTTAATCTTACCATAGACAATTTCCTAGTTTTTGTTTAATGCATGAAATGTATATTTTCAAACGGTAACTCACTTTACTTAAATATTTTTCGATGGAACCTATAAATAGTATATCTATATATGAACCATATTTTTAGTTTTTATTTTAAGCTTAACTTAGATTTGATTAGCCAATTTTCGATTTGTATTAGTATCTTACAGCGAATCTCTAAAAATCTATTATGGACGTTTCCCTAAAATCCTAAGTAAAATCATAATTTAATATTCAAAGTACACTCAATGTCACTTAACTTAACTTCTCGTTTCTTTTCGTAATTTTAGGTCAGATTAGCGGGAGTGAGATGTTTACACTCGCTATCAAGATCAGTGCAACAGTTACGAACGACATTTCAGGTAAATAATGTAAAAAAAATACACTACCCTTACTCTATAATACCTCTACTGTTTTTGTATCTTTGACTGATTCAACAATCAAATACAATGAAGAGTATAATAAATAAATGAATAAATACCTCTATTGCAGGCATAAAATATATCTGGCCACGCCGTGTCAATTAGCAACCAACGAAATGTGGGCAAAAAAAGGGTCATGCCACCTTTGTCTCTTGTGCCACAGGTTTACGATCCCTGCTCAGTTAAAAATCAACAGTAAACACATTGTGCCAATAATTTTATATGTTCAGGACCATGCCGTGTGGAAACCTCTCATGCAACTGCTAAACGACTCACCTGACACAGAATTACTCACAGTTGGATCATCAACACTCTGTAATCTATTACTCGAGTTCTCTCCAGCAAAAGAGCCAATGTTGGATCAAGGTTTGTAGCCAGCCTAGTTGGCGATTATTTTAAAAGAGTATCTATGGAGTTTCTTGCCTGCCCTTCTCCATAGATCAACTATTTGGAACCGTGCAACTTAGATTCTGACGTTTCATAAGTGCCAATATTTGGTTTATTTGAAATAAAAATATTTGACTTTGACTTTGACTTTGATCATAGTTTATAAACATTGGTTTGATTGGTATTTATCTGTGTTTTTTTTTTAGGTGCTGTAGAAATGTTGTGTAATTTGACAAAGAGGCCTGAGGCTGCGTTGAGATTGAACGGAATTTGGGCGTTAATGAATATGGCTTTTCAGGTAAGGTTACCTAAAGCCTTTTCAAGAATTGTAGGTATTCGTGCTGATCAAAGTAGGTAATTTTTACGTTATTACTAAACGTGTAGATAATGTATGTACCTGTACAGAGCCGGTGCATGGTTAACCGTAGAAAACATGAAGAGACTCGTGCAGTCGCGTTCACCGTTTTCCTTGTTAGGGTTCCGAACGTCCGAAGGAAAAAACGGCGGAACCCTTATAGGATCACTCGTGATCAGTCTGTCTCCGTCTGTCACAGCCGATTTGCTCCGAATCTACGGGACCGATTAAGTTGAAATGCGGTACACATATGGATTTCTGCGACCCAAACACGTACGTGTCACGTAAATAAAGAAATTTTGAATATGAGGGGCATTTTTGGGGGAAATATACAAAATTAAAGAAAAAAGTTTTGTAAACTGTACCGTGTAATATATTAAATGGATGGAGGATTGAGAGTTTCTTAGTGTTGTATTTATTTTATAATTGTATTTACCATTCCCCCCTTATGTCCGAAACTACTCAGCCAAAATTATTAAAACATATAGATAATAGGTAGATCTATAGATTACAGGAAAACCTATAAGAAGTCTATGGTCTTAAAATAACATGGTAAATCTTTCAATATTGTGCGTACAAACTTACGTTTGCGGTTGGAATGTATGGGAAAACATGTTTTTCAACTACACGATGTCAGATTTGTTCTTGGGTTAAGTTATTGGTACAAGACCGAATTCAACAATAGAATTGTCTATATAATATTCAGCAATTTCGGAACCCTCTCCACGCTAGTTCAACTCGCATTTGCACGGTTTTTTTCCTATCGGTTCGGACTTCGTCATCATTTTCATTAACTGAGACATCATCTCCATCACTATCGGGGACTAGTTTATTACCTACTACACACCCAAATACAAATCCGATGTGAAAAACAAAATTGATTGCAATACAATTGCTCAGGAGTGTAGTAGTGTAGAAACGCATAGAACAAAGAATCACTATAAGCGAGCATCGCGAGATGATCGAATCACGTAATCTAAATGACGCACCCCCCTCTCTCGCGTTACCTCATACCTGCGAATATATAATCAAAAAACAGGTACGAAGATTTTATTTCTAAGAGCAAGTAAATGCAATTTTTTTATTGGTTCTCTGACACGAGAATCGACGTGCTAGCCTGCGCGACTACGGCGCAATTCGGGAACTCCATTTGTTATTAAACCGTCTGACCACTAGACAGTTATTATATTCTTGGGTAAAGTCGGTCGCCATTGGAAGCGCTCAATTTAGTTCGCAGTCCTATGGTGAACCAGTTCGCTCTTTTTGTTCATTGTGTCCGCGTTTTCCATTACCTTTTTTTTATAATACCTGTTGACGAGACGGCCATGTCATCTGCTCGATGGTAGATGGTATGCCTCATTCCTGGCCATAACAATTGTAATGCTATCCAGAACTAGGACTTTTTTTTATTGGTGCCCAGTGGAAATTCTTCATGAACTTCCTTCGCCCCGGGGAAGGGCGAAGGGGTATGCCGGACTCCTACCGGCTAAAACCACTGGAGCGGTCATCTTCGGCGCCTAAGGGAGGCTCCAGGTCCTCATATGATCACACTAGAGCCGCCCACTGGTGCCACGCCTATAGGCACATCTCGGAGAGGGTGACTGTAAAGTGGTCACCCCCCCGAGGGGATTGTAAAGGATCCCCCAAAGCGTCCCACGGCAGCGCGTGACCATATGCGTGCTACCGTCTTCTCTTGGGTCGCTTGCCACACCAAGCACATCCAGAACTAGGCCTACACCACAATGCGCTCGTCACCTCGAGACATTCGTTAATTAGTCTCTTATACCCAGTAATTTCACCAGTTATCTTTTAACCGGAGCACTGGATGGTACCTACCTAGCCGCGCTGCAGAGTCAGTGGGTCATCTGAAGTTGGCTTCGGCATTCGGAAATACTGACATGTTTAGCATATGTTTCTGTCCCTTTCGTACCAACAGATATTTTCATAGAAAACACGTATTGATATGACATGCTCAACATAAGTGGTTTCGCGTAGGCGTTGCGGTTCATGTAAGAGAGAATGCGGTCATGAAGGAGTCGATCGGTTAATGTTATGTTTCCATTTCCAGGCCGAACAAAAAGTAAAGCAGCGGATACTCAGCTGTCTGGGCACGGAACAGATGTTCAGGTTGCTAGGTGACAGCGACACGCGGGTCATTATGAAGACGCTAGGGTTACTGCGGAACTTGCTGTCCACCAGGCACCACATAGACGCCATCATGAGCGAGTACTCCTCGCAAGTTATGCAGGTATGTTATCAACGACGACCTCTCCCACTGCAGCTATTTTTATATGCGTAATGACGAACCAAGTTCAGTACAGAGACAGATGGCAGGTGGCAGGTCTCTTATTCCAAGAGTTCGGCTAGGTTGGTACCGCTAGGTAGTTACCACTAGAAGGGGTGACCGCTTCACAGTCATCTCCACGATTTGCCTAAAGGCGTGGCACCAACGACCAGCTCCAGTACGATTGTTCTCGAGATTCTGAGGTGGTTTTGGCAGGTAAAAGTCCATCGGCATATACTTCCGCTCTTACCCGGGGCGGAGGAAGACCATTACGAATTTCCATCGGGTGAAAACTAAACTTCAAACATTACTGTGTTCCAGTTTGAAGGGCTCTGTAGCTAGTGAAGCATTGGCATAAGCAGCTAAATAAATATCTTGAGGTGACGAGCGCAGTGGGCCTGCGCAGGACTAGTCCTGCACAGCATTACAATTGTTATGGGCAGGCGTGACGCTTACCACCAGACAAATGACGGTCGTTTCCTTACTATGAATATCAAAAAATATACTTTAGTGGTCACTAAAGTTTATTTTTTTAAGGCCATCGCCGGGGCGGTGTGGTCCATAGACTCCACTGTCATCATCATCATCATATCAGCCAAAGGACTTCCACTGCTGAACAAAGATCTCCCCCATAGATTTCTGCAACGGGCGGTCACATGCTGCCGTCATCCAACGACTCCCAGCGACCTTCACCAGGTCGTCCCACGCTGTGTTTTCCGGTGCGCGGTCTCCACTCGAGAACCTTTTTTTACCCCAACGGCCATCAGTTCTACGAGCAATGTGTCCTGCCCATTGCCACTTCAGTTTACTAAGCCTTTCAGCTATGTCGGCAACCTGAGTTCTCCCACGGATCTCCTCATTCTCTTTTGATTCGATCTCGTAGAGTAGTATCAAGCATAGCTCTAGCTCTCTTCATAGCTCGCTTAGCGACCTTGAGCAGGTGGAGGTGAGGTGCATAGGAAAGTTACTACGTCTCTGTCGCATATTTCATCACTGGCATTACTGTGTGAGTAGTGAGTAGTGTGTATCACTATCTCCACTGTAGTCCGTATGAATACAACCAATGAAACCATAAAAAATCGCGTTCGCATACTTATTAGGCTATAGTGTGGTATGAATTTCGCACGTCTGTACTGACCAAGCAAGTAATTCGGTGACCACAAAGCCATTCTTCTCGCCATGGACACACTGCCGCGCCTCGTATGTTCTCCGAAACGGTTGTCTTACATCTGTTCCGTCAAAGCCTCGTTTGGTTTGAAGAGCACAGTGGGTGAGTGAAGACATGGGAAAGCTAGATGAAGTTCATTTCCGAGAGACACCCCACCGCAAGCAATGCCTGCCCATTAGGTATTCGAGTAGAAGTAAGCTATCAACACGCTGGGTGTGATGAGTCATGTGGGCTGGGAAAGCACTATGTATGTATTTTACCCAATGGTTTTCCGCCGACTCAACGTTTTGCTGCATTCCTTTGCTGTATTCGTCGCTAGATAATTGTCTATACTGGTGGTCCCTTAGGAGGTGTCATCCTTCCTCGGGGGTCGCGGGTGCGCAGATTGGGGAGTCTGCGTGCTCACACCGAGCGACCCCCGGGAAGACGGTGGCGCGCACGTGGTCACGTGCCGCCGTGTGCGCA
This sequence comes from Diloba caeruleocephala, assembly GCA_947459985.1. Lineage (NCBI taxonomy): Eukaryota > Metazoa > Arthropoda > Insecta > Lepidoptera > Noctuidae > Diloba > Diloba caeruleocephala. Next base: position 6,535,359 of record OX381614.1, read on the forward strand.
GCGCAAAGCGAGGCTTGGGGGGATCCTTTACAATCCTCCCCGAGAAGTGCCTGAGGGAGCGACCTTTTTACAGTCGCCTTCTCTCCGCTAGAGGGGGTGACCGCTTTACAGTCATCCCCTCCGTAATGTGCCTAAAGGCGTGGCACCAAATGGGCGGCTCTAGTGTGATCTTACGAGGACCTGAAGCCTCCCTTCGGTGCCGAAGATGACCGCTCCAGTGGTTTTAGCCGGTAGGAGTCCGGCATACCCCTTCGCCCTTCCCCGGGGTGAAGGAAGTTCCATGTAGAATTTCCACTGGACATCAATAAAAAAAAAAAAAAAAAAAAAAAAGGAGGTGTCATCCTTGTCTAGTGTGATCTTCGAGGACCTGGAGCCCCCCTTCGGTGCCGAAGATGACCGCTCCAGTGGTTTTAGCCGGTAGGAGTCCGGCATACCCCTTCGCCCTGTCCCGGGGCGAAGGAAGTTCCATGTAGAATTTCCACTGGACACCAATAAAAAAAAGCAGGTGTCATCCTAGAACTCTGCGGTCACATTCTAATTACACCTTTCCTTTCACCAGGCTGTAATAGTAGTGCTAGAAGGTTCGTACCCAGCGGAGGTGAAAGAGCAAGCGCTGTGCATCCTCGGCAACATCGGCGACGGAGAGAAGGCGAAGGACCTCATCATGGCTAACGAAGACGTGCTTAGAAAACTAGTTGATTACCTGGTGAGACCTATTTTATTACTGCTATATAGTATTATTAAATTTAGTATTGATCCTAGATAAGTAGAAAGGACTGTATCCACAATTTTGCGTCAGAAACGTTCGTTCTTTTATTCAGTAAAGAAGACTCGGCAATAGACAAAGGCCAAGCATTTCTTTAAAGAAGAATACAAAAGAACAATAATCCTGAAGAACACCCGCTTTAAATTTGAACTTTATTATTCTCAAAATTCACTCATTGTGGGTTGAGTCCTTTCTGCTTTATTAGGTCCAATTTATATTCAATTTGGCTTCTCCTGATCATGATCAAATAAAATATACTTCCCTTAGGGGGCCACCACTAAACCTAGAGAGCGACACTAACATCTACGATGTTGAGTAATAAACGTGGCACTATCGAAGAATTATTATGTTTATGTCGCAGCCATATTGTACAAAACGCCGTATTACACAACGTCTAGTCGGTTTGCCAAACAGTTCTGTTTTCTAATACAGTTGTCTCGTGTTCAGAGTGATTGCAGTTCGCATGAAAAAAGGACACCGCAAGTCATGTTTACCAAAGTAGCTGACTCATGTATATGAGTCATGGGTATGGCGCTTTAAGATGATTAGTTTCATTTATCGCCGCTAGTAGTGCTGCCATATGCATGCAAGTTGTCGGTAGAAAAAAATACTACGTATCCTAACTAATTATCCGATTTGGATCGGTTGTACATTGTTCCCTGTTAACAATACAGCACAATCCATCTGAACACGAGATAGCCGTATTAGAAAACAGCCGTTGTAATATGGCGGCTTATACAATATTGCGGCGACATATACATGACTGTTAAAATGTTATTTAAATACACACCTCCTAAAATTATCTCCTTGCCCGTGTCAATAAATACATCCTCAATTTCTGGTAGGTGTGAGTGGCGCCCTCTAGAAATGTTCAAGATATTAGCCTCTGCCCATCCTGACATAAACGTTTCCAGCCAGTCTACTCTCAAACTGTGTAAACAGGCACTCGATTAACTAAACTTGAGTGATTAACGGCCGAATCATCATTTCGGCCTAATGAAGTCCACTGTTGGACACAGGCCTCCCCCAAAGATCATCACAACCACCGATATGGATGTGTTTTGAGCTCATTGGGGGGTTTTGCCATAATCGCCACGCTTGGCAGGCGGGTTGGCGATCGCAGTTGAGTTGTTAATGTACTCGAAGGACGCTGCTGCCCATCCTCCGACTAATCCCTTAGTCGACTTTTACGACACCCATGGGAGGAGATGGGGTGGTGGCATTCTGAGCCGGCACCGAATACTGAAACGTTAATATTAAATCCCGCTTTAACTATTTCAGAAACCCGTTTTCGGTAGGAAACCAGCTCAAATTGTTAAAGCAGGGCTTAATATTAAGTGGCGTTTTAATATTCAGCCGTAAGCTAGTCTGGACACGTTTTAAACGGGGTGCTAATTGAATAAGTACATAAATCATTATAACACCACCTTTCTTTTCTCATATATATTATAGTTTAAAAATAAGTAGCGTCCGCTTCGTTAAAGTAGATTTTCGAAATCGAATTACTTTTGTTAACGTTATATTCTCTTCTCACTAATTTTACTGTGGTATAGGTTAGAGTCTAACCGTCTAATGGTCTAACCGTTAGACCATAAAAAGCTCGCTGAAGTAAATGTTTGATTGCTATGATGGACGAATGGTTTGCAAGGCAATTTTTTTTTACCTGTACCTGTGGTTCCGGCTAAGTATATCTCATTCTGTGAGTGTCGTAAAAGTTGTCCTAAAACCACTGGAGCGGTCATCTTCGGCACCTAAGGGAGGCTCCAGGTCCTCGTATGATCACACTAGAGCAGGGGTTCCCAACCTTTTTTTGTCTACTGCCCACTTTAAGAATAAATTCTTTTTTAACGCCCCCCTTTTTAAACATACTTAAAAACCGCTAAGTACTTATAACTGATTATTGAAACGCAAATTTATAGTATTCTGACAGAGTATCTTTTATTTAAAATAAAACAAACATAATCAATTCTTATATAAAAACGAATGTGAAGGTTGAATCTGATGCTGTTCAATAAGTTTGTTGATATCAGGTTCCAATTTACTCAAAAACAGCCGCAAGTCGCCACGTTCGGTAACACGCTAACGATTTCTCTTTTTAGTAAGCAGCGTTGCCACAGCACTAAATCCACGTTCACACAAATATGACGATGGGAATGCTATCAAAAATCGTTGAACAATTGACCACAATCCAGGGTACAATTGCGGGTTCGGTTTTTGTAGCCAAAATTCTTGATATCCATTTTTGAACTTGATTTTTATTTCTTCGTTTGTTGTCAATTCTATAAGTTCTTCTTCCAGCCGAGGTGACATTGCTGTGTTGACATTTGAATCCAACAACAAACGGATCCAACACCCAGTCTGGTATTTCCAAGTTTAAAATGTCCTGGTATCGTTCGGTGAAGTCAATGTGGAGGTTTTCCAAATGTTGGCAGTAGGCAAACAAGTCGTCGTTACTGCAGTATACTGATAAATTCGGAAAATTGTGAAACTCACGTCTGCCCATATTCTTTTTGTGCAGAAGCAGTTTGGCTGCGAAAGCAGCAACGACATTTTTTGTTTTAATTAAATTTAGTTCATGGCCTTGCAGTTGGAGGTTCATGTCGTTGAACATTTTATACAGGTCTGTCATGTAAGCTATATCATTCTTTGATGTTATGAGCTTGTTGCGCAGTTCTGTATCTTTAGTTTCCAAGAACTCTATCATAGAGTCAAACAGGTTGTAAAATCGAATCAGACAATTGCCTCTTGACAGCCAACGAACTTCAGTATGAAGCAACAAATGGTTGAAATCTTCGTCATTAGTAACACAAAGCTGATGAAATAATCTATCATTCAAAGAGCTGCTACGGATTTTATTGACTGCTTTGATGACATATTGCAGTGATTGAAATAGTCGTTCACTTAAGTTTCTAGCAACCAAATGTTGTCTATGAATAACGCAATGTATAGCAAGGACATCTGGAATTTTATTCTTTAAGTATGCTATGAAGCCTTTATGGCGCCCTGTCATAGCCGGAGCGCCATCCGTAGCAACTTTCTCTTCACAAAACTTTTCCAATGTATTGAATATGGTTTCGCCTTTTGTATCTGTCTCCAAATTTCTGGCAAACAATAGTTCTTCCCGTATTTTCTCATCTTTAATAAACCTCACGTAAGACAGCAACAACGCTTCATTAGTTAGTAAAGTGGACTCATCGAGCTGAATTGAGAATTGACTAGTCCTCAGATGATTGCACAATGATTCTTCAATGTTTTCAGCCATTTCATCAATTCGTCTTTGCACAGAATTATTACTCAAAGGAATTTTTCGGATAATATCTGCGGCCGGTTTATGAAGCACAGTAGTTATTACTTCCTTTATTGCTGGCAAAATTAACTCTTCTCCGATGTTGTGTGGTTTGCCTTTTTGAGCAATTAACAAAGAGATATTGTACGAAGCTCGAAGTCCGTCGTCATCTTGCTTAGCAGCCACCGAAAATAGTTTTGATACACTTGGCTGAGTATTATGCTTCTTCTCTAGGTCTTGAAAATATGCTACATTCTTTTCTGTCTTATCTGGATGCATTTTATTCAAATGATCTTGCAGTCTTGAAGGGGCTTCATTGCTTCGTTCGAAAATGTTTTTAGACATAGAAGACACAAAGGCGACGACGGGTTTGTGGGATTTTCAATAAATCCGAATTTAATATATTCCGCAGAGTATTGCCGTCTCTTCTTTTTTACTTCCGACATTGTTTTGTTTTAAGAAATACGTAAGTGTTGAAATCAAGTACTGCTTATCTATTATGCGCGAAACCGCAAATGAAAATAAAATAAATTTACGTCGTTTATATAGGATTGCATAAGCAGCACGCACCAACAGGAATAAGACAAACGTGCATAAACTCGTTTATCTCATTCGACGCCCAATCGTACTCGACAAGCAAGAACAAGTATTATAGAACCAGCCGATTGGTATAGGAATGTACAATTCGGATTATTTAACAAAAACTTGTTTAAACATGATTGCCCGCGGTCTTTTATATCGAACCGAGTTTGAGCTATATCTTAATTAATATTAGTTGATGTTCACAAGATGTAGTCGAGAGTCGAGAGCTCAGTCGGTGTCTAAGAGTCTTCCTAGCTAGGTAGATGAAATTATAAATCGACCCCAAAGCCCTACACAATGCCCCCTTTTTTTTCTGGGTCTCTTACCGCCCCCCTTTAGGCCTGCAGCGCCCACAAGGGGGCGTTATCGCCCACGTTGGGAAAGACTGCACTAGAGCCACCCACTGGTGCCACGCCTATTGGCACATCTCGGAGAGGGTGACTGTAAAGCGGTCACCCAGCTCGCCTGCCTAGCGTGGTGATTAAATCTAGACGGGTCGTTGTGGTGATCTTTGTGGGAGGCGCATGCCCAGCGGTAGACGTTTTATTGGTTGAAACGTTGAAATCTGACTGAACTTTAAGAGAAGCAGAAACCTATTTTTAGCCAATTCATAATTTAAATTTAATTTGAATTCCGTCAACTTTTAGTCATAGTGTAAATCAATTACGAGAAGTGGCCCATCAGATTATAAGATTATCACGCACAATACTATGTATACAATACAGTTCTCACTCCTTTATTTATTATTCTGTGGTTGGATTCTACTAGATGACTATATATGTTAAGCAGACATTTAGCCGAAAAAGTGAAGAACTGAATGATGTAACTTATCGTCGAATAAGAACAACCGAAGTTACGGAAGGAAGTGTGAATGATTTTATAAGCTTCATAAAAAGCCTTACGGCAGTCTAAACTATTCTGAATAATACAAAGCTCCTCACCTCACCTACTCAAAATCTAATAATTAAAAATGATGTGACGTTTCTGTTAAAATGAATGCATATTCATTTTTGCAAAAATGTTGACGGTCATATTGGGATGTTGGCCCTAGGTCCAAGCATCCAAACAGTCCTGGGGACAAACATCCACCGAGTGCGTGACGAGAGCGATTCAGTTGGCGATGCAAAAGACGACGGAAGGTATGTGCTTATGTAAAAAGTTGAGTGACTGCATAACCGAGTGAATGTATAAGCTAAGCTACTTGGCAATCACACAGTGAGCTAAAAAGCGTTCTTGATTGGCATGAAGTATATTAAAATAGTTTCGACGCAACATATTGTTAAGTTAAGGTTGACTGGTAGAGACTGCCTAAGGCATTAAGTCCGCCTATGTACATTTGTTGCATAAAGTTTAAATAAATAAATATTGTATCAACATGCATCAAGTATTTCGATAAATAAGCATTTCTCGCTGAATGCATTAAGTATGTTTTGAATGAAGTCAAAATGTATGTTGCTTAATGTCCATGTCAGACTTTTAAGATCAATTAATGTAACGTTAGTCTAATGTTATTACTGTCTGCTTTAGAAGCGCCTACGCTACACAAGCATCAAACATAATATTTTTGATATTTTATATGAAGAAAGCCTGTTCGGTCTGTGCTTATCTGATATAACTTTAACGGTCAAGAAATAATGTTAATGCAGTTATTATATGCAGTATTAAATAGATGTTTAGGTTAAAATTATGACGGGTGTGTCTGACTTCGTAATAAAAACTTGTACCATGGATTCAGAACATGATTCTAGAACACTCAGAGTTAGAAATTTGCGTCATACTTTCATGAATTTCCAGGTTTTTAACGAGTTTATTAACTGATTACAGTATATAATAATTGTTTATGTTTATCCTAACGCAAATTTTTACACAAACACAATTATCCTCACACAAAACTGCAATGTATGTATTAGCTATACGGGTGTTGTTTAGCTTCGGTTCATGGATGAGGTCATCTTTAGCAAAATAATATTATATCATAGTATAATAATCATGTTAAATCGTTTTCATCGCGTTGTTTACGATACATTGCCTGCTCATAAATGATCAAACCTGTAACCTATTATTTCCGAGATAAATTATAAAAATAAATATAAAGGATAAATATAAAGCACCCACCCACGCACGCACCCACGCACGCACCCACGCACGCCCCCACGCACGCCCCCACGCACACACCCACGCACGCACCCACGCACGCACCCACGCACGCACCCACGCACGCCCCCACGCACACACCCACGCACGCACCCACGCACACACCCACGCACACACCCACGCACACACCCTAGCACACACGTGCACACCCACACGTAGCACGTGTGGGTGTGCACGCGTATGACCATACGTTGCGGAGTTATGCGCCAAAAATGAGTCTGCAGTACATGTACTCGGAAGTGGAGTTAGCTTAGTTCCTAGCAGTAAAACATCTTTATACTGTAGCTAATTACAACTTGGAAGAGGTGAGGTGACTGTATTGTGTAATTTGTTTATTATGACAAGGTCATTTTGTTTAAGTACACACCTGCCTGAATTACGCTCACGACACGTTGCCATTTATGATTCTTGACATGAATGTGTATAAAAAATAGCTAATATAGTATTTCCGACGGTCCCGCGCCTGTGTATGGAGGGAAAATTGGAGTATACGTACGAAATTAACGGTGATATACATATGATTGGAGCGATTTCATAACCCGATTTATAGAATAAAACGTGCATGCGTATAAATATGCGGCTCCCGACCACGCGGCGAGCGTTAGAGCGTTGCTAAGCTTTAACTCGAGTGAAAATAAGTCTAGAATTGCAAGTTTTATTAAAAATAATTTTATTTATGCTTATCGTCGCTAATCTTTAGTAAGTTTCGGTTCTTGAACGACGAAAAAATGCTCATAGAAATCAAATTAAATTAGGATACATGTTAAGACTAGGGTCCAGCAGCGCTACGCGTAAATTTAAAATAAGGTGATGATATGCGCTGTCTGGCTAGAACAATGGGTTATGATGTTCTTTTTGGTGCAATTTTCAGGCGCATCCGGAGAGCAAGCTTCAGGAAGCAGCGCTGTTCGTAGCCGGGAACCTGGTGTGGCGCGGCGAAGCGGGCGCCGCCGCTCGTCAAGCGCGGCTGGCCGACCTGGGCGTGTTGCGCGCGCTCAAGCTGCTGCGCGCAAGGCACGACGCCGCTCATCTGCACGACAAGTGAGCTCACTGTATACTGTAGGACAAGCTAGTGTGGCGCCAAGCGGGCTGGCCGACCTGGGCGTGTTGCGCGCGCTCAAGCTGCTGCGCGCAAGGCACGACGCCGCTCATCTGCACGACAAGTGAGCTCACTGTATACTGTAGGACAAGCTAGTGTGGCGCCAAGCGGGCTGGCCGACCTGGGCGTGTTGCGCGCGCTCAAGCTGCTGCGCGCAAGGCACGACGCCGCTCATCTGCACGACAAGTGAGCTCACTGTATACTGTAGGACAAGCTAGTGTGGCGCCAAGCGGGCTGGCCGACCTGGGCGTGTTGCGCGCGCTCAAGCTGCTGCGCGCAAGGCACGACGCCGCTCATCTGCACGACAAGTGAGCTCACTGTATACTGTAGGACAAGCTAGTGTGGCGCCAAGCGGGCTGGCCGACCTGGGCGTGTTGCGCGCGCTCAAGCTGCTGCGCGCAAGGCACGACGCCGCTCATCTGCACGACAAGTGAGCTCACTGTATACTGTAGGACAAGCTAGTGTGGCGCCAAGCGGGCTGGCCGACCTGGGCGTGTTGCGCGCGCTCAAGCTGCTGCGCGCAAGGCACGACGCCGCTCATCTGCACGACAAGTGAGCTCACTGTATACTGTAGGACAAGCTAGTGTGGCGCCAAGCGGGCTGGCCGACCTGGGCGTGTTGCGCGCGCTCAAGCTGCTGCGCGCAAGGCACGACGCCGCTCATCTGCACGACAAGTGAGCTCACTGTATACTGTAGGACAAGCTAGTGTGGCGCCAAGCGGGCTGGCCGACCTGGGCGTGTTGCGCGCGCTCAAGCTGCTGCGCGCAAGGCACGACGCCGCTCATCTGCACGACAAGTGAGCTCACTGTATACTGTAGGACAAGCTAGTGTGGCGCCAAGCGGGCTGGCCGACCTGGGCGTGTTGCGCGCGCTCAAGCTGCTGCGCGCAAGGCACGACGCCGCTCATCTGCACGACAAGTGAGCTCACTGTATACTGTAGGACAAGCTAGTGTGGCGCCAAGCGGGCTGGCCGACCTGGGCGTGTTGCGCGCGCTCAAGCTGCTGCGCGCAAGGCACGACGCCGCTCATCTGCACGACAAGTGAGCTCACTGTATACTGTAGGACAAGCTAGTGTGGCGCCAAGCGGGCTGGCCGACCTGGGCGTGTTGCGCGCGCTCAAGCTGCTGCGCGCAAGGCACGACGCCGCTCATCTGCACGACAAGTGAGCTCACTGTATACTGTAGGACAAGCTAGTGTGGCGCCAAGCGGGCTGGCCGACCTGGGCGTGTTGCGCGCGCTCAAGCTGCTGCGCGCAAGGCACGACGCCGCTCATCTGCACGACAAGTGAGCTCACTGTATACTGTAGGACAAGCTAGTGTGGCGCCAAGCGGGCTGGCCGACCTGGGCGTGTTGCGCGCGCTCAAGCTGCTGCGCGCAAGGCACGACGCCGCTCATCTGCACGACAAGTGAGCTCACTGTATACTGTAGGACAAGCTAGTGTGGCGCCAAGCGGGCTGGCCGACCTGGACGTGTTGCGTGATAAAACTAGTTTGGAATTAAATCCTGACATTTTTTTGTTAGAATAGCGGCACCCCAACTCATCCGGTGGGTGTCGTAAAAGGCGACTATGGGATTAGCCGGAGCAGCAGCGTCCTTGGAGTACATTAATTACAACTCAATTGCGATCGCCAACCCGCCTGCCAATGAGCATACAACACACCCAGACTGGTCGTTGCAGCGATCTTTGGGGGACGCCGGTGTCCAGCAGTAGACTTTATTCGTCTGAAAGGACGATAGTCTGTGAAGAAACTGTCTAAAAAAAATATAATCATCTTGGGACACCTGATACTAAAAGTGTCTCTTTCATTGGACTCTGTAAACTGCACTATGACAGCAGAGTATGTGTTTCGAAATCCCAGGTATGTCCATGGTTGTAATTTTATTTCTTAGACAAACTTAACGAAAACCCCGTAGAGCCTTTCGCTTATGTCTGTAGAACGGTATACATTTTTGCGAGCCACATTTATTTGTTATCTAAACAAAGTATTGTTGTTTCAGAGTGAAGACGGCTCTGGCGCAGTTTAATGAGTTCACATAATATCACAAGAGCCACAAACACAAACGTTTCAGAAGAAAGTGACTGTATTAGTTATAGTAACGCTTGTGATTTAGTCGAACGACATCAGTGAGTTATCCAGTCATAAAGTTTATGATATTACGACACTACGTTTAGCTGTAAGTATTTAATTGTACATAAATAAGTTCACAAATTGTTATATCGACGAGGAGTGTTATTGAATTTTATTTATTTTTAATTTATCCTGTTGACTTCTTCTTTCATTGTCTGTAACTGTATATTTCATACCATGAATATGTAACATTTTGACGAGTATCTCTCCAAAGAAATCGATACGCGTTTCCAACGACAGAGGTGCTAGAACCCCTCGCAAAATGAATATTTTTGTGAATCTAGCAAAACGTAGTTAAACTACAATGTAATTTAGTTAGTTGTTGATATTTCGGGCGTTTTATATGCGTATGTACATTGAAATCATGTTTAGTGGTAACTGCTTTCCGGCAGTGGATGTCATATTAAGTATCTTTACGGGTTTAGTTTGACTTCGATGTTGTATGATAAACGGAGTTGTAGTGTTCGATACTCTTTTAAATACTCATGAACCCTTTTGCGTACTCTCGAGTCAGGTAATCAGTACATTCGGATGGTCTAGGGCTACAATGGCCGCGTTTGGTAAATAATTTATGTTTATTTACCCTGTAATGCTATTAATACGTACAAGTGGAGTGATGGCTGTGGAAGTCTGGTAAAACAAGCTTTAGAGACATAACTGTTGCCAAGTGTAATCAGATAAAAAATATATTTTTAAACGGAATCCGTAACTTTGCTTTTATTTGTTTTCTTTCTTTAACCATTGTTGAGTCTCAAAATATTGATTATGCTTAGGCCACACTAAGGTTTAACGCCGTTTATTATCGCGTTAACGGATACTAGATATAAGTGTAGTCACGACGTAACGCCCAAATTTTGTAATTGAATTCATAATGCCGTTAGGCGTGAAACGATTGCTCGGGTGGCCGCCTTTTTTTATCATCAAAGAGATTTAGCGCGTTATTTAATGTGTCACAATGTGTACGTACACCTGCGTTTATCAGTATGTACCGAGAGTGTGATAGGACTACGTCTTTGTTTCCCGCCCGAAGCAACTGATCGCTCGATGATAACTATTGCTGGCAATTAATACGAATTAATCTGTGACTATTGAGTAAACAAATGAAAAAGTAGTTGAGACACTCTTCAAATAATACAGTCTAGCAGCTTCAACCGCCATCTTGAAAATAATTTATCGAATAACGCGATTTATCGAAATCAAGACGTTAAATGTAGGTGTGGCCACTGAATTTAACGCATTATTTTGTAGAATAATTTTGAGCCTTAATTATTGCGTTAATGGGCGTTAGACGTTTAACGTCTAAGTGTGGCCCCAGCATTACCGTAAATAATTTAATATTATACAATCATTGAGATCTGTCTTATCCACCGCCGGACTACAAAGAAGTAAGAAACGAAAGTACGAACATAACATTTCTTTATATATGTTTTTTGAAAATTAATGAATTTGTATATAAGTGCTTTACAAAATACAGAAATGAAGTCGTACTTTCCTAGAATGAGTCTCATGAGACAGCGACGATATATAAAATGTAGCTTTTGATAATGCAAATAAATGTATGTAGATAAACTAATTCTAATACTTTACATTCGGAGTAGTTGCTAATGGCTATATTTTAATAAAATAATGTACTTCATGCCAGCGCTGTGCAAATGTAGTATTTTAAATTTCTATAAAATTATATTTTGACATAATTTGGTTGGGCTTTGAAATAAGCGGTGAGCGGGACACAGAGAGGCAAATAATGTATTTTGAAATTCGGTTGTCAACATTACATCGTAAAAGAGATGTATTTTGGACGAGTTATTTACTACTTAGGTTTAGTAATCTGAAGTGGCAATGGGCAGGGCACATAGCTGGTAGAACTGATGGTGGTTGGGGTAAAAAGATTCTTAAGTGGAGACCATGTACCGACGAGATGGACATGTGACCTGGAGATGGTAGCTATGGTCGTTGGATACGGGCGGCATGTAACCAGCTGTTGTGGATAATGTGGTATTATCATCATCATCATCATCATCATCATCATATCAGCCAAAAGACGTCCACTGCTGAACAAAGGCCCATAAATGACGGGTTACTTGCCGTGTGTCATCATTTTCCGGACAGTTTGCCAGTACTCACCACGCTTGGCAGGCGGGTTGGTAAGCGCAGAATGGCTGCTGCTCCACAGAAGGGACGCTGCTGCCCATTCCTCTGGTTTAGCCACGACATGGAGTGGTGCTATATTCTGAATCCGCACACCCACACCGTTACTGTACCGGCAATACGTCGGTGTCGGAAAATGTCACTGCCCATTCCCTTTACATAATCCTTCTGTCTCATTTTAGGACACTGTGAGGCCTATTCTTTGCTCGTAAGCACGAACAATCCCGCTTTATGTGTCTTTTATAATTTTTTGTGAATATATATATAAACAGCAATCGCGATGCGACGTTCTTCGCTTATTTCGAAGCTCAACATGTCAGTTAGACTGATGTGATATCTAGTTACACTGATTCATACGCAAATTAATATCAATAAAATCAACTTTACAGATTAATTTGCATTAGTTTTAGATTGTTTCGATAGGTTGAGCTTTTTTACGCTCGGCGTTCGTTTTAGACACGGGTACAATAATAACATAGTTATTATTAAAGTTCCAAATTTCGAAATAAGAATTTACCATTAAAATAATGCAAATTGTTCCGTGAAGTTGGTACAAATTGCTGAAACCATTTAGAAATAAATTTTATTGAGCTATGTTGCTTCAAGAAATTTTTTTTGGTCATTGATTATATATTATGATTAGGCCATCGATCCGATGTCCGAATAAACATTGTAGGTACATTATAATAAACATTGTAGGTACATTATGTTGGTACTATTATTGGTGTAATATAAAGGTCGTTAGTGTTTCTGTAAAATGTTTCGTTCGTTTGTTTTATTCTGATATAGGCGTTTTCACACTTGGTTGGCTGCCAAATGATGCAAGAGTTGTATTATGGTGTCTTGAACTGTTTGACCCGAACCCGAAGGTGTTCTAAACTAAAAAAAATGTGTTCATTGTATCTAAGATCCCTGTGTACCTTAAACGTGTTACTATATGTAAGTCTAATAGTGGATAACATCTAGCTTATACATGTTATATTTACCAACTTGTATTTATTAGTGCTATTGTAATGAGCTGCGTTCCAGATACAAAAATGTTTTAAAACCCCGAGTATTATTCGGTCGCCTGGTTTGGTCTTTTGGTGACTCAAGCCAAGATCGATCGTCGTGCGTGGGCTTTTAATATGCAAACAAGTGTGAAAAGGCAATATTGATTTTGATGTTTTAATAAATGATATACAAATTATGTTCAAATGACTGATAGATTAGGCTAATTCTTTGACGAATGGATGAGATCGATTATTTCAATGAATGAGTCGTTTCCCTAACCATCTACATTGTCGCTATATTTATTGTAGATTTCTTCTGTTCGATTTACTATAAATGGTGATTTTTATTTCCGCTCATATTTTTGACATCGCGAGTTCTGAAATGTAAAATAATATTATTTATGACAAGTTACGTTTTTCATGTTAATATGAAGATAATGCGAAAACTGTTGTAGTTTCATTTCTCTTACTTTAAACAATTTTAAATGTTTTGTGGCGATTGTGCTGATTGACTACCGCGCAAAAGGATTGCATCGCCGAGGAGTACAGGTTTGGGTGACTTCGGGAGTTGCAGCCGCGCATCTTGCGGACTCTATGAGCTTATTCCAAGTGACCCCTGGGAAGACGACGGCACGCAAAGTGCTCACGTGCTGCTGCGTGTGCACAGGGCACATCGACCCTTCGGAGAGGATCCTCGAACGTTCAGCTTCGGCAGTCGTATAATAACATGAGATATGGATATCTGTATCATCGATGTAATGGTTTTAAGCTTTATAGTAGGAGTTTTATTGTAGAAATTAACACTGTTTCCCATAAACGGCTTGCTAGTTCTGCAAAGCCAGGCAAGATAAGCTTGTTCTTATTGCGAGTGTTTAAGTTGTGCACGTCACTTTTTTTATTGAAACTAACAATGTTTTTGCGTATATAAACATGAATGTACACTACAGTAATAAGTACTAACGGCAAGTGTATCAGCGCTCCGTATTCCAGAAAGCGTTTTTATATGAGGCCCCCAGCGTAAGTTAGAGTCTACTGTACGCCCAAAACACTTCGAGGGACTAGCTCTAATGCTTTACCGTTAAGTCTTAATCTTATAGTATTACATTTGCCGTTGAAATATATAAATATTACTATACATTTAGGAAAAGATTGGCCGAAACCCAATCAGATATCTTATGAAGTACATATATAATTGGGTTGTACAATATACGAAGTGTTCGACAATATATCGTTTATCATATATGGCAGAAACAGAAATGGCTCCAGTAACAAGTAAAAAATGGGATCCTTGAGGTAATACCATTCCATGACATTATCAATTGCCACTCTGATCCCAATTTAACAAATTAAGGGTTACAAGTTCTATAGTTCAATATATATATATATTGCCGTGTGGTGCCGGCTCAGAATACCACCACCCCATCTCCTCCCGTGGGTGTCGTAAAAGTCGAATAAGGGATTAGCCGGAGGATGGGCAGCAGCGTCCTTCAAGTATATTAACAACTCAACTGCGATCGCCAACCCGCCTGCCAAGCGTGGCGATTATGACAAAACACCCCAATGAGCTCACAACACACCCATATCGGTTGTTGTGAGTGTTTGGAGGAGGCCTGTGTCCAGCAGTAGACTTCATTCAAGTTCTAACTTGAATGAAGAATCGACTTCAAGAAGTTCTATAGATCTCTATCCCGCGAAGTATGTTTGCCAGTTGCTTTAACTGTGTGAGTCAGTGGAAGACCCTGCATGCCGGGTATCGAACGAAAAAAAATCTCTAGTTGTTATCGCGCCTGCAGGTATTGCCCGAATACTGTACTATATCGATCGAGTTATCGCGTAACAAAAAAATGAGTCACAAGGAGGGGTCACGTGAGTATCAATCTTTAAGGTAAGTAAAACAAAAATAATATTACATTACACACATTTATTAAAGCAGGTCATGTTGACTAGTGTAATTTTGTATCTTAGCTTATAATATTATAGGTTACAAGAGTTATTTACTGATCCTTTTATTAGCTTGATAATTCTTTTTTTATAACAAACAGTAATACTCGTAGCTACAGTTTCTTACCGGGATGTGTTTAGAATTGCATAGGCTTCATCGAGGGTAAGCGTAACTGATGATTGATGGTCGCACATACCAGTTCTTTGCGATGTTAGCCTTTGATTTTGACAGAGTAAGTGGTTGTCATCGACATGGCTTGGTAGATCATGTAGGAGACATGTGTGATATGGGTCAGGCGATGGCGGTGCTAGCGGCGATAGCTGCTCTTCGTCTTCAACATGACTAATTGTCTGTAAAAACTTCATTTTCACTTTAAGCTTTTGAGAATGAGTCATTCTTTTAAGTGATGGTACCAGTGATAGTAGAAAATGCTTGTCTTCGTCTATTTCCTCATCAGATTTAGATGTTTGGGTGATTTTTATGAATTGGTCTTCATTTGTTTCATTTTTAGTCTTATTTTCATTTGTGGCGGAATTTGTTAGATTGAATACACTTGGTGAATCGATGTTTATGGAAATCTCGGATATATTTGCTACTTGCTCATTGTCTAAATTCGATGTTTTGCTCGTAGTGGGTCTCGCATTAATTGTAGGTATAAGAAAAAGTAGCTGATCATAGAATTCATACTTGTTACATTTATTTTCACCGTGTTGGATATCATTTTGTGTATTATACTCCTTTTCGAAACAAGTCTTTAAATTAAGCCAAAGTTTCTGAATCTTAATGCCTGAAATAATTAATCACAATAGGTATACAGGGTACTGCAAACATTGTGAAAAACAAAAATCGGTAATATTGGAGATGTGTTTTATTATAAATATTGTTAACTTTATTTAAAGGGGACAATCATCATCATGTTAGCTGAAGAACGTCCACTGCTGGACATAGGCCTCCCCCAAAGATCGCAACAACCACCGGCCTGTTCTAACTAGGGCGTTTTGCCATAATCCGTACTTTTTTTTTCTATTTTGTATCCTCCGGCTAATTCCACAGTCGTCTGTTACAACACCCACGGGATTATATTATATTTGAAGGCACGGTTGGCGCAGTGGCCAAGCAGTTGGCTTTCTGCGCAACGTGTCGCGGATTCCACCCCCGCACGGAAAAAATATTAATATGATCTACAGCTAGTTGTTTCGGGTTTGGGTGTTTGTGCATGTGAAATGTATGTCTGTAAACTGTACCCACTTCACAGAAGAAATCATAGTTTGGGACATCACAAAAAATGAATAAAAATTGATGTGGTCCTTTTCTTAACCACTCGGAGAAGACAATTAGTAGTAGTACTTAATTTAGTAAGGAAAGATCGGTTTTGGTTTAGAATAATAACACGAAGGATACCTCCAGGATCAATTGGGTAACCATTTAAATGGTAACAAAAATGCCCAAGCTGTCTGGCCCATTAGTGCTCTTAATTAATAATAACTCCTTGCAAAAATCCTCCGTAAATCGCTTTTTAAAACCAAAATTATAATCATTAGCAAACCGCCATATTACTGAAGTGTTGCAAATTGGTGGAAAAAATACCTTCTACTATTTTATTTACCAGTTAGATAAAATAAATTACTCATTAGCCTTGCTGGCTCACTGTCCTCGCGACATTATTATCGATTATAAACAGAGTTATTTAGGACAAAAAGACTTTTTTTGCGATAAGAGTCATTTTATCGTACCTTAATTTATTACTAGATTTATTGTCACGTTTTAACGAATATAGGTATATTATATTTTTTACTGCTCGGATTGCGCTTTACCACAGTTTGGGAATTGGTTCAGCGTCAACCGCTGCCCCTACAGTAGAATACCATAGGACATGATAATACGTATAATATTAGTGTAACAGTAACAGTGGGAAGCTTCACATCACAGCTTTGAAAGCAGGTGCAGCAGCAACCTAATGGTTGGCAATACCTACATCAGCTGCCTTATCTTTCATACTGCGTATGCAGCAGAACTTAACCTGCTTTCAAAGCTGTGATGTGAGCTCCCCACTGTTACTCCATATCAACAGTTATCCCAGAAAACAGTTTCATTTATAACATAAAGTTTAATTCGACTTGGGTCGCTAGCAACAAATCTTTAAACATTTAGTTTTAGTTTTATACAACTCCCAAAATTAAATTCCTACTCATCGAGATAACAAAACAATGGGTACCTAATAAGTAATAGTAGGTAAATTCAATCGATATTATAACAAAAAAAACTATTTATTAAACCGCTATATTACTGAAGTGTTGCCAATTCGAAAAGAAAAACACCTCAAACATTACTAGTCGGATAAAATACATTTGTTCCTATCTACCATCTATACTGGCGCGCGCCAAACAAATTCCTATCTATTTAATAATAAACTGTCATTAAATACTATACGTTAATTAGGTATTTATAAACCATGAATTTCCTTCTTCCCTTATTTGTGACTAAATGTGCCTGAACGATTATATCATCTGCAACACCATCACAAATTTCTAATTATTATAGTCACCGCATGCTATATAGTGTTATCGCGAACACGCAATAGATTACCGACTGCAGAATAGACTTTTAAGAATAGGGGATAAATAACCAACAGTTTCCTCGTGCGGGGGAAAAATGGCGCAATATTGCAACATTATCTAATCACTTCCCGTATGTGACAGGGAAAATAACTCTGCTTACGCACACGTGTTGCTTAGCGTTTAGGTAACATGTTTGTCGCAGTGCTAGAGATATACCCTTCTAGGTGTTATTTTCCAAATTATACTGCCATAATCACCAGGCTTGACAGACCGACTAATTTATGCTGTGTATGCACACATAAGGGTACTTTTGCCCATATTTATCGAATCAGGAAAACCCTATGTAGTTTTTTAACCATGTTTTGATGATATGTTATACGGCGTAGACAAGTAGCAGATATTACAATTGGATATCTGTGTGTAGAATGTAGAATCAATGAAAGTATGGATGGGGGAATGAAATAGGTGGTCGCGATGGGCCTCGTCCGGCGTAGGTGCTTTTGTAAACTTAGTCGAGTAACTTGAGGACGTGCCTCGGACTGCGACGTTTGTAGATGCGGTACAGTGTATCGGGCGATCGATATCACTTAGGAATTTGATTTGGGTGGCGCGGTGACAAGCTTCGTTCATCATACGCCCAACCCTTTTGTATGTAAGGTCTCTTTCTCCACCAAATACTAGCAAACGTACCTAATACAGCAAAAATAAACAGAATTAGTAGGTAGATTCCTAACCTAGTCGTATTTTTTCATTCATTGTTAGTTGCGACCATCCCGTAATCACATTTTCACAGATTTCAACCCATAACTTTTGCTTCAGCTGGCGATTGTTGTAACTTGTTAACCTTTTGTCGTAGATAGTTGGTCGAGCTTTAATCAAGGGAATTAATTTTTTGGTGTCGATTTCAGTGTCAATGCTGTCGTCCATTTCGTCGCGAGAAGTGCGGCCGCGTTCGGCTCACTTGGCTTCGGTCGGCCGACTGACGATCAGGGAGGGACAGGCTTATGGCTCATGCGTGAGCTGAGCTCTTTCTCACGTGCAATGTCCTCAGCCGATCGTGATTGGTTTGCGTTTTCGCGGTATCGATTTTAAAATGTGCCGGACACTATGTTCAACGTTTTAAATGTGTGTAAAACTTCATGTCTAGCTTAGTGGAGATGGTAATTTCCGCCACCACGGAATAGAGATGTTATTAAAATATTTGAAAAAACGCTAACTTTTCTGTAGCATTGTCGTAATAGGAACTAACCATGCCTTTTAAATGACTTTAACTAGAAAGAAAGACGTTAACCCTCAGGTGATCGATTTTGACGTTTTAATGCAAAGTGATATAGTTTAAAATTGTCCTCTTCTTATCCAAGCACCATAATTCTATTAGTAATAGTTCCAGAGTTATAATCACTTTAAATGCCGTTAAGGTAAAGTTAGCGACCCTTTAGTACAGTAATTAGAGCCAAAAACGAGCGTAAATCGAGCTAATAAAAAAGGTTTCTTTAATAATTCAAAATAGTTTTCTGATTAAATAAGACCTTATATGATGCACGAAATGAAACGAAACAATTGTGGCAATCTATCAGGGAGGCCGATTGAATTTTTTGATTTGTTCAGCAGTGGACGTCTTTTGGCTGATAATGAATGACGATCAAACATTATGGAGTTATGAAACGCATGACAACTAAATAATCGGTTAATATTTAGTTAATATTTATATTCAGTTTTTAAGGTTGACATTGTATTAGTGACTATTGGGCCAATTCCAACTCTCACGAATAGTTTATAGTCTTTGCGGAGACTGCGTGCCAGTAGTGTTTATATATAACTTATATGTGACGCTACTAAGATTGGTCGGTGTACCCTCTTCGGATCGGCGGTTCATCTAACTGGCGAGGTTCCATACTAAGGTACGGGCACATTCACCCTAGTTCATGTTAGATTTTATATTTATATACCTCTTTAGATTAAGAATTGTAAAATTTATGTAAATTTGTTATTTTCAATAAACAATTTGCAATACTATGGATTATAGCCGGTAAGAGTCATGCATTCCCCGGGGCGGAAGAAGAACATGATGTATATTCAACGGGAGAAAAAAAAATATGGGCAAAAGAAAACTAGATATTTTCACATCAAACTTTTTACTTGTTTTCTTTTTTTGTTGTTGGTGTTCGGGTTGTTTATTGCCTGTGTCTCTACCTATCTAGGTAGGAACATTAACTACAGAAAAATAGTTCAGAGATATGCACGCCTCTGAAAATCTCACGATCAACTGCAGTTTTGAAACTCGAGATGAGACCCGAGGCCTCCCCCCCTGCTGCATAGGACCATTTCGAACCATGCTACTTACATTCTAATGTTTCAAAACTGCCAGTAATTGATTTATTTGAAATAAAAAGCTCCTATTTACATCAATACTCGTTCCTTCTTTGTTTGGGGAGGAGGCTTTGCTACAGTTACATGCTGATACTATACTTAGTTTGGGTCTATCGCAGATCCCAACTTTTAACTTTATCTACTAGACTAGACAGACCTATCATCTTAATCTTTAGCAAACTTCAGATATGCATCCACTAAAGCGGATACGTTTTCTCATCGCTCACTATTATTAAGTCAGTCAAGTGCTTTACTATAGCTATCTTGACATTCCGATGAATATCGGACTACTCACGCCAGCAGTTTTATAAGATGATGATCGTTATATAATTTAGTTGGGATAAAAGAAACCACTGATACATTTTTGAGCTTTTATAGTACGCTAGTAGTCTATACCTATTATGTTAGGAGAGTCTACTGCTGCTTCAAGATACTGGCGGTAATAGTTGTAACAGAAGGTCAGGTTGGGAATCAGAAGTTTATAGGTACAACAGAATAATTAGCTTTTACTAGGTCTTGGGCCTATAGCCCTCCGAGATGTGCCTAAAGGCGTGGCACCAATGGGTGGCTCTAGATGGAGATTATTCGAGTTCCTGGAGCCTCCCTTCGGTGCCGACGATGATCACTCCGGTGGTTTTAGCCGATAGGAGTCCGGCCAAAACCGCACGACTGCACCAACCGTCAGTGTCCGTGACTTTGTTGTTATTAAAGTTTTATAAACAACTTACTAACCTTACCTACGCTATTTTATTTATATCTGAAATATTTGAATAATTACCGATTCTAACGGACCAATGTTGGTTAATTTTGTTTGACTTGGTTGTTATTGATATCGGATTCAAAAGGGAATTTTACATGCCTCCTAGAAAGAAGACGAATATCTTTCAAAGCTCCAGTGCAATGCTCTGTGCTCTGTGCATGTTTAGTAGCTAACTGAGCCTCACGATCAACTGCAGTTTTGAGAGATCGAGCTAGCCTTTGCATCTTAAAAGCCCATGAACTTTAAAAGATATTCCTTTTTAACTGCAGAAAGCAGCACGCAGCGCGAGTCGCGGTTAGGTACCTAATGAGTTGTCATTGGTGCCTCTCGATCACAAGATAGTAATGAAAGACATAAAGCACGTCTCGCAAGTGATCGGAAGCGCCATGCTGCATCACGAGCGTCAGAGACTTACACCCAGTGTGAATCGCAATCGAGCTCGTAGAGTATCTACACTGCGACGTCTCTATACATGATCGACATCCAAAGGTCATGCCACATGCATGACCGTCCATTTAGAAAATGGCTAGCGAATTTATTTCAATTCTGAAAATGTCATAGAGCGCTTGGAAAATCCGCGTCAAACGATGGTTTTCATATTTTTTAAACTGTGCGAAGAGGATCCTCTTCGTTCGACAAATCGCGAACGAATGGCAAGATGCCGTCATATTATACGTACGAGAAGCAAAGAGGTGTGTTTGATGGCCGTCAACGTACAGGGCGTACAGAATATGGTTTCTCGGGAGTTATGAAAGACGCTGCATTGGGTAAGGTCTACACTGTGCATTCAAATAATGGCAAGTGCAATTTCTTGCGCATTTTACTACACACGGTGCTTTTGGTGCTGTTAAATTTCCCAAATATCACCCAGACTACAGTCCATCTACTTGACAGTGATAAACACTGTGACGATACTCTCGAGAAGGTCAGCGACAGTCCCAGTCATCTGCGACATTTATTCGACATCATGTTGGTCTCCTAAGCACTGACAGTCAGGGTTCGACTTATTGTTGTCAGCGTACATTATAGTGAGTGATCTCAAACGCGTGTCTGTATAATGGGCGGCAGTGGTGGTGTCGGCAAGCAGATCGCTCGCAATTGGCTCCCTCGGTCTTTACGTTGTATGTGGGATGGGAGCATGGCAGTTGCGAGCGCACTCGCGAAATGTATCTTGATATTATAAAAGTATTGTACAACACACGACTTAAAGCCCTAATTTTAATGACAAAATGGGTGGTGTGCCTATAATGAGTGATTGGACTGTTAATACTGGGCGGAAAAGGGCAAACTACAGTTTATGAAAGTTATTGATGACGACACCCAGTGCCATGTGGGAAGCGTTTTCAAACAAAAGAAAATGCATGGTTTGGCACTCGGCTGGCCGGGCTGGATGCAATATGCGGCAGGCCTATGGGTCGTGTCATTCGGAAATATATCATGATCCCTCTACACCTATTACAAGTTCCTAATAAAAGCTCAGGTCATGTTTTCAATAGCATGATCTACATTTCTAAATTCCACGCGCGCGAAGCCGCGGGTAGAGGTAGTGTGTAATAATCGCGAAAACCTAAGACATTATTATTTTGTAAATATTGAGATTCGTGCGGGAATTGTACCCACAACACGTAGAGCAGAAAGCCTATTTCTGAGCCACTGCGCCAATCGTGCCGATCGCAATATTCAAACATTAATGATTTACATCCCCTTTAACATTCATAGTTGTCGTAAATGAACAAAGATCTAACAACTGTATTTTACATATGAAGTTTCGAAGTTCTAAGACAGGATGTCTTATAGTCAACGTATATGTAGTCAGCGTTGTTAAATTCAATATCTAAGTTGTGACTGTAAAATGAGTTCAAGAACTTTGGGCGGTTCTGGCATAAGGAAAGTTTGCAGATAACTTCGAAGTTGTGGCAGAGTTCAAAATACTACGTCTTGTAAATTAACATGTAAAATAGCTGTAGAAGTTTGTTGTAGGCGGACAGATATCGTTGCATGATTTATACTGACATGTTGCATAGGTAGTAAGGTAGAAAATATATATGACGGCGTGATTTCTACGTATAAAACTATACGACAAATGGTACAGTGTTCTCTTTCAAGTTTTAAGCGTTCGGCATTTTGTTCCCATCCCTGAAAATTAGGTACTATAATGTTCCCTAGATTACATGCGTGCACTTGGAAGAGCTGGTACCAGGATCAATTAAATTACATACTTGTAAATGAATGCTCAATTTTAAATTCTCATACGTTATTTCCTAAGATTCCTTTACGAATACACCCAACAATCTCTTTCTGTATCAGCGAATTATTGTTCTTGTGTGAAACCATTATTTATCTATTAAATAATTTAAAACATATTTCTTTTTTGGTGGTCAGTACTTTGTACCAAGGAGTATGAATCGCTACGTCAGAAGTTTTACACTCGTATTTACAAACAATACTATGAGGTCTCACAGTGCGCTCGAATGCACAGGGTACAGAAACCTTAATCACAAACGACACTTGAGGAACGAACGACACTATGCGTTCATTATAATGAACGCACAAATAAAGTAGCTCGGTAGCAACTTTACGCTACGCATAGTGCGACAAATCAACACAAAACGTCAAACTAGTACTAACTAATAACCTAATACCCGTTGTATTAGGTTGTTTGTTGATTTCTTTGGATTTTTTCATTTCAATTGCGATGGATTACAGTAGTAAAGAATAATTTGATCCATCTCCTCCCGTGGGTGTCGTACAAGTCGACTAAGGGATTAGCCGGAGGATGGGCAGCAGCATCCCTTCGAGTACATTAACAACTGAACTGCGATCGCCAACCCGTCTGCCAAGCGAGGCGATTATGGCAAAACCTTCCAATGAACCCACAACATACCCATATCGGTGTATCGGTATCGTTGTGGTGAACTTTGGTGGAGGCCTGTGTCCAGCAGTGGACTTCATTCGGTCGAAATGAGATATCCATGAGAAAGTAAACCTACAGAGTACTAGCTACAATTAATTCTCTTTCTAAAAGAGTAAGTGGTAGTTTCTTTGAACTGATAGAAAACACCTCATGTTAGTATAACATACAGAAACATAAAATTTACTATATTTTGTGTGACATCGCACTCAAACATCAAACACGCGCAACTAGTATCCATAAAACATCTCCAATGTTGACAACTAACTATCTAAATGTTGGCAACGTCGTACGGTCTCCAATTGTTCTTTTAATTAAAAGGTTGACGTTTGTTTAATTTTTAACTGTCTGGCGACTCGAGTGAAGTCTTATCACAACGTTTGCCAATCACAGCGCCTCATTGATCATTCAATGCTATGCGTCCGTACAACAGAGTCCTATAAGTATTGTTTAAGAAAGGAATGGCTGCCATGCCGAACGCACTGAGAAACATCTTACTTAGCATAGCGTTGCTCCTACACTCAGGGAAGTAATGTTTGTGAATACGGGTGTTATTTTTTTGCATATGTACCATGTTATCCTTTTCCTGATGAATGTTTAGTGATTTTGTTTATGTTGGTAATATGAGTAAAAACTGTCGTAGTTGAGTTCAACACGATAGTTGACAGACAGAGAAAGAAAGATAGAAAATAAAATTCTATGCGCAACGTGATTATTGCTCCCTTTCACGGTGCGATGTTTCGATTTATAACCTTATATCCGAGAAGTGCTCCTTACTACTGACCATTATACGAGTATATTATATGTATTACTGTTAGCTATGCTACAGACAGATGCATAGCTCCGGCTATTGACGCGCTGAGATATCGGGAACATTCCCATTCTCTTTTATTCAGTGTTGAACGAAATACGTATGTGGCATGTGGCCAGTGAAAATTGATAATGTCGATTCACCAAAAAATCTCACATGCACAAACACCCAGACCCAAAACAATTTCTTCTTCCTATTTTAAATAAAAATATATAGAGAAGTGCACGTTGAGATAAATTATATATAGATATAAATTTATTTAGTTGGATGAATTGCAATAAAAGGCTTATTGCAATTCATCTAACTAAATAAATTTATATGATGTGTAACTGATATGACATAATTATTGGAAAAAAGACAGTACTTATTCTATTCCAAAATGAGACTCTGTGCAAACAAAATAAGTCCCGGAGCCCCGGACTCGCGGAAGACTTTCTCCCGTAACTGTTCTAATTGACATAAATTGTAAGCATTAAGGCAATGGTGGAACCGTGTTACATTATATTAATGTTCGGCTATCCAATCTAATATTACCTAGATAGTCACTAGTCAGCCATGTTTATCTGATGCGATAATAATATACCTAATGTGTGTAATATTCACTACCGCATGTCCCGAAGCAGTAGTTTTTTACAATCCTTTACAACACTCCGAGCTGTACCTTCAGCATCTTTACAGTCACCTCCCCTCCATGGTGGGTGACAGTAAAGCGATCATTAGTTGTGTCTAGCTACTAATATAAGGCTCTGCCAGCATAACTGACACTACTGCCGAAGAAAGAGATCTTGCCCAATCCGATCTACCGGGATTTTAGATTTCACAGTGGTGGCACTGTGCCATGAACTTACGTCCTATCCTGTGCAGGTACGCATCGTAAGAACCGCGTCCGGTGAATATGTCTCAGGCGGTAGGTGACGCGCTCACTGCTCTTGAGCCAGGTTCTGAAGTGCGGCAGGGCGGGTACGACAACGCGCTTCGTCGCGGACTGCAACAGCAGGCGCTCGAAGTCCCGTCGGACCGTAGCCGAGGTGGCAAAAAAGAACAACAAAGAAGTGGCATTTCAGGCATGCATATTTAATAATAATAAAAATCACTCTTTGTTTTACAACTCGTATTGTGCATAATGACAGGGTTTACAGAGTTAAAAAGACGCTTGCTTCCCCTGTTAACCCTTAACAACGAACAATGAATAGGCTGAATAGGTGGTATTATTTATAAATCCTTCCATTTTATACATAGTATAGAAAAGACAAAGATTTGACAATGAATGACATAAAAGTGACATCTTTCAAATTATCCTAAACGTAAAGCAAAAGACAGACAGTAATCGTTGTTTTAAATGCAGCGACACGAGGTAATGTGATTTTACGCTGGGCGGGAAATCTAAGCTTTTGTGGCGTACCTCTAGTGCACACTAATGGAGTACCGGCTGACTTTAAGCTGACTAACGAATGATGCAGCTAAGTCGTTGGGTAAATGTGTGTGAGAGTACGGACCATTTGTGTAAAAGCTTGTAATCTTTGAGAAATTGATTTGAATTTCAACTGTAGTTTGACTGAATGTACACTGTGTTAATTTTATAATAGGAATGGTAAATCATTAGCTGTGGGTTTATAGTTAGGTCTGCCATGAAACTTGTATGTGGTGGCAAAACAAGACCTACCAAGAAGTGGTGTCTTAGGCATCTATATTTCATAATAATAAGAAACACTATCTTTGTATTACTGTTGTGCATAAATGACAGGCTAACATTAGTATCTAACATGAGCCAAATATTATGAAGATAATAGTTGATCAGATTCTCGTTGATATTTGTTGTAATATGTGACAACTATTAATTAATAAATGATTGATTCTAAATCTTTAAAAAATCTTAATTTGAGCAATAGTACGAAGAACTTGGTACGAAGAACGCATTAAAATCTGTTTTTGAATACAATATTTGGCTTGAGTTTTACTAAGCCAAAATACGCAATGGGCAAATATAGAACCCTCGAGACCTATTTCTGCCAGTCAAACTGACGTTCTTAATAAAAAGCATTACGTCACATTTTTACCCAAATATTTCCCACTAATTCTGTTTTTGTTTTCAAAGGCGTGGTGCGTGGCGCGGTGCGACCCCCGATGGACTTTAAAGCCGTTAAAATAACGACTAATAATATTTTTAACGGGCGGTAATGGGTGAAGTTTGTTAATGCGTTTAACATTCTTAACGGTAATTTTTCTCGCCCTAGTTTTTCAGGATTTCTTTATAAATTTGCATTTGTTCCCGGCTATTTTCTGCCGATTCAACGAATTTACAAGTTATGAAAGCTTTGATTGTTTTTGTTACTATTAGTTCATTAGGATTTTCATAAAAAGAAGAAAAATAAACGGGCAATTGTTAAGGCATTTAAATCTTTTAGGTGTGGTTTTACGCTCAAAAGGATCAAACCACGCATTTACCTGTGTGAGGTGATTGGATTTGGGATTAATTTGTCTGTTGTGTTAAATGTGGTTCTAACACAAATTATGAAATTCAATTTATTCTGTAGATTTTGGATTGAACAGATTATTAATTTCGGCCGTAAGAGCTTACATCGCTGATGTTTTTATTAAACTACGATTTCTATTTTAATAATGTCTTACGTTTTTGCGATTATTACACATTAAAATAAAACACTTAAACGCATTACATCGCCTATATTATAGGTTTTTGTTTTTCACGACGTTTTAATACTTTGCAGCATTCGTGGTCGCAGGATGATTATGGCGACCTTTACCTACATTCTTTTTTTTATTGGCTTTTCAAGTCTTATGCATGCCCAACGAGAACAATTGGTATGATTGGGAATGTAGGTTGCAAATGTAGGAAAAACGAATTCATAAAAAAGAAATAAGAATACTAGAAAGAAATTATAATATTAAATCTATTTAGAAACTAATAAACTTTGTGTTTTGGGGTGTTTGTTACCTTTTGTTCATGGCCGTGTTAAACCCAGCTGTTCACTCGTTTTTATTTTAATGAAAATACTGTTTTGATTGTATGTGTAAATAGTATTTGTCGGGGAATATAAAATGTTATGCCAAACGGCGGCATGTTTAGTAAAATTAGTAGTTAAATGTAGCCTTAGTTAACTGCTAATATTTTCTATAGCAAGTTAGTGTAATAATTAGTTTATGAACTGGATGCCATTCTATGCGCAAGGAACAAAAAAAATTTGTTTACGTGGACAGTGGAAGTGATATGTAATCTTGCCGTCTTTGTTTATTTTATTATGACTACACCCTTTTAATTCCATCCAAAACGTGAGAGCAATGTGAATTTATATGGATTTATGCTACGTTATGCATAATTATAGCTTTTTTAAACACAACACTTTCGTAAGGACATTAAACTTATCCAAAATGGAGAGAATTCTCTTATAAGCAACTCTCTCAAACACCTTGGACAGAATCGGGATCAACGCAATAGGTCTATAATTATTTTTGTCTGTTTAAGGGCCTTTTTGTGCAATGGTTTTATGATAGAAATTTTGAGTTTGTCCGAAAAGCTGTCCTGCTCTAATGATAAATTGATGATAAATGAAACTGGTTCTAAAATATACCGAGAAATTTGTTTTAGTAGGTCTGTAGAGATATCATCATAGCCCGATGACTTAGTATTATCTTAGTTTTGAGCTTATCTTAAAGTAAGTCTGGAAATGCCTAAATATAAACATAAATAATGCCGAAATAAAATACATTTAGTTCTTACATTATTTCTAAGCTGTTTATTTTCGCTTTTAGTTTAGTATTTCGTTTGTCGGTACTAAAATGTTGAGAGCTAGGTCGTCCTAACTAGTTCCGGTAATCATTTATCTGATAATCATCAGACCTTCAGAATGTATTATATGCTAAATAAGATAACTGGTGAAAAGCATCAATGTAACTATTTTATTATTAAAAATGTATTAGGGTCTCTCAGACATAGCGACACATCTGTGTTTTTGCCTAATCTTTAGATTATTTTGTTGTAGTATGTTCGTTTGTCGGTAGAAGGCGGTAAAGTAATAAATACTAGTACAGACCAAATCGTCAAGGTAATTGGGCCCTCGCCGATCGTTTGACAGTCAGTGAGTGCAACTGGCTATAAGCGCTTTCGCTACTGATACATACATAGCTATAAGGAACTTTGTGATATCTGACTCCGAAGTCACCATTTATGTTACCTACAAGCTGACTTAGTATCCAGCTTCATTCTATGCTTCTTGTAAATAAGGTTCTTATCTCCTATGTGCCACATAAGAGGTGTAACGGTGTCCGGAATATTCAGTGCAGTAGACGATATGCAAATGATTGCAGGTGCGTGACCGCGCATAGCAAGCGTGTTGCTAGCTATCTGTACCTGAGCTATAGACCTGCCTGTCCCGCGGATTTATGTGCCGTGGACATAGCCCATGTCCGCGTTTAGGACGTGACTACAAGCTGCTCTCAAATATTTTCGTATATTTGTAATTTGTAAGAAAATATTTTGCTTTAGATATGGCAGCTTTGTATGCTGTTTCTGTCTCTGCGATGTTTGGTTAAAAATATAACACCTCTCCATCTACTCCTGTGAATGTTGCAAAAGGCAACTAAGCGGCTTTAAACCAGAAGCATGGGCAGCAGCGTCTCTTCTGTAGAACAGCAGGCATTGCAACCCGCCTGCCAAGCATGGTGAGTACAGGCTAATTCCCACCAAAATGATGACATACGGAATGGAACCGGTCGTTTATGGGGAGTCTTTGTTCAGCAGTGGATGTCTTTTGACTGTTAAGATGGTGAAAGCTTATGCCTATAAGCAGATAATGAATACGCGATTGCGTTTATTCCTAGCTTGTCCGTAATGGTTAAGCGTTCAAAAAGGGTTTGTTTATTTACTACCAGTACAATAAATGTAAATAAATAAAAGTATTAACATTTCCATCATATACTATGCCTTCTTCCTACAATGTTCTAGAGTGGAGTCACCTCCAACGAGGTGGACAGACAGTGAAGGTCTGGGAGTCGTTGGATGCGGGCCGCATGTAACCGCTCATTGGAAATATATTAGTGAGGCCTTTGTTCAGCAGTGGACGTCCTTTGGATGATATGATTATGATACCAAGCCTTTCTATTTAGGCTATGAAGGTAACCAAAATCAGTCTAGATTTTGTCTGGTTTTGGTTACTATTTCTTTATTAAACATCAGGAATTGACTGATTAAGGTCTGATTGATTAAAGTTCGCGTATGCTGCGGCATTAGAGAAATTAGAAATAGGCAATAAACTTAGTAGTTTTGAGATGACAGCAGAGCGAAAAACCAAGTACATACGGGTAACTATAGAAAGAAAAAAAAAAGAAAATAAAATTGGAGTTTATTTTTCTGCAAATACACTTCCCCCAAAGAATGCCACAACGACCGGTTTGGGTTTATGTTGTCTGTTCATTGGGAGATTTGCCATAATTGCTATGCTTGGTAGGCGTTTTGGCGATCTTAGTTGAGCTGTAAATATACTCGAAGGACGCTGCTGCAGGTCCCACGTCAATCCCATCTACTTTTACGACATCTACAGGATAAGTTGGGTTGGTGCTATTCGTAGCTGGCATCACACGGATCCTACGCAAAAAAGTTAGCAAAATACTCAAATACTGCTAAGTAAATTCACAGATTAAGTCAATGACACCAGGGGTGCAATTCCTTAAGGTCAAACATCCATACATCCTTCTATACAGAATTAAAATGACGGTGAAAAACCAATTTGGTATACGCTAAGACCTGTTTGAAGCTATTCAAGGAAACGTTGCAGACGGTGAGCCATGGGGACGAGTCTTAGGGAATACCAAACTTACATGGTACTCGTACTAATACAGTATCAAATCTAAATGAATATAAAAATAACAATATATTGTTCTAGCAAATATAAACTAATGAAATGTTATGTGAATGATAAGAAATTAAATTCACATCTGAGATACTTGCGTCAAAAAATAAATCCGTGAAATGTGAGACGCTTTCTTCTATATGTACTAAAAACCCTGACCGAGACTTGAAGCCGATATTCAGTATCGATATGTGATCATATTGATGTCATCCGTGACTAATTTAATAGTAAGAATAAACTAATAAAGCGGGCGCTTAACGTAGGTAACTTACCATGTCCACACGGTGAAAACGTGTTAAAACGAATTGAGTTTAGACCATTTTATAAAAAAAATCTGTAGCTAGGACTTCACTAATTGTTGTGCGTACATAGTATAACTTGGGATATTTTCACAATTCGTAATTTTTGTCTTTTCATTTATATTTATATTTTCATAATAATGATGTATTATTATCGAAATATATTACATACGCTCTTTTTGGTCGGACAGGGTTTTAGGTACATCCTGTAAATAATAGAAAGAAAATAAACATTAGTTTTATGCAAAACACTAGAGCTACACAATATCTGCTTCCATTTTGCGTAAGGTACAAGCGACATAATTAGGACTGCATAAGCTTGTGTTATTAATACTTCTAGGCGTGTAGTGTATAGGTCACGTGATCACGTCTAGGAAATATGCAGTAGGCACGTGATGCCTACTACATATTGCGAAGTACTCACGAACTATTGGATCACTAAAATATTAGGTAACCTATATTCCTAAATAGGCGTACAGGTTTCCTCATATGTCTCTATTAGTAGAGAAATATGCTTGCCGTTCGATATGACGTGGGAGTGATTTTATAAATGTTTCAGAAAGAGGTACATTAGTTAAGTGGTTATTAAAAATACTAAGGTACCCTTAAATATTAAGTGAATCCCATTCTGCATTGAATATTTGTCTGAGGTTGTTGTAAGTACCAAAAAGTATTGTTACTTTCACTGTAGATGGCACTGTAAAATTCCTGACAGTGAACATAAACAGGTAAGATATACTTTGACTCAAGACAATACTTTGGAAAACAAATAGAAAATACATGTAATATTTATTCAACTCCCAGATGTGCCACTAGTACGTCTTTGCCATTTTCTAAAAAGGGCAGTGATACTAAGTGAGTATACCATTTGTTATCTGTTGCCCCTGAGAATCTCAAACAGCTGCGTGTTTTCTTTAACGTTTTACGAATGGTAGCGACCACTTTCGATGCAATAAGTCAGAGCGAACAATAACATCCAAAGCTGAGGTGTAACGGTTCATCAACAAGATAAAAGACATTCGCCTCGATTTACTAGCTCTACCGCGAAACACGACACGCAAATTTTTAACAGCATTCTTTCGATTACGAATGAGCCAATAATGAGTTTTGCGTTACATTGCCCCATTTAAATAAGAATTTATATATTTTACAGGGCGCATCCAAAAAGTTGCGTAATGGATAGAGTAATGGAAACTGGGACGGAAATTCAGTGTCATAGTGAAGGTTGGTAAGCTCCCAGGCCCAACATAAATTGCTACAGACAAAAGCCTCAAAATTGTTTTGATGTCAGATTTACGGCTCACGGTCTATCCACGGTCTTTTGTGAATTATCAGATTGTTGTCCCAAAACTTTAGATTTTATAAATGAGTAGGTTAAGCAGTAGTATATTTTACACAGTTAAATCACATACTATTGATGTAATTTTTTGTTTTTTCTTAAACTTCATGGCCTATGGTCTTATCCTGTGTTATGAGTACAGTTTACAGACATAAATCTCACATGCACTAACAGCTAGACCCAGATTAAGTGTCTGTAGGTGGTACAAATATAATATTACGTTCCGTTCGGGGCTCGAACCCGCGATACGGACCGCAGACAGCTAACCGAGCTCACTGCGCCAAAAGTGCCATCAATTTGTGTACCTACATGCTTGTTTAGCCAATTTGCATGAATTAACTGCTACGATCATGTTTAAGTCGCCCTCTAACAAACTTGTTACAGTCAATCAGGAATAAGTTCAACGAGCGATGCCTTCTGCTATAGACGTGTATGTTGTTCCTCCGAATTACCGACGATGATGCGATGCCGTGGATGACCCTCTGCCACCTGGCTGACCACTGTCCACAAGGACATGAAGAAGAGGGAAATAGACGCCATAACCACTCAGAATAGAAGTGAATGGAGAAAGTGGACAAGGAGAGCCCACCCCAGATAATGGGGGTAAGGCTAAGAAAAGAAGTTGAAGTTGTTACATGGCAAACTTCGACTTAGCGACCGTTACAACTAATAGTCCTTAATACCATGTGGACTCTGGCTTCGACTGTCTATGCTGCCGGCTAATATGGCTATGTCTATAGTTCCTGGTAAACACTTATACCAGTTTCACGACACGCATGCAATGTTACGTAATAGTACCTATGTCATATAATAAATACTTCTTTGCCCCACACTAGTGTTTATTCTCTGTCGTGGATGCGTTTACAGACATAAATTCCACTAACTCTATAGACCCAGCCCCAGACAAACTAGTTTTTTTTATTGGTGCCCAGTGGAAATACTTCATGAACTTCCTTCGCTCCGGGGAAGGGCGAAGAGGTATTCCTACCGACTAGAACCACTGGAGCGGTCATCTTCGGCACCTAAGGGAGGCTGCAGGTCCTCGTATGATCACACTAGAGCCGCCCACTGGCGCAACGCCTATAGGAACATTTCTTAGAGGGCGACTGTAAAGCGGTCACGCCCCCGGAGAGAACACCCGCCGCGGAGATAAATGACCTGCAGATCATACAAATATTTGTCCGTGCGGGAAATGAACCTACGGCTCGGAGTGCAGCACCCGACTGTATCAGCCACTGCACGAACCGTGCTGTCATTTACGACTATTAATAATAAAAAGAAACAACTGGATGAACCAGTCATCATCATTATCATTTCAGCCGAATAAAGTCCACTGCTGGACACAGGCCTCCCCCAAAGATCACCACAATGACCGATATGGGCGTGTTGTGTGCTCATTGGGGGGTATTGCCATAATCGTCATGCTTGGTAGGCGGGTTGGCGATCGCAGATGGGTTGTTAATGTACTCGAAGGACACTGATGCCCATCCTCCGGCTAATCCCATAGTTGCTTTTTACGATACCCACGGGATAAGATGGGTTGGTGCTATTCGTAGCCGGCACCACACGACAGTATGGACCAGTACCACATAAGTATTCATTCGTAACCGAATACCTGCAACAATGTTACATCTAAACAATACATTAATAAAAACTCGGCAATGTATTATCTATCCCCATAATCGAGGGACAGCGTTCAATATTAAACCCCTTATACGAAAACCTTTACAGCACGTGGAAACGGTCGCATATTTACATAATCGCTTAACATCAACAGGAAATAAAGGGTTTGGTAATACGCGGCCCAACTGGACGTTGAACCCGTCATAATCCTTGTACAATACAGATCTCCGGGATAGGCTTATATGATATAGGTTTTACGGTCCCCACTGGCTTATGGAGGTGTTAATCTGTCTTTAAATCATAGGGGATTTGGAAAGGTCTGGACATACATGTTTTATGTCATAACTAGTTTTTTATTTTTTTATTAAACGTCATGATTTGCGTTTATCGGAATCATCGATGGAATAGACTGCGCGATTGTCGAAACATTACGAAAAAGCAGATAAACTCTTTTATATTGCCTTTGTTTAGGTTAGACATTGTGATACAAAAATGCCTAGTAAAAAAATTCTAAACAATTTAGCATAATTTATGATCCAATAAAATCTCCATGCTTTACGCCTTGCCTGCTATTTATAGACCAGAAAAGCAATAAATACAACTATGTAATAAAGTTACCTGCTTTAAAAATCTTCAAACGCCCAGTAGCTATTACACTATGGCTGATGTACTTAGAATATCGACAGGCGTGGAGCGGCCCCTGCACTTTCCACTAGAGTTGCTAGTTGTCAAACTAGGTCACACACGCCACCTGCGCACAGTGAGCAGTCCTATGTGTGTAAGGGAAGGGGTTTTCTGTTTGTGTATTAGTGGGTGTTGTATGCAAGATTTGCTGTAGCTAATTATCGACACGATTTTGCTTTTAAAATTATAGAAGTCAAGCTGATATAGACTGCGTACACAAAGCATGTACTTATTTCCTATTTCTGTGGTGCCAAATAAGTATCGCAATCAAACGTTATATAAATGTATTAATCTGTTTTATTGATTAATCAATATATAAACATTAAAAATTTAAATAAGCACTTTAATAATCTGCCTTAAGTTTTACATTTTAATAAGTAGGAAAATTGAATGAGATCTTAATAAAATAAAAATGTAATTAAATTTTTTACAAAAAGAATACACATAGTCGCAGTAATATTAATAGTTTCGCCTTACATGAAGGTTTTATTAGTGCTTAAATAAAAACTAGTTTATAACTAAAATATGTTAATTACGGGTACAAAATTATAGTGTAGGCTGGAAGTAGTTTCGGCTATGCTGGTAATGCATGAAAATTGGAATTCAGTGCTGGAGACCACAGAAGGAATTCTGTGAGTGAGTCATGCTGCAAAAGGAGACCACAGAACTTGATCGGGAGAGGGTCGGTCCCGCACGCTGAAGGACTAAACGGCGCTGGGGTAATAACTGCCCCGATGCCCAGGGGTGCAATTCTCTAAGCTCAAACATCCATACATCCTTGAATACAGAAATGAAATAACGGTGATAACCCAATTCGATATTCGCTAAGACTGGTCCTCATAGCTTACCTTCTGCAACGAGTCCTTGAGCAGCTTCAATCATGTCTTAGCGAATACAGAGTTCATTTTACACCGTTATTTAGATTCTGTATTTAAAGATGTATGAGCTTAAGGAATTGCACCCCAGGTCCAACACGCCTAAGCCTCCCACTGTCATATGGCGGGGGGTCTCATGGGTCGCGGGAGTGTAGATTGGAGAGTTTGCGTGCTCATCCCAAGCGATCCCTGAGAAGATGGCGATGTGCACATTGTCACGTGCTGCCGTGTGCGCAGCACAGCGCACAGCGAGGCTTCGGGGGATCCTTTATAATCCCTCAAGAAGTGCCTGGGACGGCCTTTTTAGGCTCTAGAGAGGGTGTATTCATGCCCTCCGAGATGTGCCTATAGGCATGGTACCAATGGTTGGCTCATGTGTCTTGCAATATTAAACATTAATTTAATAATAATTAAATTATAGTAGCTGTAATAGCATTCACTGCATAAACATTCTGACAGTACGTAAAAAAATCTAAAGATGGCGGTGCTTGTACTTCTTTAAACATGTCGACGACAAAGTGCCAAAGATTTTATATGGCTACTATGTCAAAAAAAAATGTGCGAGTAACTTATATGACCGGTTGTATTTTAAAAATATAATTATTTATTTAATTATTTACTTATTTATTAAAATTACTATGTATTTAAAACGTTT
This sequence comes from Diloba caeruleocephala, assembly GCA_947459985.1. Classification (NCBI taxonomy): domain Eukaryota; kingdom Metazoa; phylum Arthropoda; class Insecta; order Lepidoptera; family Noctuidae; genus Diloba; species Diloba caeruleocephala. The sequence goes on from OX381614.1 coordinate 6,571,206, forward strand.
TACTTCAAACGTGCGTAAAGGTTACAAGCACTCTTTTTATGCACATCAAAAATGCCGCCAGCCTGCCTATAATAGTCGTTCGTCGCGTATTTATGTTAAGATTGAGAATTTAGTAAAGGATTATTTGCTCGTTGCGTATGGGATAGTCATGCACAATTAAGGATTGATGAAAAAAAAAATAACAAGCCTAAAAGCCTTTTGCCTAAAAATAAACTATTGTTCTATTCTATTACGCGATAGAATCCGTTTAAAAGTGTTATGCACTAACACTAAGATCCAAAGCATTTTGTAGATACAAATATTTGTACCGTTTGGAGATCGAACCCGCAAGTCGTCTCGCAAAAACGAGAAAAAACGCAGCCCCACACTAGGATTTCTCCTGTGTCGTGAGTGCGTTTACAGACATGGATTCCACACACAATACAACCAGACCCGGAACAACTACCTGCAGATCATACAAATATTTGTTCCGTGCGGGAATCGAACCCACGACCCGGAGCGCAGCAGCTGACTGTATCACTGATGTGTATTGCCGTCAAAGTATGAAAAGAAACTCATGAAAATGGCCAACTATCGTTAATTATGTGTGTTCTAACAGGTCGCGGAGGTAGAAGGCAGTTAGGTAGATAGTGAAGAAGTATCTTTAAAAGTTTTAATTCGCTAAGTCCCCAGAGCTCACGTTGGATAACTGTGCCAGTGTTAGTAAGAATTTTGTAGTATATCCTGAAAATCTTTCGAGATTTTTGTGTACCTAGTGAGTTTATTTTATAGTTGGAGTAAGTATCTGATACTGACATAATTCAAAAGTTCCGAGCAAGTAATGAGATTCTTTAAGAATGAAATCAATCTATCAGTAGGCTAAAATAAAGTTTTTGTACAAGTTGTTGTATCGTTATTGATCCGATTTCGTCACTGAACTACCAGACTTAACCATTGACGGTTCAGTGGCTAATCGCTAGGTTTTCAGTACCTCGAGTCACGGCATCAATAACGATACAACAACTGGTATAACAACTTTATTTTATCCTACAGATAGATTGATTTAATTCAGACTGACAGACTATTGAATAAAGATGAAAGCCAATGACAAGATGGACATCCTAAATAACCACCCTTACATACGACAAGTAGAAACACTGGTGTGAGTGGACCAGGGTGTCGTGCGGCACCAGTTTCACCATCGCGCGCTCGTTTCATGGGTTTCTCCGTTATTACGCCGTGAGACACTTCCACCCTCAGTTATATACCTCTGGCGGTTCCATTCTGATCGACCAATAGGCATGCCAGAGTGGAGAGTCGTATGGGCACTCACGGGATTCCATTCCAGCCGACCAATAAAGGTAAACCAGTTGCGAGGCCCTGACCGAATCTCTCGGGCATTCGGGTACGCAGTGTCGCCACTCACATATCATAATTTCGGCCGAATGAAGTCCACTGCTGGACACAGGCCTCCCCCAAAGATCACCACAACGATCGATATGGGTGAGTTGTGGATTCATTTGGGGGTTTTGCCATAATCGCCACGCTTGACAGATGGGTTCGCGATCGCAGTTGAGTTGTTAATGTACTAGAAGGTTGCTGCTGCCCTCCTCCGGCTAATCCCTTAGTCGACTTTTACGACACCCACGGGAGGAAATGGGGTGGTGGTATTCTGAGCCGGCACCACACGGCAAAGCCGGCACCTCACGGCTCACATATAGCTCACCACAATCTAGTTGTATGCTCTTAAATGATCTTATGATTCACATTTTTTGTATCAATAGGGTGAGGAAGCTGGTCTAATCTGCCTTCTGAGATTGCATTTGTCCCATGGTGAGATAACATCTGCCTTAGAGATTCGTAAATATAGATAGTACTTTAGATTAAATCCGGCTGGAATCTGGACGGATAAGGCTCTAGTTAACGAATGGCTTAATGCCAAAAAGGAAAACTTCAACTTTGCCAATACTTCTTGTATTATTCAATCTACCTTCAACAATACTCTAAAAATATAAAGTAACGTCACAAAAGACCACAGTAAAATATTCATATACGTAACAATGTATCCGGAACATGGCTTTTACGGCCCAACCTACTTAACCGGAAGAGGAAATGCTTTGAAAGCTCGAAAACGGGTTCATTTCATAATTCGGGACCGGTAGAGGGCGTTGGTAGCGGGGAATAGCACATAATTAGGTTTAATAAAAATTATGGGCCCATACCGCGATTAATATTGTTAGGATTTGTTGTAAAAGTTCTTGGGACACTGATGTTGGTTCGGGTTTAAGTACACATTACATAATAGCTTACTTGCGGGAGCAATATTGCGATATTTTGTCTTGATTTAGCAACTATTGTGTACTACACGTTCCGTGTGGTGTCCAGATTAAGATAAATATTTGGATTTGGGATTAAGGATTTGTCTGTTTTTTGTGACACAAAAACGGATGATATTCAAAATCATATAACTTATGAAATTTCCGTTCTGCAGTACTAAAAATAAAAATATTTCTTATGCTATGAATTTAAATTTCATATGAATTTCATCATTTCGGCCGAATGAAGTCCACTGCTGGACACAGGCCTCCCCCAAAGATACAACCACCGATATGGATGTGTTGTGGGCTCATTGGGGGGTTTTGCCATAATCGCCACGCTTGGCAGGCGGGTTGGCGATCGCAGTTGAGCTGTTAATGTACTCGAAGGACGCTGCTGCCCATCCTCCGGCTAATCCCTTAGTCGACTTTTACGACACCCATGGGAGGAGATGGGGTGGTGGCATTCTGAGCCGGCACCACATGAATTTAATTTAATATTAATGGTTTTCATTATTCAAAATCAGTCTTATGTGTATAGATTAGTGCTGTTTTCATCACGTTTGAATTTTTTTCGTCTTAATGGATACGTTCAGAAACCGTCGTGGCAGCAACGCCACACACGTGGCATGTAACATCAACGACGTTTACGGAGCGAACACTACAGACGAACGCATATACCGTTATTGGTTTGCACGCTTCCGTTCTGGAAACATCGATCTAAAAAATGCGTGAAAAAGAGCTACGTAGTCATCCGAAAACTTTGGCCAATAATGATGAATTAAAGGCGATAGTGGAAGCTGATGACACCCAATCCACGGCTGAATTAGCAGCAGCTTTCGACGTTAGCTTCAAAACAATATTGATCCATTTGCGTCCAATAGGCAAGAAAAAGGTTGACAAATGCCCATTTGTCAAGGTTTTTTAAGCTATGCCCCACGAACTTAACGATCATCAGCGCAACGTGCGCATCGAGGCCTGCCTCGCGCTTCTCAACAGGCACAGAAACGTTATGAAATTTTGAAAGTTTTGAAGTTTCAAAAGATTTGAACCGCACTGTTACCTATGACAAAAATGGATTCTGTTTGACAATCGCAAGCGCCTCAGAAAGTTGGTTAGATCCTGGTTCAGCATAATCAATGCCTTAAATGAAAATGAGCCCAAGAAAAGTGATGCTCACTATTTGGTGGTATGAGAATTACTCTTATTTCAAGTTTATATACCATTCTTTTTTTTCGAAGGCTACTCTGGCTATGTAACGGCAGCCACAGGGGGCGGGCGTCGGTTGGCCACGACCGCATTAAAATTAAAGACATTTCGGGGCGAACCTCGTTTGTTCTCTTTGAATATTCCATGGCAATTTGTTAACATCTAGACTTGGTCGGGAAGTTTAATCCTTCAGTGATAGTCCGTTGCACTTGAAATTAGGGGATTACTGAATTAGAATATGTCTAACTTTGGTGACGTCGCTTTAGACTGCCATTTTCGTTATGGCGACGGTTAAGATTGAGTTAATTAGGATATATATTTTTTTAAACGTTGCCCCACACTAGGATTTCTCCTGTGTCGTGGGTGCGTTTTACAGACATTAATTCCACATACAAAACACCCAGACCCGGAACAACTACCTGCAGATCATACAAATATTTGTTCCGTGCGGGAATCGAACCCACGACCCGGAGCGCAGCAGCCGACTGTATCAACCACTGCAACAACCGTACCGTCAAATTATTATTATGTACGTTCGAGTTATGAATTATGGTTATGCATGTGTATGAATGTTAAATAGGCGTTGGAGTTAAGTTATTGTAGTCTTCGTGTGGTGAAAAAATAAAGCCCGTGGACAGCGGAAATGACTATGTTGCCCATTTCATTATTACTAAAAGCTTTTAATTCTGTAAACAAAAGTAGTCGTTTTTCGTCAGATTTATATGGATTATATCCGTGTGGTGTCCGGATTAAGAATATGGCACCACTCCATTTTTCCTGTTGAATTCGAAACAGGCGACTAAGGGACTCTAAAATTGGGATTAGCAGCAGCGTCCCTTCTGTGGAACAGCATCCATTCTGCGCATGCCCACCTACTAAGCGTGGTGAGTATTGGCAAATTCCCCTCAAATTGACGACATACGGCATGTAAAACGGGTCGTCTACGGCTACTCGGTCGCTCCCCACTATACGCTCCTGTACAGCCTTCTACGCCGAACAATTGATCTTGATACTTTATTGTCTTGTTTTGAATACTTTATAACAGAAACAGTTTTCATGGATTGCCGAAAAAATTTAGGAGTTTATCTTTTATTTTGGGGATTATATTAAAGTCACGAGGTACCAGGTTAGGACTGTAAGGAGGATGACTCACTAATTCCATACCTTCCACAGACAAATATTCGATTGTCCGTCTGGTGGAGTGAGCTTGATCGTTGTCGTGATAGAGGATGTTCCTGCTTCTTGGGCGCTGCTGTGCAACATTTTCCAAGACAACCGGTAAACAATGGCTAGCATACCAATCTGCAGTAATAGTCTTTTATTCTCTGTTGCTATTGTTACGAAATGACCCGTCCGTCCAAAGAATGAGGCATTCATCTTTTTCCTTTGACTACTGCCCTTCCTTATTTTTGTTGGCAAATTTTCGAATGGAAACATCCATTGGGTCTTTTGGTTTCAGGTTTGTAACAATATATCCAGCTTTCGTCACCTGATACAATGTCAAACACAGCGTTCGAGTCACCTCTGTTATACTTTTCAAGCATTTCACTTTACCAATCAAAACAACGACGTTTTTGATCTTCCGTCAAATTATGAGGTATCCATCTGGTGCAAAGCTTTCTGACGCTTAAATGTTCGTGTAAGACTGTTTGCCCTTGATTCATATCAATGCCTAAACTTGATATGTCAGTCTATTGATATTTCACTGCTTTATCAGCTTCTATCATTAGCCGCACAGCACTCTTATCACGTTATCCTCAGTGGTCGCCGTAGAAGAGCGTCCTTCGCGCAAATAATCAGTGAGATTGCGTCGACCACGTTTAAACTCATTAAATCAGTTATAAACAGTGTCACGAGATGGGTCTTCATCATGAAATGTCAATCGAAGTCTGTCATAACATACTTGTTGATTAAGACCGCAATGAAAGTCGTAATAAATCATGGAGCGAAAGTTTTCATTTCGTCGCAAAACATGCACTTTTTATGTATTTCCCACCAATTTGTGAAAACAAATGACATATGAATTCAATGTACATCTACAGTTTCCCAAAGAGTTCTTTATTGGAAATACAAACAAATTTTTCATCGTATCTACTTTTACTGTTTCTGTTATAAAATATTCAAAACACTTACTTACTCATTTCGGCTGAATAAAGTCCACTGCTGGACACAGGCCTCCCGCAAAGATCACCACAACCACCGATATGGATGTGTTGTGGGCTCATTGGGGGGTTTTGCCATAATCGCCACGCTTGGCAGGCGGGTTGGCGATCGCAGTTGAGTTGCTAATGTACTCGAAGGACGCTGCTGCCCATCCTCCGGCCAATCCCTTAGTCGACTTTTACGACACCCATGGGAGGAGACGGGGTGGTGGCATTCTGAGCCGGCACTACTTACTCGCCAATTCTAAAAACATTCAGTGTGACCCTCGTAACACGCCGAAGCTGATTTGAAACAATCATTCAATATTTAACTAAATATTGAATGATTGGTTTATATCATTCAATATTGATTATATTTTTAAATCATTCAAAAACTGAACAAAATTTAATGATTCTTCAAGTATTGATGGTGTTAAGTTGATAATATGATCGAGTGATTTCAATGTTTTGGGTTGCAAGCGATCATAGGTTACGGTAACCACTTACCATCGGACGGGCCGTACGCTAGTTTATAACTAACTTAGTGATATAAAAAAAGCCCGTATTATTTATTTATTCTTCAATGCAGCCTGTATTAGTCCAATAAATATGATATGGGCTGTAAATAATTATCTTTGTGCGTTAAAAATGTCTGCTTGCATTATACAATGCCGTCCGCGCAAAGTGTGGTTAGATGGGGCTTGCATCTACTAAAAACTAAAAGGTTCACCGCGATGTAGCACGAGGACTGCGTGAGCATGACTTTCGCGACCCATCAAGCGGTGGCCCGCATTCGGGCTCCTTCCTTTCTGCGGTGAAGCCCGGTGGCATCGCTTTTATTCCAGGTTATTAAATGTCGGCCTCTACCAAATTTGCAACAGCCACACCTGGATTTTCCGCTTTCAGTATCCAGTCTAACCTGTCCGCCTTTTTCTGGCATTGATACAAATAATTTGATGGGGAAATACTTTTTGCAGCGAATTTCATGGCATATAGGTTAAAAGCAATTGCTTCATTACAACACAACAATTAATTGTGACACGCGTATATTCTATTTAGCTTTGGTTTACCTATAGTCTTTATGGGTACTATAATACTAAATTTATTGAAACGAAATCTATGACACACATTTTAAGTATGCGCATGTGACAAGTTGAAGTCCTCTTGGACGCGTTATACAAAATACAACTTCCATCGAGGCCAACAAAATCTAGCACTTCAATCTATTCAGTCTGTAACTAAGTAGGTGCTTGTATACGAATTGCGGCGTGTGTGAATCTGCCACGAAAGTTGACAAATTAATGTGTTGATGACGTCAAAGACACGTCAAGTGGGTGTCGAGGTTATATACAGCTACTTAACAGTTAACCCTGTGCTACATCGTCGCAATAATTTTATGGGACAAGAGCGTGTCAAATATTCAATATCTGTTCGGTAATAGTTCATCTACTGGGAGAATTCTAGTTTAGGCCTACGAGGTCCGTGCCTAGGGCGGCACTATTAATAAAATACTGTGACGGCCGGTATAGTGGTCCAATGAACTTAGTACAGTTGCGCAAAATGCAGATATTTTAAATGAAAAACTGTTTTAATATTTATTATCAATAGTTTAATTAGTAAGCGTCCCATCTATGGTACAGCAGCCATAGTACGCTACAACCTGCCACCATTTTTGTTTATCACTCTATTCTTATTTTTAACTGATTGAAAATTATTTTCTTCTTTTCAGTTCGGTTATCTACAAAAGCGTGTTTTTTTAGTTTTTAAAAGTATTATTATTTATTTGCAAAAATCAATTAAATATATGTCAGAACTAAATTTGCTTACTATGTGATTGATAGAAAGCAAAGCTTTGGATAAGGAAAAGAGAGATCAATTGTTAAAGATAAGGTATATTCTGTAGTATGTATATGGTCGCCGCTAAACAGATCACACATCAGCTGTTACACGTCTACTGCTGAACATGGTTCTACCAATGACCACTACAATGAGCGGTCATGGGGCATACTGCCATAATCACCATAAGAGTTAAAATCGCCATGCTTGGCAGGTGGATTGGTGATAGCGGTATGTTGTTATTAGTACACGGGAGATTGCTGCTGCCCATTCTCTTGATGAGGTGTGGTCTGTTCGGGAATCACACGAACCGCTAAACGGACCTCGCTCAGCTAAATTCCTCTTTAAAACTAATGTTTTTAACTAATTATTTCTATCTACATATATTCCTTTCTACAGTAGCAGAATTTTGTGTTATCTATGTTCAGAAACACACATCTCCTATTTTTGTTTCTATTTGCGTCTTAAATAAAATGTTGCCAGCTATTATTTGAATGGATTACTTTTTTGTAATCAATGCTATCGCCAACCCGCCTGCCAAGTGTGGTGATTATGGCAAAACCCCTCAATGAGTATACAACATTAACCCAGATGGGTCGTTGTGACGATCTTTGGGGGAGGTTAGTGTCCGGCGGTGGACTTTTGATATGTTTGAGTTGACTGAAATGAGGAATCAAAGTAAACACACCGATTCATGTTCTGTCTATAAGTTTTATCTTTAATCTTATAACTTACCACATTTCCATTAGCGTTGGACCTATCACAACAGATAACCGAAATCAGATTTAAACTTGCAGGCTTTAAATCCAGTCAAAATCCTGGTGGATTGGCGACGTTCAAATTAAGTTTCGAGTAGAGCCGGGTGTTTTATTAGTGTATATGTATTTGTAGTGTAAAGCTTTGCACGGATTCAGCTGAATAACGTGTGGTTTGCAGATGACAGCGACTCGTCTGACAGCGCCTAATTAAACAAAGTTTTGGATGGATAGCGCTTGATGAATTTTAGGGCTATGTTACATTTATGTAGGCTCGCCTTATTACGTTAGAAGGTTATTGTGGCCCTGTTCGTTTGTACCTGAATAAGAAATTAAATAATGTTTAACGTCAGTGTCTGTGCAATGTTTTAATTGCAATTCTTCTCAAAAAAATGGTAAAAGAGCATTATCTATCTCTTTAGTTCACTTAAATATCCAGTATTGTATCAGCAAATATATATGTATAATATTATATTATATATTTATATTTATGTATTAATATGCAAATTGGTGTAGTTATACTATTTATTTATGCAAATACCTGTATTTTCTTGTATATATATCGATATCATTATTTACATCATGGTTCAGTACACCACAGACTACCTGAATTTCTTTATTTCCCTACTTTTAAATCCATCCAAAGGTTGTCTGTAAAAGATCGCTTTTAGCGATAAGACCGCCCATTGTACCACGCTAACTATTGTAAATAACCCTTTATATTATTTTGGTGTACAATAAAGTTATATTCTATTCTATTCTATATTCCATTATTCTCAACGTCCGGACAACACGTATCTACAGTTTGTATGTGCTTATATGACGGAACGTTTTGTAACTTCAAGAATAGAATTGAATAAATTTATTCAGTAATTGCCAGACACGTTTACTCGTTATATTGAAACGACAGATGTCATTTCACTACATGACAATTTTTGAGAAAAAATATTGAAGGAACTCAGTCAGGGCTAGGGGTTGTTCGATATTTTTCTACAAATATCTCTATTTAAAACACTGGACAATTGCGAATTGAACTTGCGTGGAGAGGGTTCCGTACAATGCATATGTTAACTACCATGTTATTTAAATCTGACCCTTATCTTTCATTAAAAAAACAACATGCAAACAAAGCATTTTAAAGCTATAAAATATTAACAATGCAGATTTTATAGATTCCCAGAAAAGCCTTATGTGCAGTAAAGATGTAACGCCACACTATCCTATAACATTTTGTGCAGTACACTAAAAAATATACATACCTTTTCAAAAGTTCCAATTATTTCGATTTAAATTAACCTTTTTTTTATTGTTGCCCAGTGGAAATTCATCATGAACTTCCTTCGCTCCGGGGAAGAGCGAAGGGGTATGCTGGACTCCTTTTTTTTAATTTTTTTTTATTGGTGCCCAGTGGAAATTCCTCATGAACTTCCTTCGCCCCGGGGAAGGACGAAGGGGTATGCCGGACTCCTACCGGCTAAAACCACTGGAGCGGTCATCTTCGGCACCTAAGGGAGGCTCCAGGTCCTCGTATGATCACACTAGAGCCACCCACTGGTGCCACCCCTATTGGCACATCTCGGAGAGGGTGACGGTAAGGCGGTCACCCCCCCAGGGGGATTGTAAAGGATCCCCCAGTGCATCCCACGGCAGCGCGTGACCACATGCGTGCTACCGTCTTCTCTTGGGTCGCTTGGTGTGGGCACGCAGATTCCCCAATCTACGCACCCGCGAACCCAGAGGTCCCCCACCTTATAGCAACGGCAGGGGTTTTCAGGCGTATCGGAATTAGGCGCCAGGGCGGTTGTTACCCCGGCGCCGTCTCCTTCTTCTTCGAGCGGGATCGGCCCTCTCCCGATCCCGCTCCGCGGTCTCCTTCTGGAGCATGACGCTCTCACAGAAGGAGACCACTGCATTCTAGTTTTTGTGCTCTGCCAACATAGGCGACACTACTGCTGGCAGAGAGAGATCTTGCCCGATCCGTTCGACCAGGAGATTTAAATTACCTATAAGTAGTATTAGTGACATCGTAACGAAAATGATCCCATGGATTCAGTATATGGCTCTAGAACCCCCAGCGACGGAATTTTGCTTCGGTCTTTTCACGTTGTTTTTTAAAATTACTGTACAAAAGTTAAGAGAGTAAAAATATAATAAAAAGAAAGCTTTTTTGAGAACAGAGACTACGAGAGCTATTCGGATTTTCCGCTTTAATGAAACAACCAAGTTTTCAACTCTTGACATAATTAATTGCTTCCTATTGTATACCAAACTTATGTACACAAATCGTATTATTATGATGTTGTTCTCAATTTGTATAGAATTGTAACCATAGGCTATACCGTGCATTCAACAACTTAGGCAGAGTTGAAAGTCCTGCGGGCATTCATGGGGTTCCACTCCAGCCGACCAATAAGGTAAGCCGGAGACGAATCCCTGATCGACTCTCTGGAGCATTCGGGCACGAGGTGTCGCCACTCACATTCAGCTCGCCATAAGCTGCCCTGCACTATTATTATTTATTATTAAGATTTCCACGGGAATTTGGGGGGTCATTTTCCAGTACTCACCAAGCTTGGTAGTAGGCGGGTTGATGAACGCAGAATGGCTGCCACAGAAGGGACGCTGCTACCCATCCCTCAGGTCTAGAGTCGCTTGGTCGCCTTTTTTTTTTGGTCCCGTTGGGAGAAGCGGATGTGGTGCTATATTTCGGCCACCACACCGAAATAGGCCACGTATACTAGCACTATGACAAGTTGATGTGGACGTAATCCTGAGTTAACAAGGTGTTTAATAATGTGTCTTATATTTCAAAGATAAGAATTATATCTCCTCTTTTAGTATTTTACTCGTAAAGATTATTTCATCGCGTCAAACAACAAACACGCAATACTTCTAGTCCGCCTAGCACACATTTTATGCGTGTATATAGACATGAGGTAACAAAGCGAGACAACAGATGGTTGCATGAATAAAACAGTGGAGTCCGCCCTGAATTTGACGTGTGGAGGTGGACCGCGTCGCTGCCCGCGTCAAACAGTTACTTAAATATAAGTATACTGTGCAAATGTATTGGAAAAATGTTACAGCACGATCGATGAGGCCGGGGCAAACATTTCTTGTTTCGATATTTTGCTTTCGATAGTCACGTTGGTTCCCATATAAGAAAGACAGAAAGAAGAAAAAATATCATTATTCGCTCGCTATTCCATATTTTGCAATAGAGTTTTTTATGGTTAAATTAGTTTCCATGTATCAAAGACAGAAAGAAGAAAAGATATCTTTCATTCGGTACGGCACAATAATGATGGCACAAGCAATTGTGATGTTTGTCCGTGCGCCACACCCTTACCACTGGGTTATACGAGTCTTTGTACCAAATACTGATATTGTACACAAACCGAGTCTAAGCGTCTACCCTATTTTGAGCACTACAGATAATAACAGATGATAAACTGAACACTCTTCGTAACGCAACGTTGTTTATAGTCTGGCAAAGTCCAAATAAAACCGTTTGGGGTATTATAATGGTTCGATGAGCTTCAAAGTTCCAACAAGAAATCGGCGCCCTTTACGAACGATATTAAATTCGCTTCAGAAATATTTTACTTTCGGTTTTGCGAGTGATTCGTAAATAAAGTTTAATGACAATAGATTTGACTGACTGTTTTGAGGTCATTGATAATAGTGTGGTTGTATTTATTTAAGCTTAATTGAGTCCAAGATATAAATTGAAATCGTGGATCCACAATGTCCAAGCGTTTAGATAAGGTTAAACTAATATACAGTAGCCGTGGGTGATTGTTACTGAAAAAACAATCGAATGAAGTGACAATGGGGATTGTAAATTTTTGAAAAGAAGAATAGAGTTTAGATTGATGTGATATATTATTGATATTATGATATTTGTGGATATAACTTAAAATACATTTTTGGAGAGATTCGTTTGACTTTTATTTAAAGTTTAATGGCGTTATCAGAGGAATTATGATACATTTACTTTACATAGTTTAGGAGCAAATAAAAAACCAATGTCTCTCAAGAATTGTCAGTCATGCGCTAGTTTCGCTAGTGGGAATCAAACAATTACAGCGAAGCATCGATAGCGTACATATAGTCTAACACATTCAAAAACAACGTTCAACTTAAAACTGATATGATTTTGATCGAAAATGGTGCAATACAGGATAAATGATTAGGCTAAAAATATATTGACATTATTTGACAGATAATGTGTGGTTCACAGTTCCTTACTTATTATTGAGTATACGTGTTAGTGAGGCGACGGCACAAATATTTCCCTTCAAAGACGACGTCACAGCACTTAACAGTTTTAAATCCTTGTATATTTTTAATAATTATAGGCAAGATTAAAATTATTTTCTTTAAATGCTCAAGTTTTGTATAAATAATATAAAACTATAGGTTAGAACTTTTAACAATCTCCATTGTGCAATTGTGAAACTATTCGACTGTGTCACGGACTATAAATCGAATACCGTGCAAGACTTCACGTGACGTCTAAAAACGCTCGTCCGTCAACATGGCGTCTACATCTTTATCGATCAACAATCCTAAAACAGCGATCGTAATCGAGTAATCGACGGCACGGTTGGTGCAGTGGCTGATACAGTACCCGCACGGAACAAATATTTGTATGGTAGTTGTTCCGGGTCTGGGTGTATTGTATGTGGAATTCATGTCTGTAAACGCACCCACGACCCAGGAGAAAACTTAGGGTGTGGCAAGGTTCATAAAAAAATTAAAAAAATTGTTTCTGGCAACAATCCCCCAGCTATTGTACAGCACTGTATATATAGGTATTAGTCAGACTTCATACAGGCTTTCGGTTACTTGGTTTATGTATCATCATATCAGCCAAGGGACGTCCACTGCTGAACAAAGGTCTCCCCTATAGATTTCCACAACTGTGTCATAAGTTTGGGGGAAATTAGACAGGACTCATCACGCTTGGCAAGCGGGTTGGTAAGCGCAGTATGGTTACTGGTTCACAGAAGGGACGCTGCTATCCTTATTACTCTGGTTTGGAGTCCCTTTGTCGCCATTTACGATATCCGCGGGAGGAGGAGATGGAGTGGTCTTATACTTTGAATCTGGACACCACACGGAATTAGTTAACGGTTTATGTATGTTCCAATAAAATAATTATATTGGATTGAAATGATTAAATGTTAGGTAAGTAATCATTATAGCAAGTAGTACTAGGTAAATAATTAATAAATTTAATTCAGATGATTGTGCAAGTCGAAGATCTCATTAATTTTTAATTTAGCAGAAATTAGTAGACTTCAAAGCAGTTTATTCAAACAGAGGATCTGTAACTTCAAACTGATAATAATTTACTCTTAGCCCGTCAGGACAAGTAAATATGTATAGCAAATAATTTAAAAGATAAAATAGACAGTTTCGCATCTCTATAGTACAAATTTAATTACATCGATCGACGTGACTCAGGCCGAAGCCGGTAACGCGACGCTGGCAGTAAATATTGCATCGTACGTGGACACAGGGGACAGCAGGAAAAATCTGAGGATATCAGGCTTCCGATTAAAATGAAGTCTAGACTCTAATGTAAACATGTTCCTGTTAATCTAGGAGAGAGAACATGTTGGTTCCGTGTTTTTTCTGTAGCTTGTACAATTGAATGTCTTGTACGTGTTGGCAATTTTACTAATATTCCCAGTGTGAATGGTTGTCACCGTATGGTGCCGGCTAAGAATAGCTTCATCCCATCTCCTTCCGTGGGTGTCGTGGAAAGCGACTACGGGATTAGTCGGAGGACTGGCAGCAGTAATTTTACTACTCAACTGTGATCGCCAACCCGCCTGCCGAACATGGTGATGGCAAACCCAATGAGCACACAACATTAATTCAGCCCGCTCGTTGTGTCAATCTTTGGGGGAGGTCTGTGTCCAGCATTGGACTTTATTCAGCTGAAGTGATGATGACGTACAACGAGTACGGTATATAAATACATTAAGATAAATAGTATAATTATCTTGACTGTTCACACGGGATTTTAATTTAAAATGTCTACATTACTTGATTTAACTTTTATTCACTTTATATGTGAAAATTCCCGACCACTTGGAATTCGGACCAAGTCAAGAGTCAATTATCTAGACATTTTCGGAAAATTCCGTACACAGAGCTACCCCAATCCCATCCCAGGTACATCAACTTTTTGGTATAGGACGCTTCTCTTTAGCACGCTATTATTTACTGTCCCGTACATTGTTTTCTGTCGTCGTATATTGTTTTCTTGCCTTAACGAACGCCATGACTCTTGGGGATCTAGTCATCATCCATCTGCGACCATTCCGTGACCACATTTCTCCATTTTTCTGAAATAAATTTGTAACTCATAGATATTTCTACGTGTCAAGACAAAAACAAAATTAACAAACAATATACGAAACAAGAGTTCTCACTATTATGTGGGGAGTAATAAAATGGTTGGGCTAATGGCTGAGACCCTCGGTTTCACCCGCGTGTCCCAGCTATAATTTCTAAAACAATTAGTTATTTGAATTATAATGTTAATAATTCGAATGTCTTGCGATCGTTCTATGTTACATCACCCAAAAAGATAGGTTCCTGACTCTTTTATGATATGAGTTCAGCTTCATCTGATTCCGATTAATTTATTTCTTATTATCTTATCTTTAATTTCATATTTGCTATTATTATTTCATTATATTATGAAAAACGTGAAGCGGAAAGCTTCCCCAATAGATTGCCACAACGACCGGTATGGGTTTGTGTTGTGTGCTCATTGGGGGATATTGCCGTAATCGCCACGCTTGGTACACGGGTTCGCGATCGCAGTTGAGTTATAAATATACTCGAAGGACGCTGCTGCCCATCCTCTGGCTAATCCCATAGTCACCACTACCCACCCACCACATGGCAATTTCAAGTATAGGTACTGAATAAATTATCATTTTTGAAGATGTACATATGTACCTCGTGGGTGCCAATTCAGTCACCTTCCACACTCCAATGCGGTAGAGAGCTTATCGCAATAATAATAAAAGGTGTTTTCAAACTCATACCAATAAAAAGAAAGAGTGTGCCAGAGCGGGATCGGGAGAGCACCGGTAACAACCGCCTTGGCATTCCCATACGCCTGAAACCCCCTGCCGTAGCTATAAGGCGGGGGACCTGTGGGTTCGCGGGTACGCAGATTGGGGAATCTGCGTGCCCACACCAATCGACCCAAGAGAAGATGGTAGCACGCATGTGGTCACGCCCTGCCGTGGAACGCTTTGGGGAACCTTTACAATCCTCCCGGGGGGTGACCGCTTTATAGTCACACTCTCCGAGATGTAGGCGTGGCACCAGTGGGCGGCTCTAGTGTGATCACACGAGGACCTGGAGCCTCCCTTAGGTGCCGAAGATGACCACCCCAGTGGTTTTAGCCGGTAGGAGCCGGCATACCCCTTCGCCCTTTTCCGGGGCGAAGGAAGTTCATGAAGAATTTCCATTGGCACCAATAAAAAAAAGGCTTACGTGTGGACCCGTCTCGTATAATGACCAAGCGCGAGGCGGGCACTGCTGAGATGTTTGGTACCACCCTAGATCCGATCCTATAGTATAATAGAGGCCATTGACCAAGCTGTTTTAGATTGACTAACATACAAGGTACTATTTTTCTGTTTTGGATAGAGTCGTGAACTGATTCACCATTATAAGATATAAGTGTGTTAAGGCATTTTCAAGCCTTACGATCTTTTGTACTCTTTCACTGTTACATGTTTCTTTGCTTTCTTGACAATAACGTGTTTTTTATTTGGACAGCCAACCGTTTTTGTCACTATTATACATTAAAAACATTAATCTTTTATCATTTTAGCAGGGGTATATAGGGGAGGTGCGATGGTGGTATGATTTTAAGCACGTATAAGAATAACCTTTTGAGCAAAACTAAATTATAATGATAATAGAGTGGGCAATTTACCTAATTTGGGTATTTCAAAAAACCTGTGTGGTTCCCGCCAAAGAATATAAATGTCTGTCACACATGGGTGTCGTAAAAGGTGACAAAGGGTTGATATTGTGACTAAATCATCCTTAATCTTCATTTCAATCAACCTCTTTCATGACTTTATACCTTTTATCTCCATGACAGTGTCTCATGATTCATTCTTTATTCAAATCAAAATTAGAACTCGTAGTATGTGCAGTCGAATCGTTCTTCATATTTTGATCATGATTAGATTCGATTCTGAACGCTTAACGCTAGTGGTTGGACACACAGCTGTCGCTCTGACAAATAGTCTGCCTGCAATATTACAATTACTTATTTTTAACTAGCTTAAATATTGTGATACGAGGGCGGCACTGAAAATTTCGGGAATCAAGGAAGTGACACAACATTACTATTTATTTAAAAATGTATTTATTGCTTTTCGAAGTATTCTCCGCGAAATTTGACACATTTTTCCATACGATGGAACCAATCATTGAAGCAACCATTCCATTCGGAAGTTGGGGTCTCCAAAATGGCCGTTTTGTAGGCGTCCACAGCTTCTTTAGGTGATGAAAATCTCTGTCCACGCAATTTATTCTTTATTTTAGGGAAAGTATAGAAATCATTAGGGCTTAGGTCGGGGCTGTACGGCGGATGGTCTAATAATTCTATGTTTTCTTGCTCTAAAAACTCTTTTGTTCTGTGCGCGGTGTGAGAACTCGCATTGTCGTGATGGAGGATGATGCGGCGGTTGCAGTTCTCTCTACGGAGTTCAGAAACGACCTATGGCAAACAAATGCTAGCATACCATTCTGCATTAACCGTTCTTTATCCCTCAAGAGGAATAGTCGTAACATGGCCGGTTTTGGAGACAAACGTGGCCACCATTTGAAAACAACATTTTTGCAACACTCCGTGAACGAACAATTTTTGTTGGCTTTAACTCATTTTCGAACACCCAAACTCGTGACTGGTTTTTTGTTTCGGGTTCGTACGCATATATCCAGGATTCGTCACCTGATACGATGTTGTATACAGCATTTGAGGATCCTGCGTGGAATCTTTCGAGAGTTCTGACGCACCAAGTAACGCGAGCCGCTTTTTGCTCTTCACATAGCAAATGCGGTATCCATCGGGAAAACAACTTTTTGCAACACTCCGTGAACGAACAATTTTTGTTGGCTTTAACTCATTTTCGAACACCCAAACTCGTGACTGGTTTTTTGTTTCGGGTTCGTACGCATATATCCAGGATTCGTCACCTGATACGATGTTGTATACAGCATTTGAGGATCCTGCGTGGAATCTTTCGAGAGTTCTGACGCACCAAGTAACGCGAGCCGCTTTTTGCTCTTCACATAGCAAATGCGGTATCCATCGGGAAAACAACTTTTTTACACCTAATTGTTCATGCAAGATTATTTGTATTTGACTCATGCCAATGTCTAAAGTTGCCTGAATTTCGCGGTATGTCACATGTCGATCTTCCTCAATCAGCTTACGCACAGCATCAACGTTTTCTTGGGTGACTGCAGTTTTTGGACGACCTTGACGAGGATCATCACTGAGCTTGACACGTCCACGTTGAAATTCGGCAAACCAGCGATAAATTGTGGTTTTGGATGGGGCTTCATCACCAAATGCAGAAATCATCCGGTCAACACACTGTTTTTGTGTTAAACCACTTCGAAAGTCATAATAAATCATCGCTCTTGAATTTTCTCGAGTCAATTCCATTTTCTCAACGACTAAACAAGTTTGACAAAACCTTGTGACAAGACCGCGAATCTTTTTTTAAATAAATAAATGGTATTCGATTTGTAAAACCAAGAAGTTTTCAATTAAAAAGATTTTAATATGACAGGAACAGTGGAAATATTCCATTCCCGATACTTTTAGTGCAGCCTATGTAGTAAGCTATATTTTAAAAATATAAACATCAGCATAAAGTGATAATTGAACTTGTGAATAACAATATATATGATACGTTTCATTCAATCTACTTGGAACTTGAAAAAGCCTCCTAGTTGAGCTAACTGGATAGGAAACACGGAGGGAGACACTCCGCGACAACAGCAAGCAACAGCAGAGAAAGCAAGGAGGATGCAGAAACGTTCGAGAACCTGCTCGACGCATACTTTAAGATTAAGAGGATGGACAGTAAAATCCTTCCGAGTGCTAACAACAACATACCTACTGCGATCACCATGCCGCCTACAAAGCGTGGTGATTATAACTGCACATTGTAATGATCATTATTGGGAGGCCCATGTTCAATAGTGGACGTTAACGGGTTGATCTGCGAATAAAAAATATTGCTAAATTGGTGCTAAACTGTTTTGCCAAGTAAAATATCAATGAACCCTATTTTCAGCTCAGAAATGAAGTCTTAAAAATCAGTAAAAAAAGAATGTACCTATGTATGTATCTCAATTTTAGATTCCAATCTACACAAACAAGAAAATACGGCCATAAACCATCAAGAGATATTAACACCGTCTGTGAATCTTTAAAAACAACACGAAAAAAAATATACTGCGCAATTTATCATTATCTAAATTGGGCTTTGTATCAGTTTGCCAAACAAAAGAAAACTGTGTCAATAAATTAGGTATGTTGTATGGAGGGACCTACGTTCGTATCTCAGATATTTGATTATATAATCCTTATGAATTTATGGACATAGTCAATCGCCCTATGGCTTTGCTTGAATCCGGATCAGATCACATTTCCACGTGGTTAGTCATAAGTAAACCTTTAGCTCCTTTATCAGGATATATTCAACAAAAAAAATATGCAGTCATGACATATCACGTGATTAAACGGTCCATCCTTGTAATTGCTAGATTTAGAGATCGAATTTGAACAATAGTACATGTATATATGTGCCGTGTGGTGCCGGCTCAGAATGCCACCACCCCATCTCTTCCCATGGGTGTCGTAAAAGTCGACTAAGGGATTAGCCGGAGGATGGGCAGCAGCGTCCTTCGAGTACATTAACAACTCAACTGCGATCGCCAACCCGTCTGCCAAGCGTGGCGATTATGGCAAAACCCCCCAATGAGCCCACAACACATCCATATGTCGTTGTGGATATCTTTGGGGGAAGCCTGTGTCCAGCAGTGGACTTCATTCGGCCGAAATGATGACATGTATATATTTCATATAAAAATTATACTATATTCGTTTCCACGGCAAAATCTACCTCTAGGCCAACATTCATTAGAATCCGTAGAGCTGTTTAGCGTGACACAAGGTAGACACTTTTAGCTCATTAACCAATATAGGCTGATCCCACATTAGATAGGATTTCCGTACGCTGAGAGGTCATTATATACTGGAGAATTTAGCTTGATGTGTAGCCGTGTGTACAAACTTTTACATATTATTATAATAGTATGTAGTAACATAATACTTAAGTTATGAAAAACAAATATGTAGTCAAGTATTACCAGTCCATCGACAAACAGAAAGATTTTGGATTAATATTTAGTTTTAAATCTGATCCACTAAATCAAATCAACATTTTCCAAAGAGCATTTTCTTCTTTTCGAGCAAACGGACACCAGTCGAGTGTTTGTTACTAGATAATTCCCTGTGTGGGTAGGAGGGAGAACAGATAATAAAATTTGGATCTAGCGCCGGCCGAGTGTCTGCAAGAAACAATGAGATTACGGATATTTATTAGCGGCATTGGAAATTGCTTATTTCGTCTGACCAAACATAATATTACTTTGTAACTTGAACCAGGAGTTACTAATTAATGGAGCTAAATTTGAAATACTGTTTGACGGTGTGGTTTCCGGAAACTAATAGACCACCCGTCGTCGTAAAACAGTGTCGACATAGGGTTGATATCAAGAAGATGGGCAGCAAATCCTCCCGAACATCAGTAACACCATAAGGCAATCATCAATTTGCCTACCAAGAGTGGTGATTATGTAAATATCCCCTATGACCACTTAATGTAGTAGTAAGGTTTTATTTATTGCACGAGTTTCGCTTGATTGTTGTAGTACCTACTACTTTGTAGTGGATGGAGTCCGTTGAAATTTCAAATTTAGTATTATTATTAATTATACCCCGAGAGCAGGAACTAAAGGGTGAGATTCAGAGATATGAACTTAAGACGGGCGAAGAACGCTCTAAGCCAAGTAGTGGCTAAGCGCATCCTCAAAATTCGTATTTAGAGACTCAGTCCCTCTCAAACTTTAGTCGGTCTTGGCTAAGTTTGAACTCTATTCTCTATGGCCATTTTTAATACGAGAATGCTTATCGGTGAGATATGGTTTTTACAAAACTGTGTAGTCAGGCAAAAATAAAGGATAGCAATATATAAAAAATGCTATTAGAGTGGGCGAAAAACAATAGCTGACACATAAAGCTATATAATTATGTTGTAACATCTTTCTAAACCGCAGGAATATATGAAAATTTTACGAGTGAAAATGTCTACTCGAAATGCCTCTTTTTTAGCGTTTGAAAAAGAATTCCTAAAATTATCACATCTACCATACTAGAAATAAAAATACAGACGCAGACAACTTGAATAAAAATAAATTTGGGTTGAGTACTGAAATAACAAGGTCATAGCATAATCAGAGAAGTTTATTATTCTATACATAATTTTTATTACATGCTGTATTTACTGCGAGTAAGTAAGGACGATATTTTCTTAAATAGTTATATTGGACTAATGTAGCCTGCATATCATATCGGCCATTTATACATCCACTGCTGAACAAAGGCCTTCCCCATCATCATCATAATATCAGTCACAGGACGTCCACTGCTGAACAAAGGCGGGAGGCCTTTCAGCCTTTTTCTCGGAACGGGCAGGGGTATCAATTTATCAGAAGAAATTAATACCAAATACTAAGTCAACGCAATCAAAAGTTACGGCCATTTATGTACTCGCAAATATACATATCAGAACCTATAAGGTATATTCCGTTGACCTACAATCATGCAATTTGGCAAGGAGCAAGGTCTCACAGCACAAGTAAAGGACAAATCCGAAGGTAGTTAATTTTTTTTTGTGGTTATTATAAATATACATTTGCAGGTGGAGCTTCGACCATGGTGTAAGACCGATGTATGGGAGAACTTTTTCTACTGCAAAGTTAAGTTTGTCCTTCAATCCGACTGATCTTTTCATTAGAGATGAGTTCAGTAGATTAGGTTGGTGCTTCATCATCATCATCATACCAGCCAACAGACGTCCACCGCTGAACAAAGGCCTCCCACATAGATTTCTACAACGAGCGGTTACATGCTGCCTGCATCCAATTGGTGCTTACCTCACATAAATTTAAAATTCTTTCCAAAAATAGGTCTAATGAACGTGATATGTGTGTTGTGTAAAAATAAATAGCTGTACCTTTTTTTTTAAACATTGCCTCTCACTATGGTTTCTCCTGTGTCGTTGGTGCGTTTACAGACATAAATTTCACATACAGTACACCCAGACCCGGAACAACTACCTGCAGATCATACAAATATTTGTTCCGTGTGGGAATCAAACCCACGACCGAGCGCAGCAGCCGACTGTATCAGCCACTGCACCAACCGTGCCGTCTCTCCATCGAAGTTACTCTATCATTCACAACCCACAGTCCAGGCTCTGCGCAGGCGCCAGGGCCCATAAGATATGCCTGGAGCCTGATTTAGGCAACAGTCTAGGGGGAGGGGCGTGAAGTAGCATCAAGGTGCGTCCGAAACCAAAACTCGTTGATGTTTGGAGACTTAGGTTTCCCCCAGGAATGAACAGTAGCGTTGTAAAAGTTCGCCAAATCTAAATCTCGAATGGTGTAATTAGACTTTTTGTGCTATTTTCAAGCTGTATAGGCACCCTGGTTATATCAGTCTACGTGTAGCTCAACCCGTTGGGTCCTGCGCGCGTCTCTCTGAAGGGATGTGTTGCTAGCCAGGTGGCACAGAGATGAGACCCGTCTGACCAAGTGACGGGTCGATACCCGCCAGGACGTGGTCCAATGCCTACATGGTGAACATCTCACCCCCAGCCATTGGTAATTGGGTTTTAGCCGGTAAGAGTCCGGTATGCCCCTTCAGAGGGCCGACGGGGTAGACAAAAAAGGGGTGGCTCACACCCAAAATCAGGCCCTCATAAGTACATTTACTTACTTTGTAACTGAACTGCTATCGTCAACCCGTCTACCAAGCGTGGTGATTAAGGTAAAACCCCCATTGGTCCCACAACACAAACTCATACCGCTCGTTGTGCCAATCTTTGGGGGAGGCTTCTGTCCAGCAGTAGAAGTTTTTCGGGTAAATTCATGATACAGCTAGAAATTAAACAATTACGAGCTCATAGAATAGAATGGAATAAATTTATTTGCTCAAACATGTGTGTATATACATAAATGTCATGTGTTTGGTGAACAAGGTGTGGTGTTCCTCCATAGAAAAGGGAGGATCCTCCAGTCAGGCGGATGGTATGCCTGGCGGGCCGAAGCCCAACGGTTGATATTGGACAACTATATATATGCTGCGTTGCGCGAATACTTTAATAGCGTGGTTCTGGATGCTTTGACGTCATCGGAGAGTTGCATTTAATAGTCAATTAGATGTCGTTGTAAGTTGTTATTGCTGGCGATGTAGGTGAAAATCTGTTCTAACATGTTTGCCACGTGCCATGGAGTGCAAATATTAAAGATTATTTAATTACCTATATTTATGCCTTTTTTATCATTATTATCAATATAAAATTAATACTTAATAATATGAAATATAATCTTTCCAATTCCAATATAATTTAAGAAACTATCCGTAAAATTTAATTAAAATAACAATATCAATACAACGATGTCAGAATAGAATGTCAAACAATATAAAGATAAAAAATATGTCAAAAATGAATAATAAAACAAAATAGAGAAACGAATCATGTCAAATTAATGATTTTATTAGAAAGTCAAGAAAAAGTCAGAAAGAAGAAGTCACAAAGTTATATTACGTTTCTATAATATAAATAACCGTGTGCCTCCTGTGTATCTGAGAGAATGCTGAGCCTGATGTCGTAGATTTTTATTTATCTGATAAACCTCTTTTAAATGAGTTACATTGCGTATATAATAGATTTTTGTTCCGTGAGGGGATCAAACCCACTAATCGTAGCGCAGAAAGCTAAGCGAGTAGCTACTACGCCAGACGTATCTGAAAACAATTCGTGTTCGTCGTCTCAATAGACCGTAGAAAAGAACCTTTCAATGAATATTCCCAAAACACTCACCACATAAGGAAAACCGATTGTGATGTCTATTTCTAAGTAACGTTGTCTGTCAAAAAATAATGATCATGATAATCAATCTTAAGGATGACTTCAACTTCTCTATAATTTAAGTAAGCAAATAGCACACAGCCTCCTATTGAGCCGAAACCAAGTTAATGAGACTGAAATTTGCTGCAAAGGGTTTCGCTGTAAATATTGCAGCAAAATGTTGACTGCTATTCGACGGTACGTAAAACCCACGGCAATGGGAGGAATTCCGCCATCTCTCTTGCACGGGGCACATACATTTGTCTGGTACAAGATATCAATGATGGCTTCATGCACATTGCCAGAGAGCATCAAATTGGTCAGAGCAGTTAGCTCTTTCAAAAGCAACTCACCAGCTTCCCCGGCGCTTGAATACGTCTGATCTTTTAGGTGCTGTAGTATCAAGCCGTCGAGACCACCGGCTAAACCGCCCTTGAAGTAGCCTATGGCTGCGACCAATTGATGGGCTGAAATAACAAATTTGTTTGTATTTGAAATTAAAATTAATTTAGTTAAATCTTTTTTCACAGCCTTTATAGCAATAATAATAACAAATCCATTGGACAACGGTCAACGTAACGGACAAGGTAACGTTGTAACGTCGGTGTCTGTACTAATGTAACAACGCTGTATTACAGGCGCCAGCGACTTCCACTTATGAGGTACAAGTTAAGCACTTAAGTTTATTAAAATAAATACAATTCAAATCTAGAGAAACGAAATGAAGATAAAAAATAAAATGCAATGGCTTAGTTACAGAAGTTATCACAAAGAAAATTACAATGAATATTCATTGCTAAAACACTACCACCGCAGCTGTATTTTCACCACAACTACTTTCACTTGTATATTGGAATGTGGACAAAAACGCCGACAATTCTTACTTATTTTTTCTGTCTTCGTTCTTCCCTCTCCCACTAGCAAAGTATCCCCCTGCATTTTCAGGCACGTTCTCAATCACAGGATTGCTTGCGGTCCGCCTAGTCTTTATTTATTTCTCACTATATTTTTACTACAATGCAGTTGGGTGTTAGATGTCGTTGTATTTCGTTGCGCGCGCTAGTGTTACATTATGGATTTTATTGTTGTAAGTGTATTGAGATACAAGTTGTAGCAGCTTCCTCCTTGGTGTTGTATTTAGGACTATTTTGTGTTCTGTCTTAAGGCAGATTCATATTGCTGTGGACATATTGAGGTGCTGTGTGTCGCCTAGTCGAGGTCGAGGAAAAGGACCAAATATTGAATCATCATCATCATATCAGCCATTTATACGTCCACTGCTGAACAAAGGCCTCCCCGAAAGATTTCAACAATTGTATCGTAATTTTGGTGTGTATTTGCAAATACTCACCACGATTGGCAGGCGGGTTGGTGAGCGCAGTATGGCTATCGGTTAAAGAAAGGGACGCTGCTGCCCATCCCTTTGGTTTACAGTCCCTTACTCGCCTTTTACGACATCCACGGGAGGAGATGGGGTGGTCCAATATTCTTAATCCGGACACCACACGGACTAAATTATATCATTGTAAAATATTGAATGCTTAAAGAAAATCTCCAGAAAGTCAGCAAATAAGTTTAATTTTAGTCAGTACGATCCGATCAACTGCAATTATAATTACTCTTAAAAACGACTATCAACGATTGTTATTGACGATATGGGTTGATAAATAAAAACATCCTAAAAATTACTTTTGAAAAGAGTTACCCTATTATAGAATACATTATTCCATAATTGGCACATAAAAAACGAAAGATTTTATATTGACCGTGTAAACAAAAATCGCAAAATATCTGCAAATTCAGTTCCCGAACATTCTGATCTCACGTCCTTATGCCGCCGAACGCTTCACGCCCACATGCCGCCGTCAAAAGCGGGTAGCGGGTGGGGTAACCTTGCGTTTGAAATATTTTAGGTGCTTAGTTTTAGAGATATCCCATATTAGGCACGTACCAATTATGAATTAATTGATACCTTTCCTCATTAAAAAAAAATTTAACGACGCTGGTCTATCGGTTTTTAGCCGTACGAATACTGCATCAAATACATCAAACAGAATAAAATAATACCTGCATATATCGCATCTAAAACAACAGGTAAAAGAAACATAATCTTCACCTATCAGATTGCTCATTTAAATGTGATTTAATCGGATCACAACATGAAATATTCGAAAGCAAGAGGTTACAGAACACGATCGCTTGCCCTAGTAAGTTTCGAGGCGAAGAAAACCCAAGCGTATCTGTTTAAAATATTCAATACAAGTAAAGTACGATAGGTTCTGAACACGTATTCAATTTCCCGTTAACTTTTTGCAAGCATTCCCAGTGGCTGTGTTAGGTTGTTCGCACACGAACGATGTCAACTTTAATGGCGTTTGCAACAAAATTTTCTAGAATTGTTGGGATTTGGGCGAACTTTAGACAAGCATATTGAGCGCGGTGTTGCCTGTATTAATCCGTCGATGTCGCATTGCGGTTGGATGTGCAGAGATCTTTAACCGACACAAGTCACTTGACACCTGTCACTTTGTGGTTTACATAGTCGCGTAATGGTGTCTTGTATTAAGTATTTGTTGCTTTTTTACATACAACCTTCTGACGCGATGAGCATATCAATTGCTTGGTGCTAAGCGGAACGTCTACGCACAGCAGATATTTAAAGTTTAAACAAGACTGCTTAGCGGCAAATATCTCGCACTGCGGTGGTATTTACCTTTTTTTTTATTCTTACCGGGTGGAAATACGTAATATACTACCTACCTCTGCCCTGAGGAAGGCTGGAGGGGCACTCTTACTGCAGCCACGGACCGGTTGTCTTAGCACAAAAAGAGGTCTCCAGGAACTCGCCAACAACCACACCAGAGCCGTCCGTCCATTGGTGCCACCACCTTTAAGCATATCTCAGAGGAGATGACTGGAAAGCGGTCACCCGCTCTAGTAGAGGGGACGCGGCTGTAAAGAGGACCACCAGGTACATCTCGAGGGGATTCTATATGATCCCCCGAAGCCTTACTGGGCGCTGTGCTGCACACGGTTGCACGGGCGAGCCACCTACTTCCTGGGGGTGCGGTGGTATCTACCTAGCTGGACTCTTGCTATGCTACTGCCTGTTAACCTTGCAATTTTTCACTTCTCAATACGCTAACATGTTATTATTACTGACATAGCAATAGCACCTATTTCAACATTAAAATGCAACTTAACAACACTAAACTAACAACTTTCCTTTATCTTCGTCTCTAGATAACAGTATTTTTTTATTCACTAGAGTCCGGTCTTCACCTCAATCTCGCCTGCAGTGCTATTCTGTAAGAACTCACTAGCAAAATCACTTCTGAATCAACAGTGAAAAGTAGTAAAAACAAAACAATACATATAGTAGAGATTTTACTGCGGTTTCAGCCGTGAGTTCCATAATCGCCACGCTTCGGCTGGGTTGGCGATCGTAGTTGAGTTATAAATGTAATCAAAACATGCTACTGCCCATCCTCCAGATCATCGTACAGTCGCCTTTTACAACACCCATGGGATGATTTAATCCATTTCATATAAAATGTGACACTGATTTCATCTGTACTTTACGCTTAGGGAGACGGATGTTTGTGCGAAGTGTTTACAGTGACTTGTCTGTCATTCGTTTGAGGGCCATTAGTCTTTGGCGAGGATACTAGGTAGTGCTAGCGACGTATCCATTTAAGCCGAGTGAAAGCAAAGTGATAGGTAAAGAGCTTGTCACGTCTTTTCAGTTTTAGAAAAGAATATTGATAGTTAAACTCTTTATTGTTGAAGAAAACGTATTGTCTTATTTTAAAAACGTCAAGAAGGCACTTTTTTGTTTTCTTAAACGTTGTCCCACACTAGAATTTCTCCGGTGTCATGGGTGCGTTTACAGACATACATTTTACACCCAGACCCGAAAGAACTACCTGCACACTTGTTTGTTATGCAGACTTTTTGCAAACAAAAATTCTTCTTATGAACGTTTTCAGCTCTATAATCACAAGGGACGGCGTGGTGATTACAGGCCCTAAATTTTCCAATACTTCGGAGCTTTCATGGTCGCAGAATTTCTACGGTAGGAGTAGGAGGACACGCTGCGATAGTGTTGGTCAGCCCCCTGATGGAGGAGTCACCGAAGACGCGGCATGGCGCCCTCACTTTCCAGCTGACGTATATACCTAAGAAATAGATAGCAGTAGAGTTTTCACTGTCTTCGATTACAGAGCAGAGTTTACTAAGACATTGGGTAAATTCAGGTAGATTATCTGCACGATCAGTGGGCATGTAAACACTAAAAACTATCACAAATCTGTTATTTAATTCCAACTTAACAGCCAATAAACGCACATCACCACAATGTAATACACTTGCCGATTGAAAGGCGTCTTTCTTCCACAATATAGCTAGGCCACAGCTGACGTCCCCGTGCCACAAAAATTTACATTAATACTATTTAGCAAGGATAAATCATGAGATAGCAACCAGGTTTCCTGCAAAGTTATGACATTTGCCATGTTGCATAAATGTCTAACGCTCTCAATGGAACGTTTCAACGATTTACAGTTGAAGGATATGAACAAAGTCAAACAACTTGTTTTTATTAAACATTAAATGCAAATGGTCAGGCGTCCATAGATTCTTAATATACTCTAAACCCGGTCCTGAAAGGCGTCGTTAACAAAAGTCACGTAGGAGCCGACAGTAAGGAACTTATCTCACAACTATATGTTTACAGTTACAATACTGAATAGCCGCCATATTATAGCCCTTATCTCTTCTTAATAGGGCTGTATAGTTGTCCTTGAAGTTTCATCTTCTTAAAGGGTCCTCGATGTCCTCTGAATGTCTAGACTGAATGGGATTGTAAATTATTTGTCGTTGTTATTCAAAAATTAATTGTGTTATATTTAAATGGCAATGTTTGATTATTGAGAAGAAAAATTAAAATCACAATGAATGATATAGCAATCAGTACAAATAATCATAGTAATGTCTTAGGTTTTCGCGATTATTACTCATTATAATAAAACACTTTTAAACGGATTACATCACGTATATTATAGATTTTTGTCCTGACGTTTCGAACACTGCAGGGTTCGTGGTCGCAGGACTAAGGTGACAGGCGTCGTTACAGATTTTTAAATATTATTTAATATTATCTATGATACAATTTTAATGGCTGCTTTTTAATTTCAATAGCCTTACGAAACATTCTGGATACATATCGGTTCTCTTTCGCGAGGACTTGAGGTTGATCAAAACGAAGATAATGGTTAGGTTTGCGTAAGGCATGTTCATACACTGCAGACTTTGTGGAACGTCTATGCTTGACGTCAGCTATGGGTTCTTTTATTCGGGTGGCTATACTACGCTTTGTTAGCCCTATGTATGACAAACCACAATCACAGTCAATCTTGTAGACTCCTGCATCTTGTAAAGGTATGTGAAATTTTACCGGTTTGAGAAGTTGGCTGATCTTCTTATGCGGCTTGAATTAAGTTTTGATGGAATCACGCTTCAAGATATAATCAACACCAATATACCAAACAATCTATTGTCATCTCTTCGAGTCCTGTTATTGATCACAGATTGTTTAGTTTAGTTTTGACAAATACTGCTTCAAATATGTGTAACCTACAACGACGGAAACGTCAGTATAGTATGGCTCAATGTATTTTGACCGAAACATTGCCCTGACCTCACCTCTTAATAGATAATGAATTCCCTACTGGTTGAGTCCGTGTGGTGTCCGGAAGTCCGTGTGGTGTCCGGATTAAGAATATAGCACCACTCCATCTCCTACCGTGGATGTCGTAAAAGGCGACTAAGGGAATCTAAACCAGGGGGATGGGGAGCAGCGTCCCTTTTGTGAACCGATAGCCATACTGCGCTCACCAACCCGCCTGCCAAGCGTGGTGAGTATTGGCAAATACCCCCCAAAATGATGACACAGTTGTGAAATCTATGGGGGAGGCCTTTGTTCAGCAGTGGACGTATAAATGGCCGATATGACGAGTTCCCCCAATAGATTACTCCACTACACTACACTACAGAGCCCACGATGCCATGATATGCTGTATGTATTTCGTCCACTCCTATAACTGGCGTAAGTTTATATTATTGCATTAAGTAGTAACCTACTTAGCGCCGGCATGTACTTATATGTACTTTCTTCATTCGACTAATGAAGTACTCCCACATAGAATATAGGAAGAGAATGAGATAGCCAATACAAAATTAAAGTACAATTTGACTACAGTTACCGACTAGATAGAGAATCGTGGACCGATTTGCCTAAACAGTAAAGATTACAAGCCATTAAATCGGCACCTAGTATATCATCATCATCATCATATCGGCAGAAGAACGTCCACTGCTGATTAAAGGCCTCCCCATTTATTTCCACAACGACCGATTACACGCCGCCTACATTCGACGACTCGCAATGCCCTTTTCCAGGTCGTCTGTCTATTTCGTTGGAGGTCGTCCCACGCTACGCACGCTACATTTAATGACGTAAATAAAATTGACATTACCACTAATATAAACAGCCTTTTCCTGACCCCAGTAGATGCAAATGACGTAATAAAACATATTAACTCTTTAAATGACACTAACGCTACTGGATATGACGGAATTACTACACAAATAATAAAATTATGCGCTAAAAGCATAGCGACTCCGCTAAGTTCCATAGTAAATCTCTCATTTGAAGAAGGAATCTTTCCTACTAGGCTAAAACAATCCATAGTTATGCCATTATTTAAAAAGGGAAATCGTACAGATATGGGCAATTACAGGCCTATCACACTGATACCAGTTATTGCAAAAATTTTTGAGATGGTAATGTCTGAAAAAATTAGCTGTTTTATGAATAAAAATAATCTTCTAACAGATAACCAGTTTGGCTTCAGAAAGAGTAATTCGACTTCACTGGCTTGTTTTTCCTTAATAAAACAGATAACTGAAGCGCTCAATAATAAAATGTCGGTATTGTCAGTGTTTCTTGACATGAGCAAAGCGTTTGATTTTGTCCCACATAATCGTCTGCTTTGTAAATTAGAAAAATACGGCATAAGAGGCAAATCACATAACTGGCTTGAGAGCTATTTGTCGAATCGAAAGCAATCAACCGTTATTTAAAAAATGAATAATAATTTGGAGAAAACATATTATAGTTCAGAACTAAAATTAAATAGCTGTGGTGTCCCTCAAGGAAGCGTGTTAGGGCCTTTGCTATTTATAATATACATTAATGACCTTAGCACGATCCTAAAACATAATTGTACACTATTTGCTGACGATACCACATTAACCATAAAATGTCTTAATAGAACTGACTTAGAAAATGACACCAATAATGAATTGTTAAACGCAATAAAATGGTTAGAGTCAAATAATATGCACGTGAATATCGAAAAGACGAAACTAGTTAATTTCCAAACATACAATTCTATCGTAAAACCTCCTACAATACGATATAACAATTCATTATTGCAACCAGTAGCATCTACCGTATTTTTAGGAATAGTTATAGATAATCATTTAAATTGGAAAGAACACGTAGACAAAGTTTGCAGTAAAATTGATAAATTTGTATTTGCCCTTCGTAAACTAAAACGAATAACCAATAAAGAAACAACCCTAAGCGCTTACCATGGCTATGTTTCATCAGTACTGCGTTATGGCATTGTGATATGGGGTAATTCTGTGGAGGTGAATAGAGCATTCATTGCACAAAAAAAATGTGTCCGAGCCATATATGGGGCAGAATACTTGGACCACTGTAGACCTTTATTTAAAGCGCAAAAAATTCTTCCACTTCCATGCTTGTATAAATTTGAAATTTGTTTATTTGTCAAGAGATATGCTCATTTGTTCCCATTATATGAACACATTTCCAAGAGAGTAAACAACAGGAATCCAAATAAACTACTTGTACCTGTCCAAAGACTACATTTGTACAGCAGAAATACCTACTGTATGGCAATTAAAATTTTCAATAAGTTACCACCTCACTTCAGATTGTTACCCCTTAATAAATTAAAGAGTCAATTGTTTTCCTGGCTTCTAGACAAATGTTTTTATTCTATTAATGACTTTTTTAATCAAAAATTTTGACATTCAATCTGTATAATTTCAATAATTAACAACAACAAATACCTAACATTTAATTAATGAAAATTTCATAATGTATGATTTGAATTGGAATTTATAATTTAATTTACTTTAGATTATTATATAGGATTTCATAATTAGATGCTATATTAATATTTCTACACCGGGAACGGTAGTATATGTGAATCTACTTAAATATTTAAGATCTCAATGTACCATGTACTCAGAAATAAATATATAAATAAATAAATAAATAAAAATACGTTTTCCAGTGCGCAATCTCCACTGAAGAATTTTTCTGCTCCAATGACCATTAGTTCTAAAAATGTGGCCTAGCCATTGCCACTTCAGCTTACTAATCCTTTCATGTGGGCTACTTTGGTTCTTCTACGGATCTCCTCATTTCTAATTGTTTGGAATTATACATCAGAATGTACTATAAGCCAAATATATAATTCCAATACATAGGCCAATTCATATGCATATTATGATAAAAATATACCGAAAAGTTAGTAAAAGAAAATGTTATTACAACTTCAAAACCTCGTTCGCTCACCGACTCGCACGAATTCGATGAAATATTTCTTGTGAAGCGAATTCGATTCGGAATTCCTGTGACCCAATTTCGTTCCTTCAAACAAAATGATTTTACTTTATTGGTATAGAGGGAACCGCAAAACATAAGTATGAAATAAATTAATGTGTATTATTTCATAGCAATACAGATAAAAGAAAAGCGAATTTGTATTTGGTTGCTAGTATTGGTTTGAAGTGTCTGTAAGGAGATCTTTCAACGATATATACGATATAATGATACATGTAAAGGTACATGAAACATGTAGCATAACGTATGAAACGGTCTTTTGAAGAAATCACCATAGCAGTTTTAAGTTAACCTGTTCGACTTGACGTACAACGCTACCATCAGGTCGTGCTATTTGTGTAGACCATATTATGTGAACACCTAAAACCATTAGAAAGATAATGAAATCTATGTGTATATAGTTATAGTATTTATATTTCTTTGTAATATTACAGTACATTAATGTCACTAATACAGCCAATTCCGCTCATAAAAAAAAAATTATTTGTCCCACAATTTTTCAGAACTTCTTTTGGCATTTCTTCTCAGAGATTGTCATGTAATTGCCCTCCGTTGTTTCAATATGACGTGTAAAAGTGTCTGTTAGGACCTAATTACTGAACAAAACATTTTATTATAAAAAAAAAATCGTTAACGCTAGGTGGGCTGCCTCCTGGGAGGGGCGGAGAGGCACGCCAGACTCCCATGGTATTCTTAACATTTACCTAGGTCTGGGGGTGCGATGTTTGTCGTGTAGGTATTGGACCACAGTCCTAGCAGGTATCCGCCCGTTACTTGGTCTGAGCCCCATCCCTGTGCGACCTGGCCAGCCGCACAGTCCTACGCGATTACTACTTTATTATGACATATTTATCTTCCCACGCAAATCCTAAAAATCTACTAAAGGAATAGGTACGGGTTACTATTGTACTTATATAATACATTAAGGAATGTTAAATTATTTAATTTGTGGGGCACATCGCTCGTAGATCGAATCGCTGATGGGGCCGAAAAGTTCTCGAGTGGCGATCGCGTAAATTCTCGCGACTCGATGGGCGCAGAACTGGTTACTGTGGTGGTCTTTGAGGGAGGCCTATGTCCAGCTGTGGACGTATTCCGGACGAAATGATGATGATGCAATGGACCAGAAAAAACATTCGATGATTTTGCCAATATTTTGTCTGTAATTATAATCATGCTAAGCAAGCAAACTTTATATTACATAATGATATCAAGTGTCGTAGCTATCTACGATGGCCTACGGCGTAGATAGTTACGTGAAAGAAGCGTAGAGACTGGGAGTCAAAGGGTGAGCAAAATTATGAGCGTAAGTAGTGCGTATTGACAGATGGAAGCGTAAGGTCACGCTTAGACTCGTTTCTGAATCTCACCCTTAATCCTTAATCTAAGAGTGTTTCATAAATCCAATACTTAATCTTTAAATCAAGTTAACTACTCGAAATTATGTTTACTTTTGTATAATGAAGCTGGTTTTATGTAAATTGGCATCGTAAATTTTAATACGCTTATGCTGATATTGTCTGTAGACTAAAGGTGTTCTTGAAAATATTTTTTATGTTTTTGCTTACTTGAGAGTGTGATGTGCCTTTATATTTAGATTTAATGCCAAAACTGTCTTAGTAAATTTAAAAGTAGGTATATTTTATGTAAAACCAGCAACCTTCAAGTAACACGCATTTATGTGTGGCTTCGGAATTTAAGATCACATTGACGTAAGATTAAATGAAATGAAATGACTAAAATCGGGCGTAGCCTGGCACAAATCGGTGTCCGATTAAAATTGGTTGTCTGGCGGCCTGAAGCAGCGGTTTATACACACCTTACCAATATCATCAACATCATATCAGCCAAAGGACGTCCACTGCTGATTGGGGATATCTTTGATCCTTCCCCGTCCTTCTTCTTTATCCTTTTATTGTTTTTTAGGATGAGCTTCTTGCATACATCTCGAGGGGGATGAGGATGCTTAATCGGACAAAAAATCCTTTTTATTACTTCTTTTTTTCAATTTTAAAAACGTTGCCCCACACTCGGATTTCTCTTGTGTGGTGTGTGCGTTATGCAGCTTTTCGTATTACTACAAACAACAAGCCCGTGCTGGTTGTCAGTGTTTATCAAATATTTCGTATTCATTCGCCGTCTAGACAAACAAGAAATTAACTATCCAGGTACTAAAATCACTAGACACACAACTAATTTTCCAATTTTAGATAAATAAATATGTTTTACTTACTTTATATGACACGACAATGGTTCTTTATAATATAAATTAATATTCCAGTCGCGTCCGAGCAACTTTTCAATTATTGTTAAATTTGGCTTAAAACAAAAATTGCTAGTTGTAAACAATCACGTTGTGGTACGATTTAAATGAATGATTTAGAGGTGACGTCACCAAAACTGCTAAGAAAATGACATTGTTTGAAACAAGCAGTTAAGCTTGTTTTATGGACGTTGTGGTAAGAAAAGGCAAAGTGATATTAAAATAATACTGCTTTAAGATATGGTGGTAAGCCCAGGGGGCCAACTCGTTTAATACTGGAAATGTATTGCTTGATAGGCTACATATCAGCGTGTACAGGTGCTTACTAAATATAAACATAAACACATAACATTATTTACCGTCATTTATATCACATATTATTAGATAAAGTTATTCCATTAGTATGGATGGTTGGTTTAGAATCGCAAAACGAAATCTCCTCGAAACTAGAAAAGCAAACTCAGTTATTTAAAAAAGTCTTAATTGTTCAGTGGTACGGTCGATTGTCGTTCGGCCTCGGTGTCCAACTCACTTACTTACACATGCCTCTATCGAGCGCGTCTGCGATGACGTCTCGCAAAGGCACTCACTCACACATGCGTCCACGGAAGGCGTCTGCGATCGCGTCTCGCAAGAGCACAAGTCTTGCGAGCCCAGTGGATCTATACGTTTGTGTGCATTTTGAGTCTATGACTTGTCAATACTTCTAAATACTCAATACGCGATTGTACGCAGATGAGATACTAGGTTTTAAGAAGCCTTGGGAGAAACCTCGTCTTAAAACCTGTTTCAGCGTATACGTCTCACTTATAGTGACTCCTGACTAAGAGAATCAGCGCAGCCTTCACGATGCAGAGAAGTAATTACTTCGCATCATTGCTATCACTCCCCCATCATTTGCAACAAGCAGCAAGCAGCAAGTCATACTGCCAGCCAGCAATCTCGGCTTCAAGGTTATACCACACCCCTCCAGCAAATGCAAGCCTGAAGCCATTTTCTTTTGAATTGTTAAGGATCAGACAATCTCGTGTATGTGACATAATGCCGCGTGCTCACGGTAATAATGTTCGAAAGTCAAATTGGTCACCAAAATTCCATCGTATAAATTCGTGGTTCATTCCGTATTGGAAAGCGCTCGTAACTTACTGTTGGTATTCAATTTGGTTTCAGTTATTTGCCGTTATTTTTTATACAACCATACACAAATATTTTCATATTATTATGATTAAACACAGCATTTTAAAATAATAATCACAATGGAAAAACATATTAAAACACCATAAATAAACATATAGGTAATGATACCTTGAGTTAGCAACACAGCACAGGCTTTGTTTACATTTGGTATCGCGTCTCGTTGGCCTTCCTTTAGATCATTATGTCTTACGAATAGGTGAGTTAGTAATAATGTTTATGATTTTAACACCATCGAAATAAAATGTAGAGAAATATGATTTCGAGACTGTCATATTTATTTTTACAACATAAAATAAATTGTATTTACAACTGTACCAATACCACCTCCTATCACATTGTGCATTAGGCTTTACAATGTGTCAACTCGTCATTGAAATTGCATTTGGTTCTATATCCACGTTTAGATATTTTACAAAATGTTATTTTATCAAATTTTCACGTGCTATTTGCAATTAAAACATATTAATCTATATAATATTTAATAATGAATCTGTTTGTTTTTAAAATAATAATTGTCACAAAATATAAAAATGATATTGCTTTTGTTTCTGAATATAATAAAATGTTTACAAATATTATAAAACGAATAAAACGTTTTTTAAATGTATATCAATGAGAATAAAAGAGAGATAGAACGGCTCAATTGCGCAGAGATATGTGACAATTACAAACTATTTTTATATTATATTTTAAAAGATATATATATTTCACCATAGGCTATTTACATAATTGCACATGGGGTTTAAAGTTCTATTGAGCATCTATAAATCAACTTTATCTGTTATTATCTTTTCTTTATTGCGATCGTGACATAATTACTGTACATATAAAAAACGCATTCCAAGCTTAAAACGATTTTACATGGCATAGCGATAAGGGCCCTGAGAGACCGACGACCATTACAACTACCCAACTTATATAGATATTAGCTTGCAGTGCCTCGCAGCAGTGTCACAGCCGGTACCATGATTAGCCAAAAAATACCGACAAACCGGTGGCACATCGCTCAACATTGAATGCTAAGGATGCAAATTTTGTTTATTGATCGTGCGAAAGAGTGTGCATCAGAGACCTTCGCCTGTATTATCTATCGATAAATACGTAATACCAAAATGATGTTTGTGAGGGCCAGTCGACTGCTGCGCTCCGGGTCGCGAGTTCGATTCCTCGCACGTCGCAAGTCTAAATAATTAGCCTAAAATGCTTTATAACAACGATCTCTAACCCCAAAATAATTTAAACAAAAATAAGATTTAAAACTAAAACCAAGTAAACCAACCAAAAAAGTAAAAGTACCAAGTACCAAAAAAGTACAAACAAGACACAAGTTTGAAGAAAATTTCACCAAAATAAAAAACTAATGAATACATTTTTCGTAGTCGAAGGCCGAGAATCGTTGGTTTATGAATCACGGTTAGGAAATGTATTTATTAGTTTAACACTGTCTTTTGTTTTTAAATCGATTTTTTATTAATAATATTTATTATTCTTCATATTCCATTCATTTATTTATCGACAAAGACGGCAATTAATTAATTAAATCAAACTTTCATTGCCAGAACGCGTGAACAAAAATAATAGCGTTAAAGTAAAGCATTTTTTTGCCCAATCTGTTCAGGTATGCCAGACCCCAGTGGTTTACGCCTATAATTCCATGACTCTGCCAGCCTTTTTCTTACTCCACTGAGTTTTCTTTTTCATTTATAATTACGATTCATTAAGGCGGTCGTTTTGCGTCAATTCATTCAAATGACCGAGAAGTGAGAAAATTTGTGATTTTTATTGTTTGATCGTCGTCGTTAATTATTATGGAAACCTTTAGTCGGGTTTTGAATCATTGAATTTTATAATTTCGATTATAGTTGTTATTTAATTTTTACTAAAAATGTTCGAAAAATTAATAAATTTTAAATTATTATTATGTTGTTATTGCAAGAAACCACATGATGATGTCCAACGAATGAGAAAATACGAGTACTGTGAACTTGTATAATTGTCCTGAGCTTAATAAAATGTTTACAATTTTATTATATTCTATTTTATTTATTTAAATAAAACTTAACAGTATTTGGTTACAACACTTACATATTACGAGTAGTTTCATAACGAAAAATAATAAACAGCTTACCCAGCGTTTAAAATCTTCTTTATGGATCTAAATATTTCATATTGCCCATAACATACCTTAACATCTTTAGGACGTTAATATTTCCTTTTATAACAAGATCATCACCATAATCTATTATTATCTTTATTTTTGACTGCTCAGATAGCGTAAACATTCACAAGTACGCTAATTGCTGCTCCTGCTATGAAGAGCTCCTCATGAGATCAAAGCTAGATTGCTCTACTTGAGATGATTGGCAACCTATGTTTGAGTACCTACTAGTAAAGCTTCTTTGCGTGGTATGCTGTATATTTAGGATCATATTCTTTCTTTACCTTTCTAAAGATTTTCCTAAATGAAATAAGTATTTTTAGATACTTCAGTTAAAGTAAGGCCCTTGTTTATTATCCGTTACCATATTTGTGATTGATCTTGAAGGAGTTAAGGTAACTTACGCCTTAAGATTTGATTAACAAATATAAGATGAACCATTGAGCTTTTACAATTTGACAGCAACTCTTAAAATACCGCGCCCAAGAACTGCGATCTGTGAATTGATACAAGACTGACGGCTGAATACTGAAACGCCACTCGAATGTTTAAGACGTCTCAAATAGTTGAGTGAGATTTCAATATTAAGTGACGTTTCAGTATTTTGCCGCCACGTTAGCGATTGTAACTTCATTAATATTTCTTATGGAGTGATCATTTAGGCAAGTCAGATTTATACCGTAAATTTTATGATGGTTCGTGTAACTACATGGTATTTTTGAAGGGAAACGTTTCTAAACACGTTTCGGCTGGGGATTCTTTACACAAAATCAGAAACAAACGGACGCACCGCATTGGCTAGGCAGCGCATATTGTAAGTTCATATATCTGTCGCGTGCTACCGACACAAAATTTTCTTTTAAATATAACAATACCTTACAATAAATATTCTCCTGTGTTGTGGCTACAGTTTACGGACATAAATCTCATGTGTACGAAAACCCTGACCCGGAACAGCTACTAGTAAGCCACACGAATATATATTGGTTCCGCGTGGCGCGCCACTGTGTCAACTGCCGTCAATCACAAAAGTGCTTATACATATAAGCATATAAATCACAGCCAAATATAAAATCACGATAAAACCATTAGCAACTCTTGTTCTTGTAACTGTTCAAAGCAGACAATTGGTATACTTGACTTGATTGGCGCGTACAAATGAAAGAGCCTCATTCAAGAGGGTATGTGGAGCGTTCTTGGGTTAAGCTGTTTCTTTTTATGTAAAGGATGCTAGAGATGTGTGGTACGCAATTTAGGGTAAACAGGCCTTTTACTTGTACGTAATTAGTTCTTACACTTTATACTTTAAATGAATTTATGAGTATTTTTCTTATCCTTTTGCCAAAACCATTGCAATATGTCTAACATATTATTACGCTAGCCCCAAGTAACTGGGTTCCAAGGCAGGAAGAAGTAAAGCTGGTACTTTTGTCTGAATCTAATTAACTAAACAATACATTTAAGAGCTTTAGTAGTATTCGAGTACCTGTGAATACGGGTCGAGTGATAACTAAAGACTGGCGTACATGGACTTGAAACTGTAGACGTGTGAATTAATATAAACAAGTCTTGTTGAGGGATATGTACCCATAACACACAAGGTAAGGTGAAGGTAATTTGTATCCCGATGTAAGGCGACACATGTTGAAGCAGTGACGGAGGGTGGCGGCAGAAGGTGAGCTTAATTAATTGTGTGAGTGATGGCCACGCTGGCATGTTATATATCGATGTCTACCGAACTGTTGAAAATTTAGTGTGTTAGTGGGCCTGTCTACAGCCTACCTAATAAAAAATTAAGCAAATCACCCCTTTTTTCGTGGGAAAACCCTCATGGACTTTCCGCCCTGAGAGGGGTAGCAGGA
This sequence comes from Diloba caeruleocephala, assembly GCA_947459985.1. Classification (NCBI taxonomy): domain Eukaryota; kingdom Metazoa; phylum Arthropoda; class Insecta; order Lepidoptera; family Noctuidae; genus Diloba; species Diloba caeruleocephala. The sequence goes on from OX381614.1 coordinate 6,610,912, forward strand.
AACCCAGTGTTCCTTCTACTTAACCTGTCTATGGCTGTGAGTGCGATATCTAACCGCTAGGCATTGGGCCGCATTCGCATGTGTGATCTGGCCAGATGCATATTTCTCGAGAGAGGCACTTGCAGATCACAGTGCACTGCCGTCTCGGCCCTGCTCATGTGTGGGCGCTAAGTTATTCGCCCGCAGTCCGCATCTCATTGAGACCGGAAATCAGTCAGCGCCCTCTGACGAGCCCAGTGCGTTAGTTGCGGCGAGGAATAAAGGTGTTCTCTTCCCGCCCCCGCTCCGCAAATGAACCCTGAAAATCACAAGTCTTATAAAACCAAAGTTTATGAATAGTTATTAAACACCAGAAACACGATGTTAATAGCCCAGGAATTATATAAAAAAAGTAAACTATTTGGAAGATTTCGGAGATAACCTAGTACCAGTTAATATAGAACAAACTTGGTTAAGGCACTAACTGTACTATTGCTTTGTACTCATCATATCGTGTTTCGCTGCGTGGTGTCGCGGAAGTTTACGCGTCGAGTAAAAACGTCGATAACAACACCCTTCGACCAAAATTCTTCCCTTAAGAAGGTGTCCAGATGTTGAGTCGGATCCCGCACCTCAAACGATTTGAAGTTTACGTTATGGCGCGATTCCAAGGCCTCTCAAGGCCCATTTGTCTTATCCTTTAACGTACGTAGCTTTGTGTACGTAGCAGTTAAAATCAGAGCCCATTTATGAACTCTGCACTGCCCTGTGCCTAGCTCAAGATAACATGTTGCAGACGAAGCGCAAGCGCCTGTCGGTAAGGTGCATTGAGGAACATCGTGGGGTGTATGCTGGTAAGAAAGTAGGCACCCCTAGAGTAGAGGAAACGGGCACGTTTATCGTTTAACGTGTAACTAAGATTTTTCTCTAAGGTGCCGAAAAGGTTTTACTTAAAGTAACGGATTTTTATACCTGTTAGTCATGTAGAGTTGCTTTCTTAACGTGTTCTCTCTCTGGGTGTATTCACGCAAGTACAACGAAAATCATAATGCCCTCGCGGGCTACATTTGTAACTATTCCTTAAGAATTGAAAAAAAATCGCATAAATGTATCACTTTTTTAACAACACCCGAGCACTTACACATACACATACACATACATGTTTATCATAAAAAAGGACATGTATTTTGTATATGCAATGCTTTCCAGTTCAGGGTATTGAATAAAAATCCGACCGCATGAATATTAAAACGTGCGATGTAACAGAGTTTGAAGCAAATGAAACGAATCATTTGCAAAATAAAGCTGAAATATTGTAACAACTGATGTTGTAGATATGACGTATTTTGTCAGTAAATAACATGCGATGGTTCACTTTACTTTTAGGGAGTGCTCTTGCGGACTATTGCATTCCATCGTGCGATTTTTTATGCAATCCATATGTGCTTATTCGCCTGATGGTAATAAAAATTCAACATGAACTTCCTCCGCCCCGGGAAAGGGCGAAGGGGCATGCTGGACATATGGACACGGTATGAACCGGCTAAAACCACTGGTGAGGTTATCTTCGGCACCGCAGGGGGGTTAGAAAGTCCCGCGTGGCTCACACTACACTCGTCAACTCGTGGCATTAGTTATTTAGAATTTTATGCTCAGTAATTTCACTAGCTACAGTTCAAATCAAAATACATTGATGACTAAAGGTTAAACATTACTTCTTGGTGGCAGAATAACAAGCACTGTGGTCGGCCCGAACTCTTGCAATAAAACACCTACTACCTGTATTATATACGTAGTATGTAGTTAGGCATAACTTTTAATGACATAATATTTTTTAGCATACTGCTTAGATAGCCCAAATGATAGTTACACACTATCATTTGGGCTATATTTTGCGGTCTTACTTTGATTCGCATTAAGTTATAAGGCATATTTATTTGCTAATAGTTATTAGATATAAATATCATAAGGCATAATTGGGCATAGTCACAAATTTTATGTTGAATGTTACTAATTTTTTTTTTTTTTTTTTTTTTTGTTGGGCTTCTCGCATACATTTCTGGGAAATGTGGTTGCTTAACCGGTCATTTGCTGGCGAAGCCAAAAGAGGCCTCCAGCCAGGCTTAAATTAAATATTAAAAACTAAGCAACTTTCGCTAAGGGCGCCCCCTGCGGGACACGGACCTCGGCTTAGGGCGTTGCTGGGGATATCAAGCTATTTTTTTGGGGACAGCTGGATCGGTTTTATTTAAATTGTATTAGGGACATTTAAAGCTACAGGCTCGGCACGGGCCGGCGCGAGCAAGAGACGGGAGGGAGCGCGAGCAAGAGACGGGAGGGAAGTGTTACTAATGATAAAAATAGTTATTATATACAATATAACTTGGGTTCTCCACTGTGACAGTAGGTTAAGGTGCGGCAGAGGTGGCCCTCAGGCCACCCTAAGCTGCGAAGTTGTTTATTTTACATACGAAAGTACACCTAGCGCAAACAGTAAACCGACATGTAACAATCTGCAATAGTGTATACGTAAGGAGTTAATTATTCGGGCTTATTATTTGTATGCCGACGAACATTATGCTTTAATATTGTTTTGCGTTTATAATATTTTGCTTTAGAATTATAGTAAAAAAAGCCTAAATATTTATGCAGAATTAATACTATGCGTAACGACCATTAGGATAAGTATGCCATGCCATGGTACTATAACATAACATTTTATACGAATCAATAGTGAACCATAATATTCCGTGAGAAAGTGAGATTCTGCTTACATGGGAAGCGAATATTTCTTTCGTTCCATCGAACGAACGAACATTCGATTCGTCGCACTGAATGCAAATTTTTATTTATAATAAAAATGAATACACTATACATAATAAATACACATATAGAGGGCTGTTTGCGGTCAAAGTAAATGTACATGACGGCCGACCGCAGCATTCCAATGTAGGAAATTATGCGATTTATAAAATATCGTTCGTTAGAAACGAATTTATTTTATTTAATGTCAGTTAGGTATAACTTTTTTTACAGATTACACACTTTAAAATCCTGTAGATGTGTGTACTTATCCTAATGGTCGTTACGCATAGTATTAATTCTGCATAAATATTTAGGCTTTTTTTACTATAATTCTAAAGCAAAATATTATAAACGCAAAACAATATTAAAGCATAATGTTCGTCGGCATACAAATAATAAGCCCGAATAATTAACTCCTTACGTATACACTATTGCAGATTGTTACATGTCGGTTTACTGTTTGCGCTAGGTGTACTTTCGTATGTAAAATAAACAACTTCGCAGCTTAGGGTGGCCTGAGGGCCACCTCTGCCGCACCTTAACCTACTGTCACAGTGGAGAACCCAAGTTATATTGTATATAATAACTATTTTTATCATTAGTAACATTCAACATAAAATTTGTGACTATGCCCAATTATGCCTTATGATATTTATATCTAATAACTATTAGCAAATAAATATGCCTTATAACTTAATGCGAATCAAAGTAAGACCGCAAAATATAGCCCAAATGATAGTGTGTAACTATCATTTGGGCTATCTAAGCAGTATGCTAAAAAATATTATGTCATTAAAAGTTATGCCTAACTACATACTACGTATATAATACAGGTAGTAGGTGTTTTATTGCAAGAGTTCGGGCCGACCACAGTGCTTGTTATTCTGCCACCAAGAAGTAATGTTTAACCTTTAGTCATCAATGTATTTTGATTTGAACTGTAGCTAGTGAAATTACTGAGCATAAAATTCTAAATAACTAATGCCACGAGTTGACGAGTGTAGTGTGAGCCACGCGGGACTTTCTAACCCCCCTGCGGTGCCGAAGATAACCTCACCAGTGGTTTTAGCCGGTTCATACCGTGTCCATATGTCCAGCATGCCCCTTCGCCCTTTCCCGGGGCGGAGGAAGTTCATGTTGAATTTTTATTACCATCAGGCGAATAAGCACATATGGATTGCATAAAAAATCGCACGATGGAATGCAATAGTCCGCAAGAGCACTCCCTAAAAGTAAAGTGAACCATCGCATGTTATTTACTGACAAAATACGTCATATCTACAACATCAGTTGTTACAATATTTCAGCTTTATTTTGCAAATGATTCGTTTCATTTGCTTCAAACTCTGTTACATCGCACGTTTTAATATTCATGCGGTCGGATTTTTATTCAATACCCTGAACTGGAAAGCATTGCATATACAAAATACATGTCCTTTTTTATGATAAACATGTATGTGTATTTCCGTGTGGTGTCCGGATTAAGAATATAGCACCACTCCATCTCCTCCCGTGGAGGTCGTAAAAGTCGACTAAGGGACTCTTAACCAGAGGAATGGGCAGCAGCGTCCCTTTTGCTGAGCAGTAGCAACTCTGCGCTCACCAACCCGCTTGCCAAGCGTGGTGAGTATCGGCAAATTCCCCCCAAAATGACAACACAACATAAGCACCGGCCCCCAGTTCCCGGCAGCCCCGCCATTCCTGGTCATGGTAGCGGCCACGGAAACGGCGGGGCAGGGGGTGCTAAGAATCTCCGGATGGGATCCGGCTACCACCCAAACCGAAAACTGGCCCTGGTGACATATAACACACGCACACTGAGGGCAGACGAAAAGATTGTTGAGCTGGAAGAAGAAATAGATAAGTTGCACTGGGATATCATGGGTCTATCAGAAGTCCGAAGAGAGGGGGAAGACACGATAACCCTGAAATCCGGCAACTTATTCTACTACCGGGAAGGCGAACATCTGTCTCAAGGTGGTGTCGGGTTTCTCGTCCGCAGGTCCCTCATTAACAGTATAGTGGCCATCGAAAGTGTGTCGAGCAGGGTAGCGTACCTTATACTCAGAATATCCAAGAGATATTCGTTGAAGGTCATACAGGTCTACGCACCGACCTCGACACACCCAGATGATGAAGTAGAGAGTATGTATGAGGACGTAAGTAGGGCCATACATACCTCGAAGACACATTTCACTGTTGTGATGGGGGACTTCAACGCAAAACTGGGCACTCGATGCGATGGTGAGTTGAGAGTGGGGCAATTTGGATATGGGCAACGGAACCCCAGGGGACAGAGGCTGGCCGACTTTTTGGAAAAGGAGGGACTCTTTATGATGAACTCCTTTTTCCAAAAGCCGCCTCACAGGAAGTGGACCTGGATGAGTCCCGATGGTTCCACGAGGAATGAGATTGACTTCATCATGACCAATAAAAGACAAATATTCAATGATGTCTCTGTGATCCACAGGGTGAAAACCGGTAGTGATCACCGAATGGTAAGAGGCACATTGAATATTAATCTCAAAGTTGAGAGGTCTCGTCTGATGAGGTCTACGCTCCGGCCCTCTAGTGCTCATATCCAAAACCCCGAGAGCTTTCAACTCGAACTCCAAAACCGCTTCGAGTGCCTGGAACATTGCGTATCTGTGGACGATTTAAATGGTAGGTTTGTAGAAACTGTCCAAACGGTTGGGTCTAAGTTCTTTAAAGCCCACCGTAAAGGTAGACCAAAAAAGTTCTCCGATCACACTCTCGACCTTATGGCAGAAAGACGCGCCATGACGCTGCAGTCTTCCGATGATGCTGAAGCATACCGACTGCTCAATAGACGGATATGGAAGTCCTTGCGGCACGATATCCGCACCTTTAACACTAACGGTGTTAAAGAGGCGATTGAGCGGAATCAAGGCTCCAAAGTGTTCGCAAGAGACAAGTCTATTGGGCAAAGTCGTATTATGAAGCTGAAGAGACCGAGGACGGCAGTGTAGCGTCGACTAAGCCAGAGGTTTTGAGAGAGATTGAGAACTTCTACCGGCAGTTATACACCTCGGTTACTATACCTACCATTGGCTCTGACAAAGACCCGCGAGCCAAACTAACCCGACACTATACCGAGGATATCCCGGACATCAGCCTGTACGAGATTAGGATGGCCTTGAAACAGCTTAAAAATAACAAGGCGCCGGGTGGAGACGGAATTACGACAGAGCTTCTGAAAGCGGGTGGAACACCGGTACTTAAAGTCCTTCAGAAGCTATTCAATTCCGTCTTACTCGAGGGCACAACGCCGGAAGCGTGGAACAGAGGTGAGGTGGTGCTCTTCTTCAAAAAGGGTGATAACACCCTATTGAAGAATTATAGACCCATCTCACTTCTGAGCCATGTTTATAAGCTGTTTTCAAGGGTCATCACGAATCGTCTCGAGCGCAGGTTTGATGACTTCCAGCCTCCCGAACAAGCCAGTTTCCGAAAAGGTTTCAGTACCATAGACCACATCCATACGCTGCGGCAGGTTATACAGAAGACCGAGGAGTATAATCTGCCACTATGCTTGGCGTTTGTGGACTATGAGAAAGCCTTCGATTCGATCGAAACCTGGGCAGTGCTGCAATCTCTGCAGCGGTGCCAGATTGACTATCGGTACATTGAAGTGTTGAAGTGCTTATACAGAAACGCCACCATGTCGGTCCGAGTACATGAACAGAGCACGGGGGCAATTCCATTGCAGAGAGGTGTGAGCCAGGGGGACGTCATTTCCCCGAAACTGTTCACCGCTGCAATGGAGGATGCCTTCAAGCTACTGGAGTGGAAAGGATTCGGCATTAACATCAATGGCGAGTATATCACTCACCTTCGATTTGCCGATGACATCGTAGTCATGGCAGAATCGCTGCAAGAGCTCAGCACAATGCTCGATGATCTCAACAGAGTTTCCCAACAGGTGGGCCTTAAAATGAACATGGGCAAGACAAAAGTCATGTCAAATGTCCATGTCGTGCCCACCCGTTGGGAGCTCTGTTCTCGAAGTTGTTGACGAGTATGTCTACCTAGGACAAACTGTCCAGTTAGGTAGGTCCAACTTCGAGAAAGAGGTCAATCGTCGAATCCGACTCGGCTGGGCAGCGTTCGGGAAACTTCGCAACGTCTTTTCGTCAACAATACCGCAATGCCTCAAGACGCAAGTCTTTAACCAGTGTGTGTTACCAGTGATGACATATGGAACAGAGACGTGGTCACTCACAATGGGCCTCATAAGAAAGCTCAAGGTCACTCAGCGAGCTATGGAGAGAGCTATGCTTGGTATTTCTCTACGAGATCGAATCAGAAATGAGGAGATCCGTAGAAGAACTAAAGTTGTCGACATAGCTGAAAGGATTAGTAAACTGAAGTGGCAATGGGCAGGGCACATTGCTCGTAGAACTGATGGCCGTTGGGGCACAAAGGTTCTCGAATGGAGACCGCGCACCGGAAAACGCAGCGTGGGACGACCTCCAACGAGGTGGACAGACGATCTGGTGAAGGTCGCTGGGAGTCGTTGGATGAGAGCGGCATGTGACCGCTCGTTGTGGAAATCTAAGGGGGAGGCCTTTGTTCAGCAGTGGACGTCCTGTGGCTGATATGATGATGATGATGATGTATGTGTATGTGTATGTGTAAGTGCTCGGGTGTTGTTAAAAAAGTGATACATTTATGCGATTTTTTTTCAATTCTTAAGGAATAGTTACAAATGTAGCCCGCGAGGGCATTATGATTTTCGTTGTACTTGCGTGAATACACCCAGAGAGAGAACACGTTAAGAAAGCAACTCTACATGACTAACAGGTATAAAAATCCGTAACTTTAAGTAAAACCTTTTCGGCGCCTTAGAGAAAAATCTTAGTTACACGTTAAACGATAAACGTGCCCGTTTCCTCTACTCTAGGGGTGCCTACTTTCTTACCAGCATACACCCCACGATGTTCCTCAATGCACCTTACCGACAGGCGCTTGCGCTTCGTCTGCAACATGTTACCTTGATCTAGGCACGGGGCCGTGCAGAGTTCATAAATGGGCTCTGATTTTAACTGCTACGTACACAAAGCTACGTACGTTAAATGATAAGACAAATGGGCCTTGAGGGTGGAAAGGTTGGAATCGCGCCATAACGTAAACTTCAAATCGTTTGAGGTGCGGGATCCGACTCAACATCTGGACACCTTCTTAAGGGAAGAATTTTGGTCGAAGGGTGTTGTTATCGACGTTTTTACTCGACGCGTAAACTTTCGCGACACCACGCAGCGAAACACGATATGATGAGTACAAAGCAATAGTACAGTTAGTGCCTTAATTTGTTGTATATTAACTGGCACTAGGTCATTCTCCGAAATCTTCCAAATAGCTTACTGTTTTTATATAATTCCTGGGCTATTAACATCGTGTTGCTGGTGTTCAATAACTATTCATAAGCTTTGGTTTTATAAGACTTGTGAATTTCAGGGTTGATTTGCGGAGCGGGGGCGGGAAGAGAACACCTTTATTCCTCGCCGCAACTAACGCACTGGGCTCGTCGGAGGGCGCTGACTGATTTCTGGTCTCAATGAGATGCGGACTGCGGGCGAATAACTTAGCGCCCACACATGAGCAGGGCCGAGACGGCAGTGCACTGTGATCTGCAAGTGCCTCTCTCGAGAAATATGCATCTGGCCAGATCACACATGCGAATGCGGCCCAATGCCTAGCGGTTAGATACCGCACTCACAGCCATAGACAGGTTAAGTAGAAGGAACACTGTGGGTTTCCTGCTACCCCTCTCAGGGCGGAAAGTCCATGAGGGTTTTCCCACGAAAAAAGGGGTGATTTGCTTAATTTTTTATTAGGTAGGCCGTAGACAGGCCCACTAACACACTAAATTTTCAACAGTTCGGTAGACATCGATATATAACATGCCAGCGTGGCCATCACTCACACAATTAATTAAGCTCACCTTCTGCCGCCACCCTCCGTCACTGCTTCAACATGTGTCGCCTTACATCGGGATACAAATTACCTTCACCTTACCTTGTGTGTTATGGGTACATATCCATCAACAAGACATTTTTACATTAATTCACACGTCTACAGTTTCAAGTACATGTACGCCAGTCTTTAGTTATCACTCAACCCGTATTCACAGGTACTCAAATACTACTAAAGTTCTTAAATTTATTGTTTAGTTAATTAGATTCAGACAAAAGTACCAGCTTTTCTTCTTCCTGCCTTGGAACCCAGTTACTTGGGGCTAGCGTAATAATATGTTAGACATATTGCAATGGTTTTTGGCAAAAGGATAAGGCCACCGCTCCCGCTGCGGCTACGTCTTGTTTGGCTTGACTTGGCTGGGCTTGGCTTGGCTTGGCTTCGCTTGGCTTGGCTTGGCTTGGCTTGGCTTGGCGGAGCTTGGGCTTGGGCTTGGATTTGGGTTTAGGTTTGGGCTTGGGCTAGGGCTTGGGCTTGGGCTTGGGCTTGGGCTTGGGCTTGGGCTTGGGCTTGGGCTTGGGCTTGGGCTTGGGCTTGGGCTTGGGCTTGGGCTTGGGCTTGGGCTTGGGCTTGGGCTTGGGCTTGGGCTTGGGCTTGGGCTTGGGCTTGGGCTTGGGCTTGGGTAATGTTACAGGATTACATTAATGACATGTCATTCAACGCTCTGAAAACTATTTTTTATGCATAAAATGGCCTGGCTTTTTATTCGGAGACCCTCGATTAATTATGTTATTACTTCAAAAGAAGTCAGTAAGCCAATAATTCTTTGCAGTGTTGTCTTTGAGCCTCCTCTGGCGATGAATAATAAAAACAGTGTTTTGATAGTTCCAATTCAGTTCTCTTTGTGAACAGAGCTGGATAATCTGGTATGTTGGGTATTTAGTGCATCGTGTTTGGGGTTAACGATTGATCCTTCAGACGGAAGGGAGCAAGAGGCAAAGCCTTCGTATATTTTGCGCAATGTTCGCAAATATGTAAATATAAATCAAGCACTTGAGTACCTACGCAAGTTGAAGGTACGGGTAATATTTATTTAGGTACTGAAAAATAAATACTTGGTTATGTTATGCGTACGTTAGGAGTGAAGTAGTTTTGTTTTTATAAAACTTTATAGATTCAATCCGCATTGGTCCCGTGGTAGCAAAGTGAGGTCCTATGAACATATGTTCCAGTTCGCGCAAAATTATTTTTGTTTCTTCCATTAGGAAATTCTCAGTCTTGTGGTTAATGATGAGACGAACGTCTCGTGGTCACGTCGTGGCCACCATGTGCACCGTACAATGTTACAGTCATCCCCTCCGATCTAGTGTGATTGTAGGCGAGTTCTTCTTCTTTCTTGGTGGCCACCCTTTGGTGCGGAAGATGGCCGCTTCGGTGGTTATAGGCGGTAGTCCAGTATGCCCCTCTGTTCTTTCCCGGGGCGACAGATATATGTGAAGAATTTCCAGCGAGCGACTAATAAAAAAAATTCAAGATATTTCGTCACAAACCAGCACAATATTCATAGTATATTCTTATTACTAGTAAATGTCTTATAAATAGTAATTATACTTTAAAAAAAGGTTAATTTCTATATTTTTTTGTATCTAAACCATAAGAATAGAGTCTCATATTCCATTATCGGATCTTATCTTCTTCATAACCTCATTCAGGACCGGGACGATAAGTATACGAGCAAAGTAGTCATGTAGGAAAGATATAATCGCGAGACTCCCTCCATCAAACTGAGACAGGGATATATGGAGAAATATTGCCACAATAAATCATATGTAGAGAGTATACATACTCGTATACGTTTTTTAAACAGAGTTATCAGATATTGAAGAAAAAGGTAACAAGATAATCGGAATAGGATTTTGTGTAAATGTATGACCATACGTCTCAAAGTGATGGCAGGTCCCTCTTCAGTCCCTTATTAACAATATAATAATTACCATAGAAAGCTAAGAAGCAGGGTAGCGTACCTAAGAATATCCAAGAGGCTCAGTTGCAAAACGTCCACTTCGCAAAATGTCTACCGGACGCAAAATGTCCCTTTCGCAAAATGTCTCTTTCGCAATATGTCCCTTTCGCAACATGTCCCTTTCGCAACATGTCCCTTTCGCAAAATGTCCCTTTCGCAAAACGTCTATTTCGCAAATTGTCCCTTTCGCAGACAGTAGTCAAACTAGGTCATACAGGTCACTTGCACTGACCTCAACACACCCAGATGATGAAGTACAGAGTATGTATGAGGACATCACTGTTGTGATGGGTAACTTTACAGATCTGAGGGCCAATTCTCGTAATTAATTAACACTATGACTGAAACTTGACCGAACTGAGATTAAATTACGAATTGACCGAAAAAATTGGTATTCTGCCCACATAAAGTTCAGTTGGATTTCAGTATAATCTCGATCTAGTCTCATTTCAATCTCAATTTTGACGTTTATATAATGACAATTTAGTACATGTTCTAAATGTTAGCAGAATACCGTTTTGACTTCGATCAGTTTTCGATCTCATAACAGTGTAAGTTCACGTTTGACGTTGTTTGTTAGTGTAGGAGAATACCATTTGTGACATTTATGACACTGAGACTAGATGGGAACTATATTTTGAACATTTTTAAATTACGAGAATTGGCCTTCAGGGTGAACGATGTCACTGTAGCGATCTTTGCGGGATGAGACGATGACATTCGTTCAACTGTGCAACGTCATAACAATAATATAATTGCAGTGTTGCGGCTAGAATATAACCGCATAAGTAATTAGTTATTAAGATCAAATCGACTAAAAATATAGCCACGGCACTGAGATCATGACTATGTTGATCGCCGCGATTTGTATTATAACAGCTGCATTGCGACGATATCGTTGGCTTCACGTCCACTTATAAAATCGCTTGTGTGATAAGGTTCTACATCTACATGCTTCACAGACGTTTCCCGAGTGTAATGCTTGTTTTTTCTTATTATCAAATCACTCTTCAATCCTTTGTATTACTTGTAATTTGGAATCGATTCTGATTATCAGACCTAGAATCGAAACACAGGCTTGAGTTCGTAAAAAATTAAGTAAGAGGCAGAGCGATCCAAGCTAGACAAATGAAATTAAAATACTACGTAAGGGGATAATAAGGGTATTGGACTATAAATAGGGGATGAATGTCAAACGGTTAGCCTCGGGGGAAAGCGGACACAACGGACCTTATTAAATACCTTCAAATGATTTTTATTGTATTCAGAAAATGATATGATATTATATAATTATACAAAGGCGTAATAATTTTACCGTGTCTGTAAGGGTATAGGGACATATACAAGGCTTATTAGGATATATATATAGTAAATTGTTGTACAGTTTGAACTATTTTTCTACTGCAATAGTTTAGAGTCAACTCGTGTGTTGACCGAAAAAATTGGTATTCTGCCCACATAAAGTTCAGTTGGATTTCAGTATAATCTCGATCTAGTCTCATTTCAATCTCAATTTTGCTCGTAAATTTTAAATATACGAGTATCATGTCATTGTATAAAACGTAGTCGCTTCGTTCGTAGCAAACGCCTACGGATGCTACGGCAACTACTTGTGATCCTGGGTTCGATTGCGGTACCCCCCATCTGCTTTGCTGTAGGAATCCACTAATAGACTAATTAATTTACGCAAGACTTACACGATAATGATGCAATCTCAAGTACTAAATTAGTCCGAATATGGATTTGGAATACAGATCTAAATAAATTTTAGCATACCTAAATGTATATAAATGTAAATACCATAATTTAATATCATGAACAGATTATACCAACCCAATAAGCTCTGGTTGCCTATTTTAGTACGCCAAGGTTATATGTACCCTAATTATTTGAACCACAAGGCCACCTATTTCAAAACTTTATTCTTAAACTAACTACGAAAATAAACTTTTAAAATAATGCTCTCACCTCACCAATAAAGTAATAAAACATCCGATCCGATCCGATCCGATCCGGAGCCGTGTGGTGTCCGGATTAAGAATATAGCACCACTCCATCTCCTACCGTGAAGGTCGTAAAAGGCGACTAAGGGACTCTAAACCAGAGGGATGGGCAGCAGCGTCCTTTCTGTGTAACGGTAGCCATTCTGCGCTCACCAACCCGCCTGCCAAGCGTGGAGAGTACTGGCAAGTACCCCTCAGTATGATGACACAGTTGTGGAAATCTATGGGGGAGGCATTCGTTCAGTAGTGGACGTTGTATGGCCAATATGATATCAAACAGGTAACCCTTCCACTCCTCGGGGTCACATCTAGTATATACTGTCGCGAGTAACGGGTTGACTACATTTATTATTTATCACACTACGAGAGATATTGCTGAATATTTATCTATGAAGCTGGTATATTTAGGTAGAATTATTTAGAATATGAAAATAATTTTGTGGGATTTAAATTGTAAATATACCGGATATTATAAATAGTTTATTACTTTCTTGTTACCAACAAAGTTTCTTATTTCCAAGTTCCATACCCAAGGCCTTCTTATGCTCATATTAAGTATTAAATGTACATTTAGGCTCTCATGTTTCTTGAAGAACAGACCTCGATGTAAAGAGGTCAGGAAACGTTTGAGTTTGATCACCAACTTAGACACGTTGGCCAACTCTGCTATAGCAGATGCTACACGTCATTATAAAATTGCATCGTTCTCTCAAAATATGACGCAGGAAACCAGCTAACAAGCTAGTCATAATATCTCAAAACTTTTTTCTACAGACCCGGTCTACGGTGCTGCGACCTTAGCTGACCTACTTCCAAGCCCCGCTCGATTTCAAATGGTTAATATCCTAATCTCAACTCTGGTGATGAGGCAGAAAAATATTACTTTTTCTTGGTGATCAGCAAAGTAAACACAAGTATGTACAAATAAGAAAATATATGATACTAGGAATAGCGTTTAGCTTTATGTTGATAAATCGTAAACAACATAGTTTTGGTAAATATATTATAAAATATTGATATAAAATATTTTATTTGTTCCGGAAAGTGATACACGAATGTAACCTTTAAACAAGGATAACTAATTACGATGTAGAATTTGGATACAATGTGGTCATTGAGTTATTATTTTGAATTTTGTTGGAAATAAACAACTTAATTTTATGAGGGTTACATATCAGCCCTTAAACGTCCACTGTTGAACATTGGCCTTTCAATGATCTACTCTAAGCTGTCATATATTGCCGTAATCACCACACTCGGCATGCGGGACATGTAACATGTAAGGACATTAGTGACTTATTTCTGAACCGTAAAAGTTTCATAATGATCAATATTAATAAGCTTTAATGGTTCTGAGAATTGTATTAGGTATTCCTATTGTGTTTCTTGTTATTGTTTGTAGATAATTTTGTCTGAAAATATTTTATCACTTTCATGAAGTCGTAATTAGGAGTCTCGTTATTTAAATGTTTTAAAGAAATTTCTCTACTAACACGGTTCGCTTATTAAAGTCTTATTTGCCATTGTTTTCAGTTCGAGTTTTAGGAATGGATTCTTAGTAATAGATATTATGCTTCACGCCTGTATATTCTGAAAGATTGTAAAGAGATATATGGTTCTACTCCCACTTTTCTTTTTGGGCTTCTCTCGTATACTTCTGGGAAGTATGGTTGCTTAACCGGTCGTTTCTGGCGAAGCCAAAAGAGGTCTCTAGCCAGGCATTAAATTAATATTAAAAACTAAGCAACTTGCGCTAAGGGCGCCCCCTGCGGGACACGGAACTCGGCTTAGAGCGTTGCCTGGGGATAACAAGCTATTGTTTTGGGGACAGCTGGATCGGTATTATTTAAAATGTATTAGGGGGCATTTAAAACTACAGGCTTGGCACGGGCTGGCGAGCAAAAACGGGGGGGGGAGAAGTACTAACTTGAAAGGGAAGGTGACGCGGTGATGATAGGCCTCCGCGACGTTCGGTGAGGCGGGCATCGTCGGTGGCGAGGGTGGCAACCAGAACGTGTCTCGGGGGGCGTACTACTAATACGGGAGGGTTGGTAATCAGTGGCTGACACTACAAGGGGATTTGGGTGGGACAGCGGAGAATCGAAATAGCGTTTGTACACTCATTTCATAAATTGCCTGATGGTCGGCAAGTTAAGATCGAAATGGAATTGATAATTTCGCATGTACCAAGGCGCTCCGGTGGCCTTGCGTATCAAACGGTTTTGGAGGGTTTGGAATTTACGGAGTGGGGCGGATTCAGCGTGTGTGAACGCTGCGCTGGCATAGATCATGATGGGTCGAGTGCATGTGGTGGAAATTCTCACCTCATTTCTAAGGGATAATTTACTACGAGCGTTCAGGAGATAGTGAAGGCGACCGAGCACAAAGGCGGCGCGGGCACGCACCGTCTTTGTGTGGGGTATAAAGGTCAGTTTTTTGTCTAGTGTGCCTCCAAGATACTTGGCGTGCGGTTTCCCAAGGAACCGATTGGCCTAGCATCGAGATCTCCCTGAAGCGTGGGTGGATGTCGCCTAATTTCCAAATAGGACGGCTTTGCTTTCGATCCGCCATTTCCCGTAGGCGTTGGCTGTGGCTTGGAGGATCTTAGTTATATTATCGGGAACGTTTCATCTATCAAATGGCCGTGTCATCGGCGAAGAGTAGCACTCTGTCGTATTAGCAGTGGGTCGTATTAGCAGGTCGTTTAGGGATGTCACTGGTGTACAGTGTAAACAATAATGGGGCTAGCACAGATCCTTGTGGGACTCCGGCTCTAATGGGGTGGGAGGACAAGAGAGCGCCCGTGATACGATATTGGAAACTGAGATTTGACAAGAAGTCTCGTATGATGAGAACGAGACGGTCGGGCACTCCGAGTTGATACAACTTATATAATAAGCCGTTGTGCCAGACTTTGGAAAATGCTAATGCTACGCAGACAAATAGCTATGGTGTCCTAGCGTGCCCATAGTAATGACGACAATGATTATAAAGCGCACCTCAAGATGGGGTAAAAAAATGTTAGATCTTATACAAAACGGAATTCATTTAACACATTTCAAGTGTGTTCTGTATGGCTCCTCGATTGTACAACAATTTGTCTACTTTGTTGTTCCAAATGTATTGTTCTTGTAATACTAATATGTTGCAAGAGTAAACTTAAGAAATTGCTCATGGAAAAAGCTTATTACATAGTGAAGAAGTATTGGCTTATTTTCCTGTTGTTCACGTATGGCAATTTTATATATGTAATGATCAAAATAACAGTTTAAATAAACTAAAATGTTGCATGGCGTGTGCTCTAATGAGGCGATAATGATATTTATATTCTGTAACACCTTTTGTACCTACCCATATTAAGCAAATAAAATAAACGAAAATTTTAAACTGTGACGGTACAAACGAAAATTATTAGGTTATGAACAAAAATACCACTATCTATGAAAAATATGATCAAAATCATTCGCCCCTATTTGCACTCACCGTACTTGTTTCTACCGTATTTGTCTCTACAGGAATTTCGTTCAAGAAATAATAAAGATTTTTCGCCGAACCTACAAGCAATATGGGCTTGTAAATAGATTTCATCTAAGCAATATTTTGTTGGCAAAAGATTGGCTCAAGCTTTTTGAGTGTCTTATAAATAAGACGGTATACCGATGGTACCTTGTGGCTTTCATTTCGGACGGACTGAAAACCAGCGTTGAGTGCGTGGTTTAATCACTGCGCACTGGCAACATTGCTGAGTCCGTTCCTTTTACCATACTACACAAAAAATTGTGTCTTCTCCATATTTATATTCTTTTTCACTGAAATTATGTGTGTTTAGTTTGGTAATAAATTATATTTATCTTATCTATCCTTCATGTCTTAGGACAAAAAATAAATGTTATGAATTGAATTCTGAACGATAGATTTTGGTTTTTATCACTGGCCTTAAATAATGAAGGTACTTTACGTAGGCGTTGGTTGGATGGTTTCTTTAGATACTTTATTTGGATTATTTCCGTGTGGTGTCCAGATTAAGAATATTGCGCTACTCCATCTCCTTTCGTGGATGTCGTAAAAGGTGATTAAAGGACTACAAACAAGACGGATAGGGTGGTCCTACTGTGAAACAGTAACCATACTGTGCTCTCTAACCCGCCTATCAAGCTTAGTGAGCCCTGCTAAACACCCCTCAAAATGATGACACAGTTGTGAAAATCTACGGGGGAGGCCTTTGTTCATCAGTGGACGTACGAATGGCCGATATGATGATGATGAGAGAATATTACAATGTCTTGCGACAGACAGCAAAAATACAGAGCTACTATATGTTGGATTGAAATTATTTTTAATGTGTGAGGACATAGTAATAAATGACACTCAACAAACTACCAATGATATTTTCCCCAAAACCATTTTTGACATCTCATAAGATAGGTACACACAAAGCAAACATCTGAATTTATTCGTACTATATCTTTATAGGAATCATATATAGTTTGTGAATATAGCTATTCTTAATATAAATAAAAATCATATATCTAACAATAATAGCCATATATGTAGTAATAATGGCTACACAAAAATACGAGTAGTGCTCGACCACGGTAGGTACCTTTACATGTTTCAGCACACAGCCTAAAATATTTCTTGCACGAATATAATAATTTTGCCAGTGCACAAAGTGCACACAGAAGTTTTTGTTAGTCAATGGTGTGTGAGTTATGAAGGTTTGTTATGGCTGTACGGGGACTTAATAAAATGGCCACACATGCTACAGTTTGCCAGAACAACTCTCGCAGAATATTGATGAAGGCATTGTGCATAGACGTGAACACGCAAACATCGTCAAAATATCACTATTATATTATGAATCTATGTAACAGAATTTATGAACTCGGTTTTCATCCCCGTCAAAACGTCGGATTGATTTGAAACTTCGCACACTTATCAAGAACTGATGACAGTGTAATAATTTACATAGTTTGTCCAATTATCCTTGCCAGGATCCTCAGGGTTAACGATTTTTTCATCTTTGATACACGGAAAAAATTATAAATTCATCGACATCACAAACTTGCACAAAAAATAATACCTCCATAAGATGTCGATTCAATTTTCTGCGGCAAGAGACTCGAATAGTGTCTCATTCTTCAGATGATTTTATCCGCAATGGAGGGACAATTAGTTTACTTAAACGTCGGAAGGAAGATGCTTGGAAAAATAATTACTACCCGGAATGATTGAGACTACGGACAGGCCACGTGGACATTCAGCATGGCGAAACCAAAAAAAACACCTTTTTGTTGTTAGCGGCACTAAAAATTTGAAAATAAATAATAGTAAAAAAAACTAAAAAATCGCATTTATAGATAACCGAACCACAAAGTAGAAAATATCTGATAAAGCACCCCACGCTTTTTTAATCACTGTGTTGTTATTTTTAACTTATTTCAGAAATATTTTCATCTTTTAGTTCGGTTATCTACAAAAGTGTGTTTTTTAGTTTTTTTAAACTATTATTTATTATGTTACTTTGCGCGTACATAACTCCATAGATTTCCGCAAAGGTTATATAACCTTTGCGGAAATCTGCTGCCCGCATCTAATTCCTAATCACACCCGGTCATCTTCCCATCTCGTTGGAGTCCGTATACTATATGTTATGTCAGGTAACTATTAGGTAAAGAAAAGTAATAAGGCTGCTGGCCTCTCGTCACGTGTCACTGGTTTGATACGTTTAGGTGGTTCGGAGGCCAATACACTCTTTAGGTTAATTCATTTCAGTTCTGGACAGCACGAATGGCGCAGTGGCTAAGCGATTGGCTTTCTGCGCAATGCGTCGCGGGTTCGATCCCCTTACGGGACAAATATTTGTGTGATGATCTAAAAAGAAGAAAGAAAGAAAATGTTTTTATTTCTACGCGCAATTGATACACAGGTCTTAAAACTACCCTTTCTTTAGCCAAAATAATAATCATCAGAGATATAAAAATAAAATACAAAAGACTTCCACTGCTAAACAAAGCCGCATAAATAATAGGTTACCTGCTGTGTTTCGTAGTTTTGGGGGGATTTTCCAAGTACTCAGCACGCATGGCAGGCGGGTTGGTGTGCGCTTAATGACTGCTCTTCCACAGGAGGGACGCTGCTGCCCATCCCTCTGGTTTAGAGTCCCTTAGTCGCCTTTTACGGCATCCACGGGAGACCATAGAGTGCAGCTATATTCTTAATCCACACACCACACAGATTTATGCGCCAAGTGACAAAATTCCTCGTTCACCAAATATAAGGAAACCTTTGTTTTATAAACTCCATGAATAATGTGACCACGTAGGACTTTAATAAAACTTTTGTAATGTAAACAATGTTTTCATTCGACTCAGCGTGGAATGAATGTATGTTAAGGAGATGGAAGGACGAATTCGTAATTCAAAAACCGTATTTACATCTTGATCTTGAATGATGAGATTTTGTAATCATTACCAAAGAGGTATGAAAGGATTTATGAATTAAATGAATTTCCGTTTGTTTTCCGGCAAAGAATCCTCTCTATACATGGGTTAACTAATGTTCCGTGTGGTGCCGTCTGAGTATACATTCAGTCAAAAAAGTATCGGGAATGGATGATTTGTTTATGGTTCAAAATTCAAATTTTTGTTTTTATTGTTGTTGTTAGATTGGCACAACTGTTTTCCATTTTGGCGCGGAGTTTGAGTTGCATCTGTTATTTATATTAAATATAGTGCTGTTTTTAGTTATATCATATCTAGTGTGTATAGCGAATTTCATTATGGACAAAAACACCGAACAAAGAGTTTGTCTTAAATTTTGCATCGCTAATGGAATTTCGTATTCGGAGTCACTGAAAATATTACAGAAGGCTTACGGTGAATCGACTTTATCAAAAACACGTGCTTATTAGTGATACAAAGCGTTCAAAAGCGGTCGAGATGTGATGGAAGATTTGGCTCGCTCTGGTAGGCCATCAACGTCTGCAACTGAAACTAACATCGCAAAAGTGAAGGAAATAGTGTCTGAAAATCCTCATTCAACTTTGAGAGAGATAGCCGCCGAACTTTCTGTATCTCACGAGTCGATCCGTACCATTTTAACTAATCATTTGGGTATGAAACGTGTTACCGCTCGGCTAGTCCCAAAAGACCTGAATTTTCTTCAAAAACTCAATCGCATGAGAGTCGCTGAGGACATGCTAGAACGAGTCAATTCCGACCCAACATTCATGAAACGCATTGTTACTGGTGACGAGATGTGGTTTTACGAGTTTGACATGACATTGACAGTGGCGCCTTCCAACTGAACCGAAACCGAAAAAGCCACGCCAAAGTCGATCAAAAGTCAAAGTCATGTTGACTGTTTTCTTTGACTATCGCGGCGTTGTGCTTACGGAATTCTTGTCGGAATGTCAAACGGTAAATAGAGAATATTATTTGAGCGTTATGCGGCATTTTAGAGAGCAAATTCGAAGAAAAAGGCCAGATTTGTGGAAAGAAAATTCTTGGATTTTGCACCACGATAATGCGCCTTCACACACGGCCATCATTGTGAACGAATTTTTGACCAAACACTCAACAAATACCATCGAGCAACCACCATATTCACCAGATATGGCTCCAGCCGACTTTTTTCTTTTTCCTCAACTCAAATTACCACTTCGTGGCACCCGTTTTCAATCGGTAGAAGACATAAAGGAGAATTTGCGGCGAGAACTGAACTCAATTCCGGAAACAGCGTTTACAAATGTTTTGATGATTGGATTATTCGTTGGCGTAAGTGTATCGTTTCTGAAGGAGCATACATTGAAGGTGATAAAAAAAATTTGGATGAATAACAAACATTTTGTGTATTATTGATCTTTTCCCGTTACTTTCTTGACAGAGTAGTACCACCACCCTATCTAATCCCGCGGGTAACCTAAAAGGCGACTATAAACCATATGAGCATAAAATACAAACCCATACCAGTCGTCGTGGCGATCTTTGCCTCCCCGGCTTCTGTTCAGCAGCGGACGTGTTTCGGCTGAAACGATGTACCATGAGTGACGTAAAGGAGGACGGACCAATATGACCGCTCATTGTATCAATCATTGGGAGGCCAATGTTCTGCAGTGGATGTTTCCGGGATGTTGTGTGTACATGTGTTTATAAAATGAGGGGATCGTGGTTTAGGGATATCACGATGAATGATCGATCTGTAATTTCAAGCGTTTTCCGAGCTGATGCCATGAACGAAATGTTGCGGAAACCAAGTTAAGTTAAAAGCCTCGAATTATATATGTGCCATGACGGCACGGTTGGTGCAGTGGCTGATAAATTCGGCTGCTGCACACCGGTTCGTGGGTTCGATTCCCGCACGGAACAAATATTTGAACGATCTGTAGGTAGACAATTCGTGAATGTTTTTCTATAGTGCAGCTATGCAATGTGGCCGGTTATTATCCCATATCTTGAAGTAAAAATTACTTAAATAAACAGAAATCTCTGTTAGTAATACGTGTGAAATCATACATGGCGGTTGCCATTGGCAATACCTACTCAAACTAAAGTAGCCACAACTTCGATACTACGAGAAGTTTATTCCATCAAATCCACGTGGGACCTTTGATTAAATATATAATCAAAGTGTCATCAAACCCACCATAAACTAAATATTATCATTATTATTCGGCTGATGCCATAGAGTTTTCATTTGTAAATTCTTTCGCGTCATTTATCCGGAAAAGTGAGACACGCAAAATGTAATAAAATGCAATAAAAACGATTTACTGCAGTTTTTCCACCCTTACGAATACGCGCACACACCACAATATTTTTTATCACGGTTTTCATTCAGCCCTTATCCGCTGTGGATTTATATCGCTGCTAAGAGGTTTAGATCAGACATAAGAAATTACGGCAGTACATATCATTAAGTATACTAGTGTGCGTTGTCGTGGGTAAATTATCAGATAAATCTCACATGCACAAACACCCAGACCCGAAACAGTTTTCTGTAAATCATACAAATATTTGTTATATATTATTTCCAGAATTAATTCGGTCCGAAAAAAAAAAGAAAAAAAGTCCGGATTAAGAATATAGCACCACTCCATCTCCTCCCGTGGATGTCGTAAAAGGCGACTAAGGGAATCTAAACCAGAGGGATGGGCAGCAGCGTCCCTTCTGTGAAACGGTAGCCATACTGCGTTCACCAACCCGCCTGCCAAGCGTGGTGAGTATTGGCAAATATCCCCAAAATGATGACACAGTTGTGAAAATCTATAGGGGAGGCCTTTGTTCAGCAGTGGACGTATAAATGGCCGATATGATATGATGATATGATTATTTCTTCTTCCTATTTTAAACAAAGAAGTGCACGTTGAGATCCCGTTTGGTGCAATTTATCTTGATATGACATAATAATTACTGGAAAAAAGACTATATTCTATTCCAAAATTAGACAGAGCAAACAAAAAGACCCGGACTCGCCATTTCCTGACCGAACGTGTAACTGTTATAATTAACATAAATTGTAAGCATTAAGGCAATGGTGGAACCGTGTCACAGTATGTTAATGTTCGGCTATCCATCTAATGTCACCTTTTTTTTTATTTTTCTATTGGTGCCCAGTTGAAATTCTTCATGAACTTCCTTCGCCCCGGGGAAGGACGAAGGGGTGTGCCGGGCTCCTACCGGCTAAAACCACTGGAGCGGTCATCTTCGGCACCTAAGGGAGGCTCCAGGTCCACGTATGATCACACTAGAGCCGCCCACTGGTGCCACGCCTATTGGCACATCTCGGAGAGGGTGACTGTAATGCGGTCACCCCCCCAGGGGGATTGTAAAGGATCCCCCAAAGCATCCTACGGCAGCGCGTGACCACATGCGTGCTACCGTCTTCTCTTGGGTCGCTTGGTGTGGGCACGCAGATTCCCCAATCTACGCACCCGCGAAATCTAATGTGACCTAATATGATTAAGTAATATTCACTACCGCATGTCCTGAAGCAGTAATTATTTAATTATATATATAAAAATAAAAAAGGGTTGCACTCCGCGAGTGCCGATAGAAGTGAAAACTTATTTTTTTTATTTATCTATACGCGTTCGCGGTCTTCTATATGTACATGCATATATGCACACACTACAGCTGCGTCTCGAAACGGTGTCACGAGTCCAGAGATTTTATCTCATCTAAAAATATGCGTACCGCGTTAAAAGAAGTTTTCACTTCAAAAATACAATCGTTTTCAAAGCCCGAACGAGCTGTATCTTCTGTCTCTTTACAGTCACCTCCCCTCCAATGGGGGAGTACAGCGGTCAATAGTAGTGTCGGATCTGCCAGTATAACTGACACTACTACCGACAGAAAGATCTTGCTCAATCCAATCGACCGGGGTAAATACAAATTAAAGAAGGCATTGGGCCGCACCCTTCCCCTATTTACCCCTACAACGAACAATCGCTGATCGTTTATCTTCGATGTTATAGGTACATAGTATAGAAAAGACAAAGTATTTTACAATGAATGACATAAAAGTGACGATCTTCCAAATGATCCTAAACATAATAGCAAAAGACAGACAGTAATCGTTGTTTTAAATGCAGCGACACGAGGTAATGTGATTTTACGCTGGGCGGGAAATCTAAGCTTTTGTGGCGTACCTCTAGTGCACACTAATGGAGTACCGGCTGACTTTAAGCTGACTAACGAATGATGCAGCTAAGTCGTTGGGTAAACGTGTGTGAGAGTACGGACCATTTGTGTAAAAGCTTGTAATCTTTGAGATAATGAATTGTACTGAATGTACACTGTGTTCATTTTATAATAGGAATAGTAAGTTATTAGCTGTGGGTTTATAGTTAGGTCTGCCATGAAATTTGTACGAGATTGCAAAAAAGACCAACCAATAACTGCAATAATTGGCAATTAGGAATGTATATAATGTTTCCGTGTGGTGTCCGGATTAAGAATAAAGCACCACTCCATCTCCTCCCGTGGATGTCGTAAAAGGCGACTAAGGGAATCTAAACCAGAGGGATGGGCAGCAGCGTCCCTTCTGTGAAACGGTAGCCATACTGCGCTCACCAACCCGCCTGCCAAGCGTGGTGAGTATTGGCAAATACCCCCCAAAATGATGACACAGTTGTGAAAATCTATGGGGAGGCCTTTGTTCAGCAGTGGACGTATAAATGGCCGATATGATGAATGTATATTAAATAATAATAAGAAACACTCTCTTAGTATTACTGTTGTGCATAATGACAGGCTAAAAAATTTGTATCCAGCATGTGCCAATTATTATGAAGATAATAATTGATCAGATTCTTGTTGATATTTGTTGTAATATGTGACAATTATTAATACATAAATGGTTAATTCCAAATCTTAAAAAAAGTGTTATCAGTATTATAATTTGAGCAATAATAATTAGCACGAAGGTACGAAGAACGTATTACATTCTATTTTTAACTAATATATTTGGCTTAACTTTTACTTAGCTACAATTTCTATGGGCAAATATAGAATGTCAGTTTTCATAACCTTCGAGACCTATTTCTGCCAGTCAAACTGACGTTCTTAATAAATAGCATTACGTCACATTTTTTCCCAAATATTTCCCACTAATTCTCTTTTTGTTTAAAAGGCGTGGGTGCGAACCCCGATGGGCTTTATTGCCGTTAAAATAAAGACTAACAATATTTTTAACGAGCGGTAATGGTTGAAGTTTGTTAATGCGTTTAACATTCTTAACGGTAATTTCTACTCGCCTTAATTTTTCTGTATTTCTTTATCAATTTGCAGAAAGTTTGCTGTTGTTCCCGGTTATTTTCTACCGATTCAACGAATTAAAAAGTTATGAAAGCTTTGATTGTTTTTGTTACTATAAGTTTCTCTAGGATTTGCATAAAAAGAAGAAATGTTTTACAGATAATTGTTAAAGCATTTAAAATCTTTTGGTGTGGTTTTGCGCTCAAATTGATCAAACCACGCATTTACCTGCGTGAGGTGAGGTTGCAAGAGGTAACATCACTGATATTTTTATTGAACTACGATTCCTATTTTGCAAGAAGGTTTTTGTTGCCACAAAACAGAGTTTTGCTTAGTAATGTTTTTCGCGATTATTACATAAACACTTTTAAACAGATGAAATTGCGTATATTATTGATTTTTGTTTTTCCTGACGTTTCGAATACTTTGCAGCATTCGTGGTCATCCTGCACGAGGGCGACCTTTACCTATAGAAATTTTTTATTGGCCTTTCAAGTCTTATGCATTCAGCCAAGGAGAGCAATTGGTAGGATTGGGAATGTAGGTTGCAAACGTAGGAAAAAGGAATTCATTTTAGGGAAGAAATCAGAATACTGGTAAGAAATTATAATATTAAATCTATTTAGAAATTAAATTTAGTGTTTGGGGGAGTTGGTTACCTTATAGAATAGAATTATGTTCATCGCCATGTCAAACCCCGCTTTTCATTCGTATTTATTTTAATGAAAATACTGTTTTAGTTATGTACGTAAATAGTGTTTGTTGGGTAATAAGCGGGGAATAATAATAATAATAAATTGTTAAGCCAAACGGCATGTTTAATAAAATTTGTTGTTAAGCCTTAGTTAGCTGCTAATATTTGCGACATCACATACATAATATCAAAATGCGTGCCATGATGTATAACATATTACACAGAACATTAAATAACAAATTTAGGCCTAAGTCTACTAAAAGAAAAGTGTACTTGCATAAAACACTTCTTAAAACTATCTTTTATTTATTTTTGCATAATACTATAATCGTTTATTTCGAGATATTCAAAAATTCTTAACCATTTACTAAATTAAAATTATGTACTTACAAATGTGCTTCATAATTTCGGCCGAATGAAGTCCACTGCTGGACACAGGCCTCCCCCAAAGATCACCACAACGACTGATATGGGTGTGCCCAATGTGCCCACAACACGTGGGCACATTGGGGGGTTTTGCCATAATCGCCACGCTTGGCAGGCGGGTTGGCGATCGCAGTTAAGTTGTTAATATACTCGAAGGAAGATGCTGCCCAACCTCCGGCTAATCCCTTAGTCGACTTTTACGACACCCACGGGGGGAGATGGAGTGGTGGTAATCTGAGCCGGCACCACACGGCAAGCCGGTAATTTGGTATGTTATTCTCATCAGAGGAGTTTTAACCTGATTATCAGATATTCTTTCATGACTCTACAATCTTATCTCATTATATATTCATTAAACTTAAGATAATCGCTCTGATAAGATAGTGTTGTAAAACTGATCATAACTATACGAATTTTGCGCAAATTACTATATTTTTACCATAGAAATCATATTGTTACACACCTCACTGTTATTTACATCCAACATATAAGTATATATTACATACTAAAAAAGCCGTAATGTACTTTCAAATTACGACAGCAGTTAGTTTAAAATTTGCCGTATTTTAAATTGAAATTAAATTAATTTTGGCTCTCGGCTCTAGCGACGGTAAAGTTTCGTCTCAATAAGAATTAGGTAAATTTTTCCCTTATTGGCTGCATTTTAATATTGATTATATTGTAAGCCAATCAACGCTCAGTATTTCAAGTTACCATTTTATCTGTTATGTAATCTATTCTGAAAAGTGATAACGCAAATTATAGATGTCTCTAATTTATTATACTCATGATGGGCAAATACTCAAATACGAATGTATGTCTATATATAAGATTATTACAGTTTCACGCTTGTTACCTTTCTAATTGTTTATACTAGTGTCGATCGCTGACACTGTGTATATTCAATATCCCGCGATCACCACTCCCGCGTTGGGTATTACCACAGTGGAAATATGTATGAATTACTGAACGTTCACACGATGTGATTTGCCATTTGACAGTTTGTTTTGTGCGGTTTTAGTGGCGTATTCAAACAAATGCACGTGCTCTTAATATACGTGTGATCTCTTCAAAAATCCATTCAATCCTTACGAAACACGGGCAGGTTCTGGCTAATAATTGTTAAAATTTGATGGTGAAGTAATAAAATGTCAAGGCCGAGCTAAAAAGGTACTGTAAATAACTAGGTCGCCTGAAAAAAATTCGACAAAATATATATTTTTATACTATCAGATATACTTTCAGGTAATCTCAGAATATACTACCTTCGTAGTTTTACACTTCATTTGAGAAAGAAAGAAAATGTCTTATTTGGCCTCGTAGAAAATGGCAATGAAATCTTATTATTAACAAAATAAAATATATATGACTACAGTAGTACTTACTGTACTGCGCCAAAAAGGTCCCTACCTCAGCATATGCTGCTACAATGTATGCTGCAGCGCTGGATTGCTGAAATAGCCTATACGTTGATGCCATTTCAAAATTTGTTAAGAATTAGCAAAATGTAATCTCAATTTAACGTGCTTATGATCTTTACATCAATTTAAACAAATGTGGAACATAGCAGATCACTAACATTCTTATTTCAAGTTTGTACACCTTTTTATTTTCAAAGGCTGCTCTGGCTATGGAGCTGGCAGCCGCAGAGGGCGGGAGTCGGTCGGCTACGATCCCATTAAAATTAAATACATTTCAGGGCGAACTTCGTTTGTTCTCTTTGAATATTCCATGGCAATTTGTTAACATCTAGACATGGTTGGGAAGGTTTAATCCCAGTCCTTTGCACTTGAAATTAAAGAATTAATTTGTGGCTAACTTTGGTGATGTCTTTTCGTGACGAAAAGCCAGTCAAAAGGTATTTTTTTATATTTCGAGTAAGTCCGTGATTGGTGTCGATTGTAAGACTCGTTCGTATTTTATAATAAACCTCAACTTACGATTCTAGTCCAACCTTATTACACACTTACTTACTCGTAACACTACATCAATGATTTGAGTTACCAGTTGTCTCTAAGCAACGATATTAGTCGTACCAATTTCTTGGTAATATTACATGCATTATTATAGTAGCCCTCTAGTTATTCTGTACATATTTTTGCTAACGGAAATAATTATAATATGAATATAATGTCGTCAACGAAAATATATGCCTTGTACTACGTACATACGTATTCAGGATAGTAGAACATGTTGACGAACTTTTTCATCATCAACTTTGTCTACGATATTACATAATATATATTTCCGCCAGTTTGCCAGATAAAAATTGTGCTGATAATACCCATTGTATGAATATACCAGTTTTTATTTGTAATTACAGCTTTTATTTGTGATTCCAGCTTTTTGCTAAATCTATCATTACTGTCTTTGAATAAAACGTGGGGCGTATTGATTGGGACTCACTCGGACGTTTCATTTGCGTGCATCTCTCGGTTGCTTCCCTCTACACGCTCCTGTACAGCCTTCTACGCCGAACAGTTGATCTTGATACTTCAAGCAAGTATTGTTTTGTTTTGAGTATTTTATAACAGAAACTGTTTACAGATTGCCGAAAGATATGAGGGTTATTTTTGTAAATGAATATAATTTATCTCAATTAAATTAAAATTTGCAGTCACTATGAGCCGTCAATATTTGCGTAGTAAATAACGGGGTGAGTATGCTTGTGTCCCTCGGCTGCTGCTCTTTACATCCTTTTGCAAAGCTCAATAATTTATACGAGTAAATTTTTGTCGGTTTTTTATCACACTCCGAGTTGTTAAGTGTAATTATAGTTATGACTATTTGTCGTATATACTACTTTCGCTAACGACGGTATGAGGCACAAATGACCTGACGCAGTAATGTAGGGAAAATCCAGTTATTCTTCACGAGACCTTTTTTGTCTTAGGGAAATCCGTGTGTACTACCTCCGCCTTGGGAAGGGCAGAAGGGCATGCCGGGTCTTACCAACTAACCCTCAGGGTGGAAGCCACTCAGTTCTGGCTGGGGGAGAGGTTTTTGCCTTTCAGCATTAGACCGCATACATGCATGCTGCCGCGACGAGATCACAGCGCTGCGTTGACAAAGCTGGGCAATCTTTCAACGTGTGCTGCGCCGTGTCCTCCGGGCAGTCTCTGCAGTGATGTTAACCGGGCGTCTCTTCTCCGCCTATTTGACACATTCTTTACGAGACCTGAGAATCGAGTTTAGGACTTCACTTTACACAGGCTTATCAGATTTTACAGTGAAAAAGGTGAAAAGAGTTAATTTACAAGTATCATTACTCTTCAATCGTAGTACAAATTGCATCTATTTTGGTGATGGCCACGGATTATAGGATTGGAATCCAGATTGATTATTGGAATTTCCGACCGCTTTATTCAAGTTGACGTCATCTATGGCCGGTCGGTGTGGTCGGTATGGTATGGGTAATATTACTGACCGGATTATACAATATTGGGTGATTGCGTGATAAATGGATGGAAAAATGCTTTTTGCTGCGAATCTCGTGGAAAATAGGCTAAAAGAAATTTCTTACGAATAATTTAATAAAATGCACTAATGGGATAGGAGCCTTTCATGACCTCGAACATCTTTAAGTTCTGATTTATATATGATGAGTTATAATATTTTACTCATAAACTATTTTGCCGTGTGGTGCCGGCTCAGAATACCACCACCTCTTCTCCTCCCGTGGGTGTCGTAGAAGTCAACTAAGGGATTAGCCAGAGGATGGGCAGCAGCGTCCTTCAAGTATACTAACAACTCAACTGCGATCCCCAACCCGCCTGCCAAGCGTGGCGATTATGGCAAAACCCCCCCAATGTGCACACAACACACCCATATCGGTCATTGTGGTGATCTTTAGGGGAGGTCTGTGTCCAGCAGTAGACTTCATTCGGGCGAAATGATGAAACTATTTTATGTCTATGTTTATGTGTTGTTATTTTCATGTGTCTTTCGATCGGTCGTTTAGTGACAACTGGTAATACGCCAAAGCTGAATGGTTTATATTTCGTTAAAACTGAACAAAAGTGAATGATTCTTCAAGTGTTGTTGGTGTTAAGTCGATAGTATGATCGAGTAATTTCAGTGTTTTGGTAGATTGCAAATGTTTATAGGTTACGGTAACCGCATACCTGATGGAATCGGCCGTATGCGTCTTTGCCACCTTAGCGGGTTAAAAAAATGTATCTCCTCTTATGTATTTATTCTTGAATTCACCCTATACCATTCCAGTAAATATAATACATAAATATGGGTAAATAATAATTTTTGTGCGTTAAAAATGCCTGTACGCATTATACCATGCCATCAGCGCAATGTATGGTCATATGAGGCTTGCATCTACTAACAAATAAAAGGTTCATCGCGATATACCGCGAGGACTGCGTGAGCATGACTTTTGCGGCACATCGAGTGGTGGCCTACATTCATGGTCTTTTCTGCGGCGAAGCACAGGCATCGCTTTTATTCCAGGTTGCTAAATGTAGGTCTCTACCAAATTGCGATTCAGCTTTCAGTATCTAGTCTAAGACATCTGCCTTTTTCTGGCTTTGGTGCATAAATTGATGGGGAAATACTTTTGGCAGTGAATTTCGTGGAAACAATTGCTCCATTGCCATACAACAATTAACTTTGACACGCATATATTCTATTATCATTGGTTTAGCCATGGTCTATATGGGTACTATAATATTAATTGAAACGATGTCTACGACACACATTTTAAGTGTGCAGCAGCGACAATTTGAAGTCCTCTTATACGGGTTACACAAAACATAGCTTTCATTGAGGCCAACAAAATCTAGCACTTCAGTCTATTCAATTCGTGCCATCTAAGTAGGTGCTTGTATTCGAATTGTGGGGTGCGTGAAACTGGCACGAAAATTGTCAAATTAATATGTTGATGACGTCAAAGTAACGTCTCACTCGTCAAGTAGATGTCGAGGCTACATACAGCTACTTAAAAGTGAACCCTTTGCTATGTATTGCTGCTACAATTTGATGGTACAAGAACGTGTCATATATTCAATTTTGAACAATCATGTTTACGTTTATATATAGGCCGGATTAAAGCTTAGGCACACGGGGCCTGGGTCTCATCATCATCATCATATTAGCCATTTATACGTCCACTGCTGAACATCGGCCTCCCTCATAGACCTCCACAGCTGTGTCGTCATTTTGGGGGGCATTTGCCAGTACTCATCACGCTTGGCAGGCGGGTTGGTGAGCGCAGTATGGTAACTGTTCCACAGGAGGAACGCTGCTGCCCATCCCTCTGGCTTAGCGTCCCTTAGTCGCCTCTTACGACAGCCATGGGAGGAGATGGAGTGGTGCTATATTCTTAATCCGGACACCACACGGACCCGGACACGGCCTGGGCCTAGGACGGCACTAATTTAGATGGGCAGAAAGGTTACCAAAATCAGTGATTAATTCAGAATTTTGTGTTGTCGGTGTACCGAAACACACAAAATATACAATTTTCTTTCTATTTTTGTATTAAATAATTTTTTTCCAGCTTAAATAACTAATCTGTTGCGTACCTTCTATTATTTGAATGGCTTGCTTTTTGTAATCAAAGTACGTCGAGTTCATTAATTAAAACTCAACTGCGATCGCTAATCCACCTGCCAAGCGTGGCGATTATGGCAACTACTCCAATGAGCATACAACATAAATCCAGAAAGGTCGTTTTAGCGATCTTTGGGGGAGGCTAGTGTTCAACGTTCGATGTGTTTGAGTTAACTGAAGTGAAGAATCAAAGTAAACAGGCTAATTTATGTAATTTATATGTATGTATTTCCTCTTTAATCCTATGACTAACTTAGCACATTTCCATTACCAGTAGACCTATCACAAGAGATTTAAACTTGCAGGCTTTCAATCCAGTCAAAATCCTGTTGGATTGACGCGGTTCAAATTAAGTTCCGAGTGGAGCCGGGGTTTTATTAGTGTGTATGTATGTGTAGTGTGAAGGTTTGCACAGATTCAGCTGAATAACGTGCGGTTTGCAAAGGACAGAGTGTCGTCTGACAGCGCCTAATTAAACAAAATTTCGGATGGATTGCGCTTGACGAATTTTAGGGTTATGTTACATTTATAGGCGAGCCTACGCCTTATTATGTTTGAAGGATATTGTGGTCTTGTACGTTGGAAATTGAACGGCAATTAAATAATGGTGTAAGTCATTACTGTAAAATGTTTTCATTGCAATTCTTCTCAAGGCCCGGACAACACATATCTAGTTTGTATTTGCTTTTGTGATGGTTATTTTTAAAGTTCAAGAATAAGGTGGAATATAATTGATTTATTCAGTAATTAAGGCTTAATAGATACTAACACGTTATATTGAAATTTCGGAGAAAAATTCACTAAATGTCAACTTGTGAAAAGAAATGCCGAAAAAAATTCAGGGCAAGCGTTTTTTTATCACTAAGAGGTAATCGAATACTACAATACGTATCTAAAAGTGCTCTTAAAAATATGTAGTCAGCAATAAAGTCTGAATGATTCTTTACGCAGGATACTCATATCAAACTGTATGTAGTATCCTCAGTGTTCTCAGGATGGCATGAAATGAATTACAATTTATTTTATCTGTCGCATTTGATTAATTCACGCTATACTGGTTTTAAGTTGTGCTTTATTTGAGATGGATCACAATCTATATTTGTTGGGGTTCTTTGAATACCTACAGATGGCTTATTCGCAAAGTCTCATATGTCTAAATAAGAGACGGATTGATGTTTTTTAAAGCTTATCGTATAGAAAACCCTTTGTTGTTAGATAAGAAGCTATTAAGCAAATAAAATGGAATCGTTTGCTAGTAAAAGTTAAAAAAAGTCTTTGTAAACATGATATATTTCTTATTATTTTTCAAATACACGTAATATCCGTTCGGGTAACAAAGTTTCAAACAATTATAAGAAAAATGATGAGATTATCAGCGGTCCGGTTATCTGCTACGACATCGTAGCTTGTGTAGCCGTGATATCAGCTACATCGTAGTAAGTACAGAACGACTAGTGTGATCTACAATATTTATTTTCTCAATGTGTTCATTGGAAGCACAAGCCAATTTTATAGAAACAATCGATATTCCAGAAGAGATACTCGTGCAAGTTTTACTAAATGCGGCGGCTCCTGGTCGATGGGATCGGGTAAGAACTCTCTCTGCCGGCAGCAGTGTCGGCTATACTGGTGGAACATGAAAATGCAGAAGTAGACGACTTCTGTGGAGCCACTGCACCAACCGTGCCGTCCATATGGATTGGGGAGTCTGCATGGCACGGCGCTGCGTACGGGGTCATATGCCACTGTGTGCGCAGCACAGCGCACAGCGTCCCCCTGAAAAGTGCCTGGCGGGCGGCCTTTTACAGTCGCTCCCCTCCGCTATAGGGGGCGACCGTCTCACAGTCATCCCTTCCGAGATATGCCTATAGGCAAGGTACAAATGAGTGGCTCTAGTATGATTGTACGCGGACCTGGAGCTCCCCATCGGTGCCGAAGAATACCGCTCCGGTGGTTTGAGCCGGTAGGAGTACGGCAAGCCCCTCCACCCTGCCCAGGGATGGAGGAAGTACATGATATATTTCCACCGTGATACAAAAAAAGGGTTGACAAATGTTAACCGGACACGTTTGGGTTATTACTTTTGTCCGGATAAAAATAAGCATATCCGACGAATGCGAGTAAATTATTAGACTTTTTATGACATTTATTCTTCTAATTAAGTGAAATCGTTTAGTTATGTTGTTACTTCTCAGTTACAAAAAAAAAAACACAAGAAAGAGCTTTGTCCGGTTGAATGATTTTTGTGATTTCGCAACCCAGAACTGAATTGAAAAGAACTGAAGAGCTTGTACCAGGAAGGATACTAGATAGTATCATTTTTTATCTTACAACGAAAATGGTAGCTCTAGCACAGCGCCTGGTTACATTCGGAGTAAATTAATATTTATTAAAGCTGTAAACCTTTATTTACGACTGAGAAAAAGGAAAACTTTGGCGGCGTTGCAAGGCATTATTTTTATATGAGTACAAGGAGTATGTTTCAGGAACATCACTGATTAAAGAGACATTAAGAACGTCATTAACTAACTAAAAGTGATTATCATCATCATTATATCAGCTGAAGGACGAACATCCCGACTGCCGATCAAAGACCTTACAGATTAGGGTTGTATGAAATAAACAAATAAACCTTTTAGTTTAATGGGGCGGGATTTGAAGTCACGGGAGAACCCCTAGAAAAACGAGGCAAGGGACTTTTACTAAACGATGTCTCACACTAGTATTTCTCCTGTGTCGTGGGTATCGTTTATAGACATAAATCTCACATTTATTTATTTATTAGGGAAACAAACATACAATAATGATTTTAGATAAGTATCATATAGATAATACATAATCCATAAACAGTTTCCACAAGTTACTAATAACATAATGAGATGACAACGGAAGAGAAAGTACCTTGTAGATAAACAAATTATGAAAAATAGTAAGAACAATACACAATATAACAAAATCTATCACATGCACAAAAACCCAGACCCGAGACATCTATATGTAGATCATACAAATATTTGTAGCGTACGGGGATCGAACTAGTGACACGTAGCACAGAAAACCAATTGCTTAGCCACTGGGCCAACCGTCTCATCAAATAGTTCTACATATAATTAAATTTCTCAGTATTGTTAAATTTCTAAGAGTTTGGAAAACAAACATAAATTCTAATAGGATTTTCTGTACACATCTTGATCATTGTACAAACTGTTACATACGTATTTTATACGCCTCAGTACAACGATATACATACAGCGTACACCTCCGCCATTGTTTCCTCTCGAGCTGCAGGTTGAAGCAAAATCATTTTTATTATGTTACGGGGCGCGCTCCTCGCGCAGTAGTGTCGGCTATACTGGTGGAACATGAAAATGCAGAAGTAGACGACTTCTGTGGAGCATCATGCTGCAGAAGGAGACCGCACAGCGTGACCGGGAGTGGTCTGATTCTGCTCGGAGGAGTAGACGGCACTGGGGTAATAACGTCCCCGACGCCCAGGTCCAATACGTCTAAGCCCTCCGCTATCGTTATATGGCGGGCGGCCTCGGGGGTCGGGATTTCTTCTTCTCGTTTTTTTCTTAAAAAACGTTGCCCCACACTAGGATTTCTCCTGTGTTGTGGGTGCGTTTACAGACATGAATTCCACATACAATACACCCAGACCCGGAACAAGTACCTGCAGATCATACAAATATTTGTTCCGTGCGTCCACTGTATCAGCCGCTGCACCAACACCACACCAGCACAAACAAACCAACGAGTTTACGACGCCTAAGCGATCACCATAAGCATCACACCCACCATCACCACATCACCCGAGGAATTGTTGATGCGTGCCGACCTTAAGGACAGACATACACTTTTCCCGTGAGGCCCCCTTGTCGTATGTGTGCCATATTTTTGGGACTAGGGCTTCCGGTATTGCTCACTCACCGTACGAAAAGCAGCAATGTTGCTACTTCACACCGGTATTCTGTGAAGGCGTGGTACTTCACCGGTCGAGCCAGTCCCTTTGACAGCTGAAGTCAACTGATGGCTACAGGTAGGCTCTCTCACGCAACTTTTCTCATGTTTACGTAGGTACGAGTGGGTACTTTTTTGTTAAAAATTGTAGCCATAAAACCTTTTTTATTATCATAAAAGGAAAGGCTACACACAGACACATTTCCGGCTGGCGCCACTTCGCGTGGCTTAAGTAGTTTAACTAGTTTCCCGAACTCTGAGGCTTTCCAATTTGTCTGTGCCTACCTATACTTCGTTGGATAGGTTTTGGCACACGTCGCCTCGAAGAGGACCGTCGCTAGTGTTGTGTTTAATGTAGGCCCTGAATTTCATCAACGGAATCTAGAAAAGGTTAGCATGAAAATACGAACTACTAAATGAGCGCGAGGTGTGGAACGAGAATAGTTTTAGTTTTTAGGATAAAGTATCTCAATGTTGTATTCGATGCCTGGATTGAAACATCCAAAACAATATTTATACAGCCTGAATGAATGATATACAAACACACATCAGCAAGTAAGCATCCACTGCTTAACATGGGCCTCCCAATGAGCAGTTCTCGGGAAAATAATCACGGACAATCGGGACGGATTGGTGATCGAAGTATGTTGTTAATGGCACATGGGAGGATGCTGCTGCCCAGCCTCTTTATATGAATTCTTGGTTGCTTTTTAGGGCCCTCCATCTATGGGTATCGCCCCATAGATCGATCAGAGGGGGGCTGCCAGAGCTATATGCTCGGCGGTGGAAGTCTAATGGCGTAATAACGGGGAAACCCGCTCCGAGTCTACGAGACGCACGATGTTGAAATCGGTGCCGCAACTCTCTACACCCCTAGCCGCTCACACCGGTGTTGCTCCTTGTCGCTTGTAGTGGTAGCCATTTAGGGGGCCCATTTTGTGAGTGGCAAGTCACTGTCTGCCACAGAATTTCACTTTAAATGTTGAAAGGCAGATGACGTTTTTTTCTGTTTTTCTTAGTATTCAATCCATTTTCATTAGCATTCATCATTCCATTTTATACCATAGTTTTATACATCCGGGGACAATCTGAGACTGCATTTTATAGTGCAGCCATGGAGAGTCCCCGGTTAGTGTCTCATTACTTTTTAGATTAAAATTCTCTGAAGGGCCTCTGCGTGTCCACCCATGTCACCGCGTAAGTCTATCAAAAGACCGGGTTCCCTCTTACAGGGGATACAAGCCCGTGAATAGAGAAACAAAAGAAATATAATAATAATACATTCTTTATTTTCAGGCTACTTTGGCCTATAGATATATATACAAACTAACATATATATTGTAATAATACAGATTATGATAGTATAAAGAAACTTAACGTCTTACTTCCCACGCAAGTTGCGGCGTACAGCACACGATTACAAAAGTCACATTGTCAGCACCTTCGTAGAAATCGGACCATTTAACAATCACTGTCACAGTATTCTCCGAATTCTTTGGCGCCGGGCAGACGAGCACCCCGATCGATACTGAGACATAAAGGTGGTTTCAGTTTATCCTACACTTAGAGGATGCGAAAAGATCAAATGGCACACCTTAGGCGATAGTTATGTATCGCGCCAAGTTTGAAAAGTAATTTAAGTTTACGAAAGCCAAACTATATTTATGTTGGCTTATATTAGTTTTAGACTTGAACTTGACTGCAATTTGCAAGTTTAAGGTCAAGGACAGTTTCCTATTACCTCAATTATCTTTTAGAAATTGTTACGTTGAAGTTGGGTGTTTGATAAAAATAAAGAACTCAACTACCCAAGGTAAACATCGTTTGATAAAAAAAAAAACAATAAGGGTGTAATCACTAACAACTTACTTACTATGGTTAGGTAGATGCGCAGTTACTCTCCTGGCTCAGTCCGCGAAGTAGTGAAGATCACGGTGATGACAGCGGTTATGAGAACCACGGTGGTGATGACCTCAGGGTGGTGCTAACCCCAGGGTGGTGTTGACCTGGTGGTGAAGGGCAGCAGGGACTCACCAGTCGGGAAATCACCGGCTGGTACTCGATCGGCAGTACGGGTCTGTGGGTATTTGTGGACCCGGTAGGCCAGTACGTAGCACCCTGGAAATCAATGTTCAGCATGTCACAAAAGGCTCCACAGTTGTCTCGTCTGATTAGGAGCATGTAAAAACATGAACAAGTGCGATGAATTAATGCGCTAATGATGTGTGTACGTGTATCACAATCAGATCGGAGTAACAGAAGTTGATGGTGAAAGCACGAATAGAGCATAAAATTACATCAGGCACTGTTGAGAAATCAAAGATAATAATAAAGTAGCTGTAGGCTCAACGGTCAAATTATATGAAATAGATTAAATCACAAACGGTTCGACATAACCATGTTAACAGATAACGGCTACATTTTAATAAAGATAGGTTCAACACGTACCAAAATATGGGAATAAACACTACACAGGCTTTATAAAGTGACTAATAAGTCACTAAAGATGCGTAGATATCACGTACCTATATAATTTTCCCAACGCTTTTAATATCGTTGACCATGATATTCTTCTCGCCATTCTGTTACTAATCGGGTTCTCATCGTCATCTCAGAGTTGGTTCTCATCATATCTTCGTGGTTGCCAGCAAGCAGTGCGTGCTGATCAAGATGTATCCGATTGGTGCTATCTGGTAATTAGTGTACCACAAGGCGGTATACTCTCTCCCATTTTGTTTTCTTTATTTATTAATTCCATTACTAACATCCTCATAGGCTCTTACCATCTCTATGCCGATGACTTGCAACTATGTATACGCTAAAACAGACATAGTGAATTTGAATCACTGTATTTCTAGACTTTACACTGACCTAAATACCATCGAAGACTGTCACGTGTCACGTTGAAGAATATGTCAAGCTATCCTTACGGGCAGCTCGTTCCACGTAAAAAACCTAAATTATGATCACCTAATTCCGATTATGTTCAACAATGCTGTTATTCCTTTTTCGCCATACGTAAAGGATTTGGGTTTACATATTGTCTATAGGCTAAGTTAGGATAAACAAGTCTGTCAGGTAAGCCGAAATGTTACAGCCATACTGCGATCTCTCTACAGATTTAAACATTTTCCCATCTAGCACTAAAACCCGTCTGGTCCCTTGTGCATCCTGTAATTGATTATGCGGATGTTTGTAACTCGGATTTATATCGAAACCTTCTCAACAAATTGGACTGCCTTCTGAACAACTGCATTCGCTTCATTTTTGGACTCTTCTACTCTTCTACTTCTAAATACAACCACATCTCTATTTACCGTTCTCAGCTCAAATGGCTGCCTATCCATCGGAGAAGATCCCTCAGATCTCTGTGTCTCCTCTTCTCCATTATTAATTATCATTGTGCTCCTGAGTCCCTAAAAATATTTCAAAGTTTTGGGTAGTTCTCATAGCCGTAACTTGCATGCTGATTCTTCAGATTCCTTCTCACCGTACAGGTTGTATTTCTAATTCCTCTGAATCTTAAATCTCTGCACTCCTAATCGACAATTTTGGGCATCATTATTATGATTAATAAGATATAATACGTAGTGCTATGATTAATAAGATATAATATGTATGTTGCCGTATTTATAGTATGTAAATTTATATGTATGTATTGTTATTATTGGAAGATTTGTTTTTTGTATCTTTTTCACTGTGTTTCTTTTTTAACTCAAAGGTTGACTAGTAGGGAATGCCATATGGCATTAAGTCCGCCTCATGTACCACTATTGTGTACCTCCGGGTAATCCCATAGTCGGCTTTTACGACACCCGCGGGATGAGATAGGTTGGTGCTATTCGGCATTACACGGTTATCGTAAAATACTAACTTTTAATCTTTTGTGTTGCATGATGACACGACAATTTCAATCGTTAAGACAGTTCCAAGTTGTCATCGACATGGAAATCCAGTGATTAAAATAATACAACTTCGCTATTCGCAGTCGGTTAATTATAAGGACACAGTCGGTGTGTGTGTTGTGGCCTGAAAATAAATAAAGATAAAACGGGGTTGGAAGAACATAAATCTACCTCACAAACGGAGCGATATTGCTGCATCAGTCTGCTTGTGAGCACGATCGGTGGAACCCGGTTGAAATGTCAAGCCATTCAAAGGTAATTTTGCGTTTATTCCTGTTTCTTTATCATAATATGTACAATATTAAAGACAAAGCACTGCTGCGTCCTGCCTTTGACATTCAAGAGCTGATATGATTAGCAGAATAATACAGGATTGATTAAAGATTTATCAAAGTTCCCTTTTCCACAACATATACAACTATTCAACCATCTCTAACGGCTTTAATTATCCGTAATGTTTGCACGTCGACACTATTATGCTTTATATAACATTAACCAGATGTATGTACGTTATGTGTAGTCCATCATTTCGGCCGAATAAAGTCCACTGCTGGACACAGGCCTGCCCCAAACATCACTTCAACGACCGATATCGGTATGTTGTGTGCTTATTAGGGGATCTTGCCATAATCGCCACGCTCGGGTTGGCGATCGCAGTTGGGTTGTTAATATACCTGAAAGACGCTGCTGGCCATCCTCCGGCTAATCCCATAGTTGCCTTTTACGATACCCACGGTATGAGATGGATTGGTGCTATTCGTAGCCGGCACCACGCGGCATAGTGTAGGCCCGTCAAAAGCTCCGAGAGTATACAACAATGTCATCATCGTCTTCATCATCATCTGATATCAGCCAAAGAACGTCAACTGCCGAACAAAGGCCTTCCCCATAGATTTACACAACGACTGGTTACGTGCCGTGTGTCGTAATTTTTGGGGGAATTTTCCAGTACTCACGATGCTTGACAGGCGGGTTAGTGAGCGGAGAATGTTAGCTGTTCCACAGAAAGGACGCGGTTGTAAGGGTAACATCCACTGTAAGAGAGTTGTGTTATATTCTTAGTCCGGACACCACACGGAACATTAATGTAAATATTAAATTTAGATATTATTCATGGCATCATGGAAAATTTTAATCTAAGAATAAATATAGGGTACGTTTGTACGTTATGTTCCAAATTATCCAGTAATAAGGATTTAAAATAGTTCGACCCTATTATGGACTTTATTGCATGTCAAGTAAGATTGGAAATTGTATGCGCAGTAAATTGTATGGTTACAATTCTATACAAAGTAAGAAGTTGAGAACAAAATTATTTTAATATTACGAATTGTGTACAAAAGTTTGGTGTACAATAGGAAGCAATTAATTATGTCCAGATTTGAAAACTCGGTTATTTTATTAAAGCGAAAAACCCGACTAGCTCTCGTGTTCTTTATTCTTAGAAAAACGTTCTTTTTTAATATATATTTACTCTCTTAACTTTTATACAATAATTTTTGTCGGAAAGTTTTTCAGTCAACTAATTGCGGGAATTTACTTGAACTGACTTAATATTTTTCTTACTAACTCGCATTTAAACTGTATTCGTTTCATTTAAAAATTCTGAAACTTTTAAAACGTTTCGTTGAATGAAACATCATCGAAAAACTACGTTCGACAAAAAGTACAAAATTGTGTCCCGAACATTGAGAATTTATGACCTGGATAAGCTGAATCGACATTTTCGCTTTTTTAATACTTTTTGGTGATATTGTAATTTTTTATTTTTTATTTTATTCTACGCCGTATAACTTTTATTTGAGGACTGAGTTGTCTTAACTCTCTGGTAATTCACTCATGGACATATTTAC
This sequence comes from Diloba caeruleocephala, assembly GCA_947459985.1. NCBI lineage: Eukaryota > Metazoa > Arthropoda > Insecta > Lepidoptera > Noctuidae > Diloba > Diloba caeruleocephala. The sequence continues at coordinate 6,651,821 of OX381614.1, forward strand.
AGAAATTTAAAAAAGGCTGAATATTGATATAATACGTTCTCATTAAGTACTGGCCATCTATATCAGTTAATGTAATTTGAAAAAAGAAGGACTTTAGCCATTTTTAGGGTTCCAAACGTCCAAAGGAAAAAACTGCGGACCCCTTATGGAAACACTCATGTGTCTGTCTGTCCGTCCGTCTGTCACAGCCAATTTCCTCCGAATCTACTAAGCGGATTATGTTGTAATTTGGTACACATATGGATTTCTGTGACCTAAATACGTACGTGTAAAGTAAATAAATTTATTTTGAATATGGGGTTCACTTTGGCGGCCGATATATCAAATTAAAGAATAAAGTTTTGCAAAGTGTATCGTATAACATAAGAAATAAAAGGGTTTGTTGTGAGGGTCTTAAATGTATTTATTTTATAATATATAGTTTTAAAGTTACAGTTTTGAATAAAATGTTCATAATAGCTCTTTACCTATAGATAACAGGAAAACCTATATGAAGTCCATGGTTTTAAAAAACATGTTAAATCTTTCAATATTGTGTGCACACACTTACGTTTGCGGTTGGTATGTATTGGGAAACATGTTTTTCAACTACGATGTTAAGTTTGTTCTTGGGATAAGTTATTGGTAAAAGACCGAATTCTACAATAGACAATATTACTCAGCAATTTCGGAACCCTCTCCACGTGAGTTAAACTCACACTTGTCCGGTTTTTATTTATTTCCAAGTTGCGTTTGTTTTTTTCGGGTATGTGTTAATTTAATTAATGCGCATCTTAAGCAAGTAGAGATGTTTATTCTTTTAATAAATTCCCGTTTAGATTTGAACGTTTTCATCATTAATTAATTATTGTCGTGTTACGTAAAAATAATTTGATACATTTAATTGATAATGCGGTCTCAGCGTAGCTAAAGTCTCGCGAGCTGTAACTTTAAATGAAAATGGCTACACTTATAATTAAGTGGCTCAAACTTTTTTTTGTTTTATTTTGAGATTGCGAGTTTACAAAACCGTTATTTTTCGCAATGCTAAACCGGCAGATTGGAGTGTATTAGAGGGTAAGGTTGCAAAAAAAGCAACAAAGGCGAGAGACGACATATTTATTGTGAGCAGTGTGTTAAAAAATCGTACTTCGACATCTTCTGAGGTAAGAACCACGCTCCAGAAAGTGCGACAAATGACGATTAGCACCAAAACCATAAGAAGTAGACTTAACGGGGCTGAAACAGATGCATACTTGGCTGCCAGAGGACCATCACAGGTCAGCGAGTAGACCGGTCTAATTTTGTTCAATCACACCGAAACTGGAATGAGGATGTTAAAAGAAGAGTACTTTTCACTGACGAGTCCTGATTTTGTCTTAAGCCAGATGATGGAAGGAACAAAGTATGGAGGTGACCCAGAGAAATATATGGTCAGTGTAACAATATTGAAAGAGAACCTTCAGGTTCAGGGCCAGTTATGGTACGGGGAGGTTCATGTAGAATGTCCACTGGGCACCAATAAAAAAAAATAAGGCGAAAGCACGGAGCTACATATCGTGAAAAATTGGGGACCTTGTCTGTGGCATGGTACGGATATTTTAGAGTAGGTTGTGATGTCTTTTGCACCATACATAGCAGATCATTTTCTTATAGTGCATGATAATGCTCGGCCCCACATTGCAGCAATGATTTCTGATTATCTTAGATACATTGAAATCGATGTTTTGGAGTGGCTAGCACGCTCGCCAGACCCTAACCTGCTACAGCATGTGTGGAACAAATCGGAAGACGCCGTAAACAAAGAAATCCGAAACCAGCTAAAATAAGAGATTAAAAAAATGCATTGATAAAAAAATTGAATCTCATGCCACAAAGTTTTGTTGATGAGTTAATTTATGTTTGGCCAGTTGGATGCAGGCCGTTTTGACAGCGAGAAGAGGTAACAATAAAAACTGAGTGCGCTGACACATTAGAAAAAAATTCAGCCATTAGAACAATTTTCAATGTTTTATATGTGAGGTCATAAGTGACCATTTTCCTTATAACTACGGTATTAAGATTTTTATTTCTACTTTATCTTGAGCCTTTATTGCATTTTGTTCAACAACGCTAGTTTTAATAAAGTATTTTAACCAATTCCTCAATAAATGCGAGTAAAACAGTGTTTATTCTAATTTGTCAAAAGCGTGCCTTTAAATATGTCCATGAGTGTGTATCTATGCCTTTCATTTATCTCCACTCCATCTCATCTCGTGGATGTCGTAAACGGCGACTAAGGGATTCTACCCCAGAGGGAATCTGCGCTCACCAAGCCGCCTGCTCAGCGTGGTAAGTACTGGCAAATTACCTTCAAAATGAGGACAAAATTGCGGAATCTATGGAGGAGGCCTTTATTTGGCAGTGGCCGTCTTACGGCTGACATATCCAACTATAGATAAAAACTAGTAATCGACGATTTTAGTCTTGTTTCAGGATCATTTCGAAATATATTCAGTGGGTTTTCTTTTGTCTTGTAGATATCGTATGGTGCTCATTATAGGTATGAGATGGGGTGGTGCTAAGGCCACCGTCATACCACCATCCTATTTCATCCTGTAGGTGTCTTACTAGGAGGATGGGTAGCAGTGTCCTTTGAGTATATTTTTAGCTCAACTGCAACCGCGAACCCACCTTGGCGCCTGCCTGGGTTAGCGATCGCATTTTATTGCGCAGTTGATCGCGTGGTGATTTTGCAAAACCTCCCAATGAGCACACAACACAAACCTAGTTGTGGCCTACTAAAGCTGTGGGCCCATATTTTTGGATCAGGAGAATCAATCTCAAGTTCTACTTGAGTCGAGACTGCGTTAATTTAATGTAAACGCTGGACCTATTATGTAGGGTTTATATTTTACTAACGCAATCTAGACTCGAGTTTTAGGTCAGTTTTCATTCTCGTTCTGTAACATAGGCCTTGATTTTCTGCTCTGTGGTTACATAGTTCCTGAGATTACGAGCACGTAAAATACAAACTTATTATAATATATATCATAGATGAAATATTAGTGTATTAGTGTAGTAAAATATTAGTGTAGAAGTCACTGGCTAATCATAATTTATTGTAAGAATTAAACGGATATAAGGTAAGTAAAAAGACAAGTTTTTGAGTTGGCAGGGCACACAAAATGAAAATAACATAATTTTCAAAAGATACGTGCTAAACCTTTTTGGCAAATAAGCTTTTACTTAAATTTGGTGTACAAAGTCTAACCTTACAAGGGTATAAAACATCGACTGCACAACCACAACGTTAACCTTCTTGTTTGATCAAGCAAAAAGCACCGGGACAAGAAAGGCATTAGCCGACATGCGCCGCTTAACCGCATCAAAGCAGGACGGACAAAGAATGCGGTAAAGTCGACCGGTGCGTTTCGCCCTTTGTGACATTGTGACTTTTCGATCCGCTGAAATTTAGACACGTGTCAGTGCATGTCCTTTGGCTAATATGATGATGAAATATTATTTCACCACGTCAAACACAACATCCGTCCTGTCTGTGTGGTGTCCGGATTAAGAATATAGCATCACTCCATCTCCTCCCGAGGATGTCGTAAAAGGCGACTAATGGAATATAACTAGAGGGATGGGCAGCAACGTCCCTTCTGTGAAACGGTGACCATACTGCGTTCACCAACCCGCCTGCCAAGCGTGGTGAGTATTGGCAAATACCCCCAAAATGATGACACAGTTGTGGAAATCTATGGGGGAGGCCTTTGTTCAGTTGTGGACGTATACATGGCTGAAAATGATGAAATACAACAAAAACACAAAACCTCTAGCTAGCCTAGCACACAATTTGTGCGTGTATATAGACACGAGATAGCAAAGCGAGACAACAGATGGTTGCATGAATAAAACAGTGGAGTCCGCCCTGAATATTTGACGTGTGGAGGTGGACCGCGTCACTGCCTGCGCCTGGAAAAATGTTACAGCCCGATCGGCGAAGCCGCGGCAAACATTTCTTGATTCGATATTTTGCTTTCGATGGTCATATTGGTTCCCATATAAGAAAGACAGAAAGAAGAAAATATATCATTATTCGGGATGGCACAAGCAATTATAATTTAAGAATCTAATTTATACTCATTGTTTTTAGAACAATTATACCAAGTTCATATAAACACTGTTGTTATATCTGTAAGTCTGTAACTGTAAAATGGTACCTTAATGTTTCATATACTACAAAAAACCTTTTCATAAATACCTATATAATATTACCCCAGTGGAAGAATCATATAAAACTGTCGTGTAGATTCTGAAAATATCACGACAACATACGGGGCAAACACAGAACTTTCCTTTTTTATAGAAGTCAGGTAAAAAAAAATGATATGTAAATAAAAATATCCTATTACCAACAAATTGACAGTATTATGTACTATCGAGCATGCCCACGCTGAAACAGTCACGAATTCAGCATGATTCTCAGTTGGCTCTCTGTTGACAATCTGCGATCTTCTTCTGGAGCATGATGCTCTCACAGAAGGAGGTCACTGCACTCCAATTTTCTGGCTCTACCGCCATAGCCAATGGCTGGCAGAGAGCGATCTAATCCAATCTGATCGGTAATCTTCGAACGTGTGCTGTGCGGTAACAATACTGCTATTATGGTAACGCCATGGTGGTACTCAAACCTTACCTCACTTCTTGTGAAGGTACGCACCGAAACAGACGCCTGCGGTGAATACCCTCATCAGGCAGAAGGTGACGCGCTCACTTCTCAGTTGGCACCCCTGCTGTGACACACAAACGTATGAATAAATCATAAAGCTTGGTACTCGACTATGAATATAATTGAAAGTAGCTCTCATAAGAGGATAAGACTAAACGGCTCGGCATAGGAACTACATGACGAAACCATGAATATAGACAGCGCAGCGGGGCAGTCGCTGCGTGGACCTTTCTTCCGCCCGTTTTCAGTGTGCTAGGAACCGGTATTACAGGTAAGGTAGCTGTGAAAGAAGACCCTAAGACAGGTTAGATAAACAAAACATTACCATAAAATAAATACCGAAAAAATCAACTTTTCTCTTGAAACAACTTCGCTGCAGACTAGGAGCTTACTTGAATCATAGGTAAGCTTAGAGACACACATTCACTAGTAATAACACTTAGTCTTAAAACAATGGTCAAATAATTACAATACAATTTTTGTCGATGCACCACACAAAAGCCACATCCTTACCACTGAGCAATACGGGTCCTTGTACCAAATACTCGTATTGTACACAAAACCGACTCTAAAAGTCTACCTTATTTTGAGCACTACAGATAATAATAGACGAGAAAGTGAGCAATTTTCGCAACAAAAACGTTGTTTATCGTCTGGCGAAGTCCAAATAAAACCGTTTGGGGTATTATATGGTTCGATGAGCTTCGAAGCTCCAACAAGAAATCGGCCCCCTTTACGGACGATATTAATTTCACTTCAGAAACACTTTATTTTGAGTTTTGCGAGTGATTCGAAGTAAAGTTTAATGACAATAGATTTGACTGACTGGGTTTTGAGGTTATAGATAATATTGTGCTTGTATTTATTCAGCCATACTTGGGTCTAAGATACAAATTGTGGATCCGTAATAACCAAGCAGTTAGATTGTAGCGAACGTGGGCGCTTGTTACTGGAAAATACATCGACTGAAGCGACAGTGTGGATTGCTCATTTTTTAAAAACCTTTCTGATTGAAAAACCGTTTCGAGGAGTTGCTATTGATGATGATGTGAATGTGTGTGTTAGAAGTAAAAAAAAATGGAGATATACTCGACTTTTACTTCAAGTTTAATAACGTCATCAGAGAAATTATGATACATTTACTTTGCATAGTTGACAAGTTTAAATTTAAATTATGTCAACATTTATAAAGACATCTTAGTACGTCAAGCACTAGTGTCTGTGTCAGAAACGTCATCATATCAGCCACAGGACGTCCACTGCTGAACAAAGGCCTCCCCCTTAGATTTCCACAACGAGCGGTCACATGCCGCTCTCATCCAACGACTCCCAGCGACCTTCACCAGATCGTCTGTCCACCTCGTTGGAGGTCGTCCCACGCTGCGTTTTCCGGTGCGCGGTCTCCATTCGAGAACCTTTGTGCCCCAACGGCCATCAGTTCTACGAGCAATGTGCCCTGCCCATTGCCGCTTCAGTTTACTAATCCTTTCAGCTATGTCGACAACTTTAGTTCTTCTACGGATCTCCTCATTTCTGATTCGATCTCGTAGAGAAATACCAAGCATAGCTCTCTCCATAGCTCGCTGAGTGACCTTGAGCTTTCTTATGAGGCCCATTGTGAGTGACCACGTCTCTGTTCCATATGTCATCACTGGTAACACACACTGGTTAAAGACTTGCGTCTTGAGGCATTGCGGTATTGTTGACGAAAAGACGTTGCGAAGTTTCCCGAACGCTGCCCAGCCGAGTCGGATTCGACGATTGACCTCTTTCTCGAAGTTGGACCTACCTAACTGGACAGTTTGTCCTAGGTAGACATACTCGTCAACAACTTCGAGAACAGAGCTCCCAACGGATATTGGGGTGGGCACGACATGGACATTTGACATGACTTTTGTCTTGCCCATGTTCATTTTAAGGTTCAGAAACGTAACCTTAGTAAAATTATCACTGTGATTTGGAAAAACAAACATACAGCTATAGTACAGCACTATATACATATTAGTCAGACTTATACACGCTGTATTTGCTTTTGGTTACTTAGTTCATGTATCATCATATCAGCCAAAAGACGTCCACTGCTGGACAGGGGCTTCCCCATAGATTTCCACAACTGTATCGTAATTTAAGGGGGAATTAGCCAGTCCTCACTACGCTTAGTAAGCAGGTTGTTAAGCGCAGTATGGCTACTGTTTCACAGAAGGAACGCTGCTGCCCATACCTCTGGTTTAGAGTCCCTTTGTTGCCAACAACCACGGGAGGAGATGGAGTGGTGCTATATTCTTAATCTGGACACCATACGAAATTAATTAACGGTTTATGTATGTTCTAATAAATCGATTATTTTCGATTGAAATTATTAAATATTAGGCAAGTAATCATATAGTAAGTAGAGATAGGTTTTTTCATAAAAAAAACAAAACAAACAAAGAAATTTTATTCAGAGAACCGTCGCAGATACAAGTCGAAAGTATCATAAATTAAAATAGCAGACTTCAAAGCAGCTTATTTAAATAGAGGATGTGTAACTTCAAACTTTTAATTATTTACTCTTAGCCCGTCTAGACATTGTAAATAGATATAGCGAATAATTTAAAAGATTAAATAGGCAGTTTCGCATCTCTATAGTTAATTACCATTGATCGACGTGACTAAGGCCGAAGCCGGTAACGCGACGCTGGCAGTAAATATTGCATCGTACGTGGACACAGAAAAAGCGGGTGATATCAGGCTTTCGATTAAAAATGATGTCTAGACTCTAATGTAAATATCTTACTGCTAATCTATGAAATAGAACATGTCAGCTCTCTATTTCTGTTGCGTGTACAATTAAATGTCTTAAATTTGTCGACAATTTTAGTAATTTATAAATGTGAAAGTTTGTCTACGTGTGGTGCCGGCAAGAATAGCAAAATGTGGATGGAAATTTACGGAGGATGGGCAGCAGCATCTTTCGAGTAAATTAATAGTTGTGCTCAGCTGCGATCGCCAACTCAACTGTCAAGCGTGGCGATTATGGCAACTCCCTCCAATGAGCACACAACATACCTAGACTGGTCGTTGTGTCGATCTTTGGGGGAGGCCTGTGTCCAGCAGTGGACTTCATTCGGCCGAAATGATGATGACATTAAATATTTGATCTAACTTTTTTTCACTTTACATATGTAAATTTTCGACCTCTTAGAATTCCCCACGCATTCCGTAAAAAGAGATGATTTTCCAGATGTGGTCGGAAAGTTCCGGGCCTAGAGCAACCCTGATCTCATCCCAGATATATCAACTGTTTAGATTTAAGCCTCCTCTATAGTACGCTATTCTTTACTGTTCCGTACAGTCCTTGTTTGTTGTTTTTCTGGCCATTACGAATGCCATGACTCTTGGGGGTCTAGCATCCATCTGCCACCATTCCGGGGCCAACTTTGTCCATCTTTCAATTCTAAGATGATATTCATACATATTTCTATCTGTCAAGACAAAAGTAACAAACAATATACGAGACAATAGCTCTCACTATCATGTGGGGAGTAATAAAATGGTTTAATTACAGTAGCCGCGCAGAAACGTGATGCCGCCAGTAAATATTGGAAGCTCATTGCGTGTGGACACAGGGGAGGCAAGCCTGCTCGTACATATATACTTAAATATCTCTGTTGTGTTCAACACTTTACATTTTTAGTTCAGCTATACTAGAAAGGTTAAGTATTTAAGGTTAAACAAATCATAAATAAGGTTTTTTAGGATCACACTTTCGTTCGAGTGTAGAGAAGAGAGAGAGAGAGTGTAGAGTGTCCGTGTTTGGGTCGCAGAAATCTATATGTCTACCAAATTTCAACTTAATCGGTTCTGTAGATTCGTGGCAAATTGGCTGTGACAGACACACGAGTGATCCTATAAGGGCTTCGCCGTTTTTCCATTCGGACGTTTGGAACCCTGAAAAGGAACTAAATTAATATGCATTCATGGTATAATCAGGTGACTAAATTGTTCACCCTTGCAATTGATAGATTTAGAGAATGAATTTGAACAAGAGTACCGAGATGTTTATAATTCAAATATAAATTTCATTAGAATCCATGCAGCTGACATGGCATGACAACACGTACAAAATTTCACATATATATAGTACATAGTATGTAATAACATAGTTAAGTTAGGTACGGAAAATAAATATACAGGCAAATATTACCAGCCCATAGACAAACGGAAAGTCTCGGGTAAATCTTCTGTTTTAAATTGATCCACCGAATCAAACAAACATCTTTCAAGGAGCGTTTTCTTCTTTTAGAACAAATGGACAGCAGTCAAGGGTTTTTTTTACTAAATAATTCCCTGTGTGGGCAGGAGGGAGAGAACAGATAATAAAATTTGGATCTTACGCTGGCCGAGCGTCTGCAAGAAACAATGAGATTACGGAGATTTATTAATGGCATTGAAAATTGCTTATTTCGTCCGACGAAACTTAATATTACTTTGTTACTTGAACCAAGAGTTAATAAATTACGGAGCTGAATTTGAAATGCTGTTTGACGGAGTGGTTCCCGGCAAATAATAGACCACCCGCTGTCGTAAAACAAAGTCGATGGGGTTGGTATCAAGGGGATGCGCAGCAGATCCTCCCGAGTATCAATAACAACATACTGCGTTCACCAATTTGTCTACCAAGCGTGGTGATTATGGAAATATATTGTAGTGGTAATGATCACTACAACTAGCTACATATATTTACTGCCATTCTATAAGAAGCTTTTAGTTTTACGCGCAGTGGCCGTCATTTACGCTACGTTTATTTTATACTATGTGCCATCTAACATCTTTAAGAGATATAATATGTAACTAGTTCTTAGAAATAGCGGTAAGTATAATATACGTATATAATTGTAAGAGAATAAATATGCCGGGCAAATGGAGTCCTTAAAGTTAACTAATGTTCAAATATAGACTAAGATGTATATAGTGTGTTTTTATCTTTTTGTTATTGTAGAATTGTAAATTAAAATGTTTTTACTGATCATTTTTTGTAATGTTAGTCTTTTTGTAATTATTTTATTTACTTATAATGTATCTAATATTTTCAATTTCTCATGTATATATATGGACTGGTTCTGAAATAAAAATGAATTTTTATTATTAAATATTGATTTGTTGATATTGTCGCGAATCATAACTATGTGGAAACTGACATAAAAATATTGGTGCTTTTAAGATTTTCGAAAACATTACAGTATCCGAAAACTGGGATAAAAAAGTAATCACATTTAATAAAAATAAAAATTAATATCTCTCTTTTCACGGGTTTATATCCCCTGTAAGGGGGAACCCGGTCTTTTGACAGGCTTACGCGGGGACATAGGTCCAACACGCAGAGGCCCTTTAGAGATTTTTAATCTAAAATGTAATGAGACACCAACCGGGGACTCTCCATAGCTACACTATAAAATGAAGTCATGGATTGTCCCCGGTGGTGTAAGGCTATTGTATGAGATGGAAACTATAACGATAAGGTCTATTGCAATGGGTGTTACATGGAATAAAAAGACTAATAAATAAATATTATTAAAAAATTAATATTATTATTATTAATGTTTCTCTAATCACGGGCTTATATCCCTTGTAAGGAGGAACCCGGTCTTTTGATAGGCTTACGCGGGGACAAGGGTCCAACACGCAGAGGCCTTTTAGATAATTTTAATCTAAAATGTAATGGGACACTAAGTACTATTATTATAATAATAATAATAGGTGAATCCATCATGAATCCATCTCCTCCCGTAGATGTCGTATAAGATGACTAAGGGATTGTGATGCTCGCCCACCCGCCTGCCAAGTGTGATTGGCTGGCAAAATCCTCCCGAAATAACGACAGAGTTGTGGAAATCTTGTTCTTTGTTCAGCATTGTACGTCTTTTGGCTGATATGATGCATGTACACATTTGCATACATGTTAATATGGTTAAACAATTCCTAACAAAACATTTTAAATGCAAATACACTGGCATGTTAACAATCAGCACTTTTTTAATAAAACTTGTTTAAATAAACGTAGAATCCAAATAAACCTTCCCATATCCTTACTTTGGGTTTGTTGGAACAAAAAACGTTACATTAAAATGTTAAATCTCTTCCACAGTGGTTCTGACAACTCATTCGAGCTTTTCATCCCGCCATTTTCTGGAAACGCTTCTTAGTGACAATGCGCCGACTAGTATCATCGAAACTCGACACTTAATTTTTTCAAAGGTATAAAGTTTGTTTTCTGTTATTGAGAAAATCTGTTATTAGCTATTTTATTTATTGTACGCGTTTCATTTGGTAATTTTATTAACTACTACCGTGTGGTAGAAATGTTCGAAATTTAAAATACCAGTATAGGTTAAACAAACAGCTGCTCCTTACACCACCCCGAGTGCAGGGACTGAAAGTTACACACACACTTCTCATAATTATGGTACAGGTTGACTGCCGGAGAATGCCTATTACCATTAGGTCCGCCTTTTTACACCAAATTATAAATAATATATCTACGCTGTATTGCTGAGATCATATTTTTGTCCGTCTGTACAAATGCGCTGCTGTACAAGCGGGCTATCGTAAAGTTTTCACAATTACATATTATTCTATAGGGATGGAAAAATGTCATCGCCACATTTATCGTTAGCCTCTATACTGTGGACGCCATTTATTCATTGCAACGTCCTGACACTGGCGATCCGTCATCAACTCGATTTTTTATTTGAATATAATAAGTGAGCCGTCTTGGGATACCTTAAAGATTTGAAACTTTGAAATATTTCAAATTTGTATCGTTACACCTTTACACATAAGTTTAGAAGATACGATGCTGATACACAATGAGGAAAGTGGCGAGCGTGAAGCACCGAGTGAAGACGGCGAGGCTGACGAATTATGCGGCTGGCCGAATGGCACGTTGTAACGTACCATAGATTAGGAGCCGTTCTTACACCCGTATAGGTGCACCACTTGTAGTTACAGATCAAAAAGCTTGGCTTGTAAATATAACTACCTGATTAATACATTAGCTGAAGCACTTGTTTAGTTGAAATCTCTCTAGCTCCTACCTATCTTGAGTATGGTTTAGGTATATGAAAATTCGTGCTAAGCCGAGCCAGGTTATTAGTAAATATAAATATAGTCAGGATTGTCTACTTGAGCCATAGCTATCCACAGTTTGTGTGAGTAAAGCTCTCAGCGAAATCAGTGGGAATCGTGCGTAACGTAGTTATAGAGTAAAGCAAGGAGGGTAGTTAACGAGCACCATAGCCATCAATCCCCTCAGTTAATTCCCACCACTTGGCGGGATCTTAAGCTGACGTTACTTTCCTTCTCTAATTATAATTAAAACGAACACGTACACAGTAATAGATTTATCAATCTACTCCTCCTCTAGGCCGTTTTGTTTTGCCATATACCTAGAAATCTTCGTACAAAATAATATGTGGTGTATACTGTGGAGCTTTTCCTGTGTTTCTGTAGAGGTTTTCCGTGTGGTGTCCGGATTAAGAATATAGCACCACTCCATCTCCTCCCGTGGAGGTCGTAAAAGTCGACTAAGGGACTCTTAACCAGAGGGATGGGCAGCAGCGTCCCTTTTGCTGAGCAGTAGCAACTCTGCGCTCACCAACCCGCTTGCCAAGCGTGGTGAGTATCGGCAAATTCCCCCCAAAATGACAACACAAAATAAGCACCGGCCCCCAGTTCCCGGCAGCCCCGCCATTCCTGGTCATGGTAGCGGCCACGGAAACGGCGGGGCAGGGGGTGCTAAGAATCTCCGGATGGGATCCGGCTACCACCCAAACCGAAAACTGGCCCTGGTGACATATAACACACGCACACTGAGGGCAGACGAATAGATTGTTGAGCTGGAAGAAGAAATAGATAAGTTGCACTGGGATATCATGGGTCTATCAGAAGTCCGAAGAGAGGGGGAGGACACGATAACCCTGAAATCCGGCAACTTATTCTACTACCGGGAAGGCGAACATCTGTCTCAAGGTGGTGTCGGGTTTCTCGTCCGCAGGTCCCTCATTAACAGTATAGTGGCCATCGAAAGTGTGTCGAGCAGGGTAGCGTACCTTATACTCAGAATATCCAAGAGATATTCGTTGAAGGTCATACAGGTCTACGCACCAACCTCGACACACCCAGATGATGAAGTAGAGAGTATGTATGAGGACGTAAGTAGGGCCATACATACCTCGAAGACACATTTCACTGTTGTGATGGGGGACTTCAACGCAAAACTGGGCACTCGATGCGATGGTGAGTTGAGAGTGGGGCAATTTGGATATGGGCAACGGAACCCCAGGGGACAGAGGCTGGCCGACTTTTTGGAAAAGGAGGGACTCTTTATGATGAACTCCTTTTTCCAAAAGCCGCCTCACAGGAAGTGGACCTGGATGAGTCCCGATGGTTCCACGAGGAATGAGATTGACTTCATCATGACCAATAAAAGACAAATATTCAATGATGTCTCTGTGATCCACAGGGTGAAAACCGGTAGTGATCACCGAATGGTAAGAGGCACATTGAATATTAATCTCAAAGTTGAGAGGTCTCGTCTGATGAGGTCTACGCTCCGGCCCTCTAGTGCTCATATCCAAAACCCCGAGAGCTTTCAACTCGAACTCCAAAACCGCTTCGAGTGCCTGGAACATTGCGTATCTGTGGACGATTTAAATGGTAGGTTTGTAGAAACTGTCCAAACGGTTGGGTCTAAGTTCTTTAAAGCCCACCGTAAAGGTAGACCAAAAAAGTTCTCCGATCACACTCTCGACCTTATGGCAGAAAGACGCGCCATGACGCTGCAGTCTTCCGATGATGCTGAAGCATACCGACTGCTCAATAGACGGATATGGAAGTCCTTGCGGCACGATATCCGCACCTTTAACACTAACGGTGTTAAAGAGGCGATTGAGCGGAATCAAGGCTCCAAAGTGTTCGCAAGAGACAAGTCTATTGGGCAAAGTCGTATTATGAAGCTGAAGACCGAAGACGGCAGTGTAGCGTCGACTAAGCCAGAGGTTTTGAGAGAGATTGAGAACTTCTACCGGCGGTTATACACCTCGGTTACTATACCTACCATTGGCTCTGACAAAGACCCGCGAGCCAAACTAACCCGACACTATACCGAGGATATCCCGGACATCAGCCTGTACGAGATTAGGATGGCCTTGAAACAGCTTAAAAATAACAAGGCGCCGGGTGGAGACGGAATTACGACAGAGCTTCTGAAAGCGGGTGGAATACCGGTACTTAAAGTCCTTCAGAAGCTATTTAATTCCGTCTTACTCGAGGGCACAACGCCGGAAGCGTGGAACAGAGGTGAGGTGGTGCTCTTCTTCAAAAAGGGTGATAACACCCTATTGAAGAATTATAGACCCATCTCACTTCTGAGCCATGTTTATAAGCTGTTTTCAAGGGTCATCACGAATCGTCTCGAGCGCAGGTTTGATGACTTCCAGCCTCCCGAACAAGCCGGTTTCCGAAAAGGTTTCAGTACCATAGACCACATCCATACGCTGCGGCAGGTTATACAGAAGACCGAGGAGTATAATCTGCCACTATGCTTGGCGTTTGTGGACTATGAGAAAGCCTTCGATTCGATCGAAACCTGGGCAGTGCTGCAATCTCTGCAGCGGTGCCAGATTGACTATCGGTACATTGAAGTGTTGAAGTGCTTATACAGAAACGCCACCATGTCGGTCCGAGTACATGAACAGAGCACGGGGGCAATTCCATTGCAGAGAGGTGTGAGACAGGGGGACATCATTTCCCCGAAACTGTTCACCGCTGCAATGGAGGATGCCTTCAAGCTACTGGAGTGGAAAGGATTCGGCATTAACATCAATGGCGAGTATATCACTCACCTTCGATTTGCCGATGACATCGTAGTCATGGCAGAATCGCTGCAAGAGCTCAGCACAATGCTCGATGATCTCAACAGAGTTTCCCAACAGGTGGGCCTTAAAATGAACATGGGCAAGACAAAAGTCATGTCAAATGTCCATGTCGTGCCCACCCCAATATCCGTTGGGAGCTCTGTTCTCGAAGTTGTTGACGAGTATGTCTACCTAGGACAAACTGTCCAGTTAGGTAGGTCCAACTTCGAGAAAGAGGTCAATCGTCGACTCCGACTCGGCTGGGCAGCGTTCGGGAAACTTCGCAACGTCTTTTCGTCAACAATACCGCAATGCCTCAAGACGCAAGTCTTTAACCAGTATGTGTTACCAGTGATGACATATGGAACAGAGACGTGGTCACTCACAATGGGCCTCATAAGAAAGCTCAAGGTCACTCAGCGAGCTATGGAGAGAGCTATGCTTGGTATTTCTCTACGAGATCGAATCAGAAATGAGGAGATCCGTAGAAGAACTAAAGTTGTCGACATAGCTGAAAGGATTAGTAAACTGAAGTGGCAATGGGCAGGGCACATTGCTCGTAGAACTGATGGCCGTTGGGGCACAAAGGTTCTCGAATGGAGACCGCGCACCGGAAAACGCAGCGTGGGACGACCTCCAACGAGGTGGACAGACGATCTGGTGAAGGTCCCTGGGAGTCGTTGGATGAGAGCGGCATGTGACCGCTCGTTGTGGAAATCTAAGGGGGAGGCCTTTGTTCAGCAGTGGACGTCCTGTGGCTGATATGATGATGACTGTGGAGCTAAGAGATACATTGTACCTACATATTTAGACTCATATATCTGGACTTACCTGTACCCTTCTATCTTCGGATATGCGTTTCTATAGATATCAGAATCATCATTTCGGCCGATTGAAGTTCACTGTTGGACACAGGCCTCCCCCAAAGATCACCACAACGACCGATTTGGGTGTGTTTTGTGCTCCTTGGGGGGGTTTTGCTATAATTGCCACGCTTGGCAGACGGGTTGGCGATCGCAGTTGAGTTGATATTGTACTCGAAGGACGCTACTGCCCATCCTCCGGCTAATCCCTTAGTCGACTTTTACGACACCCACATGTTGAGATAGGGTGGTAGTATTCTGAGCCAGCACCACACGGCTGATATCAGAATACTCAATGACAAAAAATCTTAGACTCGACTTGACGATAGAGAGTGGTTTATTTTGACCCGCTATTTTTTACGTACCTCTTCAACATTTTTGCCAGCAGAATAGATGATCAATGATATTAAATAACCACACATACTATTGTTGATCTCGACATGACTCTATTTAGTTAGCATGCAGACTAAGCAGTAATACGATCGTTAATTTATAAATGTTTATTTGAACTACGTTAAAATATTACATATACAGGCTGTCCAGTAAATAGCACGACATACTGCAGGGGGTGAGAGCTTGGGTCAATACCTACCAAAAAAACACAATATATGTTCAGCAAAATCTTACGGATTTACTGTAGTACAACTTTTTCCGAAATATCGAAAATCTCTACCTTGACACAGATTTTCATCTCGTAATGAAAAATTCCTTTTCTAGTTTTTGTTTTACCTCAAATGATTTGTGAATAGTTACTTTACTCATTGATAAGTCTTTATTCTATTAAAAACTAAAACGTTTTCAAGAAATACAATTTTTATTTAAATTTCCTCAGTACAATTTTCTCATCTTAAAATTTTGTACTACTGTAAATCCGTAAGATTAGATTCCTTCTGAAGTATTCCTTCAGTTTTTTTTATTAAACCCACTGACGAGTCCAGCGCTTCATTGGGCTGGTTTTAAACATCGCGCCTGCCCATAACAATTATTTTAATATTACCCAGGAGTAGTCCTGCGCAACAATACACTGCGCTCGCAACCTCAAAAAAATTGTTGTTGAGTCTCTCTTTGCCCTTCAAACTGGAAAAATTAAAGTTATGGCATAGCAACCATTAAACTGTATTGATGCAATATTAAAGCATAAAGTATTGATTATTTATTGCTTAGATTTTTACTTTTTACGATGATAGTATAGATGATAGATTTGTGACGGCACGGTTGGTGCAGTGGCTGATACAGTCGGCTGCTGCGCTCCGGGTCGTGGGTTCGATTCCCACACGGAACAAATATTTGTATGACCTGCAGGTAGTTGTTCCGGGTCCGGGTGTATAGTATGTGGAATTCATGTCTGTAAACGCACCCACGACACAGGAGAAATCCTAGTGTGGGGCAAAGTTTAAAAAAAAATAGAATATAGTGTGTGTTAGTGTTATTAAGTATCGATACCGAGAATATTCCCACATTTCTCATTGAAGAATATCTTATTGGAGCGAGAGCATATCAATATTTGAGCGCTATGGGCAATTAAGTTTGATGTGACTTAGGGCGATTTCACCATTCGCATTAAAAACCAAGTTTAATAAAACTAAGTTTTGCATAACTGATTTCAAAGGTTGAGTTTCATCTCGGTTTACGCAAACTGATTTCACTGATTTCAAATTTACCTGATTTTAATCGCGTTCACAAAAACGAAGTTTAAATGTCATAAGAACGTAAACGCAAACAAAAACGCGATGCATCTTGCATTGCATGTACGTAACAGCAACCCACTGCGGGATATTTTATATTCCGGAGAGTAACATGGCTAATTTTATACCTGAATAATGTCAAAATTGGCATGCTTGAAAGAAAGAAAGAAAGAAAAATGGTTTATTAGAAGACACAAAATTACAAAGACTACAACAAGAGTAGCGCACACAAGTTATAACGTCAACATAATATATAATAACAAAATGTAAATCAGAAGAAATGAACAAACCGTAGGTACGCAAAAAGAACAATAGGTGACGGGTCTCTGCTTATAGTATAGTCTCGGCCGTCCGCGCACACGCTAGCCTTCAGTGACCTGTTACAATTTGCAGTGAGTGGCCGTCGCCCGTTATCAAATCGCTTGCGCTGTGTGAAAAATCGTACGGCTTTGGTTGCCGCAAACCGATTATATAATTTATTTCTTATAGTACGCTGCAATTCATTCGCCATAATATTGTTTTTCTAAAGAAAAAATTGATTTTTCACTAATTACCCACGCACGTACATAACTACACTGCCACACGCCGCCGGAATCCCATAGTGAAAACTTCTGTAAGCCGGATCCATTTGGTGAGTGAATACAAAGTACTTAATAATACTTTATACATAATAGTATTTATTATTACCTTATCTACATATATTATTCTTACAGACTTTCTTAACTGCAACTCAAGGTAAAGGGACGCCTGGCGGGCATGGTATGGTGTATGGATTTGTCACCAAGGACATTTGTGATGCCATAGTGACACCAAACGTCGCCGGACTGAATTTCATATGCCTATTAGCCATAATCATATAGGTAAAGTATTTACCATATAGTCTATTTCCAGAGCTAGACGGTACATAATTATTAAGGATAACCTGACAATTTTATTTCTGTTCTAGGTTACGTGAGAGTTCTAGAAACAGTCACATGTGACATGATCCTGCGACGCGTGGCGACACGTCTGGACTCCCAGCTAATAGATAACGTACACTTATTAGCTGTCATTACAATTAGGCTGTAGTTTTTATTTCTCTAAAATAGCAGTCTCGGTGATATTGTGTCTCTAAAAGGCAACAGCTCAGCAATAATGCTGCATGATACTGCAGCGCTGATTTTCAGCTGAAGCCTTAGTCAAAGACAGATGTTCGATAAACAGAATAATAATAACAATTAAAATAGTAAAATAATCACAATTCATAGACGTGGTGAAATAATAACAATAGTCGGATAACATTTTATAAAATACACAATCACTATTAACTCTAATATATCTATATCAAGTGTTTTACTATACAATAGACACATTGCCGTTGCCATGGTTCTGTGCATTGTTAACGAAGTCAATGTAGCAAAGTAGCAAATGAGGGCTCTCAATGTGGATTTCCAGTTATTTTATTTTTTATTATTCTAATTTCGTTAAAAACCTTTGTAGATATAATTTGATACTTTAATTATTTGTGCTGGATTTTTGTGTGTCGAGAATTATTTTCTTAAGTTTTAATCTAAAGCTGTGTACGCTGCTCAGAACACGCAGTGGTGGTGGTAAATTATTCCAGCACTTAGTGGCAGCATATTTGAAGCTTCCTCGAAAGGCAGTAGTCTTGTGCTGTGGAATACGCAAGGCGTAGGCAGACGCACGTGTAGGGTATCTACTATGTTCGGACAGCCATTCTAATTTGGAGAGTAGATATTCCGGTTTTCCTGATTTTATAACACCAAATAATAAGGTTGCCAAGTGTAAATGCCTCCTGCAGTTCATTTTGAGAATGTTCGCGTTATTAAGAAACGAAGTTACGTGACTTCTAGGAGGGATATTAAAACAAAACCTCGCGCACGCATTTTGTACCCTCTGTATGAGATTAGCAGTTTTTACTAGCAGACGTGGGCCGTAAGCCGTGTCTAGGTAGTTAAATTTTGATAATACTAGGGAATCTACTAATATACTTGCATATACTTGCATATTCGTGCTGCGTTTTTACGAATTTTTCTGGGCTAAAACGCTCATAAACAAACATACAGCTCGCAAAATATACTCAATAATAATAATCACAGCCCTCTAAACGCGTTTAAATGTGCTAAACGTCGAAAATCTGGCGTTCAGATATTTAACTGCTCCTAGCTTTAACTGCGTTCAGTTAATGTTGCTGAAATGCATATTGGAGCTCTGAATTTAGTTTAGCGCATAAACTGAGTTTGGTGTATAAACTGAGTTTAGCTAGAACTGATCGCGTTTAGTTGCAATGGTGACATCAGCCTTTACAATGTCAGCTAATTACCTTTTGTTATAACAGGGTTTAAACATGCTGATGAAATTACTATAATTTGTTTGTCAGTAATGAGCCGGGATTAATAAACCTTTAGTTAATTAACTTTTGGCGCTGGCAGTAATTAAATTGTTAATTATGAATGAATGAATTTGACAACCTTAATTCGTTTCCTTGTCACTAAAAACAGTAATTCAATCCCCAATCCTTTCTCACAATCATTTTTGCATTTAGTTTAAAATGTTCACCGTAAGTAACTTGGTATAATAGAATGATAGTACCTATTTTTTGAATTAGTAATTTCCATTTCTACGATTGGATGGTTCTGATACAGCTAGGTGTAGCACCGGCTTCCCCCTGCCGTTGCTGTGAGGTAGGGGATCTCTGGGTTCGCGGGTGCGTAGATTGGGGAATCTGCGTGCCCACACCGAGCGACCCAAGAGAAGACGGTAGCACGCATGTGGTCACGCGCTGCCGTGGGACGCTTTGGGGGATCCTTTACAATCCCCCCGAGGGGGTGACCGCTTTACAGCTACCCTCTCAGGGATGTGCCTATAGGCGTGGCACCAGTGGGCGGCTCTAGTGTGATCATACCGAAGATGACGCTCCAGTGGTTTTAGCCGGTAGGAGTCCGGCATACCCCTTCGCCCTTCCCCGGGGCGAAGGAAGTTCATGAAGAATTTCCACTGGGCACCAAAAAAAAAAAGGTGTAGCACCGACTTACCTTGTGGTGCTGACTAAGAATAACACCACCCTATCTTATCACGTGGGTGTCGTACAAGTCGACTATGGGATTAGCTAGAGGATGGGCAGCAGCGTCCTACAAGCACATTTACTTACTTTGTAACTCAACTGCGATCGTCAACCCGTCGGCCAAGCGTGGTGGTTATGCCAAAATCCCCAATGAGCATACAATAAAACCCAGACCGGTCTTCCGAATTCGGATTTTCAAGTGAAATCATGATACAGATAGAAATTTAATAACTACGAGCTCTTATTACGTTTCTATAATATAAATATGTGTGCGTTATGTGCGTCTAAGAGAATTCTGAGCAATCGGGTACTTGAATGTCATTAATTTTTATTTATATGTATAATAAATAAAATAAAATTAATCTCTTTTAAATGGGTTACATTGCGTATATTATAGATTTTTGTTATTTGTAACGATCACCCTGAAAGAAACAAAGAAAGAAAAAGGTTTATTTGACACAAGACAGGACACATTTTAACGTGATAGCAAAGATATTGACCTGCGTGCGCATGCTGCGTTGTACCAAATGGGTCTCCAGCTCAGCATGTACCAGGATGCACACCTGGCACTGGTATTCTGCTGGATCCCAATTGGGCAGGCATGAGTGTAACATATTTAAGATGTAACAAATAAACACCGCGTGGTGTCCGGATTAAGAATATAGCACCACTCCATTCCTCCCGTGGAGGTCGCAAAAGGCGACTAAGGGACTCTAAACCAGAAAGAAGTTCCAAGAAGAAGGGGCTCAACCTGGCTGGTACCTATATAATGGACGTATTGGTGATTATAGTACCTACTCTTTTCTGCATTTGACATGCATGTAAGATCCTGCGACTATGAACGCTGCAAAGAGTTTGAAACGTTGGAAAAAAATATCTATAATATACACGGTGTAAGTGTTTTATTATAATTAGTAATAACCGCCAAAAACCATGACAATGATATTTAATTTATATTTTTTCCTTTAACAATCGATACGCCACACTAAGATTTCTCCTATATCTCACACGCGCATACACCCAGACTCAGAACAATATCTGTAGGCCATATAAATTTCCATTCGTTCCGTGAGGGTATCAAACCCACGACACGAAGCGCAGAAAGCTAAGCGACGTAGCTACTACGCCAAACGTATCTGAAAACAATTCGTGATCGTCGTCACAATGGACCGTAGAAAAGATCCTTTCAATGAATATTCCCAAACTCATTACATTAGGCAAACGGATTGTAATGACTAACTATTTCTAAGTCACATTGTCCGTCAAAAAATAACTCTTAAAACTTAAAACGACTTCAGCTTCTCCATGATTTAAGTATGCAGACAGGGCGTGCACGGCTGCCTCACAGACTTCTTTTGAGCCGAAACCAAGTTGATGAGGCTGAAATTTGCTCCAAAGCGTTTCGCTGTAAACTTTGCAGCAAATTTTGGCTGCCATTCATCGGTTCGTACACCTTACGGCAACGGGACGATCTCTCTTGCGCAGGGTACATCAATTTGCCCCATACAGGATATCAATGACGGCTTCACGCACATTGCCGGAGAGCATCAAATTGTTCAGAGCAGTAAGCTCTTTCAAAAGTAACTCACCAGCTTCCCCGGAGCTTGAACACGTCTGGTCTTTTAGGTGCTGTGGTGTCAAGCCCTCGAGGCTACCGGCTGAACTGCTCTTGGAGGAGCCTATGGCTGCGACAAATTAGCGGGCTGAAATAACAAGTTTCTTTGTAAAATAAAATTAATTTAATCAAATCATTTTCCACAGACTTTAAGACTTGGTTTAGTTACTGAAGTTATCACAAAGAAAAGTAAAATGAAAACTCATTGCTAAAACATTACCGCTGCAGCTGTACCAATCTTTCACAACAGCTAACACTCCACTTGTATATGGAATGGAATAAAACTAACACAGTTCTTATTTTTTCTGTTTTCATTCTTCCCGTTCCCACTAGCAAAGTATCCCCCTGTATTTTCAGGCACGTTCTCAATCACAGGATTGCTTGCGGTCCGCCTCGTCTTTATTTATTTCCCACTATATTTTTACTACAATGCAGTTGGGGGTTATATGTCATTGTATTTCTTTGACCACGCTAGTGTTACATTTTTAATTTTATTGTTGTAAGTGTATATACAAGTTGTAGCAGCTTCTTCTTTGTATTTAGTACTATTATGTGTTTTGTGGTTGTATATAACTTTGATAATGTAAGAGGAGGAGAGTTTTAAGGCAGATTTACATTGCTGTGTCGGGGCGCTCTGTCGCCTACTGTTCACAGTCACTGCTGTGGTGGGTCGAGGTGTGCTCTGGCACATATTTTATTTGTTAAAGCCGTAGCTCTGAATTGTTGCATACCTACCTACGATGTATTTCTCTGAATCATCTGATAGTGAACGGGAATTTGAAATCTATAAGCACTTGTGTAAGTACGTCTTCTTAAAAATGAGTGAAAGAAAAGAAGACATTGGGTTCATCCTATACATAAATTGAGGGAAACACCAGGCGTTTCACAGGTTGACTAAAAGACAGTATGAAAATCGTAGATTTTTTAATTAGTAAGCATCCTTCTATATCTGCCATTTTAACACTTCGGACTGCTAGAAACAGTGACCACTGTTACGTTGTGTTGGGGTGGGCCACAACCCCCCACGAACGTTCTGATGCAACCGAAAACGAGCGTGTTGACCCCAGAAGGCTCCCCGTCATAACTCAACACATTGGTGTGAACCTGACCACATTAAATGTACGAGTTCGACATCGCTCTGTCTCACCACGACACACCGACACAGATAATTATGCGAAACGATCGGCTGCTGCACTACGGATCGCGGGTTCGATTCCTGCACGGAGCAAATATTTGTATGATCTACAGGTTTGTTAGGGGTCTGGGTGTAATGTGTGTGTAATGCACCCACGATACAGGAGTAATTATAGTGTAGGGTAACGTTTTCTTCTTTTAAATAAAATATAATCATATCTTTGATTTGTAATATTACCGTAAACTAAGGATGCTATAGTGCTTTTTTTAAAGATGTTTCAATATTAGTATATTATCTTTGACTTGATCAATGATGTGATATGTAAGGAGAGCCGAATTAAATTTTGGGGTTTTGATATATGTGCACCATAGAGAAAGTTTTCTTTGACCAGTAGATGAAAGATGAGATAATGATGATGGAGTGTTCCAAGATAAGAAAATAATAAAAGTTTACTGACCGATGTCCCGAGCTGACGAGCGCAGTGTGGTGCTACACGGGATTAGTCCTGGGTAGCATAACAATTATGGGCAGGCGTGTGGCTACCACCGGGCCAATGACTTGCTCGTCTTGTCATTAGGTTGTATAATAAGTCTGACCTCACAGACATATCGGTTCATTGCCACTAGGTTTTCATATGAATGTTGAATCAAATACATCGAACAGAATAAAATAATACATACATCGCGTTTAAAAACTCAGGCAAAAGAGATATCATATTCACCTATCGGATTGCTCATTAAAATGTGATGTAATCAGATCACAAAATGAAATATTCGAAAGCAAGAGATTACAAAACACGATCGCTTACCCTAGTAATCTCGCAAGATTCGAAGCGAAGAAAACCCAAGCGTATCTGTTTCAAATATTCAATACAAGTAAAGTAAGATAGGTTCTGAACACGTATTCAATTTCCCGTTAACTTTACGAAAAGCATTCCCAGTGGCGGTGTTAGTTGGTCCTCACATGAACGACTGATCGAAAATTATGTAGTTGGAATTTGGGCGAAACTTAAAGAAGTGTATTGAGCGTTGCCTATATTGCTCCGTCAACGTCGCATTGCGGTTGGACGTGCGGACATCTTTAACCGACACAAGGCTATCACTTGAGCTTTGTGGTTTACGTAGTACAACCTTCTGACGCGATGAGCATATCATGGCTTGGTGCTAAGTGTAACGTTTACGCACAGTAATTATATTGCTACCTGGGACTAGTTTCGCATGCAACCACCCGGCGCTCATAACTTCGAAGCATTAGGTAATGAGTCTCTCCCCCGGGGGGGTGACCGCTTTACAGTCACCCTCTCCGAGATGTGCCTATAGGCGTGGCACCAGTGGGTGGCTCTAGTGTGATCATACGAGGACCTGGAGCCTCCCTCAGGTGCCGAAGATGACCGCTCCAGTGGTTTTAGCCGGTAGGAGTCCGGCATACCCCTTCGCCCTTCCCCGTGGCGAAGGAAGTTCACGAAGAATTTCCACTGGGCGCCAATAAAAAAAAGGTAATCATTCTCTTACGCCCAGCAATTCACTAAATGTTTAAAAACTACTGCTTAGCAGCAGTATATCTGGCACTGGGGTGGTATCTACCTTACATATATAATTTATTTCCTCCGCTCTAAGGAAGGCTGGAGGGGCATTCCTACCAGCTACAGCCGCAGACAGGTCATTTTTGGCACCGAAAGAGGGCTCCAAGAAATCGCCAACAACCACACTATAGCCGTCCATTGGTGCCACACCTTTATGCCCATCTCGGAGGGGATAACTGTAAAGCGGTTACCCTCTCGAGCAGAGGGAAAGTGACGGTACAGAGGGCCGACCAGGCACATCTCGGGACGATTCTAAAGGATCATTAAGTCTTGCTGTGTGCTGTGCTGCGTACACGATGGCACGTGATGATGGGCGTACCGCCATCTTCTCGGGGGTGAAGAGACCTATTCCCAGTTAACCTTGCAAATTATTGCATCTTAATACGCTAACTCATATTGTTATAGCCATCAACGGCATCCATTTCAACATTAAAATGAATATAATTTATTTATTGGCTTTTGGCTATTCAGTCATAATTTTTATCAGTACCGTAAATCTAAATTCATAAACTAACAACTTTCCTTTATTCTCGTCTAAAAAAAAATACAGTTATCTAGATAACTGTATTATTTTTTATTTTCCTAATCTTCACCTCAATCTCGCCTCATTGAAAGCGACGTACCAAGAGGATAGGATTTATGTTTAAATTTCCCTTTTCTCAGAATCCATCAGCTTCCTTCCTCAATGTACTGACAAACTTTAATGAATCGTATATCAAAAACGTGAACAAGTCGGTTAATGA
Organism: Diloba caeruleocephala; assembly: GCA_947459985.1. Classification (NCBI taxonomy): domain Eukaryota; kingdom Metazoa; phylum Arthropoda; class Insecta; order Lepidoptera; family Noctuidae; genus Diloba; species Diloba caeruleocephala. The sequence goes on from OX381614.1 coordinate 6,677,097, forward strand.
CTATAATATAAAGTGTCGCCAGCTCCGGGAATGTTCTGCATTCATTTTGAGTGAGTTCAGTGTAGATACTTGCTTTGTTTGCTGAATTTCTTTCCTAATATGGCTTCGGTTGGAGCAGCTGGGGTATGTATTGCAACAGTTCATTCTCCGTTTCGTTTTAAAACAGTCATTGCTCTTTTTCCTTTTGAAGTCACTCGAATCGAGGTACGCTAAAATCGTAGAAAGGAACAAATGAAAACGTTCACGTACTCTCGGTGAGATAATGAATCACAATCCGAGGTTTGGCACGAGCCGTGGTACCTTTATTTCAGGTGGTCATATTAGCGAAGTTGCTTTTGCATCGTTCGTCCTTGCAGCATATCTTTGGTGAGCGCAGTATGGCTACAGTTACACAGAAGGGACGCTGCTGCCCACACCTCTGGTTTAGAGTCCCTTAGTCGACTTCTACCATCCACGGGAGGAGATGGAGTGGTGCTATATTCTTAATCCGGACACCACACGGAAAATCCGGACACCACACGGAAAATCCGGACACCACACGGAATAACGAAAAAAATAGAGTATTCTATATTTTACACATTCTTTATTAAAATACAATGTCCCCATTAAGATTTCTCCAGTGTAACTCAAGTCGAGCTGTCCATCAAAACTTAACCATATACAAGATACGCTTTCAGTAGAAAGCACTTTGTGGCTTCTACTATACTGTTTCATTCATAACAAAATGTATGATATTACAAAGGCTTGGAAAGTAGGGACGGATCTTATTCCTTTTATATTGTATGTAATAGATCAACGGCAATCTAGTCTCAAATAGTAATCAATAAATGGGTTGGTGTTGTGTACGTCGGATGCAATTGGGTGATCACTCTCATCAATTGTAATATTTTGGTTTTATTTATCCGTAATGTAGTGTGATGTTACAAATAATTGCGTAGTGGTGGAGAGACCAAATCAAATTAGAACTCTATACCTACGCAATATAATGTTTTTTAATTAATTCATCATCATCATCATCATTTCAGCCGAAAAACATCCACTGCTGGACAGAAGCTTACCTCCAAAGCTTGCAACTTCGACCGGTATGGGTCTGTGTTGTGTGCTCATTAGGGGGTTTTTGCCATAATCACCACGTTTATAACTCAACTGCAATCGCCAGATGGGTTGGCCATTGCAGTTGAGTTATAAATGTACTCGAAGGATACTGCTGCCCATCCTTCGGATAATCCCATAGTCGCCTTTTACGCCACTCACGGGATGAGATGGGGTGGTGGTATTCTCAGCCAGCACCACATGGCTCCAGCACCATATGGCATCCATCCATTCATTAATTAATTTAAAAAAAAATGTTTTATTGCCCAACGGCTATCTGTTCTACGAGCAATGTGCCCTGTCCATTGCCAGTTCAGCTTACTAATCCTTTAAACCATGTCGGCAACTTTAATTAATCTACGGGCCTCCTTATTTCTGAGAGAAATACCAAGCATAGCTGTTTCTATAGCTCACCTTGAGCTTTATTATAGGCCCATAGTGCGGGACCACGTTTCTATAGGATATGTCATCGCTGGTAACATACACTGGTTAGACGGACGTCATGAGGTACTGCGGCTTAAAAAACGGTTCTTGGATGGAGACTGCACACCGGAAAACAGCGTGGTATGACATAGACGATAAGGTGAAGTAATAAGGTGTGAGTGGAATGTAGTCAGTCGTTGTGGATGTATGTGTGGCAGGGCGTAAAGCAGTGGACGGCTTCCGGCTTATCTAATGATGCTGATAATAATAGTAGTTACTGTATCTAAATTTCGGTGGTAAAAATATAACTGGAAGAATGATCAATATAGTAGCCCGATTCAGTGTTAAGAAAATTCATAAGTAAAGACCGAATTGAATAGTTTTCAATAATATGACTGATCTAAATCTGTTTACGACTAGAATAAAGTACTGATGTTTGCTAACATGCAGAAAGCTTTATCTATTGCAATGAACTCAAGCTGTTTTGACGTGCCAAATGATCAAAATTGATTTCATCCATTTCATACAGAATGTGACACTGATTTCATCTGTACTTTACGCTAAGAGAAGCTGATGTTTTTGCGAAGTGTTGACATAAGTGACTTGGCTGTCACTCTTTCGAGGGCCATTAGACTTTGGCGAGGATACTAGGTAGCGCTAGCGACGTATCCATTAAGCCGTGGGAAAGCAAAGTGATAGGTAAGAGCTTGTGACGTCTTTTCAGTTTTAGAAAAGTATATTGACGGTGAAACTCTTTATTGTTTATAAGAAAACGCTCATTTCGTTTAGGTTAGATTAGAGAGAGACATAGATTTACAAACGTCAGTACTTATATGTTATACTTGAATGTTATGCAGACTCTTTGCAAACAAAATTATTTTAGACACCTTTTGAACAACAGATTATGCATCGCAGATATTACGGTTTTTTTGTAGATTTTCGTATATTTCGGAGCATTCATAGTCGCAGGATGTCTACGGTGAGGGCACGGTGCAGTAGCGGCGGTCAGCCCCGTCATGTAGCAGTCGCTGAAGAGGTGGCACGACCCCCTCATCTTCCAGCTGACGTATATACTATTGGAACATGGGTGTTTCGGGAGTGACGCAGACCCAGAGGACATGACGCAGCACACGCTGGAAGAGTGCCCACCTTTTTTTTTTATTGGTCATCCAGTTTTATTCTTTATGGACTTCCTTCGCCCCAATACTACCCTACTGGGTGAAGGGGCATGCTGGACTCCTACCTGCTAAAACCGCTGAAGCGGTCATCTTCAATACCGAAGAGGGGCTCCAGGTTCTTGTAAGATCACACTAGAGTCGCTCATTGCGCTGGCACATCTCGGAGGGCGTGACTGTAAAGCTGTCACCACCAGCATAGGGAAGGCGACTGTAAAAAGTTCGCCCCTCCCTCCTCTCAGATAGGATCCCCCTATGCCTTGCTGTGTGCTGTGCTGCACACACAGCGACACGTCACCTTGTGTGTGCTTAATAGGGCTGTAAAGATTTGTCCTTGAAAGTTCATCTTCGTAAAGAGAGCTCGATGTTCTCTGAATGTCTAGACCGAATGGGATTGTAAATTATTTGTCATTGTTATTCAAAAAATAATTATGTTATATTTCAATGGAAATGTTTGACTATTAAGAAGAAAAATTTAAATCTCAAAGAATGGCATAGCAATTAATATAAATAATCATAATAAAATACAAATCTGTCACATAGAATCAATGAAAGTGTCATTTAAATTCATTTAAATATTAATTTAATTGTTCAACATGTCATAACTTTAGCTGTCAGAAACTCGAAAATAGTGTAATATGCATTGTCGACAATTTTGTTTTGTAACTATGTTTAAAAAATATTTGTATTCAGTTCTTTAATGGGTTATAGATTATATCATCATATCAGACAAAGGACGTCTACTGCTGAACAAAGGCCTCCCCCACAGATTTGCAGATTATATAGACCATGCAAAATATACTTTAATTCATCAATGCTGATTTTGACTTTCTGATACACAATCTATTGTTATTTCTTCGACTCCGGTTATTGGTCTCAGATTGTTTAGGAAAGAGATTAGGATTAGTTTTGACAAATACCGCTTCAAATATATGTAACCTACAACGACGGAAACATCAGTATAGTATGGCTTACACCTTTAATTGTATTTTTACCGAAACATTGCCCTGATATACCCTTTTAGGGATTTTAAAATGATTTCTTTATTAGCTGAGTTTTCCAAAAAGATTCCTTCATTTCTTAGTACAGAGCCCACGGTGCCATGATATGCCGTATGTATTTCGTCCACACCTATAACTAGAGTAAGTTTATATCATTGCACTAAGTAGTAACCTACTTAGCGCCTGCATGTACTTAAATGTAGTTTCTTAATTTGACTAAGGAAGTACCACTCTCACATATAATATCGGAAGAAAATAAAATACCAATTACAAAATTAATTACCTTTACTACTATTACCGAATGGGTAGAGAATCGAGGACCGATTCACCTAAACAGTAGAGATTATAAGCGATTAAATCGGCACCTAGTATATCATCATCATCATCATCATATCGGCAGATGAACGTCCACCGCTGAATGAAGGCCTCCCTATTGATTTCCACGACGACCGATTGATTACACGCCACCTACATTTGACGACTGCCAATGCCCTTTTTCAGGTCATCCGTACATCTCGTTGGAGTCGTCCCACGCTGCGTTTTCCGGTACACAGTCTCCACTGGAGAACCTTTGTGCCCCAACAGCTATCAGTTCTAGAAATGTGCCCCAGCCATTGCCACTTCAGCTTACCAATAATCCTTTCATATCGGCAACTTCAGTTCTTCTTCGGATCTCCTTATTTCTGGCTGGAATATAGTATATTCTAATATATATATACAATCAGAATATAATATACTATAAGCCAATTATATAATTCCAATACATAGCACAATTCATATGCATATTATTATAAAAATATGCGGAAAAGTAAGTAAAAGAATAAAAGAAAATGTTATTACAACTCCAAAACCTCGTTCACTCACCGACTCGCACGAATTCGATAAAACATTTCTTGTGAACCAAATTCGATTCGGTATTCTTCCGACCCAATTTCGTTCCTTCAAAGAAAATTATAATACTTTATTTGCATAGAGAGAACCACAAAACATAAGTAAGAAATAAATTATTGTGTATAATTTCATAGCAATACAGATAAAAGAAAATGGAATTTATATTTGGTTGCTATTATTGGTATAAAGTGTCTGTAAGAAGATCTTTCAGCGATACTTTTACATGTAACGCTTACTATGTAGAATATATGTTAAACATGTACCGTATCGTATAGAACAGTATTTTGAAGAAAGCACCAGAGCAGTTTTGAGTTAACCCGTTCGACTCGACGCACAACGCTACTAACTACGAAACTATCAGAAAGACAATGAAATCTAATGTATATATAGGATTGCATTTACATCACATTACCATTGACAGTACATTACCGTCACAAAAAAGTAAAGTAGCTCATGAAAAATATCAATGATTTATTAGTGGCAGAAGTTTCCTGAGCGTCTTTTGGCATTTACTCTCAGCGATTGTCATATAGCGAAATGCCCTCCGTTGTTTCAACATGACGCGTCGAAGTATCGAAGACCTAATTGCTAAACAAGTAATTTTATTCTATTCTAAAAGAAATATAAATAAATCGTTAACACTAGGTCGAGACCGCAACTAAAGGAAATGCTACGGGTTACTATACTAAACCGTGAATGAATGAATTTGTGGGAAGAGTACTCGTAGAGCTCATGGGGAAAAAAGTTCTCGAGTGGAGACGCGTAACCAGAACATGTAGCGTCGTTAGACCCCAAAAGGTGGACCTTAGATCTGGTAAAAGTTGTGGATCTGCTGGATAGACGCAGGACTGGTTGCTGTTGTTGGCGATCTTTGGGGGAGGCCCTTGTTCCGCAATGGAAGTCTTTCGGCTAAAGTAATGATGATGCAATAGATCAGAAAAATATCAGGATGTTTTTATAGTGTTTGTAATTATAATCCTGCCAAGCAAGCAACTTAACAATCTTACTTTATATATTACTTTATATATTACAGAATGATATTAAGGGCCGTAGCTGTCTACGAAGGCCTACGGCGTAGATAGCTACGCCAACGAAGCGAGGCTGGGAGGTCATAATCCTTAATGTAAGGAGTGACTCATGGATCTAATACTTATAATCTTTAAATCAAGGTCATATCGGCCATTTATACGTCCACTGCTGAACAAAGGCCTCCCCCATAGATTTTCACAACTGTGTCATCATTTTGGGGGGTATTTGCCAATACTCACCACGCTTGGCAGGCGGGTTGGTGAGCGCAGTATGGCTACCGTTTCACGGAAGGGACGCTGCTGCCCATCCCTCTGGTTTAGATTCCCTTAGTCGCCTTTTACGACATCCACGGGAGGAGATGGAGTGGTGCTATATTCTTATATTCTATATTCTTTCTAATTTCTCGAATTTATGATGTTATTTTTTGTATAATGAAGCTGGTTTTATGTAAATTGGCATCGTAAGTTTTAATACGCATATGCTGATATTGTCAGTAAAATAAAGGTGTTCTTGAAACGATTTTTAGTTTTTATTTTGGTTACTTGAGAGTGTGATGTACCTTTTATATTTAGATTTACTGCCAAAACCTTTGTATTTTATGCAAAACCAGCAACCTTCAAGTTTCAAGTCACGCATTAATGTTAAGTGGATTCGAAACTAAGATCACATTAAGGTAAAAATATATTAATCTCATAAACAGAAAAATTTACAATAGCTTTGCATAATAAATCTTATGACAAATATAAATTGGCTTATAATGTCTAGCTACAATGAAAATATGCCGTGTGGTGCTACGGATAGCACCAACCCATCTCATCCCGTGGGTGTCGTAAAAGTCGACTAAGGGATTAGACGGAGGATGGGCAGCAGCCTCCTTCGAATAGACTAACAACTCAACTGCGATCGCCACCCACCTGCCAAGCGTGGTGATTATGGCAAAACCCCCCAATGAGCATACAACACACCGATATCAGTCGTTGTGGTGATCTTTGAGGGAGGCCTGTGTCCAGCAGTGGACTTTATTCAGTCGAAATGATACAATGAAAATATATATTGCAGTTTCATTTCAGAATATAAATAGATATATTTTTTGATTAATAATTGATGTCACAAAATAATGCTGTCGAGATTTCAATAGAATGAAACTACATCACGTATATTAATGTTCTTGCGGAGCTGGACCAGCACTTTGCCAAATGTTTTTATTCATAAGATAATCAACCAATTTATAATATGCTTGTTTGCACAGAGTACGTTTTACAAATATATTAAATCTATTTTGTGGTGTTACAATAACACGATGCCCGGTATTTTATAATATAATTTATACTATACATATCTCATGAAAGAAGTATGGACTTTAGTTAAACGAAATTTCGGATATACTAATTTAGTTTTATGCCTTGTATTTTAGTTAACTCGATCACATTTTAAAGTTAAATGTTGTGTTTTTTTAACGCACTATAATGTTGCCCAAAAAAAGCTGTTGGATCGACAAACTTAAACCGCCGATATAATCAATTTGACCTCAAAAGCGGATAAAACCGGCAAAGTCTGGATATGGCTGAGTTATATTTTGATTGGAATCACCTATCTGCTGCCTTATTAGAATGGCTCAAAGATTGTGAATCGAATTGGTCGTGATTTTATATAAAAATTTGAACAACATTAGTATTACCTTTTATTATCATAGATTTGGCAGGTTTATATTAAAAGTACACTAGCTTTTGTCACAATAGACATAATATAGACAGTAAACTGACTACGTACTTACGGTCTGAATTCGACGCACCTTCACCGACGCGCGCTCAACGAGGTCTATAAGCTAGTTTCAGCATACAGTCAGGCGCGGTGTCACGTCACGCGATGACGTTTGAGACGCACCGTCACACTCACTATTCGCAATTTTTGTATAGGATTTCCGAATGATTATTATTAATTAAAGTGCGTATACTATACACGCCTTTGTAGAACTTCAAAAATAAATGGTACCTTACGAGATGTTTCACCGTGTGGTTCTCGATATTAATAGTGATCGCCATTTTGAACTATGAATATATAGTTAGAATTAATTTAGTTCGAAGTTATTACTTTCAATATGCCATGTAATTTGTGTATCCTATGTTGGAGGTCCATAGTAAAATAAATAATGAAAATGACAATCTTTCACGGACGTTCACTGTAGCGGTCTATAGGCCTCAGTTTCTTTGTTCAGCACTATAGAATTACAGGCTGATGAAATTATGCATATAATTTGACTATATTTGTTCTATTTAACATTTAAAAACATGGACACTAGTCAGACGATTGCAAATGAGTTATTATTATCACGCAAAGGACGTTAATTTCTAAACAAAGGCCTCCCCCACAGGTTTCCACAACGGCCTGTTACACACTGCCTGCTTTCGAGCAAGTCATTTCATCTCGCTGGAGGCCTTCTCATGCTGCGTTTTTTGGTGGTCACACTCGTGAACAGCCATAAGTTTTACGAACTATGTGCCCCGCCTATTGCCACTTCAGCTTACTCTTAGTAAATGATTGCTTTATTTTGGTACTTAAATTGATAATTGTGTAGTGTCTTCTACTTAACAGTACCTGAAAAGCTGGTCAATCATAGAGAAAAGAAGTAAAAACATGATGGAATACTCAATCTTATATATTATAGCTTATCGACGAACATCACAGAAGGAAAGATTAAAGAGAAAAGAGACAGAGGAAGGCTTGGGCGGGGTAACATTGATCAAGTGAAGGTAAATAAATATCGTGCCGTACCTAGAGATCAAAACATGGATGCAGAAAAATGAGGGGCGGTTACTTCACCGAAAGAATAAAATATAAATAAAATCTTAAATGAAAACACAAAGCACCATACAAATGTAACAAGAAAATATTGGTCCGTCAAAAGACGGTAAAAATAGAACATAATTTATTATATTAACGTAAATCTCCCACGAGAAAGTCAGTCCTACAAAAGTTGGAGTAAGCATGACAGAGTCTCATCGATTCGACCCCATTTTCATTGGCAGTACGTGAGAGAGAAGGATAGAACATAATATGAGCGTTCCGCGCTAACGCAGATGACAGCTATTACCTTTGCACTATCATAACGTGTGTCTCGTCGACTCAAATCGGGCATAGTCGGGCACGGTCGCCTGGTGGCCTGAAGCAGCGGTTTCTACGCACCTTACCATCATAAACATCATATCAGCCAAAGGACGCCCACTACTGACCTAAAGTCTCCCCCATACATTTTTAAGTCATGCCGTCCGCATCCTTCTTCTTCTTCCAGTTCCAGTCTTTATTTGGTGATCTTTACATCTTGCCGTCTGGTGCCGGCTCAGAATACCACCACCCCATCTTCTCCCGTGGGTGTCGTACAAGTTGACTAGGGGATTAGCAGGAGGATGGGCAGCAGTGTCCCTTCGAGTACATTGAACTGCGATTGCCAACCCGTCTGCCAAGCGAGGCGATTAAGCCAAAACCTCCCAATGAACCCACAACATACCCATATCGGTCGTTGTGGTGAACTTTGGTGGAGGCCTGTGTCCAGCAGTGGACTTCATTCGGCCGAAATAATGATGACATCTTATTCAAGACCATCCCACGCTGCTTTTTCCGGTGCGAACCACGAACCTTACTATTTGAAATTATTTGTTACGTAAGTTAAGTATAATCTTTAAAAACATTTATGCTTAGAGTTTGCTATAGCACAGTTGTGCGTTACCAATTACATGACTGTCATTTTATCTATTATTTTAAATAAATATACGTACACATAATATCAGAGGAAAGGTTACCCAGAGGTTTTTATGAAACATGATTATCCTTTCAAGGCGAAATAAATCCTACGCAACAAATCATAACGCAATATAAATATGCGACATATTGTCAAACATTGTTTCATGTTTTCCGATATAAGTGTATCTGAACTTTCCAGATATCTTTGTCTTATTTTTATTGTCACGTACCAAAATATTAATAAATAAATAAAAGATGGCGTGTATTCGACCATAAATCCAAGATAAGTCCATTTATCAAAATGTCAAAAGATGCACACACCTGTACTGCTTCGACCTAATTCTAGTCAGAGAAACATCCTTACTGGTAGTTTAAGAATGTAAAATGGACCTTTACACTTCGTGATAAAGTTCACTATGTGTTTTATAGTATTTTAGGGGAAATACGACACGTGAAATATTGTAAACCTCCCGGGGGTGAGTATCGTCATCATATTTCTGTTTTGACGTTTAGTCTCCAAGGTGAAGCGCTTTTAAAGGAGTCTTGAGGATTTTTTCGACTTGCATTAGGAGATTGGTGCGGTATATCCGACCGGGAAATATTTAGGTCAATGTGGTTTCGAGTTCACCGTATTTTTAACAAGTCTAGACTAAACATATTTAGAATAACAAAGAAACAACAGACTAAATAGATAGCATCCACAAACTGGTATGAACTAGATAGTATTACAGATTATATTACTTACAGCATTTCACAGACTGCCAATTTAGATATATTTTTTATAAATCAGTTTTGCTTTATTAATTTAACTTTATATTTATTATCTAATATAATTATTATTTTTTTACAGATCAGGGGTACCTAACATCTTCCTTCTTCAAGTAGGTACTGATTAACAAAATTGTGATATGACTAAAAATACTTTTTTGTTTAACGCCTATCTTCATGTTATTCAACCAGATCTGTAATTAATACCATCATCACTATCATCATCATCATCATCATATGAGCCAAAAACGTCCACGGCTGAACAAAGGCTTCCTTATAAACGACCGGTTACATACCGTGTGTCGTTATTTTGGGGGATATTTGCCAGTACTTGGCAGAATGATGGAACCATTAAACAAAAATTGGAGTTAGGAACATTGGTTATTCAGTGGTACCAACTGTTTTATTTATATTAAGTTACATTTAATTATGTTGTATGTATAATATTTATATGTTCGCTGTTAGAAAATTTAAGCTGTGTGTTAGATTGCGCGTAAAAATAAAACCTTTTTCTTTGTTTGTTTTTCTTCGCTTCTATATTTGACTCGAGGAAAGTCTTGGGAATATGCTGTCCGAAGTAACGTGCGGTAGAACTGTTTTTGTTTTCTGTTATTCTCTGTGGTCCGAATTTGTGCTGGGAACTGTATCACTTGTGATCCCGTAGGGATGGAAAAATTACTACTGTACACGCACAGTCTCCCGTGGCAGTCTAAAGTAACATACAGTGGGCAACTGGGCTTTCTATGTATTATTATAGTAGGTATATTATATTGGAAACGGAAAAATATTATATAGGAATCTAATTTGGTTGCAAATCTTCAAAGAGCTTATCATTTCAGCCCAGTCCACTGCTGGATATGTCTTTGTCCTGTGCGCCTCCCTTAAAGATCACCACAATGACCAGTCTGGGTGTTTTGTGTATTTATTGGGGGGTTTTGCCATAGTTACCACGCTTGACAGGCGGGTTGGCGATCGCAGTTGAGTTGGTAATGTACTCTAAGGACGCTGCTGCCCATTTTCTGGCTTATCCCGTAGTCGCCTTTTACGACACCCACGGGATAAGATAGGATGGGAATATTAAATTGCACGGCCATGGATACTTTTAAAATACTTGAGATTCCAATATTCAACAAGATAAAACATCTAGAAGGTGTTTAATACTTTATCAATACATTGATGAAAAAAAAAAATAGTAGGCTTTTTAGGAGAACTGTTTTAATGTGTGCTTTCTTCTGCTGCTTTGTGAGATCAGGAATTGCCTTAGGTATCTTCTTGTAAAATCATCATATCGGCCATTTATACGTCCACTGCTGAACAAAGGCCTCCCCCATAGATTTTCACAACTGTGTCATCATTTTGGGGGGTATTTGCCAATACTCACCACGCTTGGCAGGCGGGTCGGTGAGCGCAGTATGGCTACCGTTTCACAGAAGGGACGCTGCTGCCCATCCCTCTGGTTTAGATTCCCTTAGTCGCCTTTTACGACATCCACGGGAGGAGATGGAGTGGTGCTTTATTCTTAATCCGGACACCACACGGAATACACCACACGGAAAATCGAATACAGTCTATTCGGTTAACTACTGATTTTATTTCGATTTGTAGCAGCACCGGCATTCAAACTATTGGATACAATTTTAAACAATACAGTCTGTACAAATATTGCTACGAGGAAATAAAGTAAGTACATTTTGAAATGCCCTAAGTGCAGCGTGCAAGTTGTTCTGTAAAGTAAGTTTTCTATACATAGCAGATATTGTAGCGCCCCTTTAAAGGAAGTCCGTAGCGTAAACATAGAGCAATGATTTATTAAGGGCTAAGTAAACTGCGAGCTGCTTACTCATGAATGAGTTGATTAAGAGAAAAACATCGGAACGAGTGTAGGGAACACTCATGTAATGAAATTGGAAGTTAGAACAATAATTATTTTAGGATTCAGGTTCTTTACATGAGTAACGTTTTGTGTAGAAGTACACCGAAAAGATCCGTTTAGTGTCCGGATTAAGAATATAAGAATATAGCACCACTCCATCTTCTCCCGTGGATATCGTAAAAGGTGACTAAGGGACTCTAAACCAGAGGTATTGGTAGCAACGTCTCTTCTGTGGAACAGCAGCCATTCTGCGCTCACCAACCCACCTGCCAAGCTTGGCACATACTGTAAAATCCACCCAAAATTAAGATACAATTATGGAAATCTATGGATGGTTTTGGTTCAGCAGAGGACGTCCTTTGGCTGATATGATGATGATGAAATGTTCTGTATTACTTTCACAATATGACGCAATTATACCCCGAAGGTGTAGTAGGGTAAAGGAGTAGTATTGTTAACGAAAAGACGGTACGGAGTTTCCCGAACGCTATCCAGGCGAGTCAGATTCGACGATTGACCTCTTTCTCAAAGTTAGATCCTACTTAACTGGATGGTTTCTCCCACTTCGAGAACAGAGTTCCCAATGGACATTGGGATGGGCACGACATGGGCATTTGACATGACTTTCGTCTTCCCTTTTTATTGGTCTCCGCTTGGCAGACCACGCAGGGCACTCCTCGAGCGTATACTGTGCGCTATCCTGGTCGCTTCCATAATGGTGGCACTGTGCCGTAACTTTGCGTCCTATTCTGTGCAGATACACACTGAAACAACCGTGACCGGTGAATACCTGCGTCAGACGGTAGGTGACGCGCTCGCTTCTTCTGAGCCAGGATCCGAAGAGCGACAGGATGGCCTCGACGACGCGCTTAGTTGCGACCTGCAAACCTAGGCGATGTCGCTCTCGACCAGGAAAGCAATAAATAGATCACAATAGCGAATGTACACAGCCATCTCTTCCAGACAAACTTTGGATGCATATGTGATGTTATAGGAATAGAAAAATCATCGTATGTATATTGATATGATGGTGACGAAAACAATTTTTATAAGAATATTGTTATTGATGGACATTAGACAAAACACATTATAAATATGTCGTTCTAATAGTTAGCATCCAAGTTGTGTCCGGATTAAGAATTTAGCACCGCGCCATCTCCTTCCGTGGACGTCGTAAAAGGCGGCTATAGGACTAAGAAGGGCAGCAGCGTCACTTCCATGGAACAGTAGGCATACTGTGCTCACCAATCCTCCTGCCAAACGTGGTAAGCACTGGCAAATTCTCCCAAAAATACGAAACAACGTGTTGTTCGTCAGTGGACGTGTTTTGGCTGATATAATATGTTAGTACAGGTATAGTTTATTTCTTTATCAACCAGATGGTGGTTTCCCATAGTGCGTGAGATCACGAGCTGCACCTTAATATGGGTAACAAGGTGCAGACGGCGTGTTGGGTTGATCTAGCCAAGAATGGCTTGTGAAATTACGCGTGACTTGTGGAAATACCCGTGGCTTGTAAAATTGTGCGCGTCTTGTGAAAACGTGCCTGCCTTGTGAAATTACGCGCAGCTTATACACGTACGTACACGTGGTTTAAGAATAATACTTTTAGATTTAATAATGATGTTTAGATTTATAAAGCATTCATTTCGGCCGAAGAAAATTCACTGCTGGACATAGGCCTCCCCCAGAGATCACCACAACGACCGTTATGAGCGTGTTGCGTGCTCATTGGTGGGTTTTGCCATAATCGTCACTGTTAGCAGACGGGTTGGTGATCGCACTAGAGTTGTTAATGTACTCAAAGGACGCTGCTGCCCATTCTCCGGCTTCCCATAGTTGCCTTTTACGACACCCATGGGATGAGATGGGTTGGTGCTATTCGTAGCCGGCACCACACGGCATAATAATATGAATCACTTTTTATAATAAATCGTTAATTTATTGGCAAAGACGTCATTTAATAATTCAATCAGACTTTTATTTCCAGAACACATAAACATATTTTTTTTCCCCAATCTGTTCAAGTATAAACCCACAGTGATTCACGCCAATAATTCCATATGTCTGCCAGACAGACTATTGCATTCGTCCGAAACACCCCGCCAATCATTCCAATCAGCTTTCAATCATTTTCAAGCCTGCGCCACCCTCTAACACGTTATGGCGCTATTTTTTCTATTTTTCTTTTCTCACTCCATTGATTTTTCATTTTCATTCATAATTGCGATTCATTATGGCTGTCGTTTTGCTTCAATTCATTTGAATAACCGAGAAGTAAGAGAATTTGTGATTTTTATTGTTTAGTCGTCTTCGTTAATAAGTATGGAAACCTTTTGTTTGGAGTTTGAATTATTTACTAGTAATTTCGATAATGGGGCCACATACATCGCAATGATGTTGGTGTAAGAAAACTTCGTCTTCGACCTACGGCGAATGTGGATGGCCACTTGTGTGTGGCCGTGCAAGCCAAGTTCATCGCGAGAAAAGCCTGTGTTATGCGAGAGTTTACCGACAGCGGAGCGAAGAGTCTTCGGCTTCGCTCGCAGTGGCGAACTCTTCGCGAATATTTGGCTACATACATTGCGAAAACGCGAATATTCGCGTTATCGCGATGAGTGCGGCCTAGGCATAATAGCTGTCCCCGGACGGGTAACCGCTTTACAGTCACCCTCTCCGAGATGTGCCTATGGGCGGCTCTAGTGTGATCAGACGAGGACCTGGAGCCTCCCTTAGGTGCCGAAGATGACTGCTCCAGGTTTTAGCCGGTAGGAGTCCGGCACACCCCTTTGCCCTTCCCCGGGGCAAAGGAAGTTCATGAAGAATTTCCACTGGGAACCAATACAAAAGAATGCAAAATAGCAGTTGTTACTTGTACAAAAAAAAAAACAACAACAAAATGGGGCGTAATCTAAACTATTATGAATGAATGAATGAATGAAACTTTTATTTGGAAACAGCACATTGAGACACAAAATATACAAAAAAAAAGACAACAGATAACAAGAAACAGAAAAAAAATAGTATAATAGTTAAAGATATTCCTAAGTATGTGTCTCAAACCTGGTCCAAATAGGTGTCCAGATCAGCTTAATGGCAAGTGCAAGCACTTGACGCTGGTTTTCATCTGGAACCTTTGTGCTCCACGGATGTCAATCAGGAACATTTACCCGTTTTGGTACTGGTGTTATATGTGATACACTCAGTGTAGTGGTATGTATTGATATGTATTGACCGGAAATGAAATTGGTTTAATTAATCTGTCATAAAATAAATTATATTATTGGTTATTATTGATGAAATATTTTATATTAATTTAATAAATAATGAATATTGTAATACGTATTTACCATAATTAACAAATATTTAAATGTTATTTCAGATGTATTTGTTAAATATTGCTACGAATTAAATGACCAAGACCCATGATTATAATAATTGTAAGTGTGTGTCTATAAACAAAATTGGCTAAGAAATATATATTACTTAATTGTATGAATTACTAATGTAATTCATACAATTGGAATATATTATATAAAAAAATAAAATTTATACATAATCATAAGCATGTAAACTTCCCTTAATGGAGATCGAAAGCCAAATGTTTGGTTCAAAACGGTTGGTGTATACGTGCAGGCTAGCACCTAAACAATCGATACATTTACGTTTACGTTACCCAATTTTCGTTGCGCATCAAAGAGGTACTGTCGTAGTCGTTTCTTAAATGTGATTAGATTATGGATTTGCCTTAAAGGTGGTGGTAGGTTATTCCAAATCTTTGACGCTGCGTAGCGGAAACTACCTCTAAATGCTGCAGAGCTATGTGATGGGATAGATAGTTGCTGTGCGCACCGTCTACCCGAGCATTTCCTTTGACTCGTAACCCAGTTTAGCTTATCATACAAATATGTTGGTTCCTTATAATTGATCACACCGAAAAGTAGACACGCTAGATGCAGCTTACGACGTAATTTCATTTTAAGCATGCAGTGTTGATTCAGATAGCTTGTGACATGACTTCGGGGGGGCACTGAAAAACAAAAACGAGCACAAGCGTTCTGTACTCTTTGAATGAGGCGATTCGTCCTTGCCAATAAACGCGGTCCATAAACAGTGTCCGCATGGTTAAGCTTTGATAAGACCAACGATTCGACAAGTTGCACGCGTAATTCTTCTGATAGGTAGGGCCTCATTGTATATAGAATCTTCAAACGATAAAAGCAATTTCGAACTGATTCCCCTACATGTTTTTCAAATCGGAGGTCACTGTCGACACACAAGCCGAGACTACGGACCTCGTCTACCCGGTCGACTGGCTGTCCATTTAATGTTACAACAAGTGTTAGTGGTAATGCTTTCAATTGCTGCTTGGTACCAAACAACATATATTTTGTCTTCTTTGGGTTAAGTACCAGACAGTTATTTTCGGACCACTCGGATATCCTTTCTAGATCATTATTCAGGTCAGCCAGAGCGGTTTCATACATGTCAGGTCTGAATGAAATGTAAACTTGTACGTCATCCGCATACATGTGGTAACTGCACTTCCGGAGACGACTTGATATATCTGCGCAGTACAATATGAATAAGACTGGACCCAATATGGAACCCTGTGGAACTCCCCTTGTTTGAGAAGCCAATTCAGAATTTCGGTTACTACCATCACCTAATCGCAACTCCACGAGCTGCTTCCGATCACTCAGATAGCTATGAAACCATCGTAAAGACATTTGATCGACTCCGTAATAATGCAATTTGGAAAGAAGCAGACTGATATCGATACAATCAAAGGCTCGGGAAAAATCGAGTAGCACCAAAAGTGTACACATTCCCCTGTCCTGAGCAGACAAGATGTTATCCGTCACATCCAGGAGGGCTGTGGATGTACTATGCCGTTTTCTGAAACCTGACTGTAACTCGGGCAGAATTGAATTCTTCTCCAAATAGTTGGTCAGCTGGTGACAAACCACTTTCTCGATCACCTTTGAGAGACAGGGCAGAATGCTTATAGGTCGAAGGTCTGTAGTATCAACTGGGTTCGGTTTTTTAGCTAACGGTCTGACGGTTGCAATTTTCCATGTGTCGGGGAAGGTTGATGACTGTATTGAGTGATTAATTATATGTGTAATAACCGGTAGTAGCTGGGGTAGAGACAAAGTCAACATGTTAAGTGAAATATTGTCACATCCCTCAGAATTAGATTTAAGACTCCGAATGTGACGCGATATAGCTCGCTGATCCACTGTACCTATTTTAAAAATTGCTTCGCCATAACTATGAAATTCAAAATAGGTCAGTAGGGAAATGGTAGCCTTTGCCTTACCAGGAACCTTCAGAAATTCTTTATTTATATGATCAGGATCTGCAAAATGCGACGGAAGGTCTTGATTTATTTGGGATGGTATCAAAGTATTTTTAATATTCTTCCAAAGGGACTTGGGATCCCTAATCCTATTATTAATATTGCACCTGAAATAAGCTGTTTTTTCACTATGTATGGAGCTAACTACAAGAGATTTTAATTGTTTGTAATATAGTTTTTTAGTTTCAGACCTGGTACCCCTATATGCAGATAATGCCCTGTCACGTAATCGCATCATAGTTTTTATGGTGTCCGTTATCCACGGATATGATCGTTCTCTTATGAGACACGTTTTAAGTGGCGCGTGGGCATCGAACACCAATATTAAACGTTGATTAAATGCATAAACCATGTCATTTACGTCATCCAAAGAAAAAATATTTTCAAAGTTTAGTTTGGTCAGATCCATGCAAAAACCTTCCGAACATATATTTTTTATAGGCCTAAATTTTACCGAAAAGGGTTTAAAATGCTCCCGTTTAATGTTAAACTCGCATATGACAAGGCAGTGACCACAAATCGACCCAAAAGGTTCCACACTTAAATATCTTTCTCGGAGATCCGTGCACAGTAAATCGATGAGTGTTTCGCTGCTATCTGTATAATGAGTCGGAGATGTAACTAACTGATTAAGATTAAAATAGCTTAGGAACTCAGTTAATTTCTTTGTTTTGGAGTCGTTTTTATGCAAAACATTTACATTAAAATCGCCGAATAATAGGTAATGATCGCATTTTCCCAGCGTGCTAATGGTGTCAGTTACTGCATCCAAGAAAAGGTCAAGGTCGAGCCATGGTGGACGATACGCAGTACCCACCGCGATTTTCTTTCCGTTTATCGTTAAAGTCAGCCACATTTGTTCTACCGATTCATATCTGCTATCGATGGGGATGGTCCATGTACGCGCACTCAACCCGCGCTTCAAATAGAAGCCGACACCCCCACCACGGCCTGAACGCATACTTGCCTGCCGTGGGGTATGGCGCAGGTAGTATCCGGGCACGATTGGTGCGCGCCCATCTTCCCCTGGACGCAGCCATGTCTCATTTATTGCAATAATATCAAAGCAATGATTTTCCAGTGCTGAGATGAGATGAAGATGAATTAGGCTGAATAATAACATGCCAACATGTTATCCATCTTTAATGGATAACGTCCGTTCAGGCGTTCGCCTGCGAGGGAAGTGAAATGTTTACCAACGAACGAATGCTTTCAAAGTTCGCACACGCTGCTCATTACTCGCTCGCATGTGCATAGTATATTTCTTCATTCGAGTTTGTTTTAATCGTCGGTCGGAAGTATTTCAGTATTTAAATTAGGGTGTGTTGTTTTAAAAGTAATAACTAGGTAATATGAAATGAAATAGCTTACGGAAATATATCGCGTTTAATTAATTCATTCTATATACTTACGTACGACATCTATGCGTGCAACGTGCAGCTCCTTTTTTTTATTGATCCGGTGGAAATACGTCGTGTACTTCATCCATGAAAACTAATAAAGAACTAACCCAGCGTTTATATACGTCTTTATGCATCTGAATATTTCATTGCTTATATTATAACATATCTCATCTTCAGGACTAAGTAAAGTTTATATAATAATGTCTTAGGTTTTCGCGAGTATTACACATTATAATAAAACACTTTTAAATGGATTCTATCTTGTGTATTTTAGATTTTTGTTTTTAAGTTTATATTTCCTTTTATAACAAGGTCATCTATTATTATTATCACCCTTCTCTTCGACTGCTTAGATAAACATTCACAAAGACGCTAATTGCTCCTCCTTCTATCAAGAGCTCCTCATGAGATCAAAGCTAGATTGCTCTACTTGAGATGATTGGCAACCTATGTTTGAGTACGATTGAGGCTTTTTTGCGAGGTATGTTGAGTATTTAGGGTCATACTTTTTCTTTAAATTTCTAGAGGATTTCTTAAATGAAATAGTTATCATATTTATACAAACTTCAGTTAAAGTTAGTCCCGTTTTTATCTGTTATCATGTTTGAGATCTATCTTGATATAGTTAGGGCAACTGATTTGATTAACAAATATATGTTGACACGTAGTGGTTAAGATGGTTTTTACAATTTGACAGCATCTCTTAAAATATCGCTCCTAAGAGCTAAGATCAGTTAATTGATACGAAACTAACGGCCGAATACTAAAACGGCACTCGAATACTTTAAGACCCACTAAAATATTTGAGAAAACTGATTTCGGTAGGATCGCATGCGTCTCAAATAGTCGAGCGGGATTTTAATATAACGTTTCAGTATTCTAGCGACAGTTTTTGGTGATTTATCAAAAAAGCAGGTTCATTAATATTTCTTATGGAGTGACTATTTACCTAAATATTAGATTTTTACAGTAAATTTGATGACGATCCATGCAACTATACCTACGCTACTTTTGAAGCGAAGCCTTTTTAAACACGGTTGGGCTTGGGAATTTATACACAAAATGTGAAACGAGCGGACGCGGACACAGCGAAGCAACGCACCTCATTGGCTGGGCAGCGCATATTTAAGTACATATTAAGCTTCGCTTCAGTCGGGTGTATCACTTAAGTTGTTTTTTTTTTTTTGTATTTAAATATACGCCATAACAAGTGTTGTCCTGTATTGTGGCTCCAGTTTACACACATAAATCTCAAGTGTACGAGCACCCTAGCCCGGAACAACTACAGGTACCTTAGCCATAAAAAAGATTTTGTTCCGCGTCCGCCCAACTGAGTAAACTGCCGTCAATAACAGTGCTCATTATGTATAATAAGGATATAAATCACAGTCAAATATAAAACCACCAGACAATTACGATTGCTGTACTTGACTTGATTAGCGCGTACCAATGGAAGAGGCTTATTCAAGAGGGTGTATGGAGCGTTCTTGGGTTATACTGTTTCTTTTTATGTAAAGGATGCTAGAAATGTTTGGTACGCAATTTAGGGTTAACGCAGCTTTTATTTGTACGTAACTACGTACGTACGTTGCTTAACCATACCGATTGTTTACCGATCAGTGAGTGGACATGAGCGCCTCATGCAGTTAGTTGGTTTTATTCAGTTGTTCAATAAATGTTGATGATTGATTGTGTAATCCAATGGATTTTGAATGCAGGAACATCAGATTTCTACTGAAAATCTCTAAATAGTACAAACAAACAGAGTCGCTGTCTGCCTCTGTTTGAGTCTCTGCTTACTTCTAAACCAGCAACGGATTTTGATATGGTTTTCACTACTGGAAATAAGGATAAACGATGAAGGTTTGTGGGTGTAATTTGTAAATATTTTGTACAAAATGGCTGAAGCGCTTTGTCAATAAAATTATTTTCGTGCGCTTACATGGCTAACGTTGGCCAAATGTTAAGAGATACATCAAAACAATGCATGAGAAAATTGTAGGTCTTAAAAACGCCAACAGGAAAATTTGCAATAGCATGTGTCTATCTCCTAAGGTACACTTATAGGATTATCGAGGATATCCACGATGTCATAAAAATCCGTATGTTCGTTGTATAATCACTTAACAATTAATTATTATTAGAACGTTAATCTAACAATGAGAGTGTTATCGCGACCTAATCGGCGCACTACCACGCACGCGCACTACTCGTCTGGTGCTTATTTTGAGGCTGTCGGGACGCGCGAGCGCTCAGGCAGGTGGAGCGACGACACGGCTGCGGGAATTGAGTTGCGAGGGGCCTCTCTGGCTGGAATAGAGCTTTCCTTATTACGACGCGCGATACACTCACAATAACCATATTTATTTATTACAGATTAGTAAAAAACTTTGTTATTTGCAAAGCTATTTTCTCCAATGAATTATTAATCCTTATTCAGGTAAATATTTTAGTTACCTTGTGCTAATATTAAATATATAGATTAAAATTTTCTAATTAAAATAATAGTCTATTGTTATATAAAGGGCTAAAATGAACCCATCGTACACGAGGTAGTAGTAAAAAGAAACCGAGTTTTAATGGATTTTTAGCGCCGTGTATTACACTCTACTTTTCACTACGATTGCAAGAAAATAAAATAATCCAATACAATATGAAATAGTTTATTTTATTAATAATTAAATGTACAATTCTGGATATTTAACGAGATGTTGGCGCGCATGTAACATATCTACTTCTTTTTAATATATAATATCATTGCCTCCACTTCATAAACTTTTCGTAAGTATTTAAATAAATGCTTTGTGACCTTGACGGCAACAGATAGAAAATTATTTCTTTTCCTTTCTCATCTATTTGCAAATTAGGGTCTCCATTCTCACTAGATGATGACATTTTCACTATTGTAAAATTAATTACGGTCACTACCAATTCAATTCGCAATTGAAAAATTGTAAAGATTTCGCTTCAATGTCTTTTTTTTATTTCTTCTGTAGCCGCAACGCGTTGCATGCATTCTACCAAAGAGATCGCCGATTTTAGTTCCATTTTCAAAAATAAAATGTTGTTCTTTTTTTATGAAACAGTAATATGTCGAGTCTTTATTCAGGATTATTCTACATATGACTAAAGACTTTTTCGTTTTTGTAGGCTCATTGTCCTTTAACAGACAAAAATTAAAAAAAAAAAAACTTTTCCCCTAGATGTAGAAATGCAATTTTTCTTGGCTCTGGTATGCCACAATGACGGTCTTTTTGAGCAAGAGGAGTAAAAATATACTTAATACTTTCTAGCTAAGCGCACTCTTCATTTTCTTTATTAGTAAATTTACCCGTGCGAAGCCAGTGCGGGTCGCTAGTGATATATAATTGACTAGTTTTTTTTTTTTTTTTTGGGATTGTCGCATACACTTCTGTGAAGTGTGGTTGCTGGTGGTTGTTTCTGGCGAAGCCAAAAGAGCAAGCAAATCCTGTGCCCCTGGAGCAAAGTACTTAGAAACACTGTTTTATGTGCAACGTTTCGCGTGTTGTTGCATGCACGCCCATAGGCAATTCTTTCCATGCTATACCTAGTTGATGTCATGAAATAAAGAAATAAGAAGTTTCACTTCAGTCTTCAAGCCGTGTGGTGCCGGCTACGAATAGCACCAACCGAGCTCATCCCGTGGGGGTCGTAAAAAGGGACTATGGGATAAACTGGAGCATGGGCAGCAGCGTATTTTGTATACATTAAAAACTGAACTATGATCACCATTCCGCCTGCCAAGCATTGTGGCATAACCCTCCAATGAGCACACAACACGCCCAAACCGGTCGTTGTGGCGATCTTTACAGGGGGCTTGTGTCCAGCAGTGGAATTTATTTGACTGAAATGAAGACTCCAGTCACGTGTACTAAGTAGCACGCATTTACACGTACTTTAAAAAAATATGTAAAAAAAGGAAAAAGTATTTAATTTGACAATTACATAGACATCACAGTGACAGAGTGAGGAATGAAACAGCAGGGTAGTTACAATTATAGAAGATTTGTTTAGTTGTTCACGTATATGTCACGTAATGGAGTTTCTTGCCGGTTCTTCTCCACGAGATCAACTATTTGGAACCGTGCAACTTAGATTCTGACGTTTCATAAGTGCCAATATTTGGTTTATTTGAAATATAATACTTTGACTTGACTTTGATCTTGACTATAGTGCGTGTCTCATAGCTGCACCAAATGGGTGTTCAGCTCAGCGTATGCCAGGCGGTTATTACCTGGCGCAGGTATTCTGGTGGATCCCTTTTGTGACATACGGATGACGAGCTAACAGCTAACGAAGATGAGCAATGAAAATTGTTATATGTGTGCTGCTGTTCTTTGTTGAATTATATATCCTCGCTGTACGAATACATAGTTACATGTTAAACGTGAAATGAGTTCCATCGCTTCTCTCACTCCATTAAACAACACATATATCATCAGAACGCTGCGACATGCCTCTAAATGTTTTCTTCCAGTTACGACGAAGGGAAGGGAGACAACAAGATATGATTTATACTGTAACTGTAAATAATATTATAGTCATGCCTTTCTACTAGTTAATCTCAGCATGCATCAGCATCAATGCACGATGAAGCACATTATGCATCAGCATCAATGCATGATGAAGCACATCATCAAAAGTTTAACGTTAAAGCAAAGGTGTCAACATCAGAGTAAATATATATTTACTGGTGGTAGGTCTCTTTGAGAAATTCTTCCGAGAAGGACTTCATTCACTAAGGTTACCCAAATAACACGTCAGACATTTTAACTGTCTTCCTTAAAGAGTGATTCGCGAGGTTTTACGAGGCGAAGGACATTTTTTACGTATCATAAAGTCTCCTCGTCTTAGAATAAACACTCTGTACGAACCGGGTAGTAATCACTCCACCGCTTTTATTACTCTGTTTGTATACATAATACGTTCTATAATGGACTTTAATAAAAACAGAAAAAGGACTTTTGCAATATAAAACTTTTATGAAGAAATTAATGTGTAAAAAGATTTTTAAGATTGCGATCCAAGTCCAAATGTGGATCCCGTTTTGTATTCATTAGGCAGCTTCAATCCGTGTAGTGCCGACTAAGAACAGCACCATACCATCTTATCCCGTGGGTGCCGTAAAAAGCGAAATGGGATTAGGCGAAGGGTGGGCAGCAGCGTCCTTCGAGTACATTTACAACTCAACTGCGATCACCAACCCGCCTGTCAAGTGTGGTGTAATGGCGAAACTTCTCAATGAGCAAACCCAGACCGATCGCTGTGGCTATCTATGGAGGAGACCTATGTCCTGGACATTTTTCAGCTAAGATGATGATAATGTATCACACGGTCTAGTTACATCATATACTTTTAATATCTTTCTGTATAGTGCAGTCTCTTTACTGACGATATGGTAGGCGAGGTGGTTTGTGGTTTGGCCTTCTGCGCTCCGCGTCACGAGTACGAATGTACGTACGATTCCCGTACGAAACAAATGTTTTTATGACCTACAGATAGTGCTTCTCGGTTCGGGTGAATGTGCATTGAGGTTTATGTCTGTAGTACCCACGATACGGAGGAAATCTTAGAGCCGTCGTTTTTTTACTTAGGCAAATATCCTCATGGGCTTCTTCCCCTCTAGAGAAAGGCGGTGGGCGTGCCGGACGTTCACTTGATTTGTTTTTTGGAAATGCTCATGCGGGCTCTATAGCAATACAACGAGCGATTTTTTTATGCAATCCAGTTACGAGACCAGCGAGTCATTTGCCTGATGGTAAGGGTCACGGCTGTCCATAATAATCGTAATACTACCCAGAATTACTCGTGCGTGGCACCCCACTATACTGTCACCTCGTGACATTCGTTATTTAGGATTTCTTGCTCAGTAATTTCACTAGCTACAGTTCACAATCTCACAACACAGTAACGTCTAAAGGTAAACACTATTGCTAGGTGGTAGAATATCTGGCACTGCGGCGGTACCTAAGCAGCTGGACTCTTGCAATAAGAGACCTACCACCTGTATTATATTCGAGATCACTTAGATTCACATTTCTTTTTAATTCCTAATCTACTTTGGCATAACTTTTAATGGCATTCATAACATATTTTTTTACATCTGTTAGATAGGCATAACTATCACTTGGGTTACATATTTTGATAAAAAAGTGAAGGTGCAGCGGGGGTGGCCCTCGGGTCACCTCTTAGGCGCTATCATATTTATTTTACATATGAAAGTTATTTCACGCAGCGCAAACAGTCAAGCAAAATGTAACAATGTGCAAGTGTCTTAACACATAAGTTAATTATTCGGTCGTATTATTTGTATGCTTTATGCTTTAATATAGTTATGCATTTTAATATTATGCTTTAGATCAATATGCTTTCATAACGAAATGCTAACAGTAATTATGATTTTAGAAAAATGCCTAGACTTCTATGCATATTAATATTATTCGTAACTATGATTAGGATAAGTGAAAGTATGCCATCATACATTATGACATTTAATTTTATACGAATCAATACAGAACCATTATATTCTGACAGGAAGTGAGTTTCTGGTTTTATAGCAAGGGAATACCTCTTTCGTTCCTTCCACTAAAAGCTAATTTTAATTATCAAACACACACACATTACACATTTCGAGGGCTTTTTGCGGTCAAAGTAAACGTTCATGATGGCCGACCACAGCATCCCAATGTACGAAATTATGTGATTCATAAAATATCATGGAGTTTTGCTTTCGTTTCTACATTTAATATCAGTTAGGTATAACTTGTTTTTATAGGTTACACACATCAACAGCCTGTAGATGTCCACTGTTGAACATGGATGGTATGCCGTGTGGTGCCGGCTCAGAATGCCACCACCCCATTTCCTCCCATGGGTGTCGTAAAAGTCGACTAAGGGATTAGCTGGAGGATGGGCAGCAGCGTCCTTCGAGTACATTAATAACTCAACTGCGATCGCCAACCCGCCTGCCAAGCGTGGCGATTATGGCAAAACCCCCCAATGTGTTCACAACACATCCATATCGGTGGTTATGGTGATCTTTGGGGGAGGCCTGTGTCCAGCAGTGGACTTCATTTGGCCGAAATGATGAACATGGACCTGCCAATGATCACTATAATGAGAGGTTTTATAGGGGATATTGCCTTAATACAGGGGATATGCCGTTTAACAGGCGAATTAATGATCGCAGTATGTTGTTATTAGCCTAAGGAAGGAAGATGTTGCCCATCCTCATGATGATGGGTGGAGATAAGTGGTCTATTTTAATTCGGGAACCACATGGAACAAAGTAGAACAAGTTTTGAGGGTAAATTTTTATTATAAACATTGATAAGTCACCTGATATTACCTGACTGAGTATCGTTGCGGGCACTTGCTCTTTATTTATTTTTGCTATGTAATTCTTGTTATACCAAATCATTGTTTCGGAGATCACAAAAACTCATTACTATAGTTATTGATCTTTGCAGAAACGGCTGACTCGGTTACTGCTGATTTTCAGTTTTGGAGAAAGTATACTACACAAGTAAATTCACATTGATATCAATTATTTCAGCCAAAAAGTGTCCACTATAGGACATAGTGCTCCCACAATTATAGCCACAATGACCGGTCTGGATTTCATTAGGAGGTTATGTCGTAATCACTACAAGTAGTTGTAATTCATGTATTTGAAGAACGCAGCTGCTCATCCTCTAGTTAATCCCATAGTCGCCTTTTACGATACGCACAGGATGAGGTAGGGTGGTGATTCGTAGACGCCACACGGAAAATGAGTAGGTAATGGTATATATGTATCAGTCACTAGCTCCTAACAAAATATATCCGTGTTTCTGAAGATAATGTCTACTCATCTCGCAAAATAATTAGAATTACACGAATAGCAGTCTAAGAAGTAGAGAGTAAAATAAACAGAAGAGAAACTTAATTAAAGCAATAATAAATACGTCGGCACGTTGTGGTGACCCGAAGGTCTACGGATACGCTTCTAAAGCATAATGTTGCTGGTTCAATACCTGGTATCTACCAATATGACCTTGTCAATGTCATATATACTTTATTAATTGATGGGCGGCACCGTTGGTGTAGTGGCTGATACAGTCGGCTGCTGCGCTCCGGGTCGTGGGTTCGATTCCCGCACGGAACAAATATTTGTATGATCTGCAGGTAGTTGTTTCGGGTCTGAGTGTATTTTATGTGGAATCAATGTCTGTAAACGCACCCACGACACAGGAGGAATCCTCGTGTGGGGCAATTTTTAATAAAATAAAATAATCTAAGACTACTCTGACTTTCATTGTGAAGGGAAACATCGCGAGGTAGCCTTTTTTTTGTTACGCTGAAATTATCATGCCGCTACATATCCGCTTTGGGAAGGGCATAGAGGCATGCCAGACTCTTATCGGCTAAAACCCCACAGTGTCCTTCCACTTACCTCTGGCTGGGGGTAAGTTGGTAGCCTTTAAGCACTAGACCGTACCCCCGGCAGGTATCGGTCCGTCCCTTTTTGACAGGCACCGTCTCTGTGCGAAATGGCCCGCCGCCATCAGAGAGGTGTCGCCGTCTCGAGCCTGTTTTTGGTAGGGCGATGGACTGCCCTTGTTCGTCGCCCGCAGGCCGCTACTCATGGAGGCCGGAGATTATTCAGCGCCCACCGGCACTCACACCCTGTGCGTTTTCTGCGGTGAGGATCAGAGCTCCCTCCCGTCCCCACCCTGCCGCCTCCTTTGCTTGCATCACGACGACATCCAGGTAGCCTGTATCAACTAGTGAGCAAGCGTAGTGATCAATGTGCGTTGCCTCTCTATATAACAAGAGGCCTTTAGCCTGCAGTAGGACAGTTTCAGGCTGATATTATCCTGTTATAATAAATAGTAGTATGAAGTGTCGGTTGTTCTGTACCACTATCATAATCATATTAAAAAAAACCACTACCTATACGAGTACATATAATGTTGCCTTTGCCTCCATAGTTACTAAGCCTTTTTAATTCTTACTAAGCTTTTAAACTATTTTATTTTTCCGCGCGGTGTCCGGATTAAGAATAAAGCACCACTCCATCTCCTCCCGTGGATTTAGTAAAAGGCGACTAGGGAAGTCTAAACCAAGAAATGGCTGGGCCGCAGTGAGTTTTCTGTGGAAAAGTAACATAACGTTGTGACATCTGGAAATTTCCCCAAGCAAGCATCGCAAGTTACTCGGAGTGCAAACATAAATGGTGTTGCCAGAGCAAACGAAATATTAGGGTGGAAGGTAAAACAAATCGGGACTTCGGGTTTCAATTTGGAACGGCAAAAATAACTAGGCTTTATAAAATAAGTTGAAAATATTTAACATCGCTAATGGGGCATTGGATAAAAATATTTTAAGCGATTTGAAAATTTCATCCCAAGTTCACTGTCCTATCTGTATACTGGTGTTAGTTGATTTCGACATTTGTTTTAAGTCTTCAGTAACATAGACAATTGATACGTGAATACTGTCTTTTAAAGAATGCATCAATAAAATTAGCGAAAATTGGGATATTCGGCGTCCCGATTAAGGGTGAATCGGCGGGCTGATTAACTAAAAACAGCAACAGCAGACGCGATAGCAGCTATCGCCCAGCCAAGGATCTGTCCGTGGCAAAGCGTCAAAAAATATGGTATTACGTAAGGCATCGCCCGCTCGTCGCTTTTGTGGAAGATGCATAGTTACTAGCGCCAGTAGCCACCAGTGGAACTAAAAAGAATGAACGTTTCTAATTCATTGATTGTCCGACAGAGGCGCGTCAGATATCTTCGCCTGTTTAGTCGCTGTCGGCAAATAGGTAATACCAAATTGACGTTTGACAGCGGCGTTGGAGCAATTTACGCCTGTTGCAAAGCGTCTGCGACTTAGGTAATCAGCCCGCGGAACATATCCACAGGCTACTCAAAATCTTTGGGCTGATTACGTATGTCGCAGATGGTAATTCTGGTATTACGTATTTGCTAATAGCGATTGAACACGTGAGGTTCTCTGATGCAGACTCAGTCGGACGATCAATGAACTAAAAATTGCAATTTCAGGTGATTTGCCATCGGTGGATCCTTGGCTTAACGATAGCTGATGTAGCGTCCGCTGTCACTGTTTTAGCAAATCGGGATACGGAACGTCCCGCGAAAATCGGGGCACCTGGCAACGCTAGTTACAATATTCCTTACGATTACATGTCTATACCTACTAATAAACAACATCCGAACCCATTACTATACTTGACTATCCAATAGGAAAATATACGACTTTTCCAATCAATACTAAGCGCGGAGATATGTATAACAAGGGAATAGTTTGTTATCGGCATAATTGTAAAAGTTGTTTGTACCAACGACTTGGCTCGCTTCAGGAGTTTCAGTAGTGTGGACTGCTGCAAACATGTCAGAAAATGCACGGGAGGAGAGTGTGTTGGGACCTACTTGGTATTTGTACAGTTAGTTAAAGTTATTGAATTAAAATTTAGATATAGTTGAATGCTCAAACACGAGTGCGTGAGCACAAGTACCTGCGGTGGTTAAAACACGTTCATATTATGGACTCTTCTCGTCTTCCCAGACGTGTCTTACTATAAACAGAAGCTGATGTATATGAGAGCCATAGGTAGACGTTTGCTTCGCTTTAAATACTGCGAGAGTGAGACTTGATCTCATTTAAAATTAAGCATGATGAGTGCAAGAAGAAAGAAGATGATACCACATGATTTCCAGAGTTAGCTTAACTTTTATAGTTATATATGTTTTAGAGAAGGGCTGCCAACCGTATATGACAGATACTAATGCTATGCCCTCTAAACAATTGCTCGCCCATGCTGAGCCAGTCGCTTTAAATATCCCATGAAATATTTTAAAAATCTAACCTATCCCTAGTCTGGTGCCTCAGCATCACCCTGCGCTGAGGTCGAGTCCCCCATAGCTGCAGTTGCTTAGTTTGTAAGTATTTTGATGCCTGGCTGGAGGTCTTTTCGGCTTCGCCACAATACTTGGTTAAACAGCAACGTCTCCCCGAGATGTCTGTGAGAAGCCCAACAACAAAAAACAAATTGTGAAAGCCTGGTTTTTCTAAAACATTTACTGCTAGGGTAGGCAAGTAACTATATTCTGTAACTTGTCTGGAGAGACAAGTTATATAACACGTAACACAGTAACAGGTAACGTAACAGGTATATGCAATACCTACAATTGCTATGGTATAATATTAATATATCAGCCTGTAACTCTCCCACTACTGGGCAAAGGCTTCTTCTCATACAGAGAGGGAACAAAAATTGATCACCACGCTTGCTCACTGCGTGTTGGTGATTTCAGAGCATTAATGCTCGATGATATCAACAGAGTTTCCCAACAGGTGGGCCTTAAAATGAACATGGGCAAGATAAAAGTCATGTCAAATGCCCATGTCGTGCCCATCCCAATATCCGTTGGGAGCTCTGTTCTCGAGTTGTTGACGAGTACGAGTATGTCTACCTGGGACAAACTGTCTAGTTAGGTAGGTCCACTTCGAGAAAGAGGTCAATTGTCGAATCCGACTCGGCTGGGCAGCGTTTGGGAAACGTCGCAAAGTCTTTTCGTCACCAATACCGCAATGCCCCAAGAAGAAGAAGAATGTCAAAGTCGTTAACCAGTGTGTTACCAGTGATGACATATGGAATAGAGACGCGGTCACTCACTATGGGCCTCATTAGAAAACTCAAGGTCACTCAGCGAGCTATGGAGAGAGCTATGCTTGGTATTTCTTTACGAGATCGAAACAGAAATGAGGAGATCCGTAGAAAAACTAAAGTTGTTGACATAGCTGAAAGGATTAGTAAACTGAAGTGGCAATGGGCGGGACACATTGATTATAGAACTGATTGCCGTTGGGGCACAAAGGTTCTCGAATGGAGACCGCGCACCGGAAAACGCAGCGTGGTGGATAGACTACCTGGTGAAGGGTGAATATTATCTCTTCCAAATTTTAATTTCACAAAAATGTGTGTCCTTTGTTAAAATATATAGATCAGTGCCTTTTGTAGTGTAGTGACATTATATTGAAGGTATAATTTTTGCGTAAAATAAACCCACTGGTAACTTACGTGCAGTATGCCCTAAATATATGTTGGATCCGTATTACAATATGGGTTGATAATTTGGGGTAACACGGTGGAAATAGATAGGGTATTCAAAGTACAAAAAAAATGCTTAAGAGCAATTGGTAATATTAACTTTTGGGAATCATGTAAGCCATTGTTTAAGGAAAAAAATGTGCTGCCTATACCCTGTCTTTATATATTCCAATTATGCGTTTTTATAAAGCAACATCCTGAGCTATTTAAAGAAAACAGAGATGTATTAAAAAGAAGATTAAGAAGTGTAACCGAGAATAGACTAGTAGTAGAAAAATGTAAGTTACAATTAGTTAAAAGAAATGTGTTCCACATGGCAGTAAAGGTGTATAACAAATTACCTAATTCCTTTAAGCCGCTATCTCTACAAGGGTTCAAAAATAAATTGCGAGACTGGCTCATAGAACACTGTTTTTATTCTCTAGATGACTTTCTACAGTATCGCTGACATGAAATTCTAATGATTATCATCATTAACCTATGTAATTGTTATTAATTTTTGACATTCTTAATTCTTATAATTGTAATAACATTGACATCTGGTAATTCATTAATTTATATTTTTATTTTATTTTATTGTTGTACAATGGGGTTATAGTGCCTATCTTGATGATGTAAGCATTTAATGATTCTGATATTAATGATAATTTATAATGTGTGTATATAATATTTGTACGCCAGTATTGGCAAGTTTTTAAGGAACTTAATGTAATACCAAACATCTAATAATGTTATACCAGAAACTTTACAAATAAAGAATCTTAATCTTAATCTTAATCTTAATACTGAGGTATAGTCAAAACGATTACGGGTATTTTCCGCTACATGCTAACAAAAATGTAATGACATCCTTTTTGCATATACCACCAAAATACCATATACCAGACAAACTATGTGCGTCAGATATCTGTTTTGCGATCGACCTTTTCTAACGGAACAGCTCACATTGTGTGTTCAAATGTTTTCAAAACGAGGTAACTGGAGCCACGCGAGGCCCGTCGATTTGGTAAATAGCGTCTCGAGATGTTCACGTACGTTAGCCATCGTTTAACCGCTAACACGGAATATATTATGGAGAAACCAGACAAAGAATATAAAGTTATATTGATATGCACTTTATTGTAAACCATAACAAATTAATTTGGGAAGCTATCGGAAACAAAATCAATCGAAAGTATCAACTATCTCCATAATTTTAATCGTCTTGTTGTGGTAGAAGCGCCCATTGTTGACTCTTTTCATCCTTCAAGCAACGTTTATTCGGGCCATGTTTCCTCGGGACCAAAACTGTGCAAATATATAGTATGTTTATTACTTTTACTCTTAGTTATCAACTAAGTATTATTATTTTAAAATCAAAAGTGAAATTATTTATTCATCACACATCACGTCACATCAGCCAAAAGACGTCCACTGCTGAATAAAGGCGTCCTCCATATAAACGACCGATTATATCTCATGTGTCGTAATTTTGAGTGGAATTTGCTAGTACTCACCACGCTTGGCAGGTGGATTGGTGAGCGCAGAGTAACTGCTGTTCCACAGAAGGGACGCTGCTGCCCATTCCTCATCATTTAGAGTCTCTTACGGCTGAAATTAATAGTCAATCTAATCCAAAATCTTTGTATTTCAGATTACGGAGATGTCTGTTTTTTATGTTCGATGCAATCGTAAAGGGGCCTACTCAAAGCCCTGCCTGCAGGGCCCTACACGCAGTAGGTATCTCTGCCGCATTGTATAGTGTTAGTGTTTGCAGAGCCGATTTATATCGTCGATATTTATCGGCTCTGGTAAACTTCACACTATATAATCAGGCAGAGATACTGTATGTAGGGCCCTGTAGGTTTTGACTAGGCCGTTTAACACAACAACGGATGAATTTCATAATCATAAATGTGAACATTTTGGATTAGATAGACTATTAATTTCAGCCGTTAATCGCCTTTTACGACATCTACGGGAGGAGGCGGAGTGGTATTTTCTTCTTAATGCGGACACCGCACGATAATTATTTATAACCTTACCTAAAACTTGACATTAGTTTCAGGTAAACATTTGACGGCACGGTTGTGCAGAGGCTGATTCAGTCGGCTGCTGAGCTCCGGGTCGTGGGTTTGATTCCCGCACGGAACAAATATTTGTATGATCTGCAGGTAGTTGTTCCGGGTCTGGGTGTATTGTGTGTGGAATTCATGTATGTATACGCACCCACTACATAGAAGAAATCCTAGTGTTGCCCCACACTTTTACGTTTTAATAATTAAAAAGAAAAAATAATATTTTGGTTTAATACATTATCATCACTTTACCTGGGGATATGTTACTTCTGATTTATAATTAGAGAGCGTGTAATTAAGGATAGAGCTTAGAGTAACTTGTTAATGAAAATGAGGTGGTGTCTCGTCTAATCAATCTTGAGCTGTCAGCTGGTAACATAAGATCAAATTGACAAGTACCGTGTGTTGTTAATCGCTATGCAGATAATTTACAATCACTAATTGAAAGTATGTTGTTGTTTATAAATAGGAATGTTCGAGTTTCAACCGAACACTCAGCAAATATGCATAATTGCGATATAATTCACCTTAAGTTCGTGTTATGATCTCTTCCGAGACACCGCGTGCCCAAAACCATTACCAGAACCATTTTACCATATATTTAACACATGTTAGTTAACCATAATTTAAAGAGTTTAAGTAGTTACCGGTTTAAGTAGCCTTTGTTATCGTTTTGTGTATTTGTGCAAAAGTGTTTAATTAAATATCTTTATCCACAAATTCAAGCCTTTATTCCTTAACCAACCTTATCATCATCCTATTACACAAGAAAGAACTGTAAGGTCTCATAGCGCCGCGGCGCGCACTGTACTTTCTACGAAGAATGTTCGGGTATGAGAGATATTAGCAGCGTCCATTCTGTGGAGCAGCTATTCTGCGCTCTCCAATCCGTAGCAGGTTCCCTCTAAAATGACGACACGGGATGTAAACGGTCTTTGTGGAAATCAATGGGGAGAGGCCTTTGATCAGCAGTGGACTTCTTTTGGCTAATAATATAATGATTATGATTAATTCTTATAGAAATAATTTATTTATTTATTATTTATGTACACACAATAATAGAAAAATACAGAATATTTAGGAACACTCAAGTACAAAGGTACTGCTTATTTCTAAAGAAATTTCTGCCAGCAGACCCGCGACTGGAGGGTGTAATTTTAAATGAAGACACAGTGTGTAATAGCAATAAAAATAAAGAAGAAACCGATGAAAAACGAAAAGTAATAATAATGACAAACAACAGATATACATAATAATGGTAAAATACAAAAATAAAATTACTACAAGTAGACTAATACATATACTTTGATAATATTATAAAGAGAGGTAATGCTCTTTAACGCGTTTTTTGAAAACAGATATAGATTTGGATTCACGTATGTTAGGCGGAAGCGAGTTCCACAGTCTTACTGCATGAACAGAGAAGGAGTAGGAACAGTAATTGGATTTATGGGGTGGTAATTGTAAAAGGGATCTAAGGTGGGTAACCTGGTGGTGGTGGACCTGCAAGGGGCAGCGGGAGCTCTATCATACGAAAAACGCCCTTGCTACATACAAGGGTATGTAGAGTTGTGAAGGACATTGTAGAGAAGAAATAATATCCGTGTGTTCCTGCGAAGAGGGATAGGGAGCCACTTGAGTTCTTTGCGAAAGTGGGATACATGGTCATACTTCTTAAGACCAATAACAAAACGAATACACACATTTTGCAGACGCTCAAGCTTGTTTAAAAGCTCCTCAGTGGCATCCAAAAAGCAGGCATCAGCATAATCTATAATTAATATAAATTAGATGCTTGCGATCTGCAAAAAACAGAGTCATCATTTCGGCCGAATGAAGTCCACTGCTGGACACAGGCCTCCCCCAAAGATCACCACAACCACCGATATGGATGTGTTGTGGGCTCATTGGGGGTTTTGCCATAATCGCCAGGCTAAGCAGGCCGGTTGGCGATCGCAGTTGAGTTGTTAATGTACTCGAAGGACGCTGCTGCCCATCCTCCGGCTAATCTCTTAGTCGACTTTAACGACACCCATGGGAGGAGATGGGGTGGTGGTATTCTGAGCCGGCACCACACGGTAAATTGATTGAGAACACGAAATAATTTACATACGCACACACAACAGTTGTATCGGGTCTGGATGTTCGTGCACGTGAGATTTATGTAAACTGTGCTAAAACTAAACTACTGGAGAAATATAAGCTAGGGGCAACGTTTTAAAGAAATTCGTTAGAAATTCCCAACGTTGAAAGTCGATATGTTTACCCTACAAGATTGTTTCTAAATCTACATCCTAGATTTCGACCAGGAGAAGAGCGCGGCCCACATTAACTGGTAATCTATCAACCTTTATTCTGAGACTTTCATTGTCACCCTAGCCCGCATCGCTTTAGTGTTATCTTTGTGTGCGTTTTAGGTAAAGCAATTGTTTTAAAAGGTTTCTTTTTCATAGATAATTCTGTGGACATAGTATTATGATTCATTAGGGCTTGTTTAATACCCTTAAGTGCCAAAAAATAACAAATTTACAGTGGGAAAATAAATGATAAATTCATGTACTTTTATTTAACCTAAAATAATGGATTAGGCTGAAATAATTATGGCTGGCTATTTATTTGAAAACGAGACTTTAATTTTTAAAAAAAACTTTGCCTCTCTGGAGAATTTATCCTGTATCGTGAGTGCGTTTGCAGATTTAAATCCC
The DNA here is from genome assembly GCA_947459985.1 of Diloba caeruleocephala. Taxonomy (NCBI): domain Eukaryota; kingdom Metazoa; phylum Arthropoda; class Insecta; order Lepidoptera; family Noctuidae; genus Diloba; species Diloba caeruleocephala. The sequence goes on from OX381614.1 coordinate 6,712,753, forward strand.
ACACACTACCCCCAGACCCGGTACAACTAACTGCAGATCATAAAAATATTTGTTCCGTGCGGTAATCAAACCCGCGACCCGTAACGCAGTAGCCGAATGTAACAGCCACTGCACCAACCGTGCCGTCAAAATCAATATGTACCTGAATTCAGAATAATAAAAAGTAATAGGATAAGGTAATTGAGATGAGATCTTGTTCGAATATATATAATAGCTACGAGTGTGTTACACAAACACACACACATTAGCCTGTATACGTTCACAGCTGAACACGGGCCTCCCAATGATCGCTATAATGAGCGGTCATAATCACCGCGCTTGGCAGAAGGATTACTGATCGTAGTATGTAGTTATTAGCACACGTCAGGATGCCGCTGAGTGATGCTCAACCTATTTGAAAAAAAAAATACAATTTTATAATTCTACAATTGTGTCGTGATATTTGGGGGAATTTTACAGTACTCACCACGCTTGGCAGGTGGGTTGGTGAGCCGACTCTACGGGGGTCGTGCGGTCCGTGGCCCTCTACGGGGCGCCTGTATGGTCAGCTTGACTGTCAGGCGCCCAGCGCTGCAGAACCAATATTAGTCATCCTGCGACCACGAACCCTGCAAAGTGTTCGAAACGTCAGGAAAAAACAAAAATCTAAAATATACGCGATGTAATCCGTTCAAAAGTGTTTTATTATAATAATTATTCTGCCGTAAAAATAATTTACCTAAAGGGTTATATACAGGTCAAGCTAATATAAAACGTAAAAAATACACCAATCCGACAATGAAGCATTCATGAACGTGTATACGTTCCTGACGCCAGGAAACAATAATCCTCTCCACGGAAGCTATGCTCTCGTGATTTAATCTCCGTCCCTGTAACACCTATAAAGTCTCTAGAAACGCGAGTCTTATTAGAATGTGGAGCTCAGCTATCATATTTGAGGATTTTGTGTCTAGTGACGAATATCTTTAAAAGCGTGTAAACGGCTTTAGGTAGTTTATAAAGCAGGTCGTATCGTGCGGAAACCTGCACACCTGAGAGGGCTCCAATAATGTTCTCAATGGTGTGTGTAGTCCGCCAACACGCACTAGGCCAGGGTGGTGAACTAAGGCCTAACCTTTCTCATCGTGAGAAAAGGCCCGTGCCCAGCAGTGGGACAGTAATGGGCTGATTATGTTATGTAGGTTGTTTCATGCGACCATGACCGCAATCTTAGCAGATGTTGCCGCAATTTATCAATAACTTTACCTTTTATGTTTATTATTCCTGACTTCAACCTCAGCAGGCGGAAACGTTTCGCCGTATCAACCATCACAAAATATATTGTGGATAAACATTTTTTTACCCAGGTATACTTAAATCGCCATTACAGTTTTGTCAACCCCTAATTGATTGTATTATCTAAAGTAATTTCTGACTATTACAATAGCCGACTTGACTCGATCCGATGCCGACAGAAGTGAAAACTTATTTTGGCGCATTAGGAGATTTGATCTCATCTAAAAATATGCGTACCGCGCTAAAAGAAGTTTTCACTTCAAGCGTCTCGTAACGGTGTCGGGAGTCCAGAGATTTTATCTCATCTAAAAATATGCGTACCGCGCTAAAAGAAGTTTTCACTTCAAAATAGCTTTTGTATTTTATTCACATAACGGATAACGCGACATTGCAAACATAATTTAGAGATTCAAGCTATTCTAACTAATATAATATTCATATCAGAAACGATAACCTTACCATTGTTTATATCTCCTACAAGCGGTCCCGTGGGGCGTCCCGTAGGCTTGCCATGCGTATCGATCACGTCACGGGACATCCGACGCCGCGTCACCCGCGTCACACTGGGATCGCAGACCGTGGCCAGGGAACAGAAATGAAAAAAGTTTGTTAACAAAGATTTTTCTATCTGTGTGAATGTGTATTTATGTGCGTAAAGTCGGGTCATTTATTACATCTCGAGGTGTTTTGTGACCCGTAGAATAACTATAGTGTTTATTATTATTACTAACGATTTTCTAGATGTGACGAATTATAATACATGAGCATATATAGATATATACATACATATATATTCATCATTTCAGCCGAATAAAGTCTACTGCTGGACGCAGGTCTCCCTCAATGATCGCCAGAATGTACCGATCTGGGTTTGTGTTGTGTGCTCATTGAGGGTTTTGCCATAATGGCCACGCTTGGCAGGCGGGTTGGCGATCGCAGTTGAGTTGTTAATGTACTCGAAGCACGCTGCTGTCCATCCACCGGCTAATCCCACTGTTGCCTTATACGACACTCATGGGATGAGATGGGTTGGTGCTATTCATAGCCGGCACGACATAGCCGACTATATATTATAGCCGCGGCCGACATACATATGTATATTTTTTGAAAAATATGAACCTAAATATTTCACAAAACAATTAGCTTTGCTATTACAATTTATAAATCAAGTTATAAATAAAGCTGTTGTGGATATCGGTGAGTAAGAGTTGTCAGTTGGATTAAACATAATGGTAAAGATTGCCCAGTTTATAAATCAACAAAAAAAGTACAACTTAAGTTCTCTATTACAAATATGTACGTCTTAATTTATAAATTTTCATTTTTCTAAGGTTTACCGCTCGTCGTACTAGCTGAATGACTTAACAGAAATAACCATAAACGTATCTTATCATTACGCGGATTTTTGCGGACATTAGTGTAGTTTACACGTTTATTATCTGTGTGGTGTCCGGATTAAGAATATCACCGCAAATTCCATTTCCTCACATGTCGTAAAAGGCGACTAAAGGAATCTAAATCTGGTCATCTCTCTGATAGCCAGAGTCGTCCGTTCTGTGGAACTGTAGCCATACTGCGCTCACCAACCCATCAAGCGTGGTAAGTACTGGCAAAATCCTCTCAAAACGAGCCTCTGTTCAGCAGTCCTTTGGCTGATATGATGATGATGACACGTTAACTTTATTCTTTAATTTCCTAATTGTAGTAATTTAAATGAATATGCAGATGTCTTACGTCTAAAAAAAAAAGTATCTCTTACATATTGTAACGGAGTCACGACTCCTCCCAAAGTTAACTATTATCTAGTTAAAATAAATCATCATATCAGCTATTGTCAATCATCATGTCCACTGCTGAACATCGGCCTCCCTCATAGACCTCCAGAACTGTGTCGTCATTTTGGGGGCATTTGCCAATACTCACTTGGCAGGCGGGTTGGTGAGCGCAGTATGGTTGCTGTTCCACAGGAGGGATGCTGCTGCCCATCCCTCTGGCGTCTCTTAGTCGCCTTTTACGACATCCACGGGAGGAGATGGAGTGGTGCTATATTCTTAATCCGGACACCACACGGACATATAAAATAAATACAAATTGTAAAAGTGCTAATATCGCTTCTAAGTTGACAGTATATGTACCTTATGAATAAATAATAAAAGCAAACCTTTTGTATTCCCTACTTCTGTCAACCTTAAGCCCCTCAGATGACTGATGTTTTGAATCCCTCAGGAACACAAGTAGTTTGAGTAAATACATTATTTTGACCTCAATCACTCTGGGGATCTGCAGGAGAAATCCAGTTTGAGTTTGCATGAGGCAATTTTCTTTTTGTAACAGTATTGAAAGTTAGATTAAAGTATAATGTGGAAGGAATTGACATTATGTGAATTTTTTTTTTATGGTACGCAAATATATTGCTCATTTTGTTTGGCTGTAACAAATTGCTTCTTTGGTTAATATAAAATATTTAAAATTTGAAAGTGTACGGTTGATAACCTCACATTGTACTTTGGTAGTTCAGCCTAGATATTAATAATTCTGCAAAGGGGAAGACCTATTAAATGCCTGAATTGGGCTATTGACCAATAGGAACCGCTAACGTGAAAATTAGTCAATCAGAAATCATCCTTGAACTAACTCGGTTATTGGTGATCTATGAAACAACCCTTAACGAACTGTATTAAAGAATTAATCATGTCATATATGTACCCAGTACTATGTAAGCTTGGCTCAAGGCCTCTTTTAGCTTCACCAGAAATTGTCCGGTTAAGCAACCACATTTCCAGAAAATATAGGCGAGAAGCCATTCTAAAAAAAAACATGGCGGTGCAAACCTTTGACTTGGAGCCTAGTGCCATTACACAATTTGGGCGGCTTCAAATTCCGCAATAATATAGTTCTCAGAGTATAGGAGTACTCACCTACAATACAAGCTATGGCGCGGGAGACCAGGTGGATTTGAAGTGTTTGAAAATCCCACTGGATAATGAACAGCTTCATCTTTATTTACCACCGAGTCTGAATTTGTACAACAACTCTTCATCCTTAAATTATTGCAGTAACAGCTGTCCACTGCTGAATATAAGCTTCCCCAAAAAAACAGTAGTAATAGCCTATAAGTAGTAGCCTACGGCAACTAAAGTATAACTATGACTATTGGATTGCGTGGTTACATTTTATCCTCACCTTAACATTTTTCTCTCTTCGCTTGGTCATTTCCTTCAATTTAATTATATTTAGATAGTGAATTCTATATTTTGTTAACTTATTTTATTATATTTTAAACACAATAAATTTCACTTGAATAATTAAATTTGTTTAATTCTCCCCAACATGTGGGGTGTTAAGATACTTATGCTTACATCTTAACATATATATTTATAAATACAGTTAGCATAAACTCTACTTCGACTATAAAGCTTTCGTACAAATACATTTCAAAGTACATGACATGCTTTTACATGAGTTATGACAAATACTCTGCAACGAGAGATGCGGCGTGACGGGAGACAGTGACATGCGTCACGGTAACTCACACACGTGACATTTACATAGCTCATTAATTGTAAAGATTAACTCTTTGTTTTCACTTTACTGTAAATTGAAACAGTTATTTTTAAGGTTTCGCACTATCAGAATTTGTGCTGATTACAAATTAACTTTAAATATGGTTTTGGAAATCGACCGGTATCCTTTACCGTGAGTGGAAGATTTGTTGGCTCGTTTACATGGAGGTGAATATTTTAGTAAGATTGATTTATCCCAAGCATACGCACAATTTGAATTGGACCAATCAAAGAAATACACCGTTATAAATACGCATAAAGGTATGTTCATGTTGAATCGATTAGTGTACGGTTTATCGTCCAGCTCCGGAATATTTCAAAGGCATTAGAACAATTAATCGCCGATATGCCTAGCGTGGGGGTGTTTTTGAACAATATTATTAATACTTATTTCTATGTACCTTCATACACATACATCACACAAATTTATATAGCATAAAATCATGCAGCCATATTCATCCCGATTGTTAAAGTTTGGTAATTGTACCCTGTCTAGACATGACATTGTGACTCCATTGAGACTGCGCTCTGGACACATTCCACATGACATGATTATGATTTAGTATTAAGGTTATTATGATGCTGATGAAAGTAAGTAAAAGCTTTATTATATAACTATGTTTTTTTTTTTTTTTTTTTTTATGTGTGACAAGCCCGCCACACATTCCCAACCACTGCAACTCCTGTAAGCCAGGATCTACAATGGCGACCACCGAAAAGAACACCGATCAATGAAGCTCGGTGTGTCCCAGAGAAATGAATAACTGTCTTGGAACCCGCACCGAAATTAATCAGAAAAGAAAAAGGAGGAGTAGGAAAGAATATACGTTCCACTTCCCTCCGTAGCAAGCAGGAGACAGAGAAAAACGATAGGCCATAATATGCACAATAAATGGGAGTTTACAACAGGGTTAAGCCCAGTTGCCAAGCACCACGGGTACAATTATTTATTTACGGGTCCTATGTTGTGAGCTATTGTGATTGATTCCAATAGTAGGTATGGCAAAAACACTTGAACGCACGGAAATTCGTCCTAGTCGCAACAAGGTCTGTATAGTAAACAACCCCGGATGTAACTTGCATGCTGTCAAACATAATGTTGCGTTCATCTTGCCAAAGAATACACTCCCACAGGATATGATGTGCAGACTGTTCATATTCACAGTCCGGTGTTGAACATTTGCAGAATGGTGAGGTAACAAGCTTGAAGCTAAATAATTTACTCTTAAAGTTACCATGACCGGTGAGAAATTGAGCCACGCAATGATCAACTTCCAACCATGCACTTGCCAGCCGCTCACGAATGGATGGAAAGTACTGGTACAGGTGACGGCCCTTAATAGACGTGTCCCACCTGCATTGCCATTCGGCCAAGAGTTCCTCCCAAACACCAGTCTGTGGTTTAAACAATCTGCAGATCCTAACACGATCGCGTTGTAGCAGAAATTCCGCGTCCATGTTTTCTCTAGTTGAGTAGTACATTGCAGCACGTCGCTGTATCTCAAGATCGACTGGCAAAACACCTGCTAGCACAGGCAGAGCTTCAGTACTTACTGTCCTATATGCCTTGCACAAGAATATCAACGCTAAGCGCTGGCTTTGGAGCAGTTTACGTCTTGCCGCGCCGATAGTAGCCCTATCGGCCCACACAGGTGAACCATAGCAAATACAACCTAAGTAGGTAGCGCTGTAAATAGTTTTCAAAGTATTAAATGAAAGACCCCATGTAGCTGTTGATATCCTTGTCAGGGCATAAAAGTTCCTTTTAGCTTTTTCGCCTACAGATTTTATGTGTTCAACGAATGAAAAATTTCTCTCCAATACAAGACCAAGGTAGCACACGGACTCCTTTCTTTTTACGGTAACATTATTGAATTTAATGCTCGGTGATGTCTTAAGATTGCCTTTTAAAATTAGTTGAAAGGTTTTTTGGTGCAAACATTAAGCGGTTTCGTTCGCCCCAACTAGAGATTAAACGTAAACAAGTATCCGCCAATTTTTCAAGGCTCGCCCTTGTACTTGACTGAATAAGCAGAAGGCCGTCGTCTGCGTAACCAGTCAATGAACAGCCGGATGGTAATGGAATCGCTAGAAAATCATCGAAACCCATGTTCCATAGATAAGGACTAATAACGGATCCTTGAGGACATCCCATCGTGAGTTCCTTTGACACAGCGTGATGACCAAGTTTAAGTTTTGCAGATCCGTGTGCAAAATATGAGTAAACGAGAGTGTAGATGTTTCTGAAGCAACCGCGGGCTTTCATTTTAAGTAGTAGCATTGGCCACCACGCGTTGTCGAAGGCACCAGAGATATCAAGGAAGATGCCTATCACGTACTTATGTTCAGATGAATTTACTACTTTCCTGACAGAGATTGCCGCGTCAATAGTAGATTTTCCTATTGTGAAGCCGAATTGGTTATTATGAAATTTCGGTCCATCTGGCAGCAAACGTGGAACTATAAGGCGCTCGAGAAGTTTCCCTAAAGATGGTAGTAAAGTTATAGGCCGGTATGATTTAGGATCATCCGGGGGGTTGTCACCACTTTTTGGTATTATGCGTATAAAACCGGAACGCCATATACGAGGGAAAATGCCTTCAGCAATGCAGCGATTAAAAACGGTCAGTATAGAGTCACCCGATATTTTACAAGCTTCTTTAATCATTCTATTCGATATTTTGTCGTCTCCAGATGCTTTATTAAGTGGTAGTTTATTGACAACGTTTATGAATTCGTCAGTGGATGGTAGGTCAGACGCCGGGGATTCCGGCGGTTCAGCAGCCCATGATCTGATCTGTTGATGATACTCGTTATCATTTCCAGGTAGATCATCAGGTATAAGAGTATTGAGAAGAGCATATAGAACTTTATAGGAACTTAAAAGAGTTCATCATCACAATATCAAAAAGGCAAAAGAAGTCCACTGCTGAACAAAGGAACTCCCCCATAGATTTCCACAATTGTGTCATCATATTGGGGGGAATTTAGTTAGTTAGTTTCTAGTACTTACCACGCTTGGCAGGCGGGTTGGTGAGCGCAGAATAGCTACTGTTCCACAGAAGGGACGTTGCTGGCCATCCCTCTCGTGTAGAGTCCCTTAGTCGCCTTTAACGCCCTCCACGGGAAGAGAAGGAGTGCCGCTATACTTAATCCGCACACCACATAGACGTTAGGAGGGTTTTCAAATGGCTAAAGCCGCGGGATGACCAGACACAATTGATTTTTTTTGTGTCTGTAATTGAGCCTGTTAATGAGATATGATGCTGATGAAAGTAAGTAAAAGTTTTATTACATAACTACCTATATAAAGTTAAAAGAGTTCACCGTCATTATGTCAGCCAAAAGAACTCATTGCTGAACAAAGGCCTCCCCCATTGATTTCCACAATTGTGTCATCGTATTGGGAAGAATTATCCAGTACTCACCACGCTTGGCAGGCGGGTAGGTGCTCGGGGGTCACGGGCGCGCAGATTGGGGAGTCTGCGCACACTGGACACCAATAAAAAAAAGGCGGGTATGTGGGCGCGGTATGGCTGCTATTTCAAAGAAGAGACGCCACTGCTCATCCCTCTGGTTTTGAGTTCCTTAGATGTCTTTTACGACATCCGCGGGAGGAGACGGAGAGGTGCTATATTATTCTTAATCCAAACACAAAACGGAAAAGCAGTTATGGTTTACAAAATATACAAATACCACTACGTAAGCTAGTCTCGAGTGAGACACGTGACGTGAGATTGATGTGTACCTGTCACGGAACCTGTTGTAACCAGTTTTTAGGACATGACATTTGTATACGAAACTCGGGGGTAATAATAATAAATAGTTAATAAAGTGTTCAACTCTTAACGTAACAAAAACATACTCGTAATAAAATATTTTTCTAAATAAACCCCATTTGTAGTCATATTGTTTTTCGTCGTTGATTTTGTTAGTTCATTCATTCACCATTACAACTAAAATCCTACAATTTTCAAATGTAAATACATAAACCTCAGAGTTACTTAAATTTGAATAACAAACAAACCGTCTATAATTTATTACATGAAATTATTATTAGGCACTCTAATTTAGTTTTTTTTTACTGACGTGATGGTATTATAATTTATAAGTAAAAAAGTTAATGACGTGGCACTTATATGAACCGTGGTACTTTTTAGCTTTGATGTCGAAGAGCGTGCTCCAAAGGGGAATAGGGATGGTATTAATCTGGAGGCGTATTAATAAATAGTTGGTAATGTTGTTTCACCTGTAATGACTCGTTCAAAGTTTTTTGGAATAGACAATTTAAACATGAAAGCTTTCATGAGAATATTAAAAGTGATAAAGTAACCTTAGTATACTTCAGCCTACCTATTTACAATATTTAATATAATAACAAGGACACTGAGCAAAATTATTCCTAACCTAATGACCACAGACTACTAGTATCTTACTAATAACAAAATACCTTAAGAAAGTATTCAAATTTCATTCGCTGTATTTATTTAAAAATTTGTTTAACTAATTGAAAGTTGAGGCATTCATAAGTAACTCCTGTATGCATTACGGGACCTATCCATGTTCAACATACATTTTTAGAAGCTCATCTGACAACACAAGGCGCTGAATGTTGCAAGATGAACACTCACAACAGATATGATTGAACTTTTTGCGATTGACAATAATCACAGTAGGGAGTGAGACAAGGAGACAATTTTTAGACGATGAAGGTGATTCAATCGACAGTGACCAAAACGCACATGACATATAGTTGAGTAAAACTCAAACTAACATTTGCAGTTAAGTAGAATGTATGGGAGAATGAGGGATGGGCAGCAGCCTCCCTTCTGTAGAACAGTAGCCATACTCACCAACCCGCCTGCCAAGCGTGGTGAGTATTGGCAAATACCCCCCAAAATGATGACACAGTTGTGGAAATCTATGGGGGAGGCCTTTGTTCAGCAGTGGACGTATAAATGGCCGATATGATGATGGGAGAATATGTTTTTCAAATACAATGTTGCTCAGCAACGTTTAATTAAGCAATAATATTAATTTTCATTTAATTTTCCATTTATCGACAGAAATAGAACCAAATCCGTAAATGTGTATTTAAAATAAAGGATAAAGGGTTGTTGTTATTAAATATTCTAATGAATAATAATAATAACTTTTGTTTGGGAGATTATTGCACCCTCTTTTCTCCCCAGCTTCAACACTAGGAAGCAGTGAAGGGTGGGCTTATATGGGTGCTGTCTTATGTTGACGTTCAAAAAGATCAATTTATTCGTCTTTTTTGTATAAATGATCATTTCATTTAAAATAATAGTTATTAAAAAGAAACAATCAATAAATTTGATGCCATCAAATCAAATTTCAGAAGCAACTAAACGAAAATGTTAGAAGATTACATTAATGACTTTTCATCCAACGCTCCGAAGTTTCGAGAAACCCAATTTTTATGCAAAAAATGGCCTGTCCTTTTTATCCGGGACCCTCAATTAATTATGTATTAACTTCAAAAGAAGTCAGTAAGCCAATAATTCTTTGCAGTGTCGCCTTGAGCCTCCTCAGGCGATGAATAATAAAAACAGTCTCATCCATCATTTTGTTAATTTCAATTTTGATTCTCTTTGTGAACAGAGCTGGATAATCCGGTATGTTGGGTATTTAGTGGACCGTATGTGGGGTACCAAGTGATCCTTCAGACTGAAGGGACCAAGAGGCAAAGCTTTCATATATTTTGCGTAATGTTCGCAAATTTGTAAATATATATCAAGCCTTGAGTACCTTCCCTACGCAAGTTGGAGGTACGGGCAATATTTATTTAAACAGAAATACTTGGTTATGTTATGTGAACGGTACGAGTGATGTAGGTAGTTTTGTTTTGCAAAACTTTGTAGATTCAATTCTCATTGGTCCAATGATCATAAAGTGAGGTGAAATATTCTGTTCCGGTTAAGGCGAAATGTTTTTTGGTTCTTCCATTAGGAAATTCTCAGTCACGTGCCACCGTGTGCGCCGCACAATGTTACAGTCATCCCCTCTAGTGTGATTGTAGGTGAGTTCCTGGTGCCTGCCTTTGGTGCCGAAGATGAACGCTTTGGCGGTTTTAGTAGGTAGAAGTCCGGTATACCCTTCCGCCTTTCCCGGGGTGGAAGTGAGGAATTTCAAGCGGGCGACCAATAAAAAGATAAATTTATATTTCTACACTAACCAGCATAATATAGATATACAAGTATACTATTATAACAAGTAAAAGCAGTTAATAAGTCTAGTAAGTATGTACACTTTAAAAAAAAAATGTATTCTCCTTCAAATAAAATTGGTATCCCTAGTCTCGACCATTATGAATACATCCATAGTTGTAATGAACACAAGGCACCCGCTATAATAAACATTGATTTAATATGTGTAAATTCAATCAAAGTGTATATGTGTATATAAATACCTTCAATTTAAATATCATCATCATCATCATATCAAAGGACGTCCACTGCTGAACAAAGGCCTCCCTCTTAGCTTTCCACAATGAGGTGGTCCCACGCAGCGTTTTCCGGTGCACCGTCTCCACTCAAGAATATTTTTATGTATGTGCCCCGCCCATAGCCACTTCAGTTTACTTATCCTTCTACAGTATTATTAATACCAACAATAAACACAAACTGGTTGTTCCTGCCACTAGGCTTCAGAAGTTAAGCAAATAATTTAATGTATCCCTGTCTACTATAAAGCTCCTAGTCATATTAAAAAACTAAGGTCTATAATTAATCAATTATAAAACAGAAGCGGTTGCGAATAGCACCAACCCATCTCATCCCGTGGGTGTCGTACAAGGCGACTAAGGGATTAGCCGCAGGATGGGTAGCAGCGTCATTCGAATACATTAACAACTCAACTGCGATCGCCAACCCGCCTGCCAAGCGTGGCGATTATGGCAAAAGCCTCCAATGAACATACAACACACTGATGTCAGTCGTTGTGATCTTTGAGGGAGGCCTGAGTCCAGCAGTGAACTTTATTCGGCCGAAATTATGAAAACAGAAGCTGTGTAAAAAGTGTTTTTAAAACGTTATAAACTATCGGCCGGAATTAATAATCAATTTAATCCTAAATCTTTGGATTTCGGATTATATTGCCGGAGGTCTGTTTTTGTGTTAAATGCGATCGTAACACAACAATAGATGAATTTCAAAATCTTAAATCTGAAGATTTTGTATTAGATGGTATATTAATTTCGCCCGATAAAAACGCTTGGAATTAATCTACTCTAATCTGCTAAATATTTACTCGTTGTGTGGAATGAGAGTGTCGTAAAAAGACGTCTGAAATATAATTCTATTGGGTAGCAGAATTGTCCTTTCCTTTGAGCCCATGATCAAATCCCGTGATCACCGGTACATTCATTGCAAGTCTATAAGGAATTCCATGTTAATTTATGAATTATGATAGTCAAAATATTTAGTGAAGATATTTAGATGAGAAAATAAACTTCAGATCGCATAAAACTCATAAATTCAATAAACTACTCATAGCCAGTTGCACTTACTGATCTGTAAATGATCGTCGAAGTTAAGCAACGCTTGGCGCAGTCAGTCTGTGGATAAGTGACCGCATAGTTGAATTTGTACTGAGCGTCTCCGTCTTTCTTGCTCATTATTAGGCAGTCGTTAAGCCAAGTCAGAGGTCTTAAGGTGACTGAACTGACTGACTATCACACGAAAGAATACTGATCGCGATTATTACAATAATAGCCAAATACTGAAACGCCACTTAATATTTAAAATCTCGCTTATCAATTTGAAGCGCCCGTCTTCGGTAGAAAGGCATTGTTAATACCAACCAACCAGGCTCAAATTATTAAACGGGATTTAAATATCAAGTAGCGTTTCAGTACCTATTCTGCAGTTGCTATAGCAGGGGTGCAATTCCTTAAGCTCAAACGTCCTTGAATACATAATCTAAATAACGATGTAAAACCAATTCGGTATTCGTTAAGACATGATTGAAGCTATTCAAGGACACGTTGCAGAAGGACAGCCATGAGGACCAGACTTAGCGATTACCAAGTTGGGTTAACACCGTTATTTCAATTCTGTATTCAAGGATGTATGGATGTTCGAGCTTAGAGAATTGCACCCCAGATCGTAGCCGCGTAGCTGTGTCGTAGTCGTAGCGTAGGCGTAGCATATCCTCGGTGTAGTTGTGTAGCATAGCACACTTCCCAGAATAACTTCCCTTAAACATATAAATCACTATTGTATAAATGAAGTAAAGAGTAGGATCTTATTGTGATAAAGGACAAGGCACTTTTCTCATAACGTCTAAGAGCACTATTGTTATCATCCTACACTTCACTAGACCAACCGATCACACACAAAGAAGCCTTCACAATTGAACCATTAAAGCTTTATTTAGAAACGAAGCATAAAGCTGATTCAATAAAAAGCTTAGTTACCGCTGTGTTGCCAGTAATCAGCGCGACCGTTTCCCATCCAGCCGCAATTTATCCCCAATAACGAGAGAAATCACCCCTGTACTCGGGAGTATTGTTGATGTCCATAAATGAAAATGATTGAGAGCGGAAATTGTGAAGCATTCGTAAAGGGTGAGCGGGTAATGGGAGTCTGTTTCCTGTTAATCATATTCCCAAAACAAGGTGCTGAATCAAGTTTTTATTACGGGGTAGAAGCTTATAATTTTTTGTTATTAAAGGATAATTAAATTTTCGAATTGTATCCTAATTTTACGATGCTAGGTGCTTGAAGCAACCGGCCTCATGAGGATATTGGTATTCACTAGAATTTGGTGTTCATTTTTAGATTCATGTTTGTGGAGGATTCAGTATTTCATTAGAGCTTCTAGAAATTTCAACAATTTATCTTCAATGAATTACCTATGCGTCTGGCGCTTTCCTCGTGTATTTAAGCAATTTGATAGAAAAATATTGTTCTATTAAAGGATTGTTATTAGATGTAAATAAGCCTATTTACATAATGACATGATTCTTAATATTAAAATGTGTTATCACGTTAGGTTCTCTAGAAAAAAAGACCTGATGTATCAGATATTATTCAAGAGGTAGAATAAATTAGAAACCTGGGTGTGTTATTCGAAAAAAAACTAACCTTTAAACCTCACATAGAGAACTTTATTAAAAAGCATCGAGAATGATGGGGTTTGTTATTAGGAGCGTCGTTAGCTTTCGATGTAGTAAAACTGAAATCTTGTTCTATGACTGCCTTGTGCGTAATATTTTGGATTACTGCAGCCCTGTTAGAGACCTCATTTTGCGACTCACAAACTGAGACCGGAACGAAGTCAGAAAAGGTTCGTCTGCCACTTAACATTTTCATCTGGAATTTCCAAGAAGAGAAGAGTAATTCGGCTAATCCCTCAGTCGACTTTTACGACACCCACGGGAGGAGATGGGGTGGTGGTATTCTGATCCGGCACCACACGGCACGGCAAAGTTAATGTATGTTACTCATTCAAATTATGTTTGTATATTTGTGTAACGGCTAAGATTACTTTTTTCTTTCACACCTAATAATATTAGTGCATGCAGTGCTAACCTGTAAGAGATTGTAACATTTGACTTAGATATAAGCTCGATTTTTGTAATTTTACTGGTGTTAATAATTTTTGGTGAGCCAATAAAATAAAATAAAAAATACACCACGCCTTGCGGCCAAAAGTCTTCTTCCATAACGAGGGGCAGGTAACAATTCGGCACTCGCACCACGAACGCCTTAAAGTTGACGTTGTGGCGCGACTCCAATAACTACTGCACCCTCGGTGTGTACCTCGTCTTTTGTTTCATGTATTCTATAATGTTCTTCGCCATAATGTAGTGCAAGCGGGAAATGTATGCGGTGAATTGGGCAGCATGCACACTCGCATTGAGCTCCATAGGAACTTTGCAGCAGTGGTTCTTGTTATTTCGCATTCGGCGCTTCCTCCTTTGCACCGTCACGAAACCATCATCATCATTATTATTATCAGCCTTCGATAAGCTCTTCGGTGCCTTTCCTGGCACAGGTTTCGTAATAGAAGCGATGGGGCGCTCGCGGTGACGCTAATGAAATCTCCATAACGAGGTTTAACCTAAGCTGCAGGCACTAGCAACGTGACGGGGCGAGGGGTTTGGGCGGCGCTTCGCGGAGGAGCCGCGTTGTTGAGTACAGGGCTGCGGGGCGCGCCGGAAGACCGGAGACCACCCGTCTGCAGGCTCGGCAATCAACGAATGCACCGGTGAAGAAACTGCTGATGCGGAATTTCAAGACGATTTAACGAGGCCGGCTCCGCGACGCGTGTTTACGTTAGTGTTTACCTAATTACCGCCACAGTGTTACACAAATCTCTGAATTCTTTGCGCAAATCTGCGACGGTGTTCTGGGATGCATCGAGTTTATCTTACGCATCTGCTAGGCTAGCGTTCAGGAAGACAATATCCTTCAGAAGGCTCGTTAGGGTCGGTCTCCTTCAACAGCGTGAGTATGTCTTGTAGACTTTTCTTTGTCCAGTCACGCCTGCGGGACACCATCTGGTCACGCTTGTTCAGCGCATCGAACAACAACAGCTTGGCAGCAACTATGTCCTCTCTCGCTCTGTATGTATTCTCGCTGAAATTCGTTGCGCAAATCTGAACAACGGACACCTCATCCATCACATCCAGTTTCTGCTGCAAGAAGGCCAGCAGCAAATTCACCACAAGTTCATTATTCATGGCGAGTAATTACGAACGACAGCTTGCGCTGCGCTAATTGATTTAAATAATAGGTAAATAGCACATCTGCATCAGAACGCGGCAAAAACAAAGCTGCCTATTATAACCTATGCCAACATAATTAATGTAATCTATCTAATCTAAAAATAACATACTAATCTTGAATTTATTCACCACTGCCGCAAAGCACGCCGTGCCGGTGACGTATCGTAAGCGATATAGGAACAATGATCATATAATATAATGTCATACCGCTTCCAAAGTTTCAATCCCCTCTTCTGTATCCCAGTGCCGTCCAATATCTATTCTTCCTCTCTTGTCTAAAGTCCTTGACAGTATTGTTCATGATTAACTGTCTTATTATCTCTCATCCAACATCTTTCTAAGTCCTTACCAATCTGGTTTCCGTGCTGACCACAGTACTGTGACAACGTTCGTTAAAATTACAGATGACATCCGACTGGCTATGAAGAATAAACTCCTGATGGTTCTGGTGCTGCTGGACTTTAGCAGTGCCTTTAATTTAGTAGATCATGACATCCTCTTGGGAATCCTATCTTCTCTTAACGTATCTTGTTCTGTGATTGTCTGGTTCAACTCGTATCTTAGGGGTCACTCGCAGTCGGTTCGCTCTGAGGAGGCCTCCTCTGAGTGGTGTGATCTCGCTGTGGGTGTCCCCCAGGGATGATCTATCACTAGAAGGTTTGCTGGTAGAAAACTCAACGTTGAGTTAAGCTCTCCTTTGTACATTAATTTTATTTTATATTCTATGTGTCGTGTTTTTTATGTACAATAAATAATAAGAATGATTGCCAATTGATGAAGCCAATCCCCCCGAAATCGCTGTAACATCATCAACATCAGCAGATTCCCGAAGTACAATTGGCAGTGGCTTAGTTTAAATACCGTAAGATATAACTAAGACACCCGTGTTTGCTTTAAACTTTATGGACCCAGCATGTTTTTGATAAGCAAACAGGAAATTCTCATTAAGAACTCTCTCATAAAGTGGATGCGTCGCGGCTCATTTCCATACAAATTGATATTCAAATGTAAAGGTAAGGTAATCTCACTACTTAATAAAATGTGAAATTTTGTTCAAACACACAGACTTTCACATTTTATTACAGTAGTCAAATAACATTTACATGATGGGCAGCAGCATTTCTTCTGTGCAATAGCAGCCATTCTGCACTCACTAAACTTCCTGGGAAGTGTGGTGAGTAACCGAACGCAAATTCCCACCAAAATGGCCACACAATTAAAAAAGCTATGGTCCCGAGTTCTTTGTTCAGCAGTGGACATCCTTTGGTTGATAGGATGATGATCATATTGGGGAGTCTGCGTGCTCATACCGAGTGACCCCCGGGAAGACGGTGGCACGCACGTGGTCACGTGTCGCCGTGTGCGCAGCACAGCGCACAGCGAGACTTGGGGGGATCCTTTACAATCCTCCCCGAGAAGTGCCTTGGGGGCAGCCTTTTTACAGCTGCCTGCACTCCGCAAGAGGGGGTGACCGCTTTACAGTCATCCCCTCCGAGATGTGCATAAAGGCGTGCCACCAATGGGCGGCTCTAGCGTGATCTTACGAGGACCTGGTGCCCCCCTTCGGTGCCGAAGATGACCGCTCCAGTGGTTTAAGCCGGTAGGAGTCGGCATACTCCTTCGCCCTTCCCCGGGGTGGAGGAAGTTCCATGTAGAATTTACACTGGACATCAATAAAAAAATGTAAAAAAGGATGATCATCATGCCCTCATCCCGTGGGTGTCGTAAAGGCGACTATGGGATTAGTCGGAGGATTGGCAGCAGCGTCCTTCGAGTTCATTAACAATTCAACTGCGATCGCCAACCCACTTGCCAAGCGTGGTGATTATGGCAAAACCCCTCAACGAACACACAACACACCCTGACTGATCGTTGTGGTGATCTTTGAAATCCGAAATGATGATTATGGTGAGATTTGTTTGTCTGTGCAACGTCGCCACATTAACATAATGGTACTATTGTGGCTAGAATATAACCGCAGTACAAATGAGATGAATTAGGTAGTAGTATTAGTAGTATTTCATGTGTTATTTTGATCATTTATTACATCTCTCATATTAAGAATTATACTCTTTAATCCTTTGTATCTATTGCTTCTATTTGGCATTCTGATTATCAGATCTAGACCCGAAGCACATGCTTGAGTTCGTAAAAAAAATAAAGTAAGAGACAAATTAAATTGAAACGCTACATAAGGGGATAAAAAAGGGTATTGGGCTAGAATTAGGGGATAAATGTCAAACTGATAGCCCCGGGGGAACGTGGACATAACCTACACTGTTTTAATATCCTCAGAACGAATTTTTCGATGTTCAGAAAAATATGCTCTATTACAAAGGCGTAATCGTTTTACAATGTTTGTTTTATACCGTTAGGGTACAGGGACAATATACAAGGCTTATTAGGATATATAGATAGTAATGTATTATACTGCACGAGCTACTCTTTTACTGCAAAAGTTCGAGTCACATCGTGTATTGCATTGTATTGCTCATAAATGGTAAATGCATCACGTCATTGTATAAAACGTAGTCGCTTCGTTCGTAGTAAACGCCTACAGATGCTACGGCAACACAGCTTTTGATCCTCGTGTTCGATTGCGGTACCCCCATCTGCTTTGCTGTAGGAATCCACTAATAGACTACTTAATTTCTGCCAGGCTACAGACTTACGTCAATGATGCAACCCCAAGTAGTAAATTGGTCCGAATATGGATTTGGAACAGAGATATAAATTCAGTTTTACCATACCCAAATATCATGATCAGATTATATTAAACCGAAAAGGCGTGGTCACCTAACCAGCACCCTTAGATTATACCCGTATTATTTGCACCACAAGGCCACCGTAATGTATTAATGTTATTACGTTTTTCTTAAAGTAACTCCAAAAAACCATCCAAACTTATAAAATAATTCTCTCACCTCACCAATAAAGCAGTAAAAAATTAAGGCGCAGTATATCAAACAGGTAACCCTTCCACTCCTCGGGGTCGCATCAAGTATATATTGTCGCGAGTAACGGGTCGACTATAAATTTATTATTTATCACACTACGGAGAGATATAGCCTATAATTTATCTATGAAGCTGGTATTTTTGGGTAGTTTTCATTTGAATATGAAATTATTTTTATGGAACTTAAATACCGATATTATAAATAGCTTATTTCACCTTGTTGTCACCGATACATTTTCTTGTATTTAAGTACCGTACCCAAGACCTTCTTATGCTCGTATTATGGAGTAGAGATACATTTAATCGCTCATGTTTATTGAAGAACAGACCACGTCTCGTAAATAGGTGTCGTAAAAGGGGACTAAGGGTTGATATCAAGAGGATGGGCAGCATGCTCCAGTGCGGTAATAACAACATACTGCGATGACTAATCTGACTGCCGAGTGTGTAGATTACGGATATACAGGGTGTCCAGTAAATAGCACGACATACTGCAGGGGGTGAGAGCTTGGGTCAATGGTCCTACCAAAAAAATACAATATATGTTCAGCAAATCTTACGGATTTACAGTAGTACAAAATTTTCCGAAATATCGAAAAAATCTCTAACTTGACACAGATTTTTAAGCATCTCGTAATGAAAAATTCCTTTTTTAGTTTTTTTTTACCTCAAATTATTTGTGAATAGTTACTTTACTCATTGATAAGTCTTTATTCTATTAAAAACTAAAACGTTTTCAAGAAATACTATTTTTATTTAAATTTTTACAGTACAATTTTCTTATCGCTTAGCTTTAAACTAAAGTGGTGAAAAAAAAAACGAAGATTTTGCTGAACATTTATTGTGTTTTTTGGTAGGTATTGACCCAAGCTCTCACCCCCTGCAGTATGTCGTGCTATTTACTGGACATCCTGTATATGACAGCGTAGTGTTGATCATTGGGAGGTCCATGTTCAACGGTGGACGTTTAGGAGCTGATGTGGAACCCTCATAAAATTAAGTTGTTAAAATTGTTTATTTCCAACAATATTCAAAATCCAACAACTCACAAAATGTATTCAAATTCTACATCGTAATTATCGTTGTTTAAAGGTTATCTCAATTTTCGGAAAAAAATGTTGTTTGCCATTACATTTGCCATTATTTGAACGTTCTTGCTGATCACCAAGAAAATGTAATATTTTTCTGCCTCATCACCAGAGTTGAGATTAGGATATTAATCATTTTAAATCGAGCGGGGCTTGGAAGTAGGTCAGTTGAGGTCGCAGCACCGTAGACCGGGTCTGTAGAAAAAAGTTTGGAGACATTATGACTAGCATGTTAGCTGGTTTCCCGGATCATATTCTAAGAGCAATACAATGTTGTACAACGCTGTTGCGCTTGCGGGTCGCGGGTACGATTCCCGCACGGAACAAATATTTGTATGATCTGCAGGTAGTTGTTGCGGGTCTGGGTGTATAGTGTGTGGAATTTATGTTTGTAAACGCACCCACAGCACAGAAGAAACCATGGTGTGGGACAACGTTTTAAAAAACGCGTCTAAGGCGGTGATTAACTCAAACGTTTCCTGCCATCTTGGCATCGACTAGATAGGGTTTAGTTGGATGAATAAAACAATAATCAAATTTAGTATTGTGTATAATTAAAAAGAGGCTGAGGAAAGTTAGTGTTTTCATTTCGTCAGTCACCTAAGGCAAATCAGGAGTGTAATTAGATAACGCTAACTTTAAAGAGTTTTCAGTGTGATTGGTCTGTCAAAAGAGATCGATGTTTACTTTCAAGTTTTCAAGTAGGGAAATGCTGACTTTGAAATTTTTGATATTATATGTTGATGAGAGTAAAATTGGGAGTTCTGCGCGCATACCGTCACGAAAATCTGAAAGTGTAGTGTTGGCCGTCAAAGATAAATAAAACTGCATATTTATTTAACTGTGGATTTTAAATATATTTAACTCGTTTGTATGACAATTAATAAAATAATTTATATTAGCTAGCTGTAATGTATTTATATTTATAAAAATAAACATAATTTTAATTTTATTGTCTTTTATTCGAACCTTTATTAATTGTATTTAATATCTTTCTGTGATAATTTTATCGCTTTTCCAACATACGTACATTACTAGCAGGCACAATAAAAATAAACTGTTGCCCTTATAAAGTAAGTATGACTTCCAATGCGTATACACTTAAACGTGTACATCATTTAAGCCGAAAAACGTCCACTGCTGGACATAATCCTCCCCCAAAGATTACCCCAACGACCGGTATGGTTTTGTGTTGAAGGCCCATGGTTGCCATACTCGCCACGCTTGGCAAACGTGTTGGGGATCGCAGTTGAATTATAAATATACTCGAAGGACGTTCCTGCCCTTCTTCTGGCTAATCCCACGGGCCTTTTACGACACCCCACGGGACGAGATGGAGTGGTGATATTCTTCGCCGGCACCACATGGCCATACGTGTACGCGTAAACTAACCCAGTTCTACATTTCCCATTTTGTGCAAACTGTCGCTACTTATACGGTTATCCCTTATACTTACATTGATGGACCATGGAGTATAAAATATCAGGCCTCAAATATCAAGCCGGAAATGGGTGATAGGCCTTACACCAACTGGTGGCAGTTATCAGTTTCCTTTTTCTTATGTACTTTTCAAATAATAGGCATTCAAAAAAATAAACCAACGATACCTCATTTTAACCCGACTATATAAACTATACTCAGAATGCCACCACCCCATCTCCTCCCATGTGTGTCGTAAAAGTCGACTAAGGGATTAGCCGGAGGATGGGCAGCAGCGTCCTTCGAGTACATTAACAACTCAATTGCGATCGCCAACCCGTCTGCCAAGCGTGGCGATTATGGTAAAACCCCCCAATGAGCCCACAACACATCCATATCGGTCATTGTGGACATCTTTGGGGGAGGCCTGTGTCCAGCAGTGGACTTCATTCGGCCGAAATGAAAAAATGATGGTGAAGGAAAAGGAGGGTTATGATTTTGAACCGTAGTTATGTTCATCTTTTCCCTCAGGTCGCCTAAACTACTCGTCGCATTTTGACAAATGAGGTGTCGTTGCAAACGTCGTGCTGTTCCGAAGATTTACGGCTATTTAATGTCACATAAAATTTGACTTGGCGATTCATAGCGGACATAAACTGCTACCAAAATAAAGTACAAAATATCGTGTTAGGTATCTAATGAAAAATCTTAACGAGTATGTTCCAAAAATACATAGATTACTTAGACTACGAGTAGTAATTTTAAATACATTAACTCATATTCTAATTATTTTTTAGTCCAATCAATTTAGCTAAAACGCTTTTCCCAAAACTCTGACCCCAAAATAATCTAAATAATAATAAATTTAAAAGCTAAAACTCAACTACGGAAAAGCACAAATTAGTTTAAAGAAAATTTCACACAAGAATGTTATAAATACATTTCTCGTAGTCGAAGGCCTAGAATCGTTAGTTACGCTTTGTACATCGCGTTTAGAATATTTTAGGATTAAATTTAATTTTTATGTCAAAATATTAAGAGTAATTTAAGCGATCTGTAGGAACAGACATGCATACATACATATATGACTACTAAAATCATAACCCCTTATTTTGGCTTCGCCATAATCAGGTAGAAAGGACAGTTTTTTGTTGGTTCGCATTTTCTTATTTGCTGTAGTTTTCAGCTCGCGTTTTGGTATGGATGCTTAGTAGTAGATATTGTTTCATTTTCAATATATAAGGTCTTACTTTAATAGTCCACGATATTTTGCACCTTGACACACCCAGATGATGAAGTAGAGAGTATGTATGAAGACGTAAGTAGGGCCATACATACCTTCAAGACACACTTCATTGTTTTGATGGCGGACTTCAACGCAAAGCTGGGCAAATACCGCATGATGACGAGTTGAGAGTGGGTCAATTTGAGTAAGAGCAATAGAACCTCAGGGGACAGAGGCTGGCTGACTTTTTGGAAAAGGTGGGACTCTTCGTTATGAAATCCTTTTTCCAAAAACCACTTCACAGGAAATGGACCTGGATGAGTCCCACTGGTTTCACGAAGAATAAGATTGACTTCATCATGACCAATAGAAGACCAATATTCAATTATGGTGAAAACTGGTAGTGATTACCGAATGGTAAGAGGCACATTGAATATAAATCTCAAAGTTGAGAGGTCTCGTCTACGCTCCGCCCCTATATATTATATTCTCCAATAAAAAATTAAAAGTTTTGTAGAAACTGTCCAAATGGTTGGATCTAAGTTCTTTAAAACCCACCGTAAAGTTAGACCAAAAAAGTTTTCCGATCACACTATCGACCTAATGACAGAAAGACGGGCCATGACACTCCAGTCCCTTGGTGATGCTGAAACATATCGACTGCTCAATAGACGGATATGGAAGTCCTTGGATCACGATATAGGTACCTTTAACACCAACGGTGTTAAAGAGACGATCAAGAGGAACCAAGGCTCCAAAGTATTCGCAAGAGATAGGTGTATCGGGCAAAGTCGTATTATGAAGCTGAAGACAGAGGACGGCAATGTAGCGTCGACTAAGCCAGAGGTTTTAAGAGAGATTGAGAACTTCTACCGACAACTATTCACCTCTGTAACTATACCTACCATTGGCTCTGACAAAGACCCGTAAAGCATCCCATGCTTTTTTACAATATTTTTTTTGTTAATCAATCTATTCTTATTCTAAACTTTTTTTTTAAAAACATTGCCCCACTCTAGGATTTCTCCTGTGTCGTGGGTGCGTTTACAGACATACATTTCACACACAATACGCCCAGACCCCACGTTGAACATCCCACGATCCCACATTGTCTTGTTGGTGTAGAAGCTAAAGGTAGCTAATCTTCTAACTGGCCAACAAGTCCCTAAGGGAGACTTATTAGTATTCAAAGCTACTATTTCTGGCAGCACTAACTGCTTTTAAAACGACGACACTAGCAATTCTCCTGTGTCGTGGGAACAGTTTATAGACATAAATCTCTAATACACGAACAGCCTGACCCGAAACAAGTATCATATTATACGAATATTTGTTACGGCGGTATTGAATCGGCGACACGTAGCGCAGAAAGCCAATAGCTTAGGCACTGCTACAATGGTACCATCAGTCAACAAAACGATAACCGGGCAAAGCGTTTTTGTGATTATTTTATGTACCATAAACACGGTCAATATTTTGTCAGTATATCGTGTGTCCGGAATAAGAACATATAGCACCACTTCATAACTCCTCCCGTGGATGTAATAAAAGGCGACTAAGGCACAGGTACTAACACAGAGGTATGAACAGCAGCGTCACTTTTATGAAACAATTGCCATTCTGCGCTCACCAACCCGCCTGCCAAGCTTGGTGAGTACTGGCAAGTTCCCCACAAAATGACGACACACGGCGTTGAGGAAATATATGGGCCTTTGTTCACTAGTGGACGTTCTTTGGCTGAGATAATGATGAACACAGTCAATAAGAGACTGCCTCTAAGAAGTGACGCTGACACTAACTCGAAGGGCTATGTTTTATCTAGACAAATTTATGTATGTGTTAGATGAGAAATAATGCAGGACAACCAACGTCTGTAATGGTTAAGTGAAGACAAATTCACAGCGCCATATAAGTTTTAACAGTAACTAGTATGTGAAAGTTAAGTACACTAATGTTCATTTGAGAAGTTAGGCCTTAATGCACTAAAGTAATTATAAACAATGAATCCATTTGCACTTTGATCATGTTCTACCTTACGCTAATCCTTTTCAGGTATCTCAACCCTGATCTTATTGTGCAATGCTTTCAGGACGGCACTATATTTCACCACAGAGCATAGAATCAAAGCAGATAATAGTTATGTAGCTATTTCAAGAAACAATGACTCCCGTAAGTTGGCAGAAATAATACCTTAATTTATTATTGATAGAGTTCAAAATCTGCATTATCATTCTCCTAATTGTCTCGACAGGTCCAAGTATTGAGGTAATCGTGTAAGTCAGACAATTATATTTTCTTCTTCTATTTCTCTTTTTCTTAGTTTCACTTCTGTTTGGTTCCACGTTCTGCATGTACATTGGACAACTTCTAAATGTAGGCCCGCACTGTCCAGGTTCCAGCGCGCAGCAATGCTGGCTATGACAGGGCTGCACTATTCGTTGCAAAGATCTGGCTATTGGGTCTCACCAAGCCGGAGGCCCTGTGTTTTCATGGGCCCCGGTGCGCGCCACTATCGGGATCCCACTTTCTGGAAGGACTTGATCGCATCGACATCGGTTCATTGATGAAGTACCTGGGACTCGTCCTCCGGTGTAACTCGACATCCGGTGTAATTTCGTGCCCCAATTCTGGCCCCAGAGGCCACGGCTGCACTTTCGCGGCTGCTGCCTAATTTGGGGGCGGTAGTGCCTCCTACCCGAGGGTCTATATGGGGGTCGTGTGGTCCATGGCCCTTTACGGGGCCCCAGTGTGGGCGAACACCCTGAGGACCCTCATTATCACTGTATTGGGAAAACTGCACTCAGGCTGCGTTCAGGACAATAAAGGGATACCGTACGGTCTCCTATGAGGCGAAGAGCCTCCTTGCCGGATATCACCGCCCTGAGATCTTGAAGCGAGAGCCCTCGCGTCCCTACAGTAGCGTGGGGAGGCGCTAAGTCGGGGCTAACGGCCTGTACCTCGTGAGATAGAGGTACGATGGTCTAAGCTTCGATGGATTCTGGTGGCGCAATGGAAAGAATAACTGATGCAGCCCGGGGCAGGGCACGCTCCGATAGTTACGCTAAGACCCATCATGGAGCATTGATTGGAGAGGCGGTATGACGCGCTCACCTTCCAGGTGACGCAGGTACTCTCAAACCATGGTAGTATCTGTGTCAAATAGGCCGAGGAGAGATGCCCGGTTGTCATTACTGCAAAGACTTCCCAGAAGACGATGTGCAGCAAACTTTGGAGCAGTGCCCAGCTTGGGTAATGCGACGCCGGGATCTCGTCGTAGTGGTCTAAGAGAATGACCTCTCGATCCCGGCGGTGATTCAACCCATCGTCTGGAGTGAGCGCTTGGGATAGCTGACGCCTCTTTTTGCGAGGACGTGATGCAAGGAAAGGCCAGATGAACTAAGGCCAGTCCGTTATCCGAACAAAAACAGGCCCAACACTGCAACGCGTGTGTTCTACGCGCGCCTCTCTGAAGGTATGTGCAGCCGGCCAGGACACACAGAGACGGGGCCCGTCAACCAGTGACGAGCCGATACCTGCAATGGGGTAACGTTTAATGTTGAAAAGCGAACACCCTTACCCCCAGCAAGAGGTAAGTGGAAGGCTACCGTAAGGTTTTAGCCAGTAAGTTTAAGGTTTGCCCCTCCACCCCTTCCAGGGTGGAGAAAGACCAAGGGGATTCCCCACGATAAACAAAAAACTAAACTAAAAGGCGGGTTGGTGAGCACAGTATGGCTACTGTTGCACAGAAATGACGCTGCTGCCGATTTCTCTGATTTAGAGGCCCTTAATCGGCTTTTACGACATCCACTAGAAGAGATAGAGTGCTGCTATATTCTTATCCGGGCACTACATGAAAACTTACCTTATCACAACTAGGTATTTTTTACAGAATCATATTTGATTATTGTATGCTGACGAACGTGAGGCGACTTATCGTTTTGTATTTCTCTCTTGCCATATCTCCTTTTATTCTACAATCTGAGATATGATCACCATCATGTGATACGAGGTCTATTAGATATCCCGCTACAAGCATTGTTACTTAAGGGTTAATTGATCTAACGTGATTGGTGCTTTGTCTTTGCTCTGCGCCTAACCGCACTGTAATTGATTTATTGACTGTCACTGTAATATTGTGTGACTCTGTTCTGCATCGTTTTAATATAGGATATATCTGTATCGGTAGAAGGGGGGGAATGGATATCAGATTCAGTGTATCACTAGTCTGCTTTTATTTCGTAAATTGATTTTAAACCACCTAATCGTATGAGTTATTTCCCAACTTATATTGTTTATTTTCTAATACTTCTAGCAAATTTGCGTGTCATCGTCATCATTTCAACCGAAAGGTATCCACTGCTTATGTCCAGCATTATGCTTATGGCCTCCCCCCAAGATCGCCACAATGACCAGTCTCTGTTTGTGTTATATGCTCATTAATAATATAAGTGTGTTGGTCGCTGAAGCGTATAGGCTAAAAGTCGCATTCGCGGACGCGCCGCATCATTTACACAATGCCGGAAAGTCGGATAGATGACCTGGGAGGTAGATTTTTGAAAGTCGCGGAATCACGTCTATATAGATGTAATATCAATCGCAAAAAAACCGCGCGAGGTTTTATGGATATCATAAAAACGCTAGATGTCCTACCATTTTTTAATCAAGCTTCTAGTACGCCATATGCATGTTAAACGGTTTTGCCATAACCACCTCGCTTGGCAGGTGGATTGGCGATCGCAATTGAGTTGTAAATATGTTCGAAGGAGTTTTCCGATACCCACAGGATGAGATGGAGTGGTGCTTCGTAGCTCACCCGGTAAACTCTGCGTTTTGGATATAAATACTCTCTTTTGAAAATATTTTTCATCCTCAATTCTTGATTGCAAAAGTAATGTTATTTAAGTGAGTTTTGATTTTATTTGAGTGTATTCTCGTGTTACTTCAAAAACTTGCATGCAGACCATTATTTGAATTTGAACTACAAAAATCAAAATAGTTAAGATGTTGGCAACTCTTTGGGTTGTTATTTGTAATGTTACTTCTTAACAGCATAATTGCTTTATCAGTTATTTGTATAGCTGTGCTGTAACCTCCGCATTAGCTCGTTTTAACTGATGTTTATTTTGGCTGAAGTGTACTTAAAAGCAAGTCTGCCAGCTAAGGAAATTATACCAATATTTATTTATTTTCTCACCACAATAATGAAAAAGTTGCAACAAAATACAACATTGCCTAGTTATATTATTATTCTAATTGACTGAGGGAGACTGGTGCCTAAGCTACGCTGAAGCCTGTGTTTCAGGTCATCAAAGTCAACATCTTGATGTAACTATAAACTCGCTGTTCTAATAAAATGATGATTTAACAAAATGTATTTTCAATTTTTTATATTTTTGTTTTTACCGTGTGGTGCTGGCTCAGAATGCCACCACCCCATTTCATCCCGTGGGTATCGTAAAAGTCGACTAAGGGATTAACCGGAGGATGGGCAGCAGCGTCCTTAGAGTAGGTACATTAAGAACTGGACTGCGATCGCCATCCCGCCTGCCAAGCGTGGCGATTATGGCAAGACCCCCTAATGAGCACACAACGTATCGGACGTTGTGGTGATTTTTGGGGGAGGTCAGTGTCCAGCAGGGGATTCCATTCGGCCGAAATAATAATAATTATATGTTTGTTTTACATTGACATTTATTCATATTGTAGTGATAATGGAGAGGCGAATGTTCGTTTACAGGCAGATGTGTGTGTATCAAAAAGTATCCAAGATAAATTTAATTTATGGTCATTAAACGTGTAGCTCCGGTTACGAATAGGGCTACCCTATCTCATCCCGTGGGTGCCGTAGAAGCTGACCAAGGGAGTTTGGAACCCGGTACCACAAAGTACTGTGGGCTACCCGCAGGTGGCGGGTTAACCACTAACACTCAATACCCAAGGAGGCTGACCAATGCCCAAGCGGCTGACTGTGAAACCATTTTGCCAAAACTTTTGCAATGTGACTAACATATTGCGCCAACCCCAAGCAACTTGAGACCAGGGCAAAGAGAAGCAGAAGGTCATTTAAAGCATGAATTTCCATTTGAGTGTGCGAAATTGTTGGTAATATTTTTGACGGCACGGTTGGTGCAGTGGCTGATACAGTCGGCTGCTGCGCTCCGGGTCGTGGGTTCAATTCCCGCACGGAACAAATATTTGTATGATCTGCAGATAGTTGTTCCGGGTCTGGGTGTATTGTATGTGAAATTCATGTCTGTAATCGCACCCACGACACAGGAGAAATCCTAGTGAGGGGCAAAGTTTAAAAAAAAAATAATTGAAAAATATAGTTTATCCAACCACATTTTTTACTAAAACATTACAGTTACTAAAACAATTTTAAACGGATTAAATCGCGTGTATTATTGATTTTGGTTTTTCCTGACGTTTCGAACACTTTGCAGGGTTCGTGGTCGCAGGATGACTAAGGTGACAAGCGTCGTTACAGATTTAAAAAGTTATTTTATCTACCGTACAAAACTAATCAAAAATTGTTTCGATGCACGCAGTAATCACTCACAGTGTCTTGATGTTTTTTAGTGTGGTGTGTTGTTTGGGATTTTATTAATTTAATAACCGGATTCCAAACAGGTGGTACCTGCCAACCATCTTCTCTATTAAAATTAGGATGTTTTTTAATTTCAATAGCCTCTCGAAACATTCTTGGTACATAACGGTTTTCTTTCGCGAGGACTTGAGGATGATCAAATCGAAGAAAATGGTTGGGTTTGCCTAAGGCATGTTCACACACTGCGGACTTTGTGATGCGTCTATGCTTGACGTCAGCTATGTGTTCTTTAATTCTGGTGGCTATACTACGCTTTGTTTGCCCTATGTATGACAACCCACAATCACAGTCAATCTTGTAGACCCCTGCATCTTGTAGAGGAATGTGACACTTCACGGGTTTGAGAAGTTGGCTTATCTTTTTATGTGGCTTGAAATAGGTTTTAATAGAAGCACGCTTCAAGATATGACCAATTCTGTCCGTGACTCCCTTGATGAATGGTAAGACTGCAGGTCTCCGATCAACCGTGGTGGGTTTCGGGCGGCTTCTGCGACGGGGATGTGGCGCTCTTAAATTGTTATTTCGAAGAACTTGCTTCTCATGGTTAAGCTCCCCTGGCAGGTGGTCGGCGTCGCAGATGCCGTGTGCTCTCTGTAACAAAGATTTAGCCACGGTAGCTAACTGACAAGGGTGGTGGTGAGATTCACCGTTAAGGTACCTGTCTGTATGGGTAGGCTTTCTATACACAGTGTGACTAACTGAATGATCAGGATTATGGATAAGAAGTATGTCAAGAAAGGCCAAGGATTTGTTTTCCTCCAATTCCATAGTAAACTGAATTTTACTGTGTATTGAATTTAGATGTTGTAAAAATGCAGAGACCCTATTGTGAGGCAAGATGGTAAAAGTATCATCTACAACGGTAGTACGCCTGTTTGAGGCTCCATCACTATCAGCCTAGCCGGCTGACACAACTGATTCAACTGAAATTTGACAGAGAGGTAGACTATAGCGGTGTGCGTTGCAAACCCTAAACAGTTATTGAAACTATGTATTGCGTCAAATACCTAAAACTATGTATTGGTCTCTTCAGAAACTATTTATCGGGCGAAACACTTTATTCACACAGCATTGGATCGTCGATAAACAGTTACCGAAACTAGCCGAATGACTCCGACCGAGTTATTCCGAAGTAAACCCGACCGATACCGACGATCGCACGAACAAGAAGCGAGATCACGCATTTATGAATTTTAGTCATTCTAAATAATAAAAAAAAATCACATTTTATTCTATTTTATTAGGAATGATTTTTAGGCCGCTATCAAATCTTTGATACGTTATATAGGTATATCCATTCATTTTACATTGGTCGAAGTATCCATCCTATATTGGCACGAGTATAAATGACATTTAAGAACTAGCATAAGACTAGAATATGTTGTGTCAAATTATTGTATTTGTATTTTACCAGTCATAATAATCATTTACCACAGACAAAGAACAAAAAAACAAAGTATTTTTTTTTTCAGTTTATAGCGAACTTGAATTTGTTTACCATTGATAACATGTTTCGAAGCAAATACATAAACCGACACGAAAACGTTTATCATTTCATAAACACTTTATACGCATCTCGTCCAATAAATAGTTACCGTAAATACATAGTTTTGTGTTGATAGCATGTTTCGAAGCAAATACATGAACCGACACGAAAACGTTTATAATTTCATAAACACTTTATACGCATATCGTCCAATAAATAGTTATTGAAAATACATAGTTTTGAAACACTTTATCGGATACCAATACATAGTTTCGGTTCAGTTCACGCAAAAAGCTTTATTACCCACTTCTAGTAGACTATGTCATAGAATATGATATAGGATAGTAGGTAATTTTATAGCGTCATCAAGTCGTGGGTAAGGTTAATAAGTACGATATAACACCTAATAAAGACCGTCTTAAATTCCTAAAACACTAAAATGCTTAATTTTCACACGTTAAAGGAAACAATATCGTTTCCAAACACTGACTAGCATCGAGGAATGCAATAAAAGTCTGCATTATACTCAAATAACAAACAATTAACGATAGCGCCCCAAGATTACTTCCTCTTGACTTCCATTTGGCTAACTATCACGCTAAAATTAACTTTAAGTGATGCATTTAAAGTCCAAAATTATGTAAATAAAAAAGTATAATTTCAATCAGTCTTCCAACGGTTGATTGTTTATAAGGCTTTTAAGCTAACTAAAGCTAAGTTGGGGACTTTAAAAGGTGTCGGTAGTAATACATTTTCTTTGTTTCGCATAACCTACGTTCAAGGGTTGGATTTCAGAGGTTTGTAATATTGTAAAGTAACATTTACGAGAAACTCTTTCACTTTTTGCAGTTCCTAGAAGGATACATAACGGTTAAAGGTGCCCCAACCAGGAATTCCACGCCTTTTTCTACCTTTCGCATTCCTTACTAAGCTATCACCACGATATGTATATGTTGATGTATACTGCTGAGCCTGGGAAAGGCCTATTCATAGCTACCGTAAATAATCTCTAGGAATAGGACTAATAGGTCCCCGGGAAGACGGTGATGCGCACGTGGCGACGTGCAGCCGTGTGCGCAGCACAGCTCAAAGCGAGGCTTGGGGGTATCCTTTACAATCCTCCTCGAGAAGTGCCTGGGGGGCGACCTTTTTACAGTCGCCTTCCCTCCGCTAGAGGGGGTAACCGCTTTACAGTCATCCCCTCCGTGATGTGCCTAAAGGCGTGGCACCAATGGGCAGCTCTAGTGTGATCTTACGAGGACCTGGAGCCCCCCTTCGGTGCTGAAGATCACCGCTCTAGTGGTGAAAGCTTAGTAAGGAATGCGAAAGGTAGAAAAAGGTGTGGCATTCCTGGTTGGGGCACCTTTAACCGTTATGTATCCTTCTAGGAACCGCAAAACTTGAAAGTGTTTCTCGTAAATATTACTTTACAATATTACAAACCTCTGAAATCCAACTCTTGAACGTAGTAATAAAACACTTTTAAACGGATTATATCGCGTACATTTTAGATCTTTGTTTTTCCTGACGTTTCGAACACTTTGCAGGGTTCGTGGTCTGACTAAGGTGACAGGCGTTTAGCCGGTAGGACTCCGACATGCTCCTTCGGGAAGGGCCCCGGGGCGAAGGAAGTTCCGTGTACAAATTCCACTGGAAACCCATAAAAAAGGAAGGACTAATAGGTACCTATAATTACGTGTACAACGCCTGGCAGTCCATTTCCAATCAGTGTAATTGTCAGTGCTGACAATTAAAATTAAATATGGCATTTAAAATAAATAGCTATTAATTTAATAGTAGACCTACTAAGTCTACTCGAGAAACTCTGAATTTAATATGTAAGAGCAGAGTTTAGAACTATGTGTGTGTAAATTACTTTGTGCCCGTGTATTTATTCGCATATTCGTTCGATACTAATATCTATATTATCTTAGATACTATATATACATTTTCTAAATCTCTGGTCTTTCAAATTGCCGTTTTGCCGAGAAAAACAAACACCATAACAATTTATGAAAAAACAACGATTGTACCGACAATGTAATAAGTCATATTTGAATGTCGGAATACTCTGTGTAGGGATGGGAACCAATATATTGGTTGTAACTAAAGCCGATTCTACATGCCGATTCTACATGTCGATTTACTATACTTAGAAATTGTAATCGTTTAGTTTAACTTAGGGTTAAGTTGTTATTAGATCAAATACTAATTTAAAAAAAATTACTACTTTAAAAAGGATTCGTAAACATGATCCATACAAGTAGATTTTATCGATGACTGTTATTTTCTATAACACAATTTGTAGGCTGCGCCTCCGCTACCGGATGGGTGTCGGAGGCCGAGCGTTGTCACAAAGATTCAGTGGCTAAGAGATGCTAATCATTCTCAGTTGCTTAGTTGCAACTTCCTCAAGAATAAACATCAACAGGAATAACAAAAACAACATTTTTAAATCAGTAAATACAAAGAAAATTCCACCCAATTTGTAATGCGAAAAATCACGCGGCAGAAGTTATATAAACTGAGAAAGAATTGCAGAGAGCCTGCGGCGGGTTGTCAACACACTTTGATATGCAAAAGCTACTTAACGAGACCCAAGTAAGTCTTAGCCATCGCTGCCGTCTGCAACTCTGTCACTTTTTTGTGTTTGAGTAATGAGTTCTGAAGGCAATTCGGTTAGAGTAATAATGGAAGTGATGTTGGGTTCCTTAAATGGGTATAAACTAAAGTGTAAATTATTACGGTTAGAGCTTGTGGAGTTTGAATCGAACTGTCAAAAAGTATTACAATAGTAACTTGCGTACGGACACTACTAAACGCTGACTTCTGTCTCGTTTTAAGTCATAAATATAATTTTCTCGCCTGCGGCAGATTTCAGAAGGAATAAGCAGCAGTGCATTTATAATAAAAAGAATTCCTACACAGTTCAACCCATTGTATTAAACCCCAATGCGATAGTGGGTGAGCCTACCCCTCCATCCTGGCACAAGTCCAATTCAAAGCTTCGCCGTGAAGATTTTAATGTGACTTTCGAATCAGTTTGAATATTGTATTAGATAGCAATGTTGACAATCCAACGGATGACGTCAAAAGTAATGATTGAAGAAAGTCGAAGAAAAGATTTATTCAACAACGACAAGAAGCCATCACATATACTAAAAAAACTGAGTGCGTGCAACTCAGTAGGCACACGTACCTGCAACTCAGTATAATATGATGGAAGGGCTCGGAGGTCGTGAGTGCGCATACCGGGGAATCTGCGTGCTCATAACAACTGACCCCTATAAAAACGGCGGTGTGCACGTGGTTACATGCCACCGCGTGCGCAACGCAGCGTACATCGAGGCTTCGGGTTGATCCTTTATAATTCCCCCTGGGATGTGCCTGGGGGGCGGCCTTTCTACAGTCACCTCCCCACTGCTAGAGGGGGTAGCCACTTTATAGCAATTCCGTCCGAGATGTGTCGCGTGGCACGAATGGGTGGCTCTTTTATCGAGGACTTGGAGCCCTCCTTCGGTGCCGAAGATGACCGCTCTGGTGGTCTTAGCCGGTAGGAGTTCAGCATGCTCCTCCGCCCTTCCCCGAGGTGGAGTAAGTACGTGCTATATTGATACCCGGGTTAATAAAATATTAAATTACAACAAAATTCAGATAAAATATTATGAAAAGTTTATATACAACAAGTACACAGAGAGGACAATGTAGACATGTAAAGCTATGGTATCACAGTGTGTCCGTACCAATGACGATAATGATTATAAGGAGCACTTCAAGTTATGTAAAAATAAAATGCACCATGGTACTATATAAAAAAGTTCTAATGTCTCAGAAAATGAAACCCATTTAACACATTTTATAACAATGTTGTGGTATAATGAAGAACAAAAATATCATCAAAATGTTTCGTAAATTTCCATCTTCATCCCGCAGGCTAATTCTAAGAATAAGTATTTTAGGTTCGGCTTTTCCGCATCTACCATTCACTGGTACAAAAGCTTAAAGCTCCTCAATTTGCCCTCTATTACCGGACAGAATGCCCCTATTTGCCCTCACCGTAATGTTCTTACCGTATTTGTCTCTACAGGAATTCCATTCAAGAAACAGTAAAGATTTTGTGACGAACCTAGAAGCAATATGGGTTTGTAAATAGATTTCTTCTAAGCAATATTTTGTTTGCCAAGGGTTGTCTCAAGCTTTTGTCTTATAAATAAGATGGTTTAAGTCACAAGCTTTCATTTTGTATAATTCTCAGGACAAAAAAAAACTGATTTGTTAAATTCTGAGCGATAGGTTTTTATCACTGGCCAACGTATATATTTTAAACAGACTTTAGTTGAGTTGGTCTCCGGATTCCGTCCGGATTCCGTGTGGTATCCGGATTAAACATTTAGAACCGCTCCATCTCCTCCCGTGGATGTCGTACAAGGTGACTAAGGGACTCTGAACCAAAAGGATGGCCAGCAGCGTCCCTTCTTAAAACTAAACCATACTGCGCTCTCCAACCCGCTTGCTTGTGAGTTCTTTTTTATTGGTCTCCATTGGTAATCATAACTAAACTTCGTTCGCCCTGGCGAAGGGTGAAGGGGTATGCCGGATTCCTACCGGCTAAAACCACTGGAGCGGTCATCTTCGGCACTGAAGGGGGGCTCCAGGTCCTCGTAAGATCACACTAGAGCCGCCCATTGGTGCTACGCCTTTAGGCACATCACGGAGGGGATGACTGTAAGGCGGTCACCCCCTCTAGCGAAGGGAGGCGACTGTAAAAAGGTCGCCCCCCGGGCACTTCTCGGGAAGGATTCGAAAAATCCCCCAAGGTTCGCTGTGCGCTGTGCCACGCATACGGTGGCACGTCACCACGTGCGCACCGCCGTCTTCCCGGAAAGCGTGGTTAATCTTATAAAATTCCCCCAAATTGACAATACAATTGTGGAAATCTATAGGGGAGGCCTATATGCAGTAGCAGTGGACGTCCTTTGGCTGATATGGTGATGATAATGATGCTTTATTTGGATAAAAGTATGAGAGTATATAACAATGTCTTGCGCAATACGGCAAATACAGAGCTACTCTCTGTTGAAGTAAGATACCTTTAATATGTGAGAACATAGCAATCAATGACACAATTTTACAACCATTAGCATTTTTTCCAAAAACTTTTTTTTTAAACCGTTGCCCCACACTAGTATTTCTCCTGTGTCGTGGATGCGTTTACGGACATGAATTCCACATACAATACACCCAGATCCGGAAAAACTACCTGCAGATCATACAGATATTCGTTCTGTGCGGAAATCGAACCCACGACACGGAACGCAGCAGCCGACTGTATCAGCCACTGCACCAACCGTCCCGTAATAAATAATTTTGGAAACTCAAGTTAGGTACTATCATCATACTACATCATATCAGCCATTTATACGTCCACTGCTAAACAAAGGCCTACACATAGATTTACACAATTTTGTCGTTATTTTGGGGGAACTTGCTTGCCTACCAGGCAGGCGGGCTGGTGGACACTACGCGGATTTATGCGCCAATTCACAAAGTTTTTCGTTCACCAAACATAAGGAAACCTTTGTTTTTATAAACTCCATGAATAACGCGACCGCGAAGGGCTTTAATGAAACTTTTGTAAAGTAAACATTACTTTCATTCGGATGAGCGTGGTTTGAATGCAGTTGAAGGAATGTTGAGAAGATGGAAGGACGAATTTCCACGAAATCCATATTTTCATCTTGATGCTTGAATGAGATGAGTTTGTCATCATTACCAAAGAGGTATAAAACGAGTTTTGAATTAAATTACTTTTTAATTTCCAATGCAGAGAGCAGCAACCATGGGTTAACCAATGTTCCTTTTGGTGCCGGCTAAGTATACCACCATCCCATCTCATCCCGTCGGTGCCGTACAAGGCGACTATGGGGTTAGCTGGATGATAGGCAGCAGCGTCCTATCAGTACATTTATAATTCAACTGCGATCACCAACCCATCTGCCAAGCGTGGCGATTATAGCAAAACCCGCTATGAGTACACTACACAAACCCATAACGCTCGCTGTGGTAATCATTGGGGGAGGCTTCTGCTGTTGCTGTCTAAAACGATGTACCATGGGTGTCGTAAATGGCGACTAAGGGTTCATATCAAGAGCATAGGGAACAGAATCCCATGCTAGTAACAACGCACTGCGATCAACAAGCCCCTCCGCTCATTGTAGAGATCATTGGGAGGCCCATGTTCCACAGAGGACAAGTTACCGGGATATGTGTACATGTTTTAATTAAATGAGGATGACGTGGCTTAGGACTATCACGATGATCGATCGATCTGTTACTTAAGCGTAACTTGAACGAAGTATTGCGGAAACCAAGTTAAAGGCCGGTTTATATATATAGTTGTAATAGGCAGGTTACGGTTACAACTACAAAAAATTATAATAAGTAATAATAATGGGATATCATAAAAAGATCAGCATGGCAAACCGCAATGCAGAGTCGGTCAGGGCCTCGTTTTCGGCTTACCTTTATCGGTCAGCTGGAATGGAATCCCATAAGTGCCCGCAGGACTCTCGAGTGGCTGAATAGTAGCCGTTTAAGGGTAATCTTGTGAGTGGCGAGTCTCACGTCTGCCACAGAGTTACACGTTATAGGTTAAAAAGCTATTTCTGTTAAGCCAAAGTTTTTACGCCATATAACACCCATTGCAATCGATCTCATCATTGTAGCTTCCATCTCATACAATACTCACACCACCAAGGATAAGTCGTCCCTTTATTGCTATAGTGCAGCCATGGAAAGTCCCCGGTTAGTATCCCTTGATGTAAAAAATATTTAAATAAACAGAAATGTATGTTAGTAATATGCGTGAAATCATACAGGTAGGGCAACATGATGACAATACCTACTCTAACTAAAGTAGCTGGCAACTTCGGTACTACGAGAAATTTATTCCATAAAATCCATGTGGGACCTTTAATTAAATATATAATCAAAGTGAACCCACCATGAACAAAATATTATCATTATTATTCGGCTGATGCCATAGAGTTTTCATATGTAAATTCTTTCGCGCCATGTATCCGGAGGGTGGGGCACGCAAAATGTAATCAAATGCAATAAAAAAGATTTACTGCAGTTTTTCCACCCTTACGAGCACGCGCACACACTCCCCAATATTTTATATCACTGTCGTCATTCAACCCTTATCCGCTGTGGATTTAATTCGCTGCTAAGAGGTTTTGCAGCGACCCCATCCAACAACCAAGCGAACAATCAACGAATCAATCAAGCGAACCCATCTCATCCCGTGGGTGTCGTTAAAGGCGACTATGGGATTAGCCGGAGGATGGGGAGCAGCGTCCTTCGAGTACATAACAACTAAACTGCGATCACCACACCCTTGCCAAGCATGGTGATTATGGCAAAACCTCCCTATGACCACACAACGCACTTTGACCGGTCGTTGTGGCGATCTTTGAGAGAGGCTTGTGTCCAGTAGTGGACTTAATCTTGCTGAAATGATGCTGATGATGAGGCTTTGCAGACATTAGAAATCATGGCAGTATATATCATTCGGTCAAGACGACTAAATAAATAATTAAGGTTATCTCCCATTATTTATAGATTTAACATTTCTAACTTGACCTACCCATTTTTAATAATAATAATAACAAAGTGCGGGCTTTTAATGCTTGGGTCATGCCAGTCTTGATATACTCCTTTGGTATACTCAGATGGACTCAGACCGAATTAGACGCCCTGGATAGAAAAGTTCGCTCACTGCTGACCGCAAAACCGTATGCATCATCCACGATCATCGGTAATGAGGCTGTACATCCCACGAAAGTGTGGGGGTCGTGGATTTTTGAACGCTAAGACCCTGCATAATCGTGAGGTGTGCAGCCTCAGAGAATACTTCCTCCGTGCCGAAATGGGGATGCATCGGGATGTGGTCGCAGTGGACAAAGGACTCACCCCGCTCTCGTTGGCTAAACAGAACTGGCGCATACCTATTGTACTTGGAACCAACGACCGCAGGGAAGTATGGCAGAGCAAGGAGCTACATGGACGCTATTATCGGGCACTTCATGGGCCCGATGTAGACTTCCTAGCGTCCGTAGCCTGGCTACGTTTTGGTGACCTTTTTGGGGAAACTGAAGGTTTTGTTTGTGCAATTATGGACGAAGTTATTATGACGAACAACTACCGCAAATATATTGTCAAGGATGGTACGGTTGATATATGTCGGGCATGTCACCGTCCAGGAGAATCCATTAGACATATTATTTCTGGTTGTTCTCGTCTTGCTAACGGCGAGTACTTGCACAGACATAATCAAGTAGCCAGGATCATCCACCAGCAACTTGCTTTGAAATATAACCTTGTGGAATCTGAGGTGCCATACTATAGGTATATGCCCGACCCAGTTCTTGAAAATGGTCATATCACTTTGTACTGGGATCGTTCTATCATCACTGACAGGACTATTGTTGCCAATAAGCCTGATATAGTGGTGATAGATCGATTAGAGCGCCGCGCAATGATTGTCGATGTCACTGTTCCACATGATGAGAATCTCGTGAAAGCTGAAAAAGATAAAGAAATTAAATATCTTGACTTAGCACACGAGATTGTTGACATGTGGAACGTAGACACGGCAATCATTGGGCCGATAGTTGTTTCTGCCCATGGCCTAATGGCAAAGAGCCTCGACTATCATCTCAAGAGGCTCTCGTTAGGCGGCTGGGTCAAGGGCTTGATACAGAAAGGGGTACTTCTTGACACGGCACGTATTGTGAGAAGGTTCCTCTCTCTGGGGTCCTAACCACCGGTATCTTGGACCCTGTGCCCGATGCTAGTTGGTTACTATTTTTTATATTTTTAAAACATGTATTTTGATATATATTTTAAAAATGTAATTGATATGTTTATAGTTTGAATAAAGGGAATAATAATAAACATTTATTTCAGACAAGGTCCATAGTGTCAGTAACAATTTACTTAATTTATAGTGTTAGTAGGTACATACATTTAATTTTTATAATTTTAACTCAGTGTGGAGTTGCATTATTTTAATATTGTTTCATTAGTTATTCGTTTAATAAAACTATTACTGTTAGATACTTATGATGTTTGCCGACGAAGAAGCTCCCACTTTCCTTTTAACACAGTTTTTAAAACTAT
Organism: Diloba caeruleocephala; assembly: GCA_947459985.1. Taxonomy (NCBI): domain Eukaryota; kingdom Metazoa; phylum Arthropoda; class Insecta; order Lepidoptera; family Noctuidae; genus Diloba; species Diloba caeruleocephala. The sequence goes on from OX381614.1 coordinate 6,752,311, forward strand.
AGAATAATACAGGCTAGCGCACACTAGATATTTACTAAGTATTTGTACCTGCAAGCTAGTCGCTAACTCATCCATGAGATAAACCGAAATTGCTTTCTCAAATACCAGCGCGTCATAAATATAGAGTATACTCCAAAATGCCGAGCCCACTCGAAAATAATGATGCAAAATGGAATTTCATGCTCACGCCGCGCCGTCTTCCCGGGCACCGGCGAGACAGAAAATGTGAAATACTGACTGCACCGGGATGCGCCTCGAGCCACCAAGACGACGTACAATGTTCACTATATTTCATGTAAATCGCAAAAATCCGTTTAAGTCCCGAATTGAATTCATAGCGATTGTGATTGAAAGTCCTGCGGATTAAAGTCTACGGAGATATCTATCAGAATGTTTGCAGGAAATCAAGAAGTATTCATGAAATAGCAATATTTTTTAAGCATACATACATTTTGATTTTCATGTTGGTTTATAAAGTGTAGAAAAGCTAACTTATCGTCTACTCTTATGTTCTAAATTATACAGATATCTGTCAACTCACAAAATGTTGTTAATCTTGGATCAAGGGGTCTACAACGATGCCAGTGAGTTTTTGGTCCAAGTAATCTAGCAGTAATTAATATCATAGAATGATTTAGTTCCGAAAGCCTGTTTTGTATGAATTTTATTCAATTATAACCAATATAATTTCTGGTTCTCATCTTCAGCGAATTCTTATTTCACACGTTTCGACGCAATTGTCTAATTGTTGTCTAATTACAGTATTGTATTGTCTAACTACAATATTATTCAAGTTTATTGTGGGAGACTGGTGCCTAAGCTAGGCCGAAGCCTATTGCTCTTTCCTAAACTGCCAAGTGAAATGTGTCCATTTTCTTCTTCGTGTATCTGATTCTATCAAGTTGTATTTTTTTGTTAAAGTTCTCTTGATGAATACTCTCTAATACTTTGATATAACTTTGTTAGGCCCCGACACTGTTTTGTTTTTGTCCCTAGTGGACATTCGTCACGAACTTTCTTCGCCCCGGGGAAGACGAAGGGGCATGCTGGATTCCTACCGGCTAACATCACTGGAATGATGACCTTGGGCACCGAAGGCGGGCTCCAATACCTACTGGCGACTGACTGGTGGCAAATTCCCTCCATAATGACGAGACAATTGTATAAATCTATGGAAAAGGCCTTTGATCAGCAATGGACGTCCTTTGGTTGATATGATGATGACGAGAACCCCTGCTGTGGCAGGCTACAGTAAAGAATTTTCGTTTTTTCTGTAGTATCATTATTAATATTTATCAATCATCAAAACTTGGAATACCTATCACGTGCTTGAATATGACCCGCGTTCAAAACATTACCCGGTAAATCTACAAATATAAAAAGTTCCATACATCCTAATAATCGAATAGATCGTTTGAAATGGCAGTCACACACACTCGCCGAAGCGTGAGTTAAAACGGCTCATTTGAACTCTAAGCGGAGTGACAGCCACGGGTGAACGACTGTGGGAAGCGTGACACCTTAATTGGGTCGCCTCCATATGACAAGGAGGAAAATTTACGAAACCGACGGTGTGGTATGAAAAATGTTATTTTCATCGAAATTCTTACATATCAATCATTCAATTGGTATATTTTTTATTGTCAAGGTATTACAAAAGTGGTTTCCAACTAAGATCCACTTTCATTCTACGTCTTAAAAACTGACTAAAAATAATCTCTAGAGAATGAGCAGTGGCTGCGTGCTTATACTGACATACTGCGATTACCAATCTCTATGCCTAACGTAGTGATTCTGGCAATGTTTCCAGGATCAAGATTGTTCGTTGTAACGGTCTTTGACGACACCCATGTTAAGCAGTGGACGGTTACAGGCTTAATATGATGAGGATAATTATAAAAAGATCATCTCATTGATTACCAGACTCATGTCTAGTAATTAACGAGATGATCTTTTTTGCCTTTGAGAGGCAAAGGTGAGATGAAAGACGATCCATGGCGCCTTGTCATGGAAATAAAAATATTATATCCTCGACTCCCTAATGATTAATGTTGTTTCTGTAGGTAACAAAATAAATTGTACACAGTATTGTATATATTAAAGTCGACATGTCAATATTATTACAGCCTATATTGTTCCCCTACAGGGAAAGGCCTTTCTTCAAGTTTTTTTTTGCATTGCATTTGGGGCCAATCCTTTAAATAGTAGTCCAGCTTATTCCACCACCTGTTCTGTGTTACTTGCTTACTGTAAGTACCAAAATCTAAGGGCTTCAATAATACTCGTATTTGAATAGTTAGTTAGTTTTAAGTACTTGTAATAAAGTATAATACGATAGTCGACTGACCGCACAGCTAATACAGTATAATTTGCTTTTTCACAAGACATTTATCACTTTTCGAATTCCGTGTTACTTATAAATTATTTCAAATTTCAGACTATGGCATCGAGGTTCAAACCAAAACGTTTTTAGCTTGAAGAATAATAATTGACAGATACAGATATACATCTATTTACACCTATTTACACAATTTATTACCTACTACTTATATAAAATAATTTATACACTTTAATTACATACAATTTGATTACAGTTATACAAGAGATATAGATATTAGAAATGTTAATGCTACCACCCCATCTCCTCCCGTGGGTGTCGTAAAAGTCGACTAAGGGTTGGCCTGAGGATGGGCAGCGTCCTTCGAGTACATTAACAACTCAACTGCGATCGCCAACCCGCCTGCCAAGCGTGGCGATTATGGCAAAACCCCCCAATGAGCCCACATCACATCCATATCGGTCGTTGTGGTGATCTTTGGGGAGGCCTGTGTCCAGCAGTGGACATCATTCGGCCGAAATGATGAAAACCAAAATATTATTATTGTTTTCTACTTATGTATTATATACTTGTTATATTTAATTTGAAGGATTTCTTGAGGGTCAAAAGCGAGAAACAAAGACATGGCTGACAGCTAGGCCTTCATTCAAGTCCCTGTTTCTGCATGAAGAAGATTATTGGCTAACATGGTGAGTACTACCTGTCTGCTGCATTAAATTTCATTTTTAATCCAAATTATGTTTGGAACCTAGTATCGAGTTTCATGTGGGCTGTAAGCTTGATCCCTAAGATACTACTTTCCCGCTCGCCGTCCCTGATTTTTGCTCTATAAGTGAGGGTGGTGAGTTATTTTCCATAATGTAATGTATTTTTCCCTTTACCTTTCTTGTTTAACACTAACATCGAGTCCGATATCCTGTTTAGGGTGGTATGCCACTTATCCAATATCTTTGACCGATGTACATTTGATCGCAGAAATTGCATGATTGTTCATACATATATTTTTGTTTTTTGTTTGATTAAAGATTTTTCATTTAAATTTTACAATCTACAAACGTATGAAGGCAATATCATAATCAACAAGCTAGTAATCTTCTTCTAAACGCAGAAAAAACAAATGTGTAAATTGTGTAAATTTTTTAACGGCAAATGTGACCCTTAAAAGTACACAAGTAAAACCTGATGGAATAACATTAGATCAGAGGGATATTCTAAACACATAAAAAGTTTCCGTGTCGAGAACGGGTCTACAGAGATCGGTATTAAAAATCTACTAGTTATAATTGATGCTTACGAAAACATATTTTTTATAATCAATGTGTAAACCTTTTAATTTTTATCTATTTAATCAGAAATACACAATTAAAACTAAAATATACATTCTATACTACTATATAACTAAACTAACACAGTATATATATAAATAAAACTATAAGAAAGGGAGCGCATTTAGGCGTCAAAGTACTCCTTCTCATCGCTGTCAACTGGTAACGTTCCCCGAAGACTGGCAGCATTACCACGGTTGAATGGCAATGCTAATTCGTTGTCCGAAAAATAGGCCAGGGCTCTGGTCACGCGAAGAGTCAACCAAACGTCTAGTAATATGTTTAAAAAGCAGACGTGCACTCGAACCCCATTTTTATCTATTAATATTTTCTACCCTATTATTATTAGCCGGATTTAATAGCCTATATCTGTAGCCACGTTTTCGACATGGAAAGTTTTTACGCGTTTAGAATAGCTCCACTGGTTTCCTCAACTGTGTTTTTGGCTGTTACAGTAGACGCAAAATTGAAATGGGTACCCCATATAAAGGCCAGTATGATCAAGTCTTGGGCAAAAAAATGGTGGCATACCGCACCCCTATCTATATTTACTCCTTTCACATTAAGTAGGAAATTGGGAAAATCGGTAACGGAGTATCGGACAGTCATTTCGGCTGAGTGAAGTCCACTGCTGGACACAGGCCTCCCCCAAAGATCACCACAACCACCGACATGGATGAGTTCTTGCTCATTGGGGGGTTTTGCCATAATCGCCACGCTTGGCAGGCGGGTTGGCGATCGCAGTTGAGTTGTTAATGTACTCGAAGGACGCTGCTGCCCACCCTCCGGCTAATCCCTTAGTCGACTTTTACGACACCCATGGGAGGAGATGGGGTGGTGGCATTCTGAGCCGGCACCACACGGCAAAGCCGGCACCACACGGCAATGTCGGACAGTATGTAACCGTAATTATCGGTTCATATGTAATTTTTAATTATGCCAGTTTCCTCTCGTTATTTTTATGAAATTGGTTTGGGTCGCAGTATGGGGTAAATGTCAGGGTATTCCTTTAAAAATAGTAGAAATTAATATTGTATACCCAAATTTATCTCAGTAAATTAAGTCCAATAATACATAAGAGTAAATTTTATGATCTTTGGAAAGAATATTTAAATACAAAATCAAAAGATAAAGGGATTTTTAGTATCCTCATATACCGTGGTTTTGTCCCTGGTTAGCAGAAAACTTGTCGTGGTCGCACATAGACTGACGTCTGGACACATCTTTCTGACGAAAACAATTAATTAACCGAATTGTGAGGCACCTTGGAAAATGTCATCCACTTATTATATGAGTGTGCTAGACTTCAGTCTGCCAGAGAGACTATCTTAAAGGAATTACACATAACTGGCTACGAATACCACCACCCTATCTTGTTCTGTGGGTGTCGCAAAAGGTGACTATGGGATTAGCCTGAGGATAAATAAATAAATAGTTAGCAGCGTTATTCGAATACAGTTTGCAACTTTTTTTTTTTTTTTTTTAACCGTTGCCCCACTCTAGGATTTCTCCTGTGTCGTGGGTGCGTTTACAGACATGAATTCCACATACAATACACCCAGACCCGGAACAACTACCTGCAGATCGTACAAATATTTGTTGCGTGCGGGAATCGAACCCACGACCCGGAGCGCAGCAGTCGACTGTATCAACCACTGCACCAACCGTGCCGTCAAAACATTAAGTTTTAGTTTATTTATAATTTGTAATAAGGTAAGATGGGACTGGCATAAACATGGTATATTCATCCAATATTCAAGTCCCTGTATATTTGACCAAAGAAATTGGATCATGTCACCAAATTTTAATGTTTGTTTTAACTTGATCAAAGATTGTTACATTTTTTATTTCTCGTCAGAATTATTAATGTCATAGTCATTTTTATGTTTTTATACACATTAAAACTAAATATATATACACTATTTATGATTACACTAAACATATAAAATAACTATGTATATAATAAATATAGAAAAGTATAACATGTACTTAGGCGTCAAAGTGTACCTCCTCATCGCTGTCAGCTGATAATGTTCCTAGAAGACTGGCAGCATTGCCACGTTGAATGGCAATGCTTAATCTTTGGCCAAAGAAAAGGGCAGCCCTCTGATCACGCGAAGTATCGACCAACCGTCTAGCTATATCTTTGAAAAGCTGACGTGCACTCGGACCCCATGACCCAAGCGTTTCGACCCCAAACGGCTCAAAACAATAATTGCCAATAAGGTTATTGTATTTTCGCTGCTTGAGGGCTTCTGCTGCAGAAGCGGCAGCGCCAGCACAGCATGCCGTGCTTGGAAGATGGGATGGAGCAAGGCTGTCGACACAAGTTGCATCCCACACCAGAGGCCTACCCATCTTCCATGGCAGTAACGACATACCATCCGGTCTTTTACCATCGTTACGTGCCAAGCCATTGGGTTCCAAAACAGCTGGCACGCCGGCAGTGACAAAAGCACGACGAATAATGTCGTTAATATTGGCATGCCGTGCCGTTTTAATGCAAGACAAGCCGTGTTGTCCGAGGCGGTCAACAGCTTCACCGCATTGACACCGATGAGGAGCAACACAAGGAGCACCTAAACGTAGGCATGCAGCGAGCCGATTTTAATATTTACATAATGTACATTTTATCAACGATATTGGATGATGTAATTAAGCTTTTGTTTATATTTGGTCAAAGATTATGAAAATTCATTATTTTCAATCAATCACAACCAAATGAGCATGAGACCATTTTTTTTTTCTCTTTACTATGGGCTTAAACACACCATGATTATGTCGCCCTGATAATAAACCATTACAGTAGTAGCTATTAACTAGAAATATACCACACTAAAGTAAATGATTTACCTAATTAGGCTGATCTAAGGAGAAAATTAAATTTTATAGTTTGATCAACAATTTCGTCCCATCTGAATGAGGGCTAGCTAGTATGATATTACAGACAGCAAAAACCTGAAGAATATTTTTACACTTAACCATGCGGTAGGCGGCAATTACGGGCACATTCCATCAAGAGTGTGAAAGCAATCAGTGCTATTATAATACAAGGCACCGTGATTATAAAAATATAATGCATTTAGAATTGGATAATATGGCACTTGATAGAATAACATTTAACATTTGGAATAAGATATTAGATGAATGGCATGACGCAGTGATACAGAAATTTGATAAAACTCTTGGACATAGAAATTGGAAGAGCGCAATGGCACCCTAATAATAAAGATAAGTAATAAGTAAAAACATAAGCGGTTTGTAGGAAATTTGTTTTATACAAGTTTGACTTCCAAGTTCCAGCTCTGATTTTCGAATTGAATCCCTTTTGGAGTAGAATTACATACATCTACATAATACGTATACTCTACGGAACTCAATAGAATTCAACACAAGTTCTGCAGACTGATAATAATATATTTTTTTAATCTGCCCCACACTAGGATTTCTCCTGTGTCGTGGGTGCGTTTATAGACATGAATTCCACACACAATACACCCAGACCCGGAACAACTACCTGCAGATCGTACAAATATTTGTTCCGTGCGGGAATCGAACCCACGACCCGGGGCGCAGCAGTCGACTGTATCAACCACTGCACCAACCGTACCGTCAAAATTAGGCATGCTAAGACAGCCAACGGCCACCGAGCGACCCACAAGAAGTTAGCGGCGCGCATGTGGTCACGCGCGTCCGTGTGCGCATCACAGCACAGCGCATACACGCTTCGGGGATCCTTTACAATCCACCGGGGGGGTGACCGCTTTACAGTCACCCTCTCCGAGATGCGCCTATGTCGCAATATGTTGTTATACATGAATACGGGATGTTATACGGGAAGGTGCTGCTGCAAAACCTCTTGATATCAACTAACTCATTAGTGGAGAGGGTGGTCTATAGTGGTAGGTAGTGTAGTGATAGGTGGTAGGTGGCCAGGCACCACACGAACTGATTAAGTAAAGACTTCATCGTCATTTCAGCCGGAAAAGGTCCACCGCTGGACAGAAGCCTCCCCACTGATTTCCACAATGACCGGTATCGGTTTGTGCTGTGTGCTCATTGGGGGTTTTGCCATAATCGCCACGCCTAGTACACGGGTTGGCGATCGCAGTTGAGTTATGAGTGTACTCGAAGGAAGCTGCTGCTCATCGTCCGGCTTATCCCACAGTCGCCTTTTACGACACCCACGGTATGAGATGGGTTGGTGGTGTTCGTAGCCGGCACCACACCGCAAAGTAAATACTTTATGTGATTATATTTAATGTGGAACCCACGCAACCACGAGTATTTTATATCAATAAACATTTCACTTACCACCCATTATTGTGATACAGAAATAACTATTCTTCTCGCAAAAATAGAAATAGACTAGGTTATTTGTACATTACATAGAGTTGTATGTATTTATGGAATTTAATTTACAGTACATTGATACGGTGCGACTATTTATATTCTTTCCTTGTTCGAAGTAAAGCCTTAAAAAGGCGAGGTAATAACAAATTATAAATCAGTATAATATTAAAATATGTGTGTAACAGTAGCGTGAGCCAGCATCGTCCAACCAGATAAACTACAGACCTGGCAGGCTGTTGGATAACACTGAGTTGATTAAAAATAAACTATTTATATGTATTAATTAATTTAATCTCCCATCTTTTTCAGCCGATGCTCCCCGCAATAAAATCAACCCAGAGAACCAGTTACACTCACTCATCGGTAAACGATCGGTGAGGTTAAGCAACGCTTGGCGCGGTCATACTGGATGGGTAACCGCATAGTGGTATCTTAATTGAGCGTCTCTGTGCCGTCCTGGGCATGTAGTAAAATCACCGATCACGATGATTATCGTTAGACGGCAGTCGTTAAGCTATATAATGATGAACATGCTACAATATCAATATTAGTGTGAGTATGGCTGCTTGTTTGAGAGCTAAACTACCCAGTTTGATGAAAACTGGCAGAAAATGGACAGTGAGCACTTCTAATAACGAAAATAGTAAGTTGTCTTGGGTAGGCTGGTAGATGTGACACTGCGAAATTTAGATTTTTCTGGCGAATTTAGCCATTTGAGAGGTTAATACGAGTATAATAGTTATTTTATTTTCATAAAAATACGTACAAAAGTAAATACCTATATTTGAAAGATCTATTAACAATATGTCAATTTCTACATACAAAGTTATACATAAGTCGTTGCATCGATACAAAATAAAGAGGCAAGTGTGGAGCGTCGAGTCGAGGCAGCGCACGATGATGATGGCGAGACGGAGAAATCAGGGGTGCAATTCCTTAAGCCCAAACATCCATACATCCTTCAATACAGAATTGAAATAACGGTGATAATCGAATTTGGTATTCGCTAAGACTGGTCCCCTTGGCTTACCGTTTGCAACGTGTCCTTGTATAGCTTCAATCATGTCTTAGCGAATACCAAATTGGTTTAACACCGTTATTTAGATTCTGTATTCAAGGATATCGTAAAAGTCGACTAATGGGTTAGCCGGAGGATGGGCAGCAGCGTCCTTCGAGTACATTTACAGCTCAACTGCGATCGCCAACCCGTCTGCCAAGCGTGGCGATTATGGCAAAACCCCCCAATGAGCCCACAACACACCCATATCGGTCGTTGTGGTGATCTTTGGGGGAGGCCTGTGTCCAGCAGTGGACTTCATTCGGCCGAAATGATGAATGATGATTCAAGGATGGGTGGATGTTTGAGCTTAAGGAATTGCACCCCTGAATTTCAAAAGAGTTAAATAGGCGCTCCATTTGAAGGTTCACATCAAAATTTTACCGGTGAATCGTATTCGGCCATTACACTATATTTATTTATCCCATGCCTCTACCGTGATTATAGCTTCGTACACTGCTTAGCGTACCTGCTATCATTAGTTTAGTAGCCTTACCGGAAACTAATCACCCGCTTAGGCGACCACTTAGCATGATTAATTGATGGTAGAGTATTCAATACCTCTGCTCTTTTGTTGGCGCTCGCTGTTCCAATATATGGCTGACCATTATTGATCTGCATCGTAATGGGCTATTAAAAGATAAGATATTTTGGCTGGGTCAAAAATTACATAGAGCGAACAGTAAGTAGCCTTCATTCAGCTCATTTGTTAAATCTGTAACATAATTAGTCTTAATTTGGTCTAACTATTATAAATAATTAGACCAAATTAAGACTAATAATAATGTAATAATAATAAAGAACGCAGGGCAGTTTGTGGCGAGCTGAATGTGAGTGGCGACACTGCGTACCCGAATGCTCCTGAGAGTCGGTCAGGACCTCGTCTCCGGCTTGCCTTTATTGGTTGGTTGGAGTGGTACCCCATGAGTGCCCGTAGGATTTTCAACTCTGGCTTGCCTTAGTTGGCCGATCAGAGAGGGGCTGCCAGAGCTATATGCTCGGGGGTGGAAGTGTCTAATGGCGTAATAACGGGGAAACCCGCTCCGAGTCTTAGAGACGCGCGATGGTGAAACCGGTGCCGCACCTCTCTACACCCCTAGCCGCTCACACCGGTGTTACTCCTTGTCGCCTGTAGTGGTGGCCATTTAGGGGGCCCATCTTGTGAGTGGCGAGTCACCGTCTGCCACAGAATTTCACTTTCAAGGTTGAAAGGCAGACGCCGTTATTTCCGTTTTTAGAAGTATATAATCCATTTAGCACCCATTACAATAGACCTAATAATTGTAGTTTCCATTTTATACAATAGTTTTACACCTCCGGGAACAATCCGAGACTGCATTTTATAGTGTAGCCATAGAGAGATCCCGGTTAGTGTCCCATTACATTTTAGATTAAAATTCTCTAAAGGGCCTCTGCGTGTTGGACCCATGTCCCCGCGTAAGCCTATCAAAAGCCCGGGTTCCCCCTTACAGGGGATATAAACCCGTGTAATAGAGAGACATGTAATAATAAACTTAATATGTTATCTGTAAAAGATGACCTATATTAAAAAGTAGTAGAATCGATTCAACTCTTGATTCTAAACGAAATAGTTTCTGGTTTAGCGTTTGTTTAATTACACGTTGTATATGCCTATACTTGCATAAATATATTTTATTCCATAGTTTTTTATTATTCTTACTACTATTATAAATGTGTAAGTTGGTATGTTTGAATGTTTGTGGCTCCATACAGCAAGAGACACCCTGTTTTTTTTTATTGGTGCCCAGTGGAAATTCTTCATGAACTTCCTTCGCCCTAGGGAAGGGCGAAGGGGTATGCCGGACTCCTACTGGCTAAAACCACTGGGGCGGTCATCTTCGGCACCTAAGGGAGGCTCCAGGGCAAGAGACACCCTGGTGTATGCAGTTTGTCGATGATATTGTGCTGGTTCCCATGAATGACCTAAATAAAGATCCACAGTAGATTGGAGGGAATAGTGGCAAAGACTGGAGAGTATTGGCTTGAAAATGAGATGAGCAGAAGCAAAACACCATCCTTGTTTTGCGATTTCGGTGGTCCCTCCAGTCCTGAGCATATAACTTTCGCTGTACTGTCCTTACCAGTCTGCTCCGACTTTCGATAGTTTGGGTTACTCGTCCAAGGAGATGGTGAAATTGACCACGACATTACGCTCCGGAACAACTCAGGTTGGACGAAATGGCAATAGGTCACAGGAATAACATATGACCCACGGATGCGCCTGAACGTAAAGGGTAAAATTTACAAATCCATTATATGACTTGTCGTTCTGTATGGTTCGGAATGTTGGGCCGTGAAGACGTGAGATTAGTAAAACTTGCACGTTGCGGAGATGAAAATTTTGAGATGGATGTACGGAGTGACACGAATGATTGGTTGGCGCAGAGTGGCTATATGGATTGGACGAGGAACCGGACGGTATCCAACAAGACGGTAACTCTCCTGGCGCGCGTGTGATTCTATGTATTGCCACGCTATTTGTACCGGAGCAGTGATAGCGCAATCCGAAGGCGTTCCATAAGCTGAGATATGCGCACTCGAGATGTGGCGCAAGCGCCTGCGGTTGCAGGCAGTTCGAGATCGGGAGAGAGTCGATCCCGTTCGAAGAAGAAGGAGAAGACGCAGGGTAACACGCCCCAGTGCCAATGTCCAACACGCCTTAGCCTTCTACCGTCACTATATGGCCTCGTGGGTCGTGAGAGCATATATTATGAAATTTGCAGCGAGCCCCGGGAAGACGGCGGCGCGTACATGGTCACGTGCCACTGTGTGCATAGCACAGTGAACAGCGAGGCATTGGCGGGAACATCCCTCCCAAAATGTGCCTGGGGATGTGGCTTATTCACGGTCGCCTCCCCTCCGCTAAAGGGGGTGTCCGTTTTACAGTTATACTATCCAAGATGTACCTAAAGGCGTGCCACTGAAGGTCGGCTCCCGTGCGATTGTTCTCGAGATCCTTCATCACTGAAGATAACCACTTAGGTGGTTTTAGCCGGTAAGCATCAGGCATACCCTTCCACCCTTCCCCAGAACGGAGGAAGGCCATGAAGGATTCCCACCGGATGAAATAACAAATATAAACACTTGGTTGATTTATTTATTTATTTATTATTATGGACTTCCAACAGAGGATACACACATACATGGGCTATTACAAATTAGTATATAAGTTTGTGTTTGGTGTGCACCTCCAATTACAATTTGATGGCGGTCGACTCAACCAGGAACCCAATTTTCAGCATGGTTTCACGGCAATTGTCAGAAAGCAATGATAAATTGCTCCCACGACACTAAAACAATGATTCATTTTTAAAGTTACTTTTTTTACTTTTATCCTCAAACCAAAAATCATCATTAGTAATACACCACACAGTAAAATTCTAATTATCAACAGTTTCAGTGAGTGCTTTTGAAATCCATACAGAATTTTCACCGAGATATAATAACTTACACATGCTCCGGATTCATAGATTTATAAAGAGGCAGACGTCTAGGAAATGAATATTTCCTGGAGATGATCGATTCAGCCAACAAATTGAAGTATGACGTGTACATGAGCACCAGACGACGCGAAATTAAATCTTCAAACTGATTTTCACGCTTCGATAATTCCATAAAGGATTCATAATTTACCTTCCACTCTATACTTTGTTGCATGTAAAGAGTCTGAATAAGGAAACACGAACAACAGATTCATTTGATACAAGAAACAAGTTTTAAAATCCTATTGAATACCTGTGTATTCAATAGGATTTTAAGCAGCAGCCGTTACAATTCTATTGTGTATAAAAATATCTGTATCGCGAAACGCCTCGCTACAAATTCAATAGGGCTGTATTTGCATATTTTTGTGTATACCAATAAGAGTTCCTATTCATCCCCTCTATACACTTATCAAAAACAAATTTTGCGTCAGGGGAAAATATATTTTTCGTGTTTCAAAGGGACGTGTGCGCGTTTTAAGTAAAACCATATTTATTTGTAGAGACGATTCCACATAGTTTCATAGGGCAGTCGTTTTATAATGGATTTTATGGATTAAAGTTTAAACGCATCGTACTTATTTAAGGGCTATCAAAAGGAAACATAATAATATATAGGGTTAGATATGTTCACTAAAACACGGAAAACGGATCGAATTTCAGTTGCTGATTTACACTAAATAAAACTATAAATACGCGGTGTATTAGCCTGCAACTAATCGATTTCGATTTCGAGTAACGCGAATCAAGTCCAAAGTCGGTTGAATCAAGTCAAACTTTACGAATATAGCATTTTAAATGGCAGATTTAAGGGCGGGTTATTGCAACGCTACTTAACGCGCGCGTGAACGTCAAAATGGCGTTAACCATCGTCAAACGTTGTTTTACAACAATGTTAGCCGTAACGTACGCTATCAGCACATGTGCGGCTCGTGGAGTCGAGAGGTGCAGCACCGGTTTGACCATCGCGTGTCAGAAAGACTTGTAGCAAGTTTCCCCGTTATTACGCCATTAGACACTTCCACTCCCGAGTATATAGCTCTAGTAGCCCCCTCTGATCCGTCAACTAAAGCAAACCAGAGTTGCAGAAGTTCCTTCGTGCAGTCTTGGGGTTTCACTCCAGCCAACCAATAAAGGCAAGCCGGAGACGAGGCCCTTTTGGGTACGCTGTGTTAAAGATAAAAATATTGTTTGTACATGTAAAACCATTTATAGGCACTTATGAATAGTCAAGACTGGTTCCATCCTATTCCTATTCCACATCATCTACCTCTATGCCCAATTTCATTAGAATCAGTTCGGTTTAAAGATTTTTTAGTCCAGCCGTATGAGCGTGATGGAGCTTCAAAAACATTCAAACATACAGGTTTTTCTGCTGCCTGTAAAGTCCACACAAGTATACGCCCCATAATCGAAATAAATAAGTACTGACACACGCACACACCCAAACCCATACACACACACACGCACGCACAGGCGCACAAACACGCACGCACACACGCACACACACACACGCACACACGCACTCGCGCGCGCGTAGTATAAAGGCAACGTTGTACGGTGTTTAGATTAATTAATCTTTACATATCCATAAAATATTTCACAAATATGAAAAATTCAAAAAAATATGTCGGCAACGTCGTACGGTTCAATTGTTTTTTTTTTTTCTATTATAAGTTTACGAGGCCAGTTTGGCAACTCAATGACTTTAAGGTTGAATTAAAACTTTTTTAATATATTTTTTGCCTCATATTTGGAAACTCACTACGAAGCGCATGCCGTTGTTTTTTCAAATTGAGTGCGAAAACAAGCTTTTTAGAAACAAAAAAGTTAGGCGACTTCTAAGTATTCTTTGAAAATGGAGAAAAGCGAGTTTCAAGTGCTAATTAAACACTATTTTTTACGTGGTCAAACTATTACGCAGACCGAAGACAAATTGAAAAAGTATTATGGTGATTTTGCGCCTTCTCATGGGATGGTACATAAGTGGTTCACTGAATTTCGTTGTGGACGTGCTACCACTAATGACGCGGAGCGCCCAGGAAGGCCGATTGAGGTAGTGACCTCAGACTAAGCAACAGTCGAAGCAATGGACTTCTACCGGGGAACGTGCCCCAAAGAAGGCAAAAACTGTTTGCTCGGCTGGTAAAGTAATGGCCACAGTCTTTTGGGACAGCCAAGGGGTTATTTACATCGATTTTTTGGATAAAGGTAAGACAATAACCGGAGCTTACTATACTGCATTGTTAGATAGATTCAATAAAAAGTTGATCAAGAAACGACCGCATCTAGCAAAGAAAAAAATTCTATTTCATCAGGATAATGCACCGGCCCACTCGTCTGCAATCGCAACATCTAAAATTGTCGAATTAATAATTATTAAAAATTATTGCTACACCCGCCGTATTCGCCAGATTTTGCCCCCTGTGACTTTTTCCTCTTCCCAAACATGAAGAAATGGCTTGGCGGGCAAAGATTTTCGTCAAACGAAGAGGTGGTAGCCGAAACTGAGGCCTATTTTTCAGGGTTTGACGAAAAATATTTTTTGATGGGTTGAAGAGGTTGGAACATCGCTGGACTAAGTGCGTAAAGTTGAAAGGAGATTATGTAGAAAAATAAAAAAATGTATATGTAAAAAGAGTGTTTCTTCTTTCCAAAGTCATGGACTTATCAAACCGCCCTCGTATACCTTACAGTGATATATAAAAGATGTTTATTTATAATAATAAATATTAATTGATTTTTGATAGATTGGTCCCAAATGACGCCGTAACGACAATAGATCGTAAGTACTTGTAAATAGGATAGGTATTTTTCATCCCGGAATATCGAGCTGTAAATCATGTAGACCGCGTGTAAAATCTATAAAGCATAATATATAGTGTTCCCTACTACTTTGTTACAAGATTTTCTCTTTTTAATTCATTATGTGCGTGTTGCGAAGCAATCAAGTGGTTTACCAGTTTAACAATATGTTGTAACCTCCAACACTTTATTAGTTTGTGTTGGTATTATATTATCATCATAATGGGAATGGGTTCGCGTTACTTGTAAATGGATGGCGAGTTCAGCAAACTACTGCCATCAACACCTGGGATGGTATCCAAGGCGGTGTTTACATAAAAGCAAGCAAAATATGGTATAACAGGTCCAGAAGATGTATGGGGTGTAGGAGAATTTGAGAGATAGAAACGTATCTATTATATTTTTTAATATATTAAGTAAGTAGATTCGAAGACAACCATGACATTAGGTACTGGTGTTTGCCATACTGGTGGTGTGATTTTCGTTTATTTGAGGATCATCATTTCGGCCGAATGAAGTCCACTGCTGGACACCGGCCTCCCCCAAAGATCACCATAATGACCGATATGGATGTGTTGTGAGCACATTGGGGGGTTTTGCCATAATCGCCACGCTTGGCAGGCGGGTTGGCGATCGCTGCTGCCCATCCTCCGGCTAATCCCTTAGTCGACCTTTACGACACCCATGGGTGGAGATGGGGTGGTGGCATTCTGAGCCGGCACCACAAGGTAAATCCTACTTATTAGTTCTGGAGCTATTCTGTTCATTTTTACCTGTCATCTGACTGAATATGGGATGAGAGCCCTCTTACTTATTTTTAAGATTTTATCAAGTAGAAGTTTTTATTTTTATTGCACGTTTTACTTGGTTTGGAGCTAACTACTTTTTACAATGACTAGCCGAAGTATAGTAGGTAATTATTTAAACAAAGCTTTGAAAAATAACATTAGATTTTTATTGAATCTTGATTAAGTGACCCCCATTACCACCTTTTCCTCTATACCAGCTGTAAGAAAAATAATAATTCTAAGCTGTCTCTTATTAATAAATTAGTCTCGGTGAGCGAGCTTTGAGCTATCTCAAAGCCAAAGCATTAACTGACAAGGCTAAATGAGAGATTTGCTAAAGAGCTCAGCGAACCGAATTAGCCACTATCTTCTTTAATCTGTGGCTACGTAGGCTTACGTAGCTAGGTACTGAAAGTTAGAAGTTTGTAGCTAAATATATGAAGATATCTGAAACATGATGTTCAGTGAGGCTTGTAGATTAGGAATCATGCCTAACGATCGAGGCTATAAAATCAATTCAATAAAAGTAATTCTATACCCCAATATGGTATCTACGTAAAGGACCATTTTACAACGCGAATATCAAATGCAGGATGCGGATGTGGATGCAGAATGCAGGAGCCTGGAAGCCAAGTTTGCAATGCCAAATTTTCACCACAGATTACCTAATAGTTACTACAGAACTTAATAGTTACTAATTATGGATGAAATAACTTGTACAAAAGTAAGGAATAGCACGAACCCATCTCTAAGTATGTGTAAGTGTCGTAAAAGGCGACTATTAGCTGGAGGATGGGCAACAGCGTTCTTCGAGTACATTAAAGACTCAACTGCGATCACCAACCCGCCTGCCAAGCGTGGTGATTATAGTAAAATCCCCCAGTGAGCTCACAACTAACCCAGACAATTCGTTGTGCCTGGCCTGTGTCCAGCAGTGGACTTTATTCGGCAGAAATGGTAAAAATGGTGAGGTGAAGAAAATATTAGTAATGTCTTAGGTTTTCGCGATTATTACACATTATATTATAAAATATTAATCGATCATGTCTCAAGAGGGCACGGTTGAAACTATGAAACGCAAATCATTCCTATTGTAGAATAAAAGCGGGAGAAAAATCAGTCTTTTTTTCAAGTTTATAACTGCGTTTCCCGCCCCTGCCGTAAGGAATTATAAGGGGTGACAATTAGGACGGAATATCACTGAAATTGCGATGAGTTTTGATTGATAACGCCTCCCCTCACTGTCTGTGTAGCGGTGTGATGATAGGTAGGTACTTACTTAGGTAACTTTTAGTTACAGATAAAGTTCCAAGGAGTTGTTGAAGTGACTGTGCAGATACGAATATAATTTAAATCGTTGCGTAAATCTGGGTATAGCCTTGCGAGTTCTGGTGCGTCCCGGAACACCCGCGACGCAGCTGTATTTTTACCGTCTTCACCACTCAACTGCTGAGATTTTGGACTACATATGGAAGACACAATAATATTCGGTATTTACCTATGAAATTAATATATAAACCTTACGAAATATAGTATAGTTTTTTTTTTTTTGTAAATTTAAACACTCATGCAATCGATGCATCTTTGCCAACACAGTGGCAGTTTATCGAAGCCCTTATTAAAGAAGCCAGATGGACGGAAGGCGACAAACTCTGCAAAGGCATTTTTTAGAGCCCTTCGGGTATTGATTGTTTTTCCCGCCAAAATGTTATCCTTATTCTGGAAAAAGTATAAGTCTGTAGGCGCAAGGTCGAGGAGAGTACGGCGAATGACGGAGAGCTTCCAATCCCAGGTCTTGTAGCTTGGTCGCCATCAGTTGTGCAGTATGGGGTCAGTGGGGACAGTGACCATCACTTTCTGGGAATCATTTTTCGTTTAGGGCATTGATTAGGTGCTATACACTGATCTAACCAACTTGTTGAGCGGTTTCGATTGTCAAACAGAATCCATCTTTCGTCGCAGGTAACAATACGGTTCAAAATTCCTTCGTTTCTGTACCTGTTGAGAAGCGCAAAACAGGCCTCGACGCACACGTTGCGCTGATGATCGTTAATTGATTCGCGGGGCACCCATGTGTCAAGCTTTTCTACATTGCCAATTTGACGCAAATAGGCCAATGTTTTGATGCTAACGGCGAACGCTGCAGCTGCTGCTAATTCAGTCGTAGATTGAGTATCATCAGCTACCACAATTGCCTCTAATTCGTCATTGTCTACCAGTTTTCGGACGACCACGGGGTTCATTTTTCAGATCGACTTTCCAGAACCGAAGTAGACAAACTAATAACGGTTTTGCGTTTGTTTGTAGTAAGTATTCGCTCCGTAAACGTCGTTGATGTTGCATGCCGCTTGTGCCTCGTTGCTGCCACGATGGTGCTCACATTCCATAATTACTTGTTACTACATACTACATTCAACGTATCCATGACGACGAAAAAATTTAAACGTGATGAAAACATGTCACATCAATACACATAAGACTGATTTTGAATAATGAAAATAAAATCATTGAAAATGGAATTAGTAGTCAAACAATTGTTTGTTATTTGAAATGGCCAGTACCGCAGAACGGCAATTTCATATTCCTATTATACCGGTACGGTCAAGAAGGTAAAACCAAGACACGTTACTGTATTTGTATTTCATCAGTAAGTTGCCATTTGATAAACTACACCACCACTAGCTTATAAAATGAGAGCACGCGCCTGAGTAACTAACGGCCGAATACTCAAACGCCATTTAACGTTAAGTCCCCGCTTAAACAATTTGAGCCGCCCGGTTTTGTACCAAAAACAGGTTTCTCGAATAGTTAAAACGGGGACTTAACGTTAAATGGCGTTTGAGTATTCGGCCAATAGTGTGTCATACGGCCGAATATAATAATCGATCTAAACCAAAATCTTTGGATTTCGGATTACAGATATGTCTAATTTTTGTGTTAAATGTATCGTATAATCGTAACACAACAACGGATGATTTTCAAAATCTTAAATCTGCAGTATTTGGATTACATTGATTACTAATTTATTACGGCGCCACCGTATGCAGGACACTTGAGTGAGCTTGACATAGGTACTTAATCTGCCGGGCCACGAAAATAGTATATATGCTGTTCTCGTGGCCCATCAAAAAGCGGATGCAGGTAACATGGCGGAGTTTTTAGTGGGTGCAAGCCCCACATAACCACGCAGTCTCCCCAGACGGCGTGGCATGCGTTAGGCATTTTCTCCGCCAAAAAAAAGGTAGTTAATCTACCAGACTACTACCACCAATGATATTATATATTAAGAGAAGTAGATATGTTACATGAGCGTCAAAAGTAAGAACTAAAACTCCCCCAATTGTAGCACCTCGCAATCAGACGCTCAAAACAGGATAACGAGCACACACTGTCACAATCTGTATTGTTCTATATAATTAAATAATAACAAAGCAGTCGTGCGTCTATAGAAAATGCACAAACTGCCAAGCAAAATTAATAAAGAACAAGGTATGTCATGGCACATGTGAGTAACAAACTATATAAAATATTTGCATAAAAATACTAAATAATAAAAATACAATTGCCATGGAAAAAAAAATTCAAATGTCACAATCGATTCTCCTGTGCAAACGCAGTGGCAGTTTAACGGTGCCCTTTTTTAAGAAACCAGATGGACGGGAGGCGACTCTCTCTTCAAAGGCATTTTGTGAAGCATGCAAAACGAAAGTAAATAAATGGCTTAGATACCTAATTAGAATATAACAAAATCTCAGGTTTCCTGGAAATTACTTAAGATTTTTACTACATATCATATTCATATCGGCAATTTATACGTCCACTGCTGAACAAAAGCCTCCCCCATAGATTTTCACCACTTTGTCATCATTCTGGGGGGTATTTGCCAATACTCACCACGCTTGGCAGGCGGGTTGGTGAGCGCAGTATGGCTACCGTTTCACAGAAGGCACGCTGCTGCCCATCCCTCTGGTTTAGATACCCTTAGTCGGGAGGAGATCTCCCGTGGATGTCGTAAAAGGCGACTGTGCGAGTGGTGCTATATTCTTAATCCGGACACCACACGGAATATTTATTACACCTAACTATTTTATTTTACTTTACTACACACTGTATTATTGTACAGTGTACATACCCATTTACTTTTATTTCTTGTTGATATTATAAGTTCTAGTAAATTAATTACTATATGATGTGATTGTGATAGGGAGTTCTCTGTTCTGGTTTCTTAAAATACAGGCTACAACTTAGTTATAAGCGCCAGTTCCCCACGATCATTTTATTAATTTATATTTTGTCTGTGAATTTGTCTAAAGTATCTAATAAGCATCATTAAGTTTAAAGTAAGTATCGTTTAAAGATTTTATTTGTGGAAGAGATAAGAAACGGTTTCTTTTTATTACATTATCATAAATCAACGCCTTTAGAATTACACGATGACATCAGATCTGTTGAACTGTCTATTCTCTTGGAAGTTGGAACAAAACAGTTATACTCCGTGAAGTGTATCTGCCTGGTCCCTTAGAATGCTATAGGTTGATTTAGATATACGTAGTACTGTCTTTCGTCGGTCGAATTATATAGGTACGGTGCTTTGGCGCCAAGCCAGCAGGCGGCGCCAGAAATTTCACGGCTTCTCATAGCTCGGCTCTTCATATTGTTCGAGAGTCAACCCAGATAATATAACTTTATTTTTTATTTCCGCTTTAAATATATTCTTGTTGTGGTTATCTTAACTCCTTTACACATATTTGATAGTTCAATGGTTGTGCCATCGCTACATCGGTCACAGTGTATATAGTTATGTTAAGTTATAAGCATGATATTACACAAGATTCTAAATTTATATCATAAGAAGACAATATTATGTTAGTTTAAAAAAGCTTTTGGCCTTACAAACTAAGTAACTATTTACCATACCAGATATAGGACGTCCACTGCTGAAAAAATGGGTCCACCATAGCTTCCACAATTGTGTCATAATTTTGGGGGAAGCCTGCCAGTACAGTAAACGTGGTTAACGTTTGACAGGTGGTTTGGTGAGCGCAGCATGACTATATTTCATAGATAGAAGGGACGCTACTGCCGATGTCTCTTATTTAGAGTGCCTTAGTTGCCTTTCACAACATCCACGGGAAGATATGCGAGTAGTGCTATATTCTTAATTCAGACACCACACGATTTAAATCTTTGCCACACTGAAGATACTATTATCTTACTAATATTGTAAATGTGAACATTTGTATGTTAGGAATAGGATGTACCCCGTCCACCGAGTCGGAGAGGGTGGGTAGTGGGTGCTGCCCAATTTCGGGTGACCAAGCGAGGAAGTTCGCCGTCTCTGCGGGGCGTCGTGCGGTCCGTGGTCCTCTACAGGGCGCCTGTATGGTCATCCCGGCTGTCAGGCGTCCAGCGCTGCAGAAACAAACTTCACAATATGTAGCGCAGAGTGGCTATACGAACGCACGGGGATACAGGACAGTGTCCTACGAGGCGGCAACTCTCCTGGCACGCTTTCCGCCTTTCGACATCCAGGCGGAGACGGATGCGTGGGTCTACGACCAGACACGCTCCCTCCGCAAAAGCGGGGAAAGCGTGCTTTCAGGGGCGTTCGACAGGCGGCTGGCTCGACGGCGCGCACTCGAGATGTGGCGACATCGCCTACGGTTGCAGTTTGCGACCAAGTGCGTCGTCGAGGCCATGCAGCCGCTGTTCGGAGCCTGGCTCAGAAGTAGCGAGCGCGTCACCTACAGTCTAACGCAGGTATTCACCGGCCATGGTTGTTTCGGTCATACCTGCACAGAATAGGACGCGAGGTTACGGCACAGTGCCACCATTGTGGAAGTGCAGCCATTGGGGTGCAGTGGTCTCCACCAATGAAAAATAAATAAATAAAGAAGGTATATATAAATATCTAATTACTCAAAATAAAACAAAAAAATTACCTAAGGACCTAAAAAATAAAGGTCGATCTTTGCCTATTTTTCTCATGGAATAGGATATAGGGCTACGTTATATTGCGTTAGAAAAATCGTTTAAAATTTTAATAAATACCCTCGCAGGCAAAGTCGTGGGTAACAAACAGCTTGTATAATATGAAAAGATTTAAATTGCTGCCATTCTAAAAAAGTACGGTGAAAAAAAGCTTCTAAAATCATATTTTAAAACGCTTTTAAGATCATTATTCTATCAAGACTTACCACTTCTAATTAAATTAAATGAGGGCGTTCACAGGTCGTTCTCATTAGGCTAATTATTAATAGGATTTCAATTGGGGCAAGCCCAATATCGGGAAAATTAAAACGCAGCGTTTCATTAAGAAATAAAAACTTTTATTATTATCAGTTCAAATATCGTATTTACATTCTTTTAAACGAGTAAAAGCACATTGTTTATACATTACAAAAAAATATTAAAAAAACCGTAACTAAATCAGTAGCAGGACAATTTCGTGATAAGTAAAATAATAAAACATATATAATCGATCATAACCTATGATAGTTAAAATTAAAATAAATCTCATAACTTCCGTGTACTTCGGAACTCACACAATCGGCAATGGCAACTCGTATAGGACTGTCGTAACTAAGAAACCGTAAGAACTAACTGATTATTTAATAATACCTATATACAATTCGTTCGCAACGAACGTGGGCCCCACGGCCCAAGTCAGTTCATCGTACAAATGCAAATTATTATGTATACAATAGAATTTCCACTATTCTCCATATAAATGCTCGGCGTAATCTCGTATCGTACACTATGTTACAGACGCGGGGCGCCGGTGCCTCACTCAACGGGTGAATTATTTACTTTGCATCCCTTACTAACAAGAGCTGCGAGTGTAGCTGAACCACAAGTGTAGTACACTTTCATTAAAAAGATGATCTTATTTGTTTAGGTGATTGATTTGAAAATAGTACCAAAAACGAAACGCGATATGATGAGTATAATTTTATATCCGAGAGAACTTATAGAGGGTTGCGTCAAATCACATCCACAAAAAACATCGATAAACAACAGTAATACCTAATTTTAACAATCAAATTTCAACAATCATGAATAATCGATGGTTGAAGCAACCCTACTTCATAACTCACGGGAACATATTTCTACCACATTCGCTTTTCAGCTTCACAACGCAGCTCCCCCTATATTACATACAATAAAACTCAACAAATCATATACACTGAAAATATTGCATTTCACATACTATACAATTTACGTACTATTGGTGTTCGGAACCGATTTATTAATTAACTACTCAACAGCGCCAGAGGCGGTTCTCCAATTTGTGACGTAACATTTTTGTGCTCAATTTTGTTTAATTTCTCAGTCAGTCCCGTGCGGTTCTCGGTGAAGAATAGACTACCACCCATGGGTGTCGTAAAAGGCGACTAAGGGTTGATATCAAGAGGGCCCACCACTCCACCCAGCTCCAACAACATACTGAGATCCCCAATCGATCTTTCAAGAGGTGATTATGGCAATATCTATCACCGCTCATTGTTGTGGTCATTGGGAGGCCTATATTCAGCTGTGGCCGGCGGCTGATGTGTGTGTCCGCCCCCGGCGCTGTTAACGTCTCTAAAGCTCGGTAAGGACTACACTAAGTTGATCTATGCTCACTAGTGTATTTTTTATCCGAGCACACTGACAACTCGATTCTACTGTTACTTAAAATCGATTTTGTCTTGTATTTTGGCAGTGCTTTCAGTGCGATTCAATTGTTATAAGGCTTATTCGCTTAGTCTTAGCAGTAGGTAACATTAATTGATTTTTATTGCTATCCGTTACCAGAAAAATTTATATACAGAATTGTTTTACCCCACTTTCAGACTAGCATTAGTTTTAAGACTACATACAAAATGACTTTTAATGCGATTCTAGTTTTGATCTATAAACCTGGACACTATGAAGCGTTTATTATAATGGTTGGCACAATTTGCGTTCAAGTTTCCGTAGGACTAAAATTTATTTAGAAATCACAGATAACTTCGAATTGTCGCTAACTACACAAGACATAGAGAAATCGCGTATACATTTCGTCTGGTTTACTCTTCAAGTTGCCAATGCGCCGGTCCTACGTTACTTAACACCGCGCTCCTAACCTTACGTGGTGGGGGACCACTAACAATTTACTAAACTGGTTAATTTCACTAGTTTTTAGTCTAGACGGAACCTACCTTCCATCATCTCTACCTCGCCTAGCTCAGAACATAGATTAGCATAGTACTTATAAATCGTCGAATTTCCTATCACGTTACAATTTACAGCAGGACGGTCCCACACTTGATTATATTTGAGATCTGCGAAGACATTAAATAATTTTGGTTATAGATTATCTCCGTTCAATTCACATCGTATCACTGGAAGCGGTCCATCGCTCGCTCGCGGCTGCGCAGGCGTCGCTGCGGACGGCTGACGCAATGGAAGCACGCACAGGCCACGCTGGTACCGCTTACACACCTCCTCGCCCTCTAACTTTACTATTTGAGCACCGTGGAAGGAATGTGTGCATAAGATTTCGATAAACGCCAAGATCTATCAATGTAAGAGCTACCATGAGTTATGATGACTCGTTTCGCTCGATCGTAATAAACATCTTAAAATAGCAATGAACTATAATATGATTTATTTACTCATCAATGAGAATTCCATCGTAAACTCATGGTAAAGCTCAGTGATCATTTTTCATAAGACTGCATTAGAGTTAACTTCATCGACAATTATTCCTTAATAAATATAAATAAACATCTTCAAAATTTTTACCAAATTATGAGCATATATTTCCAGCATAAAAAATCTTTTAAAATAATACGTTATACTCTTCTCAATTATAGATATACATGGCACACTGCTCTGTTTATATATTTATAGTTATATTTCATACACTCGTTACCTATCAGTTTACCTTGTCACCATAGAATAATTGAATTATATGGATGGATATTCCGTTGGAAGCTTAACAAGCACTAATACAATAATAGAAAGGACAAAGGAATCGATGGACGAACAAATAATGATGGTTGAATTCAACTGAATACTGTCGCCGGCATTCGATGCCCATTCGAACATTTTTTTATCTAGACGAGAGAATTATCACGAAATGTTGGTCCGACGGAGCGAGTCAACCGAATTGGACGCCTCCTGGTGAAGTATAGGAATCGCGGCGCATGCGCCGGGCAGAACGTAAAAAGCGTAATCGATTCGACTAGAGAGCTCGTCGGCTGGGTCTCACTTGATGGTCGCATGCCGCGTTTCAGGGTGCAGGCATACGCCCTCCACTGTGAATATTGATACCTCTGCAAACAAATAGACAATGGTCTTGAAAATGTTGTAGTTGTGAAGTTGATAAAATAATCATTAGGGTTGCGAATAAAATGCGCTAAATTCGGTGAAAATCTTTTAGTTTTGTTCAGTGAAAGATGGTTTTATATAACATTATTTTAAGTATATACAAGGCTTGGAAATAGGTTGCTCAGAATGTGTTAAAGAAACTATTGCAACTTTAAAAAGTATGTTAAAAATGTTTCATAATTTTTTAAATCGTTTTTAGTATGACAAAATATTATGTCAAGTCGGCTAACTGCGCTAGCGTTACCTTCCCATGGCAACATAATAAGTCAGTAACTTAAATTTTTATATATTATATTTTTTCAGACTTAATGAAAATCGTTCCGCGTGTTTTTGTGCACAGTAAAAATAATGTTGTATACTTTTTTATATCAATGTGTATTGTAAATTATTTATCAAAGCTATAAGTTATAGGATTTGAGAAAGTGGATACGTGTCATTAGTGTCAGTGTCGTTGTCATTGTGGTAATAATGAAGTTCTTATTTTGATATCAAAATAGCTTTCAGAACGCGTATTAATTGAGGTATCGATTTCAAGAAATATTAATTGTATAAATAAAGAAATAATTTTAGGTTAAATTGAATAACCATTGGTAATTCTTAAATTTTCGCGGGTTGAATACATGATTTTAATACAGTATCAGGTCTATTTGTGCACCGGCTAATATCAAATTAATATTTTGACCAACGTCAACGTTTCGATCAAGTTGACCGTAGAATTGGCTGACTGGCTAGATTGCCGGTTAAGAATACACCACCCCGTCTTATCCCGTGGGTGTCGTGAAAGGCGATTGTGGGATTAGCCGGCGAAGTGGCAGCCGGGTCCTTCGAGTATTTATAATCTAACTGCGACCGCCAACCCGTCCGCCAAGCCTGGCGATTGTGGTAAAACCGCCCAACGAGCACAACACAAACCCATACATACAGGTCGTTGTGACAATCTTTGAGGGAGGCGTCAGTCCAGCATTGGACGTTTTTCTGCTGAAATGATGATGTTGATTGTAGAATGAGTAGTCTACCCGCGACCACAGTTTCAATTCGATTCCCGCACGCAACAAATATTTGTATGATCTGCAGGTAGTTGTTCCGGGTCTGGGTGTATGGTATGTGGAATTCATGTCTGTAAACGCACCCACGACACAGGAGAAATCTCAATGAGGGGCAACGTTTGCTCAAATAAAAAAAAAATGCTAGGTTCGTCAATTTTTTTTTTTTTTTTTTTTAATAAACGTTGCCCCACACTAGGATTTCTCCTGTGTCGTGGGTGCGTTTACAGACATGAATTCCACATACAATACACCCAGACCCGGAACAACTACCTGCAAATCATACAAATATTTGTTCCGTGCGGGAATCGAACCCACGACCCGGAGCGCAGCAGTCGACTGTATCAGCCACTGCACCAACCGTGCCGTCCAAATAAAAATATGATGTTGACATTAATCTGTGGTTTGTGTTCGTGCTAGGTTAGCGCTCACCGTCGGGCAGGTCGCGCAGGCGCGGCGGCAGCTCGGCGAAGTAGTTGTGGTGCAGCGCCTTGTGCGCCGGCAGGCGGCGCGCGGGGTCGGGCTGCAGCAGCGCGGCGGCCAGGCGCTCGGCGTCGCGGCCCGCGTCGCGCAGGCGCGGGAAGGCGGCGCCCAGCGCGCGCGCGCCCGCCGCGCCCCAGCGCAGCACGTGCGCGCGCAGCCCCGGCAGGCGCGACACGCCCGACCAGCTGTCCTCCGTCGGCGTGCCCACCACCTGCGAGGAAACCGCAGCAGCGTCCCTTATGTACTGTTTTCGTACTTCATCAGCCCATTACTATCCCACTGCTGGGCACGGGATTTAGTCCACCACGCTGGCCTAGTGCGGGTTGGCGGACTACAGTCACCATTGAGTACATTTTGAAAGCCCCTCAAGTGTGTAGGTTTCATCACGATGTTTTCCTTATTTATTTATTCTTTATTGTACACAAGTATTTCAATTTTAAACAATAAATACAACTTTTGTGTACTAAAGCGAGCTTTACTCAGAAGCTTTTCTACCAGAAAAACCTTAACCACTAATGTGTGAATATCAAATAATATATAATTAATGAATTTTTCATCATTATGATATAATGAAGTGATAATCAAATCCTAATCGGCACATGAATCCGAACAGTCTGAGGTCCGGACCGGAATCGTACTACTTCTACAACTACTAGGCTTAACATGACATATTATTGCATCTATTTATTCTTAGACAAAATTTTATATGATACTATTAATAAACGATTCCTTGTGGTGTCCTGATTAAAAATATAGCATCACGTGGATTCCACACAAAACGACAAATGAACTGTAAGTGAGAGGAATGTGTAATAGCGTCCCTTATGTGGAACAGCAAACATTCTGCGCTCACCAACCCGCCTGCGAAGCGTAGTGATTACTAGCAAATTCCCCCTAAATGACGAAACAATTGTGAAAACCTATGGGGGAGGCATTCTTTCTGCGGTAGAAGTTTTTTGGCTGATATGATAACTCCGAAATATAGACCGGACAACCTTACGGAAATACCTAAAATGCCACTAACAGAAAACAGGCAAGCAAATGGAAAAGTAATCCATATTGGAACAATATATTCATACTCAATGATCGATAAGAAAACACTAATAATATTTTGATATATATAGAACTAAATATGTTCCATGTAAAGCCTGACAAATAGACCACCCCTTTTTTATTGATATCCAGTGGAAATTCTACATGGAACTTCCTTCACCCTGGGAAATGGCGAAGGGGTATGACTCCTACCGGCTAAAACCACTGGCGCGGTCATCTTCGGCACCGAACGGGGGCTCCAGGTACTCGTAAGATCACACTAGAGCCGTCCATTGGTGCCACGCCTTTAGGAACATCACGGAAGGGATGACTGTAAAGCGGTCACCCCCTCTAGCGGAGGGAAGGCGACTGTAAAAAGGCAGGCACTTCTCGGGGAGGATTGTAAAGGATCCCCCCAAGCCTCGCGTTGCGCTGTGCTGCGCACACGGCGGCACGTGGCCACGTGCGCATCACCGTCTTCCCGGGGGTAAATAGACCACTTATGCGTGTCATAAAAACGTCCAAGAGTTAATATCAAAAGGATGCCTAGGCACAAAATCCTCCGGCACCACGATTAGCTAAAAACAGCGACAGCAGGCGCGACATCGGCTATCGCGCAGCCAAGGATCTTTGAGCATCCCCCAGAGTGTGCGTCAGAGATCTTCGACTGTTTAATCGCTATCGGCAAATACGTAATACCAAAATGACGTTTGACCGCAGGGGTACAATTACTTAAGCTCAAACATCCACACATCCTTGAATACAGAATCTAAATAACGGTGTAAAACCAATTCGGTATTCGCTGAGACATGATTGAAGCTATTCAAGGACACGTTGCAGAAGGTAAGCCACGAGGACCAGTCTTAGCGAATACCAAATTGGGTTATCACCGTTATTTCAATTCTTTATTGAAGGATGTATGGATGTTTGAGCTTAAGGAATTTCACCCCAGCGTCTGCGCGAATTAGGCCTGTCACAAACCGTCTGCGACATCCGTAATCAGGCCACCGTATGCTAATAACAACATACTGTGATCACTAATCCGCCTACCAAGTGTGATAATTACGACAATATCCTCCTTTAACCGCTGATTAAGAAGCCTGGTGGACGTTTACCGGCTGATGTGATAACAAAACATTGAACAATAAAATGTTATCATAGGATGACTGGTTAAACAAGTGACATATTCAAGCACGTAATCATTTATAGCCGTCATTTAAAAATGTAAATAAAAATATAACCACAACGATAAAGCTCATAAAAATATAGGCAACATTTTTTTTATATACATGGTGTCCATTAATTAGCACGACATACTGCAGGAGGTGAGAGCTTGGGTCAATACCTACCAAAAAAACACAATATATGTTCATCAAAATCTTACGGATTTACAGTAGTACAAAATTTTCCGAAATATCGAAAAATCTCTACCTTGACACAGATTTTTAAGCATCTCTAATGAAAAATTCCTTTTCTAGTTTTTATTTTTACCTCAAATTATTTGTGAATTATTACTTTACTCATTGATAAGTCTTTATTCTATTAAAAACTAAAATGTTTTCAAGAAATTCAAATTTTACAGTACAATTTTCTTATCGCTGAACTTTTATACTACTGTAAATCCGGAAGATTTTGCTGAACATATATTGTTTTTTTTTTTTGGTAGGTATTGACCCAAGCTCTCACCCCCTGCAGTATGTCGTGCTATTTACTGGACACCCTGTATATATACCACTACGTTCTCAAACAAGCATATGTTCACCTGATGATAAGCGGTTACCGTAACCATGCAACACCAGCGGTATCATTCGCGCAATGCCGACCCTAAAATTAAAAAACCATGGGCACCCTGCGTGAGCTCACCTGACAGCCGACCTTTGCGATAAACATGATTGTAACCTACCTAATTGTAATAAAAGTTCATAAAAAAACTATTATCTAATTGTTTTTCCCTTCATACTTTATTCAGTCCTTTTTTAGGGTTCCGAACGTCCGGACGAAAAACACTTCACTCGTGTGTCTGTCCGTCTGTCCCAGCTAATTTGCTCCGAATCTACTGGACCGATTAAGTTGAAATTTGGTACACGTGTCCGTCACTCACTCTGTCACTCGATTAACCAGAATCTAGAAACCAACCGACTGCTAGTTAAAACAAAATCAAACACTTCACTTTAGCACTTATCATCATCATCATGTCAGCCATTTATACGTCCACTGCTGAACAAAGGCCTCCTCCATAGATTCTACAACTGTGTCATCATTACGGGGGGTATTTGCCAATACTTACCAGGCTTGGCAGGCGGGTTGGTGAGCGCAGTATGGCTACCGGTTCACAAAAGGGACGCTGCTGCCCATCACTCTAGATACCCTTAGTCGCCTTTTACGACTTCCACGGGAGGAGATGGATGGATTAGCACTTATAATTTTGTACTTTATTTATATATACCTTACCTTAAATATTTTATCTAATTGGTCGTGCGTGTCCCGTACTCCCGGGAAAGTGGGTACTCCACACAGCATCTCCACAAATATACAGCCAACACCCCACATGTCCAACGACGTCGAATACTCCGTACTGCCCAGCAAAACGTCTGCACGGAAACATATACAATTTATGTAAATTAGTGTCCGTATATACAACATGGGGATGACCACGGAATGTAAAAAAATAAGTTGGAAATGTAATATAGGCGTGGCAAGCGCGCCACGAGTGTGATAGACAAGAATACTTCACTCGGACCCCGTACATTCAATCGTTTTTCGCTTAGAGCTATGACAAAAACTACTTAAAATGCCTTGTTGTGCCATCTTTGCGTGTAAAACGAAAAGTCAAACTTCAAGTGTGAAGCTAGGAGTAATTTTATTTCACAGGAAGCCAGAAATAATCGTATTCCTTTATTTTCGTAAAATACATTATAATTACAAAATTTTAAAGAGTTAATAGTGCAACAAACAATAAATTATACATTGCTTGTAAAATACGCAATCCATCCGCGCGTGTGCTAAGCTCACGTTTTACGTACCGAACGATAATACCACACTTCAGGCAGCGTTTAGGTACTTTTACTTACATTGGTATCGATAGCTAGTGTGATAGTGTGTGTACCAATACCTTATACCAGCCCCATATTCTACGTGCGTGTAGTTTGTGTGCTTTATTGCTTGTCCGTA
This sequence comes from Diloba caeruleocephala, assembly GCA_947459985.1. Taxonomy (NCBI): domain Eukaryota; kingdom Metazoa; phylum Arthropoda; class Insecta; order Lepidoptera; family Noctuidae; genus Diloba; species Diloba caeruleocephala. The sequence continues at coordinate 6,783,566 of OX381614.1, forward strand.
TTGGTTTTAGGTACGTAGGGTACGGCGGGGGTCAAGTGGGCACTAACTTTAATATAAATAAAAACAATTGCCTTTCCAACTTCTTTTATCTATTCAGTGGAGATCACCATGCAACAGTAAAATGATACCACGTATTCAATATTGGAATCATTACCGCACACAAAACAACAACAAAATTAACTAAATAATTTACGGCCGAATACTGAAACGCCAGTTATCATTCAGTGCTGCTTTAACCATTCGAGAAACTTGTTTTCTGTAGGAAACCGGGCTCAAATACAAATATATTTATTTCAAATAAAATAGAATAATAAATGGTCTTAAATGAAAACAAATAGGTTAAAGCGGGACTTAATATAAACTGGCGTTTCAGTATTCGGCCGTTTTAGTCACTCAGATCCAGATCTATATGAATAAAAAATATCCTGATAAACATATACATGTATAACATTAAAAATACTTAAATTGCTACTTCAAGCATCCCTTCGCCTAGATGAATGAGTGTAAGCAAACATATTTAATTTTGTATACAGTGAAATACCGCATTGTCGTATGCGTGGATGTGTTTGATGTCACGTTGACAAATTGAAGAAATGATGATGTGAGTAGAGGTATCAAAGTCAAAGTCAAAGTCAATTTTTTATTATTTCAAATAAACCAAATATTGGCACTTATGAAACGTCAGAATCTAAGTTGCACGGTTCCAAATAGTTGATCTCATGGAGAAGAGCCGGCAAGAAACTCCATGGATACTCTTTTAAAATAATTGAGATTACAATGTTGATTGATACACATTATTGTAATATATATACCGAGAAAAATGTAGGACAATGTGTAAAGATGGAACATACCACAATGAAATTATAATAATAAATTATTTGCCGTGGCAGTTAACGGCTGACCAGTCCCAACAAACGGCACTCGTTCACGAGCATGACGCATGCATCAGCATCGCTTAGCTCAACCATATTGTAGGGAACCGAACGACCCGATACACAACACCACCGTCAGCAAGACATTTTAGTGAGTATGACAGACCAATACAGCCAGGAAAAAGACAATCAATATAAGTACTAAAAATAACATCAATGGCTACATGATTCTCACACATTTACAGTTTCGTATGAATATTATAATATAATGTTACAAGAACAATATTAACAATAACTAATAGTCAATGTCATAATATTAAATATAAGAAACTAACATTAATAGAAATGAAATTTTAAATGAATTAGTTCAAGATAATGTCAAGTTATTGAATATAAGTAAATAACATAAAAAATTATGTAATTTCAACTGAGTCAAGTCAAATGTCACGGTATATAATGTCAATATGTATAAGTACTATTGTATACTTAACATCAAACAAAGTCATTACTGTTTTCAAGTATCTAATGAATTATTATTGACTTATTCTATTCATATACTTAAGTGAATACTTTATACATTATAATGTAATATAAAAGATTAAACAAAGTATATTATTATTCCTAAATATACATTGATTTATAATGCTAGTTGTATAACCCTGGCTAAACTATCAGGGATTACAGGCTTATGTTTGTTAAATTTCTGTACCTAGTTAAACTGAATCACGTACTCTAACATAATTGAAAAAGGATTGAGTGCCAGCACAATTTACTTTAGTTAGGGTCGTAGAAATGGAGTGCTGAATATAAAAATAAAGATAAATTACGACTCCTGACAACATTAAAAGTATATAAATCTAGGTACATAGTAGTTGTCGTTCAATTCATTCAATGGGCGGCTCTAGTGTGATCTTACGAGGACCTGGAGCTCCCTTTCGGTGCCGAAGATGACCGCTCCAGTAGTTTTAGCCGGTAGGAGTCCGGCATAACCCCTTGCCCTTCCCCGGGGTGGAGGAAGTTCCACTGACACCAAAAAAAATGGGTTAGCATGAACGCTTTGACGTATGGTAAGGTAAACGAACGTTGATGAGAGTGAATTTGGAATCTAAAATACAACTAGCCTAACTGCATTTCATTAACGTTTATGCAACAAACACAGTTTGTGTAATACACGGATATGAATAGTGTCTTCAATTTATATAAAAAAATGTGCATTTTCAATTCCAACTTCACTTACATTAGCGATACGTTTATGTTACTTACACGTCAAAAAATTCATGCTGGACCCACAGAACATATTCTTGAAGGATAACTGACACCATCGAAACTGTGTCAGGTGTAAGAGCGCTTACTTGGTATGCCCTATGAAATAATTCTACGCACGAAACGCGACCATGACGCAATAAGTTCATGTAAAAAAAAATACAATACTCGTTTGGTTTTATTCCACGCGGCATAGCGAGTAAGGGCCTTTCAATCAATCAACTCAACCTATCGCAATCCACTGCTGGGCACTGCCACACAAACGGAGCCCATATCATTAAAATAACAGTTTGTTTGTAACAACAGTGAGCGATAAAGATTAATTCATAAATGGCGACAGCTGTTTAAATGTTATCCATGTAACTTTATATGAAGAACAGACAAAGATAATCTTCATATGCGAAACTATTTCTGTAGTGCTCTGTTGTACACATATTGCTACACAAGAACGTACCACCACAAATAATATGGCACTTTTCTTATGATGGCTTCCCACGGCGCGTGTTATCATGCCGTCGGATGACAAAACGCGGTAATTGCAATGCTAACAACTTTCCAAATACAGCGTTTTGTCATGCGACAGCAGCGCTACGGGCATGGGGTGCAATTCCTTAAGTTCAGACATTTATACATCCTTGAATACAGAATTCGGTATTCGCTAAGAAATTATTGAAGCTATTCAAGGACACGTTGCAGAAGGTAAGTCATGAGGACCAGACTTAGCGAATACCAAATTTGTTTATCACCGTTATTTCAATTCTGTATTCAAGGATGTATGGATGTTTGAGCTTAGAGAATTGCACCCCTGTATACGAGCAAGCACGCGCCATCACAGGCGAGCCTATGCTGCTAGGAGGCGCGTGTTTCTACGGTCGCGGCTCATTGGCACGAGTACTGTGGGTAGCCACTATTAGCCAGCGTGACAGAATTACGGCTAACACCCGCCACACAGTTACAGTAAATTTTCAAGGAAAGCATTATCTAAATATAACCTCGGCTGTCACTTCTAATATTACTAAGTCGGTTACTAGAAAATCCCATAATGTTTCTGTTTTCTCCAGGAAGTTGTAATAGCTGACGAGAAAACATTAATCCTATTCTGCCGGCTTGAGCATCCGTTTGAAGCCATTGGAACAAAATCGCAACTTTGTTTATAAATCTTACTACTACATTATATATGCTTTTATACGTTGCTGAATTGTTAACTTATTAATTGCGAATTTTTAACTCTTAACAATAAAAGTAAAATATTTTATTTATTATACTCTTTATTGTACACCAATCGGTAAAAGATACAAAAACAGTAGCACCTAAAAGTATGTCTTAGAGTACAATGGGCGGCCTTATCGTACTCGTCGATTTCTTCCAGGCAACCTTAGGATGGAGAAATACTAAATAAATATGATGTGAAGAATGGGCAGGACCATCCTCCCGTGTTTTAATAACAACGTACTGCGATAACCAATCCGCCCGTCAAGAGCGGTGACGATAACAATGTCCCTATGAACCCTCATTGTTATGATCATTGGGAGGCCCATGTTCAGCAGTGGGCGTGGTATTTGTGTGCACTCGCGTTAGTGTGTGCGTGCGTCCGTATGTGTACTAGTGTGTGTGTGTGCGTTAGTGTGTGCGCGTGTGTGACAGAGAGTGTGTGTATGTCTGTGAGTGAGTGCGTGCGTGTTTGTGTGTGTGAGTGCGTGCGTGTTTGTGTGTGTGAGTGCGTGCGTGTTTGTGTGTGTGAGTGCGTGCGTGTTTGTGTGTGACCGTGAAATGCTAAATTATTTAAAAACACAACCACATTATTAAAAAAGAACATAAACTTATAAAAGAAAAGTGTCACAGAAATGAAATGATTTTTATTGTAGCAAGTCGGTTTCAAAAACCTCTTTCACTCGTCAAATAATTTGGATGAAGCCGGCATTTCCTACTAACTTCGTCTGAGAAGAGACGCCGAAACAAACTCAAAAGTCCACACGTATTTATTTATACAAAATTATTTGAGAAAAATGTAGGTGACGTCTGGAATGGTCTTTTGAAGGAAGGTCCATAGCTGTTTTGGGATGACATGTCCCGTCAGATGTCGAAATCATCTCATCGTGTAGCTCAACCCTATTTTAGGGAGCTAGCTCAACGACCCGTCGCAGAACAATGCCATCGGCATGACATTTGTGCAGGCGACAGGAATACTCAAAACCACCAGACAGACAAGTCTAAGTGTTTATAGCTAGCCTACATAGTACTAGCATTCACAATAATTTATTTTATTATCATCACATCAATGTTATAAAAATATTAAAATGTCAGCAATCATTCAATAAATGTCATAAAAAGAAATAATTATTCATTAAACTGTCATACAAGTGTCCATTTCAATGTGCAAATCCAATAACACGACTGTAAAAATATAATAAGTATGTTTGATTAGACTAATAACTTACCAGGTGGCCTATACCAGAGCGTGACAACTTCGTGTGAGTACGTATGGCTCGGCACAGACTTGGCTCGCGCCAGGCCGAAGTCCGCCAGCTTCAGCTCGCCGTGGGAACTTATTAATAGGTTCTGAGGTTTCACGTCCCTGTTCACATAAACAAGATAGTTATACTTATGGATATAACCTTCATAAAGAGGCCGAGGGGAACTTTGCCATTCAGTGGTGACAGCAAAACGGTCGTTATTCGATTACAAGGGGAGCGTAGTCCAGTTTATCGCCATTCCAAGCCGGGGCTGTAACTTAATATTTTCTAATAGAACCCGGATTATCTCTTGCCTTTACCCGACATGAGAATCGGACCAAAACTTACTCTCGTCTGATATTTAATGCACAAGAGACCTTCTGTGCCGAAAATATCGGCTTTAGGTTTGTTATCAAGAATGTGTAAATAAATCATTAGAATCATCATGCAAGCAAACGAGGAGATTTTTATTATTGCCGGCTCAGAATGCCACCACCCTATCTCCTCCCATGGGTGTCGTAAAAGTCGACTAAGGGATTAGCCGGAGGATGGGCAGCGGCGTCCTTCGAGTACAATAACAACTCAACTGCGATCGCCAACCCGCCTGCCAAGCGTGGCGATATGGCAAAACCCCCCAATGAGCCAACAATACATCCATATCGGTGGTTGTGGTGATCTTTGGGGGAGGCCTGTGTCCAGCAGTGGATTTCATTCGGCCGAAATGATGATTGCGAGCACGCAATAACACATTTTGAGTGTTTTGAGAGTTTTTTATACAATTAGCGTGGAGGAGTCATTCGCCTGCAATTGATTGTAATGCTACCCAGGACCAGACCTGCGTGCCCCATGCTGAGTCACCTCCAGAAATTAGTCAACTAGGGTCTTATGCCCAGCATTTCCACTGTTACAGTACCATTAAAAGTTTTCACCGGTGGTAGGTCTCTTATTGCAAGAGGCCTTCTAAGTAGGTACACACAATTACATATCAAGCTTTATTATCCAGTATTCGCTGACCTCACACTATAGCAAAAGCCCATAAAATACGAGATCAGCTTATACTGGATGTGTATAGCTTGATGTGTAGCCACTCCAGCGCCAAATAATCGCCGCTAAGCAGTAGTGTTTAAACTTTACGACATTTACTGTGCCCCGGATAGAAGGGCACTGTAACTAGTGAAATTACTGGGCATACAAGACTAAACAACTTTGTCTCGAGGTGACGAGCGCAGGCGTGACGATTAAATTTTTAAATAACGCACCCACGACAAAGGAGAAATCCTAGTGTGGGGCACTAGGATTTCTCCTGTGTCGTGGGTGCGTTTACAAACACAAATTCCACACACAATACACCCAGACCCGGAACAACTATCAGATCGATCAAATATTTGTTCCGTGCGGGAATCGAACCCACTGCGCAGTAGCCGACTGTATCAGCCACTGCACCAACCGTGCCGTCCTTATTCTTTTCAAACGAAATATTTAGACTGGACTTCTAAAACCATTCAGTTGTTGAGGTTTCTAATCTCGTTATATTACAACCATATAACCTAATATACTCGTTATTACAGAAGAAGCTTAGTTCATAATAAACAGTGAACGCGAACGCCAGTATTGTTTACTTTCGCACCGCGCAGACGCGATATTAAAATAAACGAGAAAGACCTAAGTTATGTGGTATGAAGATTCTTTTAAAACCCAGACGTCTAACTGAATGTTGGTCAAAACACTAGCAAGAAAACAGATTATAAATAAAAATTGTTCGTATCTTTCATAGTTTGGTTCATGGTGGCCTTCGACTTGACTTAACGACTACCATCCGATAATGACAATTATCGGCGCCGGTGATTTTATATGCCTTCCGAGGCATGTAAACGCTCAGCTCTAATACCACTATGCGGTCACCCATCCATAAACTGACCGCACCACCACCATTGCTTAACCTCACCGATTGTTCACAGGTCAGTGACTGTGAGTGAATAAAAATTGGTAGAATGCAAAAATAAATATTATCATCCAACACTACCAAGAAAATTACTAAGATTTGGTTTTGATCTCATAATAAAGTTATATTAGCGTATGCGTGTGCGCATTAGCGTGTTCAGACTTATTTTACAAATTTATCAAAATGGAACATGTTATATTGCGTTATGTTTAACTTATACAACGGTCACTGTAGTCACAGGGGTAACGGACCCTTACTGCAGTGCGTAAAATTAGTTTTAAACTATATTATCCTAAATGTCAGAATTCATTAAAAAGCTAAGCGAGTGCTGTGTTGGGATTGGTCAGCTTAATGCTGCCATGACAATTTAATCATAATTTGTTCTAAATATCAGGCTTGTTTGGTGTAGATTTTTCAAGTTTTATTTTTTTCTGCTACATTGTCCTCACATTACCTTTATGGTGAGACTAGTAATAAAAAACATTGTAACAATTATTTAGATTTATAACCATGGAGTTTCTTGCCCGTTCTTCTACATAAGAAATCAACATCTTGGAACGCGGCAACAAAAGTATTCGACTATTCATAAGTAGGCACTTAGGCAGTATATTTTTAATCGAATCTAGTCTTGCTTAGATTACATTACTTTTATACCAATTATTTAAAGAGCCTCAGTGTCCCACAGCAGTACAGAACCATTTGCATTAAATCATAGATCAACCATTTTGGTACACACGGCTACACATCAAGCCATTCAAATCCAGTTTAGTCTAAACCTCTCCTTGTAATGAAAGCCCATACAATGCGAGATCAGCTTATACTGGAAATCTATAACTATAATATGTAGCTGTGCGTACGTTGGGCTACATATAGCGAACATACCTGTGTAAAACTCTTCTCCTGTGACAGTAGGAGAGTCCTCGCAGTAACTGGAACATGTACAACCTAACGTTGTGGTGGTTCAGCCCGCCAGGATGCCTCTCCATGTATTGTGATAAATCCGTGTCCTGGACAAGAAAACGGTTACATAAGTATTGTTGTTGAATTTTACGTTACTAAAACAGTGATTTAAATTTAAACTGAAATTCAATTCATTTCATGTTGCTCCGTGAAATAAAACGGCCATCAACATAGCTGCTGGTCTAATCCAATCTATCTTCCGGAAATTGCGATCACTACCTTCTTCTATACTATATAGCGACTGTACTGTATTTTTTCTTTAAGATTAATAATAGCCTTTTAGTATTATAAGCATATTATTTAAGGGAATTACTATAAATATCTTAAGATTGAGGCAGGTATTTTAAACACCTGTTCACAGTTCACAGTTTGGACTTTTACCATTAAAACTTCGGTAATCTTAGTTTTTACTGGAAAATCTTGCGATTTACAGTAGTTCGAGCTATTACAGAAACATATACACTGATTAATCTTCGAAGGTGAAGCATCTAAATTTACTCATTGTAGTTTCGTAGCTGTATACTCCAACTCCAACAAGGCCACGATAGTATATCTTTCCGAAGATTTGCGTAAATGGTACAAACATACAGGTCAATTGTGTTGTGATGGCACTCAAATCATATCTTTGGAACGAGAGCAGAGACAACGCTACATGACCGATGAGTTAAGCTATAAAATGAGACCAAACGTCTGGCGGACGCCTGTCAATAGTTCCACCGCAGAATAATCTTCCTGTACTTGTTATAAAGGCAAGGACTAGCAATATCAAAAGAAGTTGGGTATTTGCTCGATCGTACGGTAAGCAAAGCAAACGCCAGGAACATGTCACGATGAAATATACATAGGCGGGAAGCGTCTTTCATTGAACATTTAGTCAGGACTTTCTTATGCAATACAATTATTTAAATACAAGAATTGGAAGTGTCGTGTACAATATAAAAGTGAAACTTGACGTGAAGTCTCAAATCAAACAAAAAGCAGATTCACTGATGATGTCAGGCTAGTCATTTTAGTTTCACTTTCAAGTCCTAGCACAAAGACGAATTTAGAGGTAATAAAAACGCTGAAGTAAAAACAGAAACCTATTAAAATCGAAGTGCGTCATACTCAAGAAAAGACTACAAAATAGGTCATTATACACATAAAAAGTCATCACCATCAGCATAATCGTGTGATATCCAATGGTAATCGAAACCAATTTCAATTTATATTAAAAACGAAATCGAGAAAGAAACATCAAATGAAATGGGATTGGATCGCATCTAAATTACGTGAACAGACTGCTGGCTCGAGATATTTGTATTTTATTGATATAGTATTATTTTCAAGATATCAATGAACAACAAAGTGAATGTATAATTATCATAACTACTAGATTCCCCGTCAAAAAATTTCTTCTTACTCGTGCGAGGTGTACGTTCATCATTTCGGCCGAATGAAGTCCACTGCTGGACACAGGCCTCCCCCAAAGATCACCACAACGACCGATATGGGTATGTTGTGGGCTCATTGGGGGATTTTGCCATAATCGCCACGCTTGGCAGACGGGTTGGCGATCGCAGTTGATTTGTTAATGTAATCGAAGGAAGCTGCTGCCCATCCTCCGGCTAATCCCATAGTCGACTTTTACGACACCCACGGGAGGAAATGGGGTGGTGGTATTCTGAACCGGCACCACACGGCTACGTGTACAGGCCACAGGTGTACGTTACTTAAACGCAATGATCAAATCTTGATAATTCCGTAGTAGACTTAGGCAATGATCGGATGTTGATAATTCCGTAGTAGACTTACGCAAGGATCGGATGTTGATAATTCCGTAGTAGACTTACGCAATGATCGGATATTGATAATTCCGTAGTAGACTTACGCAATGATCGGATGTTGATAATTCAATGCATGAAGTAATGTTAATGAATTGCTCGTACATATCCTTACCAAAAATCTGATTTACGCATGTCTTGGCACATCCGAATCTCTGATACGTTATAATGTATGTCAGTGGGAATCCAGCATCAATCAGAAGCAGCAGTACAACACAACACAATCATGACGCACGCGCCGCGAACTGTGCACTGCTTCGTCGTATAAGTCGTGATTTTGATGTTGTGTTTCGTACGGTGATGAGTAACGGAAGCCCAACACCCAAAAATATAGCAGGCACGACATGCGGCCTTCCAGGAAAAGTGCATGTCTTTCTAACAGTCGGCAGCAGATCGGGTACTTCTCTGGTATTTTGGATGTATATGGGCGTCGGCGATCGCTTAGGTGACTCTCAAAAAATGTTCGTAATTACTAGCTCCATACAACTAGAGCGTAATTCTGAGCTAAATGCCGAAGTAGGCTGTTATTGAACTAGCCAATCCATCCTTTGTCTGAACCTCGGGCAGCGGCAGGTTGATCGCGTGCCATCAATGAGCGGCTCCGGTGCGTTCGTGAAAACCTGTAGACCCCTTCAGTGGCGAAGATGGGTGGTTTTAGCCGGCATTAGTCTGGCACACCCCAATGCCGTGTGGTGCCGGCTACGAATAGCACCAACCCATCTCATCCCGTGGGTGTCGTAAAAGCCGACTAAGGGATTAGATGGAGGATGGGCAGCAGCGTCCTTCGAATACAACTCAACTGCGATCGCCAACCCGCCTGCCAAGCGTGGCGATTATGGCAAAACCCCCCAATGAGCACGTTAAATGTGTTGTACACTGATATCGGTCGTTGTGGTGATTTTTGAGGGAGGTCTGTGTCCAGCAGTGGTCTTCATTCGGCCGAAATGATGACCCCACCGAAGTCAACTAGGACTACCAACAACGACATCGACAATAAAACAACAATAAAAAACGCATGCCGGCGAAGATCATCCTTTTAGGCAGTTGAATGGTGTGCGCAAGACCTTAAACCCCTGTGAAAATCACTTACCACAAACTCAAACACGAAGGTTAACGTCTCCCTGGTGTGCACGATGTCGTGCAGTGTGACAATGTTGGCGTGCTTCAACTCCTTGAGTAACGAAGCCTCGCGGATGGCTGTGAATGGGGCTCCCTCTTCCTCTTGCAGTCTGATTTCCTTCAACGCTACCACTTGCTGCGTTAAACTGTTACAGAAAAGTACCACTTCAGAAGATTATTTAAACACAGGATGTATTTCAGGAACTCTAAAACAAGGAGTCACAAATCACTATTACAAAATGGTATCATCATATCAGCCAAAAACGTCCACTGCTGAACAAAAGCCTCCCATACGATGGCCAGTTTCATGCCGTGTGTCGTCATTTCTGGGGGCATTTGCCAATACTCACAACGCTTGGTGGGCGAGTTGAACGCAGAATGGCTCCTGTTCCACAGAAAGGACACTGCTGCCTATCTACTGGTTTAGGATCCCTTAGTCAACCACATAGTCGTATACATATTTGTATTTCAATGGCGTTTTAAAGCCACCTTTAATAAAACTCCTTATTGAAATTGTCGTTTCAAGGCAATAACAGGAAATGTTTTCTGATAAAATAGTTGTGAAACATTATTATCTACGTGCATAGGGCTTTGTGCTGACAGCACGTTTTTAAAATAAAGCAACTATACGGGTTATATCTTATTGTTTACACTGGTCGTGGTCACGACTAGGCCAGTTCACACGTTGTCTAGGTAGATATAAATAATGCAACGCTATGCTAAAATCGCATTGCACGCTCATGCATTGAAACTAGAAAGGTATAGAAAACAAAACACAATTTATCGCACATGACCTACAACAGTGTATTAGTTAGGCATAAAGAAAATTTAATTACCACCCTTAATGTTTAATCACTGGATATAAGAAATTATGTCAATCTAGCGTTGATCAGAGGGGTCGATTCTCGTAATTTATTTACTCTGTGACTGAAAGTTGACCGAACTGACATTAAATTATGAATTGACACATAATTGATATTCGGCTCCTCTTAAAGTTCAGTCCGATTTCAGTATGATCTCTATCCAGTCTCATTTCAGTGTATATTTAGTTTTCAATTTTAGTACCTGTGTCAGTTAAAAATGTTAGCAGAATACCGTTTTGGCTTCGATCAACTTCGATCCATTTTCAATCTCATCACAAAATTCACGTTTGACGTTATTTGTTCGTTTAGGAGAATACCATGTATAACATTTACGACATTCGGACTAGACTGGAACCATATTTTGAACATTTTTAATTACGAAAATTGGTCTTCAGGACACCACGCTCGATAATATTCTAGACGTCTTGACGTCGAAGACCAAAAATATGATACTTCTCAAAGTTTTGTGTTTGTATTGCTTAACATATTAATTGCTAGCTAACGTCAACGTAAAAGCATGTATCTACATTAGGTAAATATAAACAGGCAACTTTCCTTTCAACAACAGCTTTTAGCCCCAGAATTCTAAAGCACTTATGAGGTACGAGGATATTAGTTACCCGATCTCGTGACATTCTTGGAACTAATTTGGGAAGAGCTAGTTGAACTAGGCACAAAAGACGTGCGCGGCTCAGCACTATGAAATTAGTATACGTCGCCTTCTTACTATATCGTGAGGAAACTTGCAAGCGCCATGAATACGACAATTTGGCTAGTGGAACACGCTTATTACCGCTCAACTCGGTGAGGTGCAGCACTTTATTCAATATTCACGAGCAATGAACACTTTAAGTTCCGTTTGACTTGGCCCACTCGACCTGACCTCGCCGCCATCCACCGGGGTTTAGCATATTAATTCGTAAACTTAAATATACGAGTGTTTTTAAACGTACAATTTTATTTGGCCTGAGCTATTCAAATTAACGAGCTGGAATTTTAAGGGCTGTAAAGCCACTGATAAAACTGAAAAACATTCCGCTAATTTCCCGGGTGGGTTCTCGTGAATAGTAAAACAGTTTTATGTAGTAAATACTTCAAATGTAAGTAACATTTGATACATAGAATGACAGCCCATTGGCATGCATATTATGTTACTTCAAAGACCGATTTCTAAGTGGAAACGCTGGCGACTGTATGACAAGCACGCTACAAAGGCGACATTGTTGTGAAAAATACTAGCTCGAGTTACGGAAGAAGAAAAATACAGGGAAAAGACGAACTGAACAAATGCGACAATTCTCACCAAAAAAAGAAAATGAAAATAAATCTGAAAGTAAGATAAGAATCAATCAGATGACCTTCAATAATAGACGGATTTGTAAGAAGCTGAAAATATATTTTATGTTCAATATTTGATTTATTAAAATCATAAATGGAGTATTCGGAACGATATTCACCATTTCGGCCGAATAAAGTCCACTGCTGGACACAGGCCTCCCCCAAAGATTACCACAACGACCGATATGTATGTGTTGTGGGCTCAATGGAGGGTTTTGCCATTATCGCCACGCTTGGCAGACGGGTTGGCGACGCAATTGAGTTGTTAATGTACTCAAAGGACGCTACTGCCCATCCTCCGGCCAATCCCTTAGTCGACTTTTACGACACCCACGGGAGGACATGGGTTGGTGGTATTCTGAGCCTGCACCACACGGCATAATACGGAACGGAACGGAACGATATTAGTCAGTAATAATTATCAGATAAATATAGGTTGTTAATTATCATGATAAATATATTTTGGCAGCTAATGACGGCAATTGCGAGTACAATTGCACTATAACCAAGTTTTTCGTTATTCACAGTTCAGGCAAAACTTAGAAAACGAACAAGCAGCAAAACTCATTTTCCATACTTTAATAGGCAAAGTCAAGTTTATGTTGAAATCTGAATTCGAAATCTTCATATACGGACATATTTTTTTTTTGTATAATGCTTCTCGCACACTTTCTAAGAGGAATGTAGTTGGTAAACCGAACAAACTGGCGAAGCTTGAATAGCCCCTAGCCTAGATACCTATCCAGTACATATACAGTTAAGCTAGATGAGTCATGAGGATGATATTTATTAATTTAACTAATTAGTACGTGTAGTATTTTTTATATTTCTTATTTATGTTTCCAATACTTGATTTCATCAAAAAAAAAAAATATGGCCAATGAATATAATCATAAAACATGCATGGTTGTGTATAGTTAATTAGTAAACTTCAAAACGTAACTGTTGATAGAGGATACCAGTTTCATAACGAACCTATTTTTTTTAATTGTTGAGTTTCTTTATAATTATCGGATACTCAACATCATAATTATCAAGAGGCATATTTATCTTGATAAATTCAAACCCTGCCTTAAATGTTTAAAGCACTCGACGAGGAACATTTTACTTATACGTCCGATACCAAAGACTTGCTGAAATATGACTCGGCCGCATCAACTTCCCCTGGGACACATTTAAATATTTATGTTCGTTACGAGACGCATTAATATTTATAAAGCTGATTACTTTTACCGTAGAATAATTAATTTCCTTGTGTCAATTAGGCAACTTCCAGTCGATCGTGATTTTTTCTCGAAAGGTAAAAATATTTACCGCCTACGATTTTATTTTGGCACAACATAAATTGATGGAGGTACGACAGCGGATTTAATTCAATTTTAGTTACCAATAGGGTGAAATTAATAACATTAAAAAGGAATTTCGACAAAATAATGGCCGTTACGTCTTTAACATTATACTTAGTTCCAATTAGCTCGTCAGCCTGGCTTCGCGCCTCTGAAATTCCCGAAGGAATGTCTTAATTTCCCGAGATTGGAGCTACCCTATTTGTTAATCCGTAGCAGGCATTATACATTATACGTTTTTACAATAAAATCCCAAGTCATATTAAAAAATTAAGTCTTAATAAATTCAAGTCCATTATAAAGCAGAAGCTGTGTAGAAAGGGTTTCTATAAAGTTACAGAGTATATGGACGACAAAAATGCTTGGGATTGAGCTGCTCTAATTTTCATAGGCTTATACTGACATTCTTGGTTTATGTATTTATCAAATACAATTGCCATTTTTTTTTATGTTGACATTTAAATTATGTCAATATTACCTATAATGGATTATATTAATTCATATAATGACATTTGATTAATCTATTCTATTACTTCAAGTAATGACATTCAATTATTCTATATTTTTTAAATTACTTTAATGACTTGTTTATTTTTAAATATTCAATTTATTTTGATTTGTTACTGTACTGGCAGTGCGAGAACCATGTGGGTTGTTTTTGTATTTTGTTTTATTGACGTGATAGTTGTCTGGCAGTTTAGGTATGTCATGCTCGCTCAAGTGTTCTGCTGATGGTGTCGTCGTGTATTGGGTCGCTAAGTTTCCCTGCAATATGGTTGAGCTAAGCGACGCTGATGCATGCGTCATGCTCGTGAACGGGTGCCGTCTGTTGGGACTGGTCAGCCAAATGCAGCCATGACAACTGAATAAAAACTTTTAAAAAATACATTCAGGCTTGTTTTGTAGACTTTTTAAGAAGTTTAGACTCGTTTCTCCTACATTGTTTTCACATAACCTTGATTTTTACAACAATGTGCTCATAAAACATTGTAACATTTAATATGATTTAAAAAGAGTAACCATGGAGTTTCTTGCCCGTTCTTCTCCATAGGAAATCTACATCTTGGAACGCGGCAATTAAAGTCTCGACGATTCATAAGTGCCTGTATATGGTTTACATGAATAAAAATATTTTTTATCTTTATCTTATCTTTTAGGTAATAGTAAGAGGATACTTATCCGTTTGGTGTCCAGATTAAGAATGTAAGTACCAGGCCATTTCCTCCCGTGGAAGGCGACTAACGGCCGAAATTAATAATCGATCTAATCAAATAGGAATGTATGTAATTTATCTATAAGCCTCTTCTGTATAAACTTTTGTATGTTGTGCATGAAAACTGAATGGTGCAAATAAACATTTTTTGATTTTGAAAATTTTAATTTTTATTGTTATTCAATCTTTGGATTTCGGATTGGTTGATATGTCTGTTTATTGTGTTAAATGTGATCGTAACACAAACAACGGATGAATTTCAAAATCTAAAATTTTGGTTTAAACTGATTATTAATTTCGGCTGTAAGGGACTCTAAAGTAGAGGGATGGGCAGTAGCGTCCCTTCTGTAGAACAGTAACCATTCTACGCTCCCCAACCCGCCTGTAAAGCGTGGTGAGTACTGGCAAATTCCCCCCAAAATGACGACACACGGCATGTAACCGGCTGTCGTATGAGTGCACGTTTTTGGCTGATATGATGATGATGAAGAGGATACTCACTTGCTATAACCTTTATACACTGTCGCGTAGGAGCCCTCGCCAAGTTGCTCGAGTTTTATATAGGCTTCGGATTTCCCGAAGGGAGAGTCACCCTGTTGACAGAAATAAAACGACCATTAATCAAAGCGACCGGAGAACACAGAGTAATCCCGTAATTTACGACACCACCGACGCGCGCCGCAACATGCTGATTTAAGGCTTATGAAATAAACAGAATTATTGCGGTGTGTTATACTCGCAATTGTAAATTAAACAAATTTTAACGGGGGATGTTTACCGACGTCGTTTATTATGCCGCACGCTATTTCAAGCAAGGATACGTAGATTACACAATATAAAAATATTGCTCGTGTGTGTGCGCTATTAAAGTGTTATACTAAAAACTTTCCCTGAGTAAGATTTGTAAAAGATTTGGGCAGCTTATTATATAAACGTTCACAATTCCCAATGAATGGCTTATTTGTTTTAAATCTAAATATGGGCACTATAATTTTATGTTTATGTTGTGTATTTATATTGTGAAAATCGCTTTTTATGTAAAACGTATGCAGATTTTTGCGGACATACAAAATATTTATGTCTGTAACGACGCCTGTCACCTTAGTCATCCTGCGACCACGACTCCTGCAAAGAATGCTAAACGTCAGGAAAATCAAAATCTATTATATATGCGATGTACTCTGGTTTAAAATTATTTTATTATAACATCGTAGATGTAAACTTGGCCCATTTTATTACCGCACAAAATCCAAGTTAGCAAGGCAGAGGCTGTTTATAACTATTAGTTTATATTGTGAAGTATCGCCACTTGGGGTACTTTAGATACCGTCTACAACGTTTCGCTTTCTTCCTCCGTTACCTGTCTAAATATTTGACTTGACTAATGCGCTTACACTGAGTTTCATGGAACGTAGTTCGGTAGAATTCCAGCTATTAAGTGAACGCAGCGTAAACATTATCGACGGTTATTGGTAACTAAAATACTCCAGTTTGTGTTAAGGAACGTTAATTGGAGTATTTTAAGTGGTTCTTCGGTCGATTAGTTAGCTGTACTGAATTAAATCAACTCAATTAAAAACGGGTAGTGTTGTAACTAAAATAGAGAGGCAATATGCTTATTTACGTTTGCGAGAGAAATATTGCGTATAACAATGCGGTTATTAGGCGTAACGACATAAATTACAACATACATACATAATCAGCTTATTACTGTCCCACAGCTGGGCACAAGATGATAAAGGTTAGACCTTAGTCCACTACGCCGGCCTAGTGCGGGTCGGCGGGCTACACACACCATTGAGAACATTTTGAAGCCCTCTTAGGTGTGCAAGTTTCCTCACGAAGTCATCCTTCACCGTTAACGCAAATGAGATAATCAAATTCTGATCCGCACAAGAATCCGAAAACTCTGTGGTGGGGCCGGGATCGAACTCAGTGGTTAGGCCGGGATCGAGCTCAGACCCACCTGTGTGGAAGGCAAGCGATCAACCACAAAGCTATCACTGCAAAATACTTAATCTTTAATTATTATTGATTAAATATCATTATTTAAACTCCTCCTTTCCGTGTGGTGTCCAGATTAAGAACATAGCACCACTCCATCACCTCCCTGGGATGCCGTAAAGTGCGACTAAGGGACTCTAAACCAGAGAGATGGGCAGCAGCATCCCTAATGTGAAACAGTAACCATACTACGCTTACCAACCCACCTGCCAAGCGTGGTGAGTACTGGAAAATTCTCTTCAACACGGCAAATAACCAGTCATCCATGGGAAAAGCTTGTGTTCACCAATAGACTATCTTTGGCTATAATGGTGTTACTTAAACTCGTACATAAGCCTGAATAACATACATTAAGTGTCGCTCACACCCATATAAGCAAAATTGAACGTTTTTTCCGACACAAAGTATCACAAATGACTGTGGTATCCCAGAATTACTGCCCCATCTAATCGCACAATCTATCAACGTCGGCATTAGTCCTACTCGACCTATTTGTAAGTGGCAACACTACGCCTTGCCACCAGCCATAGACTAACATTTATCATTATACTTTTATATTTATGTGCATACGAACTTGTGCGAATGGGAGTGGGCGTACAATCTATTTGCGGTTAACGTTGATATATTGAAACAGTAGTAAACAATATCTGATACTCTGTATGACGGTGATATGTAAACAGAGTGTGTATAAGCATCTAGGTAAATATGTGTAATGGCAGGTAAAAACAGCACCACCCCAGCTCTTCCCGTGTCGTAAAAGGCGACTATAGGATTAACCGGAGGATGGGCAGCAGCGTCTTTCGATTACATCTACAACACAATCGCGATCGCTTACCCGCCTGCTAAGCGTGGTGATTATAGAAAAAGCCCGCATCACAAACCCAGACCGTTCGTTGTGTCGATCTTTGAGGGAGGATCTATGTCCAGCAGTGGACGTCTTTCGGCTAATGATGGTGATGATGAAGTATGTGTAGTCAGCTAACTAAGGTATTTAAAAATAAATCAATGTTATAACGTGATGCGCCGCATGTTATGTTGTGTTACAACTTCATTTGACGTTTTATTAAGTTTTATTATTTTAGTAGTTCCTTTACAAAACACAGCCATAACACTAAATCAGAGTTACGAGTCACGTAGTAGGTACATAATTTATAGACCTCTTACCCCAAAGGCACTAAACCGCTTGGTACGTCGGTTGGTGTGGTCTGCATGTGGCCCCAGATAGGCCTCGGACTTTGGCCTGGGCGGTCGCTTGGGCCTCATGACCACCCGCGCCTCCTCCCTGGCACTTTCGTCGAGGAGTTTCGAATCCGAAGACACGGACAGCTGTCTTCTTACACGATACTCGCCGTTGCCGCCGCCACTCCAATCTGCACAACAAAGATATAATAGCTCTATAAAATAAATTGTTAATATTTCTTCTTTATTTACGTTTACGATGTCGAATAAAGTCCTGGTAAGTAAAACGAAGTTTCATTAGCCAACAAAATAACTCGTAGGTGCGTCAAATCCGCATGGAAAGTTATCCGGAAAATCAACGCCTGTAAATACGTTCCAAAATTAAAGCTGATATCTAAAAGTAATAACCCTTTTGATAAACTCATTATATTGCGCTGTCATTCAAATGTTCGCTTATCCTCGCACTGACTATTACAAATGACGTAGCTATATTTACTTCCCCCGCATCTATATGTCTGAAGATACAATCATCAACGGCACTCTCAAATACAAACAATTTCATTGAAAGCTCGTCAATTGACAGAATGAAAATCCCAGCAGAAATTTCCCCGCAAGCACTTAGTAAGCAAATTAATTCACGAGAAAATGAAAAATGGCGTGTTGAAGCGACGTTGTTTGAAAGAAGCTATTTTTCTCGCGGGCGTCAATATTCCGGTATCGGGAATATCTGCGCTCTGAAAGCCCGTTAGCGTCGCAAAGAAGCGGCATCGATACGATGCGACGTAAACGCGAAACGAATAAATCATTTGCAGACACAGAATCGTTTGGAGACGCACAGAACAAATCGATTATCGTGGCAATCGATCACCATGATTTAAACGAGAATGAGATTAACGATAGTGTTTTAACGATTTTGTTTAGCGCATCTTGGAAGATTTACCATAGCACCTATACCTACTACACACTTGAAGGATGCAGCAAATATTCCTGCAATTCCGATAAGCAGAATACAATAAATGTAGAAGACAATATTTAACAAATGTTTTAAACACAGAAATGTTAATACCTTGAAAGTTTTGCCAAAATGTGATACTGTGCGACAAAGAATTACACAGCTGTAAACTACTTTCTGTCTTAAAAAGAAACTAAACTGTGACAGATATGATATGCGTGACCCCTGATTAACAAACAGATTACATGTATTATACGATTGCACATAAAGGTTCCGTGTGGTGTCCGGATTAAGAATATAGCACCACTCCATTTCCTCCTGTGAATGTCGTAAAAGGCGACTAAGGGACTCTAAACCCGAGGGACGATGGGCAGCGTCCCTTCTGTGGAACTGTAGCCATACTATGATCACCAACCCACTTGCGCTAAGCGTGGTGAGTACCTATTAGCGAATCCCCAAGATGAAGACACAATGTACGTCCTTAGGCTGACATTATGATAACGATGATTATAATTATAATACGCTTTATAAATACCTAAATCATTAATTAACTAATTATCAACACGCTTGGGTTGCTTTTTACCAGGGAGTGCGTCGTTTCTGCTTTCAAGATTAAAACTATTACTTTATTAGGAAGCGCTGAAAGAAAGCTGTTACTGGACTATGGGGGGCTGTCTCAAATGGTATTAACGTTCGAAAAAACTTCTTAAACTACTTAGTCCATTTTCAGTAAACAATGTATGCTATTCTACAGAATATTATAACAAATTGTCGGAGATCCTACCAACCAACATTACACATTTTCATCCGAATGCGGAAAAGCAAAAGGGGGTTATAAAATTAAGAAAGTTAACAGAACTCAAAGTAACTTCCTCTTATCAGCCAAATATAATTTAATAGCTATGTGATGTAAGGCAGTGATGGGAACGTCAATTTTTCGTGCGGTATTACGCGTATCCAGGGTAATGTGTAAGTGGGTCACGGGGTGGTACGGGTGCGGTGCTACCCTCCGAAGGGACTACGGACCGATTCAGGCAAACCCAACGATAATTTTATTGGCAAAGTCCCTACTGCCCGCTTCTATTAATTCCATTCAAATATCGGGATCAATTTGATTTGTAGGCACGAAACGAAAAATTACGAAGATAGAAGAGTAAAGGCAATTAAAAGTTCCCATAAACAATAATTTAGAATAATTGTTCGTCTTTTAAGACAGACGTTTCCGAATCTTATATTCTCCACTAAATTAGTCAAAAATTTGCTTGAATTAAATCTTGGTGTGACCGCTGAAATATCGAGATCAAAGCAGATGCAGATTAATATATATAAGACTACCTGCCCGCCCCAGCTTTGCACAGGCAGGTACATGCAAACCCGATGGCAGCCTCACCTACCGGGTCGAATTTTGAATCTAAACCATCCAGGGACCCACCCAAACATACACCAAACATTTCATCAAAATCGGTCCATTTAGGATTTAGGGCTGTTTAGGAGTTCAGTAACATACACACGTACAGAAGAAGTATATATAAAAAGTAATAATTATTTCAGTTAATCGAAGATCCTTGCTTAGTTGGCACCTATCGTAGCACTACTAAACATCGAGCCATTCAGAAATGTTTCGAAATGTTAAGGTATTGTTGTTCTTCTTCTCTTAGATTATGGCTTCTGCAGAGTATCTTCCACAATTTCGCCAATGTCAAGTATAAGGCAACGTCGTACGGTATTTAGATGAATAAATCTTTACATATTCATAAAACATTTCTCAAAAATGAAACAATTCTAAAAAGTATGACGGCAACGACGCACCGTTCAATTATTTTTTTTGGTATTGTTGTTAATACTATTGAATGATTATTCCATGACATTTCATTTATGTCATAAAAAATACAGCATCATAATACCGCCAAATAATTTTCAATGACAAGATCAAAAGGAAATACCGTTACTGCGGCATACAAAACGCTGGTTTATTATCTGTTCTGTAGTAATTTTCTTCGAAGGTTCTGTGTTATAAAATAGTAATACTACCATTATGCCTCCATTTAAGAGTATTGTGTCGTATAATATTGTTTTACGACCACGTTCTTTTGATGTTGACTCAATGCATATTTGGTATTGACTCGCTTCGTACATCACTTTTCATAACACGAAATAAAACATGATATCGGGCCCTAAATCCCGTGTCATTTCGGCCACTCCTCGTTCGGTATTTCAGTGGTATTTTCGTAATTAAAATGGACAGGCATCTTTTAGCGCTGCGATATGCATTATAAACGAAACACTGTGGAGCAATTAGGTTAATTATGAAAGCTTTTATATTAGGTTTGTGTGTGAATTTAATCAACGATCGTATAGTGAAGTTACACTAGGTTAAGTGTCTATCACACTGTGTGTATTATGACCCAATTTATGTTATGACAAGCAATTTTACATAGTAATAGTCTTAGGTTTTCGCGATTATTACACATTATAATAAAACAATTTTAAACGGATTAGATAGCATATATTATAGATTTAGATTGACGTTTCGAATACTTGGTAGCATTCTGTGTGGTGCTGTTAAGTATTATAAGCAAGTTTACGTTGCAATGTAAAATGTCCATCGGATTATATTTAATTTTGGTATCCAATATTTCTACGTTTGTTTAGTTTCGGCTATTTACTAGGATTATAAAAATAAGCTGTAGGAATTTCTTTATCTGCAGTCTCATAAGATGTTCATTTTAACCGTTACTCCCTGGGAGTTAGGGTCGCAGTTATAGCTGTGAAAGTTTTTTTTCTTGTAGCTCACAATGTGTTTCTTGTCTTCATTCGGTACATAAAAAGATGTTAAAAGTGCGAGTGGGACTCGCGCCCTAAGAGGGTTCTGTACCGTTTCATGTTTTACATATTTTCGGGATTTCCCAAGTGTAGATACGTGTATGTGTGACAAACTTATACTTTGCGCGCGCTCGCCTACTTCAATGTATAAAATTAACCCCAAACATGTTTGTCTCCTAATAATTCCACACGCGATTGGAAATTAAAGATTTTCTGATTTTTCGGTTGTGCCAGAAGAACTCCTTTCGTGTTCCCTCGAATTTCTAGATTGTGGGTCACCGAGAAGTTCCCGTGGTTTCGGTGATCAGTGAGTGAGCGGATTTTTTTTTACGAAAATGCGCTTTTTACTCCCTCGAACAAGAAACTTGAATTTTTACAGTAGCATGATTTTCTAAATCTTAATAATCGACATTAATTTCAACTTGATACCTCAAGCCATATCTGAGATAAACAGCCTGACACACGGACAAACAGATAGCCGGATCGGTAACAAAGTGATCCTATTAGGGTTTCGTTTTTCTGTTACGAAGCATGGAACACTAAAAAGGGGTTATATTGCCATAGTCACGGAATAATTCTATCAAAAGCCATCTATTTGTCCTTTTGATCAAGTTACGTGTCGGAGTTCTTTAGGGACCATAAGCATGGAGGACCTTCCTTTCCACCGTTAATTCAATATATGTGTTACTGACGCGATGCGACCCAATTAGAAAAGTTTTCGAATTACGTGGATACAACTTTCCACGGCGGTTTTACTTGATCCACATAATGTAATATTATATTAATAACAACTTCCTGACCTTGACGAGAACGAATGTGTTTAACATGCGTCGCGTCACTTAACGTGAATGGAACGCCGCCAGTTTGAGACCACAGATACTTTATTAAGTTTAATTAAGGACGGTATTAATAATCAAATTCGGCTTGGAATAGCACCAACCCATCTCATCCCGTGGGTGTCGTAAAAGGCGACTATGGGATTAGCCGGAGGTTGGGCAGCAGCGTCCTTCAAGTACATTAACAACTCAACTGCGATCTCCTACTCGCCTGCCAAGCGTGGCGATTATGGCAAAACCCCCCAATGAGCAATCAAACTTTAGGGGAGGCCTGTGTCGTGCAGTGGACTTTATTCGGCTATGATGACGATGATTATTTATCAAATATTTGTGTAGTCAATATATCACCAGTGGCGCTCACGTTACTCTTATTCCACCCTGCCTGAGACAGCGTCAGCGTCAGATACAAAAGCTATCCCCGCCCTACTTACCTATCGATTTTGATAACGACCCTAAATATAAATAATTTCCTAGCGTGACCGTGAGACCTAATATGGATCGCTATACCGAACTTGGTTTAAAATACCCGACCGCAACAATTATACGTACCTATATGTGTATAGGATGGCTTGCGTCTGTACATTTTTGGTACTTTATGTAGTTAATATTTATACACGAAAGCCTATTTCATTGTAAACACAAATATGAACCGTATTACACGAGCCGCAGACGTGCAAATACGTGGGATGTTCAAAATATAAATTCTGCCTTAATGATTGTTCGCATGTAATGTGATTAATTATCAAAATTAACTGTATTGCGGCAACACGCCACGGTTACATGTTCGCATCTGTGCTCGTTCATGTGCATCGTTCTTGTCTGTGAAGCGGATCTAGTACATCAGCGGGTACCGTACATCTACATAGTAACAACAGATATCTTTGTGGTCTATTTCTCTTCGACGGTGGACCCCACTCTCTTCTGAGGAGTGTTATAAATGGATACACAAAGAATGAAGTTTCGTATCGGCCATTTATACGTCCACTGGTGCACAAAGGCCTCCCCCACAGATTCCACAAATACGTTATCATTTTGGGGGGCACTTGCCAATACTCACCACGCTTGGCAGGCGGGTTGGTGAGCGCAGTATGGCTACCGCTTCACAGAAAGGACGCTGCTGCCCATCCCTCTGGTTTAGATTCCCTTAGTCGCCTTTTACGACTTCCACGGGAGGAGATGGAGTAGTGCTATATTCTTAATCAGTTAATAAATTAAGTTTACATATAAGTAAAATTTTTAGGGTACTATTTATGTTTTATACCTATACCTGTGAGCTCTGTATTTTTTTGGTGATTTAAATATGGAACTCTGCTTCAATTTGTCAATTTAAATATAGAACGCTGGTTCAATTACACATGCATTGTTCAATGCAGCGAGACAGGTACCTGCATGAGACATAGGAGACTGATTGAAAATTGAAATACATTAAAGGCCGTGTGGTATCCGAATTAAGAATATGGCACCACTCCATCTCTTCCCGTGGATGTCGTAAAAGGCGACTAAGGGGCTCTAAACAGAGGGACGGGCAGCCACGTCCCTCCTTTTTTATTTATTTTATTGGGTCCAGTGGAAATTCTTCATGCACTTCCTCCGCCCCTGGGAGCAACGTCCTTCCTATGAAACAGTAGGCATACTACGCTCACCAACCCGCCTGCCAAGCGTGGTGAGTACTGGCAAATTCCACACAAAATGACCGCGTAATTGTAGAAATCCACAGGGGAGGCCTCTGTTCAGCAGTGGACTACAGGCTGATATGACGATGATGAACACATAAAATGCTGGTCGTCAAAAAATTACGTATATTGTATGTCCTTGAATACTGGCTTTGTCGACTTATTTTGCTATACATATTTCAGCTAAAACTAGTGCCCACTCCATCCGCACACCATTGTGTGGGATGTGCTTTGTGCTAATTTCTGTGTATTACTGTCATTTTTGTCCAGGAGTAATAATGTATCCAATTTTACATCAGAATAGTAAGGATTGCAACTAAATAACCGCTTGATTTGCGAGGTAGAAACCTATTGTTTTTAACTCTCAAAATGTACCGACATGTTACCCCGCGTTCAATGATTAATAAAACATAGTTAAAAAAATCGTCTAAGACAAAGGGACAATCTGTAATATAATTCCCAATCGATCATAATCTTAACATATCCGCTATGGACTCCTAAACTACTGAACCGATTTTAGTAAAATTATGCACACTGTGTGCAGTTTTATCCAACTCAAAAGATAGGATCGTTAATATCTCAATTTATAATCGAATCGAATTTTTAGTTTTTTATCTGACAAAGAGTCATAATTATCTGTTAGTTCGATAAGATTTTAACAGATGGCGGTATAAGGTAATTAGTAAACTGGATTGAGTAAGTATCCAATGGATGGCGCTATGTTAAAAGTACAAACGTTTTATGTAAGCTACAATTTATTAGTTTAACCGGCCACGTGTTGCCGAGGCCAAAGTAGTTAAAGATAGGATATTTTATTGCGAATTATTTGTTTATTATCTGACAAAGAGTCATAATTATCTGTTAGTCCGATAAGATTCTAACAGGTATAAGGTAATTAGTTGACTGGATTGACTGGACCCGGTAGGTGTCACTGCAAGCGGGTTTGCGGGTACCTGCCCGCGCGAAGCCGGGGCGGGCAGCTAGTTATTTATACAATTGTTTGTTTTATTCCCATTATAATAATATAATAATTCATCACTGACAGGTCTATTTTGGCCAATAAGCCTGACAAAGTCGTGAAAATATCGAGTAGAGCGCCGCACTATCTCTACTACTAACTATCCCGCATGACGAGAATCTCGTGAAAGCCAAGAAAGATAAATAACTTTAGTATCTTGACTTGGCGCACGAGGTTTTCGACATGTGGGAGGTAGACTCTGCAATAATTGTTCCGATAGTCGTTACGGCCAATGGCCTAATGGCCAAGAGCCTCGACCAACCTTAAGAGGCTCTCGTTAGGTGGCTGGGTCAAGGGCTTGATGCTGAAACCGGTACTCCTTGACACGGCTCGAATTGTCAGGAGGTTCCTCTCTCTGGAGCCCTAACCACCGGTAGCTTGGACCTTGTTCCCGATGTCTACAATTTTTTTTTATGTATATTTTTGATGTATATATAAAAATGAAGTTTGTATGTATATATTAAAAATAAAGAAAATAATAATCATATCGGTCCATAACTGTCCCACTGCCGGGCAAAGGCCTCTTCTCAGATAAGGAACGAGCATTGGCGTTGATCCACCGCGCTTCTCACTGCGTGTTGGGGATTTCAGACCAACACATCCAGATTTCCTCAGGAAAATTTCCTACACCGTTAAAGTTACGGGTGTCATCATTTCGGCCGAATGAAGTCCACTGCTGGACACAGGCCTCCCCCAATGATCACCACAACGACCGATATGGATGTGTTGTGGCTCATTGGGGGGTTTTGCCATAAACGCCACGCTTGGCAGACGGGTTGGCGATCGCAGTTGAGTTGTTAATGTACTCGAAGGACGCTGCTGCCCATGCTCCGGCTAATCCCTTAGTCGACTTTTACGACACCCATGGGAGGAGATGGTGTGGTGGCATTCTGAGCCGGCATCACACGGCAGTTAGGGGTGTGTTAAGATTAAATAAATAAAAGTATTATGCATACAATATCGAAAAAGTGACATTGGTATATATACCAGGTTTTGAACCCGCAACCATGTGCTAAAAAGCGTTATCGCTGCTAATGTAATAAAGCTGATGTTTTTGTATTTTTGCATTTGATAGCCCAATTCTTGAGGAAGGTTATAGGGTTTAACATCACGCTACGACACTTAGGAACCGAGCGAAAAGAAAAATTCAGAAAGAACGCTAAGTGAAAACAAAGTAATAGCGCGGGCGGGCGATGCGACGCGGTGGGTCGGGGGCCAAGGGCCGCCCGACGACAACCGAGCATTACGGAAAACAGCCTAACTTTTTAAATTAATCGACGGGACTAAATAAATAATCCCTTAAATTAACCCGTTCAGCTACCAAACCGCATACACGCGTAGTTGCATAAGCAATTAACCCTAAACCCCGGGTTTATTGATCCTTATTCCGCACATTTCATTTAGGTCTCGAACTAAAGAGTGTTCATTAGTAAATTACAATAACTCATGTACTGCTCATTGTTTACTAGTAACTGAACTGTTAACAATTAATTACAAACAAAATCAGTGCATGCAACATGTACATTAAGCGACAATATCCCTACGGCTACTCGAGTGGCCTTTAAATTAAAAGGTCAACGGTTCGATTCGTTGAACTACTGTGGTAATCACACTCCCACAAGCACATTCACATATTTGAAGGCTAGGTATTGTCAGCGTTTTCTTAGAAACGAACTCATTAAAACAGTGATCTAGCTAGGAGACTTAGTACTTGATAGGAATCTTTGCTTCTGCAAGATAAAGAGCTATTGTACTAAGATAAGCGGTTGATAGCCAACTTGTCTAAATGTATATACATATATGTATTTTAAACTATCAACATAAAATTCTCAATTTTAGTCAAATGAGGCTTCATTGAATAAGCTTAAGCACTAATTATAAGCGTGATACTACACATTATACTATATTCATCATCATATCAGCCAAAAGCTGTCTACTGATGAACGACGGCCTCCTCCGTAGACAAGTAGAAGTCCCTTGTATACGGTTACAGGCCATGTGTCATCATTTTGGGGGAATTTTCCAGTACTCACCACGCTTGTCAGGCGGGTTGGTGAGTATGGCTACTGTTCTATAGAAGGGAGGCTGCTACCCATCCTTCTGGTCTAAGAGCCCGTTAGTTGCCTTTTACGATGTCCGCGGAATGCAGTAGATCTATATTGTTAATCCGGATACCATACGGAACTGATGAAATATGCACTGTTAAATTACCAATTCCAACACAACACAAGGCGTGTTTCTATATTCGGCAAAATAACACCCCGACATATTTAATCTGGAGCGACTTTTGAGAACCTTTGGTCTCTTTGTTTACATTCAGTTTTTTATCCAGGAATACAGTATAGGTTACGGGTTGAAGCTACAAAGTACAGACCGCGCAAAACTTAGATCCCTCTGAATGTAGGCCCGAGAACGAAACAGCGCGTAGTATAGAGAGCGCACAATCATTATTGTAAAAGGTGAAACATTTTTTATAGTATATTTGCGACCCATTCCAGCTTCGCACGGGTGCATTTACTAATAATGCAGAGTGCGCTTAGCAAGAAGGTATTAAGTGTATTTATTTTATAACGTTTATTTTATAGGCCGTGGCGCGGACGGCAACTACAGCCCGTTTCGCTGCGAGTGATTTTTTTGTTTGCACATAATTCTGAATCGATGATATCTCCTAAAGTATTCTTTTGAATGATATATTGTAACGACAATTTTAATCTGTATTAGTAAGGTAAGTACCATATTTATCAGAATAAGAATAATGAATTGGAGAAAATAGCTTCTAAAATAACCTATTGTCTTTTACTAATCTGTAATAGATAAAAATAGTTGTGACTGTACCTTATGAGATAGACAGTATAGCCACATGGTACCTGACATTTTCCTGTAGGTATTTTTAAAATCTATAATTTTCTAGTGCATTGTTTTGATGTATCTCTTAGTATTTGACCAGCTTTAGCCATGTCAGCGTACAAAAACAGTTTTTTTTTTTGTTAAAAAAGAAGTCATAGTTCAACAATTTTGTAAAAAAAAATACGTATTATATATTCAACCCTTCCTCGTTTATGGCTCTTTCTATAAGTAAAAACAGTATCAAAACCCGTAGCGTGGTTTAGAAGTAAGCGGAGAAACAGATAGAGGCAGATAGCGACTTTGTTTTATACTATTTATAAGAGATAGAGAAGAGATGCCTACAACAATGATTTTTTCATTTCATAAATAATAATCCCTCTTACATCTATAACTTCCGAGGCCTCATAAGTTTGGGCAATCTATATAAACCACGTTGTACAAGACAAATGTATGGCATATGTGTCGATGATATTTAGGAATTCCAATTGGATCTCCATTCATAACTGACATTAATATCTAACTTGGTGGGAACATTAATTAAATTATTTGGATCATTATCGCTCACCTGCATCTGGACATCTATCAATCAATGGAATATAATTTGAATGGGGGAAACGCTATACACCGACACACGTGGGAAATGCCAACTGGGAAATTGTTAATTACAGACATACCTATATACATTTATAATGAACATTGTTCTGTATCGATTGTTTCTCAATATATGTTATTAGGTACAGCAATTACTTCTGAGGGTTTATGCAAGATGTTTAGTTTGCTGAATATCTTTCAGTACTGTTAGATATTAAAATTGCCTAAGTATATATTGCTGAGGTAGCTTATAGATAAACTGGATAAAGGTTCATTACAGCTGAAAGCTTAAGCACGAGTCTAGACATCTTTCGCTCAAACGTACAAAAATATAGTATAACAGACTGATTTCATTATTCATGGTCATATTACACATACATTTATTCTTCATCGTTCTGGATTCTAGTTCCCAGTTGTCGTATCAAAATAACACCAAGAATGCTAAAATCTACTAACGTCAGCCCCGCTCGATTAAAAGGGCTGCACCTCAGTTTATTACCCATAAGCCGTAACGTGGGCTTATAGATTTTAGTTTTTCCTGACGTTTCGAACACTGCATTTTGTAGGGTTGGTGGTCGCAGATCTTCCCTACAATTTTAATAAAAAATTGTTTCGATGCATGCATGCAATCATCACTCATAGTGTCTTGATGTTTTTGTAATTTAAATAGCCTCACGAAACATTCTAGATACATATCGATTCTCTTTCGCGAGGACTTGAGGTTGATCAAAATGGAGATAATGGTTAGGTTTGTCTCAGACATGTTCACACACTGCAGACTTTTTAGAGCGTCTATGCTTGACGTCAGCTTTATGTCCTTTTATTCGGGTAGCTATACTACGCTTTGCTTGTTTAATAATCTCGAAATCGGTTGGTTCAGTGGCTGACATAGTCGGCTGCTGCGCTCCGGGTCGTGTGTTCGATTCCCGCAGGGAACAAATATTTGTATGATCTGCAGGTAGTCGTTCCGGGCCGGGTGTATTGTGTATGGAATTTATGTCTGTAAACACAGGACAAATCCTAGTGTGGGGCAAGGGTTTTAAAAAAAGAGAAAAATATAGAGAAAGCCTAAGATATTACTAATCTTAGTCTAGTTCAGAACAAAATATGTCACCATTGGAGATTGGTATGCAGGTGAGACATAGGTACTCTGATTTCCAGATATAAGAATGCGGTAGCTTTTTTGCTGATAATGCGTGAACTATTTTACTCAAGTAGCTCACCTGGCACTATTGCTTCAATTTGTATTCTTACTCATTGTATAAGGCCAAAGCTCCGTATTCTATCGTACTTTGTTTTATTTGGCAAAGCAATACTACTGTAAACGATATAGATATGAAGAGCATTCTAAAAACAAAATATTGCACTTTACGCTACTAAAACAAACCTGGGCAAACAAACAAACAAAATACTAGACAGTGGGTGATGTAAAACACTTGTTCTAACGCAATCCCCTTGATTGTTTATTTTATTCATTCATGATGTTTTATAAGAACCCCTACGGCGGGAAAACAATAAATTGTTTACATAAACTAGTGAGCGTAGCAGGCGAGGGTTGTATCTATCCGACTTGGATTTTACGAAAGTCTGTCATAGATAAACAATGACGAGAATAGAGCACTGGACCACAGCAGATGAAAAACGCGCGTAAGAAACTATCGATAAAAGCATAGAGCTTAATTTGTAAACTGGTGATGGTTCAACTACGTTATTCAAGAATATTTGACAAAGCAAAAGCAGTGGATAGAATATATATTAACTCGTAGAATAGAATATAATGTTTTTAATGTGTATGATATACATTAAAATCATTATATTTTAACATTATATAAAAAAAAACTACTCGGAACCATTCTATGAACAGCAATTGTACAATGGGCAGTCTTATCGCTATTAGCGATTTCTTACAGACAACCTTTGGATGGACAAGAAAAAGATGGTAAACGACAAAGGGGGTAGTCCGTGGTGTACTTGTTATATTAATATAATCAAATAGCGTATCTAGAATAGCACGAATACGAATTACGTTCCAGAGGTTTTATGTGATAGCGAAACATCTAAAACTTTAACAGCTTCAACTAACATGATTAGACCATGGAAATTTATAGTTATAATAATACAGGTATAGCGTCAGATTATTTGCATAAAATGTTTACATTTTCCCTGCGCATTACGGAGGGATACTCCAAACTTTGAAACGGTGTACGACCGTGTTGGGGGGCAGCTTAGCTGAATACATTTACTTTGTAAAGTAATTGTCAAAATCTTTGCGGTTACGCGATAAGACCATTATGGAATTATTAACTAATCTTACAGTCGATGATGTTATACTAGATTATTGTATTACGATTTGAGTGTTGCAAACGAAAATGAAGTGCTCTCACAAAGGTTTAATCTCTACATGGATTAAGTTTATCGTTATAGTAATTGTGCAGTCATCATTTCGGCCGAATAAAGTCCACTGCTGGACACAGGCCTCCCCCAAAGATCACCACAACGATCGATATGGGTGTGTTGTGGGCTCATTGGGGGGTTTTGCCATAATCGCCACGCTTGGCAGACGGGTTGGCGATCGCAGTTGAGTTGTTAATGTACTCGAAGGATGCTGCTGCCCATCCTCCGGCTAATCCCTTAGTCGACTTTTACGACACCCACGGGAGGAAATGGGGTGGTGGTATTCTGAGCCGGCACCACACGACAATTGTGCAGTAAACGTTGTTTATACTACACATACTCGTATAACTAAATATTGTATACGATTTTAGTACAGTAAACTCAAATAGTTGCTTGTATTACATAACGTGCCAACATTTTAAACATACTGCTTGGCGGAAGAATATATGGCATTGCGCTGTACCCTAGGTAGCCGGACTTAGTACTTTCAACACTCTTTCCGGCGGTCCTCGCCGTTCCGTCCTCGTCCCTCTCCACCCCCGATTGCCTCGGAATAGGCCGAGGAGTTAGGGGTTTTGGAAGAAGAGCTGGGCCGAGCTATTGGCCGCCTGAAGAGTCGCAACACCGCACCGGGTCCGGACGGCATTCCGGGCCGCGCGTGGGTGTATGCACTGCAGTCTCTTGGGGACCGCTTGAGGCGGCTGTTCACCAGCTGCCTCCGTCGAAGCGTGTTCCCGTCTGGCTGGAAGGAAGCCGGATTGGTTCTGTTGAGGAAGGTAGGAAGGCCCGCGGAGTCTCCTTCTGCGTACCGTCCCATTTGCCTGCTCGACGAGGCTTCGAAGCTATTCGAGAGAATAATTACCCGAAAACTCGTTGAGCACCTGTCGCGAGTGGGTCCCGACCTGGCCGAAAGTCAGTATGGATTCCGGCAGCGGCGGTCCACAATCGACGCGATTCTTCCCGTCCGCTCGCTGTCGGAACAGGCAGTGTCCCAGCGGGGTGGGGTGGCGTTGGCCGTCAGTCTAGACATCGTCAACGCCTTCAACTCTATCCCGTGGGGCGCGATTAGGGGGTCACTAGTCCATCATCGATGCCCCCCCTACCTGCAGGCCATCATAGGGGCCTATCTGCGTGATAGGCACATTCGCTACGTGGGTAGGGACGGTAGCGTAAAGCGGAGGGAGATTACGTGCGGGGTTCCGCAGGGGTCGGTTCTCGGCCCCTTTTTATGGCGCGGTCCTGCGTGTCGCTCTCCCCGCTGGCGTCAGCTTGGTCTGTTACGATGACGACACTCTTGTGTTGGCCAGCGGGGAGTCCTTCGAGGGAACCATCCGGCTTGCCGAGCAAGCGGTGGCAATTGTCGTGGTCAAAATCCACGCTCTGGGTCTGCAGATAGCGCCTTACAAAACGGAGGCGCTATGGTTCCACAAACTGCCGCGGAGTAGAGAACCACCCAGTTCGTGGATACGCGTTGGTGACGCGCAAATCAGGGTGGGCCAGTACATGAAGTACCTGGGGCTCACCCTGGACAGTCGTTGGGGCTTCGAAGAGCACTTCGCGCGCCTCGTCCCCCGAGTCGAGAGGGTAGTGGGTGCATTGCACCGGGTGCTGCCTAATCTCGGGGGACCGAGCGAGGAAGTTCGCCGTCTCTACGGGGGCGTCGTGCGGTACGTGGCCATCTACGGGGCGCCTGTATGGTCATCCCGGCTGTCAGGCCTCCAGCGCTGCAGAAACAAACTTCACAGTCTGCAGCGCAGAGTGGCTATACGGATCGCACGGGGATACAGGACAGTGTCCTACGAGGCGGCAACTCTCCTGGCACGCTATCCGCCTTTCGACATCCAGGCGGAGACGGATGCGTGGGTCTACGACCAGACACGCTCCCTCCGCCAAAGTGGGGAAGGCGTGCCTTCAGGGGCGTTTGACAGACTGAGGCGGCTGGCTCGACAACGCGCACTCGAGATGTGGCGACATCGCCTACGGTCACAGTTCGCGACCAAGCACGTCGTCGAGGCGATCCTGCCGCTCTTCGGAGCCTGGCTCAAAAGGAGCGAGCGCATCACCTACCGTCTGACGCAGGTATTCACCGGTCACGGTTGTTTCAGTGCGTACCTGCACAGAATAGGACGCGAAGTTACGGCACAATGCCACCATTGTGGAAGCGACCAGGATACCGCACAGCACACGCTCGAGGAGTGCCCTGCGTGGGTTACCGAGCGGCGGATCGTGGTCGATCGGATCAAGCAAGATCTCTCTCTTCCGGCAGTAGTGTAGTGGCTATGTTGGCAGAACATGAAAATTGGAGTGCAGTGGTCTCCTTCTGCGAGAGCGTCATGCTCCAGAAGGAGACTGCAGAGCGGGATCGGGAGAGGGCCGATCCCGCACCGAGGACGAGACGGCGCCGAGGTAACAACCGCCCCGGCGCCCAGGTCCAACACGCCTGAGCCCCCTGCCGTCAGTTCATGGTGGGGGACCTCGGGGGTTACGGGCGCGCAGATTGGGGAATCTGCGTGCTCATACCGAGTGACCCCCGGGAAGACGGTGGCGCGCACGTGGTCACGTGCCGCCGTATGCGCAGCACAGCGCACAGCAAGACTTGGGGGGATCCTTAATCCTCTCCGAGAAGTGCCTGGGGAGGTGACCCTTTTACAGTCGCCTTCCCTCCGCTAGAGGGGGTGACCGCTTGACAGTCATCCCCTCCGTGATGTGCCTAAAGGCGTGGCACCAATGGGCGGCTCTAGTGTGATCTTACGAGGACCTGGAGCCCCCCCTTCGGTGCCGAAGATGACCGCTCCAGCGCTTTTAGCCGGTAGGAGACCGGCATACCCCTTCGCCCTTCCCCGGGGTGAAGGAAGTTCCATGTAGAATTTCCACTGGACACCAATAAAAAAAAAGGTAGCCGGACTTGCAATAAGAGACTGGCCACCAGTGCCAATATGCGAACGCTGACACGTTGAACCCATGCTAAGGCATGCTGTATGCTCAGCTGGATTGCAGCTAACCTAACACGAGCATTCCTTGTTGATATAAGCGTATGTAAGGCAGGCCCTGCACCGTATATTTACTTTCGTGCGTTTATTTACATGTGTCATGCCGCGTCTTCGGCAACGTACCGGTGCCGGTGCTTCATTTCAACGCCATTTATTTAAATAAACTCGTTTATTCAGACATACTCTGATGGACAAATAAAGACCGTTAGTTATGTATTTTTATGTTCAGAGTGAATTTCGCAAACAAATGATGCTTTATAAGTCAGGCGGTGACAGAATGAGGTGATCTTTAATGAAAAATCGACTGAAATAAATCTTGAAATATATATGACCATCTGTGGTTTTTAATGTATCTGTGGATTTTACAGTAAATCGATTGATATAAAATATCTACTAAAATCATAAGCCACGGCCGGTTTTTCAGGACACCAGGGATATATAGTATATATACTTACTAATAACAGTTTATATATATATATATATATATATATAATATACTTCTTAAATAATACTATCACTCCTTTTCTTTTTCGTACTGTTAGCCATCATTGTCACGAGTTCTTTTTTTTATTTTTTTTTATTTATTTATTTAGAAAAGTACAGCCACATCACATACATTACACTTATACTAAAAACTATTTTAAATACTCTGACCAATGCATATGACAATTATGGCGTACATAGCATTCACTATTTAGCACCACAAGTAATAGAGCTGCCTATATCAACAATAAAGAATCCTTGCAGTAATCAAACCAAATAATAAACTTGAATAAAACTAAAACTACGTGACTATCATAAACAATTTGGCAAAGACAGTATGATTTTTTTCCTAAAACTGTAGAACTTATCATGGAATATGTCTAACTCTGGATTTTTTGAGACTGTACTCATTAGTTCTTCAAGCCGCTTAAAGGCCTCCGACTTGGCTTAACGACTAACGATAATACGTGCCCTCCGAAGCAGGGAGACGTTCAGTTTTAATACCACTATGCGGTCACCCATCCATAGATTGACCGCGCCGCTTAACCTCATCAGTCATTTAGCGATTAGTGAGTACAATTGGCCATTATAGCCTCTACAAATATACTATGATATACTAATAAGGCTTAACATTTCAGCTGATATATCTGTGATCTCTGCTTTTAGCATCACGGTAGATTCCAAAGTTTATTTACAAATGGCGCATAAAGTCTTATGGGCCGTTGAGAAATTTATCGATAAACAATAAACAGCTGAAGTTATAAAATTACGCCAATATTGAAAACAGTTAATGACTCATAATCGACAAACCATT
Organism: Diloba caeruleocephala; assembly: GCA_947459985.1. NCBI lineage: Eukaryota > Metazoa > Arthropoda > Insecta > Lepidoptera > Noctuidae > Diloba > Diloba caeruleocephala. The sequence goes on from OX381614.1 coordinate 6,819,362, forward strand.
GTTGAACACGCTGTATAACAAAATTAAGAAGTTTTACATTGAAGTTGGTATGTTAAACATGTCGATAAATTTTTATTATGTTTGCTGAAGTATTGCTGGTTTCTAGAATCGGTAGACTATCTATTACTCTTCTTATATTCATTGTATAGGCTAGCGCCTAACCGCATGTACACTTGATCGCTGTTATTGAAGACGCGGATTAAAGAGATGAATCATGCGTGCATAAGACATTATCATCATTATCATTTCAGCCAAATAACGTCCATTGCTGGACATAGGCTTCCCCAAAGATCGCCACAGCCACCGATACCAGTATATGTTGTGTTCTTGTTTCAGGGTTTTGCCACGCTTGGCAGGCGGGTTGGCGATCGCAGTTGAGTTGTAAATGTACTTGCAGGACGCTGCTGCCCAGCCTCCGGCTAATCCCGTAGTTGCGCTTTACAATACCCACGGAATGAGATAGGTCGGTGCTACTCTTAGCCGGCTCCACACGGAAAAGCCATGATAAAACATGCAGTTTAAATATGCTGGAATCATGAGCATGATATTATATGTTGAACTTACTATTATATTTTATAAAAAGTCACTCGACATTTCTCAAAACATCTGGACACGACCGCATAACCGAGACCGGGATTAATACGCTTTTCGAGGCAGGGAATGGTCGTATTGTGGATAGAATGGCCACCTACCTAAACCTCGCAGATTTACTGCGTGGTAGCTATTGTACAAGCCCCTCTAAAGTCATGTCGGTAACACTTACATTTTCTTCATTCGTAAACTGAGATATCAGCCTTATAACTACCGGTTATTGTTATGCAAAATTGCTGTAACAATGTAGAACAACGTTATGCAAATCGCAAATATACAACATTTCTCTATTATCTTCATTAACAACACCCGTCGAACGCCCGCAGTAGATAGTGGATTGACTGCCCTCTCTCTAACTTATCCCTATCTGTAGCCCAGGCACAAACAACTTGCGAAAAAATAATCGTAACGTTAATGTGAGTCCATTTGGTACCCAAAGTACAACTGACTATCATTTTTTTATTGGTGCCCAGTGGAAATTCTTCATGAACTTCCTTCGCCCCGGGGAAGGGCGAAGGGGTATGCCGGAATCCTACCGGCTAAAGCCACTGGAGCGGTCATCTTCGGCACCTAAGGGAGGCTCCAGGTCCTCGAGGGTGACTGTAAAGCGGTCACCCCCTCGGGGGGATTGTAAAGGATCCCCCAAAGCGCCCCACGGCAGCGCGTGACCACATGCGTGCTACCGTCTTCTCTTGGGTCGCTCGGTGTGGGCACGCAGATTCCCCAATCTACGCACCCGCGAACCCAGAGGTCCCCTGCCTCACAGCAACGGCAGGGGGTTTCAGGCGTGTGGGAATTAGGCGCCAAGGCGGTTGTTACCCCGGCGCCGTCTCCTCCTTACAACTAACTATCCTATAGCATTTTCGTTTAAATTTGTACGACAAACACAATTCTATCATATATAGGTTATATCGTATATATCGGTTTGACGGCACGGTAGGTGCAGTGGCTGATACAATCGGCTGCTGCGCACCGGGTCGTGGGTTCGATTCCCGTATCGTATGTGGAATTTCTGTTTGTAAACGCACCCACGACAGGAGAAATCCTAATGTGTAGGGGCAACGTTTTAAAAATAAAATTAAAAACACAGCAAAAATATAGCAATACGTTTACGTTACTATACCTACGTAAAAATATGCGTGCTAGGCCCTCAGTTATCGGATAAAGTGGTTTTTCTTATACTGCGAAACAAGAAATGTGCATAAACGATGTATACCCATAAGAAATAAAGGCGGGCAGATAAAACCTTTGTTTCGGGAAAGAAAAATCGTTTATGTATTTATCGTTAGAAACACATTATATTTTGTACACGAATGAGCGTAAAATGAGTTTTCCTCAAAATATATCGTATTCGAAACCAAATTCCCTATTGTTGCAATGCAAATAAAGGGAAAAGGAAATTACAGAAAGACCCATTTCAGAAAAGATAATAATGAATTTTGCGACACGTTTACCTTAGGTTTTATTTTATTAGATATACCAATATGAGTATTATTTATCGAATTTTAAATAGTACCTAGACTGCTACGAGAGTAATTCTTAAAAGGATTTCCACCTGAAACATTAGTCCTGAGTCATTTTTATTATTATTACGCGTCATCGTCATCATAGCAGCCAAAGGATGTCCACTGGTAAACAAAGGCCTCCGCATAGATTTCCACAACGACCTGTTACATGCCGCTCGCATCCAACGCCTCTCAGCTACTGTCACCAGGTTGTCTGTCCATCTCGTTGGGAGGATGTTCCACGCAGCGTTTTCTGGTTCGCGTCTCCATTCGAGAACCTTTCTGCCCCATCTACCATCAGTTTTAAGAGCTCTGCCCTGCCCATTTCCACTTCAGCTTACAAATACTTTGTGACGAAGTCATCCTTTATCTTCATTTCAATCAACCTCTTTCATGACTTCATACCTTTTATTTCCATAACTGTCCACCTCACGAATCATTCTTTATTCAAATCAAAATTCGAATTTTTGTGACGTAGAGTCGCTCTTCATATTTTGATCATCATCATTACACATTGGATCCTGAACGCTAGTGGTTCAACACACAGCTGTCGCTCTGACAAATAGTCTCCTGCAATATTACAATTACTTATTTTTTAACTAGCTTAAATATTGTGGATAATAAGCTATATTTGAAATATATAAACATCACCATGAAGATGAAGTGTTGAAGTTGTGAATATCCTGTGAAGTGAATATACCTATATAACATATATGCTACGTTTCATTGTTCTCGTTAACTGAACTCCGTTACTTGCTGCCGTGGAGAGAGCCTCCTAGTTGAGCTAACCGGGAAGGAACACAGAGGGAGGCACTCCGCGACAACTTTAAGCTATGTCGGCAACAATGCATAGCACAGTGATAGCCTAGTGGTTGAACGCTTGCCTTCTATTCAGGAGGCCCAGACCGGGTTCGAATCGGGCCCGCACCTCTGACTTTTCGAATTCAAGTGCGAATTAGAATCAGATTATCACTTGCGCTAACGGTGAAGGAAAAACATTGCAAGGAAACCTACTCACCTGAGAGGGCTCCAAAAAATGTTCTAAATGGTGTGTGTAGTCCGCCAAGCCGCACTAGGCCAGCGTGGCGGACTAAGGCCTGTATGTATGTTGGCTACTTTAGTTCTTCTAAGGATTTTCTCATTTCTTTCCTCTTTCTTCTCTAAACACCAAGCATAGCTCTTTCCATAGCTCGTTTAGTGACCTTGATCTTTTTATCAGGCTCATAGTGAGTGGCCACGTTTCTGTGCCGCATGTCATTGCTGTCAACACACACTGGTTAAAGACTGGTCTTGAGCTTGAGCTTTCCGCACTGCGGTATTTTTAACAAAAAGATGTTGCGAAGTTTTACCGGACGCTGCCCAGGTGAATCTGATTCGGCGAATTACCTCTTTCTCGAAGATGAACCTATATAACTGGACAGTTTGTCCAAGGTAAACATACCTTCAACGATTTCGAGAACAGAGTTCCCAACGGATATTGGGATATAAGCAATGGTTACATATTTAACTAACCATTATATCAAACCTACGTCCTTCGTGTAAATCATGTAAAAACAAAAACCCTGGTGTACACACATGTATAAAGAACGAGGGATTAACAGGATTGTGTCCTTATGCAACTCGCAACCACAGAGTAGCTGCAAGTGTACTCGACGTACAGCACTATGACATATGTTTGAATACAGAATACTTCATTAGTGCACTTTCCAAAATTACACTCGCTGATCCATTGAAACAAACACTTGTTTGACATGAGGGCCACTTCGGTATAAACACCTAATTTTAAATGTAGAATTGCCTAGTTAGGTACAATTGCGGTAAATTCTATATTTATTTTTCTGTGTTCTATATTTATTTTTGGGTTGACATATTTTTACTAAGCCTTTTCCAGCTTTGACTTGCGGAGTAATAAAGTTATTATTTAATTAAACTTAGCTAAGTCTAGCTTCACTAAGTTTGAAGTTCCTTCGATTCAAAATTATGTAGGTAAGTAAATTATGAGTCACTACTTTTTATCATGATTCCGTGACGGAAAGTCACCAAAATTCAAAAGAATTCATATACGTAATCATCCAGTAATAACAATTCATGATATTTACTAATCTAAGAATACTGGTAACGTGTGCAATTGTCATTATCAAATTGTAAGAGAAGTGTAGTAAGTTCAGCATAATTGTGCAACGGATGAGGTTCCAACGCGACTAATATAGCTCCCAGGGGAAGTTGTGTTGGTAGTTGACGCTCCTATCTGTCTGGTGGTTTAGGAATTGAAACTTTCTCGATAAGAACATACAGAGTGCACTAGTAATTTAATTGTCTTGTCACGAAGCATGGATTCGTACTTTAACAGAAAATAACACAATTAAAACCAAAAACCATCGACACAGTTTATGTTAATGCAGGTAAGGAAAGATAATTTTAAATTGTTTTTATCCGAATTTGTTCACAGAACTAGTTGAATGTCACCAACAATAAGGGTACATTGATTCACAACTTTAAAAAATGTTATTCGTGTTTCGGGAATATATGTGGCCTACACAAATGCCCTCATACTTTCAGCCGAAAAACGTCCATTGCTGGACAGAAGCTTCCCCCAAATATTGCCACAACGAGCGGTATATGGGTTTGCATTGTGCTCATTGGGAAGCTTTGCCATAATCGGCACGCTTGGCAGACGGGTTTTCGATCGCAGTTGTGTTATAATTGTACTCTAAGGACGCTGCTGCCTTCCATCCGGCTAATCCCACAGTCGCCTAGGATGAGAGGCACCAATGCCCTGCAGAAGGTATTTCAGCGAGTCCAATCGTAGAGCTTCTTAAAATTCGATTGAGCTTCATGATGACTGATTGAACCTTGCTGGTTGTCAGGACGGGACTATCCAAAAAGTATATAATAAAGATTTATTCAATTCACTTGTTCGGAGCCATCTTGAAATAAATGCAATTAACGGAATCCCCATGACGCAATTGACTCACTTATGCTGGAAAAAATACAGATATACTATATATGTATACTGTCTACATTTTTATAGCTTAAACAATACGGCATTTGCGCGTTTTATCCCCTGATGTACTTAGGTACCCAATGTTTGTTCGTCATGGGCGTATCGTGTACAACGGGCTGGCGGTAAGGAGGCACATCGCGCTCGTCAAATACGAGGCTAGGATGCAGCTAGACCACCTGGAGATGCTGGAGACATTGCGACTACGCGTGCATGACGGCAATGTGGGAACGCACCGCCGCCATGCTGTATTAGACATGCCGCAGGCTAGTTCTTGCTCAAGTATGTAACGATCTACACGTTTGATTAGTAATATAATAACGGAAGATATAGATATATTTAGCCATAGCCTGCCGAAATTCCTTGAAGCAGCACAAAGACAAAGTTTCATTGAAAGAGGTATAGATAGTTCTGTCAGTTTGTTACTATGTTATGGTTACTTATATCATCGCCTTGGAATTGCCTATTCTGTAACCATGTTATAATTGTGTAAAATAAAACCGCTATGGAACTTTCTTCATACGGGCATTCATTCCCATTCATTTTTCTCACATAACATTGAACTATGAAATATGTCTGGACTTTAAAACAGAAACCTCTGAGTTTGTTTCGGCAATTCTTCCCAGAGGCAGTCGGTAGGAAATGCCGTCTAAATCTAGATTTATTGACGACTGAAAGTGTTTCTTGACACCTACTTGCTAAACAATGATCATTTATCATTAATTTTACTGCATTCTTTCCATAGATTACTATCTAATTTCTTGATCGCATTATCGATGGCCACCTCTATTATAAAATATTACTAACCATAATGCGGCTCTTTGTCGTGTGGTATGTTCCCGTTGGGCTCGAGCCGGTCCAGACACTCCTCGGAATAACCGTTGTACGTCAGCTTGCCGCGCCCGCCACCGTTCTGCTGTCTCCCACGACACTCACCACTGTCACCGTCCGGATCGTCTTTTGTGGCTGTAACAAAAAACAACAAATTTCACACTTCAACAAAAAGAAACTGAAGAGAAAACCAAACCTTTAACCTCGCAGCAGAGATACATTGCTTTAAAACAGAACCTAAAATTAAATTATATTTGGCATTGTGTTACGTACAATGCCTACTTTCAAAGGCTTCAATGGAAGAATTGTTAAGCTGGCGCAGCTATTTATTTTAGTCCATTGACTACTAAAATTCGTTCACAAATTTGCAAACCGCATATTAATTATCTACACGTACACTTACACAAGGTATAATGGTGTTACTTGCCGACGCTGTTTGAAGCCAAGTTCATTTCGGGTTGACAAACGACACTCGGGTTTCAATTGAGAGAAACTTCGGAAAAGTCCATTTCGGCTCCACGCAGATGAATTTAATAGCGTTGTGAACAATGAAGCTAACTACAAATACGTCTGCGGTGTCGGCTATTATACGCAGAGCCGTAATGATACCAGGGTACCTCACAACACACAAAGGAACTGAATTCACAAGAAAACTTTTACTCTAGATCCCTTCAAATAGACCCAGAAATAGTAACGACAGCCACGGACAGTAATTTGTCTGCATCAAGCAACTCATTAGTGGAAATAGCAACCAGCGATGGAGAATGAAGATAGAAAGGACCATCTTGACCTAAAAATGTACCAAGTGCTGAAAATACCTTTTAGATAAATTACGGGCTATTGTAGAAAAAATAAAGCGACGAACATTTATTTTTGAGCGAGATATTGTACAGTTTTGATATAACATTTCCATCGAGGGTACCGAGAGAATATATTTAAATAACTTGCATAATATGATTTGCCAAATTTCCCGTCGAGCGAACTTAATAGTCGTACTTTGAGTAGGAACCGATTTGACAAGTTAATTGATTGAATAGCATATTGATGCTGATGATTATATTGGGAAGCGACGCGTAACCGCAACACATTGTATTTACATCCGTTAGAATTTTAATTCGGCCCCATTGTTAATTCATAAATTCAGGCGAATAAAGTCCACTGTTGGACACAGACCTCCCCCAAAGGTCGCCACCACGACCGGTTAGGGTGTGTGATGTGCTCATAGCTCATAGGGTTTCTGCCATAATCGCCACGCTTGGCAAGCGGGTTGGCGATCGCAGTTGAGTCGTTAATGTACTCGGAAGACGTTGCTGCCCATCCCCCAGCTAATCCCATAGTCGCCTTTTACGACACCCAGGGGATGTGACGGGTTGGTGCTATACGTAGCTAGCAAGCACGACACGGTTAATTACTATAATTGAATTACGACATCAGTGAACTGTATAAATTATTGTTAATCAATTAGCTAATAGTACAGGCGGCTATATATGATAGTATATAGTATAGGCTTCCCGTACAATGAGAAATCAGCTTATACTGGAAATGTATAGCTTGATATGTACCCGTGTGTCTAAAGGAGTAGACCAAATTAAACTTTGTTAGACACTTGTAATTGCCTCCTGACCTAGCTGCTTCAGGTCAGTAACGAATGCTCTAATAAGTTAGAAACTAATTTGCATATAACAAGCGTCGCAACTTATCCGGGAGGCATAATGTTTAAAAGACAGGATATGAAGTGACAACTGGCGCTAAAGGCCACCAAAGTTTAATTAGCTGCACCCTGGAACTTAGTCGGCAACTTGGTATGGAGTTCTTATTATTTCACAGCACATAACTTTTCTCCAAGTATTCTATTATCGAAGAACTTCACGGCTGATAAAAAAGTACCTACGTTGTTTGACAGTAAATTAAGTTATGAGCAATAATGGAAAATATATACACAATATATTTAAACTTCAAACATTATAAAAACACATTTTCCTGTACCTATCAATATTTTAATCAATATCTCAAACATTAATAGTAAATCGGTCGCTTATATTGATTACGTATAACATGTAACTTCCTGGTCATACATTACGTATACTTCCAATATCACAGGACGGCACACTTCAGTACTTATTCATGTCGAATTACGCGTACAATTTTCCGTAGCTCCGATTGCAAATGAGAAATTAAGTGTACGCCTTATGCACATTAATTATGCATTCCCCACAGTTTCGAGAATCTCAAAAACAAGTAGACATCTGGCGTCTCAAGCCACGGACATACTTTCTTGACCAAAATCATTATTCATCATTTTGGAGCCAGTAATAACACTATATATTATTTTAAGCACTGCCCATATTAATCTTGAATGCATTTAGCGAGCCCTTTCTCGGTAATAACTTTATACCAAGTCAAGAACATGGGTGACATGAGTAAACTTTCATGTAAAATTTGCGTCGACATTGCGAACACAATCCCGAAACAACGAGGCTTAACTTTTGTCTCAAACGCTCACAATTCATATGCAGCTGGTTTGCCTGACAGAGAGAGAATTTCTATAGCACTATTTTACGTAGACACAAAGTAAGGCGACAACCGGTGCCCTAGGGCGGTGGAGTTTAATTGTGACGCGGTTATGCATTTCTCTTCTGCTACTCACGTGAAGCAACTTTACACAAACAATTTATTTTTATTACAGCTACGTGCATTAGATACACTTCGTAAGCCTCGGAAAGATCTGAACGAACGGAAAGTTCCCCGCGGAATAACTCACAAGATTCAGATTACGTTATTGAAATAGTAACAGCGAAGTGTTCACACGGATAATTTGTGCAAACATCCCATGAATGTAGCGTAAATATGCTAACAAAACTATGGTTATTGGTTTTTTCCGGGTGGGATTATCGTGGGATTAGAACTGAGTCGACTAACAGCACGTGCGCCAGCGATAAGCTTCCTCTTATATGTGGTATTGTCGAGAACAATGAACGCACGCACACGTTCGTGCCGAGACGCTAAGGTTCCGTTCCGCCGTTCGGTGTTCGTCTCTATGCAATTAGGTAGGTGAGCTTTGTTTCCGTATTTCACCTACCCTGGTTCCGACAGCGAAACTCTTTATCACTGCTCACGATCAATCACTGTTTCCTCGAGCTGTATAGGGGATTGTCTGTGATTTGTCAAATAAGATTACATTTACGGAAGGGGAAATCTCAGCGAACTAAATGAATATATATCTATAATCTGCGACACTTTGAATTAGAACCAGAGTTGCGATAACTCCGTCGCTTCTTCGCAGCAGAATTATCGTCCTCATCAAGACAGCAATCTTGCATCAAGTGGCAGTCATGGATATAATAAAGCGTAGATTTGCTCTCGGCTCGAGTTCCGCCGACCAAAACGACTATTCCGCAGCCGCATTACTGCTGTGTCGGATACGAGAAATTCCAACACACGCAGAATAAACCGGTGTTTCTTTTGCACAACTTCTCTTTGTATTAAAGTTAAAATTAAATGCAAGTTGTAGTAACTTGACAAGCTCGTAATGTCGACGTGACTCATAAAATATAATACCGCGATCACCAGCGTAACTCGGAAACTATTTGACTTGAGGTCATAACTTAGGTGTTTTACCGCCGCATGAAACAAAGGAAACGTATCGCAGACGTGACATAGTGTTTGAGAACACTAAATAAACGTAAACTTCACTAACAAATCAGTATTAAATCTACATGCCGCGAAAATATTTGGTACACGTTAAACTACTATTCCCGGGTGTGGGTATTCTGGTAGCAATTTGTAATTCTATCGCAAAGCTATTTTCCAGAACGACAGAATTAGAAATTTCTAGTATAAATATACTTAAGCGGGTATTACGATCTGCCTCTGCTAAAGTAGTCGACGAACAACCATACGTCGATAATATTGCATTTAATATCGAAGTTGGTGTCCTATTACGGAAATGAATATAACATGACCGACGACCTTGCACACACTGCGGTTTCATAAATATTAACTGAAAATACATATGATATCGTAATGGTTATGTAATGTAAGGACTTTTGAAGGGCCTTTGTGAAAAACGTTTTAATCTTAACGGAACTGCATCCTTCTAAATCCTTACACTTTTAAAACGTTCAAACAATACGCCTGCTTAAGTTCAACTCAATGCCCCAACATGCAGTTTAATTCAGGGGTCTTTACAAATCATATTAAAGTTGGTCAACTTCGCAAACGAATTTATTTACAATAAGATTAACTAAAAATTTAAATCCGTTGAATTAACGAAAACTTACAATAGAAAACATCAAACACATTGACAGTTGCTACGTGTTGAATGCCGCCTTGTTCTTCGTATCCAAATTTGGGATCAATTAATAAGCGACAATTCTGTAGTTTCTAGTTACCAAAGATATGAGACAAGTACTAATCATAGTTATGTAGAACATGCTGTCAAATAAAAAAATCACATGCGAATCGGTACACCCGTTTAAGAGCTACGGTGCCACAGACAGACAGACACACATAGTGGTCAAACTTATAACACCCCTCCTTTTTCCGTCGGGAGTTAACAAATACGTAACCAGGCTCGATACGTGACTTTATTCGAAGTGTCGATATTGACATTGCTATGTTTAACATCAACATGGCACAACTAGAATCAAAAGTAAATAAGAATAGTTCCAACTGTAGCTAGCTATTATTTTAACGGTTGGCTGAAATCGCAAACTTATTTAATTTGATGAAACCGTTTTAAGAAAATAACACGTCAGTCGATGAGCGTAACGGAGAAGTTGGCAGCAACAACTCTTTCTTCAGCATACTAGAGAGCCATGAGAGATTACATTTTTACTTGGTTTAATATTCAGTTATGTCCATACAAAATTCTACGCATCGTATTATTTTTAAAGATTTATATATGCAAGCTCGCAAAGGATTAAATTGTCAAGTAATTAAGCTGTTATTAGGTACCATATAGAAATATGAAGCTGATTCTATTAGAGATAAACCTATCTTCTTTATAAATTGAAGCTGTCCATTTTATAAAGTATTTCTTATCTTTTATTTTTTAAAACGTCGCCACACTAGAGTTTCTCCTGTGTCCTGGGTGCGTTTACTGACATGAATTTCACATACAATACACCCAGACCCGGAACAACTACCTGCAGATCATACAAATATCTGTTCCGTGTGGTAATCGAACCCACGACCCGCAGCAGCCGACTGTATCAGCCACTGCACCAACCGTGCCGTCATTTCTATGTTTGAATGTTGTATGTCAACAGTGTTCTTCGATGTGGCTTTTACTATACAATAAAGAAAAGGAAATATCTTCCGAATAATTCGCTTTTTCCAACACTATTATAATCCTTAATTATTTCACACTCACTCTCGATTGCTTCCTGCACTCGGCTATATTGCATTGTAAGCGCTACAGACTCAAGATGTAACAAAGGATAGCTGGCGTTATAAGGAATAACTTAGGCTACTTTTATTTTAGAAAAATAGTTAGGGTGCCGCGCAAAAAATAAAACCCTTGAAATCCAATATAAATATTCTATGCCAAGTGTCTATGTCGAAGTACTCTAAATTTCTTTTGAATTAAACGCGGGTGAAACCGCAGGTCCCAGCTAGTGGAACATATAACAAAATAACATTTGTTTATTTTTTTTGTCTGTCTGTCTGTTTGTTCCGGCTAATCTCCGAAACTGCTGGACCGATTTTGACGGGACTTTCACTTGCAGATGATGTTATAAGGTATAACATAGACTATTTTAGGAAATTATTTGGGTTCCGCGAAAAAATGTAAACCCATGATATGCAATCCAATATATATACTAATTATACTTATGTATTTTCATCAACTATAATATAAAAAATCAAAGCACGGGTGAAACCGCGGGCAACAGCTAGTGAATAACTAAGTAGCGTCGTCAAAACAGCGAACCGTCGAACTTTTAATGAAGGAAAAATCATATTTTATTATTCAAACCGAGCGTGTAGATGTGGTAAATTCATATTCATTTATGTCTGGGCCAGTGAGTTGTAAAATTTGAGTAGGGTTAGACACACATTATCATATTTTTTTAAATACAGAGACTCATTTCGGATAATTTTGCATACATAAAAGTTATCACTTGTCATTTATCATTATTTTCATTTTTATTGAAATCAAATCCAATAGTACACTATACTTCTTCTTGTATTTACGCATTCAAATGAAAACGTCTGTAATTTACAGAAGTGTTATATAACCACAATTTCAGCCGAAAGACGTCCACTGCTGGATATAAGCCTCCTCCAAAGAATGAAGAACGACCGGTCTGGGTTTGTTGTCGTTGGGAGGTTTGCCATAAACGCCATGCTTGGCAGGCGGGTTTGCGATCGCAGTTGACTTGTAAATGTACTTGGAAGGACGCTGCTGCCAATCCTACGGTTAATGCCACAATCGCGTTTTACGACACCCACGGGATGAGATGGGTTGGTGCTATTTTTAACCATGTGTATGTAAAATAAAAAACAATTTTCACAACATTTTCTTTATTTATATAACTAAACATTTTTTTTTTCATTTTCTGTGGCGTTTCGTTAAAATCGACATATTCATACGTCCTTGACCTATATAAAATGAAGCAGGTATGTCTGACACCACTGAAAGAAATAGTTTTGACTTGAATGAAAATATCATCATTCATCATTTCGGCCGAATATAGTCCACTGCTGGACACAGGCTTCCCCCAAAGATCACCACAACCACCGATATGGATGTGTTGTGGGCTCATTGGGGGGTTTTGCCATAATCACCACGCTTGGCAGGCGGGTTGGCGATCGCAGTTGAGTTGTTAATCTACTCGAAGAATGCTGCTGCCCATCCTCCGGCTAATCCCTTAGTCGACTTTTACGACACCCATAGGAGGAGATGGGGTGGTGGCATTCTGAGCCGGCACAATATAATATATTGGTTTATTTAAAAACCACTGTAGTATGTTTGGCATATTACCAGTATTCCAAATAAATTAAAATTTTAAATTTACATTAATTAATTACGGTGTCACAATGATGCAACGGGTTGACCAGTTCAAAAGTTAGTCATTATGATATTTCCGCCTTAAAGTATATATGGTCTATTATAGCGCATGTATATTAAATTTAAATGCAAAATTTGGTATATATATGTAAAATAATCAGAAAGCACATAGAAAGTAAGACGAATAAGAAGAATATAACGTCTAACAGTAATAGTACTTTCAATAAAGGGGACAATAAGTAGATTTTACGGGGTCGCCTTTATCGAAGACAAGTGAAATTTCCTTTTTATATAGAGTTTAGCTATTCAAGCACAAAAAAAAAATCCTATTCAGTCACACAAATAAATAAGTTAACAAAAATTAATAAAATTGCATCTGTAATAATTATAAGGAAATAAATTTAATCCAGCATTCTTTTAAACACGACTTTTTTGAAATTAATAATTTGCTTACTTGTTTTTTAATAAACGTGATCCTTTTAAATTAATAATTTGCTTACTTGTTTTTTAATAAACGTGATCCTGTAACTTTTTTTTTACTGTGGTGGAAATTCTACATGAACTTTCTTCGCCCCGGGGAATAAAGGCATACCCCATGCCTGGACTCCTGCCGGTTAAAACTACCGGAGCGGTCATCTTCGGCACCGAACGAGGGCTCCAGGTCATTGTAAAATCACACTAGAGCGTGATCCTATAACCTACTGATTATACCTTTATACACATGAATAGCATTATGACTGATTGAGGACTGGATCGATTGTCATGAGACTTGTATAACATTCCCGAATACTAAGATTTCACATAAAAATGAAAGTAAATATAACTAAAAAATATCAGCCTTGATTCCATTTCTATCGTTGGGATTACACAAAGTCATACGATGGGATGACAAAGTTGACGAGGGTTGTAGACTCGACCCCTGTGGTCAGCGTTGCTTTCGACGTCTTATCGCAAATTTCCGATCGGATCGATTCCTTCAACTTGGTGATCCTGTGAACCTTGCTTACCAACTTACGCGTTGTGTTATAACGAAACCGCAGTCGAAAACTTACGTTTGTTTGGAAGGTGAGTACCGATTATTTTATTTTAGATTTTCTAATTTAAGTAGAATTTCTCGATACATGGAGTTTTTTTTCCGAGTTCTTGACTAATATTATCATATCAGCCAAAGAACATTCATTGCCGAACAGGCCTCCCCCATAGACTTCCACAACCGGATCTTCATTTTTGGGGAAATTTGCCAATACTTACCAGGCTTGGCAGACGGGTTGGTGAGTGCAGAATGGCTATGTTCCACAGAAGGGAAGCTGCTGCCCATCCCCCTGGTTTAGAGACCCTTAGTCGCCTTTTACAACGTCCACGGAGATGGAGTGATGCTATATTCTCAGTCCGGACACCACACAGACTGACTGACTAATATTAGGTTACACGATGTGACTAATATCAGGGCAGGGCATTTAAGGTCAAGCATATATATTTTTAGTGAAATAAGAAGGTCGTAATAGTAGCATATAAACCGAAGGAAATTGATGGCACTACTCACAAGCTAATAATAATAATATACCTAGTTCTTAAACTTTCGCTAATTGGATACTTTAAGACAATATCGGGTCTATTCGCGCACTGATTAATATCAAAATAATATTTATAGTTATAACGATTTCATGGTGTGTTACGTGGACCCCCACTAAGTTCTAATAAATATTCAAAACAAAAACAAAAACGTCCAGTATTTTCACGTAACAGGGCGGAAAATGCTAACAAAATTAGCTCAGTCGTAACCGGCTCGCGGCACCACAGCTGGGTGGCACTAAAAGGTAGGGGTGACATTTCGCGCGCTTTCTCCGTCATCGCCGATGTAGGTCGAGCAAGACTAGACCTGTTTGCTTTACTCCATCTAGAGTGTGACGGCTCACTTACCGCCATTACGAATATTTTCCGATAACTGACGCGTACCCAATGTAGTTTTTTTTTTTGCAACTATTTTAGTACCTACCTTGTTGTAGTACAGTGTACGTTTAAAAGACAACCTGTATCTTCTTCTCAATCTTCTTTATCTAAGATCTTACTACTGCAAAGATACCTTTAACTTTAGTTTTTCATTTGATTCTATACCTAACAGTATAATAAAATTGAAGTGTATGTCTGAGATTTCTAAATAAATGCCAAAATAAGAAAACTGCTATTTATACCTTTATGCTTCATAAGAAATGACAATTTTAACACGCTTTTATTAGCTTGGTATGTATCTATGTTACGGAATTTTGAACTCGATTTTCATCCGCTCGCACACTTATCAAGGACCGATGACGATGCAATAATTTTAATAGACAACCGTATAAAATAGAAAGAGACGGTAAGAAAGAGAAAGAGAGGAAGGTCGCTTGGCGCCCCGTCCATATATCCCCTCATAACGCTCTTTTGTTACGTGACGATTTCTGCCAGATCAATCTACTTTAAGCCGCGTAAAAGAACTTCGTTCCAAAAAAAACGTTTAAAAAAGTGAGTTTTTAATTAGAACAGTGATTAATAAAAATAATATTTTGTGGTAAAAAAGCGTAGGGTGCTTTGTCATATATTTTCATGATGACGCTGCTTTTACAAAAATATTTACGACAATTGATATCAAGCACCCACGCTATTTTACAATAAAATATTTGTTAATCACTCTATTCTTATTTTACACTTATTGAAAATTATTTTCTACATTTTAGTTCGGTTATCCACAAAAGCATTTATTAAGTTTTATGACTCAAAAATTTTGTCTCGCATAGACTCCGATATCAGTCAACGGATTTTAATGAAAATTTTAGAGATTATAACATGAAATTTTAACTTTACATTTTCGTGTATGTACCATTTCGATATCTTGCAGCTTTCAGAAGATATGAATATAAATATAATTTATGCTTAGCGAAACGGACGGGTAACGACTAGTAACAGTAAGCAATAATGAAGGCTATGTTGCCGGTAACAATTTTTTTTAATGGTCACAATGATAGTTCGCGTAGCCATACAAATGGAAAGTTTAATAGCTCTTGATAGTATTTCCCTTTCTTTCGCATTAAGCAGATGGTTTCCGACTGGCCTAAACATTTGATACGGGAAAGCGATTAGCTTAAAAGTAGATCTCTTATTAAAATATACCTTTATTTATAGAGTATTTTAATTTCGACTAGTATGTTAAAGTAAGACGGAAGTACAGACGGTTATTTGATATTATTTCTGGTTGTAAGTATTAGGTACTTGCACTTTTATACAAAATATTTCAAATGAGAAAAAATAAGATAACCATCTGCGATATTCGACATTGACAAAAATGAGCTCCATGAAAACCGAAAACATTTTGTCCATTCTATTTTCCCCTTCCGAAATGTACTCCCAGCGCAATTGGGAAGAAGCCCTAAAGAACCCTTCCACGGTCGGTTTCTACTCGATAAGATTGGGGCCTATTCAGAAAATAAGCGTCAACAAACAACAATAACACGACAAACTAAATGTTGGACGATAAAAAGTCAATTGGGCGTCCCTCGTATTAGGGTAACGGCAATAAGATGATTGTACAACATTTGTTTGCGGTCATCAGGGTGGGTATAAGTTCATAGAGAAGGGTAAAAATGTAGTGCGTAGAAACCACACCACTTTTTTATTTATTCTATCTAATGGTGAGATAGGCAAGTTATTCACCTGGTGGGAAGAGTTAGATATGCCTATAACAATAGCAGGACATGTCCTGCGTGGGTCGGATTGCCAGCTTTAGCCAGCCATGCTTGGCCTTTTACAGCCGTGTCCGGCCTGTCCGAATTTATTGGGCTTTCAGTTAGCGTAACGCAGCCGCGCGCAGTTACTTATACTGATGTGATTAATTTGTACATAAGAAACAATTAAAATACATTACCGAGTAAATTTTGATAAAAAGTTGTGTCCCAACTCCCAGCTTAAAAAGTATGTCCGGCTCTAAAAGGTACTTTTGGCTATTAATAAAGTTATGTCCGGCTTTTAGGCCAGAATGTCCGGCCTAATATAGCAGAGAATCTAGCTTTTGTATTGGCCTGGCAATCCACACAGCGCATTATGTATTTAGTCTCCTATGCCCAGTAATTTCACTAGCTGGCTGGAGGCCTCTTTTGGCTTCGCCAGAAATGTCCGGTTGAGCATCTACAATTCCAGAAAATGTATGCGAGAAGCCCAACAAAAAATAAAACTTTTTATCTTTAGCTTACCTTCAAACCGGAACACAATATTGTCTAAAGTTTAAACTACTGCTTGGCAGCAGACGATTATGCAACCACTTTCCGTAACTCCTATTACGCTAATGTAATTCATCTTGGCCGTATGATTCCCGGAAAAGAATTGACTACCCCTCTTTATCTTTTTCTTCTTCTTTTCGTATGGTTAGTGGTTACCCTTGTATCAGTATTCAAGCCGTCCAAAGGCCTCCGACTTGGCTCAACGACTGCTTGTTGACAACAACCGGAACCGTCGATTTTACGTACCCTCCGAAGCACGGAGACGCTCAGTTCAAATACCACTATGCGATCACTCTTCCATAGACCGCACTGAGAGTTGCTTAACCTGACCGATCGTTTACCGATCAGTTAGTGCAACTGGCTATGAGCGCCATAACCTCTACCCATTATCACTCTACCCATGGGTATAATAGAAGGTGAATTAAAATACTCTACGTGCTAATAACAACATATTACGATCCGCTGGCCTGGCTCAATGTTTATAGCAATATATAATCATGACATTTACTGTTAGCAGCCAGACCACCGTTGATCATTGGCCTCCCAATGCCAATTATCAACGGTGGTCATCATAAATAATTTTTTTGTGAATATTTACGTCAAATATAACATTACTAAAACTTTGATGCAGAAAACAAATTATTCGATAGGACGTTACCCGAAAACGTTACGAAATTTTGTCACAAATCAAACTTGTCCAAATGTACACCCTTGAAGCATCCCTCCAGTTGCTTGTGGCAATACTTAAATTCTATTACGTAATGTAGCCGACCTATTTCTCGACAAGAACGGGGGCCCGAATGTCGTAGACGGAAAGGTTAAAATTTACACAAATGCCGCCAGTGCGCCTATAACGACCGACGAGGCTTATCTAACACGAGTGTGAGTTTGGGCAAGCGGACAAATTTACATGGGAGTCAATGATTACCATAATTAAATTTCAGGCGAATTGTTGTTGATGTAGGTTAAAATGTGATGTTAAAATAATATGCAAGTAAAATGTAAATGTTGATTTAACTACAAAACTTAAGGGTTAGGATAAATCCGGAAAATAAATACTGCACCGACTTGTGTCAATTAAATAAATGTCATATATTACACATAACATTCATATCTAAATCTCAAAAATCATAAAAAGTACATTGAAAATCATGACATATTGAGGAGAATGTTGACTTTTGGTATATGTAATCCAAATCAGGTATTTGATATGTTATACAGTTAATTGTATCAATGAAGTCGTAAACAAGAAGATTAATGGATACACATGGTGCATACGTTGAAGTCCAGTCGTAGAATCTAGCATATCATGATGCGCACTTCATGAGATGCCCCTCATAAGTTGTATTTATCGCCTAACCATTGTTTACTGGTCAGACCGTAAAAATGTCCGTAAAATTAGCATAAAGTTTAGGCTTCAAATTCGGATGTAGTATTGTTTTTCGTATTGTATACTTAAAGGAATATTAAAGCAGCATTTACTATAGAACGTTTTTGTTTTACTAACCAACAACACTAATTTATACAATATGGCTTTTTAAATGTTACAGTAAAGCTAATGAATTGTAAATAATGTAATCACAAATCCTTTATCTGAATTTCGCTTTCCCGGAAGCTACTTCTCGCTTATGGTAATGGAGCGACTGTAGCTGATCAAGTGCTTGATTGCTGTGTTGTTGAAGCAGGAAACAGCTACGAGTTTTAATCTACTATTAATAGTCGGAAATCAAGCACTTGATAAGATACAGATGCTCCATTAATCTTTATATCTTGGTGTAAACTCTCTCCCTGGTAGGACCAGGACCACTCTTGTATGACTTTTTGGAAAATCTTGGACTATGAAGTACCCAAGATTTACCAAAAATCATCCAAGATGATATCTGTAAGAGGAAGTTAAAAAACAGATAATATTCCATCAATTTGACGGCACTTTACTTATTGCTAAGAACTGATTTTCAGAAAAGAAATCCATGTTGTCTGTTGAATACCGACTTCTTTTGAACTCGTCTTTTTGAGACTTGAAAGTAAATTATTAATTACAGAAAATGTTGATCTTATCATGTAAAATGTTTCATGATATTTCTAATGTTGTTAATATTTTCCCGTTTACTATATGTTGTAGGCTGTACATCAAATGAAGTAAATAGTAACAATAGCTTAATACTCTAAACCAGAGGGATGGGCAGCGGCGTCCCTTCAGTGGAGCAGTAGCTATTCTCACGCTCACCAACCCAGTGCCAAGCGTGTCGCGTACTGGAAAATTCCCCCCAAAATGACGACTCGCGGTATGTAACCGGTTGTCTATGGGAGAGGCCTTTGTTCAGCAGTGGATTCTTACCCCACAATTTAAGTCCTTAAACGTCGACGTGCCGATATTAGGCCTCAATGAATGAAATAAACGACCAGTATAATGATCATTTATAGAAGATAGTAATAGCGTGATGATTATATGACGCTTTGCAGGCGGATCGGTGACACTTGTATTGTATCTATGTTGTTATTAGCACTGCAGCAGGACTCCTGCTGCTGTTGGTCATGATTATCCTTTGATCGCCTTTTACAACTTTCACTAGAGTGCAAGTTTGTTTAACCATAATGTTACCATAAGATAGTAAGTAACCTCTATTATGAAGGGCATTGTTCCATATCGCAGCAAAATGACGGCTGTCTCAGGCCAGCACAGCGAAATATGCTTAAGCCGAAGTCAATATAGCCCTTTCCCCGCTAGTATGAGCTTTATTCCATATTACCCCTACTTGCCTATCTCTACTACCAAACTTCCGACATAACATACCGAGCGACCCTTTTAGTCAAGGTTAGTTGATCATATACTATCCATAGCATCTCAATATGCCTACAACACCTATAGAACAGGGCGATATGATTTAATAAAGGTTAGGTAAGGGCACGCTAACAATTGTTTATCCTAAGACATTCATATCTGTCGGTCTGCTTACAGATTACATGGAAAAATCCGAACAAAACTTGTAAATATGTTAAATGTTTTCAATCTTTGAACACGTTTTGAATGAAGGTAGAACATTAAGATATGGTTCGAGGTAATTTTCACATGTGATCGCCGGTTAAGATTCCATGGGTGAGTCAGTGTGGCGTATGGAAGACCTTACTTTAGTATCGTTCAATGTTATAAACCACGCTCCAATGATTCGAAAACTCGTCTCCTTGATATTGATATCTAGATATGTATTGAATTTGCTTATTGGAATAACTCTTTCAAAATAAATCTCCTTTTATAGAACCTACAAGAAAGTACAAGTCGGTTTGGCATTATTAGCTTACACGATACAACTTTGTACGTATTTACTTACACCCAGTAACGCCAAAATAAATAGCTCATTATTAATAATTTAGCAAAACATTTTGTTAATTAATTAAGAGACTTTGATGAGAGACGATCGATGACGTGCGTGACAACAATAGGTGTCAAGAAACTAATAGACTTTCCCGAGAAAGAGGCGCGTAAGAAGTCAGGGACAGTCATTAACCCGTGTGCAAACGATTCAGGCCAAACAATCCGCTCGATGATGGGAGGGGACACTTGGGGCAAACATTACCGAAGCAGACGAACATGACTCACCAAATTAAAACGCACTGACAGACAGACATTAGTCTGTACTGACAAAACCTAATCAACGAAGTTACATTTTGTCAAAGACACCCCAAAATTGGTTTTAACATTTAAATAACAAACATAGAACTGCAGTAGTGATCAAATATTTGATTGAAATCTAATTTTGTATTATCTTGATGATTTGCCAAGCAAATAGGACAAGAGCTAAACAATAATATAGACAAGTACGATGAACTCGATAAAACACAATCAACGGAGAGTATTACAATCGTAGCAAAGGGTAACTATTGTGGAAAATTATAGAAGAAATAAATCAAGTAACGATAATTCAAGAGTAAACTGAGTAAGTTATGGTAGCAATAAATTCCCGCGGCCGGCGGCGATCACTTAGCAATTGCGCTTTGTTATCGTACGAGCGAATAACAAGTTACAAGATATAAGTACAAACTATGTGTGACCTGTTGCCTGTTGCTTGATTTTAGTGAACTACATATTACATTTTGATATCATTGACTGGATAAATAGAATTATGCCAATGCTTTTATCAAGAAAATATGAGCGATCAATCAAAATTATTGCAGTAAGAGCATTGTAGCATGTAACTGTTTGATCATCCACAATGATGTCAGAGCATCGAACCCTACGCACAACACATTACAAGGTGCTTACGTAATAACCGACAGTTGAGCAACAGACAATTGAGTCAATAAAGACGAAAACACTCTCAAGTGGGCAAGTATTATTAATGTAACATTAGGGACACTATCACTCTACAGCAATTGTAGGAAATTGAACATGTCGTAACGCATTGTACTTTTACAAGGAAATTAACAGGCGAAGCTGAACCGCCATGAAATTCTAAATGTAAAAAAACAGTAGATGCCTTTACAAAAGTATTTGAATAGGATGAAGACAATGGGGCGGGTCGACAAAAGGCCGTTCGTCCAGGCTTCGCGGTTGTGATGCAGGGGACACAATACAGTTCCTGTGCGGTCGCGTGACTCAATATGCCTGCATATTGTGATATAATAAGCGAAGAACATTATTACGACATAGTAAAACGTTTCCCTTTTAAATTATTGCCATGGAACTCGATAATTATTGTCGGTGCATGCGTACATTAAAACTGTAACAACCAACCAACTAGTTATCTAATAATAAAAACGTCGACGATGTGTTGTACGATGTTTAAGGAAACGTCTTCTATTACTTATACTGGAAATAGAAGCAATTTGATACAGGGTGTCAAGGAACTAATAATGCGAGGCGGTGTCTCGTCCACCGGCAACGTGGCTGCGTCGAGCACGTAGGGCAAACAGGGCAAATATCTATTATCAATGGACTGCGCGGAAGTCTGCTATTCAACGACTAGATAATGGAGATGTTGAACCCCCCCCGTGACGCGCTCCGGAAACTGTCTATTCGACGCTACGCCTCAACTTTTCGGCAATTTTATGATAGTCATGACGATACTTTTTGATGTAGATGATTGTGCACTAATGCCCTAGTAATCATTTGGATTGCGAAGCGCGACTTAAATAAACTGAGACCGGCATGCTAATTATCACTGCACATGAACTACAGAGCAATTTTGTAAAGTGTTTACTTTCTTTTCTAGATTCTTCTATCAAGAATCATCACACAATGAGAAAGGAATACCCGTACAGTTTAAATAATTTCATATGCATTATATACATATTATAATTAATTACAATTCTTCACAGTTAGCCGCTGTCAACGGCATGCGAGTCCAAAGTGTGTCCAAACCCTCCATTTATGGCGCAGCCGGGTCTAGTAGCGACGCACGGCTGATTCACGGCTCGAAGGTCGCTCCCACTATAACGCTTCCGTTATTACTCAGTGGGCTGAACACGTTCAGAACGACAACAGAACAACTAAATCTGATGTATTTGCATGTAAATTTAAACTGAAGGAAGCAACGGAGACGACGATGTCCTCGCTCGTGATCAGTTTGATCTTATCATAAATATGTATTAAATTTGTTGTTTTGTACGTCAGTTATTTAATACTGAAATGCATACGAAGTATCCTTTGTTTCAGCGAAGTGCAAAGGTAAATCATTCGGTCCATATGTAAAGTAAGACCTGCAGAAAATCTTTCATGTCAAAAGATTACAATCGCATAAACAAATCCGAAATATTTTCGATGTATGATCGTAAGTTTTATAGTGAGACGTATAGTATTATGTCCGGTGTCTTGTGTGAATGTGAATTTCGCCGAGTGTACAATGTTCGGCGTAGGTAGTCGTAAGGCGAGCGAGCGTTACATAACTACTGTGATTCATACGTGGTTCGTGTTTTATTGTACTATAAAGCTATTTACGACAGCATAAATGTTTAGGCGTTTATATCTGTTAGTTGACAAACAAAAGTCATGAGGAAACTGTCATTACAACTATACAAATAGTGCGGTGATTACCAATTAGAATTGCGCATTTGTGCGTCGTATTTTAATAATGGACCGTTAATTAATTAAGCAATGCCGTGTGGTGCCGGCTACGAATAGCACCAACCCATCTCATCCCATGGGTGTCGTAAAAGGCGACTTAGGGATTAGACGGAGGATGGGCAGCAGCGTCCTTCGAATACATTAACAACTCAACTGCGATCGCCAACCCGCCTGCCAAGCGTGGCGATTATCGCAAAACCCCCCAATGAGTACACAACACGGTACGGTATATCGGTCGTCGTGGTGATCTTTGAGAGAGGCCGGTGTCCAGCAGTGGACTTTATTCGGCCGAAATGATGAATTAATTAAGCAATCAATTGGCATCAAATGTTTTATCAAACCTATGCGGGCTTCTGAATCATAGATTTAGGGCCGTCTTAATTTTATCAGCCGAGCAGCCGCAATGTTGTCGTACAGTGGCGGCCACACAAGCCGACGTTCATATTCAATCATCTTTAATCCAGGGCACGACTGCATGAGCCAAGTTTCATCATATCTATGGATCGTCTAATACACCAACAATGTCTAAAGGAAAAATATAATGATAAATAACCATTAGCAAATAAATTAACTTGACAAATGATACTGCCGAACAATTAGCAAGCCATACAACATCGAAATTTAACAACCATTAGTTACTTAGCTAGCCGTTTATTTTTTCTTCAAACACATAAACTGTGAGCCCTATTCACTGTTCAAACATTAGGAAGCAAGTCGACGTTTAATAATATTATGTGTAAATAACATACGACAGCTCAAAAGCATTGACCGAATAGTAGTAACTGGGAGGCAATAATACGCAGACAATCTGTAAACAATCTGTAACGGTTGTAAACATTTCAAAACAAACAGTAATATTATAATACACAATCTCAATATATCAAAACTAGGCACGGTATATTCGGAAATTGGTTTAGGGGCATCAAGTTTGGTTTGTGCACAAAAATCTTAATAATTGGATAATTAATGCAAGTACAGTGACAATAAGTAAATACTTTCTTGTCGTGTAGATTTCGAAATATTCACGTAAATGACAACAGACATTATGGCTACTTCTGAGGATTTGAGAAGACGAAGAATCGCAATAAATTTCATTGTCACACGTTTTTTCTTTTTAATTACAAAGTAATCTACCAATACGGTCTACGGATGCCGCTCGCCTTGTAATGCCAGAGAGCGTGTCGACATCATTTTCATTACATTCTGATAACATTCATCAACAATACATGCTGGTTATCAACTGTGTAGGAAGGTACTGATTATTAAAACAGAATTCCGTCTAAACGCGTTCCACAGTGTTGTTTGCATTAACATTATAATGACATTTGTTCGAGCGTTTTGCCGATCGGAACCAAATGATATTTCCATCACTGAAACATTTGTCGCATTGCCACAAGTAGGTAGGACGTTCCCATCACGTCCGAGTCTCGATGGAGTACGTGAATAGTGGCACTACTCTTATTATTGGCCTGTTTACTTCTAGAGGTGGTTAATTTTAAGAGGGAAGATTATCTGGTCAGTAAGTAGCATCTATCCTTTGATTTCTGCAAATGTGCCAAGTGTGTTGGAGCCAGTGGGACTAAGTCGTAGTGACGGTAAGCGACCGGATGGTCTGAACTCGGTTCTGTGGCAAAAGGGTCGCAGTCTCATCTGGGACGCGACCTGCGTCAGTATGTTTGCTGCTTCACATATGAGCTAAACCATAAGTTTAGCAGGGTCAGCAACTAAAAATGCGGCGAGGCTCGAGCATGCAAAGTACCAGAACTTAGAGCCATTGTACGATTTCGTTCTGTTTGCGGTCGAATCAGCTTGAGCCAAACCTTTTATTAAGGATTTAGACCGCGACCTCCGCTCCGGCTCGTTTTTAGTACAGCGAATATCGCTCGCGATACAACGGGGCAACGCAGCTAGCATAATGGGTACTTTTCGTTCTGAGGCTCGTCTATCACGAAGCATTTTATTTACTGCGGATTTCAATTAGTTTATTAGCATCGCATTTATTAATATAATGATATTAGATTAAAACTTAAGTAACGGTTGAACAAATGTTAATGAAAGATTTTAAACGGATTACATCACGTATAGATTTTGGTTCTCTCTGACTTTTTGAACACTTTGCAGGGTTCGTGGTCGCAGGATGACTTACGGTCGAAATTAACAATCAATGTAATCCAAAATCTTTGTGTTTGGGATTAAGGATTTGTCTGTTTTTTGTGTTAAATGTGATCCTAACACAACGAGGGATAAAATTTTAAATCAATCTAATGATTCTGGATTAGATTGTTTATTAGTTTCGGCCGAGGTGACAAGCGTCGTTACAGATTTAAAAAAGTTATTGTAACTTATAGCAATCACTCACAGTGTTTTGATGATTTTTTAGTGTGGTCGGTATGTTGTTTGGGACTTTATTATTTTAACAAAAGATAAAGAAAAAAATATTTT
The DNA here is from genome assembly GCA_947459985.1 of Diloba caeruleocephala. Taxonomy (NCBI): domain Eukaryota; kingdom Metazoa; phylum Arthropoda; class Insecta; order Lepidoptera; family Noctuidae; genus Diloba; species Diloba caeruleocephala. The sequence continues at coordinate 6,845,055 of OX381614.1, forward strand.
TTGTTCATGTAAAACCATTTATAGGCACTTATGAGTAGTCAAGACTTTAGTTGCCGCGTTGCAATGTGTAGATTTCCATAAGAGAAGAACGGGAAGAAACTCCATGGTTACTCTTTTTAAATCATATTACACGTACAATGTTTTTTTTTATACTATGTTCTCGAAATGATGGTAATGTGAGGACAATGCAGGACCGGATTCCTAACTGGTGGTACCTGCCAACCATCTTCTCTATTAAAATTTGGTAGCTTTTTTATTTCAATAGCCTCACTAAACGTTATTGGTACATATCGTTCTCTTTCGGAGCACTTTAGGTTAAAACGAAGAAAATGGTTAGGTTTGTCTAAGGCATGTTCACACACACTTTGTGGAGCGTCTATGCTTGAAGTCAGCTATATGTTTTAAGTCAGCTATATGTTTTAAACTGGTAGCTATACTACGCTTTGTTTGCCCTATGTATGACAACCCAGAATTAGGAATATCAGGAAATAAAAAAAGATAAAATATCTGAAACCCGACTATAGAAAAGCACAAAACATGAATCGCCGAGAATCGTTAGTTATGCTTTTTGCATCGCGGTTGGGCCTTCGATTACGACTACTGTTTTGGTAGCAGTTTATGTCCGCTATGTTGAATTTTATGTAACGTCATATAGCCTATAACTTGCGGAATAACGCGACGCTTCCAACAACACCTCATTTGCCAAAAGGCGACGGGTAGTTTTGGCCATCTGAGGAAATAGATGAATGTGCGTACATACATACCCACATACATAATAACCCTCCTTTTTGATTCGGCATAGTCGGGTAAAAAACTATAATATACGTGATTTAATCCGCTTCAAAGTGTTTTATTATAATGTGTAATAATCGAAAAAACGTAAGACATTACTACCTTATAATAGGTTAGGACAACGGAAAATTCTATAAAAAAATAAGCTAACCACTAACCAGCTACGTGGTAATCGTAACTCGAGCAATGTATACATTACATCGAGAATTTGTATGTTGGTGCACCAGCATATAATCAAGACAAGACAATTGTTTGACATATGAAACCAATTATTCTGAAAATAACAAGGTGATAACAGTCCTCATATAAAGTGCAACACTGATTGTATATAGTGCAGTCATGGAGAATTCCCGGTTAGAGACCCATTACATTTTAAATTAAATTACTCTAAAGGACCTCTCCGTCACGACACGCCGTGTGGTGCACGGAATAGGAATATAGCACCATTCCATCTCCTTCTGTGGATTTCGTAAAAGGCGATTAAGGGATTATACGCCAGAGGTATGGGCATCAGCGTCCCTTCTGTGGAACAGCAGACATTCTGCGTTCACCAACCGGCTTGGCAACCGTAGTGAGCACTGGGAAATTCCCCCCATAATGACGACACACGGCATGTAATAGGTCGTTGCGGAACTTTTGTTCAGCAGTGGACGTGCTTTAGCAGGTTTAATAAAAGGGCCTCTGTGTGTTGATCCCCGCGTAAGACTATTTAAAACACCGACCTTGCAGACGATTTTACCCGTGAAGACATGTGAAACAAATTGGAATTTTATCATTACATATGATTCTTGATAGAATACAAATTAGTTTGATGATTTGTTTCAGTGATCCTTCTCTAACCCATCTATTTTGTACCTACCATAAATAAATATGTAATTGAATAGTCGATCTGTCGACTTCCTGCGTCACGTCACCGTATACGTTCAACCGTGTCACTGTTCTGTTGTTACTGATAAGGGAGGGCCGAGGTTACTGACGTCCATTTGTCTAATCTGATCTATTACTCGATTATATTAAGCTGAACGTTAAAGAGTTGATACACATATATTAGTGTAACAAGAAAAAATACACACTGACACTGACAGATAGACTAATAAAAAAATGCTAAGTTGGTGCAGTACACATTTGTACCGTGGGGAATTCCTAGAAGGGCGGAGGGTCATGCCTCTTACCGGCTAAAAGCCCACGGTATCCTTCCACTTATCTTCAGCCGAGGTTAAGGTGACGCTTTGTCAGCATTTGACCGCGCCCCCGGCAGGTATCGCCCGTCACTGTTTGACGGGCCCTGGCTGGCTGCTCCATCTTCAGAGAGGCGCGTGCAGGACACGCGCCGCCATCTCGGGCATGATTCTGTTCGGGCGACGGACTACCCTTGGTTCGTCACCCGCAGGCCGCTACTTATGGTGGCCGGAGATCGTTCAGCGCCCTCCTGCGCCCGGTGCGTTTTCCGCGGCGGGGATCAGAGGTGATGTCCTCCCGTCCCTGCTCTGCCGCCTCCTTTGCTTGCATCGAATCCTCAGAAAAGGAGGCAACGGCATCCCACGCGCTCTCACTCTGGACGATGGACTGAACCACGGCCGGAAGCGAGAGGTCACCCCTTTCGACCGCCGCGACGAGTTCACGGCGCTGCGTTGCCCAAGCAGAGTGCCCCTCTTCCAACGTGTGCTGCGCTGTGTCCTCCGGGTAGTCTCCGCGGTGATGATAACCAGGCATCCTCCTTTCTCAGCCTATTCGACGCAGATACTTCCCGAAACACCCATGATTCGAGAGTACCTGCGTCATCCGGAAGGTGAGGGCGCCATGCCGCCTTTCCAGCCATTCCTCCATGGCGGGTCTTACCGTTGCTATCGCGGTGTGCCCTGTGCTGTATACACCTCGTCTGCTCTGAAGTTCAGTACCCTTGTATGGCAAATGTTTATTCATTACTATGTATTTTATCTATTTTTAGATACGTGTTTTATAAGTATAAAATATCGTACTGTAGCACTTTACTCTCATCTAAGGGCGATTGTACTTATATTTACTACACGCGAATGGCGTGTACCAACCACTACTGAACGATTTCTTTTAAATACCTTTATATATGAATGTTTAAACACGAAAGTCTGGGTAAAACAAGAAAGGTCGACTCTTAGTATTTTTTTTTATTGGTTTCTAGTGGAAATTCTACATGAACTTCCTTCACCCCGGGGAAGGGCGAAGAGGTTCTCAATAAAAAATATTAAGATATATTTTTTCACTCTGTTCTCATATTGTCAAAATTCGCAGAATATTCGGTGATGGTTTGTCAGTACGTTAGCTATTAATTGACACTACTGTTACATCCGGCCCAAGCTTGTATGAAAGCGTATCAGTCTCCTTTGTCGTAAATGAGCTTTAGTATGAGTTCAAAGACGCTGATGTTACCGATATGTATAATTTCTTAAAATACAGTACAGTTATGAATGGTGAATTGTGCAGTCCCAGATTATCCATAATCGATAAGTGAGTTTCGTTTTAAAGAAAAATTATTATGCATATATTAATACGTGAAGAAAAATCTTTGTGCTCCCTTTTAAGCACATTGCGCACACGGAGGAGTGTAAGATTTGGCGTAAATAGTTGAAGTTTATATGGAGGAGCAGTGCAGAAAGTTAAAATGTATGTATTATATGTGTTACAAATACATTAAATACGCGATTCCTAAGGTCATCAGAAAATTTTAAGCTAAAAATGCCAACGCATTTTCCAATTTTTTTTGACAAATCCTTTACGTTCCAAGCAGCTCGTCTGTAGAATGCACTACCAGTAACAATGAGACGTGCTCAGTCACTGCCAGCCTTTAAAAAACTGGTAAAAAATAATTACTTGTCGCTTTAAATTGTTTGTGCTCCTGATTTACTTTCGCACTATTTTACAAATCCATTCAATATGCATATTTATTATTTTCATATATGTATATTCTTGTTGTATATTTATGTATTTAGTATCTATCGTATATGTATAGTAATATTTATTTATATGTGTAAAGTACACCTCAGACTACCTCACAACTTTTCTATTTCCTCTTTTCCATCCAAAGGTTGCCTGGAAGAGATTGCGGATAGCGATAAGGCCGCTTATTGTACTGTTTGTTTTATTAAAATGTCTGTATATAATTTGTTTTGATGTACAATAACGAGTATATAAATAAACGAATAAAATTAATCAAATTTAAAAATTCAATAAAACACGGTCGGATTTCAACCTCTGGGCGACCACAAGTCCTCATAAATCTTCCTCCATAATTCTATTATAATGTTCGTTTGTTGTATAGGCAACAATACTTGTAAAGTTAGAATAATAAAAAAAGGTACATAACACCAGTTTTGGACAATACAGGGCAAAAACTGAACTTAGTATTAGCGAAGGTCGTTCATTCAACGTTTCGGCAACTCAACAAATGACAGACAACCCAATTGTTTGTACACAGACAAGAGTAGATAAAATATTGCTTTAGTTACCACTGTATTTACTTAGAAACCGTTATCGCTATGCTTAGTATTTCACTACGAGATAGAATCAGGAATGAAAAAGAAAAGAGTAACGTAAAAGAGCTAACTACTTTCCGATATAGCTGAAAGGATAAGTGACAATAGGCGGTGCCGTGCGGTGCCGGCTACGAATAGCACCAACCCATCTCATTCCTTGGGTGTCGTAAAAGGCGACTATGGGATTAGCCGGAGGATGGGCAGCAGCGTCATTCGAGTATATTAACAACTCAACTGCGATCGCCAACCCGCCTGCCAATGATGATGAATGATGGCCGTTGACTGATGTTTTGTGCAAAACAAGCGTGTAGGACAAAAATCATTTTCGAAGCCAAAGTCCAAGTCTCAGCGCGGTTTCCTGGGAACCGGAACTTGGCTGATGTTATTAAAGATGCTAGTATAAGTCCTTTTTTTAATTATTTTTTTTGGTGCCCAGTAGAAATTCTTCATGAACTTCCTTCGCCCCGGGGAAGGGCGAAGGGGGTACGCCGGACTCCTACCGGCTAAAACCACTGGGGCGGACATCTTCGGCACCTAAGCGAGGCTCCAGGTCCTCGTATGATCACACTAGAGCCGCCCGCTGGTGCCACGCCTATAGGCACATCTCGGAGAGGGTGACTGTAAAGTGGTCACCTTCCCGGGGGGATTGTAAAGGATACCTTAAAGCGTCCCACGGCAGCGCGTGCCCACGTGCGTGCTACCGTCTTCTCTTGGGTCGCTTGGTGTGAGCCCGCAGATTCCCCAATCTACGCACCCGCGAACCCAGAGGTCCCCCGCCTTATAGCTACGGCAGGGGGTATCAGGCGTTTGGGAATTAGGCGCCAGGGCGGTTGTTACCCCGGCGCCGTCCCCTCCTTCTTCGAGCGGGATCGGCCCTCTACCGATCCCGCTCTGCGGCCTCCTTCTGGAGCATGGCGCTCTCACAGAAGGAGACCACTGCATTCCAATTTTCATGCTCTGCCAACATAGCCGACACTACTGCTGGCAGAGAGAGATCTTTCCCGATCCGATCGACCAGGATCCGTCGCTCGGCGTCCCATGCAGGGCATGCCTCGAGCGTGTGCTGTGTGGTGTCCTGGTCGCTATCACAATGGTGGCATTGTACCGTGGCCTCACGTCCTATCCTGTGCAAGTACGCACCGAAACAACCGTGCCCGGTGAGCACCTGCGTCAGGCGGTAGGTGACGCGCTCGCTCCTTCTGAGCCAGGCTCCAAAGAGCGGCAGGACGGCCTTAGTATATGTCCTAGAAGATCCAACCTATAAGGCAAAGTGTAAGTGCGAGTGGCAGTGCAAGTCAAAAGGGTTTAACGAAAGAGGAGGCTTTGGCATATTATGTAAATTCTTCTTTTCATTTTAATCAATCTCTTTCATGACTTCATACCTTTTATCTCCATCGCTCTCATCTAGGTGGACACCTCATGATTAATTCTTTATTCAAATCAAAATTCTTCTTTATTCAAAAAGAAACTAGGGATTTTACCGTCACGGTGATCAATAAGGTATTGAAGGAAATAAACTATTAGATACCAACAATATTGATGGTAATAAGGACCTGGTGAATGTCCCTGGGAGTCGTTGGATGCGGGCGGCATTGAACCGGCCGTTGCGGAAATCTATGGGGAAGGCTTTTGTTCAGCAGTGGACGTTCTTTGCCTGAAATGATTATGCTCATATGATGATGATGAAGGTATTTGTCATACACATTACTTTCCATTATGATGGACGGTAAAATGTGCAACACTATGACCGAAACTCCTTCAGCCTAAAAATGCTATATTTGTGAAGCTTTTCCATTCCATGAATAATGAGTCCAGGGAGTTCGTAGTCAATACTTCCTATTGACTACAACCTTGATTATGGTATATCTCCACTGAAAGGATGCCTTGTTTCGAATGTTTGTTTCACATTAGCTATCATCGGAAAGTCAAAAAATGCCAACTACGAAATAAACTGACGAAAGCGGTCACGTATAGCCACGAATAAAGATTTCCTAAATATGTTGTGACGAAGTCATCCTTCATCTTCATTTCAATCAACCTCTTTCATGACTTCATACCTTTTTATTTCCATCACTGTCCACCTCACGATTCATTCTTTATTCAAATCAAAATTCGAATTTATGTGACGTAGAGTCGCTCTTCATATTTTGATGATCATTATCATTACACATTGGATTCTGAACGCTAGTGGTTCGACACACAGCTGTCGCTCTGACAAATAGTCTCCTGCAATATTACAATTACTTATTTTTAAACTAGCTTAAATATTGTGATAATAAGCTATATTTGAAATATATAAACATCACCATGAATATGAAGTGTTGAAGTTGTGAATATCAATATACCTATAACTATATACCTATAATGCGTATAACTCAGACCTCATCCACATGTTTAGATTTAATTTTCACAAACTTTGATAACCGAAATCTGTACACCACTATAGAAGAATTTGGTTTTTCAGACCATAACGGGACAATTCTTCATATAAAAATACCCCAACAAACCAAACAAACATGGTACGTAAAAAAGAGACTATATAACAGCAAAAATATACAGCATTTTAAAACCGAACTAAAAGCACTGAAATGGAAAGACATCATTTTAATAGATAAAAATATGAATGAAAATTATAATGCATTTAGTAATACCGTAATAAATACGCTTAACCGCTGCATACCAATACGTAAAATAAAATTAAAAAGTAAATATAAAAAATTTTGGTTAACTAAAGGCATAAAACTTTCCTGTAAAAATAAAAGACTGTTAAAAATACTTACACTGAAAATGAATAGTCCAATCCTTACACAATACTATAAAAAGTATGAAAAAATATTAAAAAAATTAGTAATTGCAGCTAAAAAGATACATTATATAAATAAAATAAAAAAATCTAATAATACAGTAAAAACCATGTGGAGTGTAATAAATGAGCGTACAAATAAAAAACCTAAAAATATAAAACACAACATAGAATTGAAAATAAACAACACCACAATATCTGAACCGAAACCAGTAGCCAACATTTTTAATAGCTTCTTCGCGTCTATCGGCCAAGGAAGCGGCCTATCAGGAGATAACACGCCCAGTGGCGCAAACGTTCGCAATCCTACAGAGAATACAATGTTCCTTCGACCGGTAGACCCTTGTGAAGTATATAAACTTATAAAAAACCTGAAAAATAAAAAAAGCTACGGCATTGATGAACTCCCACCTGTCCTGATCAAACAATGCGTAGACGAATTAACCCTACCATTTTACTTATTAATAAATCAATCTTTTGAAGAGGGGACTTATCCTGACATGTTAAAACAAGCAATAATCAAACCTATCCATAAGAAAGACTCAAAGACGGATCCTAGCAACTACCGACCCATAGCCCTTTTACCAACAGCTTCAAAAATATTTGAGAAAGCCATGTGTGAGCGAGTTTACTCATTTTGCGAAAAATATAAAATCTTTGACGAGGCCCAAAATGGTTTTCGGAAAAGTCGGTCAACTACTCTGGCTGTATATAAATATATACAGGAAGCTCTTAATATTATAAATGCTAAGGAATACGCAATAGGCATACTGTTAGATATGACCAAAGCCTACGACAAAGTTAAATATAGCATATTATTAAACAAGCTATACGGGATAGGTGTCAGAGGAAAAGCTCACAAATGGTTTGCATCTTATTTACAAAACAGGGAGCATCAAGTTGAAATTGAGTTCTTTAACCATAATAGCAAAGAAATTCAAAGTATCCGCTCTGACAAGGAAGTTATCAACTCTTCCATTCCACAGGGTAGTGTCATCGGATGCCTGCTTTTCCTCGTATATATAAACGACCTACCTAAAACCATACACGGACCATGCGTTTTGTTTGCGGACGATATCTCCCTATTAATCTCAAGCCAGAATACCACAAACTTAAACGATAAACTGATAACTATACTAAGAGACATAAATACCTGGATGAGCCAACACAACTTAGAAATTAATTATCAGAAAACTAAATTAATGACTTTCCATCCACCACAAAAATCACCACTTAGCATAAACTTATTATATCAAGAAACAAAAATAGAAGTAGTCAACGTATTTACCTTACTCGGCTTAAACATAGATACCCATATAAATTGGAAATCCCACATTAATAAAATTAAATCTAAATTATCAAAGTTCTCATACGCCCTCCGCGAAGTAAAAAAGTCCACCAATCTAGAAACAGCACTTGTCACATATTATGCTTACGCTTATGCATGGCTCAGCTATGGCATAACCTTATGGGGAAACAGCACAGCCGTACCATCCCTTTTCACCCTTCAAAAGAAACTCATTAGAATACTAGTAAATAAAAAAGACACAGAGAGCTGCAAACCCCACTTCAAAGACCTAAAACTATTAACGATACCAAGTCTATATATTTTAGAAATCTGCAAATTTGTAAGAAGCCATGAAGACTTCTTTACAAAACGGGAGGACAAGAACCTCAAATACAAATTAAGGCATCATAACAGACTAAATTTACCCAACTCTCGATTAAAAATGCATTCAACCAGCCCCCATGTTATGTCTATAAAAATATATAATAAACTACCATCAATGATAAAACATGAAGAAAAATTTAATATTTTTATAAAAAGATTAAAACAGCTACTGTTAAATAAATGCTACTACCATATAAATGAATATTTTAACGATACATTTATATAAAATGTAAATAATGAACAGATGTTTAGTTGAATTAATAATAATGAATAGATATTTAATTGAATTAATAATAATGAATAGATGTTTAATTGAATTAATAATAATGAATAGATGTTTAATTGAATTAATAATAATGAATAGATGTTTAATTGAATTAATAATAATGAATATATAATATAATATATGAATTGTGATTTAAATAACAATGAAAATCCTATTTAAGTACGTACTTAATAACAATGATAACAAATAAATATTCAATATAAATAATAATAATTAATGTTTTATATAATTTCTTATTTGTTGTAGGTAAATAGGTACTGATAATAAATGCTAATAACAATAGTGATAATTTATTTGTAATTGTTGCCTATAGTAAACATTTGATTTAAATAATAGTATTACATTTAATAACTACAATATAATATTAAATAGGTATATCAGAATAAATATAAATATCTAAAATAAATAAATAAATATTTAAAATGAAACTTAATATCTACTAATATTAGGTATTCCTATAATATATACGTGTAATATCAAATTGATATCTACCTAATAACCTTGCTGTAATTAAGTATGACATTCATATCACATTAATCAAAAAGTGACTCTCCTCTCTCCTACCTTTTTGCCGTGCCCGACAGGGCCCACATGTGATTCCTATACTGTACTGTAACACCAAGTAACTTGTGGAGTGCAATAAATGTATTGAGTATTGAGTATATACATGCTACGTTTCATTGAATCTCGTTAACTGAACTCCGTTACTTGCTGCCGTGGAGAGAGCCTCCTTCTTGAGCTAACCGGGAAGGAACACGGAGGGAGGCACTCCGCGACAATGTTACTAATCATATCGAATCCTGTAGTTAATCATAGTAGCCATTTACAAACTGACCTTTGGAATTGCCATTATTTTAACAATATCTTAGCTTTCAATTCTTAGATCTCAATACTTCCTCAGTTCTTACAATTGACTATCATCATCAGATCGACTAAAAAACGTCTGCTCCTAAACAAAGGTCTCTCCAAAAAACGTTGGGTTACATACATGCCGTGTATCGTGAATGAGAATGGCTGCTGTTTCAGAAAAGGGACAATGCTGCCCATCCCTCTGATTTAGAGTCCCTTAGTCGGCTTTTAGGACATTCACGGGAGGAGATGCAGTGGTGCTACATTCTTAATCCGAACTATAAAAAAGAGTATATTTAGACCTTTGCTTGTTTGATTGAGATTTCCGAACCAAAAAAGGTACCAGCACGGTGAGTATTTCAATGTCTGTTTTTTGTAAATATACACAGATGAAACGAACCGACGAATGCCAGACAGCCACGGGTAGTTTGTAACATCAGATACCATCACAATATCATTCGCACTTGAGCAACTGCCAAATGAAGTAATACACTGGGGGGCATAATTAACTAACTGCTAAATGCCCGACGACCCACATCCATCGGTTTTCGGAAACGAACGGTTTCTTTATTCAATGTAAAATCTTGGTAGATTACGAAGTGACCCGAAACTAATTTATGCAGATAATAGAAGTTAGCGTCGTAATTATGTGTTACGACTAGTTGATAGTTTCGGCTAACTAATAAATGTATCATTTTAAACATGTAGTCACAATGGGCCTCATATGAAAGCTCAAGGTCACTCAGCGGGCTATGGAGAGACTTATGCTTGGTATTTCTCTACGAGATCGAATCAGAAATGAGGAGATCCGTAGAAGAACTAAAGTTGTCGACATAGCTCAAAGGATTAGTAAACTGAAGTGGCAATGGGCAGGACACATTGCTCGTAGAACTGATGGCCGTTGGGGCACAAAGTTTCTCGACTGGAGACCGCGCACCGGAAAACGCAGCGTGGGACGACCTCCAACGAGGTGGACAGACCACCTGGTGAAGGTCGCTGGGAGTCGTTGGATGTGAGCGGCATGTGACTGCCCGTTGTGGAAATCTGAGGGGGAGGCCTTTGTTCAGCAGTGGACGTCCTGTGGCTGATATGAATGAATGAATGAAACGTTTAGTCAATTGAAGCCATCCAGCTTTAAGTTGTAAAACAGGCCTTGTATTCTATGTCTTTGAAACAAAAACTTTGATGAGGAAGAAGACGTTGATGAAAGAGATGTTAACTAAAGATTAATAAGATGGCCGGCTTGAAGACCGGAAACGCAAATTAAACATGTATTGTCTTGTAATGACGCGGCGTTAAGTAACACAAATTACTAGAACATTATCTTGTCGTCGAATTTGTCATGCCTATTAGTTCTGCAAAATGATATCAACATAATGACACATTACTTTTCCCAAAACAGACCGCCTATGACAGGCCAAATCTAGATCATAACGCAATATATTCTACTTATATGAGAAACAGCTTTATATATTACTAGCTGGGACCCGCGGTTTCACCCGCGTTTAATTTAAAACAAATTTGGAGTACTTCGACACTTGACATAGAAAATATATTGGATTTCAAGGGTTTTAATTTTTTTTGCGCGGAACCCTAATTATTTTTCTTAAATAAAAGTAGCCTAAGTTATTCCTTATAACATCAGCTATCTGCCAGTGAAAGTCCCGTCAAAATCGGTCCAGCCGTTTCGGAGATTACCCGGAACAAACAGACAGACAGACAAAAAAAATTATAATAGTTTTTTTTTTATATGTACCGTATATATACTTGAATATGCATTTAGTAAAAAGCTGTTATTTTGACATTACAAACAGACACTTCAATTTTATTTATTTGTATAGATAACAGTTGTAGTTGATTACAATAGTACAAACATATAAATACGTAAGCACGTAATATTCATACTTAATTGACACATAATATGCTATGACTAATTTAATGGCCAGGCGATTTTAGGTACCCAATTTAACCCGGGGGAAGACAGCGGTGCGCACGTAGTCACATAGTCCGCTAGAGGAAGTGATCTTGTTTTTTTCTTTTCTAGGCGTCACACCGATATTCCTCTCTAGGTGAAGATTTTTCGAATTTCTGGAACCTTCTTCGCTGGTGAAGATGACCAGCCACCTCCACCTCCAGTGGTTTTAGCCGGTGGGAGTCCAGCATAGCCCTCCCCTTCTCCGGTGGAAAGGAAGTGGGAAGGAAGTACATGACGTACTTCCGTCTGGTCAAATAAAAAAAGGCACCCAATTCAAAACCCGAGGACCCTTCTGAAGGACAGTCATTCAGACGTCCTTTGACTGACATGATAATGACGATGACCTCATCGTACCATCGCACCCATCAAACTAATATCACAAAAAAATGGTTTCCCAAACAAAATGTGTCACTAATTTCCAAAAGATAAGGAAGTCTACAAATGAAAACTTCAGAACAGTTAACAATTTTGAAGCACAAAACCAAATCTTCTTAAAGAATAAACAGAAGCAATTCTAAATATTACATCACCGTAAAATGACTTTACAGCAGCATACAGTGGTATCAGAGATCCCTTTAATGTTTTTTTTTTAGATAAAGAGTTCTTGTGATGTTATAATCTCTTGGGAGTAAACGGCCCTTTAAGGAAAACGATTTCATATTTAGAGAAAGGGCAGACCGATGTTAGGGTTGGCGGGAAAGTAAGAACAGATTGTGTTAAGAAAATATTGCTCGCTATTAACTTACGATAACGTAAAATCTACGATAAAGCCTTGGATATATTTAGAAATTTGAGTTATTGATGATACCAAGGGCAAAACCGTTTTAAACGTAAAAGTAATTCTAGAGTTGGACTCTAGAATGAACAAAAAACCCTTTTCCAAAAAAATATTTTATTGATCTTATCATTCCGTGTAGTTCCCGACAAAGAATAGACCACCCTTCTCAACCCACAGATGAGGATGGGCAACAGCATCCTCCCGTGTGCTACAATATACCGCGATCACCAATCGCCTGCTGCCAAGCGTGGTGATTCTGGTAGTATCCCCAATAACCGCTCATTGTAGTGATCATTAGGAGGACCATATTCAGCAGTAGACTTTTACGAACTGATCTGCGTGTGTGTTGTAATATTGGACACCTCGTTGGTGTGAATAGCTAACAAAAAGTATATTCAAAAATGGTTTGACAAGACTTTTGTCATTAAAACGATGTTATTAATATTTGATCGTTTGAAAATATTGACGTATGAGCAAAATATATAAAAATACAATTAACGAGAGTCTTATTCTAATTATCTCTACCGTCTACAACCCCTACAACATTAACCTTGTTACATTATCTTCTTAGTTACACGGAAACAAATCGAAGGTAAGTATTAATATATTATCGTTTAAAAAGTATTTACGTATGAGCAAAATATATGACAAAAAGCAATTATAGAGAGTGTTATTCTAGTTATATTTACCGTCTTCACCCCCGTACATAGTTACGCCTGTTCCAGCATCTTGTTAGTTATCAACAAATGCAATCAAAGGTATCTACATCGCTTTATTCTGAAATACGGAACAGTGAAAATAACGAAGGTACGCTATAACATCAATAGACCCGAAGCAAGGTGCATTAAACTACGCATGGAGCAGTGGAAATCTAAAAATAACACAGGAGAGCCTTTCATAACAAGGCTTCAGTACCATATAGTAGTTGTACTCCGGTGCTCCGATATCAGTTTAATTATCGCATACTTGTGTAACACTAGTAGCCCGGCTTTTGAAAATCCTTGAAAAACCGAATGGATGTTATCATCATCTGTTGAACAAAGACCTCCCCCATAGACTTACACAATAGTGTGGTAATTTTGGAGGGAATTTGCCAATTTCGCAGAGTCCAAAGGAGAATTATTTAGACTTATGTATTCATTAGCGAAGTAAAAGACCAGACCAAGAAGGCGGAGCTATCACTGAAAAAAAAACAATTTGTGAACTTTAAAGAGTAGAATTTCCTTATACTGTGAAAAAGATTTATTTCTATAACTAAAAAGGTTTACTGAAAAACAACCTTATAGTTCGGCCTCAACAATCAGAACAACCCCTTAATATTCTAATTCTATGTGCGCATAACAAACACAAGCTTTGCCGCCATTTGTGCGGTAACAGTACTTAGTATGCTGAAAATATATTATATTCACATTCATAACCGTTACGACAGATTTAATAAACTAGATTCGTTGCATAATTCTGTCTCGAATCTTTTGTTCGTTGTTTATGTATTACGTCGACACAAGACATGATTAATAATACGTCATAGCGATATAAATAAATAGAGATTATTGTGTACGATAATTACTTCAATGCGTGTCTTCAATCAGTTGATCACGAGCGTTATTCATGTAATTGGCCAAGTCCATAACATTATGCGATATTTTTAAAATTGCCCAAAATACCGCGTTTATGAAAGCGTCACTCGTTTATATTCGTATCACACCTCTACTAAAGTAAATCTATACGTTTAGCGCTTATATGAAGTTTTTTTTTTTATCATAGGTTAGCCTTTTATGTAACAAGCAAGTTTTCTTTGTGCTTAACAACCGGTATGGGTATATGGATATATAATCCAAAGGAATTTTAAATACCAATAAAATGCAACACCCACTCACACAAAATACAATATCTGGTTGTGATATCAACAGTAATAAAAAACACTTATCAGTTTATTTATCACTTTGCACTAGAATATAGAAATGCTCTTTGGCGCCAAATATAGATGTGCAAAAACAGTGTTATTATTGAGCATCAACTTTTTAAAATCCTGTCCTTCGCCATGGAATAAAACCCATTCATCCTTTTCACGCTGGTCCTAAGTCGATGCGAATTTTGGTGAAATGCTTTTAACTTACTATTTTACTTTTCGTTTTTGTTGGCGTCTGGAGTGATAACTTCACAATGTCTTCACAAACACATAAAGATGCACAAAAACAGATTTTATGTAAGAAAGAAAAAGGTTCTCAATACAAAAAGTTCTTAACTTACAAAAGAGTACTGGTACGAAAAGGTTCTTAAATGCGAATAGTTGACCTACATCGCACTGAACACAGAGATAACTAAACGACATGCGGCAGTACGTGCGAGATGATATCCTCTGTATCTCATCCAAGTACCACAAATAGGTAATATCTGTACTAATCTGTACGGAGTGACGCTTGTTTATAAATCCACTGAGCCAACACTGATACGAGTTCATGGGGAATACCTAAGGAACACGGCTTCAGATAATTCTAGTTAGTTGTTATACAAACGTCGTTAAAGTGATTGTTGTATTCAATTAACAACGAATGCTGTGACGTAAAAGAATGTGCAGGTTAAGGACTGGTGCTGTGATAAATGATAATAGAACAGAAAAATCTACTACGTAGTAACTTACTCAGTGATACACTAATGGCCGAAATTAACAATCAAACTAATCCCAATCAATCTTCAGATTTAAGATTTTGAACGTCATCTGTTTTTGTGCTAAGATCATATTCAAGCAGACAAATCCTTAATCCCAAATCCAAAAATTTTGGATCAGTTTGATTATTAATTTCGACGGTAAGTTGATGATTTAACGATTGTGTTTCATTCAGGCGAAAATCATTGATAACAGTGACATGACGGATCTTTTTTATGAGATTCAAGGCTGTGTTCATTTCCATTCTCTACCGGTTAAGCAAAAATACTTAATTGTTTAATCTGCGTGATGAATACTTGCCATCCGATGTAAACACATTACGCCGGCGATACATGCTAGTTCCCGTCAGATGGCGCTAACTGCCACCAATCAATATCTATAGCCGTAGAGCTAACTAGCTTTTTAATTAGCAAGCCGATCCGGTGCATTAATTAGTGTTGCCATCGGTGCTATGAATAGACAGATGCCTTATACTGGCATAATTAGTTTTAGAAATCACTAGAATGGAATAGAATGGTTAATTAATTGTTTGTCACAGTTAAATATAAATACCATACAATATAATATACCTATTGGATGTACAATATTACAATTTATAGTGATTTACATAGGCCACACAGGCACATACAAATTATAATAGGGAAATATATCATTGCATACAAAAAACTGACCCATTGAGTAACAGAACTAGTAACAACAAATAACTCAAATATATATAAGAACAGGATATTCTTTTATACAAAAAATATGGTTTTCATACCAAAAAATACAGTTTGCAATCCAAAATACAAATTGCACATCAAATTGAGTTCCCGTACCCAACATGAACCCTGTTAGGGCACTGCAATATCACCATCATATATACATTGCGTATGTTATAGATTTTTGTTTTTCCTGACGTTTTCGAACACTGCAGGGTTCCGTTCGTCCGTTTCAGTTTCCATTTAAAGTGATTTATTATAATGTGTAATAATAGCGAAAACATAAGACATTCAGTAAGTCGACTAAAGGTTGATATCAAGAGGATGGGCAGCAACATCCTCCCATATGCTAATACGGACGGCGCGGTTGGTGCAGTGGCTGATACAGTCGGTTGCTGCGCTCCGGGTCGTGGATTCGATTTCCGAACAAATATTTTGTATGATCTGCAGGTAGTTGTTCCGGGACTGGGTGTATTGTATGTAGAATTTATGTTTGTAAACGCACCCACGACACAGTAGAAATCCTACTATGGGGCAACGTTTTCATAAAAGAGTAAAAAAGAGAATAACAACACTGTGATCATCAATCCGCCTGCCAAGCGTGTTGAGTACTGGCAAACACACCACACACCAGACGACTCCACAGAAGGGACGCTGCTGCCCATCCCTCTGGGGTAGAATCCCCTTTGTCACCTTTTACGACATCCATGGGAAGCGATGGAGTGGTGCTGAATTCTTTATCCGGATACCACACGGGCCCTTCCTCACTATGAGATACCTGTACCTAATTCTATTGTTAGTTTTGATGTAAGTGCGTTGATTGTACCTAAATATGGGCGAATTTGCCTGAAATAAAAATGATTTATTATTATTATTATTATAAGTAGTTATCATCAGTTCATAAGATATGAAAATAACGCGGTTAACAGCTAGTCTTATGAACATAACAAGCTGCCCGCCCCAGCTTCGCAAACCCGATGGCAGCGCCACCTACCGAGTCCAATTCAAAATCTAAACCATCCAGGGACCAACTCAAACATGCATCAATTTCTAACGAAAATATCACATCTAAATCTGTCCAGCCGTTTAGGAGGAGTTCAGTGACATATGTATACACGTACAGAAGAATTATATATATAAGATTCTAGCTATAAGAGCTGCTCTAATATAATATGCTATTTGGTACAGAAATAAAATGTACCTTGATTAGTTTATACGTGTAGGGGGGGTTCTTATTTCTTTTATATGACAAAACCGCAGGTATAGCAGATAAGAATCAAGCCAGTTCTCACGAAACAACCCAGTCTGGGACGTATATTTTATAGTTATGCATAAACCATTTAACATTCGAGTACTAAAACCTTATTAGCGCGTTTTGGCCTTTGTAATATTCATTAGATATGGCGCTATTCATATTCGTAGCATTAGAATATGCGATTTATCACGTCAGATCTGAATATAACGCTAATCATTAAATAATGTTTCATGTTACATTGGTTACATGAATTGTACCGTGTGGTGCCGGCCAAGTATACCACCGCCCCATCTGATCCCGCGGGTACCGTATAAGGTGACTATGGGATTAGCCGAAGGATGGGCAGCAGCGTCCTTCAAGAACATTTATTTATAACTCAAATGCGATCGCCAAGCCGTCTGCAAAGCGTGGCGATCATGGCAAACCCCCTTAATGAGCACACAACACAAACCCATACCGGTCGTTGTGGCAGACTTTGGGGAATGCTTCTGTCCAGCAGTGGACGTTCTTCGGCTGAAATGATGATGATAATGATGGTTATATAATATGTCATCGGAAATATACCTAATTCAGTAATTTTATACAACACTTGGAATTGTAAAAATAGTTGTAATTTTCATTTTTGTTTCATAGTTGTAATTTTCATTTTTGTTTCATAGTTGCTATTCGCCATATTATTATGAATACGCACTCAGTTAAAGAACACGCGCCAAAGTAATAAAATTGTGAATACTAGTTTTTGTTAAGTGCTCGAATAGCAACGTTACCTATTAATTATTGCAAAAAGAATATGAAAATCACTTTTCTCAATAAACACAAACCAAGTAACCTACTGCTTGTCCTCTTAAAAAAAAGTTATTTTTGTACCACCCTACATAAAAAGCTTAGCTATTCATTGAAGCGACATTCCCTCATCGTCGAGTATAAGCAGACGGATCGATTTCGCAGCGCAAGTCATACACCCATGGGTAATGGCTTTATTTTTATGTTATAATAATGTACTTTATTTTAGCCAAACATCAAATAATGCAGCGAATAGTGTAATAATAAAGTATGGAACGTCTTAAACATAAAAAATTACCATACAACAACATATCAATATATATACATACATCATACATCGATACAACACATCTTGTAAAAAAAAGTTACCTTCGATATGCCAGTTACCTAATGGATTATATCTACCACTTTATAAGTGCGCATAGGCAGTATACAGGATGCAAGTGACAACGTACCAAAAACTTGGGATGGAGGTTACACTTAGGCTAAGATAAAAATAGGAAAGCCATTTATTTCGGAAATAATAGGTTACAGCTTTTGTCATTTTTGAGCACGCAATGTATCGTAAACAACGCGTTCAAAACGCTATGTGATTATTGTACTATGATGATATTATTATGCTATTGCGAGCGATGACCTCATCAGTGAACTGTAGCGAAACAACAGCCCTTTAGTTCTTATTTACATTGCAGTTTTATGATAGACGAGAGCAAGAGCTCAGCACAATGCTCTATGATCTCAACAGAGTTCCCAACAGGTGAGCCTTAAAATGAACATGGGCAAGACAAATGTCATGTCAAATGCCCATGTCGTGCCCATCCCAATATCCGTAGGGAGCTCTGTTCTCGAAGTTGTTGACGAGTATGTCTACCTGGGACAAACTGTCCAGTTAGGTTGGTCCAACTTCGAGAAAGAGGTCAATCGTCGAATCCGACTCGGCTGGGCAGCGTTTGGGAAACATCTTTTCGTCAACAATACCACAATGCCTCAAGACGCAAGTCTTTAAACAGTGTGTGTACCAGTGATGACATATGGAACAGAGACGTGGTCACTCACAATGGGCCTCATAAGAAAGCTCAAGGTCACTCAGCGAGCTATGGAGAGAGCTATGCTTGGTATTTCTCTACGAGATCGAATCAGAAATGAGGAGGTCCGTAGAAGAACTAAAGTTGTCGACATAGCTGATAGGATTAGTAAGCTGAAGTAGCAATGGGCAGGGCACATTAGTCGTAGAACTGATGGCCGTTGGGGCACAAAGGTTCTCGAATGGAGACCGCGCACCGAAAAACGGAGCGTGGGACAACCTCCAACGTGGTGGACAGACGACCTGGTGAAGGTCGCTGGGAGTCGTTGGATGAGAGCGGCATGTGACCGCTCGTTGTGGAAATCTAAGGGGGAGGCCTTTGTTCAGCAGTGGACGTCCTGTGGCTGATATGATGAGACGAAAACCAATTATTTTATACTGTAATCAATTAAATAAACTGGCAAAAGACTGTAAATTCATGGTATCCGTTTTCATTACAATATCACTTATACCCGTTACAATATGTACGTATATATATGACCGTAGACCTCTACTTCAGTAGAACGTCTACTGAAGTAGAGTCGCGCCGGATATCGGCGAACGATTCTGAAAGATCTAGCTTGAGAACTAATGGGTGTTTTTTTTTTGCTTAGACACGGATAGCACATACAAAAATGTTCTGTCATACTGCGTTCTTTATTCTGATATTTTGATCAGTATACTCTGGCATTTCATCATGAATAGACAAACACGTGAATAATATGACCGATCTTTTTAATTGACTTACATAATTCGAGATGGATTCGCACAACTTACAGACGACTTCGTGATTTGTATGGCTCATATAACCGTCTTTCTGAGCGAGCCATCTGTCGAACTGCGAAAGAGTTAGTTTGAAAATACATTGATTCGGACGAGATGTGGTTTTAACAGGAAGATGCTACTTGTCACACGACTACGACAACCATCGACTTATTGAAATCAAAATTTGACGGCAAAAGACACGTTAATTTCGAGGAATGGCCTGTCAATTGGGGCTCCAAGTCTTGCGATGTGACACCTCACGAATATTTCCTACGTGAAGTCACTGGCCTATGTTAAGAAACCTGCAACAACTGAGGTCACCTGAGCCAACGTTGTTAATGTTATTCGTGACAAACGACCAGCGGTACTTGAAAAAGTGACCCCAACGTTGGACGTCCAGAATAGCCGTGGGATCCCCCACCGAAACCATTAATCATAGTAGTGTTTGTATTGCATTTTAATTTTAAGTTCTATATGTATTAAGGGTTTAGACGGGCACCCTTTATGTAGCTAGGTACTATATTATCGTTATAGTGCCACTAAAACAATTAGAATAGGAAAATACTTACATAATCTACCGAAGCTGAGGGACAAGCGCTTTCTAAGCTTCTGCATTTTGCTCATAGCACCGCCCCTTTTTTCTCTCATTGTCACGCCTGAAACAACATAAATATATTTTATTAATTGAAGGAAATTTTATAAAGAACACAGTAAAAAATTATATTCCGTGTGGTGTTCAGATTATGAATATAGCACCACTCGATCTCCTCCCGTGGATGCCGTACAAGGATGTGGAGGGATGGGCCTTCTATGGAACAGTAGCCGTAATACGCTCACCAACCCACCTGCCAGGCGTGGTGAGTATTGGCAAATTCCCTCCCGAAATGTTGACATAGTTGTGGAAATCTATGAAGAGCCTTCGGTTCAGCAGTGTACGTACTGCTCGGACGCTGATATGACCATGACGATGGTGTTGGAAATTCATTATCATACCGCTCTACCAAAATTATAGGTACATAGAATAAATCCCTAGAAGGATCACGGGCATCCTTACGGGTAAAGCGTAACCTACGTAACCCACTTTACCCGTCGTGTCGTGCGTAAGAAGCGTATGTTGCACTGTCAAAAGCGCATAGATAATATTGTTATAGTTAGCCATTTTCGACATATCCTTAGATATAGCCAGTAGCAACATGGATACAGCCGACCGTTTAAACAACATTAAATTATGTGTTCCTAAACAGACTATTCGGAAACCATTCTTGTTTAGCCACTTCAACAGTTGATACACACTATTGTACTAATGCTTATTTTCCTCGATCAATAAAAATTGTAAACAAATATATGTCAAATACTGTATTTGATAGATATTTCAAACCAAGGCGCACCATTTCCGACAACTCATATCTAATAACTATTTAACTTATATACTTCATTTAATTTATAATATCAACATTTGAAACAGTTAAGTTAGTCAACATTATTTTATTACTACTATATAGGCTTGCCGTGTGGTGCCGGCTCAGAATGCCACCACCCCATTTCCTCCCATGGGTGTCGTAAAAGTCGACTAAGGGATTAGCTGGAGGATGGGCAGCAGCGTCCTTCGAGTACATTAACAGCTCAACTGCGATCGCCAACCCGCCTGCCAAGCGTGGCGATTATGGCAAAACCCCCCAATGTGCTCACAACACATCCATATCGGTGGTTGTGGTGATCTTTGGGGGAGGCCTGTGTCCAGCAGTGGACTTCATTCGGCCGAAATGATGATATAGGCTTAAGTTTTGTTTATTGTAAACTATCATTAAGAAATCTAAAAGCTGTTTGCTCCCTAACATAATAAATAACTATCACAAATCGTCGATTTTTCGACACTGGCGTTCTAAAGGAAATGCACGATGTATTAACTGGGTACCCCAGCGAATGGTGTGATATCCGACACCGTTGAAATGGCTACGCATTGCGTGTGCCGAGTATTATAAAAGATACTTATATTAATCGCTCGAGATTCATATAAACCTGTTCCAATGCAAAAATGCCAACTATGGTTTTCATATTTTTAGGGCGTATCCACAGAAACAAAGTTCCAGACAGCGAATTGTCTAAATTGTATATGTCGTAGGGAAATGAGGAAACGGAAATTTGTTCAAATCCCTAAGGTATGAATGATCAATTCATGGAAGATGTTAAAATTACAACTCTGTGAGGTGATTTCCCTAAAGAAAGCAAATGATTTGATCAAACCCCTTAAAAAAATTACTATGAAGGCCGAAGCGGGAGCGGATCCACATCGAATAAGTTAGTATACTATTTATAACCAACCTATCTCTCTGCCAAATTCAATTAGAATCTGTTCAGCCGTTTTAGCACAAAGGAGGTTCAAACAATCAAACACAAACTTTCACAATTATAATAGTAGTCACATTACTATAAATCTCATACTTATCTAGTGATGTTAGCTAGTATAATCGCCTGGCAACTGGCCGGGTCAGTACGCAGAAGAATTAATGGTAATTGTTCATCACGATAATGATATAAACCGTTATAAATAAATATTCTCGATACCGACAATTAGAGGTGCAGTTTATGGACAGAGCAATGACGACAATTTGCATTCTACGAAACCGGTGCCTCCAATAACGATGCGGACTCCGCCGTACCGTTAAGAAAGGTGAATTTAATTAACGTTATAATTGCAAACGTATTAATTAATAACATGCTGTATATAGAACAGTGAGGGAGTAACGAGCGTAGCCGGATAGCGGTTAAGATGAATGCATCGCACCGTTCCTCCATACAAATTAATATTGCTTAGTAATTACACAGTTTCAAAATATGACAGATTAGACACAATATGAATATTATGAACATTTATTAAAAATAAATTTAGCTAATACTGAGACTGACCGACTAATATTTCCATTGTATCAATTCAGAATCTTAATAATATACAACATAAAAAAAAACGTTCATCCCGGTGTCAAACTAAATTGTCACGCAAAAACGCGACATTTTTTATTATAGATATTATGAGGATATATTTTGAAATACTTATTCAACCCCACTTGAGGGCTTCATCGTCATGTCAGCCAAAACACGCCCACTGCTGAACAAAGGCCTTCGCTATAAACCACCAGTTACACGCCGTGTATCGTCATTTTGGGGGGAATTTGCCAGTACTCACCACGCTCGGCAGGCGGGTTGGTAAGCGCAGAATAATTGCTGTTCCACAGAAGGGATGCTGCTGCCCATTTCTCTGGTTTCGAGTCCCTTACGGCGCCTTTTACGACATCCACGGGAGAAACGAGTTGTGTTATATTCTTAATCCGGACACCACACATATATGTAGCTGTTACATATATCTATAAATGTGCCGAATTTCAGTCATATATTTTTAATAGTCCTCTGAATAAACCGCGTTTGTGATAGACATGCAGACAGACATGAAGAAACAGTAACAATTTTTTTTGACTACAGAACTAAATCTACAGAACTAAAAATAGCGAATACTGAATTCGAGAAATATTATTTGGTATGAAGGAAAGACGAAAAGCATTAACTTAATCACTCAAGTTTCAAGTCGCAGTCACGCATGCCTATGCTCAAATAAGCGACCGACGGCACTGGCCTTAACTTGCGTCGCGTGTGAGCCAAATCTCGACGTTCTAATTAACTTAAGTTACCCGGCCGCAGAGACTTCATACAGATCAGATGTTATACATCATGTAGACAACGGCGTAAACTGTTATTTTTGGAGGAGCAAATTGAGTGAAGCCGATGTGCAGACCGACATTAGGTTATTATTTATAAGTAGTCTTTTATTTTCGTGTGGTTAGTGACTAACTTTGTGTCAAGAGTTGTTCAGCCTAACAACTTGGCCTATACGACTGCCATCTAATGAGAACAACCGGGACCGACAATTTTACGTGCCATTTAAAGCACGGATACACTTAGGTCTAATTCCACAATACGGTCACCCATCAAAGTCAAAGTCAAAAGTTTTTTTTTTTTATTCATTTAAACCATTTGCTGGCACTTACGAATAGTCAGAATTTAAATAGTTGCACGGTTCCAAGTCGTTGGTCCTATGGAGAAGAACCGGCAAGAAACTCCATGGATATACTCTTTTAAAATAAATGATTTATTACAGTCTTATTACTTTACACAATATATTCGGAAAAAAAACACTATGGAGAATAATGCATGCCAATGTGCGGGACAACTACCACATATTTACGCAGAATGATATTAATTGCCTTACAATAAGATTGCTATAGCAGTGAAGAGCTGACCAGTCCCGACAGAGGGCACCCGTTCACGGGCATAACGCATGCATCAGCATAGTTCAGCTCAACCATAATGCTGGGAACTTAACCACCCAACACACAACGCTACCCTCAACAAGACATTTTAGTGAGCATGACAGACCCATACTGCCAGGCAACAGGCTGGTGTATAATATGTTATTACATTAGTGGCTACATAATACTCACATTCACAATAGTGTAAGCATGATTTATGTCATTAATAGTCATAACATAGTAAATTATTATACTATAATTAATTTAATATTATAAATTATAACATTATTATACTGATGTCACAAATATAATCCAATACGATCTTTAAACATGTTTAAAATACTATGAGTTGTTTTAGTGAATGCAGTAGGTATAAAATTAATTTCAAATTAGGCTACATACAATGTAGTCATGTCAATCCATGCAACCAATTAGAAAGGGCCAGAGAGCCGCAGTGTGCAGGGCGGAATCATACGCCAGACATCTTTATCCTCAATGTACTGATTGATGCTATAATAAGCTCTTAACATTAAGGTTTGCTTTATAACTGACTTAAATTTTATATAAGGCAATTCAGTTAAACTAGTTGGGATTTTATTATAGAACCTAACACTGTTTCCCAAAAAGGACTTGCTGGTTCTGCTAAGTCTAAAGCCGGGGACCGCAAGTTTGTGCCTATTCCGAGTATTTAAGCTATGTGCATCACATTTTTTATTGAAAGTGGCAATGTTTTTGCGGACGTACATAATGTTTTGGTATATATACAGGGATGGTAAGGTAAGTATATTTATCTGCTTAAATAGTACGCGAAGGGACTCTCGAGAGCCAAGGTTATAAATAGATCGTACTGCTCGTTTTTGTAATATAAAAATTGTCTCGACATTAGCAGCGGATCATCCACGGACTGACCGTGTCTAAGTGATTCAATATAATTCTGAGGTGGCCTAGGAATGAGGGCAAGGCCGGGCATAACAGCCTTTGCAATTCCCTCTTGCTACACTTATGCATGTTGATAACATCTGCCAAGAGGGATGTACATGAAATGGAAAGATGTGAGCGTTTCTTTACAGTAAAATAAATCTTTCTTTTTTTCTCTTACTGTACGAGGCTGGCTAAGTAGGTACCACTGCAGTGCCAGATATTCACCGCTAAGCACTAGTGTTTAAACTTTAGACAATGTTTCGCTTAGATGGCCACACTGTAGCTAGTGAAATCACTGAGCATACGAGACTAAATGATTTTGTCTCGAGGTGAAGAGCGCTATGTGATGCCACGCAGGACTATTCCTGGGTAGCATTACAATTGTCATGGGTAGACATGACGCTTACCAAAAGCCGTGTGACTTGCTTGTCTCGTCTCAATTATGAGTTCAGCTCGTACGATGAATTAGGTGGAACCCAAGAAGTGAATGGATAATATTCCAATTGTATGTAAAGAGTCTGCATACATACACACATACATAAATCAGGCCGGAAACGTTTTCTGTTGAACATTGTTCCCAATAATCACTACGATCAGCAGACATATTGCCATCATAAACACACGCGGATTGGCATCTTATCCAGGCGATGCTTGTATGTAAATTGTATTAAGTATATTTTAATGTAGACTTCTTAGTGATAACGGGTCAAGACAATAAATTAAAATGTAAGATCTATGAATAAGTAATAATTCATTCTTCACTACTTTCCAGAAAAATCTGTGAAGAGTAGAGCTTTTTCTTTTCTGTTTCTCGAACATTAAACTTCCTGTGCATAAAGTTTCACTTTCCATCCGCAGTTTCAGAACTTATTCGCGAAACAAGCTTTTATAGTCTAAGTATTAGGTCGAATATAAAAAAATAACCTTTTTGGTTAATTACCTAAGTGGTTGCAGAAAAATATCAATAAATGGTTTTATAATCATTGTAATTTATAAAAATGAAGTCATTAAAGCCTTGGATTAATTGAGCATTCGCTATAAAAACTGTCTGGTGGCTAGCCGGCTATGAATAGCACCAACCCATCTCATCCCGTCGGTGTCGTAAATAGCGACTATGGGATTAACTGGAAGATGGGCAGCAGCGTCCTTCGAGTACATTACCAACTTAATTGCGATCGCCAATCCGCCTGACAACCGTGGCGATTTTGGCAATACCCCCCAATATGCATACAACACACGCAGACCAGTCATTGTGGCGGACTTTGGGGGAGGCTTGTGTCCAGCAGTAGACTTAATTCGGCTGAAATGATGATGATAATGATATAAAAGCTAGAAAAGACTAGAATAAGCTTAAAAGACTACAATAGTCACTACAATATGATTGTTAGAAGTAGAGCACCTAAAACATTTAGCAGGAAGTACCTACAAATTTTGACAAAACATGCACATACCTTCATGTTCTAACGAAGAGAACCTCATCCCACTATATCGAACCATTCTTAGTTAATATTCCCATAAACACTACGGCAGGCAAACGGGCAGGCGATCGTAGTTAGTTCATATTTGTATGAAGCCAGTACCTTCGGAATGTTGATCAATATCTGATAACTGCTTCATTATGTTTATTTATTTATTAAGGGCTTCCAACAAAGGACATACACATAACATCATAAAGAAATACAAATTAAAATGGGTCCTCTAACGGTGTACTCCTTCAGTTATAGGAGGCCACAGCATCCAAAAAATTTCGACTAAGCTTAAGCACAACTAACTTAAGATAAATTAAAAATAAATACATTAAGGTAAAAATATTGTAAGAACTGCTTGTACATGTATAAGTTCAAATAAAAACGAAAAGTTATTTTAAAAGAGCTGTTTTAAAATCTTTTTATATTTCGACAGAGATTCACAGATGTCAATATCGTGGGCTTTCAAGGTATTGTATTGCCTAAATAAATAAATAATGTTAAAAATCAATCATCGATTTGATTTCCATGTCGGTTGGTTATCTGTTCCAATTCTACAGTTCTATGCCATGTCACACTAGGCGGACTTCGTCATCGACTAAGGTCAAATAAAATGGTATGAAAGCTTTTTATATCTACCCTACATCTTGATACTTTCCATGTGGTGTCCAGATTATAAAGAGCACCATTCCTCTCGTGGATGTCGTAAAAGGGGACTAAGGGCGTCTAAACCATAGCATGGGCAGCAGCGTCCCTTCTGTGAAACAGTAGCTATACTGCGCTCATCAACCCGCCTGCTAAGCGAGTACTAACAATTTCTCCCCGTAAAATGGCGACACAATTGTGGAAATATGTAGGAAAGACCTTTGTTTATCAGTGGACGACCTGTTGCTTATATGATTATGGCATCTTGATATAACGTCATGCTGTTAAAATTCCTATGTACAAATAATGTTCTGCAAGTTTCTCGCCTCCCCAAAACTCCTGTATCAGAAAGACTCCTTAAAAGGTTTTTTTAATCTTTATAAGAAATCTGATGCCGTTTTCAAAGATATTTATCTTTTATTCAACGCAATGAATATTTTATCGCCTCGCACGTAGCATTAACGACATTATCAGACTGACGCAACAGCACACCTTGAAAACATTGATGCACAGATCTATGATAGTATTATCATATGCAATCGTTTCAAATCGTCATCGATTCAAGGTATTTTGAAATACCAAACAATCGCGTGTTTAGCACCCCTAATGAACTGTACAGTCAATATCATTAATTAAGTATATTGCGAAGCACGTCTCGTAAATTAGTCGAATAAAAAGTAATTACTTAATTGCATTACTTCGTTGTACGATTCATGGATTAATGAAAATTGTGGTCATAACAGTGACAAATTGGTATTACATATAAAAATGGATTTTCTTGGATCTTTGGATTGAACTTATAAGACTTTACTTAAGTAGTAATCAGAGAGACTTTATTGCATTAACATACTGTTCAATTCTGGTCGATAGTCTAATATCATCTTACAACATTATATTAGGTCCTTACATATGAAATTGGCGTTTTATATGTAAAATCAAAACGAAAAAATCTATGAAATTATATATTTAATCAATCAAAGTACGTACCATTGCTATTTATACACTTTTGCAACCTCATAGATAGTTCATTAATTCCGTAGGTGAAGAAAGTGTGGGAGCGAGAATCAATAAAATCTTTGAAAGCAGTTTGGACTGCCTCATCGGAATCGAATGGTTTTCCTTCCAGAAACTTGTCCTAACTCCGAAAAAAGAGGTCAAAAGGTCCGGGGGTGGGTGTCGACATTCCAATCGCAACTCCTCTAATTTAGCGACAGTCTACCGTGCAGTGTGTGGTCTAGCGTTGTCCTGAAGCAGCAGTGGGCTAGAGCAATTGACCAGCTTTGGTTGTTTAACGGCTGGCTTTTCTTTGCACTATCTATTCTGATCACTAGGCATGGGCAAACAAAATAGCGAGTGCGCCGGGAGCGATGAATGCTCCTGTCGCTACGTTATCGAACAATTTCCCGACAACTACTACGGAATTACACTATTGGTGTCGTAAACCGGCGAACTTTTCCAACATTCACGTTAGACGGCGACATTTTCTTTGGAATGATCGGGCGAATGCTCATTGATTGTGTGCCAAAAGTGCCGGGCGCCGCACCGTCGACGCCATGTCAGCGCTACGCCTAGTCGTTTTCAATAACATTGTCAACAAAAGTTCACACACGTTTTTTAACGTAAATCAAATGGCCTCCCCCAAAGATGTCCACAACGACCGATATGGATGTGTTGTGGGCTCATTGGGGGGTTTTGCCATAATCGCCACGCTTGGCAGACGGGTTGGCGATCGCAGTTGAGTTGTTAATGTACTCGAAGGACGCTGCTGCCCATCCTCCGGCTAATCCCTTAGTCGACTTTTACGACACCCATGGGAGGAGATGGGGTGGTGGCATTCTGAGCCGGCACCACACGGCACTAAACAATATCAATAACATTATATTGGGTACTAGCTGGGACCCGCGGTTTCACCCGCGTTTAATTGAAAAGAAATTTAGAGTACTTCGATATAGACACTTGACATAGAATATATATTGGATATCGAGGGTTTTATTTTTTTTGCGCGGAACCATAATTATTTTTCTAAAATAAATGTAGCCTAAGTTATTCCTTATAACATCAGCTATCTGCCAGTAAAAGTCCCGTCAAAATCAGTCCAGCCGTTTCGGAGATTACCCGGAACAAACAGACAGACAGACAACAAAAATCGTGTTTTTCTTACATGTACCGCATACTTTCCTATGCATTTAGTAAAAAGCTGTTATTTTGACATTACAAACAGACACTTCAATTTTATTTATTTTTATAGATAATGAAACTAATATACACGCATAAGTGGACGTAATACAGCAAAATAATGTTTTTATATCGACGTAAACGTTACTTTCAAAAATTGTATCTGGTTTCCTACTGGGTCTGGTCCCAGTGCAAGTTCAGGACGCTATCAGAAGCCAATGAACTTTATCAAAGACACGAAGCGAGCAAGTCTCACTGCACTCACCTAGAAAGCAAATTACTGCTTTACGAACATTACGCTCACGTCGAAGGCGATGATATAGACGAATTTTATTAACTTGGCAAATGGAAAATTTTATAGATCCACTTGGATTTCCAATTTATTGGACATGCTGCTTGCTATCTTTATAGTGAAAACGGATTTAATAGTGCTTATAAATCACTACGATATTACTTCTATTGAGACAACGAACCGCCTGTTAAATTATACCTCGAGAGTGGCGGGGAACTTTATTATAGCAACGTTAGCGCATGTGGGACCTAATGACTTTTACCAGTCCGACAAGACACAAGTATGTCAGTTTCGTTGCGCTACGGATACGAGATTATCGTTGACCGCAGTGATGTAGACGAATACGTCGTATCATATTTAATGCTGATTCATAGCAGTGTTATCAAACGATAAGGTGCAATATTTATTGTATGACGAATGGGATTAAATTCGGCATCACCGGCGTCTGTCAACAGCCCTAAGTTACAGGTTGCACAAACACGACCACCATAGACAAACATGCACGATGTCGACGCTATCTAATCTGGAAAGCGCCAGGAACAATATGTATAGCGTGGGCGAAACAAACATCACAAATAAGTAGGTATATATTGTTACATCACGTAGACATGCTTGCCGAGCACGCGCAATCGTAAAATGTTTCGATAATTAGCATACCTAGCGAATTAATCGCTAATTACATAAAGAGTTTGTGCAATCACAACCAGCTGCCCGATGGGGCGACGATATAGAAGCGGTCGCAAAAAAGCCCTACCTGGATGCGATAGGCACAAAAACAGAGAAGACTAGCACAAGGGGCGGGAAGTTTATACCTAGCTGTGGGTCGAAACAAACTGCAGATGATGGTCGATAATGATGATTGTGCAATCCTGATTCAGAATACTATCTACCATACATTACGTACGTAAACCATCACTGCAATACGAAAATTGGTATTTCGATAGCGTGTAATTAACACAGCGATAAATGAGCTCATTTCTCATGTGTGTGAGTGTATTTGAAGATAATCGGCGCTTGTATCACATTTCATAAAACAGACCATTTTACCTGCCAGTTGAAGACTATTATCCATTATAAATTATGTTAACAGCAAACATTACGTTTATTAAAAGTGGTTTATGAACGTATTAAGGATTCATAAATCAACCGCAGTGTAAGTACACTCAAACTGCTGCAACTTCCTGGGAGGAATTCGGCTGAGATCCCGATACACAGCGCCCCGGCAGCTGCATAGCAAACGTGTTGAATTACGACGCACTCGAATATATTCACATCCATTGATGCTTTCGTAACAGCCGTCTAAGGAACACTAAATCCACTTACGTCAATGGAACCGCGCGGATGTAATTCCGAGAAGGGTTATGTTCCGACTAGGAAGTATATGATAGTAAGCTGTGTTTACACAGGACAGTCGTAAAGTTTTTTTCGGTCCATAAAATTTATTCCTCAGAAATGGGAACATTTTCGTGACATATGACAATATGCCTAAATGTGTGACAGGGGTCCATAAAGCATTTTTGCGAAAGGAATTTCAATACAAGCGATGCGACATAGTATGCTGAAGTATACATTGCCTAGATATTTCTGTTCGACATAAGAGATCAGTAAATAGATGAAATTATATGAACTAATAGCAGTTCCGCATGCCGGGACTGTCCAATGAACTCATTCCCGACGCCCACGCCTTGTCGTCCACGCCCGCATTACTATGCGACAAATATCAGAATAGCCTCTGCAGATAAACTTTATTTCTGTGATAGTGCGTGCTTTATATTGTCACGTTGGTATACATATACCTACAGCAAAAAAACATTTGTCATACGTACCCGAGCCGAATTAAAGAAGACATGACTGAATATAATTGTAAGAGAATGATGTCACAAAATAAATAATAAAACAAGCAACAATATCAACAGTACGAACCATTTAGACTTTGGAATTGCAGAACAAATCTCTGAACAAGCACATTCTCAATTTATCATTCTGATATGAACCAAGGACACTTGTGAAGGCACGGGAATATTTTGAACAGAATTGAAGTCAAACGCGTGGGCCCCGCCTACATATAGACCGTGAAGATCTTCCAATGCAGTGTGTGTAGCAGAATCTCACAAAATAAACGCACACAGAAAATAACGTAACGTTGAGAAATAACTCAAATAACACACATCGGATGTCCGATAAAGAGCACACATTGATTCATATTCAATATAACTGATAAGCCGAAATGTTTGTGCAAGCTTATATCATTGATATCGTCATCGACAGCCCTTATCTATTGACTGTGTATCATTCAAATTGTTACCTTCCGTAATAATACACCGAACTAAGATAGTAAACGATACCAATGAAAGCATTTTAAAACGAAGCCACGTACGGGTTTTCACGATAAGTATGCTCAACTAAATGACAAATCGCTATCCCATCGCCTACAATTTCCGTAGTGACCTCTTTAGCTTCGACTAATTCAGGAAGATTAACCAGTAGTTGCCTCTTTTGTCTCATTACCAGTTTAGAATGTTATAAATACAAGGCGGTAGTTCACATTAATTAATAGTACAACATAATAGTGTGTACCTGTCAAGCTTCCTTATGAGCCTGCGTCAATAGTTTGAATAACATTTATAAATGAGTACAATGATATTTACAAACAATCATGACTCTATAACTAGTCGATACAAGCTAGGGTGTTAGAAATCCATTCGTTTTCATCGACGATTGAACATAATAACCCAGTTTGGCGACATTTCAATTGGTGGTATGCAGCAATAGAGCTTGACTAAGTAAACTGAAGCCAAGGAGTGTGACAAAATGCGGCGGGTTATCGTGGTCGACGTGCGAAAGTCGTTCGTCGACCTTGCCGTGAGCGTCGCGGACTACGGTGCGCCCGCGCAGGCCGCGTGCCATTCCGCCTACTGCACACGGCTGTACACCACACAAAACTTACTAAACTTATTACAGTTTGAGAGAAAATTTTAACGAAAACCAATAACACCGAATGAGTGTTTCATAACAAGGATGAGCGAGCTGAGTAAACTAAAACTATAAACAGATCTCGAACCCATCCATTACAACAATGAATTTCCTGCATAACTGATGTACCTATAGTTCTTTATAAATTGAATGTTTAATGACGTTGCGACACAGACAAGTGAACTCGATCAATCAACTGTACGATGAAACACTATTCTCACACAATTAGTATTTCTCTTTACAGTAATATCTAGTTAACCATGGCAGCATGTCAATCAGGAAACAATTGTATAAAATAATATTAACAGTAAATGTGTTGCAAGCCTTGAAGTTATTTTAAAACGTGGTGATAAGTTACTTTATAAATAGCATTCGCCCTCAGTTGGCTTGCGGGATTTGGAATTCGGCGGACATAATAATAAAAGGTTACGACTCTTCTCCCTTACCTACTAAAAATAAAACCACGGTCCTTGTTAAGCAATGCACATAGCATAGTTTGGCAAAATAAAAATAGATATTTTTACCAATATCATCGGACATAACAAAGAAAAACCTACATAAGAGCTTATTTACGATATATCTTTATTAGTGTATATAAATAGTAAAATATTGTGACAGAGCTAGCGCCAATAGGTAATTGCAGTAGCAACTGAAAGAGCATTTGAACTGAAGCCAAGATTCCAATAACAAGATCATAGGAACAGAAAACGTAATACTAAAACTACGAGTTTACTAACATGCCCAGAACTCTAGAATTTGTTTCTTAATTAAATAACATAATTTGCCCATGACTGCGCTTGTATAGTCGCCAACAGTCTATGAATTAGTATTTTATTTATGTAAAGGTATTTACTAACTTTAAAACTTTCGCGTTACATATGTGAATGCAAAACGCGAATTACCGCGAAATTACCTTTGAATTGCTTGACATTTCGACCAGGTATCACCGATAGTGGTCACGGTAGTAGTACATAAGTTTACATAATATAAAAACTGATTGACAGACTGCTTTGGCGTCTCGGTTATATCTACATAAAAGTTATGTCTCAGTACGAGTTGCTTGTTACAATCGTAATGTAAATAGTAAACTACACGTTTACCGCGTTCAGCGCTCTATACCCCTATACGAGTTTCTTTTCATGATCGAAACGTAATAGTAAACTACATGGTTACCACGTTCGGCGCTGCGATTGGCCCGCACTAAACTCTTTAACCAATCGGAGTGCCGAACGCAGTAAACGTGTAGTTTACTATTACGTTTTGATTGCAAAAAGAAACTCGTACTAGGGGTACTGATTGGTTGACGAGTTTGAAGCAGGCCAATTGCAGCGACGAAACGGATAAACGCATAGTTTACTACTAAACTCGTACTAACCGGTCGCATGACTCATCAGTCATCAGACTACACCAGCGAGTTTTAAGTTCTGCTTTTATTTGAGATATAAAATTTTGGATAAAACACGACGACTAAAACAATCGCCTAATTTAAACAGAATATCTCGGATGTAATATTACATATTGTAATTGTTTTCCAAAATGATTTCCCTTTCCCTATGTAGTCCTGTGAAGTGGGAAAACCAACAATTTGAATAATTCAACTGCGCTGGTCACTTTGACCGCATCAATTAATCAAATATACAAATGAAAGTTAAACAATAATAAGGGTTGGGTTTCCTAATAAATTAAAAAACGTACGTATTTTAAAGAATAGGTAATGTAAATTACCCACGTGATACACGTGATATTTCTAACTAAAAATATTGTCAACTGTAAATTATTAATAAATAACCCTATTCCTTTTGAATTAAACGGCGGATGAAACCGCGGGCCCCGCTAGTTAATTATAAACCCTGTGATAAAAGGGTGGCATATCAGGTCAGGCCCAGGGCGTCATTGTAATTCAATCCATCCCTGCATGCAAATATAAAAGAAGCATGCACTAAAAGATGATGTGTCAAATTGGTTTCTTGGTAGGTCAAATCTAGGTCTTCGGTCTAGGAACCGGTCACTTTAATTTCAAACTCATGATTCATTCGGTTAGCATACATAATAACGCAATATTGATGGTTCCATGACTCATGACTTAGTAGCATGGTGATGATTCCCTTCAATCAGTGCACGATTCTGTTTATATATACCTAGTTTGATGAACATTAGTCATTGCCTCGCCTGCTACCTACTGATTTAGACAAACACAGGGTGTCCAGTAAATAGCACGACATACTGCAGGGGGTTAGAGCTTGGGTCAATACCTACCAAAAAAACACAATATGTGTTCAGCAAAATCTTACGGATTTACAGTAGTACAAAATTTTCCGAAATACCGAAAAATCTCAACCTTGACACAGATTTTAAGCATCTCGTAATGAAAAATGCCTTTTCTAGTTTCTTTTTTAACTCAAATTATTTGTGAATAGTTACTTTACTCATTGATAAGTCTTTATTCTATTAAAAACTAAACTGTTTTTAAGAAATACAATTTTTATTTAAATTTTCACAGTACAATTTTCTTATCTTAAGATTTTGTACTACTATAAGTAAATATATATTGTTTTTGGGTAGGTGACCCAAGCTCTCACCCCCTGCAGTATGTCGTGGTATTTACTGGACATCCTGTATATCTGGTCTAATAAAAACTCACAATTCAGTGTTTTCAAATTTAGAACGCAGCTTTTGTAAATAAGAAGCAATTTTTTTTCCTAGCGAGGGTATCACTAGGCGCCGGCCCAAGCATGACATTCGCCTAGAGGTAAGCGTCACACTTGCTCATAAGAATTGTAATGCTACCCAGGACTAGTCCTGCACGGCACCACACTGCACTCGTCACCTCGAGATATTAGTTATTTAGACTCTTATGCCCAGTAATTTTACTGGCTACGGTGCCCTTCAAACACAGCCCTTGGAACACGGTTTAAAGTTTAATTAAACACTACTGCTTGGCGGCAGAATATCTAACACTGTTTACACTCTTGCAATAACCGACCTACCAGACGACGACGACGACCAGAGGCACGTGAGGCGCACATAGCCAACTGAATTCACAGATCGATGAGGTTAAGCAACGCTCGACGCAACCAGTCTATGGAGATGAGATGTGCCTTAGGGGTGGCCTCTTTACAGTCGCCTCTCCTCCGCTAGAGGGGGTGAACGCTTTACAGTCATCCCCTCCAAGATGTACGCCTAAAGGCGGGGCAGCAACAGGTGGCTGTAGATGGAGATTATTTGAGTTCCTGGAGCCTCCCTTCGTTCGCCAAAGGTGACCACTCCGATAGTTTTAGCCGGTAGGAGTCCCTACACACCCCTCCGCCCTTCCCCAGGCCGGAGGAAGTACATGGTGTATTTCCACCGGATCAATAAAAAAAGGTAGGAACGTATTCGGAATTGGGATTTTGAAGCTAGCGCACTAATCGCAAATTAAACAGTCTGAGACAGACCTTGCGCATTTGTACACTAGCTGCAGATATGCTGTGGGATTTTTGTTAATTATGTAATTTCGCAAAACCCTCAAGGACGTATAGATAACATTGTTCAAGCAATGATATACACTTAGTATTATATTCAGAGGTAATAAAATAACAAAACAAACTCTGTCGTTAACAAACATGATATTATTATCAAGGTCTGCATTACACTACCATAGCTCATTTACATAGGGATTCAATTTATTATTTGCTTGTCGTATCGCTTACGTATTTTTATCCAATTGAATAAGACGCATTTTCATGTTTAACACCGAATTTGCTCTGAGACCAGAGACAAGTGTGAGACCAACTACAATAGGGAAGGGTAATAAAAACAACATAGAAACTATTGTCATTCATAAAACCATATAGAGCCCCATTAGGAGCAAGGTGACAACCGTACAATGGAGGGGCGATAAAACGAAACGACCCATTCTTGAGGAGACCATAACTATAATAGAAGAGAAGAAAAACGCAATTCAGCGCGGAGGAACCAAAACTACGTTTTATCAAATACGTTGTAAGAATATTAATCCAGTTTGATTTTAATTCCTGATTACGTAGCAGGTGTACCGGGGCCCCAACCTTTCATTAAAATTTAAATCGGCTGCCATAGCACAATCGGTACCTGATAAGAATTGCTTAAAGGAAATGCTAATGTTCGAACACGTATTGGAGCGTTTATATGGTCAATGACCGAATGGATTGATTTTACAAATACGATTGATTTGACTGTGTGGTCCCGACAAATAGTCCACCTCTCTCCACCTATTGTGTCGTAAAAACTAAAGGTTGATATTAAGAGGATAGGCAGCAGCATCCTCCCGTCTGCTCAAAACAACATACTGCAATTACCAATCCGCCTGTAAAGCGTAGTGATTATGGCAATATACCTTATGACATACCGTGTGGTGCCGGCTCAGAATACCACCACCCCATCTCCTCCCGTGGGTGTCGTAAAAGTCGACTAAGGGATTACTCGGAGGATGGGCAGCAGCGTCCTTCGATTACATTAACAACTCAACTGCGATCGCCAACCCGTCTGCCAAGCGTGGCGATTATGGCAAAACCCCCCAATGAGCCCACAACACACCCATATCGGTCGTTGTGATAAACTTTGGGGGAGGCCTGTGTCCAGCAGTGGACTTCATTCGGCCGAAATGATGACCTTATGACAGCACATCATATTGAACATTGGGAGGCCCATGATCAGCCGTGGATGTGGCTAATGTGTAGTTTTAATTTATCAATTACTTTGATAAAGGTTTGATTAAAGTGATACCAGTGACATACTAATTTAAATTAACAACTTTGTACAACATAAGTTTGTGACGTCACATCCGCTGTTGAAATTCAGGTCAATCCATTTCGCAAGTACAAATACTTAGTCTGTTGTGTTCAAATTAAGATATATTCGTATGCTAAGTAAAACGGGGATCTAGATGCTGCAACTTTATCTTACAAAGGAGTCCATTGAGGCGAGAGTGCACGAGTCGCGACCTCGAACCTGTGACCCTGCACACAATGCGAACAATTGTAATGTAAATGCGGATTGAACCCGTTGTGCCACTCGCACTGTGGTACCTATTGTTGCCGAAGTTCGCATCGAATGAGCCCGTAACTCCACGTGGAAAATGACATTTAACCTGGTGAAATGCAGATAATATATGCACACGTACTGCTACCGTTATTTTCTCTGTTATGATAGGATGACTTCATCCTGCGACCACGAATGCTGCAAAGTATTCGAAACGTCAGGAAAATCAAAAATCAAAATATACGCGATAGAATCCGTTTAAAAGTGTTTTATTATAATGTGTAATAATCGCGAAAATCTAAGACATTACTAAGACACTGATACTTGACCTCTAACTATCGCCCTAATTCACCTTTTACGACACTCAAGGGACGAGAGCTGGTAGTATATAATTGCCGCCTCGTTCAGTCGGAAGATCACAATTACAAGATCATTATCGTGCACGTTAGCTGGTTTATACTACAAATACCTGGTCTCCTGGGCTCGAATTATAACCGGAAACTCATCTTATTAAGGACAGGAATGATATACTACATTTGCTAATAATACGCGCAAAAGATATGAGCGAGAATAGACAGTGAGCTACACGTTATATACAAATTATTAGATAAGTAGTACTACAAGATGCAAGTAAATCCCGCTCAAATATTCACACTGCTTCCTCAGTAAATAAAACACAGCAGGCAATATCTATGTCGCCTCTCGAATGTCATCTACTTTCTTAATTCCCACCAACTTGCTAATTAACTATATAATTGATCTCATGCTGCAGTCTAATACATTAAGTTTTTCATTAATTCTCAGATCGGCGTGGAAAGTCACGTTGAAATCGGAAAGTTACTATTCGCATCCGGAATAATAATAAGCATGACTAACATGTTTGCACTATGAAGAATATTCGTAATTCGATAAATAGTCATTGCACATTTTTTAATCCGATTATATTTAGACAGGTTCAGAAACACTCGCTTCCGATGATGTCCGGATTAAGAATGTAGCACCACTCCATCTCCTCCCGTAGATGTTATAAAACTAAGGACTAAGGTACTTTAAACCAGAGGGATGGGCAGCAGCGTCCCTTTTGTAGGACAGTAGCCATTCTACCAATACTGCCATACCAACCCGCCAACCATACCAACCCGCCAACCATAACAACCCGCCAACCATAACAACCCGCCAACCATAACAACCCGCCAACCATACCAACCCGCCTGCCAAGCGTGGTGAGCGCTGGCAAATCCACACGGCACGTAATCGATCGTTGTGTGAGTCCATGGGGAAGGCCGTTGTTCAGCAGTGGACGTTCTTTGGCTTTTTAGACATCTTAAAGAAGTTCTGAAATTGATCTGGTTTATAGAATTGAAGAATATATTACTTAAGAAATAAAACCGATGGAGACGCACACACTTTACGAAAATCAAGAAAGCGAAACAGCGTACACATCGTTACGAGAGACCATTAATTTATCACGCGAGGTATCATTATGATAGGCGACGCTCTTTGTTAGCTGTTACTAAGCCCGAGTTTGTATTGAAACTTAACACAGATTTGCTTACTACCATTAAGATAAGATAGCTACAAACTCTCTACAATCACGCTTCGTTATCTTAAATGTGATGATATTATATTTAGAACGTTGAAGTCATTTGCTTAACCTAAAAATGTCATGAAACTTTGTGAGAATACCAACTCACCTAGCAACTAAAATACTTCCACCGCATGTGAAAGATTAAGTGTCAGTGATTGTATAACGAATTTATATTATTCAAAATAGATACAGCTCAACATCAAGTATACAGTATCTGTATACAATGAGGCCGTTAGGTAAACTTTACATAGAATTATTAACAAATCACGATGTAGATACAGTGCTTTGATTTACAGCACAATCTACAGCCTGTCTCGGTCCAAGCGCTATCTCAAATGCAACGTGCATTCGAACAAACCTATTTCGTGACTGAAGCAAATATAAAGTATATTAATGCAAGTGGTACAATAGTTTCCATATCATTGTCCGTTGCCAGCGGGCCCGCCGAGGCGTGGCCAAGTCGACGCCGCCGCTGCGTGCCCACCCGACCGTTCTGCGCTCTCCCTATGGATTTCAGAATTATGGGATTAATGCGTTTAGAAATCCACGGAGAATCACTCATTTATAATTGAGTCTTGAACGTTAGCGTGATTTTGCTATATTTGCCAGTTCCGTCGACCTTCTCGCTGTAATTCATATGATTAAATAAAGGAAACCTATCATAATTCATCTTATAATGCGTATAATTGCGTTTATTCAGTTTTGTAGGTAATGAACGAAAGTCACGTCATATAAAAAGCATCGATGATAAACGTATAAATATAACAGTTGTTAGGGATCTTCGTGTGGTGCCCGGATTAAGAATATAGCACCATTCCATCTCCTGCAATGGATGTCGTAAAAGGCGACTAAGGGACTTTAAACCGAAGGGATGGGCAACGGCGTCCCTTCTTTGAAACAATAACCCATGCAGCGCTCATATGCCTGCCAAGCGTGGTAAGTACTGGCTAATTCCTCCCCAAAATGATTACACAATTGTTGAATCTATGCGGGAGGCTTTTGTTCAGCAGAGGACGTCCTTTATAGCGTATATGAAGATTTGCTTCAAGTACGAAAAATCCAAATAAACAAAACTCAAGCGACATCGACTCGACCATACTTAGTCAAACCACGTAAAACCGAACATGGAGACCGAAATAGTTCTGGACACAATAGAGATACTGTTGGGATATTTCAATCGTGGTTTCCATGTTTTGTCGTTACGTGTCCAGACTAATTAAGTATAGGCGTCGTTTTTATATTCGTATGAACAAGGTTAAGTACTTGTACAGCTAGTACAAAAATTTATTAAATATTTATCTTCTCATCTGTTCGTAGTAGTAGTAAACTTAAAATTAAGTAGATATCAGAGGAAGCATGAACAGAATAGAGTTTTTGCCGTCGTGAAAATTACCTATAATTGCTTTTAACAACTTCCTAGAGTAGCATAACCACGTGTCATGGACAAACAAACCATACAAACGTATGTATAGATACCTGAGTAACCACGCATGTAAGCTCCGGCCTTTCAAGGTCTAATGAAACGGACATTTAAAAATCTAACGATTATAACGTGCTGAGCCCGGAGTTACCAAATCATGATACATGTGTTATAGAACAATTTTATACATCTAAAACAAATTCATTGAAAAACAAAGATTAGTTATTATTCATCGGGGCCGTTGCAATTGAATGCGCTTTTTGCAAGTTTTCGACGTACATTTTGTACGATATTTATTATTCTGTAAACGGTATTATTTAAATTTGAGATGCGTGATTTCCGGATAGCGCTTTGTCAAGTGGGAAATATTTATTGAAAACCATGTCAATTTTGTTTAACAAAATTTATTATTTCATGTAATACAATTTTAAACTTATGAGTGGGCTTTTTTCTAACGCATTCCCTTCAGGACAGTAACACTTTTCCAAGAATATTACCAAGGTTTGCCCTATTTTCCAAGGTACTGTAGAATATTCCGGTAAGTATGAGAGTTTGAAAATAAATCAAACTATCTATCTATCTATCTTCTATCCTACCAAAACTGTCCTAAAAAACGTATATGTTATTTTAATTACAGTAAGTTACAGAGTCGTGTTTATTAAAAAACAAGCTGTATTTTCCATATTTTATAGCAATTATTAAGTAAGTGAAGCGGCTATCGGAACACTTAAAAAATTGTTTTTCACAATTTTATTACAGCTTCCTTATCCGTGTTCGTATTAAAATGGTGAATTAAGATTTTTTTGTGCTCAAATAGCAACTTTAATCATTAATAATTTAATAACAGAAATTCAAATTCAAAATTACCACTTTTTTTTAATAAACTCCGTCCTTTGTCTCTTAAATAAAGTTCACTATTTTTGTAAGACCTTATATAATAATAAAAATTCTGTTAAAGCTTACGACGATATTATGTGTGTCGAATGCAACTGCAATTTCTTATTACCGGTCGGAATGGCTATGACAAAAACTGGTCGTGGCGGGAACTCGACACAAGGCAGCGGCCATGTGAATCAAGAAACAGTGGTGATTATAGCCGCCTCATATTCGCGTAACGTGTAGTGGAAAACTTACCGTTTTGTGATGTTAGTCGGAAGCGCATTAAAGTTACTTTGGACACTTTTTTGTTAGACTATATTGTATTTATGAAGAAAACAGATACAGATGTAGGCGCACTATAGAACGCAGTAATATGTTTTTAGTTTGCTGTGATCGAATATCCCAGAAATAGAGAAAATATGGCGCTTCTATTCTCCCCGCAGCTAGAGTCCACAGAACACATTGGAAAAATGGCTTATCGTCTCCCTCCCGATGTTGCTTTGACATTTAACGGGGAGGATCGCAGAGACGAAGTATCATTTTTAATGATATATAATTTTTTGTAATAGGAATAAAAACGAGTCGCTCCCATCGGGAGGAAATAAATCAATGATAGTAGGGTTCAAAATTCAAGCGAACCATTCAGAACGAAGGGGCCATTCATAAGAACCCAGCCACACCTGATTGCATTACAGGCCAAGAAATAAATCGATCTCATCCTCTCGGTCGTCGACCCGAGGCGCCGGCCGATCGCACCTGCGCCATCGACGCCTGCGCCGAACTGCCGGATAAGGCGGATGCCACCAAGGCCGCGAGCTTTTTGGCCTCTGACTCACTCTCTACCAACTCCTCCGAATAACGAATTTTAATAATGTCCGCATAGCATCAAGTTATAAAATAAAATATGAGCTTTGATGCGTCTTTTGCAAGACGCGAATCAACATAATGCGAGTAGACATCATCATCTTCCTGCCCTGGTCCCAAGAACAAGAGAAAGAATAAGAATTGTTTATTCATTATATCACAGATCATATTTGATTTTCACCGACCAGGTATGATTTCTTCTGAAAAAGAAAATCCTGTTTATACTCAATTTTGAGTGTTTCGTCGGGCCTTTCCGTACATTCGAAATCGGTTCCTGTCAGTATATTGTGATACACTTAAAGAAAGCGTTCCGTCGTAACAGTTACAGAATTTCCTTTTGACAGATAACGCTGTAATGAATGAAGGTAGTTTGCAAAAAAGAAAGTATACTTTCACGAACGTCTAAGCCAGCAATATCATCGTTAACAAAACACAGCGAAATAATTAATACAGTAACAAGCTATAAGCTGAAACATAATTATTTGAAAACGATTGCCCAACAGGGAATGCCTTCAATCTAGATATAAAAGCAAGAACTCGAAAAGTTAGCCTTCACGGTATAAGTATGATTCTCATTGAAATATTTGTTGAAATCGCACAATATTATTTGGTTTCTGCAACCGTAACAAACGACTTGCATTCTTCTAACACAGCACCGACATTTTCAAAGCAAATCATAATATTATTAATAACTGAAATAATGGTTTATCAATATTACATTTACAACACTTACATAACGCGAACAGCATATTACATAAATAAAACAATAAACATGAATACGATTACATTCAGTATGTACGGTAAGTACTGTTTGACACGTAATACTTGTAATAAGATAAATACGCATCGGGTGTTTGAATCACCATAAGTGCAGTACATTCCACATAAAGGAGGCCTACGTATATCCATCTAAATACCTGCCAAGAGATTGTTTTACAATTCACGCTGTGTAGCAGACTGCAGACCAGTATTGAAACAAAAGAACTACAATAGTATTATGAATTATGATCGACTTATAACAATCACAATTCTTCATCACATTGATGTCAATATATTACGATTAGTTACATTCAATTGTTCAAAGCTACTACCTATATTACAATAAAAGCAGTAGTTTTTTTTATCCAGTCTGGACACTGTTTTACCTTCGGAAATCGTGGGCAGCACGTTGACAAAGTTT
Source organism: Diloba caeruleocephala (assembly GCA_947459985.1). NCBI lineage: Eukaryota > Metazoa > Arthropoda > Insecta > Lepidoptera > Noctuidae > Diloba > Diloba caeruleocephala. The sequence goes on from OX381614.1 coordinate 6,888,656, forward strand.
ACAATTCCGACGCCTGTTAGCTGACTCATTCACCAAAACTAACTTAAAACGAACACTTGAAAGTAACGTCTACGGCGATTGGCGTGAAAACAAAACGAAACTGTAACACTTGACACCTTATCACGTAGCCCACATAGATAAGTGGTAAATTAAGTTTTTGGCACTTCAGATTTCTGCAATCATATCGGTGTACAATTCCAAAAAAAAGTACCCAAGATATCAGAAATTATTACAGTGGGTAACCACTACACACACTTTTTCCATACTAAGCGAGAGAAATGGTAAACTATCACATGAGAGCGGCCTAGATTTGTATGTAGTCGCGTGGGATGCGCGTACGCTGTGTTGTCGGTACGAAACGCCGGGGCATACTGGCCGGCCAGACAGACAAGTCAAGCCAACGCCCGTTCACCAGTTCACCTACTCTTATCTTTCGATGACTGTGTATATTATGCTACTTGCTTGGTTATTCCAAGCTGCGCTTACTTGACTGGTTACTTATACTGCATCGAATGTAGTTTATGGTGCTGCGCATGGATTGCAATACATACAATATTATGCGAGAAAGGCGCAAAAAGCTGTTTTACAATCCTTTGCCTCGTTTTCTTCAATGGCCTTTATAAAATCGTGTCGACGGATCGACTCGACTCGGTGATAATGTGAAGGAAATTGTTAGTAAGGAAAGATAAATCGCTTTGTTAAAACATTAAGAATCAATTGACTACGTTTAAACGCTGCTTTCATGTAATTATCAAAAAACAAATATTTGTAAGATCTGCAGGTAGTTGTTCCGGGTCTGAGTGTATTGTGTGTGGAATTCATGTCTGTAAACGCACCCACGACACAGGAGAAATCCTAGTGTGGGGCAACGTTTTTTAAAAAAAAACAAAACAAAAAACAAAACAAAAAACAAAACATTCTCTATTTGCAATGTTTTGGCATGCTATCCTTTACGAGTTGTCTATTTTCTGCTGTTTCCCTTTTTTACTTAACCATATTAAAATATATGTATATAATTTACCGGATTAAAGTCTACCGAGGCGCTTGACAAAAAACAACAGCGATAAAAATTTGGTAAAAGTCCTAAAGTACCCAATTGACGTCTTTTTTATTGTCACTCGATGGAAATTCCTCCTTCACCTCCTCTACCCCTTTCCCTTTTTTTTCCCGCGGAGGGGCTTGCGGGTAAAAGCCACCGGAGCTGTCATCTTCGGCATCGAGGGTGGCTCCAGGATCTCTACTACAATCACAAAATTGTTACGACGCCTTTACGCACATCACGGAGAGGATGACTCGCGCCGCCGCGCAGCTCCGTCTTACCAGGGGTCGCTCGGTATGAGCATTCTCCAATAGGGGCGCCAGCGACTTCCGAGGCCCCCCGACATTTAACGACGGCTCCGATCCCACTCTGCAGTCTCCTTCGGTGAGAGCGTTATGCACCACTGCTTTGCCAACATAGCTGACACTACTGCCGGCAGAGAGATCTTACCCGATCCGATTGACCAAGATACGCCGCTTGGCTGCTCGTGCAAGTTACAGGCTCATATTATTATTATATTGTACAGAAAACCTTACAGGACACGTGCAAAAGCTTAGTTTATAAAATAATTGGATATGGTAATTTTTATTGATAGCATTATGGATGAGTTATTTCTTACATTTATTAGGGAAGAGAAAGTGCATGTTAGGTTGACATAATTTTTCGGCTTGATTTCTTTAGGACATGGGTTCACTTCCATGGTATACTTGAAGTGACCTACATTACTACTCAATTTAGTTCTAAGGTTAGGATATAAGGGCCAAAGCACATACGATATTTTTTGCATTGGCAATCGCCGATTTTATCGCTTTTCGGAAGCTAGATGCAGCGACTGTATGTTTAATCCGAACGAGAGCGCCTACTCTCTACGTTTAAAAAAACAGTCAGTGTGAACGGGTACTACTACCCATCCGTTTTTCCCCTCGATGCAGCTATGTACGATTAGCATTAGCATAGCATTCATCATTTCGGCCGAATGAAGTCCACTGCTGGACACAGGCCTCCCCCAAAGATCACCACAACCACCGATATGGATGTGTTGTGAGCACATTGGGGGGTTTTGTCATAATCGCCACGCTTGGCAGGCGGGTTGGCGATCGCAGTTGAGTTGTTAATGTACTCGAAGGACGCTGCTGCCCATCCTCCAGCTAATCCCTTAGTCGACTTTTACGACACCCATGGGAGGAAATGGGGTGGTGGCATTCTGAGCCGGCACCACACGGCATAGCATTATAGTATCGCTAAAAAAAATTATACCACGCAGAAATGCAGAAAGTCGCTAATACCCTACCGCAGCATCGATGATGATGATGATCGCTAATACCCGATCACAGATTACGACAGCGTAATCTGTGACAGCCGATACTAAAACTAACGTTTGGCCCTAAGAATTCCATCCGACATTGCAACTGATGGTGGAAACTTAGTTAAATTGTTTTCAAAATCGAAAAATATCCGTATAATCATGTAAACAAAGTTCGTCAGTCGTTCTGTGTCCAGAATTTCTAATAGAAAAAACAAAGAGCAACATTAATTGTGACGACATCTACATACCTACCTATTCAGGAAGTCGTAAAAATAACAACGGACGACCCATTATTAAGGAAATATCAATAAGCTCGTAAAATTCATAGTCGAATAGCTCACGATCGTAATACTAAATGGACTAAGTGTTATTATATAATATGACGCGAAAGCGCGCAATCCTAAGATTTTTCGATTAAGTTCACTAGTTTTTTTTTAGCTGCGTACTTGCGACTGCCTATCTGATGTTAGTCAACAGCTGAACAAGGGCCTCCCCATAGATTTCCACAATTGTGTCGGTATTTTGGGAGAATTTGCCAGTGCCCACCACGCTTGGCAGGCGGGTAAATGAGCGGTTTGTTGAGCGCAATATGGCTGCTGTTCCACAGAAGGGATGTTGCTGCCCGTCCATCTGGTTTGAGTCCCTCATTCGCCTTGTACGACACGAACGAGCACGAGTAGTGCCTATATTCTTAATCCGGACACCACACGGTATGTGGAACCACACCTATGGATCAACTTAGTAATTACTGATGCGTTGGCGACCTTGACTTGCCGGCTCGAGTTGGTTATGGGATCCAGCTGAAAATCAGCGCCGGGCATCACTGCCCATCATTATGCAGAGCTTGGATACCGATTTGATGAGATGAGACAAACCATGATAGTATGTATCTTTAAGATATGCATAGATAATTAAATTATAAGGCACATTATTATTTAGAACAATGTTAATGTAAACAACATTCTAATCGTGTCACACACACTATCTGTAGTCAAATAAATGTGTTGTTTCTTCTTCTTTTTTGGAAATTGCAATGCTTTTTGTTCCGGTAATTTTACTGGCAGCTACCTACCCTGCACTCGGAACACACACACAAATCAGCTTATAGACGTGCACTGCTGAAAATGAGCCTCCCAATTATGACTACAAGGCGTGATCATAGGGTATATTGCATCAATGACCACGCCTGGCAGGAGGATTCGTTATGACAGTAATTTTTTATAAGAAAACAGAACGAAGCTGCTCCCCATATCAACTCTTCGTTCCCGATGGGTAGAGAGGAGTGGTCTATTCTTTGCAGAGAGCACAACCTACATTATAATCGTTGCAATCCTGATCATTCAAAACGACCTTCGTCATTACAGTTAATATTTATAAGTTATTTCTTTTGTATTCTATTTAGTTTTTTACAATTATGTAATACAATATACACGTAGTATATATTTTATATTAGTACATGTATGTATTCCTATTTTTAATTCAGTCCATTTCAACATTATCTATAGCTTCGGTTTCCTACCTCTATCCAAGTGCTTTTTGAACCCAAAGTATGACTGGTAGAGAATGCCTCATGACATTAAGTCCGCCTTGTGTATAATCAATACAAAGTTCCAAATAAATAAATATGGCCTTGCGGCACCGCCTACAGGCAATCTCCACCCGACGGTTTTATAGAAGGCGGTTAAAGGATTACACGAAGATAACTCACTGTCTGGTTTATCATCCACATCACCCTCGAACACCAGCGCCATTCTGTGTGTACTAATAACAATGTATTGTGTTCACCAATCCGTCTGCCGGGCATGGTCATTGATCTATCATACCTATATATGAAGTCCGTGTGGTGTCCGGATTAAATCCGTGTGGTGTCCGGATTAAGAATATAGCACCACTCCATTTCCTCCCGTGGATGTCGTAAAAGGCGACTAAGGGAATCTAAACCAGAGGGATGGGCAGCAGCGTCCCTTCTGAGAAACGGTAGCCATACTGCGCTCACCAACCCGTCTGCCAAGCGTAGTGAGTATTGGCAAATACCCCCCAAAATGGTGAGTTGTCACAGTTGTGAAAATCTTTGGAGGAGGTCTTTGTTCAGCAGTGGCCGCATAAATGGCCGATATGATGATATATGACTGATTTATGTTACTGATGGAGATGATAAAAGCAATATGTACAAATAAAAGATACTTAATTATATAAAGTAACAACTGTTCAGTTCTCCTAGCGTTCAACGAAGAACATAGTATTTGATAGTGAATTTCCATTGCCGAAAATACTAGAAGCTTTGGTCAATTCTTCCACTATTGAGCAGAAGAATGAGCTACATGAATTTGGTAACCCTCTGAAATATGACACGGGAATAGCCGGGGCTGGTAGTTTACTAAATAAAAGACACAAAGAAAGAGACAAATTGACGACACTTACGTGAGAAAAATAACTGATGTTCAGGTATCGATCGATACATTTCAAACCAATTTTAATATTTAATAAGTCGTAGAATGGTAATGGCTATCACAAACTACGCCTACATAGTGAGTAGGCCCAAATGTTTATATATAAGTAGATTAGTATTATTTTATTGTTCTTACGATTCGATAACATTCTTGGAAAAATTGCGTGTCTAATTCAAATATTTCAGATACTAATTCCATACAGATAAGCCTTCAAATTAGGCAGTTGACAGTAGTCACGAGATCTAATATTTTTTTATGTCTGTTATTAATAAATATCTACACTAGCCAAATTTCCAGCAATAAATAATTCACTAATCGTAAAAAACTCAGGATTTACGATGCAAGTGTCCGCTACTCCAACACAAAATATAGTCGTAGTTTCCAGTGTTTTCATAAAAAATATTATTTTAGCTTCTGATATTTCTACCGACTACCTAGTTTTGGCTTGATAAAGATAAGCGCCTGCATAACTCAAAGGAATAAGTACCTCGATATATTACCCCAGCCATCATTTAATGATACATTCAAAGAGCTTCGTACCTGTAGGATAAACATTTTAAACATAAAACAACTTTACGACTGCATAAACCATATAACTCACTTCTCTTCGAAGTGCCGAACCCATCTTCGTGGCCGTTGCACGTCCTCTCTTCATCATATTCGTAGACCTTGAAACTATCGAAAGAATACAGCTTGACGGCTGGTGTTCTCTTATTCACAAAAACGTCCTTGTGACTAACCGTCTAATTTAACTAATTAGGATTCGATGTTACGTTTACCGCACAGTTCAAAACTACGACACGATCCTCTAAACTAAGGGTTTCAGTTACACAACGGCTCACTGTTCTCGTATAACGTCAAAGATGACTTTCGTCAGCTCGTTACACTATTTGAATGTTAAAATGTTTACAAGCAACTCGATAACTTTACGAAGGTGGAAGCGTGCTTACGCACAACGCTATTGTAATAACAGAACAATGGATCCGGCTATAGTGTTTAATATCACAACAGTAACGTACGGAATTCAAAAGAAGTTACGAGATTCGCGATCGTAGGGCTCAAGCAGCTGTCAGTTGGGCGGGAGCGCTCGTGAGGGCGACCGCGTGTCGTCTGGCTGGGCTGCAGTGCCCCTGCCCGCCGCGCCGGCGCCCGGAACTGTGTCAGCAGACGCGGCGCCCACAGCACCCCAGCACCCCGACCTTTCATGAATACACCTCTCTCTATGCTTGACGCATCAATACATTCGTTGCCGTAGAGTTAGAAAATTATAATTGCTGCATCAACATGAATAACTTTGTATTAGAAATGTTAAACGTTAACTCAAGTAAACGATTAATATTTAAATTACAAATGAATATATATTCAGGTCACTAACAGTAACAAAGCAGAGTATCTTCTATAGAATCGATAAGGGCGGTAATGGAACCAGTTAACTTGATTAATAACCCTTGCTGTATAATAATGGCTTTTGCTGTCAAATCGGAGCCCGCAAACCAAACTGTCATATTTATATATTTATAGTTTCGACGCTAAACGGAATAAGTTCAGTGGGTCCAGAGGCCGACACTACCGCTGAATTAGGAGCTTTTCCCGTCATTCCTCTCCCTCCCTTGTTATTGCTTTTCTATTTTTAGAATTAACAAGAAATATTCTATTTTTGTTTCAATGAATGCTATCTTCTTCTAAAGCTTGATTTTGTAAAGCTAGGCAAATTACCAAGTGATCATAATGTAACTTCGTGGGCATATACTAAATGACGGCATGCGTCACGAGTTATTTAACTTCATTTTAGTAAATAGGGTTTCAAATGTCAAATTCGCACTTGATCACATGCATTTATCTTATCACGAGTGATCAGACATGGAGGTTCTATTACAAATTCAAACAGGCACATGTTTAGGTTTCACAGCACATCACATGATGGTTTGCAAATAGGTCAAATTAGGACACCTTTGTCAAAGTAATTTTCCCTGAAACGATAAGAAGATATGCAAATGTAACTACCTACTCAAAATGTACTAAAAAGTTACTACAAAGAGGTCGCATTGTCATCTTAAGCGCTCTTATAGTAGTTCAAACTTTTATTATGAACAGCTCTTTCACGAAGCAGTATATATATATTACCGCCTGAAAGTGCATAAACATGACTTAAATACCAATTTATGGTTTATATTAGATTGGTAACTAATAAACCCGCTACTTTGTTTGATCAATTTATAGAATGTTATAGAAGTATTTAGAATTTCTTGGAACAGTATATAAATAGAGTGATAGTTGGCCGTCAGATCATTAGAAAACTAGAGCTCGTGTAGTAGACTCAACATTTCTCATAGAGACTTTCGACTGTTATTACTTCTCGCTTAGATCAAAAAGCGACTGTAGCAATGCACAATGTACAACGATGGGTGAAGGCGTGCTTCTTTTCTCATGAAACATTAATTCAGCAGGGTTAAGGATGGAAATTATGGTTCAAGGATGAACGTCATCCAGAACGACCCAAAATAAATGTGGGAGACTTAAAAGCTCATAGAACGCAACTTCAGTGCTCTCATACTACAAATAATATGTAAAAAGATGGCAGGTCTTTTGTTACAAAATTGACGGCCAATGCTCGTAATCAATAATGTTCTAAATATTGTTACGATCTAGTGTCGTAAATGTCAGAAATGGTAGTCTCCTAAACTAACAAACAACGTCAAACGTGAACTTATATTGTGATGATATCGAAAATATGTAGATCGAAAGTTGATCGATACTAAAACCGCTTTCTGCTGACATTTTGAACTGACATAGGTACTAAAATTATCATTAGACTAGATTGAGATTATACTGAAATCGAACTGAAGTTAAGAGGAGCAGAATACCATTATTAGTCAATTCATAATTTAATCTTAGTTTGATCTACTTTCAGTCACAGAGCTAATAAATTACGAGAATCGGCCCTCTGATTTTATGAGAAAACCATTAGTCTCGATATGGAATTTAAGGAACTACTTGTCGCTGACAGTAACCATAACGAAATTATTGGACCAACATAAAACAAGTACTCGGATACATTTTTATAGAGATATAAAATAGATCAAAGAAATTGGGGGTACCTACTTCAATAACAGTTAAGCGAATAGACTGGTGATAAAATCAAGCTGGGCTTACGACTTGGAAGAGCTTTTTATGCTGTTTTAAAGATCAGCTTGATATTTAAAACATGTAGGGCTATGGGTCTGGGTGTTTTGTATGTGAAATTCATGTCTGTAAACGCAACCACGACACAGGAAAAATCCAAGTGTGGGGCAACGTTTAATTTTTTTTTATTAAATCAACAGCAGCCACAGAGGCCTATTTCTGCATATAGTTATCTCTCAAGTTGCACCACAACACTCGGACCTTCACCTTCAGCATTGGATCAACTCGCGGACCTTCTACTTAGTTTTCTTTATTTTTCGTTTACAATACAATACAATACTCTTTATTGTACACCATACATAACAAAAAAAAAAGAAAATCAAATACACAAAATGACATGTGCAAAGGGCGGTCTTATCGCACTCGGCGATTTCTGCCAGACATACTTGGGATGGACAGATTTGCTAGTAAAAAGAAAGGGCTACCCCCTTTCGCGGTGTAACAATAATTATAAATTACTTAATACATACTTTTTTCTTTTTTTTACTTTTCCCCACACTATGATTTCTCCTGTGTCGTGGATGCGTTTACGGACATGAATTCCACATACAATACACCCAGACCCGGAAAAACTACCTGCAGATCATACAAATATTTGTTCCGTGCGGGAATCGAACCCACGACCCGGAGCGCAGCAGTCGACTGTATCAGTCACTGCACCAACCGTGCCGTCAAACTATGATATACAGGGTGTCCAGTAAATAGCACGACATACTGCAGGGGGTGAGAGCTTGGGTCAATACCTACCAAAAAAAACACAATATATGTTCTACAAAATCTTATGGATTTACAGTAGTACAATATTTTACGAAATATCGACAAATCTCTACCTTGACACAGATTTTTAAGCATCTCGTAATGAAAAATTCATTTTGTAGTTTTTTTTTACCTCAAATTATTTGTGAATAGTTACTTTACTCATTGATAAGTCTTTATTCTATTAAAAACTAAAATGTTTTCAAGAAATACAATTTTTATTTCAATTTTCTCAGTAAATTTTCTTATCGCTTAACTTTAACCTAGTGGTGAAAAAAAAATCGTAAGATTTTGCTGAACATATATTGTTTTTTTGGTAGGTATTGACCCAAGCTCTCACCCCCTGCAGTATGTCGTGCTATTTACTGGACAGCCTGTATACTAATATAAATAAATATTATTATATTATTTATTACTATACTAAATACATGAAAAATTATTTAAATAATAACTATTTAAACTATATTTGTTTACAGGTTTTAAAAGAAAAAACGATGCTTTCCTAGCGTATTTTGATAGCTAAACTTCGAAGTGTTTGTAATGCTCGAATATTTGAAGGGACGTTTGGTACAGTGGCTAGTCGCTTTGCTTTCTGTGCTACGTAACCCAGGTACGATCCCCACACGGAACCACTATTTGTATGGCCTACAGATAGTTGTCGTGGGTGTGTTTGAGGATTGAGATTTATGTCTGTTAATTGTAGTCAGTGTTGCCGTGTTTCAAGTTTAAACTCAAAGTCGTCATCACTTAAACATTAATTTGTTAATTCTCATTAGACTTCGATTAGAAGTATTTCATTCTCCTAACCAAACAGTTAGTCAGTCAGGCTTGCCGAGTTTCAAGTCCAAACTTACAAGTCGTCATCACTTAAACATTAATTTGTTAATTCTCATTAGACTTCGATAAGAAGTATTTCAATCTCCTAACCAAACAGTGACACTAACAATTAGGAAAACCGCGTGTAGCTAAATAGCACATGCATTTATAAATAAATAATAATGTGGCCAAATAACTGGCCCAGATTATATTACAGAGAAATATCACAGCAATTAATTAATTTGTGGGTAAACTCTAGCTCGGAATAGTCTGTATCTGCAGACCGAAGCTCTTTCCAACTTATGGTACTCACAGATCGACCTCTGTCATTTAAAGAGCGAGTATAACAAGCCCACCAACCTGGGAAATGTTATTTCGAACTGGGACAAACGCTGTTTACGTTAGCAAACAAATTCCGTAAAGTTAATAATAATACCTAGAACTTTTTATCGATAGTTAAAGGAAGGTAGGTCGTGGTACCTGAACGCATCATTGGAACATGTCAATGATTTTTTTCTGAAGTTTACGCGAATAGCATCCATCGAACTGAAAATAGCTTATATATGATTTTTAGGTATTATTATGAGCAAGTGGCTGCACGTTGCACGTATAGATGCTGTACGTAAGTATATGGAATTAATTACTGAAACGCGATAAATTAATGAATTTTCTATTCGATAGACAATGAATGTTCAAATAAGCGTCAAAAAATTTAACACGTGGAATTTGTCGGGATGTATATGGAAATTGCTATATATTTGTTAAATATTTCTTTTACATGTTAAGAAAAATACTTGAACTTCAGCTGTGACTTTTGTGGGCCCTATTGGCTTTTGATTTCAGTCTAAGCGCTTTCTGCGCTACTTGTCGCAGGTTCGATCCCAGCACAGAACAAATATTTGTATGATCTGTATTTGTTTCGGGTCTGGGTATTTGTGCAGAGATTTAGGTCTGTCAACTATACCTACGACACAGACGAAATCCTAGTGTGGGTTATTTAATAAGGATTACTAAACTATAAATAAATACCACAGTGTCTCATGATACAGAGACGTGGTCGCTCACCATGAGCCTCATAAGAAGGCTCAAGGTCACCCAAAGGGCAATGGAGAGGGCTATGCCCTGAGTTTCTCTGCGAGATCGAATAAAAAATGAGGAGATCCGCAAAAGAACCAAGGTAACCTTAGGTGGCAGTGGGCGAAGCACATTTCTCGTATAACAGATGGGCGATGGGGCCGAAAAGTTCTCGAGTAGCGATCGCATTCCGGAAGACGCAGCGTGGGCAGACAGTCCACCGGATGGACCGACGACCTGGTAAAGGTTGCGGGAATCCGCTGGATGCTAACAGCGCAGGACCCTTCGTTGTGGCAATCTTTAAAGGCTTGTGTTCAGCAAAGGACGTCTTTCGGTTGAAATGATGATAACTAAACTACATATTTTTCTATGGCATCAGACCGAAACCTAATTTAAAAAAAAAGAATGAACCTGTTCTTTTTTTTGACAGTACACAGCTACGTATTATGTCTGTTTTCAAATATTCCGGCCGCCCCTTTACCAGCATGCAAGGTCGTCCAGTGTAGCGGCATCTGTAGTGTTCCACGACAGGTGTCTGGGAAGCCGCAACACTTAATCAGGTGAGGGGTTGTACCTGCTTTACGAATATTAATCTTTTCATTGCTTTCAAGGCGTTATGTTGTTTGGAGACAAGCTAGCTATTAAGTTAAAGTGCTTTGTTACGATAAATAGTCAAGTTTACTAGTGTTCGGATGGTTTTGTCTTTAGTCCTTGTAGAGCAATAGATGACGCAAATTATACAGAACTGTGACATAATAAGTACGAAGGCAGGAGAAATATACATACGTGTAATATAATATCGACTTCGCCGCAAAAATTATCCTTTGTTCGGCCACTAACAATGTCAATATTACGTTCGTCGTGATGCAGGACCATTAACTGAAGACAAGTGATTAAGTAAATGCGATAGGATTAAATTAGATAGCTCATATCTACGTAATGAAAGTTCACAAACGTAGATGCTGACCTTTATCGTCATCCTTTGTTATTTCGTGTTTTCTTTATGTTATACTTTAGACATGACTCTAGGCGAATTTATACATTTACGCAAAGTACCAATAGGTAGCTGAACAAAAGTAGCACATTTATGGGACACGTGTGTCTGTTTGACAATGGTGTATGCTCACATCCGTAAAATATCGCATAGCACTCAATATAACCATTATGTAGGTAAGAAAACCCCGAATATTCTTAAGACCCTTCAGCTATGCTAATTCGGCACTAAAAGCCGATTGTGATATCGAGTCTTAGATCGATATGTCGGGAATAGGCACGCGAGACGCGAATCAAATGTCGGCTACCTTGACCCCGTTACCGTCAAATGTTACCCCTGCTCATACAATCTGGTTAACAATGACGCGAATGCTGTTTTTAAAGAATATATTACCGTTGTCTTTTCGATCTGTCAGTCATTTGCTGGTATTAAGGTGACTTTGCTATTGACATTTATTCATACAGCCATAAGTATAGTTAATGTTAAGTGGAACTAACTATTTTAATGTTAACAGAAGAGGACATGGTTTAGTATGAGACAGTTAAAATCTGTCTATTGTAATGAGTGTGAAGTATACTGATTGATTACTCATTACTAATACATTGTGGTAATGAGACAATCAATTGTTATATAAATAGTCAATAGGACAAACTTGTACAAGAAAGGAAATAAATTATTTGTTATGTACAAAGAGTCCAAATATCATAATATACTTGTACCTTACCTTTTTTTTAACCAGGACCCCGAAGATGACCGCCCCAGTGGTTTTAGCCAAAAGATATTTAAAATGTTATATCAGCCCTTACTAATTAATTTTAAATCTACAAAATACAATATATGACTGGCCTATACCTATTATACTAAAACCTAAAAAATACATAGATGAATCTGAACCCATAATCTAGTTGAACTTTATTTAATAAGCTTGCAAAGGATTTTCTGTAATGACAAGACGCTAAATAATAAATCCGTTAGTTTTGTTTATCTAAGGTATTTTTCATTTACAAGGTTAAATATTTAGGCATTTCTCTTGAAGTCTTAATTACACTTATAGTTTCTGAACTATGATGGCTCACAGGTGTTTTTATTTATTTCCCTAGATGTTCAAAAAATACCAAGTGCACGGGGCTGCAATTAAATAATGCCATATTAGTATAAATGTATTTACATAAAAAAAAAAACGACTATAAACATTGAAGTTGTATTATTCATATCTAAAATTAATTTAAATCTTGTCTAATATATTGAATGAATGCAGACTGAAGAAACAAGTTTTAAGAAAGTTAACAATGCAATACATTAACATTGATTGTAGTACTAAAATCTCAATTCTCCTTTATTTAAAATGTGTGTACAAAAAAGTTAAGCAATAATCCTGGCTAGTAAAAAAAAAACACTTCACATTACAATGTGACCTGAATATTCAAAATGTGAATCGGACGTTAATCGCGTGCGTTATATTTTGAAAGTCTAGTGCTGAGAAAGAATGCCTATTATTAATAACCGAGGCACGATGGACGTATTTACATATAAAAACGTACATTGCTTTTAATTATCTTATATGAGACTTGATGTTATATATTCACATGAATGTCTGTATGGGGTTCGAAATTTTGATGAAAAGTAAACTTTAAAAGTATCCAGAAACTTTTAGCATAAACAAATAGACAGGATATCATCAACATCTGAACAAAGTTTAGTAGAAACATGCTTAAATTATTATACATAAATAAAAACGGAACTAACTTTACATGAGTGCATTATAACAAAATAGTTGGGCACTGACAACCAAACTTACCATCTTTGACGTTCTTCGAAGATTGTGACGATGACACACCGGGGATTTTATCAGACGCACAGTACATTGCAATTATTTCCACACGATCGTCTTAATAAGCAACTCTCACCTGCTACAATTGTACATATTATTATCAAGACAATTTGATAACACAATACATTCGCACTAACGCGAAAAGCGGCGGCCATTCCACATTCCGGTTGTACTTGTAAATATTCGCGTCATAGACAATTCTACACACAGAACAATAATACTCAAGAGATTCTACATCTGATCACACAGATTATACTACTTTTGAAACGTAGACAGAAAAAGCTAAAAATCCATTTCAATTATTTTTTTTGTAGTTCATTCAAGAGTAGAAGAGGCTTAGAAATGCTATATTAACATTTAAAATGCCACATTGTTTATGAGGGTATAGGGTGAATTGGTGATTGAAACGTAGTTATTATATTATAACCGTTTCTTAGTTGGGAAATTGGTGAAAAGCGTAGATGGAGTATTGTATAGATGACACATAAAATCCAGAAATCATAAGGAAAACAGATAATTGTATGCAAATAGATGCAGGAGTAAAGGAGACAACATCATGATGTTTTATCTCTTTCAGGGTATACCTTGGGGATTGTTTAGGTCCAGCAAACTGGTGCGAAACAATTTTGTGAAATATCTTGGTGAATTGTTTTTCAGCCTAACCTATGGATTTTTTACAAATGTGTTGTAATATTCTATGCTAAAACTGACATTTTAGAGCCTATTTCCTCATAATTTTAAAATTTTGGTTTATCACTATAACCCCTTTAAATTTAGGAGGTTACACGAATGTTTGCAGACAAAGTGTAATGAATGACGTACATTTAATTTGTCCGAGATATGGGAATAACAACGTAGGAAAAATATTTTTCCCTAATTCTTTGGTAATTTACTTTTAGTCTGGAATCGAGTATATGATAAGTAACTATTAAAACATAATGTTGTAATTTGTGAAAATGTGTGAGTGTGTATCTCAATCTCGTGTATTTATAATTGATAAAAATTTGAATACATTTGGGTATGCTGCTGTATTGACAAAACATGACGAACGTTTGAATATTTTTGGTATTTATACGTTACCCTAAACTAGGATTTCTCCTGTGTCGTGGGTGCATTTACAAACACAAATTCCGCACACAATACACCCAGACCCAGAACAACTCCTTGCAGATCATACAAACATTTTTTTCCGTACGTGAATCAAACCCGCGACTCGGAGCGCAGCAGTCGACTGTATCAGCCACTGTCCCAACCGTGCCGTCAATATTGTAAAAACTTTCAAACGTCTTTCTAGCAAATTAATATTCCTTTCTTTCTTTATTTGATAAAATATTTTTACGATTCTAGGCTCGGTTAGACCCAAGAAATATATGACAAATTTGTTTTTTAGTAATAGAAGGTCGGTTTCTGGCCGAAACCGAAGTCGATCGGTTATCGGGTTATTCGGTCGCCACAAGCCGAAGGTTTAATAATCCTAAGAAATTCACTTCCAAATTGGCTTATATGATTAAAATAATGATTTCAAAATGTTTGAAGCTGAAAGAAGCTTAGTTACTTAAGTTTCGGCGCTAGCTAGGAACATTCGGCTTCGGCCAAAACTTTGGCCCAGTTTGGCCGAAGGTTGCTTTTATGGCTGAAAGTGGCGGAAGCTGAACGGTTCGGTTGGACTCTTCCGGAAATCTTACGGATTTTCCAAGGAATTGACTGTCCAAAGTTTTTGGATCAAGGCTACGGGTAAACTAATTGGAACGTTACTATTGCATCCTAGTATCCTCGTAGTCAAAATATCGGTAATTAGAAATAAATGGTTTGAATGTACACAATTAATTTATTTACGGTTTTTGGAAATGTATGTAAAGAATCCAGAATATTAAGAACACTTAATTAAACATTAGGGAAATGGGTTGATAGGTTGGTAACCCTGGTAAACTATCTCTATCTCATTAGGTATATGCTAAGGCTCCGTCTAGTTAATACTCAGTCTACGGTGAAAAGTAATTCCACGTCAACGTTTACCATGATATCATCCGGTTCCAATGTGAGGATCTTAATAATCGAGACAAAATGTGGCGAATCATTCACAAAAGACGTTGTTTAGTGTAGTAGTAGTACATAGTTTAGCAAAGTGGTTGCAATATTGATGTAACGTATTTAGCGAGATTAGAAGCGGGAGAGGCAATTTGGCTTACAATTGGCCGCAATAGCACGTTGGACTGGTGTATTCTTAGGACTCGATTTATATTGTTTATGATACTCGTCTTCTGTGTAAAGATATCTGTTGTCCTGAATGAGAACTCGTATTTGACGCATTACTCTAGGTGTGGGGTTATGTGCTTTCTGGTCGAAACGTCAAGCTATTCAAATGTAATTTTGCATTAATTTCTGAAAAATTCAATTGAACCGTACGACGTTGCCGACATAATTTTTTGAAATTTTTCATTTTTGTGAAATAAGTTATTGAATATGTAATGAACTAATGATTAATTAATCTAAACACCGTAAAACGTTGCCTTATACTTGACATTGGCGAAATTGTGGAAGATACTCTACAGAAGCCATAATCTAAGAGAAGAAGCATTAATTTCCTTTTCTTTGTATATATTAATGTAACGTGAAAATTTAAAGGAACAGACTTTATGTACAGAAACGAAAAAAATGGACAATTGATTACCTGTTTATAAGGCCCGTTCGGAAAATCAATTAATTACACTCGGCTACACGTCATGCTCGACACCCTATAAAAACATAACTATGGTATATACCATGCATAAATTCATACGAAAGGGACTGCGTATCACAGCATTTGTTGCTTTGCGCTTACACACACAGAAGAACTTTTATTGAAGAAAAAATCACTCGCCGTTCGGATCCCAACGTGAACGTTCGAATATGAACATTATGCATCGAAATAATGTATGATTATAATTGTACGGTAGATAAAATAAAATAACTTTTTAAAATCTGTAACGACGCCTGTCACCTTAGTCAACTTGCGACCACGAACCCTGCAAAGTGTTCGAAACGTCAGGCAAAACAAAAATCTAAAATAAACGCAATAGAATCCGTTTAAAAGTGTTTTATTATAATGTGTAATACTCGCGAAAACCTAAGACATTATTATATGAACATTATTTATATGCAAATAATGTTCATTATCATATAAACGCTTGCTTTGCTTAGAATAGTATCCTAGATTACAGTTGAATTGCGGAGTGAATCTCGCCCGAAGTCATAATTTTAATGATCTACATAGTTACTATTGTTGAACCGCGAGGTAGCACACATAGGTTAAGTTCATTTTGATAGTCTGTTATAGTATATATAATCAGCCCATTATTGTCCCACCGCTGGGCACGGACTTTTTATTACGATGAGAAAGGTTAGTCCTTAGTCAACCACGCTGGTCTAGTGCGGCTTGGCCTGTGGCTGTGCAGGTTACCTCACAATGTTTTCTTTTACCGTTAATGCAATTGATAATCAATCTGAGCCGCATCCTTTTCCTACCGAAACGGGTTTCTCGAATAGTTAAAGCGGGACTTAATATTAAGTGGCGTTTCACTATTCGGCCAGATATTACATAAAACCGCGAAGATATTTCTCATACCTATTAGTACCTACTTTAATTGGCATGCTTGATGTTATAAAGGCTGTCACTAGATGAATATGATTTATTATATTTCTTATATTGTACTTTTCCAAATGCTAACATTAATTTCAACTGGGTCGTTAATCGTTATTATGTTCATTGTTAATTTGGATTCTTAATTATGATTGGCTCCTGAGGTAAACATGTAGGTATGTTTAGATTTTGTTAGTTATTTTTATTAACATTTCAAGCGTTAAATAATGAGACAATGTTCTATACTTACGTGGCCAGCGCAGTCCACGCGTGGCTTTGTGAATTAAACTATTTTGGATAGTTAATTCATTTTAGACTTTCTTCGACTGATTCTGTTTCCTGTCAGGTAATTTCGAACACACGTTTATATTTAACAAGAGAGACTAGCTTGTGCAACATGTACAAAGAACTATTCAGATATAAGCGATCTTCGACGTACCGCTTTGGATAGCTAAAAACTCCTAACCTAACTTGGCCAAGTATTTGTATGAACTTCCACGGCTAGCGCGAAACCAGAATACAAATAACTAACCAGCGGAATACCGCTCGGTATTGTCGCCACCCACAGTGGAAGGGAATATCACTTATACCTAAATAGGCCGTTAGCTTTGGGTCCAAGCTACCTCTAATCAGTTCAGTACTTTTGCTGTATAAATGTATCAAACAGATATATTTGATAGATAAACAAATGTTTTTGATCAGAGTTCCTAACTTACAATAATAACACAATATAAATCCCGTGTGAATTAAAACAATAACAAACATTTGTTTAAGGCCTTGGGCCAAGAAATTATAGTGCGGGTGCCGAGACACTTGTAAGTTTCTTTTATATTAAATTTATCGTCAATGTGAACCTACAATAAACTAAAGTCTTATTACAAAAATCTTGTTAGACTCAGGTTTAAACCAGAACTATGAAGTCTGGACTTAGTACGGAACTAACATTAGTACCGTGGTTTAAACCCGTCCGTATTACAAATAACAAATTAAGTCAGGACTAGATAGTACCTGACTTTAGTTCTGGCTTAAATTATTTCCACAGATTATACACGGATTTCCTTGGAAACATTCATTCAATCAGATAGCATTCGGTTACATCGTTCCGTTTACCCAAATGCTGAATATTTCTGTAATTTTTTTATACTAATGGTATTGATATTTTACATATATAATAGGGTATATAATGACGATAACTATTAGAAAGTAATGGTTGTTATTGTTTCAATAAATGCCATTTATTTTTCTTTCTGAGGAATACTGTTATTATTATGACATTTATTTCATGTCCGAAATATGTACTTTCAAACAACACTAATGCGTAACGGAATGTCTATATCGCGCGGAAATCTTTAAACATAGGTAAAACTATTCTGTGATTTGGACGTTTCTTCGTACTTATTATTGATAAGAAGTTAGGGAATAATATTAATAAAATAGAACAACAGAAAAAACGAAGAAGTGAAAACTGGAATTCTGAAGAAAAAGTTAGTACTTGCCTACAATTATTGCAATTACGGCACATTACTATCTTTAGGACGACGCAAATTTAAACTATTTCAGGAAATATTACAATACAACACACAAAAATAAACCAAATCTAACCTCAAAACAATGAATTTGACGTATATTTGTGACTTAGACCAAAGGTTTTAGAGTTAAACTAGGTCCCCATCAGGTTTATCTTTAGTACCATAGATAGTCCAAGACTAAGAGTTAAACTACTTTTTGTAATAAGAAATTTGATTAAACCACACTTTTAGTCCGAGACTATCGATAAACCATGTTTTGTAATAAGACGGAAATAGTTTAGCGCCTAATGAATATAAACGAAACCAGTCCAACTGACAGGTGTGAGTGTGAGGAACGTATTCTCTCAGCGGCTGCATATGATGGATATTATTATGACTATAAATAGATAGCATAATAGTTATAAATGATACTCAGATTAAAAATAATATCATTGTCGACCCGGGCTGCGAAGCATTGCGGCTCGTAATCGCTGTAATCGGGTGTGTAGGGACAGAGACGCACTATGCCACTACATTTATGACAAACTGGTAACTCTAAGGACCTGGACCTCGTTTTACTAAATCAGCATTTCTTGTCTCTCTTTCGACGCCCGATTTCCAGCTTTTGTTTTCAGTCGTTTCACAATTGTGATGTTAAGTAGAGCATAGTTTCAATCACATCCAAAGAAGTTGGTAGTGAAAGTAAGTAATTTGGGGATTCTCATCGACAAAAATCTTTAGGGGGTATTATTTTCGAAATCGACAGTATAGCGTCACTCCATCTCCTCCCGTGGATGTCGTAAAAGGCAACTAAGGGGTTAAAATCACAGACTACTAAGAGAACTAACGTTTCTAAAACACAGTGATGATCAGCGGCGTCCCTTCTGAAGCCATAGGTACTGTATTCACTAAACCACCTGCCAAGCGCGGTGAGTACTGTTAAATTCTCTCTATTTGATGACAATTGTGGAAATTTATAGGGATATCTTTATTTAGCAATGGACGTACTTTGGCTGTTAAGATGATAATGTTGATGATATACCTACGATAAATGTTACAACCTTAAAAAATATCAAGTAGTTTAATCATTTTAATGGTATCATTTTGTACTGTCAAAGATAGATGTCAAAAGTGTTAATCTGCATATATTGAATTATTTCAGTTTCAGAAATAGTTTCTGTTGACAGATGATCTTTCAGTGTAAAAAAATCTATTAAAATGATGCAACACCAATACTGGGTAACTAAAAAAACTGTGTTAA
Organism: Diloba caeruleocephala; assembly: GCA_947459985.1. Taxonomy (NCBI): domain Eukaryota; kingdom Metazoa; phylum Arthropoda; class Insecta; order Lepidoptera; family Noctuidae; genus Diloba; species Diloba caeruleocephala. Next base: position 6,908,493 of record OX381614.1, read on the forward strand.
AAAAATTTGGAACCAAAGAAGATGAGTGTATTGTTGCGTCCGACGCCGAGCTTGATGCTAAATTGGAGTTATTCCGATCAATATCAGACAGCTGCTTACAATTACAGCGAGTTTTGGACCAATATCAAGAACGATTGTGTATTCTGGCTCAAGAGGAAAATTCTTTAGGGAAGTTCCTTAGAGATGCGGGGAAGAATCTGGACGCTTCCGGTAAACACATGGTATCTGCGGGTAAAGCGATTTCATATTCTAGTCAGCAGCGGTTATCAGTAAGAGGGCCGCTCTTGAGGCTTTATCACGAAGTGGAGACTTTTAGAGGTCGCGCCGTTAGCGATATGCGGGCCACGGTATCTGCCATGGAAAAAGCCCGAATCGAGTACCGTGCTGCCCTCAGTTGGATGAAATCTACAAGTGCTCAACTAGACCCAGATACGGGACGCGGCCTTGATAACTTCCGAAAAGCGCAGCGGCAAGTCCGAGACAGTAAAAAGCTGTTTGATAAATTGACACTGGATGTATTGCAAAAAGTATGATTAATTTATTGAATATGTATTGTATAATTCTTGCAAATAAATATCTTGTTAATAATATTTAATAACTAGCAACAGATGCAGATAAAGTTGTAAAATAATGTGTATTAAGTGAATGCTATATTGTATGCCTATAAGCAGTCACATTCTTTTTCATAGAGCTTTTGATTATCTACAATTTCTTCATACTTACATCACTAATGTTTTGCCAACATTCCATGCTGGACCAGAGTTTTTCTCTGACTACATTGACATAACTATAGCTCAATAAATATATGACATATTAGGAGTACCAACTAAGTAGCCAGATCATTGTACAATCTGGAAACCACAAGCTATCATTTAGTTAAAATTATATCAATAGGATTAGTATTTTTATCTGCAAAATAAAACATTTAGCTTCATAATATTAGTATAATAAACAGCTGTTCTTTAGATGCCTTTAGCAAAAGAAGATTAATTCAAATTTCATCATATTATATGTAGTGGTTTTATTTTATTGTAATTTATTAAAACCAAACATAAATGGTACCTGATGAAAATTTACATATTCGGACTATCAATTCATAATTGAGTAATTCAAACATCAAATATTGATTTCAGATTGATCTGCTTGCAGCAGCAAGATGCAACATGTTCTCCCACGTCCTATCAAATTACCAAAGTTCTTTTGTGACATTTGCAACAAAAGTTGCACAAACATTAGTAGCGACTGCAGACACTATGAATGCTGCACCACAGTATGAATTCTGTATACTGAAGGAATTGTCTCAGAATTTGGGTGAGGGGGATGGTAAGCAGGATGTGATGCCACAGGATAAGGATCAGATGCTGTTTTTCCAGGTAAGCACAGACATTACTCATCTATTGTAGCCAATAGATTAGTTATATTATAAAATATTCAAATTAATTGTTCTATTTTTGCAATCATACCTTAAAGACCTCGAAGCTAGCGATTTTACCTAACTTTGAGGTCTTACTGTAAGATAGATGTAGTGTATAGGGATATGGTGACATGCAATGTTTCTGCCAAGATCATCATCGATAGAGCAAAATGAAGAGTAAAAAAGGACAGGCTGACCACAACCACATCATATTGTCAGATGAAGGATCTCCACTGCTAAACAAGGCCTTGTCCATAGAATACCACAATAATAGGCTACATGCAGCCTTCAATTGAACAAATCCCAGCAACTTTCCCCAAGTCATCTGCCCATTTAATTGGCGGCCATCTCATGTGCATATTCTGGTCCACTGTCTCCACTTGAGAACCCTTTTGATCCCATCACCATGAGAGATTGACAGTCAAAGAGACAGGCAAGAGAACGTACCTCAAAACATAGTCAGATAAATATTGCTCCATCTGGATTATTTTGATGTCTATCTAATATGAATTATTACAAAAACTTGTTTTTTTTGTGAATTACCTTAGCTGAATAATCTTAACACCTTTTCTATGACTTATGTATTTCTATTAGATATAGATATGTATTAACTTATTAACGGGTCTGGGTGTTTGTGCTTGAGAGATTTATGTCTGTAAACTGTACAGGAGAAATCCTAGTGTGGGACAATGGGACAAACAAATTTTATTTAAATGGGTGATGAAGAGCCAGCTTGGCATGTGCAATATGTTTAAGACAAGCAAGTTTTTTTACAAAATATTTAAATACCTTGTGTATGTGTGTAATAAGTGTTTATATTAATAAATATCTATATCTAATAGAAATGCATAATTATTATTTAAGTCATAGAAAAGATGTTAAGATGATTCAGCTAAGGTAATTCGCAAAAACACAAGTAAGTGTATAAGTTAATAAATATCTATATCTAATACAAAAATGCACAGACATCGGAACAAACTTCAGACTTCACATCCGTGTCTCATTTGCACCAACAGAGCATGAAGAACAAGTCTGATACTTTATTTTGTGTTCTAGGATGAATTTAAAGATGACAGTTCTGACATTGGCAGCAAACCTAAACATGAAAATGAGCAAAATGAAACGAAAAATGAAAATGATATGCATATATCGAAGGAAAAAGAGGTTAAGCCTAGCACTTCACTGAACCTAATTGATACAAGTTATTTAGAATCTGAATCATCTAGTGGCAATGCAGGAATACTTTCTGAATTAGCAGGGCTACGAATGGATTGTGGTGATATGCAAGGGAATTTTGGAACATTTTTGCCTTCACAATTGTTACAGGTAAAATCATGGTATTGTTATTTAGAATTATCATATTTTTGGGCTATCTGTGCTTAAAAACTACAAATAATAACTATCTAATAGTAATATGATGTTAAGCTTGTAAAAATTAGTTTGTTTGTTTTTAAACACGTTGCCCCACACTAGGATTTCTCCTGTGTCGTGGGTGCATTTGCAAACACAAATTTCATATACAATACACCCAGACCCGGAACAACTACCTGCAGATCGTACAAATATTTGTTCCGTGTGGGAATCGAACGCACGACCCGGTGCGCAGCAGCCGACTATCAGCCACATCAGTTGTGCCGTCAAAATTAAAATTGTCAAAATCACATCTTAAAGATTATTACTAGACAAGTGCAGTGCTACCGTAAAACTTTTATTGCCATGTATTAATTTTGAAAATTCATCTACTATTCTTTTCACTTATAAAATTAGACTAGCATGTCGGGAAATATGAGTTAAAATGAAAATAATATCATGCTTCAAGTGTGCATATTATGTGGGTTTGCCTCACTGATAATAAAGAATGCTAGTAACAAAAATAACTGTGATACCTGATGCTATAAACTGTTTTTCAAAGTTTAATATAAAAAAATCAGAAACGTATCTACTTTTTATTTAAGCTATACATTCAAAATACCATGAAGTAATAAGCATGGAGAGCTGATTGACTGGTAGAGGATGCCATATGGCATTAGATCTATCTTGTGTACCATCATCTATCTTCTTATATATAAATGAATGTTGCTAAGCGCATAACTCGAGAATGGCTTAAGGCTCACGGAAGTTTTTAATTATAATAAAAAAATAAAAAATAAAAAATGCTAAAAATATTGCATTAATATCTTATGCTTTTGTGAAATATGGGTAAAACCAAACAAAATGCAATTTAATGTAAATTATTTCACAGTTGTATAATATCATCATCAGCTGAGGGAGGAGGTACTTTACGGTGTTTTCTTGTGTGACAATAGTTTAAAATTAAGAAAAGATAAGACATCAGCTTGTTATCTATTGATTGCTTATGTGAGGTAGCATGTGCAGCAATAGGAAATCATACCATAGTATGTGCATACAGACCACCTGCATCGAATTTTTCCTCTTTTTTCTCTTCTTGCAATGGAAGATATGGATATATTTAGGAAAAGTTCTCAGGAATAATAATAAGTTAATTTTCGTGTGTGGTGACTTCACAATTGATATTCTAGTAGAATCCGCCTACAACAGGAAATTTTGATCGTTATGCAACTCATTCAACTTAAAACATTTAATAGACCGACCCACTAGGACTACTGTAACTTCCAGTACATGTTTAGATAGTATTTTTAGGAGTTGTGGGGTAAACGACATTTCTTTGATCAGTAGTGTTAGATCTGACGATGCAGGTCAGCTAATAAGCCGTGTGGGCAGCAGAGCGCACAGCGAGGGGGATCCTTTACAATCCTCCCTGAGAGGTGCCTGGGTGGCGGCCTTTTTACAGCCGCCTGCCCTCCGCTAGAGGGGGTGACCGCTATACAGTCATCCCCTACGAGATGTGCCTAAAGGCGTGGCACCAATGGGCGGCTCTAGTATGATCTTACGAGGACCTGGAGCCCCCCTTCGGTGCCCAAGATGACCGCTCCACAGGTTTCAGCCGGTAGAAGTCTGGCATACCCCTTAGCCCTTCCCCGGGGTGAAGGAAGTTCCATGTAAAATTTCCACTTGTCAACTAATAAACTTTAAATCTTAAATCTTAAAATGCGATTGTCTACAATAAATTAAATTTCAACTGATCCCAACACATATATAATAGGTTATTTCGTGTAATATGCCAAGAATTCAATAAATAATGCCCCATAAAGAATTTTAAACTAAACAATAAACGTAATTTTAATGAAAGGCATTAGGAAAAGTAGAAATGTGCATTACAGTTTGTATTCTGAAAAATATTTTACGTTGGGTAAATCTTTTCATGATTATGTTAGAAATTACTCAAAAATATTTAAAGGGGTATGCGCGTTTGCTAAATCTAAATTAATCAGTAGCAAAATAATTAAATCTGAGAGTAAAATAAAAGCAGTATGGAAGGTTATAAATAGGAAAAGGTTATAGTAGGAAAAGTACTGAAGAGTGAGTACTGAAGTACTGAAGAGGGTATATCCGTTAAAGTGGTTGGATCTATCATCGATAACATCGCCCCATTTCTTACAAAACTTTTCAATAATTGTATTGATAGTGGAACGTTCCCTGATTTGATGATACATAGTAAGGTTATCCCATTTTTTTAATCAGGCTGTAAGCATAATCCCTCTAATTATAGACCTATTTCTGTGCTTCCAACATTGAGTCATCATCATCATATCAGCCACAGGACATCCACTGCTGAACAAAGGCCTCCCCCTTAGATTTCCACAACGAGCGGTTACATGCCACCCTCATCCAACGACTCCCAGCGACCTTCACCAGGTCGTCTGTCCACCTCGTTGGAGGTCGTCCCACGCTGCGTTTTCCGGTGCGCGGTCTCCATTCTAGAACCTTTGTGCCCCAGCGGCCATCAGTTCTACGAGCAATGTGCCCTGCCCATTGCCTCTTCAGTTTACTAATCCTTTCAGCTATGTCGACAACTTTAGTTCTTCTACGGATCTCCTCATTTCTGATTCGATCTCGTAGAGAAATACCAAACATAGCTCTCTCCATAGCTCGCTGAGTGATCTTGAGCTTTCTTATGAGGCCTATTGTGAGTGACCACGTCTCTGTTCCATATGTCATCACTGGTAACATTGATTAAAGTTTTTGAAATAATTATGATTGATCAGATGATTGTACATTTTAGTAAAAACGAGATTTTGTATGATCGGCAGTTTGGCTTCACGAAGGGTCGATCGACTGCAGACGCGGGTGCGATGCTAATCACTCATATCTTAGAAGCCTGGAAAGACTCGCAGGATGCGCTTGGTATCTTTTGTGATCTTTCCAAGGCTTTTGATTGCGTTGATTACAATACGCTCGTTTGTAAACTGGGTCACTACGGAATTCGTGGACCAGCTCTCGACCTTGTATTTCCAAACGACAGCTAAAAGTAGGTATAAATGGTATAACATCATCAGGGTCTCTAATAAAAATGGGCGTGCCACAGGGCTCAATTTTGGGCCCCTTTGTGTTCTTCTTCTGTTCTGATCTGATTTGCCTTTTATGATGTCGGCATTATGTAATACAATTTTATTTGCTGATGACACTTGGGCTTATATTTAATATAAATAGGAAAGTCAATGAAGTTGTACATGTCAATGAGAGTTTAATCTCTCTGTCTAAATGGCTTACTGAAAATAATCTCTTATTACATTTAGCAAATAAAATGTTTAAAATCTTCGTTGCCAAATGTACCTCAAGTCGGATAAGAAATAATTTTCGAAGGCAACAATCTTGAGATTGTACATGGAACCGTGTTTCTAGGGATAACCTACAATGGGGTGCTCATGTAAAGGCTTTATCAAGTAAGTTCTGCTGAATTTATAGTCAGGAAATTAGGCATCTAACTGACGTAGCTACGGCCAGACTTGTATATTTGCGTATTTCCACAGCATAATGTCATATGGCATTATGCTGTGGGGAGCAGCAGCTGGTGTAGATTCTATATTTATATTACAGAAGAGAGCCATCCGCGCAATATATAATATGAGCCCTCGCGAATCTCTTAGAGACCTATTTAATGAAATTGATGTACTAACAATGCCATCTCTTTACATTTTTAAAAATATTACGTTTGTCCTTAAAAACTCGCAAATGCTTAATGTAAAAAGCGACATTCATTGTATAAATACCAGAAATAGACATGGAATTGTAGTACCTAAATTTTGATTGTCCAAAACCAATAATTCGTTCTTAGGTAACTGCGTTCCGTTTTATAATAAGATACCTATAGAAATTACTGATCTGACAGTTGGGAAGTTTAAATCGCACGTAAAATCAGTCTTTAATCCTATAATTTTTTTTTATAAAAATTATGTTGACGATAGGGACATGGCGTTAGTACTTTTCTGCACATGTGGCTTCCCTGGAAACCAAATATAACTGAAGCGATATTTGCATTTTATAGCTGCTATATTTATCTTTTATCTATGTATAGATAAAAAATTTAAATACTTTGTAAGGAACAGATTTGTAAAAGATATTTAAAAAGAAAATGACAGAAAACGACCTAGCGCTGAGTTTCTTTCAGCATTTCTTCTCATAGGTTGTCATGTAGCGAAATGCCCTGTTGTTTCAATATGACGTGTAAAAGTGTAAAACATATGTTAGGACCTATTTACTAAATAAATGATTCTATTCTAATATAAGAAAAATTACACATGTTGTGGGAGTCGCGACAGGGTCAACACATCTTTAATTGGATGATCGCCCTTGTGTTATACCGTATGTCTGTAAACACACAGATGTAAAAGACAGATTTATGACTGACACAAGCCAGTGGCATAGTGATCAATCAACTAATTATGCAGAATTAATAGACACTATTTATTTCCACTCCATGCATTATTATATATACGTGTATAAATCATTAAATCTCTATATCAGTTAGCTTACATTTCGTTAATTACATATCATTTCCATTATTTTCAGAACTCGTCCAACATATTGCAAGGTCCAATGGCTCCAGTAAGCACTAACAACAATGAAGCACCAAACTCTCCTCAACAGCAAGCTTCTAAGCCTAGTCCAAGTTCAGTTGTTCCAAAGAAGGAAGATAAGGCAGCCTGGTTCAAACTTTTTGCCGAACTGGATCCTCTAGCTAACCCTGATAACCTGCCTGGATCTAATACCAATCAGAGCCATGCAGCCTGATGTGGTAAATTCACAAAATTATAGACAAAAAACTTAATTATATCTTGAAAAACATTTTATTAGTGGACAACTATGATGTAACAACTATTTTTGCAAATGGTAATATAAAAAAACAACAGAAATCAGGAAACCTAAGGCTAGATAAACAGCATTTACTTTACCAACAGTTAAGTAATCAAAATATATTGATAAACTATACAGTGATAATAGATGAGTTAAATGCTGCAAAGGGGATGATTATAATATAATAGTAATACATGACATATTTAGAAAATATAAACATAAAGTATGTACTTGTTAAAATAAATTGTTCAATTAGTGCAATGGATATTTATTATATAATATGCTCATTAGCTTACACTATTTAAAATCATGTTTTATGTACATTTTCTATATTGAACTGTGCTGTTATACATGAATGACATCTTACACATCGTCACAATGTGACAAGTAAATTTAATAATCGAATATTTCCTATTTTTATATATATATCATAGTGTATAAGTTGTATGAATTATTGAGTTGTATTCGTGATTGAATTCTTGTTTACATTGTTAATTTATAGGTTTAGAATATTGCGATTATGTACTTAATGACCAAAGATAAGTATTATTCACTTAATCATTCCTACATTCTAAAATGCGATAATATTATTTAAAAAAAAAATTTTAATTCTATTATCTATTTTGAGGGAACAATTATATATATTTTTTATTATTATTCAAATATGGGATTGCATTGTTTTTTGAAATTTCATATGATGTCCGACAAAAATTAGAGCACTAATTAATTTACTCATGACTACTTATGATTTCAAGCTTTTATGATTTAAATAATATAATCATTTTTGAATAGATGTTCACATGAATAGTATTTCTGTTAACCCCTACAAGGGACAAGATTTACTGAGTGGATTTACACCAATATTAATAAATTATAAGTCTGCAGACTAACAGTTTCTCTATCAGTGATGTTAGATAGTGGCCCGATGATGTTGGTACAGATTTCACAAAAAGCTGGTACTTTCATACAATGCATACTATAGTATGGATTTTATGTGGTATGTTGGCGGAAGTAAATATAATATAAACGAGCTAAAAATATCTCGTCAATACCTTAACATATAAGTAATATTCGATTCAGGGTATTAAATAATCGCAAAGTATATTGACGACTTTCTTTTTTAAAGCTTCTGCGGAGTAAGTACCGCTATCGTCGCCTCACTATCCAAAAATTTATTCACAAGGTAGGTGTTAGGAAGTTTGTATTTTTCGTCAACACAATGACCCTAAAAAGCCTAAAAGCTGCTATGTATACCAGGTAGTTGGTATGTCTGACATCAATGCTGTCTACAGGTTATAGCCGTGGTGGTAAATAAAATAAAAGCTTAAACTAATGTCAAGGTAACATTCATTTTTCTGTGTTTAGTAAACAATTAGCTTTGTATCGGGCTGTGTTTGTGATCAATGACTTAACCTTAATTATGTCTAGTCATTTAAATCGAACGCTTTTGAATTTAATTATCTATACCAAAAAAATGCTTTATATTTCAATAATTTAATTGTTTAATTGTAGATCTTCATATTTTATTTAGTTATTAAAGTGTTATGTGAATTCCATTTTTGATCAAAATAAAACTTGATATGTAACCATATGCTATACTGTACCTATGTTTATGTTTTATTAGTTCTTTTATATAATGGGCTGACGTCATTGTACAAAAGGATATATTTACGAAATAAATTCTCGTAGAATATAAATAATTACTGAATTCTAATACCCGTTTTTCGTGGTATAGTTTAGCTGTAGTTTGCTGTCAACTACTGCTCTACTAGGTCCAAACGGGATGGCACAACTGGGGAAGCCCCACGCTATCACAGAGCCTGCGCAGCGGCACGGCGTAAATTAGAAACAATGTGTTGCTGCGTTTCACACTGTGAGCTCACGCTCTAAGATCCTAAAAACTAATGTCGTTACTACAGCCGTAGTAAGCCTTTTTATTATTTTTTGACGGCACGGTCGGTGCAGTGGCTGACACAGTCCGTTGCTGCGCTCCGGGTTGCGGGTTCGATTCCCGCACGGGATTCCGGGTCTGGGTGTATTGTGTGTGGAATTTATGTCTGTAAACGCACCCACGACACAGGAGAAATCCTAGTGTGGGTCAACGTTTTAAAAAAACATATATATAAAAAGAAAAAAAACTGTTTCAGTATAGTGAAATATCACTATATCAGGATACTTCACAGCTCGCCCGAGGAGTGCCCTGCGTGAGCTGTAGATCCAGGTCGATCGAATCGGGCAAGATCTCTGCCGGCAGTAGTGTCGGCTATGCCGGCAGAGCATGAAAACTAGTGCAGTGGCCTCCTGTGATTGGTCTCTGCTAGAGGGGGTGACCGGTGTACAGTAAGACGAGACGAGCCTAAAGGCTTGGCATCAGTGGCTGGCTCCGCTGCAATTGCACGTGCGATCCTGAATCCAAAGTGTGCCCACACGACATGCGTACACACATGTATGCGCACGCATACACACGTGCACTTACAAGAAGCGTGAATACGACCGTGTAAACACCATGTGGTGCGGTTTGGGTAAAGGAGGCGGTACAAAAACTGTTTTTTTTAGTGATTTCATGAGTAACTATTTAATGCCGATTTCAAAGAAAATTTTCATAAAATCATGTTTTCATAAGATCATTTATACTTTCTTTAAACTTATAATTCGGAAGTAAGAGTGATGAACGGATAAATTAAAAATTCTACAGAGTATTTAGGGAGTCATTTAGCTGAAATCCCCTTTTCGAATTTCTCCACTCTGGGGAAGAAGGTCAGCATGCAGTCTGAAAATGCCCAAGACTATAAATATGAGGGCATAAACAAAACGTTGCCAAAGGGTTGCCGTCCCACAGCTATTTGAAATAAAAATTACCTAATAATAACAAAGTTAAACTCGGCAGTTTCTTAAAAAATAGCACCTATCAAGAGTAAAAGATGTACTTAAATAAAACGCCAAAGTAAGGTTGCCTACATTTCCCAGGCAATAGTGATGAGTTGCCGTATGTAAACAGTACCCCTAGTGCGAGTTGCTTTTTACAAACGTAACGTAATAGTAAACTACACGTTTACCACTCTGATTGATTGCTAGTTTGGAGCGGGCCAATCGCAGCGCCGAACCGGATAAACGCATAGTTTACTATTTCGTTTTGATTGTAAAAAGAAACTCGTACTAGGGGTACGGGAAAAAGTGTTCGAGTAATTTGCAGTCATCAAGATTCGTTATATATACAAAATGTAGATAATTTTGTTGCGATGGTATAGGGTTGCCTTGGCAAACGTAGGCAAAACTTAGGTTTATCGCTCAGAGTACTGGTAGCGACAAAAAACTACTCTTAGTCGGAGTAGTCCGACGCGCAGTGTATTAGTTACCAAAGAGTACTTTGTAATATACTGAAATTAGTTACTGTGTGAACGTATGGCGTAACGTGTTTTACCGGTATCCGATTTAATTCAATTAAACCGTCGTGTACCCTTCTAACCTCAAAAAAAGCTGTCGGGCGTATGAAGGTACAGGATGGGTTCACATTTAATTTGTGAAAAACGCTGTAACATTGGGTAACCCAATATTTTCAGTGATATTACTTAATTTATAGAACAAATGACTGAAATAGAATATTAATTGTATAGCAAGCAATTGTATGGAATGTACATTTCAGTACGTGTAGTTAATTATCATGTCACTATGCGTGTACAATGATTATGTTGAAAATGTATATTCTATTTTATGATTAAAAAGGTAATTTTATCTGAACGGAGAACATAGTAGCAGTTTTATAATAAATTGTTATATATTCAACAGTTCCAAATCATTCATTAGCTTTTTAATAATCTTAATCCCGATATCGTTATTTACCCCAAAAATTGGTAACAACTCTTGAGCTAGCAACATTAAGTGGCGGCAGGCGGGGGGCGTACGTTTTGTTTTCTACGGTTTTTGGACATGCCGAGTGCGCGGCAAGGAAATGCGATTGAACGCGGCTTCTGGGTATTTCTTTATTCTATACCCATACCGCGATTTTATATTTCAATAGTTTGAGTAAGAGAGCGCACATTGAGCTGAAAATCGATCTTCATAGACTTACGAATTAACTTTTAACATGTATTAATCAATTTAATGCCATTTTAGCACTTGCAAGAACGTTATGATCACTTCGAACTCAGTCGAAAAATTGATTTGGGAAATTTCTTGAGTGTGCAAGTGTTTTTCCAGTTGATCTGATAGAGCGACGTGCTGCAATGTAATACTCAACGAGAGAAAACATGGACGCGGAATTTCTACTACAACGTGATCGTATCAGGATCTGTAGATTGTTTCAGCCACAAACTGATGATTGGTAAGAGCTCTTGGCCGAATGGCAATGCAGGTGGGACACGTCTATTTAAGGGCCGTCACCTATACCAGCTTACCATACTTCTTACCATACCACCACCAGTACATAGTTGGAAGTTGATCATTGCGTGGCTCAATTTCTCACCGGCCATGGTAACTTTAAGAGTAAATTAATTAGTTTTAAGCTTGTTGCCTAACCATTCTGCAAATGTTTACATCGGACCATATTTTTTTTGTATATATTGTTTTTTTTTGTTCTTCTTTCTTAAACGTTGCCCCACACTATGATTTCTCCTGTGACGTGGGTGCGTTTACAGACATCAATTCCACATACAATACACCCAGACCCGGAACAACTATCTGCAGATCATACAAATATTTGTTCCGTGCGGGGTGGTATTATAATATCTGTGGTGCGGGAATCGAACCCACGACACGGAGCGCAGCAGTCGACTGTATCAGCCACTGCACCAACCGAACCAACATGAACAGTCTGCGCATTATATTCTGTGGGAGTGTATTATTTGGCAAGATGAATGCAATATTGTTTGACAGCTTGCAAGTTACATCCGGAGTTGTTTACTATACAGACCTTGTTGCGGCTAGGACGAATTTCCATGAGTTCAAGCGTTTTTGCCATACCTACTGTTGGAATCAGTCACAATAGCTCACAACATAGGACCCGTACTTAAATAAAATAAAAATATAATATGTTTGTACCCGTGGTGCTTGGCAACTCGGGTTAACCCTGGTGTAAACTCCCATGTTGTGCATAACGCCTATAGTTTTTTTCTCTGTCTCCTGCTTGCTACGGAGGGAAGTGCCATGTATATTCTTTCTTATGCCTCCTTTTTCCTTTCTGATTAATTTTATTGCGGGTTCCAAGACAGTTATTCATTTCTCTGTGACACACCGAGCTCCATTGATTGGTGTTTTATCCGGTGGTCGCCATTGTAGATTCTGGCTTACAGGAGTTGCAGTGGTTAGAAATGTGAGGCGGGCTTTTTGGCAATTCCCTTAAAGTGGCCAGATATTTTTCAATCAAAATTTGGATCTAAATTGTAAAACTGAAATCCGTATTCTACATTTTTTTATTAAACGACTATCTGTTGTATCGTAAAGTATATCTACCTAATACAAAACTTCGCAGTGGATAGCTAAGCCAGTGGGCATGGAAGAAAAAGTTGTATAATGTTTATCATTTAATTAATTAAATATTTATTCTAATTATTCAATACCTAGCACTTTACCCGTGACTTCGCTTGGAATTAAGAATTTCCCATACAAACTTCAACAACCTATTTAACCTCTATAGGGGATCTAAAGTTTAAACACCGCTACTTAGCGGCAAATATCTGGCACTGGGGTTGTACTCACCTAACCGTGGCTACATTTATAACTTCAAAAAACATAAACGTGTATAAAAATGATTCAGTTCGCTTCTGTTGAGCGAATGTTATCTAAATCATTGCGTTACCCCTTAGTCGTGGGCTAAAGAAGGTTTACTTCAAAACTTTGATTCCTCCATATTGCAGTCAACTTGTAGCGTAAAAATAAGTGTCACACCGGTAATGTTAATTCTCAAACTTGGCCTACGAACTGGCCAGCTGGCAGTGCTGTCTAAAAGCATAGGTAATTTCATTCACTAAGAAATAAATTTTTGAAAAGAAATTTTAATCATCGAAGTGTAGAGACAAGGTTGTAAATTTTTTATTTTTTGCTATATCGGTAGCGGTACGACAATCACTGAATCACTGGTTAGAGACTGGCAACACCGCAATACTGGTGTCAGTTTATTTGTCAACCACTATTTGGCCTGGCCCCAGCCAGTATCAATAAATATGCGAGTTTAGTTTGTTGTACGCAATAATAAAATTAAAATTGGAATTATACAGTTGATTTGGACTAGAAAAATAAAGACCGCTCTATAAATAATGCTCAATTCATGTAAGTTCCCTTTTGCATATTACATGCTTTCATTTAATTTAAAACTGTACGCCGTGTGATGCGCGATAAACTCGGACGTGAATATATTTTTTATAATTGCTGTACAGTTTTGGAGAAATTGTTTATCTTTTTAGTATTTCGCGGTCTCTTGGGTACCGAAGAAGCCCCTACCAAAGTTATAGAGGTGCGGTCAGACAACTATATCTCAAGGCCGATACATTACCGAGAAGACTCTATTTTACTGTATGGACCAAAGAATGATGGCAAGAACTCTAAAGATAAATATTATGAAATAGTACTTCATAAGCCTTTTACAGAGAGCTTGCATCAGATGTATAGGTATGTAAATAAATATTATCTTGTGACTCATTGATTTTTTACTAACTGGCAATTGTTTGCAGTTATTTTGGCATGGACAATGGCTTACCTTATAGAATTTAATCACAAACTGTGTTACAAAAATGAGGAGGGAGAGGACTTTGCCCAGCAAAAACACAGACAATATGTAATCAATGCTGTTACAATACTTAGCAGTTAGCACTCAAGATTTGTTTCTACAGAACTTATGAGCTATGAATCAGAATGCCATCACCCCATTTCAACCCGTGGTTGTCGTAAAAGTCGACTAAGGGGTTAACCGGAGGATGGGCAGCAGCATACTTCGAACACACAACAACTCAACTGCCATCGCCAACCCGTCTGCCAGGCGTGGCGATTATGGCATGACCCCCCACTGAGCACACTACACACCCATATTGGTTGTTGTGGTGATCTTTGGGGGAGACCTGTCTGTGTCTGTGGACTTAATTCGGCCGAAATGATGATATGAGCTGTGCAGACTTAATTCAATGCAGACTAGAGATACCTTGTTTTTTATATTTTCCTTACTTTTTGTATTCATAATAAGATTTGTGAATGTGATCATAGAACAAATGTTAGTAATGATCCCATTGGTAATATATACATACTTCAATCATCAATCATATCGGCCATTTATACGTCCACTGCTGAACAAAGGCCTCCCCCATAGATTTTCACAACTGTGTCATCATTTTGGGGGGTATTTGCCAATACTCACCACGCTTGGCAGGCGGGTTGGTTACTTATTAGTAAATAAATATATTTAAAGAGGAAAGGATTTTTTTATGAGAATTATCAATCCACATATTAGGTGCAAAGTATATATGCAGTTGGACTAGTGTATTTTTTATGAATTTACTAACTTAAGATACTATATATATATATATATAAATATATAGTATACAGATATGTTTTGCATAAAGGTCTGTCTAGGTATATTATTTTGTAAATAAGTTAATCAATAATCTTCCAGTTTATTTCGGGCAAAAAATTTAGAGAATGCTGAGGAAAAATTCACTGTTTACAAGGAAAGAATACCAATATTTATTAAAATTACAAAAGAAGTAAGTTGTGCTTTTTTATTCTATATATATTTTTGTGTGCACACTGCATTTTATCAATATCAATTCGTAAACATTATATTACCAAATACTGAGTACATTATTTTACTACTACTAGTTCAGTAATAAATGATGCATGCATATAATGTTAAAAGTAAATGGTTCCTAGCAACTGCTATCATGGTCCTAAAATGCCATAATACATTCCGTTCAGGTGTTCTGGCCGAGCTGCAGTTACAAAAACCCAAACTGCTCCTCCATGCTGTGCTCGTCGTCACACCTATTGAATATCACTTTTACTAATGTCTTGGTTGAATATCACTTTTATATTTAAGTGTTCATATTGTGTATTGTAATTATTTTCATCATGAAAATTTGTGAAAAGTTATTATTTTTAGTCATATTTTGCATTGGGCTGGTAATTAAATACAAGTCATGTGTACTAAGTCCCCTTACCAAGGTGATCCCCAATCTATTGGGATCAATTTGTTGTTAGCCAATCTGACATCTCAACCGTTTTACAAGATGTGGTATGTCAGTCTTAGAGCATGGCTTAAATAAAAACAAATAAAGGAAAAGAAAAATCTTAGCAAGTCATGAAGGTCATGGTACATCTCTTTATAGGTTTACAGAACCTTTGGCGGGGTGGGGTGGCGTTCGCCGTCAGTCTATACATCGTCAACGCCTTCAACTCCATCCTGTGGAGAGCGTTTAGTGGGGCACTAGTTCATCATCGGTGCCTGCAGGGCATTATAGGGGCCTGTCTGCGCTATAGGCACATTCGCTACGTTGTTAGGGATGGTAGCGTAAAGCGGAGGAAGATTACGTGCGGCGTTCCGCAGGTTTCGGTCGGTTCTTGGCCCACTCTTATGGAACCTTGGTTATGGACGCGGTCCGGCGTGTCGCTCTCCCCGCTGGCGTCAGCTTGGTCTGTTACGCCGAACACTCTCTTGTGTTGGCTAGCGGGCAGTCCTTCGAGGGAACCATCCAGCTGGCCGAGCAAGCGGGGGCAATTGTCGTGGCCAAAATCCACGCTCTCGGTCTGCAGATAGTGCCTCATAAAACCGAGGTGGTATGGTTCCACAAACTGCCGTGGAGACCCAGTTCGTGGATACGCGTTGGTGACGCGCAAATCAGGGTGGACGGGTAGGTACATGAAGTACCTGGGGCTCACCCTGGGCAGTCGCTGGGGCTTCCAGGAGCACTTCGAGCGCCTCATACCCCAAGTCGAGAGGGTAGTGGGTGCATTACACCGGCTGCTGCCCCATCTCGGGGGACCGAGTGAGGAAATTAGCTGTCTGTTCGGGGGTCGTGCGGTCCGTGGCCCTCTACGGGGCAAACTTCACGATCTGCAGCGCAGAGTGGATATACGGATCGCACGGGGATACAGAACAGTATCATACGAGACGGTAACTCTCCTGGCTCGCTTTCCGCTTTTCTACATCTTGGCGGAGACGTATGCGCGGGTCTTCGATCAGACATGCTCCTGCCGCCAGAGTGGCAAAAGGGGCGTTCGACAGGCTATGGCGGCTGGCTCGACGGCGCGCACTCGAGATGTGGTGACATCGCCTTCGGTTGTAGTTCCCGACCAAAAGCGTCGTTGAGGCCATCCTAGCGTTATTCGGAGCTTGACTCAGTAGGAGCGAGCGCCTCACCTACCGCCTGACGCAGGTGTTCACCGGTCACGGTTTTTTCGGTGCGTACCTGCACAGGATAAGACGCGAGGTCATAGCACAATGTCACCATTGTGGAAGCGACCAGGATACCCCACAGCACACGCTCTAGGAGTGCCCTGCGTGGGCGGCCGAGTGGCGGATCCTGGTCGATCAGTTCGGGCAAAATCTCTGCCGGCAGTAGTGTTTGTGGCTATGTTAGCAGAGCATAAAAATTGGAGTGCAGTGGTCTTCTGCGAGAGCGTCATGGTCCAAAAGGAGACTGCAGAGCGGGATGGGGAGAGGGCCGTTCCGACGCCTGAGCCCCCTGCCTGCCTGCGCAGATTGGAGAGTTTGCGTGCGCATACCAAGAGACCCCTTTACAATCCTCCTCGAGAAGTGCCTGCGGAGGGCGATCTTTTTACAGTCGCCTTACCTGTGCTAGCTACGTGCCTATAGGCGTGGCACTAATGGCCGGCTCTAGTGTGATCTTACGAAGACCCGGAGCCCCCGTTCTGTGCCGAAGATGACCGATCCAGTGGTTTTAGCCGGTAGGAGTCCGGCATTCCCCTTCGCCCAACCCCGGGGTGGAGGAAGTTCATTATGAATTTCTACAGAAGACCAATAAAAAAAGTTACGGAACCCTTGGCGCGTAAAAAATATGATGAATTCTACTTGTACGGTTTTAAATTAATGTTATTATTGTGGCCTTTGCAGTGTACAGTCGCAATACTACAAAAGCTATGTGATACATTATCAGAGCATCAATCATGGACGATCGCACACATGGTAGCTCACTTTGGCCTGAATGAGCTTTTCAATGATCCTGCAGTCCAAAAACATATAAACGATATTGATCCTTTAACTGGAGCTACGCCTTTGATGGTTAGTATGGAAAAAATACTTTTAATTTGTATATTCCCAATTATGCATGTCATGGTCATCTGACCAGACTGTTCTGGGAAATAAAGAGTTACAATTCTGTGTGGTTATTTTCCCAGGTGACTAATAAGGTCAATTATATCATTGATTACAAAAGTATTGATTCTTAATAAATCTATGACATGGACTGGACATGGACTGGGTTCCAAGGCTCCAGTTCCCGGTGGTTATTTCCCCAGGTTGAAAGACGTCAAATGTCTTACTAACATAAAGGATTAACTATGATGACTCAGCCTCAGTTGCTATGTCATTGGTAGGAAAGATCATTTATTGTTAAATGTTTATATGACCTCTATACAGGTACATGGAAGAAGGTATGACTAAAATATGTTGATGTCTTTATTGTAACAAGTAATTTAACGTTGTTCTTAGGAATTATGGAATGTGCAAGAATTACGTTAATTATGATAAACATACCTCCAGAGATTCCCTTGTGTATTTGTTATTATACAGTTTTTAAAGTACAATAAAATTAACATTTGTGATAAAAACACTCTAGCAACATTAATTTTCGTTACGTTGACTGGGTGAATCCCCTAAAATCCTCGTCACTAATCGTAATCTAAAAATGTTGTAATTCTATGTATGACCAGATTTTGAGATTAGATAGATACTATAAATTTCTTTGATAACACAATGACATTCAAGTCACGCCTGTGGTTCCAACAGGGGTAGGCAGGGACTGTCTTATGGCTACAGTTTGCCCGAGATAACGATACCGACAAACATCGTAAGTAGAAAGTGGCGGAGGGGGGGAATTAAATAACAAACAAATACACCATTTAAATATATATACGTATGTAAATATGTATGTATGTTCATGCATATATACACTATATATACATGTACGTATATGTATACAAATATGAGAATGCAATTGAAGGATGAAAGAGTAATTTTTTTGGACAACAAAAACGGTTACGACTATCACCAACTCTTCTCATCCCGTGGGTGTCGTAAATGGCAACTGGGATTACCCGGAAGACGGGCAGCGGCGTCCTTTGAGTATATTAACAACTCGTACATATTTTTATTGTATGATAATTATACCTACTACATATGAAATTATAAAGTTAAGCATTTATACGATATTGACATAAATAGTGGCTACATGAACTACATTGCTTACAATTGTTGTTTTACTATAACAACAAAGGTTCCTCATTCAGCTATATGCTAAAAAACCGCAAGGCGGTATTGCAGGGCTGGTCTAAGACCGAAAAATTTGCTATGCACAGTCAAGAACACTTAACAAGATGTTTATCGATTTCTGTATTAGGCATTATACGATTGCCCACTAGTGTAGTAATTATTTGTATCAAATCTCCAAACAGTATTTGGAAAATCCAGAAGCGCAGACCTCAAACGTTCATGTAAAGATTATTTTCAGTGTTGAAAAACAACATCAAGTAACTAGTGAAAATCAATTTACCGGGTTCAATGCACCGCAAATTATTAATCTTTGTTTTTTAACTCTATCCATTAAATAATTTAAGAGATCTCGTGTTTACATACGTACAGACCAATTGACGTCCATTTTTTCAATTAACTTTCATTATTATCGTATCAGCCATAGAACTAAGGCCCCCCCCCCCATAGATTTTCACAATTTTGACGTTATTTTGCGCATATTCACCACGTTAGGCAGGCGGGTTGGTGAGCGCAGTACGGGTACTATTCCACAGAAGGGACGCTGCTGCCCATCCCTCTTCTGGTTTAGAGTACCTAAGTGGCCTTTTACGACATCCACGGGGGGAGATGAAGTGGTGCTATATTCTTATTCTGGACACCACCCGGAATGATGTGTAAAATTCCGGACATGATTTAATCACAGAAAATCGGCTTTTCTGGGGCGCTATTCTAAACGCATGAAAACTTTCCGTGTCGAGAACGTGTCTACAGATATTGTTATTAAAAATCTACCAATTATGGCTGATGCTTACAAAAACATTTTTTGTTTTTCTAAACACGTTTCCCCACAGTAGGATTTCTCCTGTTTCGTGGGTGCGTTTACAGACATGAATTCCACATACAATAGGGTCTATAGACCCGGAATAACTACCTGCAGATCATACAAATATTGGTTCCGTTCGGGAATCGAACCCACGACCCGGAGCGCAGCAGCCGACTGACTGTATTAACCAATGCACCAACCGTACCGTTGTTTATAATTAATGTGTAAAACTATTACTATTTCGATCGATTCATATTTTCTACTCTTGTATTATCAGTAGGTTTTAATACCGTATCTATATAATACTCGTATATATACGTATAATCTGTAGGCACGTTCTCGACTCGGGAAAGTTTTCACGCGTTTTACGCATTTTTACGCGTGGTAGAGCCCGACCTCTTCGTGGTGTGACACTACCAGCCTGGAAATTAAACCCAGGGTCTCTAGCTAAGCATTAGCTACAACTTGATCTACGAGACGGTGTTATAAAATAAAGCGGACTATAATATGTTTATTTTTTCAGATATCCGTGAAGTCGTCCAACTTACGTATTGTGCAAAGTCTAGTCTCTTTGAACTGTTCTCTCGATGTTATCGACCTTCAAGGTAACACAGTGTTCCATTATGCAGCCGCGAGTAATAAAGAAATTATTAATGTAAGTTATTGATGTTCTTATTATTATTAACTAGTTGTCACTCGCCGTTTCACCCGCGTTTTTACTATCGTCCTGGCATTTTTTTTTTGTTATTAAAAACTTCCGTGGGCCTTAACGAACATACAAAAAAAAACCGAATTGGTCGAGCCATTCTCGAGTTATGCGCTTAGCAACATTCATTTTTATTTATATAGATAAGTTATTGATGTTCTTATTATTAATAACTAGCTGTCGCCCGCGGTGTCACCCGCGTTTTTACTATTGCCCACGCATTTTTTTTTGTTTTTAAAACCTTCCGTGGACCTTAACGACCATACAAAAAAAAGAAATTGCCTAATTGGTCGAGCCATTCTCGAGTTATGCGCTTAGCAACATTCATTTTTATTTATATAGATTACACATTTTGACTTGTGACACGTCATTAAACTGGAGGGTCCGATTCCGTCTGTTTTGGATTATGCTACAGTTTGGGCCACCACTTTGAAAGTTATTGGAATATTTGGATTGTTGTACAACAGTGTTATGTTATTTAAACGAGCCTCCTCACATTTTACTTCTGTACGTACTATGTATACATTCAACAGATATAAATATCACCCGAAACAAATATCATCATTTCGGCCGAATGAAGTCCACTGCTGGACACAGGCCTCCCACGTAGATCACCACAACGACCGATATGGGTGTGTTGTGTTCTCATTGGGGGGTTTTGCCATAATCGCCACGCTTGGCAGACGGGTTGGCGATCGCAGTTGAGTTGTTAATGTACTCGAAGGACGCCGCATCCTCCGGCTAATCCCTTACTCGACTTTTACGACACCCACGGGAGGAGATGGGGTGGTGGTATTCTGAGCCGGCACCACACGGCAGCACGGCAAACATATATATGTAAACGATATATTTCTTAACAAATAAACAAAAAAAAAAGTGTGGGAATCGAACCTATCATCCGCAGTGCAGAAAGTCAATCGAGCCGTTGTCGAATGACGACAAAATATAATGAAAATGGTGACGTCATGATTTCTACGACCGCTGTCTGAATGACTGCTTTTAAGTACATTATGCATGTAATTATACATACATTTCAAATAGTAAGTGAAGAGCGTGTCCAAATTAACTTTACATTTGCAACAAGTCCTATCGACAAAACGCTGATATTTGTAAACTACATATTTCTTCCGTGTGGGAATCTAACCTATGACCCGCAGTGCAGAAAGCTAATCGATTAGCCAACCGTGCCGGTAGTGCGACCGTTAGTGCATACATGCGTAATATTACGTCTTTTCTCATGGGGCAAGGCAGAAACTACAGAACGCCAAGTGCTACACTAGACCTTTGCTTGTTCCACATTTATACATAATAAAATATGCACAAGTTCAGTGTGCTTCCGGCAAGGAATAGACGACCCGTCTTCACTCATGAGTGTCGTAAAAGGCGACTAAGGGCTGATATCAAGACGACGGGCAGCATCATCCTCCCGTGTGCTCAGAACAACTTACTGCGAACACTTATCCGCCTGCCTGATTATAGAAATATTAGCTATGATCGCTCCAACCGTTATGAACGGTCATTGTAGTGATCATTGGGAGACCAATGTTCAGCTGTGGACGTTTTCGGCTTGATGTGTGATATAAATTCAAGCCGGTTTTTTAAAATAACGACTTCCCACACCTAGGTTTCTCCTGTGTCGTGGGTACAGTTTACAGACATGAATCTCACATGCACGAACACCCACACCCGAAACAACTATCTGTAGATCATACAAATGATTGATCCCGGGGATCGAACCCGTCACACGTAGCGCAGAAATGCAATTGCTTAGCCACTGCTCCACCCGTGCTGCTGGTTGTGAGTAATACGCTTCTAACCCTTGGGAAGGCTAGTATATATCCTGCCAGATCCCCCCGGAATTTGCAATTACATTCGCTCTATAAATCGCTTATGTCAATCACCTCTCATTCATCACACATATACATTACACACAACGCTAAGAATGATGAAACAGATAAGTTACAGAGGCCGGATCTTGAACGGTCTGTGTAACGTAGAGTGTGTGTGATCAGTTGCGACGTTGCATACCCCCAAACAGTGGTTTACTACCATTATGAAGATTATTTATTTTATTTATTTATTTATTCAGGTCTTCCCACAGCTCGTGCATACAATATAATATTTAATTAATATATATATGGTAACAGGCCTACACACTAGCCAATTACGGGATAACCAACATTTGCCATAATGAGAACACAGATAATATAACTAAAAATAACAAAGGGTGAGGCATCTTAAGCTTGGGATTAAAATTATTGAGTAGGTATTACATTTTTAACAATTCTAGACTAAAGGCTCAAGAAAGTATAAAATCAAGTTAGTTTTCTATAGTATTTTTACGGAATTCAGGATTTTGGATCTAAATGAATTTATCGAATCGTGATGTGGTGTGGTGTCGGTACTGACTGGTACTGACTTCACGAATGAATTCATTTCTCTACGCATTCTGCTGAGCGGTGAATTTAGTCCTATATTAGTTTTACAAGACTGAACATGGTATGGTTTGGTTATAGGATATCTGGGTAATTTAAAAGGTACATTTAATGGAATACGTGTAACGAGTTCATCACTGTCAAATCTATTAATGATTAATTTGTAAAGGAACATTAGGTCTTGTAATCGCCGACGTTCTCGTAGAGAGATCATGTTGAAGCAATCAATACGTTGGTCATATGGACTTCTGGGAGATATTTTATTTGTACTATACGCTAGGTGTTTAGTGAAAGCTCTCTGTATACTTTCAACCCTTTGCAAGTGAGCCGCATTATGTGGACTCCACACTATGCTGGCAAATTCTAAGTTACTTCGAAAGTTATTGAGGTTATTGAAATAGGTGAGATAAATTGTTTTAGGAAAAAGAAATTGGTAGAAAATTGTGACGTCATGATTTCTACGATTACTGTCTAATATAAGACTGCTTCTGAGTAAATTATGTAAATTGGTCACAATTATTATGAAACCAGATAATGCTACTGATGTGTATGATATATATTTGACCTTTGTGTTGTACCTGATTGACTGAGATAAGAACATGTAGGGAAATGTCTAATGTTGTAACATACATTCGGATCGATTAGTGCTTTTTGGTTTAAGAGTTCATCATCATTTCGGCCGAATGAAGTCCACTGCTGGACACAGGCCTCCCCCAAAGATCACCACAACCACCGATATAGATGTGTTGTGAGCACATTGGGGGGTTTTGCCATAATCGCCACGCTTGGCAGGCGGGTTGGCGATCGCAGTTGAGTTGTTAATGTACTCGAAGGACGCTGCTGCCCATCCTCCAGCTAATCCCTTAGTCGACTTTTACGACACCCATGGGAGGAAATGGGGTGGTGGCATTCTGAGCCGGCACCATTTAAGAGTTAATAGAAATGAATTATAACGTATTTTGAAAAATGATGTCGAAGATTTATAAGATCTTATAGGGCTACCCCATCTCATCCCGCGGGTGTCATAGAAGCCGACTAAGGGATTGGATCCCGGTTCTCGTGCCATTAAACACTTTCGGTTACTTAAACCACCAACACTAGCATACCCACGGAGGGTTGGTCTCAGGCAGGCGGCCGACTGTAAAACCCCTTTGGCAAACATTTGCATATATGACTAACATATAGTGCTGACTCCCAAGTAAATGGGGACGAAGGCCAGGCAGAAGAAGATGTTAGCTGATGTTATTGGGAAATATCGGGTGTGGAACCTTGCAGGGAATTACTGTTCCCCATTTAGGCAATTTAGTATTATTGATTCAATTTAGTATTATTGATCCGAAGTCGGATGAGACATTTGCCGCCAATTTATTCCCATTCCCACGGCTACATATACAAAGTCTTATTTTAAAATTCCACGATATTTTTCTGGGCGCCTTAGTAAATGCTAAAGATTATGTACTTACCACAATACAATAATCTGATGGTATAAATCCGTTGCTTACTTTTTTAATGCGACTCGGATGCCCCGTCTAGCGCGGGCTCCAACGCCTGTTTCGTTTGACATTACCGACTATCGAAATTGATCAGCCGGCTGCGTCTCCATTTTCATACTGGATGCATATGAATATTCAACTAATTTATATTTTTGTGATACTTATGTGGCAACACCTACATCGCCACCATATAACTGCAATTTACAGCGACATCTACTTGAACGTTAATTGCAACTCTCCGATTACGACAAAGAATCCTGAACCACACATGTAAAGTATTCGCACCACGCTGCATATATACAGACGCCCGACATCTACCATCGGGCTTCCGCCCGCCTGGGATAACACCCGGCTAGTTGGAAGATCCTCACCTTCTATGGAGGAACACTACACCTTATTTCCAATACTTACATTATCTTCAGCATCCACTAAGGCGCCATGCAAATATCGTGCACTATTAAACTGCACGGCACGGTTGGTGCAGTGGCTGATACAGTCGGCTGCTGCGCTCCGGTTCGTGGGTTCGATCACGCCACGGAACAAATATTTGTATGATATGCAGGTAGTTGTTCTGGGTCTGGGTGTTATTGTATGTGGAATTCATGTCTGTAAACGCACCCACGACACAGGAGAAATATGATAGAGGGGCAATGTTCTAAAAAAAAAAAACAACTAAGACCTTATATAATATCAACCTGTAAAACTGCCGCACAGCAGGAGAAAAGCCTCTTCTCACACTGAACGTCAAAGTCAAAGTTTTTATTTCAAATAAACCAAATATTGGCACTTATGAAACGTCAGAATCTAAGTTGCACGGTTCCAAATAGTTGATCTCGTGGAGAAGAGCTGCCAAGAAACTCCATGGATAAAATAATTGAGATTACAATGTTGATTGATACAAATTATTGTAATATACAGGATGTTTGGTGCATCGTGTGCCAAACTGAAATGGTCGACTGGGGGGGCCATCCGCCATCCCCTCAGACCCCCAAACACCTCTCACGCCCCGCGGACACCCCTCATCCACTTTTTACTGTTTTATCAAAAAAATACCCAAGTTCTACATTCAAATAAATCTAAAAAGCATGCATCAGCATCATCATCAATTCAGCCAATTAAATCCACTGTTGGAAACAGCCACCCCAGAAAGCGCCACAACGACCGATCTGGGTTTCTGTTGTGTGCTTATTGGGGGGTTTTGCCATAATCGGCATGCTTGGCATGCTGGTTAGCGATAATAATTGAGTTGTAATTAACGTACTCGAAGTACGCTGTTGCCCATTTTGCACAATTCCATAATCGCCGTTTACGACACTCACACAGTCACAGACTCGCTTCTTACGCACTGTCTTGAGCGTAAGAAGCGAGTCTGTAAATCCCCGGGCCACCACGACGTACGATGAGTACCTACTTAAATATATCAATGTCTAATGATGCAGGCTGATACTGAAAATCAGCGCTGTTGGCGTTGTTTATCTCAAGATTCTCAACGCCTCAGCATTATGCTAAATGTCAACCACTTTCTGTACACTTGCGGCGCACGATCATTGGAGCCAGTTTGGTATTTTTTTATAGATGCTAATGTTTTGTGTTTTATCTATTCATATTTTAACCTTTATATCGTTTTAAATACTCTCTTGGCATTTTTTACTACTATATCTTTGGCCATTGTATGACAACAGAAAACAAATGTGTGGGTGTTGCAAAGGGAACTAAACATTGTTTACTTTTTAAGATTCTAGTTTTAATTTTTAATTGTTTTATTTTACCTTGTCTTGGTTTACCTGCTGTTTAATCTGTGAGCAGAATAAAAAAAACCTTCTGATATACTCTCACACCAACACAATACCCGATGGAAATTGGGTCAATGTTACTGTGATTAGGTTTTACGCATCCGGCTTCATAACGAGCACTTTCTTACAGGCGTTGGCCAGCAAGAGTCCATCATCCCTGAATGTGTACAACAAGCAGGGGTACACCCCCCTACACACCGCGTGTCTCGCAGACGCGCCTGACTGCGTGCGCGCACTCATCATAGCTGGCGCCGACGTGAACTTGTCGGCCGCTAAGAGATCTACTAGTATGCTGCCAGGTAGATATTGGTATAATATTAAAACAAGCTTAACATTATTACCAATTAGCATGTACTACAATCAGGGTACACTCTTTTCCACACAGATGTCTGCAGTGAGATGGCAAAACGCGGTAACTACAATGAAAAGCTAAAAGCTTTGCAAATGCTACGTTTTTCCCGTGCGTCTGTAGTTACCGCGTTTTGCCAACTGCAGTATGCAGCAGCAGCATATATCCCAAGGAAATGCTCGTCTGAGTCTATCAGGTAGATATATTCACTTTAATATGTCCAACAATCAATACTCCGCTGTGGTAGAACATCGAAGAAAAGATGAAGCCCGCCAAATGATCTACCAGATCTGCTATCTTTATTACGGGACGATATAATTGGTAATATACTTAACCACTTCACACAATGCACTGTTTGTAAAATATGTACCTCGCCAAATGCTTAATGTAATGCTAAATGTTATATACTCTAATAATACTAATACATCTTTTTTGTGCGCTTGGTTCATTATAGCGGGCACAGATGTCAACTTGCCGGCTAGGAAATCCTCTACCACACTGTCAGGTAGGTATGTGGCTGGCACGGATCTTGAGCGCTCAGTGAACGAGTGGGGATCGGATTACGCTTTGTGCACTTATGGCAAAATATCCACCCCATCTCCGCCCATGGGTGTCGTAAAAGTCGACTAAGGGATTAGCCGGAGGATGGGCAGCAGCGTCCTTCGAGTACATTAAAAACTCAACTGCGATCGCCAACCCGCCTGCCAAGCGTGGCGATTATGGCAAAACCCCCCAATGAACCCACAACACATCCATATCGGTGGTTGTGGTGATCTTTGGGGGAGGCCTGTTTCCAGCAGTGGGTTCATTCGGCCGAAATGATGATTTCTGTTGATTGATTAGTAATTTCTTAGGTTTTCGCATTTACTACACATTATAATAAAACAATTTTAAATGGATTAGATCGCGTATATTACATTTTTTTGTTTTTCCTGACCACGAATACTGCAAAGTATTCGAAACGTCAGGAAAAACAAAAAAGTTTAATATACGCGATCTAATCAGTTTAAAATTGTTTTATTATAATGTTTAATAGTTTTTTATGAAACATATTAGTGTTGATTATTTAATAACTTTTCATAAAACATATTTTAGTTATGAATTAGGTGCGCTTTTTTAAAATTTAAATCAGCGTGTGTCTGAATTTTAGTTAAAAATAAAAATGTTTCAGATTAAATAAATATTATTCTATTACATAATTATAGATATTTCTATTATATTATATATTACTATAGGTCTGATTTTCATTCAATATTAAATTACTGTTTCCTTCATCTGCCTCTTTTTTTCGTAAAATATTAGACTTTGTAAATCATTACTCTAGCCGCTGTATTTAAAATATTAATTATCCTTTTATGCATGTCGAACAGGCAACACCTGTCGTCACGTTCGTTTCAACCAAATAAAGTCCACTGCTGGACACCAGCCTCCCCCAAAGATCGCCAAAACAACCGGTCTGGCTGTGTCGTGTGCTCATTTGGGGGGGTTTGCCATAATCGCCACGCTTGGCGGGTGGGTTGGCGATCGCAGTTGAGTTGTTAATTTACTCGAAGGACGCTGCTGCCCATCCTCCGGTTATATTTGTTTGTCACGCGTCACCCAATGGTCTAGTCACGTAGTTTCAATGACGCACTCCGCTCTTGTGTCAAGACACACGGCCTCATACCTCCAAACAGACCTAAAAGCTTAGTTCTGCGTAGGTGAAGGTCAGCGCTCAAGATCAATGCCGGTAGCTATATAAACTAACACAGTTGTTAAGTGGGTAATAATTTTATTTAGAAACTTGCTGGGATCCGCAGTTTCTCTCTTTCAGTTTCTCAGTTTAATTTATAAGAAATTTAGAGTGCTTCGACATAGAATATATGTATTGGATTTCAAGGGCTTTTTTTTGCGTGGAACCCTAATTATTTTTCTCAAATAAAAGTAGCCTAAGTTATTCCTTATAACATCCGATATCTGCCAGTGAAGGTCCCGTCAATATCGGTCCAGCCGTTTCGGAGATTACCCGGAACAAACAGACAGACAAAAAAAAATGTTTTTTTTGTTATATGTACCGTATATACTTTCATATGCATTTAGTAAAAAGCTGTTATTTTGACATTACAAACAGACACTTCAATTTTATTTATTTGTATGGATATAGAGATGACCACCGGAATTCCGTACGACACAAAATAAAAAAGTTAATTATTTATCTAAATTATCTACATTTTTCGTTCATTGTGGTCTCATTTGGCTAAAGAATGTCCGACGATGAAAGCCTAATGTACTAGGGGGACACCATACCTTAAACTAAAACCCGGTAATCAGACTTTTGTCGTCTGATTGCCTGTATCGACTGTCATAAGTATTAGTATGATAACCGACATTGACGACTCTTAATCTCCGCGGCGGAGAGCCGGCTAGATGTGTTAAGAATGGTCACTCATCCAAGTCGTTTGACGGCACGGTTGGTGCAGTGGGTCATACAGTCGGCATACATTTATGTCTGTAAACGCACCCACGACACAGGTGAAATCCTAGTGTGGGGCAACGATTTTCAACAACAAAAAAAGGCCAATTTCAAAGATCAATTTACCGTACCCTATTTTTCCACAAGCTTCTCAGTAAAACAAGAATATATGATTGAATTTGTATTTTCATTGAGACAAATCTTTGATCGTAATTTTGTTTCTCTTACTCAATATTACAGGCTTCGTCGGAGACCTACTGCACGACAACCAACCCAAATTATACCAACAGGACATGAAACACGGAGGCACGCCTATACACTGGGCTGTTTCCCGCGAAGTGATCGAGGCTCTAGTCGACAAAAACTGTGATATTAACGCCCTCAACTTCGACGGAAGAACAGCCTTACACATAATGGTATTACGTGGCCGTTTAGAATGTGCCATTGCATTATTATCGAGAGGGGCTGAACACTCTATAGGAGATAACGAAGGCAATACCCCATTACATTTGGCTGTTAAGCAAACAAATATAGCAATAGTGCAAGCATTAATTGTGTTTGGTGCAGACTTGGAAGCAAATAACAATATGGGGAACACAGCAAGGCATATCTTACCAACGGAAGTGTCGAATAACAACTATGATAGAATATTGTATGTTTTGCATGCGGTAGGTGCTAAGAGGTAAGATATCTGAAACATAACATTATTATTTATGTCACACGGCAAGCTATGGAGGGAGCTATGCTTGGTACCCTCTCTACGAGATGGAATCAACAATAATGACGTAGGTAAAAGAGATTAGTAAGCTGAAGTGGCAATGGGCAAGGCAATCTCGTAGACTGATGGCTGCTGGGGAAAAAAGTTTTCTAGTAGGGAGACAACGCGCCAAAAAACGCAGCGGGACGGATAGTCTCGAACAAGATGGATAGACTTGGTGAAGGTCGGTGGGAGTCGTTGGATATGGGCACAATCGTAACAGGTCGTTATGGAAATCTATAGAGGAGGCTATTGTTCAGCAGCGAACGACGCTCGGCTGATATGATTATGTCACTACTTCTCAGAAGTCAGATTTTATGAGATGATGGATAACAGATAAATTTATTGATTTATGTGACATATTTTTATATTTGCTTTACATAGCCAAAACATGAATTTATACTTCTGTTTTTATGTTCTGTAATAATTATAACTATACAACAAATCTGTGTGGTGCCGGCTGCGAATAGCACCAACCCATCTCATCCCGTGGATGTCGTAAAAGGCAACTAAGGGACTAGGCGGAGGATGGGCAGCAGCGTCCTTCGAAGACATTAACAACTCAACTGCTGCTGGCTTTGGTTTTTTTTTTAAAAACGTTGCCCCCCACTAGGATTGCTCCTGTGTCGTGGGTGCGGTTACAGACATGAATTCCACATACAATACACCCAGACCCGGAACAACTACCTGCAGATCATACAAATATTTGTTCCGTGCGGGAATCGAACCCACGACCCGGAGCGCAGCAGCCGACTGTATCAGCCACTGCACCAACCGTGCCGTCAAATGCTGCTGCCCATCCCTCTGGATTAGAGACCCTTAGTCGCCTTTTACGACATCCAGGGGATGTGATGGAAGTGGTGCTATATTCTTAATCCATACACCACACGGCGGTAAACTTACGGCCCGTATAAGGAACTCAATGCTTCGTTCCAAAACACATATCGCTGACGTGGACCAAACAGCTGCCAAAATGAAATAAATAGAATTGGGTGGTTCCGTATGGTAGGCAACGACAACGTGGCTGGTTCAAAAGGAAAAGGTGACATGAGCTGGACTCCTACTTAAATAATGAATTGGACATGACCGGAAAACCCAAGAAAAATGGGAAGAAAGGAGAGAGATCATTGCCCCCTAGTTGGACATAACCTTTCACAGGCTCATAATAATTTTCTCTGGGATATGCATAGTTGAATATTTACATAGCCCAGAAGTCTTCTATTCAAGTATGATCCATATATGAATAAAATATGAATCATATTATAAGATCTTTAATGATGTAAGTACAATCATAAAAGCTAAACCTTCCCAATTTAAAATCTATTTCGCTTGCAAGCAACGAACGTACCTTGGCCCGCTTTTTATTTCGTGTTTAGCAATTAGGGTCTTTAAATCAGCACATTTTTTGTAAAAGCCATTCGTTTTTATTACTTTAAGAGACTTTCACGGGTTTGGTCGTTCTTTGGGTAATTCTATTAGTGGATGAAAACGAAGGACCATGGAAGGATTTCTTCAATACATCGTGATATACAAAATGCAACTTTAAGGTGTATAGGGGTCCGTTTTAGCGATAGTACATCTGCATGTAACTGTATTTAAGATCCAGCTTGTAGAAGATAGACATTCCTTGGCTGTTAATTAATGCACCAGGTTCAACCACTTCTCGTTCCTCAGGTGTCCCCCCGAAGTGTCAGGTTGTCGTCCAAGTTGTGCAGCTCGCGGCGACTACAATGGAGTTCCTCCGCCGCCCGTTGCGAGGGCATCTACACGTGACCTCGTTAGCCAAATGTTATCCGTCGCAGCCATGGAAAGAGCTGCCTGTTTGGATTCCAAGCAGAAGCAAGGACGGTAAGTCGGGCTCCGATGTTCATGTTATAAGCTCGAAAATAAGATCTATTTTTTCTGGCTATCGATTAATAAGTTTAGTATTTTTCGTACTATTATCACGTGTCTTGAACACGCACGACGTCATTTTTATATTATTTTCTTATTAATATAGGACTCAGTACTCAGACGATAGCGTCTGAAGTCAAATTCACTCTTTCACTCGTTTTGGTGATGTTCAATTTAGAGTGTTGCAATGTATCTAATGGTTTAAATCTTTGACTTTCATTAAGCGTTCCAGCAGAACATACGATTGGACGTACCTATGTGTTCGATGCTTCTTTTTTCAGACGGTTTGGAATACCTACACACTACCCTACCGTACCCACTACTTTAGAGCCAGTATCCAGCTCTTTGCGTGTTTGAGGCCTAACATTCGTCGTTAATTTCCAGGTTACTCTGCCTAGACGGCGGCGGCATCCGAGGCCTAGTGTTAGTCCAGGTGCTCATTAGCCTAGAGCAGGCGGTCGGAAGACCTATCGTACATTGTTTCGACTGGGTAGCAGGCACCAGCACCGGAGGCATCTTGGCTTTAGCTTTAGCATGCGGAAAGTCTCTGAGGGAGTGCCAGAGGTTGTACTTCAGGATGAAGGAGTTTGCCTTTGTGGGCATGAGACCTTACCCTTCGGAACCGCTGGAAACTATACTGAAAGAGTGTTTAGGTTAGTATTGATGACCTAATGTCTGGGTTTCTTGAAACTTAAAATTGATTTTATATAGCTGACCGCTGGGTACGCGTCTTATTCCAAGAGGCCGGCTTGGTACCACTGTGTTCCGGTTAGAAGGGCACTGTAGCTGGTGAAATTATTGGGCATTAGAGAATAAACATTTATGTGTATGTCTGCGCATTCTGCTGTTACGCAAAACTAGTCCTAGGTAGCATAACAATTATTATGGGCAGGCGTGACGTGCCGTGCTGTGCCGTGTGGTGCCGGCTACGAATAGCACCAACCCATCTCATCCCGTGGGTGTCGTAAAGCCGACTAAGGGATTAGACGGAGGATGCGCAGCAGCTTCCTTCGAATACATTAACAACTCAACTGTGATGATGTGATGTGATGAAATGATGAAGGGCTTAAATAACCGTTTAGTAGTTCATATAAGTAAACCAAATTAAATGTTCCGTACGCACGCATTTAAGTTGTTAGGCTTATTTCATGTCTCTTTGGTTTTCAGGTACTGAAACGGTAATGGCAGACATTGAACACCCCAAGCTTATGATTTTAGCTGTATTGGCAGATCGGAAGCCGGTGGACTTACACATATTCAGGAATTACAAGTCGGCGCAAGAGATACTTAATGAACATAATGGAACTACAAGTAAGTAATAAACGATTCCCGCACGGAACAAATAATTGTACGATCTGCAGGTAGTTGTTCCGGGCCTGGGTGTGTTGTGTGTAGAATTTGTGTTTGTAAACGCACCCACGGCACAGGAGAAATCCTAGTGTGGGGCAACGTATAAAAAAGTTACTCAAACTTACTATTGATGTTTATTTTTATTGATGAATCGGTACACAGCTTGGATCCCAGCTAGATAAAAAGCCAATTGGGATGCGGAAGGCTGAGTTGATTATCTTTTAACAACGGCTCACGTTGTATTTACGATAAGAATAAAAGTATCCTAATCTGGTCCTAATATTGGTCCTTGTGAAAGTTCCATTCGAGTACGTCAAGTGGGTCTTGCTAGATGCGAGTACAGACGGAGAGATATCCATCCATGAAGTTATAAGAATGGAGTGAAGATAAATATTCATGTTATCATAAAAAATGTGTTAAAAACGAAAAATCAGGATCTGCTCTCGTTGTTGACATCTCGTTCAGTGCGAAATTAACTAAATTCAATATCACAATTTTGCGTCTAGAACGTCTAGGTATCTTCAAAAACGCACTAAACAGCAACACGTTTTCAGGTCCTCATGCCGAAGCCGGTGACCAGGCGTCAGTGGTATCCCTAGCGGCAGCCCCGCCGCCATCCGAGCAGTTAGTATGGCAGGCTGCCAGAGCCACTGGCGCTGCGCCCTCATACTTCCGCGCTTCTGGCAGGTCAGTATTCTTAAGATTTTGGCCCACTCCATACACTGGTGGTAGGTCTCTTATTGCAAGAGGCTGGCTAGGTTAGTACTACCCCCGATAATTGCCATTTGTTTGGTTGTTGTAGTGTCGGAATTTTTATTTGTGCTCCTCTAGCCTCTCCCTTTTCTCCATCTGCTTGTTTTTGCACCCTTGTGGAGTTTCTTTTAGGGGTGCAACTGCAAATAAGGTTCGTCATGGTAGAGGAAAATATAAAAAAATGCCTTCTACCAGATACCCACATGGGGTCGGACAATGCGGAGCTGCGCTTCCAGATCACCGGTCTCTCGGCGCAGATTGAGAAATTATCGATGGAGTTAGGTCTTCTCTGTCGTCGGTTTGGAAGGGCGTCTCTTACCCGAGTCGCGTCTGCACCCGCCACTTGCAGCCGATTCGCGGCGTCTGCAGCCCCAGCTGCCACCAAGGCCACCGCCGCAGCGTCGTCTGGTGCAGTGGCAACTCCACAGGTTTTTTGAACCGGGAAGAAAAGGGCCGCAACGCAGCAAAAGTCACAAAGTGGGTGACATTTGCCGCTCATCCGTGTCCTTTGGGCACCGTCTGGGTGCGCTAGCCGCTGGAGGCTGCAAGAAAGGTGGCGTCCACCTCGCGTGTTTGTGTGGGGGGTGGACGTTGGCCAGGGTCAAGGCATTGGCGGCACGACCGTTGCAGTGTCATCGATGCCTTCAACTTGGCACGTGCGCCTCCGTTGCGCCGTCCATGGGGGGTTGACCGCAACGATCTCTGCTTCGCTTGTAGAAGCCTGGGCCACAAGGCAAGGCACTGCACGGCACAGTCGCAGAATTGTCCGCTATGTGCGGACTTCCGACTGCCTACAGTGTAAAGGCTGGGCAGCAAGTAATGCGCTGCCCAGAAAAGCAAGAGGGAAAGCAAACCTCCTTTGCCTCTGCCAATAGGCAGGAGTCGACCACGCCGGCACCATCTGTCGCAGGCCCACCGGAGGCGATGAAAACGTCACATTCCCAGCCCTAAGAATCCTTCAGGGCAACCTGAACCACTGCGCCAACGCGCAGAATCTACTGTTGCGAGTGTTCGGTTGCCTTGGTGGTTGGGGTGGAGCCCTACGGCGTCCAGGACCATTCTTGCTGGTTCCGGGATGCCGGGGACTCCTTCGCCATCTATTGGGCAGTATAAGGTGGGCCGACTTGCTCTCTGTTGGACAGGGGGCAGGGCTTTGTCCCCCTCTAGTGCTCATCCTGGGGGACTCACGCTCACTCTAGAGATTCCGTCGGGTCGGGCCGAGGGGGAGTATATTATAGGATAGGAGGCCGAGCCATTGGCCGCCTGAAGTCTCGCTGCACTGAACGGAGTCCGGACGGCATTCCGGGTCGTGCATGGGTGTATGCAGTCTCTTGCGGACCGCTTGAGGCGGCTGTTCACCAGCTGCCTCCGTCACAACGTGTTCCGGAGAAAGCCGGATTGGTCTGTTATGCTGCTGACACGCTTGTGTTGACCAGCGGGGAGCCATTCGGCTTGCTGAGCAATTGTCATGACCAAAATCCAAGCTCTGGTTCTGCACAAACTGTCGCGGAGCAGAAAAACCACCCAGTTCGTGGATACATGTTGGTGACGCGCAAATCAGGGCCAGTAAATGAAGTACCCGGGGCTCCCACTGGACAGTCGTTGGGTCTTCGAAGAGCACTTCGAGCGCCTCATCCCCCGTGTCGAGCGGGTAGTGGGTGCATTACACCGGCTGATGCCCCATCTCGGGGGACAGAGTGAGGAAATTCGCCGTCTCTATGGGGGGTCGTGCGGTCCGTGGCCCGCTACGGGGCGCCTGTGTGGTCATCCCCGCTGTCAACCGTCCAGCGCTGCAGAACCAAATTTCACGGTCTGCAGCGCATCGTGGCTATACGGATAGCACGGGGATACAGGACAGTATCCTACGAGACGGCAACTACCTGGCGCGCTTGTTTTGAAATCGTGGCGGAGACGGATGCGTGAGTCAGACTAGATCCGTCCGCCAGAGCGGTGAAAGCGTGCCCCCAGGGACGTTCGACAGGCTGAGGCGGCTGGCTCGACGGCGCGCATTCGAGATGTGGCGACATTGCTTAAGGTTGCCAGGTTTTCCAGTACTCACCACACTTGGCAAGCGGGTTGGCGGGCGCATAATAGCTGCAGTCAGTGCAGCCATCCCTCTGGTTTAGAGTCCCTTTATCTGCTTTTATGACATCCACGGGAGGAGATGGAGTAGTGCTATATTCTTAATTCGGACACCGCACGAAATAATGTTAATATATAGCTAATGGCCACATATGAGCCATCATCACAGGCCCGGTAATTTTATCGATACCCGAATAAGATATGGCTCGCTGACCTGCTGGGTTTACTACTTAAGTACAGTTTTAAACATTGTTAATATCACCACAGATATTTAGATGGTGGTCTGATGGGGAACAACCCTACACTAGACGTAATGACTGAGTTGACGGAGTTGAATCTGGCGTTGCGAGCCACGGGCCAACAAGAAGCCGCCAAGAAGACTAACTTGAAAGTGGTCGTTTCATGTGGTACTGGTGAGTAGACTTAATGCATACTAGCGGATACCAGCTCACTACGCTGGGCATAAATTAAAACTCAGTGACAATTTTTTTTACTCATTTAAAATCCTATATTTCCTTTATACCAGATTTTGTTAGAATCTGTTAAGCAATTTAAACGTGGTATAGCCTCAAACATACAAACTTTTACATTTATAATGGTGGTAAGATGAGTACATCGTGCTTTTTATTACTGGCCACGAAGACATTTATGCGCCAATCTTTTTATTTATACCGTTTCTTTGTTTTTAATTTTGTACTTAATATGTACCTGTGAGACAATATAATTTATTAAGGCAAATATATATTGCATTGTATTTATGTATGTAATTATATGATGCAAAGTTTAAAAATGACACACTCCGCTCATTTACTGAAAACAATTTGGCTTCTGTTTATTTTATGTTATGTTATCTCATCTTCCATGGTCGACGCTACACATACTACGGCGAAAGTCTGGAAAGGTGGATTAATAGTACACCCTTTACGACTACCGCGGTATATGTAATTTTATTTTGATTCTTCTTACGAAACAAACAGAACTAATATAGAAACTATTTTTATAAATAATTAATCTTGCTTTTGACTCTTCCGTAGGTCTAATACCAGTAACTAAGTTAAAAGACATAGACGTGTTCAAGCCAGAAAGTTTTTGGGATACGGCTCGACTTGCCTGGGGCCTCAGTGCTATCGGAGGACTACTCGTCGATCAGGTAATATTCACCTGTTCATGCATATTTTTATAGAATATTTCTCCCGTAGGTATAACAGACTACAAGAAGCAGTTTTGTGTCGCTTGAACTAATGTGAGTGCATTTTAGTAACAAGTAGCGACAGGCGGCCGAGTACCTATTTATTATGATAAAAGTGCATTGCAGTAACAAGTGGTGACAGGTGGCCGAGTGCCTAGTTGCTATGATAAAAGTGCATTGTAGTTACTAATAGCGACAGCTGGCCGAGTGCCTAGTTGCTATGATAAAAGTGCATTGTAGTTACTAATAGCGACAGGTGGCCGAGTGCCTATTTACTTTGATAAAAGTGCATTGTAGTTACTAATAGCGACAGGTGGCCGAGTGCCTAGTTGCTATGATAAAAGTGCATTGTAATTACTAATAGCGACAGGTGGCCGAGTGCCTAGTTGCTATGATAAAAGTGCATTGTAGTTACTAATAGCGACAGGTGGCCGAGTGCCTAGTTGCTATGATAAAAGTGCATTGTAGTTACTAATAGCGACAGGTGGCCGAGTGCCTAGTTGCTATGATAAAAGTGCATTGTAGTTACTAATAGCGACAGGTGGCCGAGTGCCTAGTTGCTATGATAAAAGTGCATTGTAGTTACTAATAGCGACAGGTGGCCGAGTGCCTAGTTGCTATGATAAAAGTGCATTGTACCAATACATACAGGTGGGCGAGTGGATATTACGCGCGCTGTATACATTTTACTGGTCTCGTTGCAAGAGTCAAGCTAGGTAGGTACCACCGCTGCCACGCTCGAAGCGTGCTCTGCGTAGGCTGCTGAACGGCGGATCCTGGTCCATCGGATCGGGCAAGATCTGTCTCTGCCGGCAGTAGCTATGTTATGTTGCTGTATATATGTTATAGGCTATGTTGGCAGAGCATGAAAATTGGAGTGCAGTGGTCTCAAACTGCAGACCGGGATCGGGAGAGGGCTGATCCCGCACGGAGAAGGAAGAGACAGCGCCAGGGTAACAACCGCCCAGGACCAACACGCCTGAGCCCCGTCCCGTGCCGTCGTAGTGGCCTCGGTAGTCGCGGGCGCGCAGATTGGGGAGTCTGCGAGCTCATATCGAGCGATACCCGAGATGACGGTGGTGCGCACGCTGTCACTTGCCGCCGTGTGCGTAGCACAGCGCACAGCGAGACTTGGGGGGATGCTTTACAATCCCCGTGAAGTTCCTGGTGAGGCGGCCTTTTGACAGTTGCCTTCCCTTCGCTAGAGGGGTTGATCGCTTTACAGTCTTCCTCTCCGAGATGTGCCTGAAGGCGTGGCAGAAATAGGTGGCTCTAGTGTGATCTTACGAAAACCTGGAGCCTCCTTTCGGTGCCGAAGTTGACCACTCCAATGGTTTTAGCCGGTAGAAGTCGGGAATGCCCCCTCGCCCTTCCCCGAGGTGGAGGAAGTTCATGATGAATTTCCACTGGAGACTAATAAAAAAAGGCACCACCGCTGCATCGCAGTGCAAGGTACTCGCCGCCAAGCAGTAGTGTTTTAACTTTAAACATTACTGTGTTCCAGTATGAAGGGCATAAAATTACTGGGCAATAAAATAATAACTCGGGACAACGCGGCAATGGCGTTTTTTATTATACGACCATCCTTCAGGTTTGCGGACTGCTAAACAGAGACAATTAGGGTCATGTCGGTATTGTGTATATCACAGTGCTTCATATTCTCATAATTCATTTTTGCACGTACCAAAAAAGGTATCAATGTGTGGAAAACGGCGCTGAACTGTACTGGATTGTGGTGTATTTGATAAGAAAATTTTTTTGTTTGTATTCATGTAAAACCATTTATAGGCACTTTGAATAGTGAAGACTTTAGTTGCCTCGTTCCAAGGTTTAGATTTCCTATGGAGAAGAACGGGCAAGAAGCTCCAAGGTTACTCTTTTCAAATCATATTGGTACAATGTTCTCGAAATGATGGTAATGTGATGACAATGCACGAGAAAAGAGTCTAAACTTCTTAAAAAAGTGTACACTTGTGACGAAGTCATCCTTCATCTTCATTTCAATCAACCTCTTTCATGACTTCATACCTTTTATCTCCATCACTGTCCACCTCACGATTCATTCTTTATTCAAATCAAAATTAATTTAGTATTGTGGTGTCGAATCGTTCATATTTTCATTATGATTACACATTGGATCCTCAACGCTAGTGGTTCAACACACAGCTGTCGCTCTGACAAATAGTCTCCTGCAATATTACAATTACTTATTTTAAACTAGCGTAAATTGTGATAAAAAGCTATATTTTAAAATTTATATCAGCATGAAGATGAAGTGTTGAAGTTGTGAATATCAATATACCATTATAACAATATATATATGCTACGTTTCATTGAATCACAATAACAGATCTCCGTTACTTGCTGCCGTGGAGAGAGCCTCCTTGTTGAGCTAACCGGGAAGGAAACACGGAGGCAGGCACTCCGCGACACACTTTGATTTTTTTTTTTTTTTTTTAAAACGTTGCCCCACACTAGGATTTCTCCTGTGTCGTGGGTGCGTTTACAAACACAAATTCCACACACAATAAACACCCAGACCCAGACCTCAGACCCCAACTACCTGCAGATCGTACAAATATTTGTTCCG
The DNA here is from genome assembly GCA_947459985.1 of Diloba caeruleocephala. NCBI lineage: Eukaryota > Metazoa > Arthropoda > Insecta > Lepidoptera > Noctuidae > Diloba > Diloba caeruleocephala. The sequence continues at coordinate 6,948,198 of OX381614.1, forward strand.
TGTGGGAATCGAACCCACGACCCGGTGTGCAGCAGTCGACTGTATCTGCCACTGTATCTCAGGCGACGCAATCCGACGGGCGCGTGGTGGAGCGCGCCCGCGCGTGGTGCAGCGCGGTGGGCGTGCCGTACTACCGCTTCGCGCCGCAGATGTCGCGCGACATCGCCATGGACGAGCGCGCCGACGACGTGCTCGTCACCATGCTGTGGGAGGCGCACTCCTACATGCACTCGCACAGGGACAGGGTCGCCGAGCTCGCTGCGCTGCTCAACGATACTGCTGAAGGTACGCCAAACCACGTAGTCCCACTTACATATCTTCGGCTTACAGGGGAAACTAAATGACAAGCATATTCGCGTTTTACTGTTTGTTGCTTTTTCTCAAGTGGAACGTTAATTTTAATATATCTCCCGTCCATCTATTTATATGGGACCCGCAGTTTCAACAGACGTTTAATTTTATATATATAGAAATGAAATTCATTGGAATGATAGTGGCGCCATCTGTCAAAGATTGGTCGTACCATCTCAGAAACTTTTGTGGGCTCATGCACAACACTTTGCTGCTCAAATCTCAAAAAAGCTAAAGTATTAATGTTTATAAATTTAATCTATTAAGCATTCACTGCATTTGTTATTGTATCTGTTCTGTAACGTTAAACCTTAGTATAGTCCCAGGACTATACTAAGGTTTAACGTCTAACGTCCATTGTCGCAATAATTAAGGTGCAAACATATTCCACAATATAATGCGATAAATTGAGTGGCAACACCTGCATTTAAAGTCTGAAATCACGTTATTCGATACATTATTTTAAAGATGGCGGTTGAAGCTGCAAGAGTATATTATTTAATGCGTGTCTCAATCACTTTTTCATTTGTCCATTCCATAGTCACAGAATAATTGTTATTAATTGCCAGCCATAGCTGCAATCGATCAAAAGTTGCTTTGGCCGGGAAACAAAGGTAAAAGTCCTATCGCACTCTCGGTGCATATTGACAAACGCAAGTGTATCCACTACACGTATTAAATAACGCACTAAATAGAATAGAATCGAATCGTTTATTCAGTAAATTAGGTCATAGCAGACACTTATACACGTTATAATTGAAACGACGGAGAGAGGAAAAACTCTTTGATGTCCCAAAAATACCGCCACCCCCGCCACTCAAAATTAGCGCGTAAGTCGTGGCTACACCTCTGTCTAGTGTTCATTAACGCGATAATTGACTACGTTAAAATAAAGAGTGGCCAGGCCATGACAAAAAAAAAATCTGAGTAGAGTTCCTGGTATTCAATATTAATTATCAAAAAATAATGTCTTAATTATGTCAGTTACACCCCATACCCCCCACAGTCCCCATATTTCTGGGATATAAATATTCTATAGAATACTTATTATCTGAATAAGCTAGCATTCTCCGTTTCCGAAATATTAAGGTTTATGTTGGTGACCCAGATCCATTGCTCCTGAGTGTAAACAACACTAAAATCAGTCTTTTTCATAAATTATCAAGTCAGGCAATATGTAATGTAGATCACAGTTCTAGACAAGTTGAGCATCACTGATATACAGGGTGTCCAGTAAATAGCACGGCATACTTCAGGGGGTGAGAGCTTGAGTCAATACCTACCAAAACAACACAATATATGTTCAGCAAAATCTTACGGATTTACAGTAGTACAAAATTTTCCGAAATATCGAAAAATCTCTACCTTGACACCGATTTTTAAGCATCTCGTAATGAAAAATTCCTTTTCTAGTTTTTTTTTTACCTCAAATTATTTGTGAATAGTTACTTTACTCATTGATAAGTCTTTATTCTACTCAAATCAAAAAAAAAAAAACAAGAAATACAATTTTTATTATTTTGCCGTGTGGTGCCGGCTCAGAATGCCACCACCCCATCTCCTCCCATGGGTGTCGTAAAAGTCGACCAAGGGATTAACCGGAGGGTGGGCAGCAGCGTCCTTCGAGTACATTAACAACTCAACTGCGATCGCCAACCCACCTGCCAAGCGTGGCGATTATGGCAAAACCCCCCCATTGAGCCCACAACACATCCATGTCGGTGATTGTGGTGATCTTTGGGGGAGGCCTGTTTCCAGCAGTGGACTTCATTTGGCCGAAATGATGATGATGACAATTTTTATTTAAATTTTCACAGTACAATTTTCTCATCTTAAAATGTTGTACTACTGTAAATCCGTAAGATTTTGCTGAACATATATTGTGTTTTTTTGGTAGGTATTGACCCAAGCTCTCACCCCCTGCAGTATGTCGTGCTATTTACTGGACACCCTTATAGAACGAATTGTTGTACCCATTGTCCATACTTACATTTATTTTCGTGTCTTGGCTCTGATAGATATTTATTTATACTTTTAAGCGCAGTGGTGGTACACAAGGCAGACTTATAATGCCATGTGGCAAGCTAGTACGTATGTATAAGTGGTGTACTGAAATCTATCGATAGTCTAATACTGAAATTTATCGATCATCATCATTTCGGCCCAATAAAGTCCACTGCTGGACATAGACCTCCCTCAAAGATCACCACAACGACCGATATTGGTATATTGTGTGCTCATTGGGGGGTTTTGCCATAATCGCCACGCTTGGCAGTTGGGTTGGCGATCGCAGTTGAGTTGTTAATGTATTCGAAGGACGCTGCTGCCCATCCTACGTCTAATCCCTAAGTGGGCTTTTACGAGACCCACGGGGTGAGACGGGTTGGTGCTATTCGTAGCCGCCACCAAAATTTATCGATAGTCTAAGTTAATGGCGTACTGAAATCTATCGGTAGTCTAAATTATTGCTCGAACTTTAGAATTGCTCTTTTGTTTCAGATTTTGACTGCAAACATTGATCTGGTAGAAATTTAGTAAAGTTATGCTTACAGTACGTATAATGTAGCACTATAGTGACATTGCGCATAACATTTACATTTGAATTTTGTCTGACATTATTTAAACTGGCAGGGATTAGTTAAGTAAACATTTAATTAGAAAGGTAGTTGTATGTATTTTATATTAGAAAAATTGTTTTGTTTTTGCTTTAGCAACTGAAACAAATAGTCTGTAAACAATATTTGTTAGAATATTTTATGAATTGTGATTTTTTTGTGTTTATCTATCGATTGCACCTTAAATTCTTTTCATACTACGCTATTATTGTCTATGGTCGTATGTATTTTATAGTAGAAAAATAGGTTTGTTTTTTCATTATCAACTGAACGAAATAGTCTGTAGACAATATTTGTTAACTAACATTCCTAGATTTTTTGTTTATCTCACGATTGCATCACATATTTTTTTCATACTACGGTATAATTGCTATGCTCATTTTATATCGATGACACATTTGTTCTACGTATCAAATAAAGTTCGACTACGTTTCCTAATCGTGCTTCAAATACTATTTTGGCGAAATTTTATTGTCAATCTGGAAGGCTATTAGACTAGAAAAAACATGTTTATTTGAAAATACATATTATATTATACTAATGAAAACATATTTCAGAATCAGATAGCGCCACCGACTAATATAAATATTACAACCGAATAACGTATAAATTGACATCAGCTTTATTAACCTTAGTGGTGGTTATAGTTACCCTATAACTGATATATTAACATGTATCATTTAAATACACCGCGTCTAAATATATTATTACGCCATGTCCTAATCTGAGCTTCGCGTCAAGAGTTAGTCGCATCAAGCATCGTGGCTGTAATTTTTCACAGACGCAATGTGTCACAGCACACTTACCAATGTCATTGATAAATGTTTAAGTATTTAGCATACTTTCGAACAGTCCAGAAGTTTTCTTATTTAGAACACGGCTGTATAGCGATATATTCACAAAGCAATGTGCAATATTACGTTTCTGTTATAATTTTATTGACATGCTATTTATTGGTAGTTGACTAAGAGATTAATTAATATTTTGTGTTGTAACGTAATGAAATACCAATATATGGTAAGTCGTTGCTTTTATGCATGGTTGAATTATTTTTAATCTTGAATATTTATTATTAGCAATAGCATCACTGCTATGTTCTAATTATAATGGCACAAAGTATTGTGTACTGACATATTCGTAACTATGTGATTATTACGTAGCATTATGAGATTTTCTTATTTATGTACTGTAACGGGTGTAAGAAGACCCTTAACGAAAACGAAAGCCACATACTGAACAAATAATTGCGATGATTTGTCCTAAATCTGGCAACCAACAACCAACCAACAGATATTAAAGGTCCTTTTTGACAAAAACTTTTAAAACTATTGTGTGGTATACTCTACCTATCTCGTCGCGTACAATACAACACACACGTATGCACAGTCGGTAGTGAGCACGATATGCGCACTACAAAAAAACAGCTGTTGTAATACCAAAACAAAACAAATTCGTTTCATAATACGTGATTTCGACATGTGATGGGTCTTTTTACAACCCGTATATAAGGCATAAGTATGTTTCGTATTGCACAGTAATAATTGTTATCTTCTTGTTCTAAATCTTCTTCTCCATCTTATACACACGCTTACACTACGCGCATAAATTAAAGGTTGAAAATAAATCATAACTTAGAGATAAAATAGGATTTAGAATAGGTTTATTCTTATAATAATAATTCTATATCTCAATCAAAATAACTGTGTAGCAATGAACCAAAAAATATTTTAAAGCCTGGTTCTAACATGGGTTTACTATTATTTTTGTGAGCGGGTATGTGTGTGTAATAAAGATACTAATAGGAGATTCTTTAACTCCTTGATTGCTGGAATTCCTCGGAATTATTTATGTCTCGAAGCCAATTGATTCCAGTTGGGCCTAGTTTTAGGAACCGTACTTTAATTCTCTTTGCGATATTTATTTCGCGAACAAATGACTATCGAAGTCAAAATTATTATTTTCGCTTTGGAAGTCGATAACGCGGTAAAAATCGTAACAGGCCCACAAAAGCTTAAATTAAGGAAGAATAAGCGAATCTAAATAAATATTACCAAGGAATTATTGGAAAAATTACACGCAAAGATATGGACTTTTTTTAAAGGAAACATAGTTATTATTATTTTTCTTTCGTTGGTTTCATTATAACTACGCAAAGATGAAATGACTATAAAAAATATATATATTTAGGCCTTAAAGCAAGAGACTACGCGTTACTAAAAATCTACAGCCTAGTCGTTTTTCATTGAGATACAGCGTTTTTAAAATCACCAAATAAATATGATTTATTTTTGATCCTTTAAGTTATGCACGTAGCGTATGTATATTGCCATACATTTTCATACATTCGTTTTGTGATAGAATAATAATTTATATCAAACGCTTTACTCCACTGTTATGTATGACGTAATTATATATAAATGACAATTTCAATAATGTATCCATAAACATAGTGTCCAGTGATTATAACATTGAAAACTATGCAATTAAATTTATTTTATTTACCTACATACTTTCGTGAGTAGTAACTTCATAGCCAGTTGCTCTCACTGATCAGGAAACGGCCGGTGAGGTGAAGCAACGCTTGGGGCGGTCAGTCTATGGATGGGTGACCGTATAGTGGTATTTGAACTAAGCGTTTTTCTTATTATTATTTCTATTACTTCTAATAAGTTTTAATATACTTAAAGCAAACTGATATTATACAAAAAATGTTTGCAACCAAAATTATATATAGCATATCTCATATTATTCATATAGCACCATGAAATCGGCAATATTTCACTTCTGGTTCCGATCCCTGTTAGTAAGCTATTAGCTATTTCTAGTGGTCATTGATGTTGTGTGAATTGAATCATTTAAAATTGTTACAAAATAAAATTTTCCACAATAAAATAAGTAAATTGCTAAAATAACATTAAGATATTGAGAAATGTATTCAATGCAGCGTTGCAAAACGATTGACGCAACTTTGGATGTATTTTAAGAAAAGAAAAAAGGTTTTTTTTGGCTGTAATATAGAAGACTTAATTATAGAGATATAATTATAAATTAGCACATTAAGAAATGTAATAACCATTTCCTATCTATCCTATATTTTGACGGCTATGTATGTATAACGGTGCTCTATTAGTAGTAGTAACGCTACTGTATTGTATCGGTATCGTCATTCGTGGAAGCTCTTAGTCCAGTATTTATTGACATTCGATATGAATGTATCCGACAAAGTACGTAACGCAAACATGCACAAACTATGTGTACCATTGCTTGTAAAGCTAAACAAAAAGTATACACTTGGCAACCGCTTATTATACGGTAAAGCCGGCACCGATCTTGAGCGCGCACACCTTGGCCGCCACTTCACCTGCGCTGAAGTGTTTTTGGTATGTTTGGTGGTATATGCAACTGCGCGAATCGACCCCCACTCTTTCACTGAGCGCTCAAGATGCCAGCCACTGTATGTTTGGTGGTATATGCAACTGCGCGAATCGACCCGCACTCTTTCACTGAGCGCTCAAGATGCCAGCCACTGTATATGGTTGCTTTGCTCAACCATCTCATATTTGATTTGTTGTAAACTAATGTGTTATATAAAGTGTGCAATATTTAACTAAGATGGAGATACTCCTGACTGTCTGACATTCAAATTCACGACCATTAATTAATGTTTATAAGGCTGATTTTATCGGTACAACAAAGTAAATACTAGTTGGTCTGTTTTGATCAAAACAAGAAATTGAACAGTATAAATCCGTACATGTTGTGAACTTAGCAAGTCAATTGGCAGCAAATTTTATACCTTACTAGAAAATGCGGCAGCCGTCGTCCTGACTTTTTCATATAAAGAAGTTGATGTGCTGCAACGCCATCTAGTGCCACGCCACTTGTATAAAAAACCTTAATAATAAATTATAAATATAAACAATTATAAATATATTATAATTATAAACCATAGCATAAAAACCTTCTCCTTGAAACAATTCATATACCTATGTGCCAACTTTCATGGAGATCGGTCAAACTGTGTCGAAGTCTATTAATTTCAAACCTATATATATATATATATGAATGAAGTCTACTGCTGGACACAGGCCTCCGGCAATGTTTACCACAACGACCGATATGGGTGTGTGGTGGGCTCATTGAGGGGTTTTGCCATAATCGCCACGCTTGGCAAACGGGTTGGCGATCGCAGTTTAGTTGTTAATGTACTTGAAGGACGCTGCTGCCCATCCTCCGGCTAATCTTGTAGTCGCCTTTTACTTTTTTTTTTACCCAAGGAATGAGATGGGTTGGTGCTATTCGTAGCCGGCACCATATATAGATACCACCATTATATATATATATATTATATATATATATATTATATATATATATATATATATGGTGCCGTTAGAATGCCAAATACGTTAATATGCGCATTAACTAGGTATTCTGCAGATTACTGGGTATAATCCGTTAAAGAGCGAAATGTTAATGTTACTTAAAGTACCAGGTTTCTGCACTTTACCTAGTTATTCTGCATATTAACGTATATTACCCCGTTAAATTGCGGAAGAGAGACAAACTTAGGTGGAGCCTAAAAATAAGGTGTAGCCAAAAAAGCTAGTAGTAGCCAAAAACGCCAGTTGTACTCGAGGTGTAGCATACCGCATTTTTTTGCCGTAACGCAACATACAGACTTAAACAAATTGTAGTTCGTTAGTCTGCAGATTATCTAATTTATATAAGTACCGAAACAATTTTTTGCACTTCAACAGACTCGGCTGGATAATCTCTACTGTAACTTGTTTAAGCAGATTAGCGGTAATATATACATTAATATGCCTCTAGATTGACAAATTTATAGGGTGAATAAAAGAATAACTCTATAGGTTCACTTATTTCGGTATACCACACGTTATAATCGTATTAGTTCTTTATTCACCGCACAAATTAGGATATCTAGATGCCTGGATAGATAGATACAATATGACTGAGTGGTGACTCGATGTACAAAGTGACCTACACAAAGTCCGTCATATGGGTCTACCTTATTACTCAGTTGTCCTTCCTGTGCTGGCTCGTGATGTATTGTGCCTAGTCGTTGGTTATCTAAACATTTGGGAACATATGGATAATTGCTTGTTTTATTACCAAAAATAAACTGTAGGTATTTATATACTGAATCGAAATAGTATTTGTATTGTGATAATAGCAGATATAGGGCCCAAATGGCGATCGAGAAAAAGGTCGGTTGTGTCAATCGTAACCTACTATTTACAAGTAGAACGACAGATGTTTCAACAATTAATTCAACGGTTCAAATCAATCGTGTGTTGATCCCTAAACTTTGAATCCTTACCTATATGAATTAAATGACAGTGTTAAAGCAGAAAAGGAGTTTTATTTCAATAAAACAAACGTTTATGCAAGCTTTTTAATAGATATAACTATTAATCACAATAATCACTAACGTAGGCTTATACCAAGACTCAATAATATCACATTTCTGATGTGGATATTATCAATCCACGACTAAAACTAACAACAAAAAGTTATTTTAAATTGTCTAACTACTTAACTAAGTACCACCAATATAGGCCAAAATCAGTAATGTCTCTTCAAAGGAAAGCAAACAGGACAATAAGCAAATTCATGATCGAGGCAAATAAGTAAGTTCCTCGCAACTATACATTAGATTTATATAATTATGTTTGAGCGTGAACCGCAAGTAGTAAAAAGGTTTAATCGAACTCCCTTTAAAAATCCAATTTCACACTGATGTCGCGTGGAGGACTATAAAGTTACAATAAACAAGGTTAAGTACAGTCTACAAACATGTAAGTACAACAAAGCACTAAACGGTTTACAAAATTAAGATATATTATTATCTCTGAATCTATATATTATAAGGTTCTCACAGCTGAATATAAGTACAAAATTTTTTTTAAGTAACTTGAGATTCATAAAATTTCGTCAAAGTATGTACAGTCCATCACAATTGTTATAGTATAAAAAGGAAGTCGGAACAAGGCAATTATTTTCTATGACTGCACATCACATTTAAATTTGCATTTACAGAAGATAAAATATTTTTATAAATATCTATATTGAGGTACTTTGACAAATATATTTTTTACCTATAGGAACGGAAATCCTTACTCTAAAAGCCTAAACGATGGTTAGATCGTTTAGAACGTCCTGGGCTTAAACCTGGCACTATGGACTTGTCGGTACATCACTAAAAACATCTTAATGATATTATACCATGCATCAATTGCATGCGACCTAACAAAATATAAAAATGCCCGATAGTAACCGGTAGTCCAGGGTAAGCTTACATTAATAACTCGAGATGTAAGGCACCGCGCTACCAAACAATGTAAACGAAACCTAACGTTTACTTACAATGTCTTGAAATAAAAACTTCAGCGTTTCTCAATCTTTTTCTCACTTTTTAAACATAATTCATAATATGCAGTTGGTTTTACACAATGATTACAAACAAAGTGAACAACCTTTCACACGACCCATTTGTTTCTTTTACTTGACAAAACCTCACTATTTATTTGAGGTTAAGGTTTTAAAGGTATAATTATGGTACCTTAAAATTTCACCATAACTTTAAACACAGCATTACCTGCTGATTCTATCCAACCATCAAAAGCCTCGCAGGTGACATATATTTTGACACAGCTAAGCAATACTTAGACAAATTGATACAAAAGCCTCGTGGTCACTAGGTTACAAATGTTGTGCAGCACTTGACGCGTTATGGCTCGACAACTTCAGAAACCGTTTTCGTCCACATCGGTTGCGAATGTTGCAGACAATCCGTGTTGCAAAACGAACGTTACCTGGTGAATATAGTGTAGTTAAAGAGCATTTAACATCACCTAGATGATCCTAAATAATTCGCATTTGCTCTTTTTAATGAACGTCCGGGTTTATATCTAATGGTCATGAAAATTAGAAATATATATTCTCTAGGTATCGACGATACTGTGTTCGTTCATTGTAAAACCTTTAGGTATTTTCAGTATCATGGGAGAACACATTTGTTATTGATTACACTATGGCTTGTGTAAGATGTAAAAACTTTAATAGAACTCTCGTTAACAAAGTAAAGGTAAGTCGTCGAGTGACCAGTTTGAGCCACTTTACAAGAACCTCTAAAAGCCTAAGAATGACGAATTTATGAAACATTGGTGATTTGAACACAGAAACGGAATAATAAGTAAGTTTCAACTTAATATTAAAGATGTACAGTACAACCCATTTACTTAACTAGTATTTTGATAATTTTCAATTAATTAATTTAATGAAATGTCGAAAATTATCAAAAAATAATTAGTATACATTTAAATAAAAAGTCCATACAATAATTTTTAAATTTGGTAACAACAACTAATATAACTAATAATAACAAAAATCTGTACAAATAGTACACTATTTTATATTTTTTTAGGTATAAATGCTACATAATATACTTCTGTCGACCCCATTTCAAGTTATTGTTTAGTTATGTCTATTACCTATATTTTCTTCTTTTAATATTATTGGATAAGGAAGCAACCAATATTATTAGAAAAATATAAAACTTTGGCACAAAGTCACAAATAATTAATCAAAGACATTTATAGATAGACCGCAAGTACAGTCACGAACAAAAATATGTAATAATAACATTACTGCTCGTGCCCATACCTTAACAGTATAATTATAGAATTTTCAAGGATATTTTGTGTCAACAAGGTAATAACAAAAAATTAACTCAAATGCTCATTTTACAGAATCGCTGCTAAGTTAACATGGATTGGTAGGTTTTGTGTCAACTAAAAACATCGATATGTTGCATCGTACAGCACTACATCAGAAAGGCACCTTGTGAATGCGAACAAAGTTACTACCTACCAAAACATGTGAGTTTTAGCGCTGAATCTCAAGGTTTACGTATTCACGATATGCCTGATCCCACTAAACCCAAATAAATTAATAACACCTAAAATCTAGTTTCCATGCACTCAGATTTTAGCAAACATACACAGCCCTTTGACTCCACATAAAGATTAATGTAATCGTTTACGTGTGTCGTATTCTCAATCCTTAATCAAATATCACAATATGTAAACCTCAAGCACAATATCATAAGGAATATCCGTTTTGTATTGTAGGTTCGATTGAAGTGTAATGTATTTTTAACTGTACTGCGTATAGTTCATGTCTAGAAAAGGCAGGATATAAATAAGTGGTAAGTAAACGAAAAAAATACCTACATGCCCCCTGCCGCCGCTATTGTGGGGTCGCAGGGTACGCAGAGTGGGGACTGCACACTCATCCCGAATGACCCCTGAGAAGATGACGTACCGCTTGGTCAAGTCTGCGCAACGCAGCATACAGCGAGGCTTCGAGAGTTCTTAACATATCCCAACCGAGATGAGCCTATAGATGAGGCACCAATGGCCAGCTCCAGAGCAGTCATTCTCGAGATTCCGGAACCCATTTCCGCCGGTAAGAGTCCGGCCCTGATACCCTGTGCCCCTATCCCAAGGTGCGTTGTACGATGAAAGAGTATTTCCACCGTGATAAAAAAAGATAAAAGTTATTTATATAATTCATACCATTTCAGATTTGACAACAACACTGAAATACAGACCCAACTATAAAAAATTGCTATCCTTTTTCGTCTTGTAGTAGTTTGGTCACAACTACAAACTAAACCAGAAATTTATATCATACATAGTTACCGAATTATTCCTTATTTATATTGTGCCTTAGTTGTATAGCCAAAGTATTGTACGTCACTCAGAAATATTACACGAAGCATTTAATATGGGTCGTCCGGATATTCCATGTTTGCAATTAAGTTTTTCTTTTCTTCTTTACCTGGTTTTGAATCTAATAGGGATGGTCGTATCGTTGATCTTGGTTCGAAACATGGCTGAAACAAAAAATAAACAATTATTAAATTATAGTTCATAAAGTGCATAATTCTAGTTAGTGACAATCACCTTGGTTTTTGATATGCACTTATAATTTATAGTATCTACTTCGAACTCAGTATGATGGTTACGATTTTGATTCTATGTTCACGTGTACTCCTGCCACCTTGAACATATCAGACCCTGTACAGGAAATAGATTTTTGGATCAACGAGTGATGTCGATAATTAAATATTTCCTATGTCGTAAATAAAATACCCAGGGAAACCATTTTGGTAATTTAAAAAGCTGAGATGGCACTATATCAAGTGTCAGGCATATTGTAAAATGGGTGAGCCCATGCGCATTTTGCATAATAGTGTTGGCTCATCAGAATGTACAATAAGAGTATTAGAAATTGTGTAAATTATCTACCATAAGTTGTGTTAGAACTTGCAAGGTTGTGTAGTAATGATGCATACACTTTACGAATCAAAATATCTAACAACACAGAGAAAGCAATATTGATACAGTGAAAATAAATAAACGTACGGAACGTAGGTGTATACGTAGACTATTATGTCACGAGCTTGTTTCTACGGTGACGAGACCATCGATTAGTGTTGTGATTTGAGTCAAATAGGTGTTTGTCTCGAATACAGCCGAGCTCTCATCGCAGTGTTAGGAAATGATCTTTGAATCTATGATCGGAGACTAGAGGTCATGGACTGCGATTTCCATATTCTACGTGGTGGTGATATAGCAAAGAGGCTGCAGAAAGGGCGATCCGCCTTAAGTAAACCGCATAAGGCCGACAATGCCCTCTTTTAACCCCCCTAAAAATATATGCGGGGCTCTTGGGAAGTCATCGAGATGGTGTAGAGTATGTCACTTCTCGCCTCTCACAGGCTGTCAAGCTGAAGAATACTTTATTCCTCCCTTAATAATAAAAGATAGAGCCTGGGAGCAAGTAAGCTGTCACCGCACAGAACAATAGGTGACGAGCGAACCACCATGGGGATTTGGCTGGTAAGAGTCGGGCACACCCCTCCACCGACCTAAATCCCCAGGGTGGAGGAATTCGATGAGGATATCCCACGATAAAAAAGCTATAATTGGCTCATTTAATTAGTACGGCAACCCGTTCTATTCAACGCCACGTTTAATATACGTAATATCCATAGTTAGCGGTTCAAATTGTTGGTAAGTTATTCGTTTGTATCATATTGTTGTGATTAATGCTCGTGACTGTACCTAAGTATACATACATATTTTCGCGACATATTATAGGGGCTTTATTAAAAAAAAAATGAGTAGCTGATTCCGTCAGGTATTAACTAAATTAATTAGAATTGTTTTAAGGTTACTTGCAGGCAAAATAAGGAAGAGATTGATATCTTACACAAAAATAGCGACAATTTGGAATGCATTACCAAAGTCTGACTATTCATAGATGGTTTAACATGAATAAAAATAGTTTTATATACCTATTAATAATAAAATTATATTATAGTGGGACGACCTCCAACGAGGTGGACAGAGGACCTGGTGAAGGTCGCTGGGAGTCGTTGGATGAGGGCGGCATGTACCCGCTCGTTGTGGAAATCTAAGGGAAATCCTTTGTTCAGCAGTAGTTGTCCTGTGGCTGATATGATGATCATGATGATGATGACACAAGATACGACACCAAATTTCAATTCAATTTATTTTGGCGGTAAAGAAAATTGTAATATTTTTTTAAATTAGAATCCGGTGCCTATAGTGCACCGACGCCACTGTACACATAGATTAGTGACACTATCTTCGAAAACTGACACCAAAAATAACACTACATAAGTTATTTGTGTTAGTAAGCGCTTGTACCGAACCAGGCGAGGCAAAGCTGTAAGATCAAAATGTGAACCTTAATAGGCAGCTCAACGACCAAATTCATTGCTGATGACTTGCTCAAGCATTATCAACCTGTATAGAAACGTCATGGGCATATTATAATCTTATATGCTATAGGTTCTATAATGTTACAAGTTGTTAAAAATGTTGACTGCTCTATATCTTTTTGCTGATGTGAATATTAACTATGAAAATTCAAATACAAAACAGACTTGATTTGATTTTGTATATAGATTAAACCTAAGGTGTATGTAACTGAAACCTTTAAAGGAACTTGATAACGTATCCTATGTCTTATTTAGATACATACTCTATAGAGATATGCATAAGAGACTAAATAACTTTACTGCTAGAGAGCAGTAAAGTTATTTAGTCTCTTATGCCCAGTAATTTCACTAGCTACAGTGCCCTTCTAACCGGAGCACAGTAATGCCTAAAGTAAGCCACACTGGGGTGGTACCTACCTAGCCGGCCTCTTGCAATAAGAGACCTACCACCAGTTTGAGGCTTCCAGTCTAACTATATACGGCTGAATATCAGCATTTTACATGGAGCAACTGCCGTCTGACCTCCGAAACCGAAACGTATCGCTAATGTGAGTGAATTTGGAATCGAAAATAGCATTTTCGTTTAAATTTATACGACAAACAATTCGTATCGTATACGGTCTTACATTATTAATGGAAAATATTTAAGGAGGTATACCTATAGGTTGCAATGATGCGTTTTAGCAAAAAAAATAACATTACATCAATTTTTATTTTATAAAATAATACAGAGTCAGTAAACGTTTCGCTAGTCGAGTATTTAACAATTAAATTCATCATCATCACTTCGGCCGAATGAAGTCCACTGCTGGACACAGGCCTCCCCCAAAGATCACCACAATGACCGATATAGGTGTGTTGTGGGCTCATTGGGGGGTTTTGCTATAATCGCCACGCTTGGCAGACGGGTTGGCGTTAACGTACTCCTCCGGCTAATCCCTTAGTCGACTTTTTCTCCTCCCGTGGAAAATATGGGGTGGTGGTATTCTGAGCCGGCACCACATGGCTTAATTAAATTATTATCAGTAAAACCGATACTTGATATTTGAAATGAATTCATAGAGCCTAGCCTCAAAATATAGGTCTAGGTCTATATAGGTATAGGTAGGTATGAATAGTCTTTAATTTAAATAAAAAATACGTGCGAATCAAGTATTTTCAATTAAAAATTCACATACATTAGCGATACGTTTACGTTACTATACGTCAAAATATTCGTGCTAGGCCTACAGGCCATTTCAGTAAGAAGTTCATTTTAAATACTTAGTATTTTTACCTCAATATAAAAAAAGACAATAAAAAGGTGTAAACCAAGTCATAAAAATAAAATCAATATACTTAAATGTGTAGGTATTATATTCATACATCATCATACAATAAACATAACACAATGTCATTTAAAGTTATAGTAATTGTATTGTATTTTAAACTGGTATGTGTGGAAGATACCTGCGTAGGTATAAATATATACACTTGTAACTTTTACAGTGTTTAAATTAGTTTACGAACGAAAACGCCATATTCTGTAGATACATTTAAGTAAGTAAAAGTTATTTATTTTATTTTCTCACCACAATATTGAAAAAGATATAATATTATTCAAATTTATTGTGGGAGACTGGTGCCTAAACTAGGCTGAAATATATATTTCAGGTCACCAGGCCTTCCACCCCAGAATTTTTTTCCAAGCGAAAAGTTTGGTTTTGGTTATCTGATTTTATGAAGTTGTTTCCTCTTGTTAAATTTCTCTTGAGTATTCAACTCTCCAATACGTTGATATAACTTTATCAGGCCCCGATACTGGTTGAGTTTTTGCTTTATAACCCAGTTATCATCTTGCATCCCATGAATGCGCACTTTCGCTGCAGACAACATGAATGATTCAGAATACTTGCTATTTTTTACATTTTGTACGACGAATTGTACGATGTCCGAGATAACATATTGGCTATTTTAAGGGCTTTTTAATTCTCGTATCCCACGATTGCAGTTTTACATCTAGATTAATAATATAATATTATATCTAGATATTTTTCAATAACGGCGCTTTTAAGATGATTTCTATGTTTTTTTACACAACGATTTCCTTTTTCCAGCAACAGTTAAACGCGTGTGTTATGCGCGCGCCTCTCTGTGGGATAGGTGCGGCCAGCCAGGTCGCACAGAGACAGGGGCCGTCAAACAGTGACGGGCCGATACCTGCCGGGGGCGCGGTCTAATGCAGACAAAGTGTACACCTCGCCCCCGGCTAGATGTAAAGGGAAGGATACTGTGGGGTTTTGGTTTCAGCCAGTAAGAGTCTGGCATACCCTTCCGCCCTTCCCAAGGCGGAGGAAGTCCAAGAGGACATCCCCACGACATAAAAAACGCGGGATTGCCACTTTTATCCAATTTATTAATCCTATATGTGATGTTTGACAACTGCCATATTCAATTCTAAACGTTTTAATTTATTTTTATAGTCTCGGTGCTTTGTAGTATAAAGATACGATAAATAAAATAAAGATATTGGTTACCATTTAGTTATTAAAGTCACTGATCAAATAAAAACAAATATTAAAATTTGTCGAAATTATCTTATTTCTTTAATCAAATATACGTAGAACAAAGATATTTGATGTGTGGCGTACTATCCTATGTATATCTACTGATTACAATTAATGTTTCAGTGCATGTTAGTTATCGAAAGTAAAGACATGCCATAAAATATTCATATAATTAACCAAACCAAGTAAGCAATTCTTGTTAGGTATGTCGGTAGACACATTTTTGGTTGTTGCTTTACCTATTATGAAAACAAAAATTTATTTGTAAAATAAGACATAACAGTTGACTATTTGACGCGTGACATTACATAACAAAAAATCGTGTCAACAATACAGACGTCGCGTCGTATGTACAAGTATATCAAACAGTGCTGTTTAATTAAATTAACATTCAGTTAATAGTTTGTATACTGTTTAAACATGTGATTTTCTTATCTGCTTATTTTTATACGTAATGTTATGTTTAAGTCCAAAATTTGTTGTCTATAAAAGAATGCCAAATAACCAGATTAAATTACCTGTCAATATTTTCATACGACAATTTAATCTGGAATAAGGTCCAACACGTTGTCTTCTTCCTGCCCTGTTCCCATGTTCCTTAGGATCTGCGCAATATTTATTGTAAAGGTTTTATAGTCGGGCACCTGCCTGCTATTTACCCAATACTTGCGGTTAACCGAAAGTGCTTAATGGTGCGCACAGGTTCCAAATTCCCTTGGTTACCTTCTACGAACCTACGGTATGAGATGACTAAGGTCCCAAAACAGTGTCATGGAAACAAAATACACGCCTTACAGAAAGACAAATGTTTGTAACCAGTTGATGCATCACGATGAACGAAAGGTACGTTGCAGGGTCTTTACAAACCTTGGATTTCAGAAGGTTAGTAGGTAATTACATATGAATTACATTTTCTTTTGAATAAGAGAAATCGTCATGGACTTCCTCTGCCTTGGGAATCGGAAGGGTTACCGGCTAAAACTTCATGGTGTCTTTCCATTTACCTCAGGGTAGGGGTGGAGTTCGCCTTCCAATATTAGACCGCACCCCCGGCAGATCAGGCAGTCACTTTCTGACGGGCCACGTTCTGTGCGACCCAGCAGGCCGCACATATCTTCAGAGAGGCGCCGTCGTCTCGGGCATATTTCTGTTCGAGCGACGAACTTCTCTTAGTTCATCGCCCGTAGGCCGCTACTCATAGGGCCCGGAGATCGTACAGCGCCCTCCGCCGGCGCCCATGCCCGATACGTTTTCCGCGGTGGGGATCAGAGGTCCTCCCGCCCCCTCTCTGCAGCCTCCTTTAAAGCCCTATGGCCTACTGATTGTCCCGTTGAAATAAAATTTACTATTGATGTAGTTTAAGCAAAATTAAGTTTAATTAATAAACGATTTCAAATCAAACTTTGATTTCAAAACTCATTCCGTGATCGTCTCTATAATAAGCTAGGTATATAACGAAGCAAGTACTCACAGTTTCACAAATGTTCATATTACAGCAATTCTCAATGGTGATCTCGCACTGGTCGGGCCGCGCCGTCATTGGCGTCACATTCTTATTTACTATTATACGCTTCTTGATCCTGGAATCATAATAAAATTTGATTTATTGTATTTAATCACTTATTGCAATGGTCGGGTTAATATGAACGAAAACGAATGTCGGGTCTCCTTGCTAAATGAGACATCATCTCACGCGAGACTCGACAAAATGACAGGCGGCACAAGCTCTTCGCGCGATAAAGAATTGGTTTCGAGAAATGAAAATGTAAATTGGGTCAAGTTGCAATGTTACTAGCGAGGTTGAAGTGCGTTAAAGTGAACGCAATCCTGCGTCACCTTCTCTAAATGTGTGAATTACAGCATTTTTCGCAGTCAAATGTATTAAAGAATGACGCCAAAATGATGTTTTGATAAATAGTGCATTTATTATTATTATTATATCAGGCAAAAGATGTCCACTGCTAAACAAAGGCCTCCTTACAGATTTAAATAATTGTCCTCATTTTGGGGGGTATTTATCAAAACTCAACACGCTTGACAGGTGGGTAGATGAGCGCTGGTAGGCTGCTGTTCCACAGGAGGGATGCTGCTGCTCATTCCTCTTGTTTAGTCTCTTACGGCCGAAATTAATAATCAATCTTATCCAAAACATTTTAAAATCTTAAATCTAATGATTTTGGATTTTATCGATGGTTAATTTCGGCCGTTAGTCGTCTTTTACAACATCCGTGGCTATATCCTTAATCCGGAGATCACACAGAACGTTCAAAATAAGTATAACTTATTTGTCAAAATTGTGGGTTCAGTGCTTTCTGCTTAACTAGGTCCAATTATCTCCCAGTATGTACACATACCAAGCTATACAATACCAGTATAAGCTGATCTCGCATTGTATAGGCTTTCCGTATAATGAGAGATGAGCATAAACTAGTTTCATAGCTTGATGTGTAGCCGTGTGTACATGTTTCAAACCTATTAGTTCTAGTAGGAATGTCGGATATTATCATAACAAAACTATGTTATGTGTAGTAGAACAGCCCTTTATTGAAGCGATGAAACGCCATCAATAAAAGGCTACTCACTGCTGAGCCTCTGTTTATCTACTTTCCCCATTTCTAAGGTCATCGTTTCGGCCGGGTAAAGTCCACTGCTGGACACAGGCCTCCCCCAAAGATCACCACAACGTCCGATGTAGATGTGTTGTGGGCTCATTGGAGGGTTTTGCCATAATCGCCACGCTTGGCAGACGGGTTGGCGATCGCAGTTGAGTTGTTAATGTACTCGAAGGACGCTGCTGCCCATCCTTCGGCTAATCCCTTAGTCGACTTTTACGACACCCATGGGAGGAGATGGGGTGGTGGCATTCTGAGCCGGCACCACACGTAATACGTAATAGGTAATCACAATTTATATAACTATATATACACTAGGAGAAATCCTAGAGGGGGCAATGTTTTAAAAAAAAACAAAAAAAAATTTATTTAACTACGTTCTTCCTAATTTTATTAGGCCCTTCCGCCATTGGTACTTTATGTAAATAAATAGACACATACCTCGGTCTTCTCTTTAACTGTAGAATTTTGGTAATAAGCACCGCGCAGGCCAAACATAGCAGTCCGCATAGAATTCCCAATAACATGATGATAGGGTCTCTTATGGGATCCCATCCATCGGCACAGCTTTCAATAACTGCGTCAGCCTTCGCGATGGACTTCACGATTTCTTGGGTGTTATTGCAACTAAAATCAAGTTGTTTTTTGTTAATGTGGTCTGTCTCACTTTTGTTTGAGCAACTAATTAAAATTTCAAATATAAATGCAATTAAAACAACAAATTCGTTATATTAATCAATCTACATTGATATTATCTAGGTATATTTACTTCAAATGTTGTGTTTGTTTTGGATAAGGATTGGATTTTTTGTTAAATAATTAAATATGTAATATTTAGAAACTGAATCGTATTTGACAGACAAACGGATATAAAACTGATAGCAAAAAATATTTTGCATAATAATAATTACTTATTATTTCCGTTCTTGACGATAATGTATTATAATTTGCATATTAAGTAGGTTTGTATGAGGTTAAGGTAGAATGAAACTTGAGATTTAGAAAAAAACACATTTTTTAATTGACCTAGCAAATTTGACCACCTTTGATCTCTGACTTCTTCGCATAAGACTCGAGCCTCCCCCACATATTAAAACCCTAGAATACACACACACCGTTACACCCCTGTTTATAAGTAATAATAATAATTTATATTTATGAAGTTGTCAAATTAAATGTATTTCAAATCACAAAAGACAAAATATATTTAACCTACATCGGTAAGTGTTTAAACAAACAGTTTCTTCAAGTGTTTAGTTTTTAATTCAATGATTGAATCGTCTTACTTTTCTTTTCACTCGGACACGAGACAAATCAAAACATTACAATTACGCTGTGCTACTTACTTGCAAGTTTCATTAATCATTACATTAGTTGGCGCTTCAGTAACAGTGGTGTTGAACACTTTAACTGCTTCACATCTTGAACCCTCATGGTCTCCCACACATTGACAGACTGGTTCGCTGTTCTCATTCAGGGAACAAAACCCGTCGTTTAAACAGTAGCTGTGGCACGCGTTGACCTCACACCTGTCTCCCGAGTAACCAGTATTACAACTGAAAATGTTATTTTTTATTAATATCACATTGTATTTTTGAAGGGAATTTGCAAATAGTCCCCACACTTGGCAGGTGGGTTGGTGAGCGCAGAAACGCTACTGTTCCACAGAACACACACAGTTGGGACACTATTGCCTATTCTTCTGGTTTACAGTCCCTCAGTCGCCTTTTACGACATCGACATCCTGAAAATCACTAGATGTGAGCGGTATATAACCGGTCCTTGTGGAAATCTATGGGGAGGCCTTTCTTCAGCAGTGGACTTCCTTCGGCCGACATGATGATTACTGTCTATTTATTATATTTATAAGAAAAATTACCAAATTTTACCTGCATTTTGGTTTTCCATCGACGTTAAAACTACAGTCCCCTTGAAAACAATAGTTCTGACAGACTGAAATATCGCATCTCTCCCCGGTATAACCTGGTGTGCATTTACAAATGGATTTCCCATTAACTTTGTTACCATGGACGCAAAACAGACCGACATTCGTTGAGACGTTGAAAAAGTTTTCGATCGCAGAATTATTTTGTGACAGACTTGCTAGTGCTCCACACTCGGGGTTGCCCTCAGTTTGCTCTCTTATTTGATAGTTAGCAGCAATGCCGAAAGGAATTTCGTTGTAAAATGTAACGATCTCATTGGGTTCCGCATCTACCGGTGGGTTCTTTGGCAATTTCCAAATGGATTTGTAACCCCAATCCAACCAGTAGATGGAATCTTTTGAGATAGTTAATGCATTTGGTTGATGATAAGTTCCAGCTAATAACGTTGTTCTGTTCTTTCCATTCAAATCTGCGCTTTCGATAGAATAATGTATACCTTCTCTGTCATCAGCCCAGTAGATCTGTTTTGTATGTTGGTCCACAGCCAAACTGACTGGCATATAGATGTTGCTGTCAATCACAATTTCTCTTTCAGAACCATCAAACCGAGCCCTCTCTATAGATGGCTTCGTGACGTTTGTGTTGGTCCAGTAAATATACCTGCAATTTGTAAATTACTATCAATAAATATTTGGCCCAATTTATTTGATGTGCTATAAAACTGTTCTAGCAGTAACATACCCTCTGCAGCTATCTACGGCGATAGCTCTGGGGATTTCATTATCCAACTTCATCAAAAGATTCCCGTAAACATCGTTCTTGGATCCAGGTTTCAATGAAATCCAAAAGATGCTCCTTTCAGTTACGTCAGTCCAGAAAAGCAGACCTTTGACTGGATCGAAGGCAAGACCCTGAATGTTTTCATATGCTCTTCTCCTAACTAGAGATTGGTATTTCTTGGTTGCTAAGTTAAAACTAAATATAGAGGCGTTGTCGCTCTGTTTATCGACAAATAGCAGCATGTTATGGACAGCATCGTAGGCTAATGCTGTTAGGTCTCTGAACTGGACGCCTTCACTGTGTGTTTTTGTTTTGTTGCTATAAAATTCTAATTGGTCTCCTGTGGTCACGGCAATGTCTGTAAAAAGGAAAAAAAAGCAATTAGCCGAATTTATCACAACTGGAGATAACATTACGTATAATCGTTTATTTTCGTGACATTTTGGCTACGTGCTCCCGTTAGAGATAACATATATCTTAATATAATGACGTAGCTATAGACCGTAGCATTTCTAGGATATATTTGATGCTAGTGACGTGGAAAAATAACAGAATAAAAATCTATTATGTAATGTTGTAAATGCAAGTGCCAATTCTCGCATAGTTTGGCAGCGCTGCAGCGGCTATCGCGTGACTAACAAATGCTACGTGATTGCGGAGGTTAGTTACATCTTACATAACGCCATCGTCTAGTTTATGTTCGAGTGCCTTGTGACTGAATAACATAATTGTCTTTTCATAGATTATTGTTGCCTTGGTATCTGCATAAGATATCATCATGACCTCCATAAATATAACTTTGTACAGATGTGCGGTTGGCCAGGTCGCACAGAGACGGGGCCAGTCTGGTCAAGTGACGGGCCGATACCTAAAGGGGGTACGGCCTAATGTCTAACGGACAGACACCGCACCTACAGCCAGTCATAGGATAGCAGATAGAGCACCGCAGCAGCATGGGTAGGGGCAGCAGGCATCCGCCCCTACCCATGGCGGAGAAAGTCCCTGAGGAATTCCCCACGACAAAAATTCGGAACTATCCAATCTTGTCCAAGTATTTAATACCTGCGATAACAAATGGACATTATTTTAACTGAATGTATAATCAAAATAGCCTAGTGAGACTAGGCTACAAATTATTTTTTGAGTCTAGACTTTAACACAAAGCTGTGTGGGTAGATGCTGACAGATGTTTTAATTTTGGCTGTAACTCGATCAGCTGTCTCGTGACTTTCCTGACGTCAAAACCTCACATACGAGATAGGTCTCTTGATTTTATCTTACGTCACATGCTAACAAACCGTATTCACATTGTTTCATTTACCTTTCGTTTTTATTTGATGAATTATCATCATTAGTTATGAGTATGACTTATGATGAAGTATTATCATTTTTAGATAAATTCCGACCTGGAGGATTTCGAAAAGGATTGGAAATTTTTACGTGAATATCTTTATAAACAAAAGATCACCTTGATTCGCAAGTTCAAATTATCGATAAAATTAGTCAAATATTTCACACCAATGTTATTCGACCCACTTTTTAGAATCACCGTGTAACGTTAGGAATTTTAATTAGCTTTGAACTATTTATCGACCTCTAAAGTTCCTATTACTTGAAGTCACGTTAATTTGTAAACAGTCACTATTCTCCTTATCATTTCATGACGTCACGATGGTAGCCAATCTTAATCATGTAGGTTCAAGGTTAAAGGTGAGTAACGAAGACGCCACACTGATAGACTTGTTATAAGTAAACTCCTTGTAGCCAATATCTATGTATGAAACTATTGTGGGTTTAGTAATTGATCTACAGGCTGTGATGAGCCCGAGGGGTGACCGCTTTGCAGTCACCCTCTCCTAAATGTGCCTATAGGCGCGTGGCAGCAGTGGGCGGTTCTAGTGTGATCATACGAGGACCTGGAGCCTCCATTAGGTGCCGAAGATGACCGCTTCAGTGGTTTTAGCCGGTAGGAGTCCGGCATACCCCTTCGCCCATCCCCGGGGCGAAGGTAGTTCATGAAGAATTTCCACTGGGCAACAATAAACAAAAAAAAGAAAAAAGGCTGTGTTAAGAGTGGATGAATGTCGTGGAAAGTTTTGCTTTACTAATAATCTTATTATATTGTTATGAATATGGTGCGTATGATGCCTCCGTGTGGTGTCCGGATTAAAAATATAGAATATAGCACCATCATCATACCAGCCAAAAGATATTCACTGCTGAACAACATAAACGATGTTACATGTCGTGTGTCGTCATTTTGGGGAGAACTTGCCAGCAGATACTCACCACGCTCAGCAAGCGGGTTGGTGAGCGCAGTAAGGTTACTGTTACAAAGAAGCGACTCTGCTGCCCATCCCTCTGGTTTAGTCCCTTAGTCGCCTTTTACGACATCCACGGGTAGAGATGGAGTGGTGCTATATTCTTAATCCGGTCACCACACGGACTCAAGTAAGTACTACTTGTACTAGTAATAATTAGTGATGTAAGGAATGTTAGATTTGTCACATTCGCGAAAGCGATGCGAATATTCATATCCAACATTCGCGAATACGAATGTTGATTTTGAAAAGAAGCGCGCGCAGAATGTCGTACGAGTTTGACATTTCGTGTCAACCATGTTTAAATCGAACATAGCCGCCGTAGCGAGCCCGCCCGAGTTTTAACGAATCTTTTTTGGTTTTCTGTTAAAAGAAATTAGAAACTTAATTATAAAACAGTAGTTATAATCTGCTAAATAAGTACAGCAGTGAGATTTTTTACTCCTAGCTATTATTAATATTATAAGTAAATAAAAAACATAAATTATAACAGTTGTATTATCTTTCCCAAACGATTCAATCAAATATATAATTTCCCTTTTTGTTCGTCAAATGCATTTGCAAAACGTTCGCTTCGTTTCTCACGAGTACGAATGCAAATGGCAAAAAATATGCGAATATTCGTTCGTTACATCACTAGTTATAATATGTATTTACCGACTTCGAAAAGGAGGAGGTTCCCAATTCGATGAGCACCGATTACTCCTTTTGAGCAATTCTTTTTTAATAGGTGCGTAATGCTTTCGAATTGGTCCCATATAAATTTCATTACATTTGATTTAGCAGTTTTTTAACCAGCTTCAATAAACAGGTTTAATTTGACTGCGCTTACCCAGATGAAGTTTTAATAGTTTCGATTCTTAGACTTATTTTTATTGATAGATACGGATACCAAATTGGAAAAAGTTCTTACATTTATTTACTCTAAAAAGAAACTAATAAAACTTTTTAACAAAAAAATACCGACTTCAAAATACGATACGATATTAAAACCACTAAAAATAAATAAAAAACTTTATTTATGAAGTCGGGCGGGGCCAGGTATGCCCCAACCATGGTTCATGCAGACCAACGAGTTATATTTTATACCTGGCCCTGTCCCTGGATGGTTTAGATTCACAATTGGACCCGGTAGGTGGCGTTGCAATCGGGTTTGCATTTTCATATTTTGATGATTACCGTCCTGTTCGAAGCTGGGGCGGGCACCTAGTACTTAATCTTATATATATATAATTCTTCTGTACGTGTGTATGTCACTGAACTCCTCCTAAACGGCTGGACCTATTTTGATGATTTTTCTGTGTGTGTTTGAGGATCCTGGATGGTTTAGATTCACAATTGGACCCGGTAGGTGGCGCTGTAATCGGGTTTGCATATACCTGCGTGTGCGAAGCTTGGGGGAGCAGCTAGTATTATATATAATTGTCTGATAATTCATCGGGTCCTAACCTAAACGGAGGTATATGCTCAAAATTCATGATTTTTATAATAATTCTACTAATTAGGTAATAGAGTTTAATTCAGAAAAAATTGTATATATTAGTATTAAGGTATTCATATAAAGTATTTTTTTATTTAAACTGTGTCGGGCTCTATGTTGTAATCTAACTAACGTTACTATTTGGAGACGCATATTATCCTACAATTTCTGTGAGATATAGGATAGGATGGGATAACGGGACGGTGGAATAGTATAGGACAAACGATTCCATTACAACATAATCTCCCAAATCTCTCAATCCATTAATAACGAAGCCTCTTATAATCGTTTGTCTCTTGCAATGAATAATAAGATGTTATGCCGACGATTTCATTGGAAATTGCTGAAGACAAGTAACAATACAAGTGTAAACAACACGTTCGATGCCACACTATGCGTAGGCGCATACTTAGCTCAAATGACGTCATCGGGACTGCCACAAAATATTAAATATTTATTATTTCGTCGAATCACTTTACCAGAACAGCTTACCTCATACTGATAGGTCTCAGTTGATTGTGCAATGTTTAACAGCATGTAGCATTAAATACCTTCGTAGCGTACCTAATATTAGGGCACGCCGCGATAGCGGCGGTAAGACCGGTAATGGAGGAATGGCTGGAGAGGCGGCATGGCGCCCTCACCTACCGGATGACGCAGGTACTCTCGAACCATGGGTGTTTCGGGAAGTACCTGTGTCGAATAGGCAGAGAAGAGACGCCTGGTTGTCATCACTGCGGAGACTGCCCGGAGGACACGGCGCAGCACACGTTGGAGGAGTGCCCAGCTTGGGCAGCGCAGCGCCGCGACCTCGTCGTGGCGGTCGAAGGGGGTGACCTCTCGCTTCCGGCCGTGGTTCGGTCCATCGTCCGGAGCGAGAGCGCGTGGGATGCCGTCGCCTCCTTTTGCGAGGAAGTGATGCAAGCAAAGGAGGCGGCAGAGCGGGTACGGAGGGATATCTCCGATCCCCTCCGCAGAAGACACATCGGGCGTCGGCGCCGGGGTGGGGCGCTGGACGATCTCCGGCCACCACGAGGAGCGGCCTGCGGGCGACGAACCAGGGGCGGTCCATCGCCCGAATAGAAACAGGCCCGAGATGGCGGCGCGTAAATACACATACATAAATCATTCTTACAGCGGTACAGAGTCGGCCATTGTGTCAGTGTAGTGTAGCGTAAATATATTTTATATATTAACTTTAAGACTTTTCAATATTAGTGTATAATCAACGTGTAAGACGGGTTGCATCACAGATGTCGAATGATTATTCTTTAGCAGAACTAAATTATTTGCTGTGATTGCATGAATCTGCTTTGAATCGATTTAACAGTGTGTAAGCTATGTAAGAAGTAACAATAAAATAAAATTTTCTGATTAAGACTATATCGTAAAACCTAACATCCTAAGTGAAAACGAATACGTTGATGCAGTGCACAGTTGGCGTAGTGGCTAAGCGATTAACTTTCTGCGCTACGTGTAGCGGGTTCGATCTCCGCACGGAATAAATATTTGTATGATTTACAGAAAGATGTTTCAGGGAGTTGTGAGATGTGTCTATATGTACTGCCCACGTTGATGTATATAATGATTTGAACTTTTTAATTACTATTGTAAATTTTATATTATCTGCAGTATCTCCTTAAATTAGACGGCACGGTTGGTGCAGTGGCTGATACAGTCGGCTGCTGCGCTCCGGGTCGTGGGTTCGATTCCCACACGGAACAAATATTTGTATGACCTGCAGGTAGTTGTTCCGGGTCTTTTTTTTTTTTTTTTTTTTAACGTGGGGAAATCCTCTTGGACTTCCTCCGCCTTGGGAAGGGCGGAGGGGCATGCCGGGATCAAACCGGCTAAAACCCCACGGTGTCCTTCTTCTTACCTCTAGCCGGGGGTGAGTTGTACGCTTTTCTGCATTGGACCGCTCCCCCGGCAGGTATCGGCCCGTCAGTGATTGACGGGCCCCTTCTGTGTGCGGCCTTATTGGCCGCACCTATCCTTCAGAGAGGCGCGCGCGGATCACGCGCGCCGCCATCTCGGGCCTGTTTCTGTTCGGGCGACGGACCGCCCCTGGTTCGTCGCCCGCAGGCCGCTCCTCATGGTGGCCGGAGATCGTCCAGCGCCCCACCCTGGCGCCGACGCCCGGTGTGTCTTCTGCGGAGGGGATCGGAGATATCCCTCCGTACCCGCTCTGCCGCCTCCTTTGCTTGCATCACTTCTTCGCAAAAGGAGGCGACGGCATCCCACGCGCTCTCGCTCCGGACGATGGACCGAACCACGGCCGGAAGCGAGAGGTCACCCCCTTCGACCGCCACTACGAGGTCACGGCGAGTTGTTCCGGGTCTGGGTCTATTGTATGTGGAATTCATGTCTGTAAACGCACCCACGACACAGGAGAAATCCTAGTGTGGGGCAACGTTTATTAATATAAAAAAAAATATATATATATATAGTTAAGTGCTACCGTGGCGAACGGTTGTGATGTCATCAATTACAGATGGCAATATTAAGATGTTTTAAAGTGATGTCATTGTGGCAATATACAAATATTCATGTATGTTGTGTGTCTGGAGAAAATGACAGCAGCCCAAAATGAAGTATAACAAATTTAATTTAAAAATGCAAGCCATCGGATACATTACTTTTTAATTATATGATGGAGTTGTGGACTTTATATTGACTATTCAGATCCTGACAGTGCTTATTGGTGGTGAGACTAAACATAATTACCGTATAAAATGATAAATACATGTCTTTAATTGTTTACGATAGGTCTTTGAACTCATTATGTAATATTAAATCACTTGTAATCGAACTACAGTTAATAACATGACAAAAGAAAGTATGTCAAACATAATCATCCATAATAGTGGGCTATCTTGTCGACGATATTCTCAATACAATCGATTACGGAAGCGATCAGTTGCCTGAATGATATATACCGAGAAATATTTGTGCTCGTAAACTAAACTGAGCGATAAGTCCTTCACTAATTAAAAGAAAAGGTAATAATTTATGTGATAAATAACACAACACAACAACTTTTAAAGAACATATTATTATTTATTTCCCGTGTATCACAATGTGATGTCATCAAACGTAACATTTACACTTAACGGTGGTAACACATACTCCGTGTGGTGTCTGGATTCATCATTTCAGCCAAAAATCATCCACTGCTGGACCGAAGCCGCCCCCAAAGATTGCCACAACGACCGGTATGGGTTGGTGTTGTGTGCTCATTGGGGGTTTATTGCCATTATCGCCACGCTTGGCAGACGGGTTGGCGATCGCAGTTGAATTATAAATGTACTCGAAGGATGCTGCTGCCCATCCTCCGGCTAATCCCATAGTCACCTTTTACGACACCCACGGGATGAGATGGGGTGGTGGTATTCTTGGCCGGCACCACACGGAAAAGTGGCTGGATTAAAAATATACAAATAGCACTACTCCATCCGTCCATCCCGTGGATGTTGTAAAAGGCGACTACGGGGCTCTAAACACGAGGGATGGGCAGCAGCGTCGTTGCTGTGGAACAATAGCAATACTGCGCTCACCAACCCGCCTGCCAAGCGTAAGAACTGGCAAATTCCAGAACAAATTCCAAACTATGGAGGCATTTATTCAGTAGTGGGCATCCTTCCGCTTATAATTTGCAAAGAACTAGTCAATAGGTACAATTAATGCATTATTTGGGCTACCAGACGTATCAAATAATGTTGTTATCGATAAATTTGACTTCGTTCGATCATCAATTCCGATATCCGTGTATTATAAAATAAAAATAAACAATAATATTTAGAAGCACTATCCACATTAAAGCCTAATGTGTTTTCGTCAAACACCATTTTTTATGGGAGATTCCACCGCCCACGGAACAACAGAATTACAGATGCAGTGACATATTTTTATAATTTATTTTAAAGATTGCCCGATGCTGTCCACGGTGAGATGGGCTTTACATGAAAAGCAAACGAAGGATAATACTCATAACAAGCAAATACCTCTAAAACAAACAGGTAGTATGTAAATCCTGTGACTTAATTGACTTGACTATTACGATATTATACAATATCATAGATAAAGTTAAACAATAACACAGTTTAATAATCTATCATGATTTTCCGACCGTATTTCAATTTCCTTAAAAATTATCCATGTTATGGTATAAATGCGAATTTAAAAAAATATTGCGTTCCGTAACTACGAGATCGAATCAGAAATTAAGAGATCCTTAGAAGAACTAAAGTTGCCGACATAGCTGAAAGTATTTGTAAGCTGAAGTGTCAATGGGCGGGGTACATAGCTCGTAGAACTGATGGCTGTTGGGGCAGAAAGGTTGTCGAGTGGAGACCAACCATCGGAAAACGTAGAGTGGGACGGCCTCCAACAAGATGGACCGACGACCTGTTGAAGCTAGCTGTGAGTCGTTTGATGCGGGCGGCATGTAGCCGATCGTTGTGGAAATCTTTGCGGGAAGCCTTGCTTCAGCAGTGTCCTTTGGCTGATATCAGCAATTATCATATCATATGATGATGATGATAATAATTGACCACCATTCAATAGATTATATTTCATAAAGTAAGTTAGTTTTTTTCATAAATGATAATGATCTTTGTTGAACAAGTAGGTTTTAAGAAACTATGTATAGTTTTCTACCGACTTCCTCTTAGAAAAAATGCCAAATCAACACGAGGGTTTCCGTTTTAAATATAAGACATATTTATTGGTACCTATAATATTATTTGAAGAAAATGTAGAGTAA
The DNA here is from genome assembly GCA_947459985.1 of Diloba caeruleocephala. Lineage (NCBI taxonomy): Eukaryota > Metazoa > Arthropoda > Insecta > Lepidoptera > Noctuidae > Diloba > Diloba caeruleocephala. The sequence goes on from OX381614.1 coordinate 6,978,391, forward strand.
CTTCCAGGATGGTATTTTGACGATGGTCCATAGAGGTATTGTGTTGGTCTTTCCGGACTGTATAAATCAGCCAGCGTGTAGTTAACTTCATTATGGGAAACTCAACGACTACAGAACATACAAATAAAGGACGTACAACACTACCATTAGCAGCTCATTTTTGTAGGACATGAACAAAGTAACGAGACTAGATTGCCAAAACGACAGTCAAAAGTTTCCGATACTTTCACGTCTACCGTGCAATGTGTGTGTAGTGGAATGGTAGACGCTTCCTAACTTGAGCTGTTGAGCTTGATCTGTTTTTTGTGTTAGGATCACAATTAACACAAAAACAGACAAATTCTCAAAACTCAAGATTTGGATTACATTGATTATTAATTTCGGATTATTAATAAATAAGGAGTTAGTATAAGATTTAATAATTAAATATAATACAACGAGGAAGAATTTACTAGGTACTTACCTACCTTATTATCCTAAAACTATGTTAATTGTTTCCTATCGTGCGTAATTCCAATCAATAAATATTTAATTAATTAATATCACTATACCGGTTTTTTCGTAGCAGGTATAAAGATAATAAAGTAATGCGTAGTGGTAAATTACACTGGGTTTCAAGATACAGGACTCGTATCCGTTTCTTGTACATAATATTAACTTGCCAGGGCTGCTAAATTGCATTTTAGAAGCGTGTGTACAGATTGTTCAGATAAGAGTTTGTTGGATAACTCGTTAACTCATCACCCGGCCGCTTCCCTGGGCAATTACGCGTGTTTTGATTATTAATATTAAAGGTATCCTTTTTATTTTATAGGTCCCCAGTGGAAATTCATCATTAACTTCCTTCGCCCCGGGGAAGGGCGAAGGGGCATGCCGACCTCCTATCTGCTAAAACCACTGGAGAGATAATCTTCGGCGCCGTAGAGGGACTCCAGGTCCTCGTAAGATCAAACTAGAGCCGCCCATGATGCTACGCATTTAGGTACACCTCGAAGAGGATGACTGTAAAGCGGTCACCCCCTCTAGCATATGGAAGGTGACTGTAAAAAGGTCGCCCCCAGGCACTTCTCGGGGAGGATTATCCCCCAAAGCCTCGCTGTGCGCTGTGCTGCGCACACGACGGCACGTGTCCACGTGGGCGCCACCGTCTTCCCACTTAAGGTATCCTATTTCTTATTTGGTTTCATAATCTACTGCTCTGCAAATTTCAGTTAAATCCGTTCAGTCATTCATTAGAACGTTATGGAGCGTCAATCTAATCTTTTGTCGGATATATCAGATGTCGCCGAACGCGCCTGGATCGTTTTGGATCTTTTGCGCTGACCCTAGCTAAACTCCGTTGCTGCCACATCGCAGAGTTCTTGCAGGTGCCCTGCGAATATGCCAGAATGGAACTGCGCGTAATCATCTGGTACAGGATAAGCTGTACCCAAGTGATCCGCACTACGCCTAGCAATAGCTCCGCAGTGTCACACAATATGTGTAACATCGACTCTTTTTCACCCCTACAGAATCTGCATGTATCCATCGCGCTCAGTTTCATTCTGTGGAAGTGCTCTTTGGTACCGAAGCGTCAAATATTCAAGCATATAAATTTTCTCATTTATAAGTTTTTTAACCTGTCACGGTCATTACACACCATTTTATATATGGTACCTAACAGTAGCAAACGTCATCGAAGCAGGCCAAGATGGCGGGATGAAGTGAACTAGTACGTAAAGGATTAGCTCCAATGCTCCAAACAGCCGCAGACAGGGGTAAATGAAGAGAGAAAAGGAAGGCCGTTGTCCTGCAGTGGGATACTGGGACTGGGCTAGTAATAATAATGTGTAACTCATTGTAAACTTAAAAATGCAGTTCACACTGTTTCACATTAATATTTATAACGCAATAACTTTGTGTTAAAGCTACTTGATACTTTTTTTTACAAACGTTGCATATAATAAACCCCGCAAACAAAACTACACGAACATGAACCGATTAGATAGCATATTGTTTTCAAATCAGTACAATCATGAGTGATTTAACAGCCCTGGTTACGAGAAACAATTGTTATGATAAATTATTCAATGCGACGCGGAACTGGTCAATAAAAATATTCCGCATCAATCACGCTTGTGTACTTCGAAGACGGAGAGTTGAACAACCGGACGTGGACAAGTATATGTATAAGTATGTTATAATGGAAAACCGATTTAATACAGGCTCTTGAACATGTCCGGATCCGGATTAAGAATATAACTCCACTCCATCTCGTCCCATGGATGTCGTAAAAGGCGACTAAGGGACTCTACACCAGAGTGATGGCCAGCAGCCTTACTGCACTCACCAACACGCCTGCTAAGATTTCCCCCAAAATTACGACACAATGGTGGAGATCAATGGGCTATGGCTTTTGTTCAGCAGTGGACGTCCTTTCACTGATAGGATAATGACAACATGTTTCACTACAAAACGCTGGCAGTATAAAAAAATGTTAGGAAAGCATTCTTTATTTAGCGTCGTTTCGACACTTGTGCTACCTGTATGGGACGATTTTCAAACAAATTTAGATTGACACCAAATCCGCTCCACCTCGTCGCCTGTCCCAGAAGCGCCACCATAGGCCAAAGGCTAAAACGGCTGTTTTACGGATTGACTACTTACATTAGTTGGCTGAAGTAGACTTGATGAAACATACGAGAGATTAATAAATGGGCTAAAATAACTGGGCTATAATAATTACGAAATGTGCGTAACCGTGTGGTGCTGGCCAAAATACCACCATCCCGTCTCTTCTCGTGGATGTCGTAAAAGGCGATTATGGGATTAGCTGGAGGATTGACTTCCTTCGAATACATTTACAACTCAACTTCGATCGCCAAACCAATCTGCCAACCGTGCCATTTATGTATGGCAAAAACTCCCCAATGAGCACATCACATAAATCCAGATCGGTCATTGTGGCGATCTTTGTGGTAGCCATGTGTGCGGCAGTGGGCGTTTTCGGCGAATAGAGAACTGCCGTTCAAATAATAGGCGAAACAGAAATTGTTTCCGGAAACGTAGTGAATGCTGACTGGAGAAGTTATTTCAAGAAGTTCAGCAACATGTTTCCGGTCGTTAATAAACCATACTGCGATCCAAAATAGGGTCGCCAAATCGGAAAACCGAGAAATCTGGTCAACATTTTTAAATATCCGGATATTGCCGTTGTTTGCTGGCATAATAATGTTTTTGAATAAAAATTTACTCGTTATTGTGAAAATCTGCAACTTACTTGTAAAGACTAAACAATATACTATAATTAAGAATTTTGATTTAAAAAACGCTTACTTAACGAACTTGATCCTTGAAGAGTGATTGAGAAAAGGCTTCAAATTTATATATTGTAAATATATTTTTTTCTGAAAATTACGCGAATAGCATCCTTTGAATTGAAACTATATACTTACGTAAAGCATCCATATGTTCCACTATACAAAGGTGTTGCTTAATTGTGTATCACATGTATGATTTTTTCAGGTATTATTATGAAAAAATGTGAGTATATAGGGTAGAACAACAAAATATTGTTTTATTTCATATATTTGTGTATTAATAATATAATCATTGTATGTACTAGGGCTGCACGTTGCACGTACCTACAGATGCTGTACGTAAGTATATAGGATGAATTAATTAAACGCGATATATTTCCGTAAGCTATTTCAATTCAATTGTACTTATAAATTTACAATAGCTGTTTGTCGAGGTATTTTGTATATTTTTACGAGTCTGGATATCGCATGGAATTTCGAGAAAAACCACACGAATCCCATCATCTGGCAACGCCAATCCGAAATCTGTTGCAGAACTGTTGCAAAATGTGGTGATTACAGGAATCGCTTACAACCATCCATTCCATCGTAGGTCGTTTAAAAAGTTTGTCCTCCGCAATGGATGTTGTGGTGAAATGGAAAATGAAATAAAAGTTATTGACAACGATAAGACACTTCTTATTTTCCAGAATGTAAACAAGCCGTGTGTTTGTCAACAATCTTTGAATACTTCAGCAGTTATTTTCCTCCGTTAACTTGTAACATTTGCGATAAGATAAGCGGTCGATTTGCTGTTCCTTCAGTTTCACTAACTGAATATTATGGATGACATGAAGGTTCGATATAAATGGATAACAATAATGGCCTAAAACCACTGTATTTAATAAATATGCAAGTTAAAACACCAAATAGATATTCGAGAAAGTCTGAATGTTGCTGTAAGCTGTAGTCAGCTGTAGTCTGTCAAGTCAGTGCAAAGTCACTTTCTAGTAGTGTTAATGTAAATTGAAAGCATTGCGAGGACTTCGTCTACAGTTCATAAATTACCTGTTATAGCTTCACATCACGCCAGATAACAAGACCATCTAAGGAGTAAATAATCACCAATCATATGTACGCAACCATGTAATAAATATACATATGACCGGATGGCATGTTTGGCGCAGTGATTAAGCGATTGGCTCCTTGCGCTTCGTGTCGCGTGTTCGATTCCAGCACAGACCAAATATTTGTATGATCTGCAGATAGTTGTTTCAGGTCTGGGTCGTGTTTGAGCATGTGAGATATTTATGTCTGTAAACTGCACTTGAGAAATCAATCATATCAAAAATACATGAGAAATCCTATTTGGGCATCGTTTCTTCAAAACTATTTTTATATAAAACACTTTTTTTATTAAATGCGAAGCTTAGTAAGACGTGTCTCGGTCAGGGTTGTATCAAGTTAATATCTTCATTTAAATTTCAAATATAAAATCGTCTCAATGAAAATAAAAATAAACTACCGTAAAAAACAATTCAATGTCGTGTGTTCAGTGAATTTGGTTCGAGTGCCAAGAAAAACGTGACACATAAATAACGGTTTTTACTTCGTCTGGATTATCATTAACGGAAAAAGGTGCATACGATGCTGAAATAATTTAGCCTTGAATACATCAATCGTCAATGACCAATGCTACATGTTAAGCCTTGGCTCCATAAATAACATATTATATAACTTTACACCTTTTTTTATTGGTCTCCAGTAGGAATTCATCATAATTTCTTTCACCCCGGGGAAGGGCGAAGGGGCATGCTGGACTCCTACCGGCTAAAACCTCTGGAGCGGTCATCTTCGGCACTGAAAGGGAGCTCCAGGTCCTCGTAAGATTACACTAGAGTAACTTTACACCTGTATTTTGTTTGGTGTCCGGATTAAGAATAAATAACTAATCCATCTCCTCCCGTATATGTCGTAAAAGGCGACTAACGGCCGAAATTAATAATCAATAAACCAAAATCTTAAGATTTGAGACTTTGAAATTCATCCGTTGTGTTACGATCACATTTTACACAAAAACAGACATGTCCGTAATCCGAAATCCAAAGATTTTGGATTAGATCAATTATTAATTTAGGGCGTTAGGGAGTCTAAACCAGAGAAATGGGCAGAGGCGTAGCTTCTATGAAAAAGTAGCCATTCTGCACTCACCAACCCGCCTGCCAAGCGTGGTGAGTACTGGCAAATTCCCCCCAATATGATGACACAATTGTGGAAATCTATGGGGGAGGCTTTTGTTCAGCAGTGGACGTTGCATGGCCGATATGATGAAGGGTAATTATATTTAAATTGGGATTCGAGATATTTTAGTCAGACTCATGCGAAACACTAGCATTTATTAGAGATCACGCCTTTTTTTTATATAGTCCGTATCGATGCCAGCAGAAAAGTGTAGTCATTATGAAAGTATGCAATTTTATCGTCACTATCAATTATTCTGAAAAGTAGGTTAGATTACGTTTGCAAAACAAGATAATCCATTGAATGCATAGTCCAATAACGTGAAACATTACAACTGGGTAGGTGCGGTTGCTATTTCACAATTTTATTTGCGTCCCCACATTTTATTGAATTTATTAATTAAAAATACCTTTATTTATCTATGTGCATAAACAGTTTTTGCGTGGGAGAGCCTAGATTAAGTCATCGGTTGACTAGAGCTCGTAAATGGGCCGACTTGACCGGGGTGGTACTACGCCGGCACAGAATACCTGGTATACTATACTCTACCCTGCACTAGTATAATACACTATACATTCCTTTCATTATTATTTGGTAGTGAGATATAATAAGCCCTTTTACAGGTAGTGAAAAGAAAGAAAGAAAGAAACTATTTATTTTTGCACCACAACGACGCACAACACACATTAACAGCAACACAAAAACAAAAATCACATGAAAATTCGACTTAAGACAATAAAAAATGCTTAACTCTACACATTATGACTATGAATTTAATAACTAAACCTAAACCTTCACATTTTATACACGTGCTGGCAACACTGATAGTGCAGTTTGTTAGTGCCGTGGGTAAGTAACTAACTACCGTCTTTACTGTACTTTATTCCAAAATATTCGTACTTTCGGGAGACAATCAGGTACGATCGAGTTTATTAAAATTAAGTATATATAATAGAAATAAAATTATAATTTTGTAGGATCCTATATAAAAACATTACATTTAAAATGCTTTACAGTTACTTGCAGTAACGTCATTTAAAAATAATCTGTTGTCATAAATACTTACTTATATCATTTGCGTCGGTTTGTGTAATTTTACGCACTTATATAGATTGTTGTACAACCTACTGGAAGTTCAAACTTTTTGATTATATATAAAAATATCGCAAAAGTGAGGTAACATGTACCGCCGCACGTCTACCAATCCATCAATCAGTTGAGGCTCTGATAAGATGGATTATAAACAGGAAATGATTGATTAAACTAAATGTTACCAAACATATAATTAAAATTTCGATACTAAAACAAACCCGTGTAAGTTTTGTGACAAGTTTTTAATGCCGCCTGATAAAATCCTTGACTCGTGTCACGTGAAAAAATCGATAGACAACGCATCCATTACGAGATTAATTTTACTCAAACTTTGCACTTACAAAAGAAATGCAGGCGTGTAAATGTAGAACGAGATGAGAGAGATGGTTTTCGAATAATAACACCTAGATAGATAGTCGACAGTGGCACATGATATTTTTTGGCTTCTCGCATATACTTCTGGGAAGTGTGGTTGCTTAACCGGTCGTTTATGGCGAAGCCAAGAGACGCCTGCAGCCAGGCTTAAAATTAATATTAAAATAAAAGCAACTTGCGCTAAGGGCGCCCCCTGCGGGAACGGAGCTCGGCTTAAAGCGTTGATGGGGATAACAAGCTATTGTTTAAGGGACAGCTGGATCGGTATTATTTAAAATGTATTTACTGGACATTTAAAACTACAGGCTCGGCACGGGCCGCGGCGTGAGCAAGAGACGGGGGAGAGATGTAGTAACTTGAACAGAAAGGTGACGCGGCGATAGGCCTCCGCGACGTCGGTGAGGCGGACATCCTCTGCGGCGAGGGCGGTAAAACGGTCGGGTGGTAAGTGAATGAAACAACGCGAGTCTCTTTATGTGATCTAACGTGATTTTATCGACGGGGTCGACCAAATGTTACATGCGCTCCAAGAGTAAGAACCAAAACTCCCCCAATTGCCTAAATATTAAATACGATGTTTTATGATGAAAGTTTAATTAGTAAAAGTCGTGGAGGTGCCCTTAAGTCATGAGGAAATGCATAATTAATTTGATTATGCATACGGTCATGTTTGACCCTCAGATAGTCACCTCGGACGACGTACGCAGGTGTCTTCAAATATACTGTCCCACCGTTTAGTCCCGCTCGGATCTTAATGAACACCTGTACAAGCAATATTCCTAGAGTTGCAATAATATTTAGAATTTGATTAATAGTGCAGCTCCTTGTCGTTTATCCGCGGTCAATAGGCATTAATAGATCCGATTTAAACCGGATATTCAAACTACGCTAAATATTTATCTCGTAAACAACTTCTCGAATGACAAGTTTTTGTCGCAATCTACGGCATGTAACCTACCCATTTTTCGCCACAAAAACTATATTTGTATAGTATAAATTATATTATTATTTTTATCGTAAACTGTTTTATTTTATTACATATTTATTTATTATAGATTTCCAATACGGCTGAATCCGAGTGGGGCGGTCTCCGCTCGAGTAACCCTTTTGCCTTTCCATAGTAGCTACGTATTACATATTGCTCTTATGGTAATACACTGTAAGTCTCGAGGTAATGTCTCTACGTTCGCAATGTTTTAGATAACCACAATAGATTTGGTTCACAATTTAAATCTAGTAGACCAGTTCTACCTTAATACCCACGGTGTCCTTCCACTTACCTCTGGCTGCGGGTGATTCGCATATTGCCTCCCGATTAGAGCTTAAGTAAATTACTACAATAGACTTAATTAAGATAAAACGTCAACTATAACAAAAATATGCCTCTTATCAAACTTTATTGTTACGCAATTGCAATCTACTGAAACGCGTCCGTAACCTAATTAATTTTCAGCCTAATTAGTCTAAGGAAGAACACCATAATCAGTAATCACCTATCAGGGGAGACCTATTGTTTCCCGTTCCAGTCGGCCATGGCGTACGTGACTTGCCCCATGTACACAGTTTGGCTTCATCTTTCAAGCTTTTGTTGTCGATAAGTAGGTATTCAATTACGCTGGGTCAACGATGCGCGGGCGACAATCACTGCTCAACGCTTACCTACTTCGTCAAATTGGCTGCGATGTTTGTACCGACTAGTTTTGGTTGTGTGGTTGTCCAAGTGGATACATATACCCAAGGATATACCTATATAAAGCTCATTTGTCACGATGTTTATAAAAAAGAAAACAAAATACTATTTTTTATTTAGAATATCGATTTACGTTACGTATTTATTTATTTATGAAACGAATGAAAGATCCTTCCCATATTTAATAGATCGCCTCAGTGAAAGAGACAAGAAAATCGGCCGTGTAGTTAATCATGCACATTAAAACCTACGGGGAAACAGAGAACCTTTCTTTGCCGAAGTCGGTTAACAACTTTGCCGAACTTTGTTGAAGAAAAGGCGGGTTGGCCGCCTGCCCGTCGCCGCGTGGTGACTATCGGCCGAAATTAATGATCAGTCTTATCCAAAATCTTCAGATTTAAGATTTTGAAATTCATTCGTTGTTGTGTTACGACCACCTTTAACAAAAAACAGACATATCTGTAATCTGAAATCCAAAGAGTTTCGATTAGATTGATTATTAATTTCGGCTGTATGGCGATATCACCGCTCATTACAGTTAGTGATCGTTGGGAGGCCCAAGCAGGTGTAGGCAGGTGCCGGGAAAACCGGAAGAGGTGGGGGCTTCTCTGGGGATGACAGTGTGTGACTGCAGAGCCATACAAATGGGGCACCTGCGCTTGTGCTTTTACTGTCCTGTCTCCTGTAACGAGGGGCACCTAATAAAAGCCAACAAAGCCTTCGAGCTGGCCATGTTTTGTGCCAAAGAAATATATTTAGAAGAGTTCTAGCCATCGAAATGAAAAGGACAACAAGATTATATCTAAAAACCACCGATAAATAATAATCGCATATCGTCGGTATACATATTCCGGGATTTCAATTAACATTGTCGTATTTCCGCCTCTTGCTAATTGACCATATTTATGACCTTCTAATTAAAATACCTACACCAACATATTTTATATTATGTATAATAATAATAATATATTATATGTATGTGCCAACCCGCACAAGGCCAGCGTAGAGGACTAAGGCCTAACTGTCTAAGCCGAACCATTCTCATCGTGAGAAAGGGCTATGTTGGCCAATGGTTGGGACAGACACTGATTAGTATGAGTGAAATTTAAGAGATTTTTTTTTTTTTTTAAATTGAGTTAAATGATGAATTTAAAATTATTAAAACAAAAGCATATCCCACTATATTAACTATAAAACAATAAAAATGTAGTACCGAATGTTATCAGTAAAACAATTTCGCTGTGACCTCTTCATGACCTAGTATAAACTATTACGTAAAAGAAGTTATACATAATATAATGTATACAAAGACAATGATTACGCTAAATAAACAGTGTAAGCCAGGTCACGCAACTAAAACTTAGGAATACATGGCAGTTTCGTATATTTCGTGTGCCAGTACTGCTCTCAGAATCAATGGATTCATAAAATCATTTATGGATTGCGTTTTATGGCATTAACAGTAGTCTTTGAGATTAATTAATTGGAAAATATTGCACATCATATTCTATTCTATTGTGGCTCTCACGGGCTCAGCATCAGCCGAATGCACTTCGACGCTATTGGATTCATTGTGCTGCCCAAAACCCTGCACTACTCTTCCGCTGGCAAATCAAGAAGTCCCTGTAGGTACTTCGTAATCATACCTGCCTGGAGCCGTGCAAAATCATCAGGCAGTGGATAAGCTATTCCTAGATGTTTTGCCAGATGACGTCCTAGAGCGTCGCAGCTGCACAAAATGTGCTGCATTGACTCTTGATTGTCCATACAGAATCTGTATGTATTCGTTGTGCTAAGCTTCATTCTATGGAGGTGCTCCTTGGTGCCAAAGTGTCCTGTCATTGCGCCTATATAGTGCCTTAAATGGGTTTTGGTTAGATTTAATAATCTCTTAAACCCGTCTAGTCGTTTGCCTCCATTCTCTGACATGCTCTTTATCAGCAAATGCATGTAATGCCTGTTGGTAGGTACATCATAAAGACGGGGATGATGAGGACGAGGGTAGCACAGGGCACAGCCATGTGGAAAAATTTACCTAAATTAAAAAAATAGGCCTAAATCGACTGGCTTTCCCTAAGGCAAAAAGGCCCAAGTCGAGGGACAAACTTAACAAATCCAAAGCTTTTTATATGCTTCAGATTTTATTCAATGCATGTACCTAGCCTGCTTCATATATAATCCGTTTTCCCCATATTTATATTATTTTTAATATAGTTAAATACGGACAAAAGTTATTTCAGGATTATTAGGTAATAAGATAATACTGCAACTAAGGAACGACGGAATTTCCATGTTTGTTTAGAATTATCCATAAAATGTTATGCACCATCTGGATAAACTAGTGTAGGCTGTAGCCGACCGCAATATGGCTGTGCTGACGACAATTATGTGATTTATATTTTCTACTTATTATCAAACCCCTTTTTTATACGATGACATAATTTCCACATGGACAACCACCCAAACAACTATCTCCATTATCTATAAAATGAAATAAAAATTGCCTTTATTTGCTACTACAGTGAAACTTTACATGAGAGCTACATTAAAATAATATTCTTTATAATAATAATATGTAATGTTATAATAACATATGTATGTCTGTATATATATATATATATATTAGTGCATGTTAGTAGTAGTCGCCTCTGCGGCGTAGGCCTCTTCTAAACCTTTCCATACATCTCTTTCCCGTGCCTTTCGCATCCAATGGGATCCACATCTGTGACTGAAAATATCTCTCCATCTTTTACACGGTCTCCCTTTACTCCCTCCATTATCTATACTAATATAATAATGCTGAAGAGTTTGTTTGTTTGAACGCGTTAATCTCTCTACTAGTCGGATTTGAAAAAAACCTTTTTGCATTTGTTAGCCCAATTCTTGAGGAAGGTTATAGGCTATTTAACTGATGTTAAATAGCGTGATCGCTACGACCCATAGGAGCCGGGCAAAAAGAAAAAAGTCAGATAGAACGCTAAGTGAAAACGAAGTATAACGCGGGCGGGCGATGCGACGCGATGTGTCAAGGGCCGAAAGAGCCGAGCCGAACTTTGCATATCTATGTCAACTGTCTTTACCAAGTACAATTATTTTAAACAATCCGATTTCTTTTAAATTAAACGGCGAGAGAAACCGCGGGGCACAGCTAGTTCTACTAATAAATTGCCTATCTTGGAAGAATTCGTGCGATACATCTGCATCTGCAATCAACCCAATTTCTTTTTAATTGTTGTCTATTGGAAATTCTACATCTACTTCCTTTGCCCCAGGGAAGTGCGAAGTAGTATGCCGGACTCCTAGCGGTTAAAACCACTGGAGCGGTCGGCGGGTGCCACGCCTTTAGGCACATCAAATAGGGGATGACTGTAAAGCGGTCATCCTCCCCAAGCGGAGGGAAGGCGACTGTAAAGAAGTCACCCCCCAGGCACTTCTCGGGGAAGATTGTGAAGGATCCTCCCAAGCCTCGCTGTGCGTTGTGCTGCGCACACGGCGGCACGTGACCACGTGCGCGCCACCGTCTTCCCGGGGGTGTCCCCAATCTGTGCGCCCGCGACTCCCGGGATCTGCAATTAACCTAGTGGTGACTTCCCTTGGCGCGTGATTTCAGGCGCTGCGCCGAGCCAGCTCGTGTCAACACTATAATCAGCATGCGATCTGAAGCGGCGCGACCTGTGAGACCTCGTGCTGGCCCGCATTGAGGCGCGGCCAGTGATATACGTGGGTGGTTTCAACTCGATACATGCGCATTAAGATTAAGTAATTACAATTACTTATCCAACTAGTTCGATTACACTCGACATTGAACGACCTTAGGTGCACAATATAGATTGGGGAGTCTGCGTGCTCACACCGAGTGACCCCCGGGAAGACGGCGCGCACGTGGTCACTTGCCGCCGTGAGCGCAGCACAGCGCAAAGCGAGGCTTGGGGGGATCCTTTACAATCCTCCCCGAGAAGTGCCTGAGGGGCGACCTTTTTACAGTCGCCTTCCCTCCGCCAGAGGGGGTGACCGCTTTACAGTCAGCACCAATGGGCGGCTCTAGTGTGATCTTACGAGGACCTGGAGCCCCCTTCGGTGCCGAAGATGACCGCTCCAGTGGTTTTAGCCGGTAGGAGTCCGGCATACCCCTTCGCCTTTCCCCGGGGTGAAGGAAGTTCTATGTAGAATTTCCACTGGATATCAATAAAATAAAAAAAAAGGTGTACAATATAAACGTGAGGTAAGATGGTTTTAGCTGTCTGTGGTAAGTGGGATTAGTTGAAGGATGGGCAGCAGCGTCCTACGAGTACAGTTATAACACAACTGCGATCGCCAACCCGTCTGCCAAGCGTGGCGATTATGGCAACACCCCCCAATGAGCACTCAACACAAACCCATACCGGTCGTTGTGGCAATCACCACTCCGGTGGTTATAGCCGGTAGCCGGTTATACCCCTCCGCCCTTTCCCGGGGCGGAGGAAGAACATGACGTATTTCCACCAGATCAACATTTTTTTAAAGGTTCTTCTTACTGTTGCACATTAGCTAGACCATAGTATAAGTAACTAAAATTATTGCTGAAGCACATGACTTTGCAACTTGACAATGTACACATGTTATTTTAGGTATTCTGTGATGTGCAAAGTGAAAGTCGAAGAAAGAGATGTTTGACGGTCAAGACACTTCAACGTGACAGTCACATCAGAATCATTAGGTTGCGACTGCAGAGAAATGTTTTAATCTAAACGTCACGTTTTGTTGTTTGTTGTTGACCACGGAAATAACAACAGTTTGCCTACTGAGGTACGTAGTACGCACGGCTGCTTAACAAGTTATACATTTTTAGTATAAGCTGATCTCTCATTGTATAGGCTTTCCGTGCGATGAGAGATCAGTGTAAACTGGATTTGTATAGCTTGATGTGTAGAGTACATACCTTCAATGAGTATACCTTTGAGCGCCGTTACGCACAACAAATTGCCGCCTAGATATCAAGGTATAATAAATTAAAATCTAGGCAGTACTTTCAGTGTTGTTTGTTTTTATCTAACTGTAGTTTAAATGACTAAATGTTGTAAGTGTATTAGATATATCATCATCATATCAGCCAAAGGTTGATCGACACTGAGACTAGATCGGAACTATACTTTGAACATTTTTAATTACTAGAATTGGCCCTGATACCTCTGCTCACCCTGTCAAGGAAATTAAGCATAAAGGTAGATAAACCACACTAATCACTACGGTTATCTTAGTAATATTAGTATCCACTTCCCCTAATTCATTGATGATTAACTAATTTCATTCAAGATCTCCTTGGAAATATGCGAGTACTTGACAACACTCTACTTTCCACAATTTCTTCGCATGATTAACGTTATCAGCGATAAGCAACATTTTTTTATGTGTGGGTTGCCCGTACACAGTTTATGTGTATTGATAACATGTAATAAATAATACGTTATCAAAACGTTTATAATTATATAAATCAATAATTGTATTTTAACTTGATAGCTTTTACTTATATGTTTATATAGATATCATTATGGGAGATATAGTTATAAATTATTGAAGATAGCCTTATCATCAATATACAGTAATACATTCTTCCAAGGTCTGCAATAAATGAAAATGAAACAGGATTTGGAACACTTTTTGCTTCGCAGTACCTAAATAATTTTTTGTTCAATATCATTAGGCACGCTTGTAAACTTAAATATTTTAATATAAATAATTCATCTTACTGTATTTAAATCGTTGGATTTAAATACAGTAAGATAAATCCACGGTGGTATAATTATTCCTTTATTACTCATATTATATTGTAACTAGCTGTGCCCCGAGGTTTCACCCGCCGTTTAGTTTAAAATAAATCGGATTATTTATAAATATTTTGGATTACTTCGGCATAGACAGTTCACATACATATACAGTATATGTATTGCATTTTATGGGTATTAATTTATTTGCGCGCAACGCTAATTATTTTTCTAAAATATTAGTAGCCTAAGTTACTCCTTATAATATCCGCTATGTGCCAGTGAAAGTCCCGGTCAAAATCGGTTCAGCCAGCCAGGCTGAGAGTTTTTTTTTTTGTTATAAGTTCCATTTATACTTTCATATACATTTAGTAAAAAGCTGTTGTTTTGACATTAGAAAGAAAGAACGATTTATTACCACAGCAAAACGCGCATCGGTACATTCATATTACTTAATTAAACTAAAATCTACACTGAACTTGCAATAAAAAACCACATTCCAAAAAGATTGATCGTAGAATAGAAATAAAAAAAATACAAAAATGAGATACAAAATAATCATAACAAAAATAACGGTTGCTGATGCACGTCTTAATAGTGGCAACACTCAGCATAGAACTGTGTTGTAACGTTAGCCGCAACACAGAGCTGGTTTTCAGTGTTAACCCTAAAACATTACAAACAGAGACTTCAATTATATATTTATTTGTATAGAATATGATTCTTGTTGACTGCAATAAACAAAATAGGAGACAGGACTTGGAGCACATTTGTTTGTCACGGTACGTCACAGTATATCATTAGGCACGCTTGTAAACTTTAAAATCATAATATAAATAATTCATTTTACAGTACTTGAATGTTTTGATTTAAATCCAACATTAGTGGTATAATTATTACCTCATAAGTACTGCTAGTATTATATTCTATTCTATCCGTTACTCTTGCGCTGCGCTAGGCGTAAATTATATTCATATTCATATCTTCTGAACCCTGCAAGATACCGTAATGGAACATGACGAAAATTTTAGTTTACATTGCTGTTTTATTCAGTAAAAATTTCTTTGAAAAGCGTTGAGTCTATTCAAGACAAACTTTTAGACGGACAGAAGACAAATTCTAGAAACGGTCATATATGATTCTTCATTTCGGCCATGCCGTCCACTGCTGAACAAAGGCCTATCTTATAGATTACCACAATTGTGTCGCCATTTTGGGGCGTATTCGGCTATACTCGCCACGCTTGGCAGGTGGATTGGTGAGCGCAGTATAGCTTCTGTTCCACAGAAGGGACGCTGCTGCCCATCCCTCTGGTTTAGAATCCTTTAGTCGGCTTTTACAACATTCAATGGGAGGAGATGGGCTATATTCTTAATCCGGACACCAAACGGATATTAACCATATATGATTAGGCATCGTATAAATAGCAGTTTCCACTTAAAGGTTGGCATTTATTTTGAAATGACTGTCTGTCACTACGATTTTATTATCTTATATATATCATTCTTCTGTACGTGTGTATGTCACTGAACTCCTCCTAAACGGCTGGACCGATTTTGTGTATGTTTATGTGGGTCCCTGAACCTTTTAGATTCACAATTGGACACGTTAGGTGGCGCTGCAATCGGGTTATATGTAACTGCCTGCGCAAAGTTGGGTCGGGCAGCTAGTATTGTTATAGATTATTTAAGGCTAGTCCTTGTTTTCGTATAATCAGAACGTCAAGAATTATTTCTTTATGTATTTTATATTTTTATGTCTAAGTAATATTGTGTATGATGTATTGTACACTTGACAGCCCAATATCTCTCTCCTTTCTTCCTGTCCATCCAAAGGTTGTCTAGAAGAAATCGCCCTGTGCGATAAGACCGCCCATTGCACATGTATCTTTTTAAATATTTATCTCTACGTATTATGTGGTGTACAATAAAGAGTAAATAAATAACTAAATATTTCAAAATCGTATTAGCTCTTGTAAAGTCTTCTAATCTATCATACAATCCATACAAGATTAAAATTTTCAATTTATTAAAATTCTTCCACTGTGACGGCATCGCACGCTAACTCGCGTTTCTATTAATCCAGTTTAGTTCCAGATGATGTACCTAATATTTCCACCGATTAGTTGTACGCGAACGAACTAGAACAATCAACGAATTTTTCCAATAAACGTCATCAATTAAAGTATAATTAGAACAATTATTGTGACATCGCCGACCGAGAAACTTCACGCGACTCGTCCTTATTTTAGAAATCCGTATTTAATTGCTTAACTACAACCTCTGCCTTTTATTGTCATCGAAACAATGATACCTGCCTTAGAAACTGGGGCACGGCCGGTGCATAACATTTGTATATAATTTTTAACAAATTATGACTTTAAATCACGTATAATAAACTTCACAGTTCGTACTTGTGCCAATTTTTTATGTAACGAGAAACGCACGTGACCTGTCTGTTCGCTTCGTCAAAAAACATCAGGCACCAATAATGTTTCTGCGTTCGGTAACTTTCGGAAAAATCCGACCGCTGCCTGAATTTATTCGATTGTAAAAATATACAATTTTGGATTGATATTAAACTAGGAATATTAATTGATTTGATTCAGTTGTTAGTTATAGCCAAGCTAATGTTATTGCTTCAGTTGCGATTAAGACAGTAGACGGTTATTTCCATGTGAAGCAAAGTGCTGTGGGTTCAACGACACGTTTGGCAATGAACAGAAATTTGCATGCCTACCTCAAAACAGGCACACACAGGTTGGTTCTCTTGTCGATCTATTTGTGTTCAAAAACATTATCCAAATTAACTTGTGTTATATGCAGCAAAATGTTTCGCCGTTTTTTCCAAGTGATAACGTTTTTGATATCAATATTATGGTCGGAATATTTTTAGATAACGTTAATAAAATATTAAAAAGGTGCAGAATAATTTTATACATTAGCTCGAGGCTTTATATACAATTTTCATGAAGCAAGTACAAAACTAAGCCACAACTTGTATCTTCAGATTACCTACCATCTATATTACTATAATCGTAAATTAAAAATTCCGTGTGGTGCCGGCTCAGAATACCACCACCCCATCTCTTCCCGTGGGTGTCGTAAAAGTCGACAAAGGGATTAGCCGGAGGATGGGCAGCAGCGTCCTTCGAGTACGTTAACAACTCACGTCAAGTTACACGTTACAAGTCACGAAACATGACAATATTAAAAGAAAATGAACGAAAAGACGTTCAATATAAATGAATACTAATAATAAACTAATTAAAAATCCACATTAAGTTAAATTTTATACTTAACTTATTGGTGTCATTGTTTGTTAGGTAATAACGAATGAAATAATGTTATTCATGTATTTCATGTATTCAGTATTGTTCCCGGCAAACCATATACCAACCCTCTCCATAAATGGGTCTTACAAAACGCTACTAATAGTTGATATAAAGAAGATAGGCAGCAGCATTCTCCAGTGTGCTTATAACAATATGCTGCAATCACCAATCAGTGATCATGGCAATATTCCCATATTTCCTATGACCGCTCATTGCAGTGATAATTGAGAGCCCCAAGTTCATTAGTGAACGTTTACGGGCTCGTACGGCGTGTACTCGTATGTATATTTATTTACATTTTGACATGTTTTGGCGTGTTATTGTGACATTGTTATTTTGGATAGACATTTTATTATTGTTATATTTTTTTGTGTAGAGGTATGTATTTAAAAATATTGTATATGACAGACTAATGTGCTTCTGGGGAGTTTGTTGCGCCGTTTCTTCACTAGGAAGCGTGTGCTGTCTATTGATGACGTTCAAAAATAACAGCTTTTCTCTATTTTTGATAAATAATGATGATTTCATTTCATTTATTTGTGATGTCATTACGATCAATATTTATCGAGAAGAAAGAAGATATTTTAATATATCAATGTTTTTGCCTATAGTGATATCTAAATGTAATGTAATTATTGAATTAAATAAAAGATATTATCTCAATGTATTCCCAAAATAGAACAAATGCAACGATATCTATTTTGATACTAGATATATCGATATATTGAAACAAAAAATATCGACCTTAAATATCGATTATTCTATGAAAAAATACCGATATTTCTATATATTTTAACCAAGCCTACGTTGGATGTGGTTGCGTTCCAACGCTGTAAGGGAATGACGAAGCAGAAGAATATCCTCTTGATACCCTCTTCATTAGATTCTAACTATCCAATAGTCATCGTTGTTTTCATAAAGCATCTGCAGTAAAATCTAACTTCAACCTGAGACCGCAACGACTAATAATAACATAATGCTTGCTAAACGATAGTGTACGTTGTGTATTATCTCCTAAGTATACAAATACGAAACAGGTATGATGTACCTACACAGTTATTCATTGTTGGCGGAAATATAAATAATAATTAATATTATTATTATTAAATAATAGCAATATTACGAGGCACGTTGGTACGAGACTCATTGGCCCAAAGCCTTTTCTTCGGCTCCTGCCCTTTTTTATTTTGGTCTCAAGTTACTTGGCGTTTTTGCCAAAAGGGCTTAACATTCGGCGACCTACCTGACATCAACCCTCCTTGGGTATGCTTGTAGTGGTGGTTTACCCGCCACCTGCGGGTAACCTGAAGTGTTTAACGGTACGTCGTACCGAGTTTCAAACTCCCTTACGGCCGAAATTAATGATCAATCTAATCTAAAATCTTTGGATTATGAATTTGTCTGTTTTTTGTGTTAAATGTGATCTTAACACAAAGACGGATAAAACTCATATTTTAAATCTAAAAGATCTGGATTAGATTGATTATTAATTTCGGCCATAAGTCGCCTTCTACGACCTTCTATTTGTGACCGGTTGTGACCTACATGGTTTGTATAATTTTTGTCCTAAAACCTTATAACTTAGTTACATAGCATAGAATAATATCTATAATAGGAATTGATAAATTTACTTCCTGAAACGTGGAACGTCAGCTCGTTCTACGATATAATTCTAGAGCCACTAGAAATAATTAATTTTAAGTGTACAGTTCATTAATTAACAATTCTATTTAAGGGTTTGTTTACACCGATATTAATTGAGCAGGTACTTAACTTCTTAGCCGATGTTTATACTTATATCTAATTGGCTTAAAAATCATTAGTTCTAAGCCACAAAACTTTAATACTACAATTATAAATTGTTGCCTGTCTAGTTTTTTCAACTAAGGAGACTTTTTTTGGGCTACTTAAAATAATTTAATTTATACTGATAAAATGGTTTTCAGGGCTGTCATTCATTATTTTAACGTTAGTATATCTCGAAATAGGGGTTATGTGGGATAACTCCAGTACCCTGCAAGTAGTAATTCATTGAACCAGAAAAACCTTCCAGTCACGTCAGTCTAATAAAAAAAAGATGTTATTTATATAAAAATACTTAATAAATTTTCAACTACAATTATCTTTCATTATGAAAGCGTCTTAATTTCGGCCGAATGAAGTCCACTGCTGGACACAGGCCTCACCCAAAGATCATCACAACCACCGATATGGATGTGTTGTGGGCTCATTGGGGGGTTTTGCCATAATCGCCACGCTTGGCAGACGGGTTGGCGATCGCAGTTGAGTTGTTAATGTACTCGAAGGACGCTGCTGCCCATCCTCCGGCTAATCCCTTAGTCGACTTTTACGACACCCACGGGAGGAGATGAGAGTGGTGCTATATTCTTAATCCGGACACCACACGGAATATTATTATAATAAACCTGTTAGATATTGACTTCTAAATAAGCATTGAAGATACACTTTGCATGGTTATTAAATTGCATGAATAAGATTTATGGCAGTTACGTATTTTTGATGCGCTTCTCTACCAAGCTGACTCGTTTCAATCTCATCCCGTTCCAATGAGTGAATTGTAAATATTTAACAGCAGAAAACATCTAAAATTAGTCAGCTGTAAGGCGCCTAAAGCGTCAGTTGAAATTATAACAAACACTTTAATATTTTGATGTACACATTATATACATTTTCTTAGTGAGGCAGTGATGAGTATAAAGTATAAATATATTTTATATAATACGATACGATCCAGCTGTCCTCCTAACAATAGCTAGTTATCCCCAGCAACGCCCTAAGCCGAGGTCCGTGTGCCACAGGGGGCGCTAGCGCAAGTTGCTTAGATTTTAATATTAATTTGAAGCCTGGCTGGAGGCCCTTTGGCTACGCCAGAAACGACCGGATAAGTTACATTTCTAAGTAATGTACGCGAGAAGACCAACATAAAAAAATAATTGTAAAATATATTTACGCTCTTCACTTCACATTCCGCATGGTGTCCGGATTAAGAATACAGCACCACTCCATCTCCTCCTGGATGTCGTAAAGGCTACTCTAAGGGATTCTTTGCCAGAGGCATGAGCAGCAGCATAGTACCACTCTATCTCCTTCCCGTAAATGTTGTAAGAGCCGACTGAGGGACTCTAAACCAGAGGGATGGGCATCAGCGTCCCTTCTGAGGATTAGTAGTAATTTTGCGCTTATCAACCCGCCTGCCAAGCGTGGTGAGTACTGGTAAATTTCCCCCAAAATGATGACACAATTGTGGAAATCTATGTGGCATATACGCCGTGTGGTGCCGGCTCAGAATGCCACTTGCAATGAATGCAATTTCACCCCGTGGGTGTCGTAAAAGTCGACTAAGGGATTAACCGGAGGATGGGCAACAGCGTCCTTCGAGTACATTAACAACTCAACTGCGATCGCCAACCCGTCTCCCAAGCGTGGCGATTATGGCAAAACCCCCCAATGAGCACACAACACATCAATATCGGTCATTGTGGTGATCTTTGGGGGAGGCCTGCGTTCAGCAGTGGACTTCATTCGGCCGAAATGATGATGTGGCAAGCCTTTGTTAAGCACTGGACGTCCCTTGGCTGATGTGATGGTTTCATCGGTTATGATATTGGACTAAAGATAAAGCTAAATTTTAGCAAAAACAATTTACTTAAGTACAAGTTACATACTGTCCTGTAATCTACATAATTATACTAGATAGTTTAAGTTTATCTATTGATTCGCATGCACCTTTTTATGATGCAGAGGACTTGAAGTTTTGTTAGCGTTGAGCAAAGCACTTGAGCCAGCGATTTTTTCAGCCATTGTGTGATTTTGCCCCCTGAAACCCACTTCGGTAGCCTTCTTTAATGCGTGTTAGGATCTGGGAACTCCTGTAAAACGCACCAAACCGCTAACAGCTGGCTTCGCAAAACAAAGTAGTGAACAAGAATTAGCACTACCGCAGTTTATGTAGTTGGCGATTTCACAAGCATCACCCACTGCACACGACGAATCTCCTTGAGCAATATCGCAAGGTCTTCATCGCGACCAAACGTCACGATTTACTGTACCTACTGACACAATTCGCGAAATTATTAAATATTTTATTACATTTAATTGGTATAGACTGCTTTTTCAGTATGAAAGGAAACAATTGCAATTTCAATGTTGTTTGGAAGGTCTCTTGTTCGCCCAAGTCTGTGTCTTTGTTAAATAATTTCGGGGTTTGTAAATTTTGCTATAAATCAATCATTTGTGATGTGTGTCTATCAAGGCTCTTACGGTTAGCTCTTGACCCACTGTTGAGCAAACAGGCTACCCTCGTGATTTCAGAGATTTTCGATATGAGCTAGTTTGGAGTGATGGAGATTATAATTAATTTTATCCAGCTCTTCTCACTGCCTTTTTAGTTTGAAGCCGTACGACCTCTGCCACAATAGGCACCAAGACACTAAAGATAGATAAAGATAAGAGATAAAAATAGTTTTTATTCATGTAAAACAGTTTAAGCACATCAATCTCACAAGCATATACATCAAGTCTCGGAACAAGTTCCTTTAGACCAGGGTTTGCCCACCTGGGGTCTGCGGACCCCTGGGGATCGGGTGGGCTTATCCGAGGGGGTCCACGGACAAAATAAAAATTATAATTACATTAAAAAGAAATAAATATGGATACACATTTGTTTTATTGGAATGAAGTTCCTTACGGCAGGCTTGGAGGGGATAGGGATTTTGCTGCGCGACCGAACTGAAAAAAATGTGATAGTAAAACCGTAAGAAAAAATCCGTGGAAAAAAGTGCGTGGAATAAAACCGTTAAATGAGACGTGCGCAGGCGCGACAGTCGCATACACAAGGGAGTAGTGTATAAGTGTCGATTCTACATTAGCCGAAGGAACTTCGTTCCTACCTGGTGTCCCACGACACCACATAATTTTTTTTTAGGGGTCCACGGATTATGCGCTTGGGGTCCGTCCTAGAAAAAGGTTGGGATACCCTGCTTTAGACTATAACAATATTTGTTCCGTGCGACCCCCGTAGCGCACAAAACCGTGGTACGTTGAGCCCCAGTAAAGTAGGTCGTCTGTCGTAATAAATAAAGTCCTGCTTAGTCCTACTAAGAACTGTTCTAATGTATAATTCAAATTCAACAGCTGTACGTGACTTCTGCCTAAATAATATAGTATGTAACAGCTGCACTATTTTTAAACTATAGTTTGTTTTGCATTGTATTCCGATCATTAAAATATTCATACCAACAATTATGTACCATCATAATTTCCGCAAAAAAGTCCACTGCATAGGCCTCCCCAAAAATCACCACAATAAACCTAAACGGTTTGTGTTTAATGCTTATACAACACAAACCCAACTCAGGGGTTTTGCCATAATCGCTACGCTTGGCACACTCGATGGTGATCGCAATCGAGTTGTAAATGTACTCGAAGAACGCTGCTGCCTCCGGTTAATCCTATAGTCGTTTTTTACGACACCCACGGGATGAGATGGAAATATGTATGCATACCCAAAAAATCTTGAATATATTATGTAATGATTACATTGTTTCCGATTCCGGATTCCGATTTAAACGATATTCCCCACATTAGTATTTCTCCTGTGTCGTGTGTACAATTAACAGACAAATCTCACATGCACAAACATTCTGTGCGGTGGTCGAATTTGCGGCACGTAGCGCTGGAAGCCTATATGCTTAGCCACTAGGAGAAATTCCACCATGAGACATCGTTTATTATTATAAATAAAATTAGAACTTAAAGAAAAGATCAACTGGTCTCGGCCACAGCAATTTTTCTACAATCGTTTAATAACTTTTGATAAATAGTTTTTCAATTTAGCCTTTTCAATAACCCAATTACAAATCAAGTTTACGAGGGAAATCAATAATCACATATAGCATGCAACTAATTGGCTGCAATTTTATAATTAATAGTATATATATAGTACGAGTAGATACTACAGATTTTGAAATACGAGTCTAAACCATTCTTCCATCAGACCGATAATCTCATTTGTCGATGCGGTATATGCATTCAGTATTTACGTCTTGAAGCCTGCTCAGATGTCAGTGTGGCAGTTTTTCTCCTCATCAGCCCGTGAACGTTCTCTGCTTAACACGAGCGTCCCAATGACCGCTATAATGAACGGTCCTAGGGCCTAATTGCCATAATCTGGCAGGATTGGTGATCCCAGTATATGCTGCTGCGTATCCTCTTGATATAAACCCTTAGTCGCCTTTTACGACATCCACGGAGATAGGGTAGTCTGTTGTTTGCCGGGAACCACAAGGAAAGTTTATATTTGCATGGCTCTTTATCGTTACGAAAAATTCTTCTTTTTAATTGACTTCAAAAAAGGAGGAGGTAACAATTCGATGCGTATTTTTTTTATGTATGTGCACCGGTTACTCCGACATTTGTATATCGATTTGAGCAATTCTTTTTTAACTGGTGCAGAATGCTTTCGAATTGGTCCCATATAAATTTCATTATATTCGATTGAGTAGTTTTTTAACCAGCTTCAATAAACAGGTTAATTTGACTGCGCTTATCTGGATGATGTCTTAATAGTTTCGATTCCTCTCAGATCAGAGAACCGATTTGAGTTATTTTTAGTGTTAAATACTGATACCAAATTGGTTACATTTCTTACATTTATTTACACTAAAAAGAAATAAATATTTTTTTTGTTAAACGTCTTCAAAAACTACACGATATAAAAATATTATAAACCACTGAAAAGGAAAAAATAACTGTATTTATTAAGTCGGGCGGGGCCAGGCATGCCCCAACCATGGTTCGTGCAGACCAATGAGAAGTTATATTTTATAAAGCTAAGCTCTTGCCTACACTATAAAAAGCCCTTTCTGATTTGCGCGGGATGATCGAGCGAGGAGCGGGGAGGTTTTGGATTACATTGTCTCTGTAGGAACAAGCAGTCGCAGCTCGCGAAGTAGACAGATGAAAACATTACTGGTATCATCTCGGTAAAGCAGTACTCGTAAATACAAAGTCGAGATGCCACACACCATCAAATGAAATAGTTGTATAGAGAGCTATTTAATCTATATCTATACAAATAAATAATACTGAAGTGTGTTTGTAATGTCAAAATAACAGCTTTTTACTAAATGCATATGAAAGTATATACGGTACCTATAACAAAAAAACTACTTTTAATTTTTTTGTCTGTCTGTTTGTTCCGGGTAATCTCCGAAACGGCTGGACCGATTTTGACGGGACTTTCACTGGCAGATAGCTGATGTTATAAGGAATAACTTAGGCTTCTTTTATTTTAGAAAAATAATTAGGGATCCGCGCAAAAAAAACCCTTGAAATCCAATATATATATTCCATGTCAAGTGTCTATGTCGAAGTATTCTAAACTTCTTTTAAATTAAACGCGGGTGAAACCGCGGGTCTCAGCTAGTTATAAATAAAACTAATCGGCGTCGCCCAAAGTAGCAAGCAGACACGTGTTGTTACGGTTCAAAGTTCATGAACAGTAAAGGAGTAACAGATGCACGCGCAAAATTAATGTGTAATGTAAATGCAAGGGGCCCCGTGTCTCGGACCCCTTGCTCCCATAGAAATTCATGTTACAAATGAAAGTTGGTATTAAATCATCCATGGGGTCTTGGGGTAGCTGATAAAACTGCACAAATGTGTAATAGCCAAAAAGAGAATGGCTACTCAAATTATTTGCTTTTACTTATGTACTTAATATTGACTTCTTAATTAATTAAGTTTGTAGTTGAGAGTTTACTAAAATGTTAACACATATTATTTCATGCTGATTTGACTTACATATATATATATATATAAATAAACTAATGTTAATTAATCACACAGTGTTATGGCCGAAGTTTATAGAGTACTTTAATTAATATACTTGTAAAAACATCTATTTTATGCTTGAAGTAACAATAAAGATTATGGTTATGATTAATTACGTATAATTCGAGCACTAATCTTATAAAATAGTATAAAAGTATATTTTACAAGCTTCGGGAATGAAGCTTACTGTTGTCAATAATAATGTTGTCGGGCTTTGTTGGTATTATCTACGAGTACATATTTTGAACAGTGTAGTGGTGTCCAGTGAGACGGAATCTTTAAGGTAGACGTATATAGTGATACGTCTATTTTATAATCTTCGGGGAATGAAGCTTACTGTTGCCAATAAGTATCAGGCTTTGTTGGTATTATATTCGAGTACATAATTTGAACAGTGCAGTGGTGTCCAGTGAGACGGAATCTTCAAGGTAGACGTACATAGTGATACGTCTATTTTATAATCTTCGGGGAATGAAGCTTACTGTTGCGATAAGAATCAGGCGTTGTTAGTATTATCTACTAGTACCTACCTATTTTGAACAGTGTGCAGTGGTGATCCAGTCTGACGGAATTTTCAGGGGAAATAAAATATCAAGCCATTGCGTAATTTTAATAGGCTCTGAAGAACATAAATGATCTACTTAAAAATATAAGATACTTTAAAGACTCTCAAACGGCGCAAATATCATAACCTCATTGGTATTCGAGTCGTTTGGGGTCAAAACGCTTGGGTCATGGAGTCCGAGAGCACGTCTGCTTTTTAAAGATATTTCCAGACGTTTGGTCGACTCTGCGCGTGACCAGAGGGCTGGCCTATTTTTTGGACGAAAAATTAGCATTGCCATTCAACGTGCTAATGCTGCCTTCTGGGAACGTTACCAGTTGACAGCGACGAGGAGGAGTACTGACTTCTAAATGTGCCATCCTTCTTATAGTGCTTTTTTTGCATTAAGTTACATAGTAGTATAGAATGTTTATCTTTAGTTGTTAATATATAATATCATTGATAGTGAATAAAATATTTCTTAAAAATATTAATTCTTCCATAGCGCTATACATATTCAGAATTGTTTCCACTGTTATTTTCGTTTATTACTTTTAATTGATTCTTCTTGTCGACGGACCTACAGTACTTTGCATAAGTAAATACCTTCATATGTGTGAGTGCAGACACATGGGTCAACGGTTTATAGGTAATATAACAATGTTATGTAGTTTATTTCGCTACAGGTTTGTAATAAATTAAAATCATTTTTATGAAATCACGAATACAATAAAGACTTTTTTTATCAATATAAATGAGTTAGAACCAATACACTATTGCAAAATTGTTTTTGTAAAATTGGGGGCGTACTAAATTATATTTATAAAAATTTAAACCTAACGACGGGTATTTAGCTTTTTATTTTTATTAACGGGAATTACTAGAACCCACCAGTTTTACACATGAACAGTCCGTTTTAAACAATAGCCCAAAGGTCAATGATATTATACCATAGATATGTTACGTCCACATTAAATAGCGCGCAAAATACAGTCTCGTTTGCTCAACAATGCCGTGACAAAGAAGATACAAAAACAACAAGAGTAAAAGAGATAGCTATCTAGGCGAACCGATTGCGAGGTGCTACAGTTGGGGGAGTTTTGGTTCTTACTTTTGGCGCGCATGTAACATATCTACTTCTTTTTAATATATAATATCATTGCCAAAGGTTAATAAATCCGCTAGGCGAACTAGAGGTCTAGTTGCGGCTTGCGCGCAGAACATAATGTTCTGTGGGCCTCCGGGTGAGGAACTTGGGGGAAGTTCGTCGCTCGACCACAGGCAGCCCGATAGGCCCAAGACGGCGTTACGGTGATTCTCTGAGAAGATTGTGCCGTTAGGCCACACCGTGATGCGGCCCGTCAGACCAAGGAGCGGGCTGAGACCTGCCGGGGCGAAGAATGTTCGAGAAAATCTCGCACGTCTAGCGATAGATAGGTCGAAGGAACACCGTGGAACACACAAATTATTTATCTTAGTTATAGATGTTCACAAGAATACTTTAAGGCCCGGATTACAGATCGAGAATCAAAACGAAAGTAGAACTTGAGTCGAGATTGCATCAATTGAATATAAATGTTGAGCCTGTTACGTAAGGTTCATATTTGACGGGTTCATACGGGCCTTAGTGACCTACGCATAGGGTTGACCAATGATCCTGCTCCATATTTCATAAAATAGCCAACACCCATAAGTTAAATTAGTAGTTTGAAGGGAATGGTACACATGAACCCGCATTGCGAAAATAAAATACGAAGTAAACAAGATTATTACCGTACCTATTTTACAAGTAATTCAAAATCGCCCAGTTAGCTACAAGTAAAATGTAATAATACCTATGTAAATGAAAAAAAGACTTGCGTCTTGAGGCATTGCGCTATTGTTGACGAAAAGATGTTGGGAAGTTTCCCAAACGCTGCCCAGCCGAGTCGGATTCGACGATTGATCTCTTTCTCGAAGTTGGACCTACCTAACTGGACAGTTTGTACCAGGTAGACATACTCGTCAACAACTTCGAGAACAGAGCAAGTCTTTAACCAGTGTGTGTTACCAGTGATGACATATGGAACAGAGACGTGGTCACTCACAATAGGCCTCATAAGAAAGCTCAAGGTCACTCAGCGAGCTATGGGGAGAGCTATGCTTGGTATTTCTCTACGAGATCGAATCAGAAATGAGGAGATCCGTAGAAGAACTAAAGTTGTCGACATAGCTGAAAGGATTAGTAAACTGAAGTGGCAATTGGGCAGGGCACATTGCTCGTAGAACTGATGGCCGCTGGGGCACAAAGGTTCTCGAATGGAGACCGCGCAACGGAAAACGCAGCGTGGGACGACCTCCAACGAGGTGGACAGACGACCTGGTGAAGGTCGCTGGGAGTCGTTGGATGAGGGCGGCATGTAACCGCTCGTTGTGGAAATCTAAGGGGGAGGCCTTTGTTCAGCAGTGGACGTCCTGTGGCTGATATGATGAAATGAAAAAAAATTAAGGCGTTTTATACATTTGCCTCTCAGATTGACGCGATTTTATAAAGATATTTTCCAAACACATATTAAAAAAAGTTATTAATATCATTAAAATTTAAAAGCCGTTTTAATGATCTCCCGTAAATAATGTAGGTATCTTTAACTAGTGTTTTAATACTGATAATCCTTAAATCAACAAATGGCATGTGGCAACCCTATCTCTCATCTAAATCTGTGCTTGAAAATCCCTTCAAATTTCTCTCCAACTTGCCTTGAAAATTTATTTCGAAAAAAGAACATTATTAGTAGGATAACCTAAAAAATAAAACATCGGTTATGAATGAAAATCTCGTGATTTTATCAGTCTTGTTTTGCTATGTCCAATACCTATCTATAACTTTATTACAAATAATTACAGTTACAACTTAGCGATGAATGTACTTAACTGAACTAACGCCCCGTCTTAATAATTTGAATTAGCTACCTAAGGTACATCTGAATATTTGTAGAACTTAGATTTTTATAAAATAATAACTCTTGATAGAGTGATTGAATGAATTTCTTTCTTTTTAAAAAACGTTGCCCCACACTAGGATTTCTCCCGTGTCGTGGGTGCGTTTACAGACATGAATTCCACATACAATACACCCAAACCCGGAACAACTACCTGCAGATCATACAAATATTTGTTCCGTGCGGTAATCGAACCCACGACCCGGAGCGCAGCAGCCGACTGTATCAGCCACTGCACCAACCGTGCCGTCAATTATGTAGACATTGTCTGTAGTTTAAACATAGGTCTAGGTTGTTTTGTTATTAATCGAATGCAATACAGGGCACAATGTATGCATGGTATGCTTTCAGAATCATAGTTATGTACGTTGTTTAATGTTTTTAATAGTAACAATTTGAAAGTATAAACATGAATAAAATCAGTTTTACATGATTCAGCATTATAATTAACTAGGTAGGTACCTTTTTAACCTAATGTTCGTCATAAAACCAATTATGCGATATTATATACATTCTTTTAGATCTGAATTTGTTGCAGAATACTTCTTATTAAGCAAAAGATTATTAGCAAGGTCTAAATTCTATTGATTTTATTCATCATTTCGGCCGAATGAAGTCCACTGCTGGACACAGGCCTCCCACAAAGAGCACCACAACGACCGGTATGAGTGTGTTGTGGGCTTATTGGGGGGTTTTGCCATAATCGCCACGCTTGGCAGACGGGTTGGCGATCGCAGTTGAGTTGTTAATGTACTCGAAGGACGCTGCTGCCCATCCTCCGGCCAATCCCTTAGTCGACTTTTACGACACCCACGGGAGGAGATGGGGTGGTGGTATTCCAAACCGGCACCAATTTTATTAAGTTGTCTTAATTATTTTTCTTATTTTTGTAGAAACTTTACTACCTACGAGTAGGTAAATAATTATTTTGAAATACTTCTGGTTATTCATAATCAGTTTTAGTTATATTTATTAAAACGCAGTAAATGTAACACGACGTTAAAGAACCACACACCTATTGCAACATAAATCTCAATAACTAGGTTTTCAAAAAAATTGCATTACAGGATTCAGTATACTTAATCCTGAAATACGGCCGCCCACCCAAATCAGTGAGTTTTCCGCCCGCCCCCGCCGTCCTACAGTCGCCCTCGCAGCGCTACCGACATTGTCTTTCAACAGTTTCAATACAATAATCTTATATAACACTAAGTACCTACTGCCCATAAATACTACTATAAAATGCAGTTTTATCACGTTTAGGTCGAGTAAATAAGTTATGAATGTATCTAAGTAGTTAAGATAAGTATAATTTAAATTTGTAATGGAAATCATGTAAAATTATAATAACAATCCATGTCCATACTTTAATCAACTTTAGGTTCATACAGCTTAAACTAACAAACGATCTTTTAATTAAAATTGTAATATTTTACAGACTATGTAACCACCTGCGTCAGTTTGTAAACATTAATTCACGTATTTATGAAGCTTTACAGCTAATTCATAACATTAGTATCCAAATTTCAGCAATATAATACGCCGAAATCTAATCGCCTAGCTGGCCGATATTTTTCGACGCTCAGAAGAGCATCTATACTCGGCAGGGTAAACGAGAAACGCTCCAAGTGGCCTACGTGACTCAGGGCCGCTGAGCAATGGCGCCTGGCGCCAAGCGAGTTACACCCTTATCGTCAAAATCGTGGCTACACTTTTTGACGCAAATTCCGTCAGCAATAACCTTTACAAGTAATATCCTTCAAAGACTGAATTAACCTCAACATGTTATGTAATGTCGAAAAATATAAAATAGCACGTGTTTAACAGTGTTAGATCAGCTGATTAACCCTCGTACTCACCCCAAGAGTGCGCCAACCCCACGGACAATGCTACCAACGCCAACACACACTGCGTTCTACACATTTTGTTTCATAAATACAGATCCGTACAGTTAAATGCACATTAAGTTTGCAATACGTTGTACGAGTTTCAATAGAGGTTGATGGCGCGCGCGACACTCGCGTCTACCTCCGACGATGACTTTTGAGAAACTAAAGCAAAACGCCGGTTTGCCGCGTACACGAAATCTAAATAGGTTCATTGAAAATTTCGCGTATCTACTGTTCGTTCTCTTATCATCATTCACATCACAGACAAGGAGGGATCGATTAAATGATCTAGTTTTTTCTCGCTTGGGACAAGTAAACTAGTGTATTTTAATGGAACAGTTCCGATCAAAATAGAACTCGCAATACCTCTTGTCTGTTGACATTTTACTCATCGTGTAGCTGTACATACCGTTGAATTTAATATTGAATAGGTAGTGTTCTTTTTGCTTGTGTAGAATCACACTATTAGTCTATTAAGTGATTATTTAACTTTCTCACATCCTACAGTTACTTGAGTGTTCTTAACAGTTTGAATAAAACATTACATACAGTGACATACATCCATCGTTGATCAATTTTGCTAAAACAGGGCCCATGACACGTACCTAATGATTGATGGTTAACAATTAAAATATATACTTAGTAGAAAACGGATACCTCAATTAAAAATAATAAGCGGAAGTAAATGGTTTATAATCAGAGGCAGAAAAAAAAAACACCTAGCAAAAAAATAAAAAAGCAAGGACACCGGGCAGTATACATCGTTGCTTATAGCAAAAATTTTGGCTGAATAGGTTGCAGAGATTTTATTTCCATATTATTAAAACTGGTATGGTGTTAAATTATTCATTAAATAGCATTTCGGGCGGAAGTGGTATCTATCCTTAATAAAAAATATATTCCATAAAAAGTAAAAAACCGGTCAAAGATTTGTGTGAAATTGGGAAATGCTTTTGCATAATTTAATTTATTCAATGTTGGATCTTTTAAAAGATAAAAGTGCAAACGCTTGATAGGTATATAATTTACATAGGTAACCTTAATTTGAAAAAGTTCCCAAAGACGCTACGTCAATACGTATGTACAATGCTACGTCAGAATAAGAAATAGATATCCGAGGCATAATTCTCCGATATATCTTCAAAGTTACCAATGCAGATTTCGATTCCTAAAATGCTTTTATGAAAACCCATGCCACCCATGACGCTTCCGTTGTGCCGATGATGATTGTGATGAGTCCGGAATACGAATAAATTATAAGTAATGTTGGAAACTCAAGAAGTGTTAAAAAATATAATTATGTTTTGTGGAAAACAGTCCAGAATAAATAAAAACACAGTAATAGGAGTCACAGATTCCACATAGTGGCTAGGACTGGCCTCTTATTCGCGGTGGTACATCCTATCAGCCAGAAGACTTCCACTGCTGAACGAAGACCTTCCCCAAAACTGCACGCCAGCCACCATTAGACCGCGTAATAAAAATAAGACTAAATAACTACATTTTTTATTAACAATATCGATTTAAGTTACGTACCTACTCATTTGTTTATGAAATAAAACGTCTTTTTCTGTCACTATAGCAGTATACTTCGTGCATCGTCTGTATACACATGATGGCTTTATTTTTATGTAATATGTTACTGAACTCACGTCGAGCCACATCAGCGTTTGCCTGGTCGGCGACTCGTGACTATGTAAACTCCAGGCAATTACCTTGCTTTCATGTGACTATCGTAGAGCGCGGGCAGGGCAATGCATCTACACTTATAAAAACATCTTAGGCTGGGAAAGTATAAATGCGATTAAGTAACGGATACATCATTTTTAGGAACGCCCGTCATAATCTAAGAATTTGCCCGGAATGATGGTTTGACACATGGTTTTATTCATACCATTACGACATAATCTTGGCTACCGGTTGAGGTTGTTAGGTTGTGTTTTCAAACTATTATCATAGTGGCAGTTTGGCAACTCAATAATTATATTATTATTAAGGTTGAATAAAAACTTTTTTAATATATTTTTTTGTCTCATATTAGGAAACTTACTACGAAGCGCATGCCATTCTTTTTTCAAATTTGGCGCAAAAACAAGCTTTTTAGAAACAAAAAAGTTAGGCGACTTCTAAGTATTCTTTGAAAATGGAGAAAAGCGAGTTTCGAGTGCTAATTAAACACTATTTTTTACGTGGTAAAACTATTAAGCAGACCGAAGACAAATTGAAAAAGTATTAGTAAGGTTCTGCGCCTTCTCATGGGATGGTACATAAGTGGTTCACTGAATTTCGTTGTGGACGTACTACCACTAATGACGCGGAGCGCCCAGGAAGGCCGATCGTGGTCCCTACGGACGGCATGGTTAATAAAATACATGATATTGTTTTGGCAGACCGAGTGAACATACGCGAAATAAGTGATGCTGTGCACATCTCGACTGAACGAGCTGTTCATATTTTGCATGATATTCTGGGCATGAAAAAGCTTTCTGCAAGATGGGTTCCGCGTTTACTAACGTCGACCAGAAACGAAATCGTGTAACAGCTTCTGAGGAATGCCTAGCCATGTATAATCGCAATCCGAGTGAGTTTATGCGTCGGTACATAACAGTTGAAGAAACGTGGGTCCATCATTCATCATTATACACCGGTGACTAAGCAACAGTCGAAGCAATGGACTTCTACTGGGGAACGTGCCCCAAAGAAGGCAAAAACTGTTTGCTCGGCTGGTAAAGTACTGGCCACAGTCTTTTGGGACAGCCAAGGTGTTATTTACATCGATTTTCAGGATAAAGGCAAGACAATAACCGGAGCTTACTATACTGCATTGTTAGATAGATTCAATAAAAAGTTGATCAAGAAACGACCGCATCTAGCAAAGAAAAAAATTATATTTCATCAGGCACCAGCCCACTCGTCTGCAATCGCGACATCAAAAATTGTCGTATTAAGATACGAATTATTGCCACACCCTCCGTATTCGCCAGATTTAGCCCCCTGTGAATTTTTCCTATTCCCAAACATGAAGAAATGGCTTGGCGGGCAAAGATTTTCGTCAAACGAAGAGGTGGTAGCCGAAACTGAGGCCTATTTATCAGGGTTTGACAAAAAATATCTTTGTGATGGGTTAAAGAGGTTCGAACATCGCTGGACTAAGTGCGTAGAGTTGAAAGGAGATTATGTAGAAAAAAAAATGTAAATGTAAAAAGAGTGTTTCTTCTTTCCAAAGTCATGGACTTACCAAACCGCCCTCGTATCATAATATAATACAGGCTCGTGCAATCAAAATGAAAAAGTTACTTCACCATTTTTTTAACAAGTTTTTCCATAGATTATATATATAGATTATATATAAAAAGCGATGTAAAATTATTTTAGTTCTGTCGTCATTCGCCTATAAAATTATATTCATACGATCGGGTCTTTGACCCGTATATGTAGGTCACCGATCTACTACGCACTCTATGATCTTGAATTTAAGATTTTATGCAACGAAAATCGGTAAAGCAGAGCAAAATTAATTAAAGTATAAATTCAACAAACATCTATATAGTGATAAGGAAATCTTGTGATCTCGTGGTGGCCTGGAGGTTTACGGCCTCGCTTCAAAATGTCTGGGTAGCGGGTTCCAAACTTGGCATGTAACAATTTGACTTTTTCAATGGCAAATGAACTTACTTAGATAATCTAAGGCACTTTCATCATCATATCAGCCAAAGGACGTCCACTGCTGAAAAGGCCTCCACCATAGATTTCCACAACGAGCGGCCACATGCCACCCTGATCCAACGACTCCCAGGGACCACCAATATCCGTCTGGAGCTCTGTTTTCTTAACGAGTATATCTACCTGGGAGAAACTAGTCCAGTTAGGTAGGTCCAACTTCGTGAAAGAGGTCAATCGACGACAGCAGACAGTCTAATGCACGGTCCAGTGCGTCGCAGATTCAGTCTCTTAGAGAGTCCATGGTTGAACGCTTGAATTTGTCCCTCAAGGCAAAAGTCAACTGGCTGCAAGAAAGCTTGGCATCCTATCGAACGTGAGGCGGTACTTCACACCAGAACCGCTGCTCAACTTATACCAAGCGTAAATTCGATCGTGTATGTGGGAATACTGGTCTCATCTTTGGGACGGTACCGCCAAATATCAGCTTGAAGCACTTGAGGTGTTTGAAAGACACGCTAAGTAGCTCATTAACAACGATGTACTTGTCGAAGCAAAGCTCTAGAGCCTCGAACATAGACGCAAAGTAGCAAGCTTATCAGTTTTTTAGCGGATACATTTTGGCGTGTGTGTACTGGAATTGCACGATTTAATTCCCCCAAGTCCATTCTATTATCGGAAAACCAGAGGAACGGCATTGCGCCATCGTTACATGTTTGATGTCCCACCCATACGCACGAAGCGTTTTGCTTCCACGTACTGCTAAGGAGTGGAACTCATTGCCAGAGTCTGTGTTTCTCGACCGTTATAAACTGGGTATCTTCAAGTCACGAATGAACAGGTTTTTTCTAGGCAAGCGTGCACCATCATCGACTGCATCGTTGCCTAACTAACATCGGGTGAGATAGTTAAAACGCAAGCCTATTCGACATTAAAAAAGAAAAAAGTGTGTAAAAAGAGCGAAGAGTTGTATCGGACTCTTACTGGCTAAAACCCCAAGGTGTTCCTTTTACCTGCTTATCGGAGCGCGGAGTATGCTAGGCTTTGGGCCGCACTCCCAATAGGTTTCAACCCGCATAAAGCAGGCCCTTCCACAGCAGACGGCGGCGCATATGGAACACACTCGCACCTTTGGCATATTTCAAATGCTTGCGAGTTCTTACAGAATAGCCACGCAGGTGTCCCATTTATTAGGTATCTAAGAGTTTTACTTACATTAATGCAAAAAAAATGGAACTAATCTATATAATAATAATAATGTTCGTTATTTCACCAAACATGACAACTTGCAATTCCTGATTGCAGTACTTCTCAGTATAATTTTGAATATTAACATAAAATAAAACAATTATCATTTACGAGCGTTAAAAGTTGTATCAAGTCAGATATGCACTATCCCTCGTACTAGTTAAAACTGTATTACGGAGAGAATAGAGATTATCGATAGCCAAAACTCAGGCTTTAAAAGTTGCTTGCTCCCTGAGACTTGGTTTTAATGGGACCCATGCCTATCTGGATCAATATAATAACAGGGATATTATTTGCCAATGACGGGAGTGCCGTAGTTAAACACAAACTGGTTCCTTTTTTTGCCATCCGACAGAAAAGGTCAATTGTGTGGTCAAAAACTTGCACCTGGCGCGCATTTATGAATGTGGAAGATAGTTGTAAATGAGTTGGGATTATAACCCTATGAAGGTACTTTAATTAATTTCCACCTTTCTGTCCAACCCCAAGGAAAAATCTCGTTTATATGTGTGTTATATCTAGAGATGTTAGATTTAGATTCGATCTTAGAATATTCGATATTCAGATGTGTGGCCAGTGAGACCCCACGCAATGTTCCAATTTTAAATAATAGTTTTGTTTGCAAGCATTAATGTGAACGTCATTCGAATCGAACGTCAAAAGCTTTTTTTTTTTCGTGGCAATTGTATTCCATTTTGCCAGTGTCAAGTTAAGAACGTCAAAAGCTGCTAAGGAATATGCAGGGGTGCAATTCCCTAAGCTCAAACATCCATAGATCCTTGAATACAAAATTGAAATAACGATGATAACCTAATTTGGTATTCGCTAAGGCTGGTCCTCATAGTTCACCGTCTGCAACGTGTCCTTCAATAGCTTCAATCATGTCTTAGCGCATACCAAATTGGTTTTTCACGGTTATTTCAATTTTGTATTCAAGGATGTATTGATGTTTGAGCATAGAGAATTGCACCCCAGGACTTATCATTTTAGTACAGGAATATAACAGCAACTACCTATAGGAATTTTAGGTCAATTAGGGATTAACAGTTTAATAATTGATTCTGTAATTTAATGGTTACTAGATATATTTAGTATAATTGGAACTGTACTTCAATAATGGATTGATTTGTGAAAGTCATATTGGTTATGCATATGGCCGCATCGTCGTATATTATTTGAATGAATTTCTAGAGCACCGTAGTTGTATTTTTAACGGATTGTTATAACTATTCGTTTAACTGTTCAAATTCGGATTGGAGTGGACCCCATGACTGCCCGCAGGACTTTCAACTCCGACTTTCCTTAGTTGGTCGATCAGAGCCAGAGCTATATGCTCGGGGTGGAAGTGTCTAACAGCGTAATAACAGGAAAGTAGCTCCGAATCTTCGAGACGCGCGATGGTGCAACCGGATCACGTAGACCGGTCGGTTAGGCGATCTTTGGGAAGGCCTGTGTCCAGCAGTGGACTTTATCCGGCTGAAATGATGATGATAATGTTTAAATTCGATGTTCAAATTAAACGTCGTGAATTCGATTTTGTACATCACACGAGTTAATCCATATTACATTAGCCTGTAACATTGTCACTGCTCCGCATACAGAGAAGTAATGATATTTATGGTAATAAATTTGTTAATTATGGTAAATACGTATTACAATATTCATTATTTATTAAATTAATATAAAATAATTCAACAATAATAATTTTAATTTTAAATTGCCGGTCAATTCATACCACTACACTGAGAGTATCACACATAACACCAGTACCAAAACGGGTGCATGTTCCGATTGACATCCGTGGAGCACAAAGGTTCCAGATGAAAACCAGCGTCAAGTGCTTGCACTTGCCATTAAGCTGATCTGGACACCTATTTGGACCAGGTTTGAGACACATACTTAGGAATATCTTTTAACTATTATACTATTTTTTTTCTGTTTCTTGTTATCTGTTGTCTTTTTTTTGTACATTTTGTGTCTCAATATGCTGTTTCCAAATAAAAGTTTCATTCATTCATTCATTCATAATCTCCACACTACGATTTCAGTCGTTTCCATTCGGTTATCTTTACGATGTTTTCCTACACATGAAATTAGTAGTGTTAGAAAGATACAGTGGGCTGCTGCGCTCCGGGTCACGAGTTCGATTCCTGCACGGAACAACATTTGTATGATCTGCAGGTAGTTGTTCTGGGTCTTTGTATTGGAATTTGTGTCTGTAAACGCATCCATAACACAGGAGAAATCCTAGTGCGGGGCAACGTTTATTAAAAAACCGGACAAGTACGAGTTGAACTGGCTTAGAGAGGGTTCTCCAAACCATTTACGAGTTACGAGTTAGGAGTACGATGAATATGTTATCCACCATGTATTTTTTAAACTGTCCCAACTTAAGCAAAGTTGTGACTAAACACATTGTATATTGTTGAAAAATATATTGTCTTGTACCAATAACTTATCCCAAGAACAAACTTAACACCGTAGTTGAAAACCGTGTTCTCCGATACATTGAAACTGCAAACGCAAGATTGTACGCACAATATTGAAAGATTAACCAATATATGTTGGTTAATCTTTCAATATTATAAATATATATCTTATATGTTCATCATTTCGGCCGAATGAAGTCCACTGCTGGACAAACACCTCCCCAAAATCACCACAATGACCGATATGGGTGTGTTGTGGGATCATTGGGGGGTTTTGCCATAATCGCCACGCTTGGCAAACAGGTTGGCGATCGCAGTTGAGTTGTTAATGTACTCGAAGGACGCTGCTGCCCAATCTCCGGCTAATCCCTTAGTCGTCTTACGACACCCACGGGAGGAAATAGGATGGTGGTATTCTGAACCGGCACCACACGGCAATCTTATATGTTATTATAAATATATTTTTTTGAGTTATAGGCTCAGATGTTTCACAATATTCGTCTATTTACTTAAATTACTTTAAAACTGAATATTAAAAAATTATAAAAGAAATATATTTGAGACCTTCACAACAAACCCTTCCATTTCATATGTGAATAAAATAAAATGAATGCCCACTTTCGCTGCAGACAACGTCCTGATATAACATGATCTAATAAAATGTGTATACTATGGCAATATACCCAATA
Organism: Diloba caeruleocephala; assembly: GCA_947459985.1. Lineage (NCBI taxonomy): Eukaryota > Metazoa > Arthropoda > Insecta > Lepidoptera > Noctuidae > Diloba > Diloba caeruleocephala. The sequence continues at coordinate 7,017,433 of OX381614.1, forward strand.
TTGGCGATTTATCAAAATGCATTTTCAATTTTTCATCTTCTTCTTCTCTTAAATTATGGCTTCTGTAGAGTATCTTCCACAATTTCGCCAATGTCAAGTATAAGGCAACGTTGTACGGTATTTAGATTAATAAATCTTTACATATTCAATCAAATATTTCACAGTTTTTCATTTTTGTGAAATATTACATACATACATAACATGGGGTGCAAGATGATAACCGGGTTATAAATGACAAAATCAACCAGTATCGGGGCCTGATAAAGTTATATCAACGTATTGGAGAGTATACATCAAGAGAACTTTAACAATAGGAGACACATACACGAAGAAGAAGAAAATGGAAAAACAATAAATGGCACAGTTTATGAAAGAGCAAAATTGGACTTCTGGACTTATGGAAGGCCTGGTGACCTGAAACACAGGCTTAGGCCTAGCTTAGGCACCAGTCTCCCACAATAAATTTGAATAATACTGTAACTGGGCAATATTGTATTCTGTTGCAACTTTCTTTTTTATTATTGTGGTGAGAAATGAATTACTTAAATTACTTAAATATGTTACACGGTAGAGTTTGCGAAATTTTATTCTTTAATTTTCTAAATTGTCGCCCATAAGTAACGTCCATATTAAAATTCATTTATTTTACGTTACATGTCCGTGTTTGGGTCGCGGAAATCCATATGTGTACTTAATTTCAACTTAATCGGTCCAGTACATTCTGAGAAAATTCGTTTTGAAAGACGGACAGACAGACAGACACACGAATGACCCTATAAGGGTTCCGCTGTTTTTTCCTTCGGACGTACGGAACTCTAAAAATAAAACAGTAACGAGTGCAAAAAATCTTCAAGTCAATATTAATGTAAAGTACATATGATTGTAAAAAGAATGGTCCAGTCGATATTACCGACATTAATTATTATAAAACGTAGGACAATGTCGCAAAACCAGATCTAGATCATAACGATAATGGCTCACGGAATTCCGGTCACGACTCAACACTTCCGGTTCCACTTCCCTGTTGATCCGTGATTTCCGAGAAACGGTTAACTGATAAGCAATAATAAAAAAGTTAAGACTAGTTCCTACAGTAGGTACGAGTTAATTTTCAAACTAAACATACATGATTTTCATTGGTACATATATATATGAAAATGTCAAGAAATCTTGCCAAACAGAAACCAAAATTTATCAAAATAAATTTTTCATGAAATTACTAAGCACGGCGGCACGGTTGGTGCAGTGGCTGATACAGTCGGCTGCTTCGCTCCGGGTCATGGGTTCGATTCCCGCACGTAGTAAATATTTGTACGATCTGTACGATCTGCAGGTAGTTGTTCCGGGTCTGGGTGTATTGTATGTGGAATTCATATCTGTAAACGCACCCACGACACAGGAGAAATCCTAGTGTGGGGCAACGTTTTAAAAATAAGAAGAAAGAAGACGAAGATCACTAGTTGGTGTAAAAATAATGTGTGTGTATCCCCATAGTTTTTTTTCCCGATAGAATTCTGTCATTTCAGCGCCTATGTCCTAATTCATACTTGCCATTATGTGTTGGGTACGGTTTCCTCAGGCTACGCTATATCCTAGTACTTTTTACGTCCAATAATATATACGCAAAGCCCGCGATTGTCTTGCTGCCAGGACTGTACTACAGATTAAATAAGGGTTACAGTATCAGAGATAACAGTTGATATGAGAGGTCTGGCGCTACAAGCTTAAACCATGATTTAAATGCCTTCAACGGAAGAAAAAATTGTGTTACGAAATCACTGGTGCCCTTCTAATTTTAACTTTACCTTTTATTTCCTTTTTTTTACCCGGTGGAAATAGTCCATGAACTTCCTCCGCCCCGGGAAAGGACGGAGGACATGTCGGACTGGTACCGGCTAAAACAGGGGATCCAGGTCCTCGTAAGATCACACTAGAGCCGCCCATTGGTGCCACGCCTTTAGGCACGTCTTGGAGGGGATGACTGTAAAGCGGGCACCCGCTCTCCTCGGGGGCGGCGACTGTATACTTACCTACCGTTCATTTATGAATTAAAAAGGAATACCTATAATATAATTAGGAAAAAAAAAGTTCACAGACCTACCTTGCGTGATAAAAAAAATCGAAGGACATTGAACCTTATTGAACTTTGAAACGCCTTACATAAATTGCATATGACATACACAATTAGCTATAGCTTATATCGCTATTTCCTGTTTCGTTTGAATGTATTATATATTTGCCAATTAAGGACATTCTGTTATTCAACTTACAGGTAGATAGAACAATAGATTAATAAAATACAATATGACAATCCGTCTACGTTAGGTAAATCGATTTTTATTATGTTCTTTATGTAGCATCATTTCGGCCGAATGAAGGTCACTGCTGGACACAGGCCTCCCCCAAAGATCACCACAACGACCGACATGGGTGTGTTGTGGTCATTGGGGGGTTTTGCCATAATCGCGACGCTTGGCAGACGGGTTGGCGATCGCCGTTGAGTTGTTAATGTACTCGAAGGACGCTGCTACCCATCTTTCGGCTAATTTTATGTATGACTGCGGGTAAATAGGGACTGAGCAGGCCACGTTTCCTGTATACCTGATGGGCGGTGGGAGGTAATGACGAATTAGTGGAGCCCTGAAACAACGAGACGAACTCGCGGCAGACAACGAAGAAGATGGCGGGACGATCTAGCTAGACCGAACAAATGTGGAAAGGGCTCTAGGCTCCAGACCGAAAGGGATTTTTTTGTACGTGATATTCATGGATTTCCTCCAGCCTGGGTTAAAAACCCACGGTGTTCCTGCTACCTACCTATTGCTGGGAGAGCGGAGTACGCTAGGCATTGGTCTGCACTCCCAGCAGTAGCCTGAAAATCATGGGATGTCCAGGGCTTTCGGTCCACATCTGCGGCCTGTTTTCCTTGAGGCCCCTGCCCAGCAACAATGGGATGATGTGGACTGACAGTGAGTATGTGTATGACGACAACGATTTAATTGAATTGATTTAATTTGACGGCACGGTTGGTGCAGTGGCAGATACAGTCGGCTGCTGCGCTCCGGGTCGTGGGTTCGATTCCCACACGGAACATATATTTGTACGATCTGCAGGTAGCTGTTCCGGGTCTGAGTGTATTGTGTGTGGAATTTGTGTTTGTAAACGGACCCACGACACAGGAGAAACCCTAGTGTGGGGCAACGTTTTTTAAAAAAAAGCAAAAAAAAAAAAAATCGCATTGAAAATATGTACAATAAATCAAATTATTAATTCGGACCAATGATATTATACTTCTTTTAACATATAATATCATTGATTCGGACTAAAAGGAAATAACAAACACTGATTAAAGGGTAGTATATTAATAAAAAATCCGTCAAGTAAGAGTTTCAATCATGCGCTGAGGATAGTATCATAATAATACTTCGTGATATTAATGACTTAAAATCATGATGAACGCTTACATCATCAGCATGTTAGCTAAAAAAACATCTACTGCTGAACAAAAGCCCCATTTGACCTAATTTGGGGGAATTTGCCCGTACTCACCCCGCTTGGCAGGCGGGTTGGTGAGCGCAGAATGGCTGCTGTTCCATAGAAGGATGCAGGGTGCTGCACATCCCTCTGGTTTACAGTCCCTTAGTTGCATGCCCCACGACATCCACGGGAGGACATGGAGTGTGCTATATTTATTATCAGGACACTACACGGATGATTATGCTTACATAGCGAAAAGGGATAAAAAGACACATTTGTAAGTTTAAGGCATTTTTATTTATGCACCTACCTAATTGTGTATTTTCCATATATTTATGTACGATATCCCATATTCTCATGGATTATTTATATTGAATTGTATAAAGTATACTATATGGTTGTATATATGAATTATTTGTATATATATCACTTATGGAATATATACCTATTCGCATTATATTTAATTGTCTAGATACGCTATTTGATTATCTTAATATAATAAGTACACCACGGACTACCCCCTTTGTCTTTTTCCATCTTTTTCTTGTCCATCGAAAGGTCGTCTGTAAGAAATCTCTAATAGCGATAAGACCGCCCATTGTACAATTACTGTTCATAGAATGGTTCTAGTAATTTTTAAAATGGTGATAATAAAGAATATTCTATTCTATTCTACATACCTAAACAATAATTGTCCAAAGTGGTTATTCCTATGCAGAAGACAGCTAGGAAATAAAATTCATAAACCTGCTCTTTGAAAATACTACATTGTTGAGAAACACAAAAGAATCTTGGTAAAAGTAAAGTGAGAATAATATAGGTTAATGTGCGGCCTTGCGCAGCATAAACACAAACAAGTATGATAAAAATTAAGTGAACTATTAATAATTATTTTATTTATTTGCCTTATAATAAGAGCTGTGAGCTTGAACAGTCCTGATAATTTCGTTGTAGCTGCAAACATGGTTTTATTTCGTAAAAAAAAGTTGGATCTTAAAGGGCCGTAACAGGTTGAGAATCAAAACTCAAGTAGCACGTCAGTCGAAATAGCATCGATTGAATATATGCTAGGCCTTTTACGTAGGGTTCATATACCATTAAGGCAATCTAGACTTGGGTTCAACTTAAATTTTGGTTCTCGTACCGTTATCTTCTCAGATGGCTAAATTCGTGGGTGGCGAGACACAGTCATTTTTTTATTGTGTCTGGCATTGTGTCCTTTAATGAGATATACGGGCCTAAGAGATGACACCTTGATCAACGTCGATCGCGTAATTGCGGCTTGTAATATATGTCAAACTCGTGCTAGCTGTCGATCAATCAGCCAAAGCCGAATACTTTCATCGATCAATCGATATTTATTAAAGCGACCCAAGACGATTGATAATCAATGCACATCGCTCTATGCTCGACCAATGCTCATATAATAAATAGATATCTTTGGCAGATCGATTCGGCGCAATAGCACACAATGATCGACGTTGAAAACTCTATAATCGATGTTGATCAATACCACCGATCTATATAGATCGTGTACGTGTAATCTAAGGAGTGATAACATTCTTATTGCAAGAGTCCAGGTCGGTAGTTACCACAGCAGTGCAAGATAGTCTGCTCCCAAGTCATCGTTTTAAACCACATTTTAAACATTGTTCAGTTTGAGGGGCACTGACTGAGCATAAGCGACTAAAAACTTAATGTCTCGAGGTGACGAGCCCAATGTGCTGCTGGGCGGCATTTGAATAATTATTATGGGTAGCCAAGCGCCACGCTTCATAATCAGCCCAACACTGTCCCACTGCTGGGCACGGACCTTTTCTCACGATGAGAAAGATTAGGCCCTAATTCACCAGGCTGGTCCAGTGCGGGTTGGCGCACCATTGAGAACATTTTGGAGCCCTCTCAGGTGTTCAGGTTTCGATGTCATCCTTCAACGTTAACGTAAGTGATAATGCAATTCCGATCCGCACATGAATCCGAAATGTCAGGAGTGCGGGCCGGAATCGAACTTAGACCCTCTTGTATGAAAAGCAAGCGTTCTACCGCTAGACTATCGCTGCTGAGCGTGTCGCTTAGGTTCCACCAATCGTCCTCCCCGAGAAGAGCCTGGTGGGACGACCTTTTTACAGTCGCCTTCCCTCCGCTAGAGGGGGTGACCGCTTTACAGTCATCCCCTCCGTGATGTGCCTAAAGGCGTGGCACCAATGGGCGGCTCTAGTGCGATCTTACGAGGACCTGGAGCCCCCCTTCGGTGCTGAAGATGACCGCTCCAGTGGTTTTAGCCGGTAGGAGACCAGCATACCCCTTCGCCCTTCCCCGGGGTGAAGGAAGTTCCATGTAGAATTTCCATTGGATATGAATAAAAAAAGAAGGTTCCACCAATCGAATGAATTGCGCGTCTCGTGGTTAGGTAGTTTAAAAAACATAATAGTCACAACCGTTACACCAAGTTAGTATTTAACCCGTAATCGTGCCTAATTTTTAGATAATTATAATTATTAGCATGCGCACACGCACTGCGTTTGACGCTTGTACTCGAAATTCTGAAGAACCCAAGCCGAACGTATCGTGAGTACTTTGTCATTCTAAATAATCAATCGAAAAATTGACAGGGTTTCTCATTAAATCCTTATCACCAATTAACTTTTTATACATCATCATCATCATAGGCCTCCGCCATAGATTTTCATTATTGTGTCATCATTTTGGGGGGAATTTGCCGGTACTCATCACGCCAGGCCGGCGGGTTGAGGAGCGTAGATTGGATGCTGTCCTATCCCTCTGGTTTGAGTCTCTTAATGGCCTTTTACGAAATCCACGGAAGGAAATGGAGGGGTGTTACTGTTGTGTTCTTGATTCGTAAACCACATGTACTTTTTTACGGAATCCTAATAATGATTCAGTTGTTTATCATTCTGAACGGCTCGCGAAACACGACAGCGGGAAATGGTGGTAGATAGCGCTGTGCTGGCTGCGTGAGATCAACTGGCTGGAGAATTGTAATCTGTGACCTAGATTCATATCTTCTATACATAAATGAAATTGAAGTGTCTGTTTGTAATGTCAAAATAACAGCTTTTTACTAAATGCATATGAAAGTATGTACGTTACATATAACAAAATGACTATTTTTAAATTTTTTGTCTGTCTGCCTGTCTGTTTGTTCCGGGTAATCTCCGAAACGGCTGGACCGATTTTGACGGGACCTTCACTGGCAGATAGCTGATGTTATAAGGAATAACTTAGGCTACTTTTATTTTCGAAAAATAATTAGGGTTCCGCGTAAAAAAATAAAACCCTTGAAATCCAATATATATAAATGTCTATGTCAAAGTACTCTAAATTTCTTTTAAATTAAACGCGGGTGAGACCGCGGGTCTCAGCTAGTATTCTACTATATCACACGTATCAAAACAACTTGTTTTTGTAACTTTTAATTAGTGATCGAAATAGGCGGAGCAGTTTCCCGGAATTTCATAGCGTTATCTTAATATTTTTTCTTTATTTTTAGCCCCAAACTGGGTTTCTCCTGGGTCGCGGGTGCGTTTACAGACACAAATTCCACACACAATACACCCAGACCCGAAACAACTACCTGCAGATCATACGAATATTTGTTCCGTGCGGGAATCGAACCCGCGACCCGGTGCGCAGCAGCCGACTGTATCAGTCACTGCACCAACCGTGCCGTTACTGTTTAAAGCTGTATGTGATACAGCTTTGAATAAAGTATCATCATATAACATTATAATATAACACAATCAACCCATTAATGTCCCACTGCTGGGCACGGGCCTTTTCTCACGATGAGAAAGGTTAGGCCTTAGTCCACCAGGCTGGCCTAGTGCGGGTTGGCGGACTTCACAACGAAACGAACGGACTGGGGCCTGTTGTGTTGTGGGCCAAGACAAAATGTTGCGAGGGTGCAATATCGCTCACGCTTTCGCCGTACTACCTGCAGGTCTCGGCCTGCCATATGGGCTGGCTTCTGGAATGGTTACGGATGACCTTAGTCGCCTGCAGGGCGCAGGCTGGATACCTTTGTTTTAACCGACTGGCTGGTGTAACCTAGTGTGACGTTGAACTTTACCATTGCATCTTATTTAAAATATCGGTGATATATACATAATTAATAATCATCATTTCGGCCGAATGAAGTCCACTGCTGGACACAGGCCTCCCCAAAAGATGTCCACAACGACTGATATGGTCATAATTAATAATAAATGGTTTGAAAGACAGGATGTAATTATTTTGTTTTATTTGCCGTTTTCGGCAATTTATATACAGAATCAATAAATTAAGAACACTAATAACATTTAGGGAAATGGGTTGATAGGTTGGTAACCCTGCTAAACTATCTCTATCTCATATGGTATACGCTAGTCCTAGTAGCTAGGCTCCGTCTAGTTAACTAGTTAGGTACTCAGTCTACGCTGGAGTCAGTGAGACCCTATGCTAAGATAGGTGGCGACATCTATGATCGTCAGTCGCTAACAGCAGTTCTGTGGACATAATTATGGCCAATTGCCGTGTGGTGCCGGCTTTGCCGTGTGGTGCCGGCTCAGAATGCCACCACCCCATCTCTTCCCATGGGTGTCGTAAAAGTCGACTAAGGGATTAGCCGGAGGATGGGCAGCAGCGTCCTTCGAGTACATTAACAACTCAACTGCGATCGCCAACCCGTCTGCCAAGCGTGGCGATTATGGCAAAACCCCCCAATGAGCCCACAACACATCCATATATCGTTGTGGATATCTTTGGGGGAGGCCTGTGTCCAGCAGTGGACTTCATTCGGCCGAAATGATGATGATGATGAATTATGGCAATAAAAATACACTGCGATGAGTAAAACTGTTTGAAAAAAACAATTGAACCGTAAGACGTTGCTAACATATTTTTCAAATGTTTTTCATATTGTGAAATATTTTATGGAGATTGATTAAGCTAAACACCATACAACGCCATATACTTGACATTGGCGAAATTGTCGAAGATACTCTACCGAAGCCATAATCTAAGAGAAGAAGAAGAGTAAAACTGTTCCATTTGTAAAAAGTCTGCCTTTGCTGTGTTATTTTATTTGCATAATAATATACTTGTAACTAAACAGTTTATGAAGTTTTATATATATCTTTTGATAATAGCGACATCTATTAGTTTGAATGTCAGTTACGAACGGGTACAACAAAAATTTAAGCCAAACGAAACAGCATACAGCATGACTGTATATCGTTTCATCGTTTTCTTAAGAAAATAACAGATGGCACAAGTAGTTAAACAGCAGAAATTGACCACTGGGTTTGAAACATTTTTAAAGCGTACTTTTATATCACTACTATTATTATTATTTATTTATAATATTATAATAGTGTGGCTTCGGTCACGGCCGGTAGCCTCATCTCAACCCGTTGGTGTCGTAGAAGACGACTAACGTAGCTTGAAACCCGGTGCGTACCAGTAAGCACTTTGGGTTACCCGCAAGTGGCGGGTATATATATATTTCGTATGGTTAGTGGCCACCCTTGTGTCAGAGTTGTTCAAGCCGCCCAAAGGCCTCCGACTTGGCTTAACGACTGCTGTCTAATGACAACAACCGGGACCGACGATTTAACGTGCCCTCCGAAGCACGGAGACGCTCAGTTGAAATACCACTATGTTGTCACCCATCCAGAGACTGACCGCGCCAAGCATTGCTTAACCTCGCCAATCGTTTACCGATCAGTGAGTGCAACTGGCGAACACTAGCATACCCAAGGAGGGCGGGTGTCAGGCAGGAGGCCGACTGTAAAGTCTTTTTACGACCTTTGCAATGTGTCTAACATATTGCGCCGACCCTAAGTAACTTGAGACCAGGGCATGAAGATGATCTTCTCACTACTATTATAAGTTTGTGTGTTTGAATTTTAGAGTCTCCATATCACGCTCAAACAGTCGAACGGTTTTTTATGAAATTTGGCATAAAGGTAGATTATGTCGTTCAGCCTATAGGGATTTATTGTATGTATTATCAAGTTATAAGAGTACAAATTAGTAAAAGTGAGGGAGGTGAGTCTAGCCCTGACCAGTATCTTTTTGACCCATCCCAGAATTAAATTGAATTACTTATTAAATTTTAATTAACAACAATATTATCAAGTCAACTGCGATCGCCAACCCGCCTGCCAAGCGTGGCGATTATGGGAAAACCCTCCTATGAACACACAACGCCTGACCCTGACCGGTCGTTGTGGCGATCTATGGCGGAGGTCTGTCTCCAGCAGTGCGTATTATTCGGCTGAACTGATGGTGATGTCTTATTAAAAATAAAACTGCACATGCGTGAGTTGAACTCGCGTGGAGAGGGTTCCGAAATTGCTGAATATATTGTCTATTGTTCAATTTGGTCTTGTACCAATAACTTATCCTAAGAACAAACTTAACATCGTAGTTGAAAAAGATGTTTTCCCATAGATTCCAACTGCAAACTGTCTGTCCACCTCGATGGAGGTCGTCCCACGCTGAGTTTTCCGGTACGCGGTCTCAACTCGAGAAGGAACCTTTTACCCCAACGACCATCAGTTCTACGAGCAATATGCCTCGCCCATTGCCACTTCAGTTTACCAATCCCTTCAGCTATGTCGGCAACTTTAGCTCTTCCACGGACCTCTTCATTTTCCTCCTCCTTAGCTTTCTTATGAGGCCTATAGATAGAGACCATTAATACTTAAATTACTATTATCTAACCATTTATTTACACTGTTCAATGTTTTGTTTTCTATATTCCTGATATGTATTTTTATTCTTGCAGTGTACTGCCAAAGTAGTATCATCCGCATATAAAACACATTTGTAAATAATGGAGTCCGGTAGGTCGTTGACATATACTACATAATAGGAATAACAGTGGGCCGAGAATGTTGCCCTGTGGTACCCCGTATCCGTTCCGTACTAAAATTGATACAAAGTTTTGTATAATCCTGTTATGCTTGTTATTTCAACACTTATTGAATACCAAGGGGGTACCTTGCAATGTTTATTTCTGGGAGGGGCCAGACTGCCAGTGCAGACCGTCATTAGGTTGTTAGGGTTCCGAACGTCCGAAGGAAGAAACGGCGAAACCCTTATAGGATCACTCGTGTGTCTGACTGTCCGCCTGTCACAGCCAATGACATGAATGAGTTTGTTTTTTGCCAATAAATAAATCTTTATTTCTAGATAAAGGGAAAAGGTATCGTCCTATATGCCTATAAATAAAAAAAATTGCGCTTGTATCCAGTTGTAACTGATCGGTAAACGATTGATGAGGTTCAGCAATGCTCGGCGCGAACAGTCTATAGATGGGTGACCGCATAGTCACAGCCAATTTGCTCCGAATATACTGTACCGATTAAGTTGAAATTTGGTACACATATGGATTATTGCGACCCAAACACGGACATGGTGTTACATGGCGTGTAACATTGACTTTATTATTTCAACACTGATTATACTATATTTTGACAAATAAACTGTTCTTTCTGTGTTTCAATTCTTTATTTACTATACTTTGTTAATGTGTTTTGTTGCAGAGAGCACATGGCATCTGTGACGCCGACCATCTGGCAGGGGAACTTAACCATGTGAAGCAAGTTCTTAAAGATAACAATTTGAAAGCTCTACATCCCCGTCGCAGAAGCCGCCCGAAACCCACCACGGTTGATCGACGGCCCGCTGTTTTACCATATATTAAGGGAGTCACCGACAAAATTGGTCACATCTTGAAGCGTGCTTCTATAAAAACCTACTTCAAGCCGCATAAGAAGATCAGCCAACTTTTAAAACCGGTGAAATGTCACATACCTTTACAAGATGCAGGGGTCTAGGGGGTGATTGTGGCTTGTCATACATAGGGCAAACAAAGCGTAGCATAGCCACCCGAATAAAAGAACATATAGCTGACGTCAAGCATAGACGCTCCACAAAGTCTGCAGTGTGTGAACATGCCTTAGGCAAACCCAACCACTACCTTCGTTTTGATCAACCTCAAGTCCTCGCGAAAGAGAACCGATATGTACCAAGAATGTTTCGTGAGGCTATTGAAATTAAAAAACATCCTAATTTTAATAGAGAAGATGGTTGGCAGGTACCACCTGTTTGGAATCCAGTTATTAAAATAATAAAGTCCCAAACAACATACCGCACTAAAAAACATCAAGACACTGTGAGTGATTACTGCGTGCATCGAAATTAATTTTTTGATTAAAATTGTACGGTAGATAAAATAAAATAACTTTTTAAAAATCTGTAACGACGCCTGTCACCTTAGTCATCCTGCGACCACGAATGCTGCAAAGTATTCGAAACGTCAGGAAAAACAAAACCTATAATATACGCGATCTAATCCGTTTAAAAATTGTTTTATTATTATAATATACTTTGTTACTTTACATTTTTATTCTTATTCTTATTCTTTATTGTACAACATAAAACATAAAATTGTTAAATAAAATAAAACATGATGTACAAAGGCGAGCTTAACTCAACATTGAGTTTGATTCCAGCAAGCTTTGAAAAAAAAAAATTGATACAAAAGGGGACAGTATGAAGTGTACAATCAGGAAGAAGACAACAATTAAGAATAATGATAAAATACCCAACTACATAGAATAGACATGATATATACTTAAACAAATACATAACTATAAGTAAACATATATCTTAAATACATACTTATAAGTTATACTGAAAGGAAATGCTTTTTGAGTCCTTTCTTGAAAACGTCCAGAGAAGAGCTGTATCATAGGGAGTGTGGAAGAGATTTCCAGAGACGCTCTCCGCGATTTATAAGTACATAGCAATGCAATAAAAGTGTGATGAAATATATGTAAATTATAACTTATAACACATAAGTTAGTAGTAGAGTTTGTTTTTTGCCCAAAAATAAATGTTAATTTTTATATAAAATGAAAAGGAATCTTCCTATATGTCTATAAATAAAAATTGACGCGCTCGTATACAGTTGTTACTGATCGGTAAACGACCGATGAGGTTAAGCAATGCTCGGCACAGTCAGTGGGTGACGTAGAACACATAAAGTCGTCGATCCTGGTTGGAGGCATTTTGGCGGCTTTAACAACTCTAACACAAGGTTAGCCATTACCAAAACGAAAAAAGGTGAGTCTGCGTTTAGCGAAAGTTTGTTTAGCATCTAAAATTAATTACAAACATTACAAGAATGAATTTCAATTTAAACATCGCCCCATTATATTATCTTTCAATTTGCTAGCTATACAAAAATGGTTGACCAACTGTTGGATAAAACTTAATTCACACGTGCCCTGTTCCCTTGTCCCCGGGGCATGATGGATCACTATTATAACGTTATTTAGTTATGTGGTAATAAGCTGCACTTGTTTGGCAAGTCCCCTAGGACGCATAAATAGGGGTGAATACAAAGAAAAAGAAACGTGCAAAAAACTCGGGAGGATTATGTCTGGCTGGCGAATTTAATCAAATAAATGTGAGTATTTATGTATGTTTAATGCTCTTTTAAATATTTTATGTGTGGCAAGGGACTTACCTTCTATAACTCCCAAGAACTTCGCCTACCGTTGAAACAAAACCTTTCCGCGTCGTTCCGTGAAGTGTTCGGATTAAGAATATAGCACCACTCCATCTCCTTCCGTGGATGTCGTAAAAGGCGACTAAAGGACTCGAAACTAGAGTGACGGGCAACAGAGTGGAACAGTAGCCATACTGCGCTCACCAACCCGCCGGTGAAGCGTGACGAGTACTGAAAATTTCCCCCGCGATGACGACTCCATTGGGGAGGCCCTTGTTTAGCAGATATCGCTGAGGCTGATATGATGATGACGAAATAACACGTTGATATTTGAATGTATAACCTTTTTTTTTATTGATGCCCAGTGGACATTTTACATGGAACTTCCTTCACCCCGGGGAAGGGCGAAGGGGTATGCCGTCTCCTACCGGCTAAATCCACTGGAGTGGTCATCTTCGGCACCGAATCCAGGTTTTGAATGAATAACCTAGACGTTCCTTGAGAATAAGTCTATTTATTGTCTGGCTTTGTGACAGCTGTCGTTGAAAACTGGACCAAAATCTTTTCAGTAGTTCTTGAGTTTATTTTTAGGGTTCCGAACGTCCGAAGGGAAAAACGGCGGATCCCTTATAGGATCACTCGTGTGTCTGACTGTCCGTCTGTCACAGCCAATTTGTTCCGAATCTGCTGGATCAATTTAGTTGAAATTTGGTACACATAAGGATTACTGCAATCCAATGTATTAAGTACACAAACTTGTTGCTGCATTATTTGAGGGGGATGGAATGATTTACAATTCTATAGACTCAGAGGTATTTGCAGATAAAGCTGTTCATTACCCAGTGGGATTTTTAAACATTTTAAATCCACTGGGTCTTCTGTGCCATATGGGTACTCCAATACTACTGCGAAATTTGAAGCTGCCAAATTGCGTTATGACACTGTTCTCCAAGTCAAAGTATTTAGAGGCCATGATTTTAAATGGTCCAGCCCAGAGAGGAACAGTATTTATGCCGCGTAATCCTAATGACCACCCGTTTGAATTTAAGATATTAAAATTCCCTATCACAGTGAGTTTCACGATGATTATCCACAGCTATATATATATATATATATTCGCCACAAGGTCAAACTTTTGAGTTCGCGTGAGTTGACTTGAGACCAATGATGAAATGTGGTACTTGTATGAAGAATTCATTGAACATCATCATCAATTCACAATACTTATGCACATGTGCGTCGAGTCTCATATTACAGCATTTGTATTGGATACCCCACATAATTTCGCTGATGCCGTAATCCATCTCAAGTAATAAGTGGCCTACTTATTGCAATCTACGGGACACTTCCCAATTCCGAGCTGTTACTGATAATTTTCTGGTCGACCAGGAAATGGAACCCCGGATCTCACGTTGAACTAGTTGAGCTGTATCATTGGATTTTCTCATATATATTATAGTATATAAACAAACAAAATCTCTTTATAAATTAGTATTATAAAGAGATTTTGTTTGTTTTGTTTGGATGGAGGGAGTATACATTTGAAACACCTGAACCGGTTTAAAAAAGTCACTATGAAAAAGCTACACTATCGCTAAGTAATATAGGCTATATTTGAATCAATGTTGATAAAAATAAACGCGAGGGTGAAACCGCGGGCAAGAGCTAGTATGAAATAAACAGCAAATATGTTTGTCACATAATGTTTTCACACGGGATTGGAATTTAATGATTTTCCGATTTATTCCTTCACTCCTGCCAAAATACCTTCGTGCCAATTTAAGATTTTAAGTCGTGGGGATTAAGCTACAGAATTTTATGATCAGTCAGGGAATGGGAATTGTATAGAAATATGCTATCTTCTTCTATCGTGTGCTTAGTGGTCAATTTTGTGTCGCAGTTGTTCAAGCCGCCCAAAGGCCTCTGACTTGACTTAACAACTGCCGTCTAATGACAATATCCGGGACCGACTACTTAACGTGCCCTTCGTAGCACGGAGATGCTCAGTTGAAAGAAAGAAAGAAAGAGAGAAAGAAAGAAAGAACGAAATAATTTATTTTGGCTTTGCATTTTGTCAAATTATCATAAATCAATAATTAAGTTAATTATATAACAAAAAATAATAAGACAATCATAAAAATAATAACTTATTACAAATTAACATTATAGTTTAACAAAAAAATACAGTACAATTATCATCAGAAATTTATTCATTCATTACAATGACTTTTTTCAGTGCAAAACCAAACCAAAAATGGACCCTATCTCAGCACATGTTGATTCTGATAGGACCTGTTGAAATACCACTATGCGGTCACCCATCCATAGAATGACCGCGCCAAGCGCTGCTGAAGCTCGCCGATCGCTTACCGATCAGTGAGTGCAACGGGTCATGAGCGCCTCCTATGCCTAAATACGCTATGAAAGGCCGTATACTTTTATTGCGTCAAACTAGAAACTTCCATTTTTTTGAGGCTATAGACATTAGTTTTCGATGTTAATATTGATGTAATATCTCATGCCGTTTCTTAGAAAAATACGCACATGAACAGATAGATAACAAAGTAATCCTATATGGGTCCATGTTTTCGTTAAGAGGTATAGAACCCTAAAAAAGGAAGATCTTTCGTTTTTCCTATTTACTTCAAACGCTAAATAACGAAGCTTTAGACCTTAGTAGAAGAACAGGCGGAACAGAAATCTAATTAAAAATATAGGTATATGAATTAAACATTAGCATTATTGTCACTTTCTATCGTCGGTAGTACCTACGTAAGTAAAGCTCTGAGTGATAACAGAACAAGGCACGTCCGTAACGGTTTGTGCTACAAACAAAGATAAGATATCAGCTTACTACCAAACCCGTGTACCAAACACATACATCTAGGTACTTACTATAGTCGGCACGGATTTTGAGCGCTAACCTTCGATTGTTTTCAATGTATTCAGGTGAATAAAGTTTTAAAGGCGAATTAAGTCTGGCGCGGTGTTGTCTTACTAAACAAATTAGGAAAACATAACAACGTCAAGCTTATCTGGGTATATATATCTGGATACGTAGGTGTTGAGGGTAACGAGAAGACAGAACAACTAGCAAGGGCGGACTCGAGTATGCAGGGCATTGGCCCAGAGCCATTTGTAGGAATGCCTCTTGGTACCTTTTTTCTTTGTGGAAATTCGTCATGAACTTCCTTCGCCCCGGGAAAGGGCGAAGGGGTATGCCGGACTCCTACCGGCTGAAACCACTGGACCGATCATCTTCGGGATGAAGATGACCGCTCCAGGTCCTCGTCCTGCAAGAGGGAGTGACCGTTTTCCAGTCATCCGAGATATGCCTAGCGTGGCAGCTCCAGTGTGATCTTACAAGGACCTGGAGCCCTCTTCTGTGATGAAGATGACCGCTCCAGTGGTTTTAGCAGGAAGAAGTCATTCCCCGGGGTGGATGAAGTTCATGATAAAGGTATAGCCTCGTTGGCTCTAATGTTAACATACGAGGACCTGGAGCCACCCTTAGGTGCCGAATTTTACTTCTCCGCTGATATGTCACTTCGCCCTAACCCGGGGTGAAGGTAGTTCGCGATGACTTTCCACCGGGCGTTCAATAAAAAAAGCTATTGCCCCGTATTGCTAGTTACTTCGATATTGTGCCAGCCCCATCAATTGCAATCTGCAATGTCCTCTAATATCACCCAACTAGTAGATACTACTAATTGGCTGTTCATAAATGTTATCACCTAGCTTTAGTACATCTAAAATAGATCAGCACAAATACACAGCATATTGTGATATACGAAGGAAAACAGCATGCCAGTGTGCCAGTTATTAAGTAAAATCCCTTCAGCTCAAGACTCCGCACTTTTATGTCTAAAGTTCACTGGAACGACTAAAGTTGCCTGGGAGAGCTTCCAAAATCCCACGTAAAACATTTTGAAAAATGACTACTATTTGCATACTAATATACTGCTTTCTTTCGGCTCCGCCTGCATTTTTCATGAGCCAATAAGCGCATACTTGGATGTTTGCTGCAAACGAGATTCTGCGAGTCTAATGCCATTTATTTCCGCCTGAGGGAGAAAACGATTTATGAGTAGCGGCTTATAATACCATGATGAATCAACAGTGATAGCCTAGTGGTTGAACGCTTGCCTTCCATACAGGAGGGTTTGAGTTCTATCCCGGCTCGCACCGCGGACCTTGCGGATTCATGTGCGGGTTAGAATTTGATTATCATTTGCGTTAACGGTGAAGGGAAAGATCGTGAGGAAATCTGCACGGTGAGCAGGGTTCAAAATGTTCTCAGTGGTGTGTGTGTAGTCTGCCAACCCACACTAGGCCAGTATTGTGCACTAAGCTCTTCTCATCGTGAGAGAAGGCCCATGCCCAGCAGTGGGACAGTAAGTAATGGGCTAATGACGTATGATGATACTTAAGTATTATTAGTATTTAAACAATGGCTTTTTTTTTTTTTTTTTTTTTTTTTGGGACAAGCCCGCCACACATTCCCAACCACTGCAACTCCTGTAAGCCAGGATCTACAATGGCGACCACCGAAAAGAACACCGATCAATGAAGCTCGGTGTGTCCCAGAGAAATGAATAACTGTCTTGGAACCCGCACCGAAATTAATCAGAAAAGATAAAGGAGGAGTATGAAAGAATATACGTTCCACTTCCCTCCGTTGCAAGCAGGAGACAGAGAAAAACGATAGGCCATAGGCACAATAAATGGGAGTTTACAACAGGGTTAAGCCCAGTTGCCAAGCACCACGGGTACAATTTTTTTATTTACGGGTCCTATGTTGTGAGCTATTGTGACTGATTCCAATAGTAGGTATGGCAAAAACACTTGAACGCACGGAAATTCGTCCTAGTCGCAACAAGATCTGTATAGTAAACAACCCCGGATGTAACTTGCATGCTGTCAAACATAATATTGCGTTCATCTTGCCAAAGAATACACTCCCACAGGATATGATGTGCAGACTGTTCATATTCACAGTCCGGTGTTGAACATTTGCAGAATGGTGAGGTGACAAGCTTGAAGCTAAACAATTTACTCTTAAAGTTACCATGGCCGGTGAGAAATTGAGCCACGCAATGATCAACTTCCAACCATGCACTTGCCAACCGCTCACGAATGGATGGAAAGTACTGGTATAGGTGACGGCCCTTAATAGACGTGTCCCACCTGCATTGCCATTCGGCCAAGAGTTCCTCCCAAACACCAGTCTGTGGTCTAAACAATCTGCAGATCCTAACACGATCGCGTTGTAGCAGAAATTCCGCGTCCATGTTTTCTCTAGTTGAGTAGTACATTGCAGCACGTCGCTGTATCTCAAGATCGACTGGCAAAACACCTGCTAGCACAGGCAGAGCTTCAGTACTTACTGTCCTATATGCCTTGCACAAGAATATCAACGCTAAGCGCTGGCTTTGGAGCAGTTTACGTCTTGCCGCGCCGATAGTAGCCCTATCGGCCCATACAGGTGAACCATAGCAAATACAACCTAAGTAGGTAGCGCCGTAAATAGTTTTCAAAGTATAAAATGAAAGACCCCATGTAGCTGTTGATATCCTTGTCAGGGCATAAAAGTTCCTTTTAGCTTTTTCACCTACAGATTTTATGTGTTCAACGAATGAAAAATTTCTCTCCAATACAAGACCAAGGTAGCACACGGACTCCTTTCTTTTTACGGTAACATTATTGAATTTAATGCTCGGTGATGTCTTAAGATTGCCTTTTAAAATTAGTTGAAAGGTTTTTTGTGGTGCAAACATTAAGCGGTTTCGTTCGCCCCAACTAGAGATTAAACGTAAACAAGTATCCGCCAATTTTTCAAGGCTCGCCCTTGTACTTGACTGAATAAGCAGAAGGCCGTCGTCTGCGTAACCAGTCAATGAACAGCCGGATGGTAATGGAATCGCTAGAAAATCATCGAAACCCATGTTCCATAGATAAGGACTAATAACGGATCCTTGAGGACATCCCATCGTGAGTTCCTTCGACACAGCGTGATGACCAAGTTTAAGTTTTGCAGATCCGTGTGCAAAATATGAGTAAACGAGAGTGTAGATGTTTCTGAAGCAACCGCGGACTTTCATTTTAAGTAGTAGCATTGGCCACCACGCGTTGTCGAAGGCACCAGAGATATCAAGGAAGATGCCTATCACGTACTTATGTTCAGATGAATTTACTACTTTCCTGACAGAGATTGCCGCGTCAATAGTAGATTTTCCTATTGTGAAGCCGAATTGGTTATTATGAAATTTCGGTCCATCTGGCAGCAAACGTGGAACTATAAGGCGCTCGAGAAGTTTCCCTAAAGATGGTAGTAAAGTTATAGGCCGGTATGATTTAGGATCATCCGGGGGGTTGTCACCACTTTTTGGTATTATGCGTATAAAACCGGAACGCCATATACGAGGGAAAATGCCTTCAGCAATGCAACGATTAAAAACGGTCAGTATAGAGTCACCCGATATTTTACAAGCTTCTTTAATCATTCTATTCGATATTTTATCTTCTCCAGATGCTTTATTAAGTGGTAGTTTATTGACAACGTTTATGAATTCGTCAGTGGATGGTAAGTCAGACGCTGGGGATTCCGGCGGTTCAGCAGCCCATGATCTAATCTGTTGATGATACTCGTTATCATTTCCAGGTAGATCATCAGGTATAAGAGTATTGAGAAGAGCCTCCGTGGTCTCCTCAATACCAGTGGTATGCATGTTATTAATTTTAATATTTTGGATATAAGCAAGATCGACTGATCTATTGGCTTTAAACTCGTGGTACAGAGGAGACCACGGACCCTCCCTATCTAGTGTTTGCACTACCTTCTGTAACAGATTTCCCTTCGATTTTGCCACCGCGGCTCTATAACTAGATCTGGCAATTCTGAATCTATTTAATGTATCAATAAATATGTCTCCCGTGATTTGCTGTTTTTTAAGCTTGTTTAGTTTTTTGCGCGCTCTGCGAAAACGTTTACGTTGTTCAGTTAAATAGCTATTCCACCAATCACATCTACGAGTGTTGGTTATTGATCCGCGACCTACAGCAACATCAGCACAGTATGTAAATGTGTCTGACATGATTTTAGCACTTTCTTCTGCTGACAACCCATCGCGAGTGAAGTCTTTGGCATGAGATGCAAAAAGTGAGCTAAAGAAATCCCAGTTCGCCCCTTTAGATTTGTATCTAAAATTTGATCCAATATTTTGATAACTTTGTGTCAATCTAGGTACAAATTCGTACACGATCAGGCGGTGATCACTACACGACGCGTCCGGAAGGACGCGCCACCTGTCCAAGCGAACGTCTGCACTAGATAGTGTGACGTCAATAGAAGACTCGCCCATTTGGCTGCAAAAAGTAGGTGGTGCGTCAGGGGTATTGTGTATTGATAGGTTCATCTCAGCGATGAAATCCTCGACAGCACAACGTCGTTCAAAATCAGTGGACCGTACTTTGCCATACCAGAGTGATGATGACGCGTTAACGTCGGCGCCAATGATTATTTTGCGGCCTGCAAGCGACCGCAGAACGTGGCGAAGATTATGTATGTGTGGGGCAACAGGATCTGAGTATTGAAAATAACAGCTCACAACGTAAACTTTATAAAGTGCCGTTGAAACCTCCGCGACAGCACAGTGTGGCGTCATAAGATATTGTAACGATGTCACTGAAAAACTAGTAGAACGCGAAACGTAAATTCCAGCTCGTGCCCTGCCATCTAGTTGTACTACTTTTTGACGTAAGCTTGCATTTTGATATTGTTCTTGAATAAGGACAATGTCTAAATTATAATCTAAAATTAATTTATCTAACTCCGACGTGGCCACCCTATCGTTATGAAGATTTAATTGCGCAACGGTAAGATTATTTACTGTGTAAGCCATCCTTAGTAGTTAGTATTTAGGATTAACTGTTCGAGCTTGAGCTTATAGGTAGGACAATCCTGTGACCCGCAACGATGGTCGCACGGTTTTTTAAAGCGTTTACACGCCACGCATATTGGTGAATGCTCCAAATTGTCCTTATGAGGGCACTCCATCGTTTCATGTGCCTCGGCACAGTTAGCACAGGTAGGTGTTTTATTAACGCAATGTTTTCTAACGTGGCCGAAATATTGGCAATGTAAGCAGCGGACTACTTCGACATCATCGATAAAACGACAAGTGGCCCAATCAATAAACAATTTATCCTTGGTAGTGACCAAGTGTTTACGCACTTCGGATTCAATTTCTATGCCTATCCACTTCCGCCCGTTTTCTAAGGAACGCCTGCGAGTGATTTTAGTTGATTTGATAAAATCATCCTCTGCAACTGACAACTCGTCCTTAATATTTTGCCGGTATAATGCGGTCAGAAAAGCGCGGTCTACCATTGAAGAAGGGACGTCCTTAACTAAAATACGCGGTTTGCGACCTTTTGGCTTTTCAAGCCGTAAGCCAGCGGATCTAATAGCGTCGACCGATTGAAGCTTTGCGAGTTGTTTCTCATTCGCGACGCGCAATACAACGCCTGACTTTGCGGTTTTTTTAACGCCTACGATTTGGAAACCGTCGTCGCTAGGATTAATCGCTTTCATTAAGGCCTGTTTCGTAGCGGACGATGACGCATAATCAGCTGAGCGCTCGGCGGTCGGATATGCAACTACACAGGGAAGCGGTACGCGCGACTCCATGGGCGGAGCAACTTTTGATAAACGGAGTTTTAATGAATCGGCATATGATACCTTGTTTAATTGCTTACTATTATCACACGTATTGGAGTTAATTTTTTCCAATTCCCGTTCCGTTCTCGCTAGCTTTGTTTCATTACATGACGATTTAATCGCTAGTAAAGACACGATAGCCGTTACTCGCTGAGTAATATCCATGATCGCGGACTTATTCGCTATGTTTATGCGGGATCCCTGATCATTAACAAGGTCGTTGATTTTTGATAAATACGCTGATGCCTCAGATACTAGTTCGCAATAGTCAGCTTGGCTCGCGTCGCTAACATTTAAAATTGACGAGTTTTTTTCAATAGATTCCGATTTTTGCAGCCGCTTGGACCTATCCTCGGGTGAAATATATGATGGCGAAATTTCGCTAAATAAACGTTTTGTGTTCACGGAGGTCGGAGACCTGTTAGTTACATTGCTTCTACGAAATATTTCCCCACCACGGTCGGGCGGGTCATCATTATTCGTCGACATACTTATTATATCAAAAGTTGGTTTTAATTATAAATAACAAGGTTAACGCGACAATAGACGAGCGCCAAATAACGGGTGCAGTATTATTTCACGATACCCTCAGTACTAACAAAAATAAATGTACTTACCGAGAAATTAATTCGGTTATTTAACACAATAAATTACTTATGGGACGTTAAAAACTTACGAAACGAGCACTAAACACAATAGCACACAACCAGAAACAAATCACGAGCCGGAATCCGATCGCGAAAAAATATAATCGTAATTATAATGAGAAGCGAATTAGACCCACACTGCACCGTACGAATGCAAGATACATGTGTATTTTCATCAATATACCGCGACCAATAACTGTACCGCCAGACCATAATTTGAACAATGAGTAAGAAACACACCGAATCCCACACACCGAAAAAAAATAGAATCTGAATTCCTCGACCTGGACCTGGGCCAGTTCTACCCTGGGAGGGGTCCAGAGCAAACAGTAACAAAAAATATCCTCCTCAAAAATGTTTTATAGCAATAGTTTGTCGGTAAGGTATTTGTATAAATAACGTGTCCTCAATATAATGTTCGCCCGAGGCGTTTAGTCCACTGTCGTTATACTCATAAAATAGTGCGTATGCGGCTCCAGCCAAGGATATGTTGCAGTAATGGAAAAATGAGTTTAAGTTTGATAATTTTAAAATTGGACAAAGTAGTTTGAAAGAACCCAAGTGCTCCCCTTTGATTCTTCATGATCATTTTAATTACGTGTTATGTCCAGATAAAAAAATATAATAACACAACTCTCCTCCAGTGGATTTCGTGTAAGGCGATTAAGGAACCATCAGTCAAAAGAATGGGCAGCGGCGTCCCTTCTCTGGAACAGTAGCCATCCACCTGCCAAGTGGGACGAGTATTGGCAAGTTTCCCCAAAATGTCGACACAATTGTGGAAATCTATTGGGAGGCAAGTTTCGTTCCCAACGGCTATGGCGTCGGGCTGGCGAGCGAGAGGTTCCAAGCCCTCTTGTTGCACTATTGACACGAATTCACTCCTAGCTCAAGCATATTAACTGACAAACTAATAATGTGCAACACAAATCGCCTGTAAGCTTTAATATAAGGTTGAACACGAATTAGAAGATATAAACGTTTATAAGATTGAGTGAGGTACATAAAGAGAAATGCTGTATAAAAAAAAAAACTTTTCCGACAGTTAAAACTCTCTTATATAATAGAAGTTGCTATCCAATGGTCACTAGGAAGTATAATTTAAAGTTACCTGTAACTTTCAACTAATCGTTTTAAAGCGGTATTATTGAAATAGTTTATTGTTTGGAGCCTTTTATATCGAAGATGTCCTAAATAAAAAATTTCAACTCATTTCCCTGTTATGCTTCATTTTATTTTATTTGAAAGTTCTTTATGAACATACACGTACAGCAATAATAATGAACAACTATCAGTATAAATTATTACACGAATTTCTATGATTATTAACTTTGCCTTCAAATTTCATCATCATCATTTCAGCCGAAAAAGGTCCACTGCTGGACAGAAGTCCCAAAGATTGCCACAACGACTGATATGGGTTTATGTTGTGTGCTCATTGGGGGGTTTTGCCATAATCGCCACGCTTGGCTGATAGGCTGGTGATCCCAGTAGTTATTATTGTACTCGAAGGATGCTGCTGCCCATCATCCAGCTATTCCCATAGTCGCCTTTTACGACACCCACGGGATGATATGGGGTGGTGGTAATCTTAGCCGGCAAATCAAATCAAATCAAATTTTAATCATTTTTATAAAGTATCAATTAATTAATATCACATGCTACATTTAGCGGATTGTTTAAGATCTGCATATTAATTCGACCATCTGTAATGTACTACAATTCTTGCAATAGTAAATATAATTTAAGTTCATTTCATAAAGTGGAAGCGACAGTAGAATCATTTACGTCAACAAGCACAGAACTATAGTAGATATTATAACAACATCACGGAATCCATCAATCTGCACTCGTTTTTACTCTCCGTCTGCATGAGTAGCTCTGAGTAAAGATCCAGTAAGTTCGTGAACATACAATGTAACTATTTGTGCCGCAACGTAATAGACACCTGAATCAGTCCATCACTTTGTCGTGAATAGAGCGGAACTGTTATCTCATTGGTATGGGAATGCTTGTTTGATGTGGTTTTATTTCACTTTCTGCTTTGGTACGTGGATTTCTAGTTGTGAAATAAGTTTGAAATCCTATTGTGCTGCAGAAAAATTGCAAAGAAAATAGAGACCTTATGGAAATAGTTCCACGACATCTGTGCACGCAAAATAAAGGTGATCGATTTATAAAATTGTAGAGAATAGAGATGTATTTTTATTTTATGGTGTATACAAAATGGTCCGCGTAGCTCCCGTCACGAATAGGGCTACCTTATCTCATCCCGTGGGTGTAGTAGAAAGCGACTAAGGGAGTTTGGAACCCGGTGCGTACTATAAAGCAATTTGGGTAACCCGCAGGTGACGGGTAAACCACTAACATAGCATACCCTAGTAGGGTTGGTTAGCCGACGGTTAAACCCTTTTGCGAATGCCTTTGCAATATTTTATATTATGTAGACCACAAGTAACTTAGAACCAGGCCAGGAAGAAGAAAACAACATGGTCAGGTTCAATATTTTCCATAAATGGCCATAGATTAATAGCGGTTACCAAAGTCGATTTTTATGAGTTTAGAATGAAATAATGCTACAAGAAATCCAAGCTCTATTAGATCAAATGTTTCGCGAGTTTCTTGTCTGTCAGTATAGTCATCAATAATGTATGACTTTTAAAATTGGTGTTATTATTAGAAAAGTGGAGCTATTAATCACTAAAGGGTCTTATGAAGGGCGAACTTCCTCTATCCCTTAAGAGGAGGCTGATGTATGTATGCATTCTTCCCATTCTCACATATAGTTTTCAAACATCCGCAAGGCTTGCTAGAGAGCAATGGAATGGAGTATACTGGGTATAAAACTTGTAAACCTGACCAGAAACACAATAATTGGCTCCAGAACAGAATAACTGACATCACTCGGAAAGCTGCCACACTTAAGAGAAGCTGGTACCCTAAGTATGTTCGTACTCAGACGACCAATGGGCCAAACGTTTGACCCAACGGGTCCCTCTAAATGGAAAATGCCAACCCGGCAGTCTCAAGTGGAACTGGGATGAGCTGGACACTTTTCAAAAATACGAGTCCTTTGCTGCAACTGATAGGGTGAAGTGGTAGGAGGGTATGGACTAGGGCTTTGCCCTGCAGTGGGACACCTCAGGCTCTTAATAATCATTACCACCTCACATAACTAGTATCGATAATGATCGTTATAACTTCTTGTAACACATGTATATGTCACACACAGGTCCTTGGGTTTCATGGGCGCACAGTGGGGACTGCGCGATCATACCCAGCGACCACCGGATAGACGGCGGCACGCATGTGGTGATGTGCCGCTGGATTCTTACCATTCCCCCCTTGCCTGAGGGGGCAGCCTCTTTACAGGCATGTCTCCTCCACTAGACGGAGTGACCTCTCTCGAGGCAGTCACCCCCTCTGAACTGTGGCGAAGACGTGACACCCTTGGGCGGCTCCGGTGCGTTCGTTCTCAAGAAACTGGAGCCTCGCTTCAGTGCCGAAGATGACTGCCTAGGAGGTTTTAGCTTGTAATAGTCCGGTACACCCCTATGAATTTCGAAAAGAAGTCACTCATGTACTGCTCAAGATCAACAAGACCCTGAATGAACCTCTCGAACCTCGCGTAAACATATACAAATACCTAACTCGAAGAATTACATAGAATTATATAAATAGAAAGTTTATATATACAAGAATGCTACATTAGTCTTGAAACGGAAGCGCGGTTTGAAAACCGGCACCTCTGCCAACTCAGAACTGAACTCTGATCAATTGTATAACTAATTCTTAGTCGTAGTTTATTAACGATTAGCTGTGTCCCGCGGTTTCACCCGCCGAAACCGGATTATTTATAAATATATATTATATAATTATAATTAGTAGGTATATATATTGGATTTCATGGGTTTTACTTTCTTCGCGGAACTTTATTTCTTTTTCTAAAATAAAAGTAGCCTAAGTTACTCTTTATAACATCAGCTATCAGCTATTGCCAGTGAAAGTCCCGTCAAAATCAGTCCAGCCGTTTTGGACATAAGCCGGAACAAACAGACAGACAATAAATAAAAAAAAATATTTTATTATAAGTACCGTATATACTTTCATATGCATTTAGTAAAAAACTGTTATTTTGACAAACAGACACTTCTATTTTATTTATTTGTATAGATGTAATGTGAGTAATTACACCTTGCGTTGAGGCTTGTTTACACTTAAAAGAGGTTCAGACTCCTCTTTTCCTACATTGTCCTCGCATAATCTTCATCTAGGACAATGACAATAAAGAGTAACCACGGAGTAACAAATACGTAAGTTTTTGCTTGCACTCTTTTTCCAAATATTGTTTTCTATAAACTTCCATATGATTTTGTGACTTCTGACTCTGACTTCGATTCACCACCGACTGAGTGGCGGTGATTATGAGACCTATGACTCCATCACCACCTCCAATATGACCACCGCTATATCATCCCTAAATAAGGCTCTCCGACCCTTGCTCGAACCGGCCCGTACCGAGCCAGTACCTTAAAATTCCTGTTATTTCATTGGCTACTCCTGACCTTCATCAATAACAACTACGCTCGTACATAGTTGTTATGGTGGGTGACACAGGAATACCGCCCCAATCAGGTCCTTTTTTTTTCTTTTTTTTTTTTATTGATCCGATGGAAATACCTCATGTACTTCCTTCGCCCCGGGAAAGGGCGAAGGGGCATGCCGGACTCCTACCGGCTAAAACCACCGGAGTGATCATCGTCGGCACCGAAGGGAGGCTCCAGGAACTCGAAAGATCTCCATCTAGAGCCACCCATTGGCGCCACGCCTTTAGGCACATCTCGGAGGGGATGACTGTAAAGTGGTCATCCCCTCTAGTGGAGGGAAGGCGACTGTAAAGAGGCCACCCCCCCAGGCATCTCTCGAGGGGATTGTAAAAGGTTCCCTCGAGGCCTCACTATGCGCTGTGCTGCGCACACAGCGGTACGTGACCACATGCGCACCGCTGTCTTCCCGGGGGTCGCTCGGTATGAGCACGCAGATTTCCCAATAAGCGCGCTCGCGACCCCCAAGGCCCCCTATAAAGACAACAGGGGGCTCAGGTCCTACACATTGAACTCTACTACCACAAATATCTTTCTGTTCCCCTCGAAAGCGAAGCATTTAATCATGTTCATCTATTTAGTCATTTGTAGACCATACGAATGAACTTAAATCATTGACTGAGCGCAAGAAGTAAATATTTGTAAGATCATCATCATAGAGTCAAAGAAAGTCCACTGCTGAACAAAGGCCTCCCCCATAGATTTCCACAATTGTGTCATCATTTTGGTGGGAATTTGCCAGTACTCACCACGCTTGGCAGGTGGGTTGGTGAGCGCAGTATGGCTACTGTACCACAGAAGGACCGCTGCTGCCCATCCCTCCGGTTCATAGTCCGTTAGTCGCCTTTTACGACATCCACGGGAAGAAATGGAGTGGTGCTATATGTTTTAAACATATTTCTTACAAATATTTGTATGTCCTACAGATTTTTTTTGCGGATCTATGTGTCCGTGTATTTGAGATTAGTGTCTGTAAACCGATAGGGAAGAAAACTCAGAAAACTGTTTAAAAAAAAGAACAGAACACGAGCAACTTTAAAAGCGAGGTAGTGTTCTGAACCCATTCGCTTAGCAAATTTTATTGATCCCAGAACCAGCCTCTTTATAAAGGTGATGCTTGCCTCTTCTTATTTGTTCTTAGTCTTAATTATGGAGTAAATAGAGCTCCAAATATGAACACTTATTTCGCCCCTGTCATTTACAGTGAGTAATATAGTAGATACTGCCTGTATTTCCTTACTACCTTTAGTTTTAGCAGTATAAAGTAAGGCTTATTTAGCTGTGCATGTTAACTGACAGATTCGATGATGAAGAAGATGCGCAGGCTAAGACAACCGGCCATGTGGTAAACTAAGCGTCTACATTCATACTCATCATCATATCTGTATGTACCACTGCTACACAAAAGCCTCCTCCATAAACGACCGATAACATGAGTCGTCGTTTTGGGGGCAATTTGCCCGTATCCACAATACTAGGCAGGCGGGCTGGTGAGCGCAGAGTGGCTGCTGTTCTACAGTACCATGTTGATGCCCATCCCTCTGGCTTAGAGTCCCTTAGTCACCTTTTACGACATTGACGAGAGGACATGGAGTGGTGCTATATTCATATTAATTATTATTGAAAATATAGGTGGGTGCGGGGGCAGTATCGTTTTGTTAAGTTTCTTCTGTATATATTTGGGACTGGGAATTGTACCAAGTAGGACATGCGCTGGAGTATCAGGCGCGGGGCGCAGAGTTTTGCGTACCTATATTGCGTCTCTGTAGAAACAGTAAGTATAAGCTTGACTCGCAATCTAGAAAATATACCGTAAAGTGGGTAGATAAATATAGCATCGATATCGTCTCGGTAAAGCGTTCCACGGTATGGTGGCCGCAGTGGCTAAGCGATTGAGTTTCCGCGCTACGTAGCGCGGGTTCGGTTCCCGCACGGAACCCAATATTTGTATGATCTACAGACACTTGCTCCGGGTCTGGGTGTTATGCATATGAGTTTTATGTCTGTAAAAGACGATATAGAAGGAATATTATAGTGGGGCATTGTTAAAAAAATCAATGATTACCGAGTGCAGATGCCTCACCAGCAACAAGATAACTACCGTGGCTTCACACACTGCCCTCTACCATAGCTTCGCCTAGGTTCATAGAGATTTCTAGATCCTAATGAAGGACGTCCACTGCTGAACAAAGGCGTCCCCATAGATTTTCACAACGACCGGTTACATGCCGCCCGCATGCAAGGCAACCTTGACCAGGTCGTCTGTCCACCTCGTTAGAGGTAGTCCCACGCTGCGTTTTCCAGTACGCGGTCACCACTCGACAACCTTTTTGCCCCAACGACCATGAGCAATGTGCCCCGCCTATTTACTAGTTCTTTCAACTATGTCGGCAACTTTAGTTCTTCTACGGATCTCCTCATTTCAGATTCGATCTCGTAGAGAAATTTCAAACATATATCTCTGATCTAAGCTTTCTTATGAGGCCCATAGTGAGTGACCACGACTCTGTGTCATAAGTCAAATTGTCAAAGAGATGATGTCCTGTGTTATACACCTACCTAGAAAATTGACCATTAGCCTCATAATACCTCATTTACTCATCGATCAGCTGTTTCGTTCAACTCGTGTGGAATGAATCGATACATGAAAAAGGCTGTAGATTTCGTAGACGCTATATCAAATTCTCAATCGATCAATAGCGCTTGCGTATTCTAACCTCGTGATGGATTCGAAAATTCTAACTAGAAGATCATGCAAAACCAATCAAAACAATGTTATGGATTTCGTAGATGTAGATAAACCATTGATCTAAACATAAACGTAGCGATATTAACCAGTGTAACATGAACTTTATATTATTGGCATTTGTTAGATGGATAGGGATCTATGTTTGGGTTGGCAGGCCTGTTCAAGCCTTCAAGGTGTCATAACTAACGCGCGGCTACAGAATTTAAACGAGTAA
Organism: Diloba caeruleocephala; assembly: GCA_947459985.1. NCBI lineage: Eukaryota > Metazoa > Arthropoda > Insecta > Lepidoptera > Noctuidae > Diloba > Diloba caeruleocephala. The sequence goes on from OX381614.1 coordinate 7,047,366, forward strand.
TATTTGGCAATAGCAGATTCAATTTCCTTACCGCGGCATGGCTCTAATGTGTGTGTATTTACATTTTATTCTCTATGTATCATGGATGTCGGTAATATGTCATGTCAATTTCATTATTTTGAAACTGCTTGGGCCAACCGAGAATTAATGAACTATTTAGTGAAAGTACTGTAAACTATATAGTAAAACAAAGTTTAGTTTAAGTCCGATAATTGCCTTTTTAACACGCTTTTATTAGCTTCACCTGTATGTATGTTTGTTTGTAACCGACTCCTTTGAGCTCGATTTTGCCCTACTTTGAACGATCAGATTTGATTCAAACTTTGCACACCTGTCAAAGGTCGATGACAATGCAATAATCCGATCAAAATATCCGATTATCCTAATTAGATTCGCCAGGATTAATTAATTTCTTTCCGCATCCTTTGCATGCGAGTAAGAGAGACAGAGCTAGTGCACGAACTACGCATGCGTGCAGTTCCAGACTTGCTCTTTCGGGCACTCAGTTCAGCACAACCTAGCGTGTTTTTTTAGTTTTTTTAAACTAATTTGGGTTACTCAACCATGGTCGGTAGATTATCAAGGGGTAATAATTAATATTAGTGTTGTTTTATTACATGTTGTTTTATCCTTAAAAGCTATAAATTGACATTGGCAAAGTCATCGATAGGCCAAAGGAACCATTACATTAAAATTGGAATTGGAACCGAGAAGTTACAGTAACAATTTTGTAATAGTGTAGAGCAAAAAGTTAAAAGTAGGTAGATGTAAGTGGTGCTACCTCCTCGGGGTCTCTGGTCAAAATGGGCGTACCCCAGGGCTTCATTCTTGGCCCCTTCTTGTTTGTAGCATATATTAATGATCTTCCATATATATAGACCAATTTATCTGATATAACTTTATTTGCTGTCTCTAATTTTAAAATAAATAGATATGATAGTAATTCACGTGTATCTTAGAATCATGTTTAAATATATTAACATACTTACATTGCCGCCACTCTCTATCTTTGAAAATATTTTTACCGAAAAACTCTGCACAAGTATAAGAAGCGATTTTAATGACATAAATAGACGGCATAAACATTAAATAGTAGTACCCAAATTTAGATAAGCTAAAACGAATAAGTCACTCCTAGGGAATAGTATTAATATTTTATAACAAGCTGCCCAAATTTATTACAGACCTTAGCGAGAGAAAGTTTAAAGCACATATTAATCGCGTCCTTATTGAAATAAAAACCGGACAAGTGCGAGTTGAACTCGCGGGGAGAGGTTTCCGTACGATGAATATGCTATCTTTAGGTACGAGAAGTGGCAGACTCCTGGCCTAGTTAAGGTGAACGAGTAGCTCCAATAATTTATCTGAAGAACAAACTTAACATTGTAGTGGAAAAACATGTTCTATACATTGCAACCGCAAATGTAAGTCTGTACGCACAATATTCGATTATAGATTTACCATGTTATTTTAAGATCATAGACTTCTTATAGGTTTTCATGTAATCTATAAGCAAAGAACTTATATATATGTTTTTCAGTTTGCGAAACTTTATTCTTAAATTTTCTATATTACCCCCCAAAAGTGACCCTTATATTCAAAATTCATTTATTTACATTACACGTCCGTGTTTGGGTTGCAGAAATCCATATGTGTACCAAATTTCAACTGACTCAGTCTTATAAATTCGGAGCAATTTGGCTGTGACAGACGGACAGACAGACAGACAGACACACGAGTGATCCTATACGGGTTCCACCGTTTTTTCCTTCGAACGTTCGGAACCCTAAAAGCTTATTATAAAGCTATATGTAGAGCACGTTGACGATAGGGATGTTTGGCAACGATTCTTTCTGCACCTAGCTTCCCTGGAACCTTATTGACAAAATATGCGTTATCTATTAATTGATCTGAATTACGATGATATATTCGATAACTTTTTATATATGGAATGTTATGTACTTTTTGACGTGTTAATGTATACAATATGACATTGTTTACAGCTTTGGTGGCTATAATGCCCTTAGTTTATAAAATTTAGTATCTTCTACACTTTATAAATGTGAGAACTTCGTGGACTCGTATCAGAGTTACCTGTGCGTTAATAATTCTCAATTTCTGATTGTGTATTACAAAAGTAATAGTGTGTTTTTAGGTCTCTCCTTTTTAGGTCCTATCAGAAAATCAGTGCTGTAACTTCGTTGCAGCATGTGCTGAGATAGGGTCCATTCTTGGTTTTGCAATGTGAAATGTAATGAATAATAATTTCTGTTAATAATGTAATTGTAATTTTTGTTAATTTATAATGTTAATTTGTAATTATTTATTATTTTTATGTTTATTTAATACTTTTTGTTTACATTTTATTATTGATTTATGACAATTGGATGTAAGGCAAAGCCAAAATAAATTATTTCTTTCTTTCTCTTTTTCCTTTGTTTTATTATTGTGTGTATATATTTCACGTTTAGCCCACTTTTTTCACATACCTAACGTGTTTAAAATGAAATAAACAAAATTGAGTAATATCACTTTTTTAAGAGTGTCTATGGAGTTTCTTGCGCTTCTCTATAAGATCGACTTTTCCTAAAAGTCCTGTTGACTTTTCTTAAGCGCATTTCATATCGGGCGTATATGAAATAAATATTGAGTTTGAGAGCCTCAATCTTTGCTGGAAGTACTATATATTCAAGATTCAAGATAACTTATGCAATAACAATAATATAATTACGTTTGAAATTGTGCTTTCCAACTAATATCATGATTTTAAAAACTGATTAATGTAAGAGATTTAAAATTAACTACGTCACAAATACACACTACATTAATATTGAATTGTTCAGATGTCATTCCGTTAAATCTCGTACAGTGAACAAAAACATTCTTACGTGCAGTGAACAAAAAGATTAATTCAAAAAAAGCGCTTTTAATTTATTTTTAAATAGTAGTAGTGTCAATAGTTTTCATATCAATTGGTAATTTGTTTAACAGTTTATAGTTAAGTTGTTACTTTGTGAGTCAGAGTGAGATAGACCAAGATTCATATTTATATTCATATATCAATTTGCACTGAGAAAAAATAACTTTAAAATGTTGTTTGACACTGGTTGAATGTGAAAAGCGTGCAAAGCCATAATCCAAAAAATAAAATTATGCTGCCATATATATTAAGTCTCTCTACAAAGCGCAACAATTCCACGTGGAACCTATAACAGACTCGCTGTCACACCCTCCAGAAACGCGCAGCCTTGAAGGCAAACACTTTTCTACACATTGTATATTACCAGTTATTTTCTGTTCAGGTGTTTATATTTAAATAGCATCGTGTTCCGTTTGTCGATGCGAGCTTGGCTAGGCACGTTAAAATATTTACGTTCAAACGGCCTTAGTAAACGTGACTGTTTCGGTGGAAGTACCGGAGTACGGCATACTGGCCCTATTTAGAACCGTAGGGAATTTAGCCTTCGAAATAAGTATTTTATATTGCATAGACCATGAATTTTATGGAACGTTATTTAAAAATTTGGCAGCTGAAATGTGGCCAGTATTTCTCAACGATACTTTGGAGATGATTTATAATTTATATCTTTTATTCGTTCCTCATTTGAAATTGTTCTGCAAGTTAACTATAGACTTAGCTGTTTAATCAATACCTACCCACATAATATTTTCTCAAATATTGTAACTTGTTACATCTTGGATACACTCAGTCAACCCAGCTCTTTTAAGAATTTAGCTAGATTGTTTTACAACAATGATGATTTATATCAAATGAAAGTTTGTGTTTGAATGTTTGACACTGTATCACACTCAAACAGCTCAACGGATTTAAAAGAAATTTGGCAGCAAGGTAGATTATGCCATAGGATTTATTCAAGTTGCTGCGTTATCATTAAGAGTTTAAATTTTTTCCCTCGCAGACGATCACGAGGGTAAATCATATTTTGGCAAGAATTGATATGGTTAATTGAGCTTTCTACACTTAGGCTGAAATAGATTGTTATATATATCAGGAAACGCAAGTATCATCTGAAATAAACTATTTGTGTTAGGTATGAATGCAATTTAATCGGCTGGTTTTCTTGGCTTAATCAATTATTTACATTTCAAACACAGGACAATGACTAATTCTCTAAACTGAGATCACGTTGTTTTACAGCACACTGAACCCTCATAATAATTGCCACCGAGTTTGATACCGCTGTAAAAATCCCGAAATAAATGTAGCGACTCACAATGTCAGAAATCTAAATGTGGCGTTAACCGCCGAATTACTATCTCTGTGTAGAGGTAACCCTGGCTTGACTTCAAGCTAACTTCGGAACTCTATCTAGAAATGCAAGTGCACCGAAATGCAATTTCATAGACGAAGCTTATGATTGCATGGCTATCTCGCTCTTACGTAAAGGTTTTTATCGCGTTGGAATGCGCTGGAGATATCAGGTAGGCTGCTCGCAGGCGACGCCAGTACGCTTATACGCTACGCTCGCCAGTTAGTGCAGTGGCGTGAACCGAGGTGGAGGTGGTGTTAGTTAGTCAGTTTTACGTTCAGAAATTACGTATTTACAAACTTTACCGTGTTTTGATTTTGATAGTAACCACTTATTTATGAATGACATCTTGAAATCTGAACTCAGACACTTTTAAACGGATTGATTTCAATATTTTTTCCAACGTTAAACTATTGTTTTAATTTCAGTGTTAGTTGGTGTTTTAACCTTGTGTTTGTTGATTGACGTGTGTTTTTTCGGCGGGAGTTTATTTTGGCGCGTATGATGTGAGCGGGATGGTGCCGGGTTTGATTCCCGTGTCGATATGGAACAAGCAAGGCGTTGATTGTAGAATATGCATACTTCAATTATGATGGTGAGTAATTTAATTATTTAGAGCGGTTGCACATGTGTATAGGTATTATGACTAATTATGAGCCATTAAATAAATTATAATGTGTACTGAACAATTACATTGTATTGTAGGTACCTACGACAACATGCACAAATGTATTTACGAGGAAGATAGGTTCAAGTTTCAAGTTGAGCCACTTTTACTTCCATGCCAATGACCTTAGTCCTTAATATTGATCTACTTATAAATTAATTAATTTAAGTCGGACACAGATAGCGGTCACACTAGACGGAATATTTAAATACTGCTATGATCAATAAAAACACATTTTACTAACATCCGAGACCTGTTACCGTTGACATCAAATTGATTTGTAAACATAAATGTGATTTGTAAATAAAGTCTGATTGATTTTGGTGGAAAACCAAACTATCCTCGTTCTACGAACCAGCAAAGAAACAACATCGACATGCTATCGTCCGCTGAGTAATTTATAAAATTGCTACTGTTCCATGTTACGTCACAAATGTCAACAATGTAAGGTTCGTGGAACGGAGCGCTTTTAAATTGTAGCCACAGTAATAACAACACTGTTCTTTGTAGAAACAACTGAGCTAACTTACATTTAGTTTAGATATAATAAAACATATATCGTCGGTCTGCAACCTACGTATGAAACGAAATTATACCGGTGACAAACCAACGGTGTGATGCGTGAAAGGGGTCTCTTTGAAATGCATATTTTTTTTAATTTCCTAGTCCACTTTGGCATAGCGAGGGCTTGATGGCATAATAATACTTTGACATACTGTTTAGTGAGGCATAATTATCATTTCTGCTTTATTTCGGCATATTATATATATCATATTATATTTATGGCATATCATTTATTCGTCTACTCATCATCATCGTATCAGCCGTAGGACATCCACTGCTGAACAAATCCCTCCCCATAGAATTCCACAATTGTGTCATCAATTTGAGGGGGAATTTGCTAATACACACCACGCTTGGCAGGCGGGTTGGTGAGCGCAGAATAATGCTGTTCCACAGAAGGGACGCTGCTGCCCATCCCTTTGATTTAGAGTCCCTTAGTCGCCATTTCCGACATCCTCGGGAAGAGATGGGATTGCTGCTATATTCTTAATCCGCACACCATACGGACATTCGTCTAATAAAAATATTTAAAGGCATAATTGCACGTAGTCGCTAATTTTATGTTGAATTTGTAATGATAACTAATGGTAAAAAATTGGTTGGTATTATATCCAATATATTTTGGATACTACACTGTGACAGTAGGTTAAGGTGTGGCGGGGGTGGTCCCTGGGTCACCCCTAAGCGGTGGCCCAAGGGATGTCCCAGTACGTATGTACGTGGACTTGTTTATTTTGCATACGAAAGTTATTCACACCCACAGCAAACAGTAAAGCAATACGTAACAACGCGCAAAAGTGTCTTAAAACGTAATGTAATTATTCGGGCGTATTATTTGTATGCCGATGAACATTATTAAGCTTTAATATTGTTATACGTTTATAATAATAATTATGATTTAGATTAATATGGTTCGAAATCGTTATGCTAAGAGTTATTATGGTAAAAAAATAGGTATAAACATTTGTGCAGGATTAATATTATGCGTAATAATTAGGATAAGTGAAAATATGCCATGATAAATTATGATATTAAATTTAATGCAAATCAATAGTGAACACTGCGTGAATAACTAGAACAGTAGAAACTGCTAACTAGTAAAAACACTTATCTGTCGTGTCTGAAAGAACAGTTGAAAGTATTACCTATCAAAATAAGCTAACATTTTAGAACCACTAATTTTGCCGTCTTTCATACTTGAAGTTCTCGAAGTATCATGAATGTTGCCTGTTGGGTAAATATGCCTGCTTTCTTGTGTCTTTGTCTACATTGTATAAACGATATTTATTTATTTCTATCTTCATCATCATATCAGCCAAAGGACGTCCACTGCTGAACAAAGGCCTCCCCCACAGATTTCTACAAAGTCCGGTTACATGCCACACGCATCCAATGGCTCCCAGCGACCTTCACCAGATCATTCGTCGATTTTTTTTTTATATATAAAAGGAACATAATCGAGTTGTAGTTTTAGAACGTCTTTCATCCATTAGCCTAAGAGTTTGTGTCCACGAGTCTATAATAGAATGCAAAACAAAATCGAACAAGAAACCAGATCAGATATTATTGTTTTTTCTTTAAAACTCTAATTGACACGAGCGAGCTGAAAGCGCTGGTCACTAATGGATGCACTTAACATCCTATGAATTCTTTGATCACGGAAACTAAACGATTCTATTAGTTCCTTTGCCGTAGAATATCCGTTCTCAGTTCACTCAGACAGTAACAGCTTTCCATAAAACTATTTAGAAATTGTTTAGATCTATCTTTTCGTCTGTCAATTTTAAGTAGAAGTCAAATTGGGATGAGTTTTACTACGCTCACTGTACACGAGGGAAGATGCGAAAGATGTGGAGTATTCCAACTATCTTCAACTTCCATCGATAGATAGAACTATTATGCTAACCAATAGGTTATACAAGATAAGCAGACAATCTGGGACGAGGAATATCGGTAGATTCTGAATTTCTGACCCAACTCAAGTGTTAAGTCATTTAAAAAAATTACGAGCTAAATTGATTATTAAGCAATTGAATTAAATAACTAATTGTACTACTTACAATACAATCTAAAACGCAACTGTGATACAAGACTTGAATAAATAATGTCTGCAAAATGAGCCGGCAATTCGAAATGTGGGTTATCATATTTGCAGATACAAATAAATGTATTGTATCTGTGTACAGTTGGGTAATCAGCACAACAACTTCTAACTAGGTAATTATTATATTATAAAAATCGCAACTTGCAACCGGCGCGGCGCTATCATGTTTGTTTTTGCTATTGTAATTAGTTTTTATACTATTGACTCTCTCGTTTGTACTGGTGATTTTCTTAATGCTGGTTGTAGTCTTAAGATATTTGTAAGTTTAGAATACAGTTAACAGAAATTGAACCTTGATATTAATGAGATTGATCAAATCAAGGTAGAATAAATTTTAATCTGTGGTCACATGCATAATGTATTTGCTTTTACCATCCAAAACTTCATTTGCAAAAGTCCAATGTCAAATGAAATATAAATTACATGTGTCATAATCAAGTCATAATTGTGTGGTGCCGGCTAAGAGTACCATCACCCCATCTCATCCCGTGCGCATCACAAAGGCGACTATGGGATTACCGGAGGATGGGCAGCAGCATCCTTCAAGTACATTTATAACTCAACTGCGATCGCCAACCCGCCTGCCAAGCGTGGCGATTATGGCAATACCTCCCAATGAGCACACAACACAAACCCATAGCGGTCGTGGTGGCAATCTTTGGGGGAGACTTCTGTCCAGCAGTGGACATTTTTCGGCTGAGATGATGATGATGATAATGATGAAACGTGTTATTTTGCCAGAAATGAATTAAAATTTTGAAGCTTATGTCACCAGCCAGCCCTCGTCACCGGAGAAAAAAACCAAGATTATAAGTTGCAATCATTGCAATTGTAGGTTACATAAAGCGTCTGGCAACTGGTTGTTGAAACTAGTTGTATAATAATGCAATAGCACGTTTATAATGCACAGAAATACTGCTACAGTCTTGCTAGCAATATCCATCAATAAGGAAACCCCATATCAATGATGCTACAGGTTTAAATTGTTTGGTTAAATATCTCTTAGAGATAATATTATAAGTTTTAATAACTGTCACATTTCCTGGTATCCCAGAAAGAGAAGAAGAGTCATACAGCTTTACTGACGTTCGCCAAAGTTCAAGAGATGATACCACTAGTCTAATGCGGCCGTTAATTATAGTTGGTGTCTAGTATTCAATTTATTATTTACATACAGTATGTTGGCATAAATTGAAATCTAGATACAGTACTAATTTTGAGATTGATGATTTAATTAACGACGTCTTTGGACTAGTCTTAGTCTTAGTCTTAGTCTTTTACTGACTTCGGCTAACGTGAGTATGGTCAGTACATCTCTACCTTCCCTTTCAGGGTTACCAAATGTGAAAGTTATTAAATCTTGTAAAATTATCTTTAAGCGACATCTAAAATTAAACAATACAGGTTTTCTCATTGATAGAAATTGACATATGTATACTGATTATGACAGCAAGACTGCATCCGTTTTTTTCACAGACGACAAAACGACGTCTAGGAAGGATAATATTAAGCATAAAAGTGCTCTAAAAAACCTTAACTACAGAGACTGGTAAGAAACTCAAGTCATATGTTTAGGAAGGGAACTACGGACTAGTCGAACGCTTCTGTATGCTTTACCGTTTAGTGACACATAACTTATACTTAGGTAGATAGTAAATCCTTTAGCAGATAACATAATACTCCCGGTAATTACTAATACAAAATACTTCCAGATAGTAAATCAGTTTGAGACAGGCGCCTTTTTACTCATTTAAATGAGTCCTATTAAACTTCGTGTCATTCTTCGTTTTGGATGATACTATCCCAAGTCCCAACTATCATAATGTTTTCCTTTGTTCCTAATAATAAAATGGCATTGTTTCTGCACGGTTTTATTTTTCGGTTTATTTGTGTTGTTTTATCCTACTTTGTAAGTAGAGTGTGAAATATGCATGACATTACCTGAGCTAGCTGCGAAATTGTATTTGTAGATGATACAAGTTAACTAAATGATGAACTTATTTTACTAACCTATTAGAGGTATTAGGATGCTAGTAATTCAAAAACAAAATTGATTAGTGCCACATTACTCTGAAAAAAATGTTTCTCGAGCGGTCTATAAAACGGAATTAATTGAGTACTTACTTAGAATTAGTGGCTACCGCTGAAAGTTTCCCAATAAGGCCGGGATACAAATGAATTAAAATTAATGATTCCTAAATTATTTTCGGTAACTGTTTGTTTTCATTTAAAGCATATAAAGAAACTTGTAGGCAAGTGATGATAATGATGATGAAAACAAGTAATTCTTGTGTTCATCATTACTATTATTAATAAATCGACTGCCCACACACACACACAGCCTCTCCCAACGATCGCCACAACGACCGATCTGGGTTTGTATTGTGTCCTAATTAGGGGGTTTTGACATAATAGCCACCCTAAGCAGGCGGGTTAGCGATCGCAATTGTAAATATACTTACTCGAAGAACCCTGCTGCCCATCTTTCGGTTAATCCTATAGTCGCCTTTTACGACACCCACAGGATGAGATAGGGTGGTGCTATTCTGAACCGCCACCACACGGTACTCTAATCTCATGTGTTGCTCGCATCACCATTTTACTTTTATCGAAGTCAATAAGAGAGTTTTTATATAAATCTTCGCAAGTTTATCACCTTCCATACTTAACGTAAGTAGGATAACTTAATGTTTGTACTTTCCGTTCACTATGACCAAAGCATGTGGCTCTAGTGTGATCATACGAGGACCCGGAGCCTCCCTTAGGTACCGAAGATGACCGCTCCAGTGGTTTTAGCCGGTAGGAGACCGGCATACCCCTTCGCTTTTCCCCGGGGCGAAGGAAGTTCATGAAGAATTTCCACTGGCCACCAATAAAAATAAATAAAAGAAAAGGACCAAAGCATGTACGCAAAGACGCAGTGTGAAGCTAACCTATAGGGCCCAATGGCCTTGTAGGTAATGTACGACGGTGGTACAAAAGTTTTTATTTTTTTAAGTTATGGCTTTCACTTGAATTTCTACTATGTTGACGGTACAGTTTATATTAATCTCACATACACAAACACCCAAACCCGGAACAAATACCTGTAGGCCATACAAATATTTGCCCAAAATCCCGTAGTGCAGAAAGGCCAATTGCCTAGCCGATAAATATATACATAGATAGATATATAAATAAATAGATATAAGACAGATTATAATATAGATTTGATAATGCGCTAAGCCAATTTCTTTTTATTAAAGTTCTACATACAGATCCAAAAGAAGTCAGTCAACCTGAAAGATAAGGAATAGTGGGTGTAGGCATCGCATATCTGTGGCATCCTCTACTTTACACCGCTATTTCCCGTCCTGTGCTTGTCTTATCCATTTCCATCCGACATGCCTGACAACGTCGTCTGAACTTCGGGCTGGTTTTCTGCCTCGATGTCTCTGTCCATCTCTTAGATACCACTTAGTGAGTACGTTTGTCCACCGGGTTTCACCGCACCGCATTTCGCCTTGCCAGGTGTCCTGCCATCTCCACTTTAGCCAAGCAATTCGTGTGCCCACGCCTTAACAATAATAACCAACCTAACCTCACTTATTTCTTCTTTCTCAATTCGAGTACTATCGTAAACAATGCTACCATTCTAATTGCTAAGAATAACGTAATTCGTCCTTAGTAAAGTTCGCGTGATAACAGTGTGTATTGTGGCATTATTGCCTTGATAAATTGTTTAATTAACACTTTATTGAGCCGCAAGGCTAGTTTTGTAGCGGTAGCGGTGTTTTGCCCAGGTGCGGGGGAGCTACTACGAATTTAGTATGATTCTAGTTGTATTACTCGTTATTTTCGTTATATATATTTCGTTATTACTCGTTGCTTTCAAATGTAAAGACTTCATTATCATGTAACTTTAGCAGTTGAAAGGAGGTCCGTGTTCAATAGGAGCTTCACTGGTTCATAATAATTCGAAAAATACTAAAACCATTAGTATTGTTTATGTTTATTATACGAAAAAGCCCGCAAATCAGCGAGTTATGGAGTGCTATGCTTATATTATATTTTTCAAAGGGACCAAATCCGGAACTTGGGGATCCGACAGAGAATCAAAGTCAACGAAGTGGCCCACTGGATTACCAAGTGACGTACCGTGACGATAAACATATTCTTGAGCGGAGACCACGACTCGGCAAACGTACTGTGGGACGAGCTGAGGTCGATAGAATGACGATGTTCGCAGGGTGGCTGGCACGAGGTAGACTGCTATGGACTGATGATGAACGTGCAAGCGAAGGCGATATATATACTACACCGCTTCGATCAAATGATCGTTGTGTCTGCTTACTTATAGCCAAGTCTTTATACTCTATTTTTTATTTTAAAGCTTCGAAATCTTGTGACTACGCTGCTCATTGCATTATACCACTGTAGCTTCAATTTCATAAAATACTCGTGTACCACCCGGGACAGCTCGTGACTTATTTCTATAGTACAATCATGGAAACTCCCCAGTAAGTAGGTATACATTTTAGATTAAAATTCTCTAAAGAGCCTCTGCGTGTTGTACCCACGTCCCCACGTAAGCCTATTAAAATATCTGGTTTCTTCTTGAAGAGGATTATAAACCGTGAAGAGTGAGAAAATCATTAGCTTATTGTAAATTATAAATAATAATACTTGATAGACATTCTATGTAATGTATAGAGACAGTGACTGCAGGACAGTACCTCGTTTATTAAATGCAACGTTACAGATTTTGTTGAAAAAGAAATGCGCACGCCATTATGTTTTTGTACATCGGAATTCATAATTTCTTTAGTGTTTTAAAGAATATAAAATGTTTTTGATTGATAAGGTTAATAGATATGTATTGGGGTTTTAGGATTTACGTACGTCTGTTTACGTAAAGTCATTTTTCAAAGTTAGGTTATATGGAGTTTAAATGGCAAACTATGATGAAAATACCTTAGTCATCCTGCGACCACGAATGCTGCAAAGTATTCGAAACGTCAGGAAAATCTCAAATATACGCGATAGAATCGGTTTAAAAGTGTTTTATTATAATGTGTAATAATCGCTAAAATCTAAGACATTATTACTATATGATGAAAACATCACAATATTACTTTCATTGAATGATGAGAAATGTAGGTCTGATGGGTGACAATAACAAATAGAATTAATGAATAAAATTTCCATTTCCATGAAGTACAATCCCTGATATGAATGCAAATCACCTACTTACGTGTAAAACGTGTCGCATGTACGAGTACATAATATTTAGTTGTTATGAAATGTTTGAACTTCCGACGATACTTTACGTTTTATTCTGATGCCGGAAACATTATTTATCGTCATGTAAAAACTTCTGGAAAAATATTCTGTATAAAACTGGCTTTATTTTTTAGAATCTCTCTCTTTCTCTCTTACACACACACACACACACACACACACTCATCAGCCCGTAAAAGTCCACTGCTGAGATTTGAGACTGATTCTATACAAATCACGTAGCAGTTTTCATTAAGTCTACTACTACATTTACACACTACTAATAGTATATTTTTCACAAAAGCTTTGTTTTTTCGATAAACGCTGTCAGTTTAGACAAAGAAAATGATTTCTTTCGTAAACTTAACACTTGCCAACAAGTGAATAATATCTCTTGCCTATCTTTCGAGTTTCGTTCGATTATTTTCATAGTAGAGGCCAAAAGTTAATGCATTATCGAGTATCGAAAAATTTGATTGATAGTCGAACAAAAAGTTAATTCCGTGTGGTGCATATGTAACCTTATGACGATACGAGCACTGCAGTCGTGACCTTAAGTCATTAGTTATTCAGCCTCTCAGTGCCCAGTAATTTCAACAACTACAGTGCCCTTCAAACTGGTAATTAATACAGTAATGTCTAAAGTATAAACACTACAGCTTGGCGGCGAATATCTGGGCACTGCCGTGATATCTAACTAGCTGGACTCTTGCTAGTCATAATAAGAGACCAACCATCAATAAATCTATTTTACTAGATCTATTTATATTGCTTAATAATAGATTTTTTAAATGATATATGCTTCTAGATCATTTTTGATCTTCCGATTGCAGTGCAGTATTTATTGAATAACATTATGTATAACGAAAACTTAAAGTTAAAACAACAATTTATTATATATTTTTGAAACAGATTTTTGTTTGTTAGAAGAAAACTAAAGAAAATTTATTAGGTTTTATATTATAATCATAAACTGTAAACGGGATATTTACCAGCTAATAAGCGCCATGCTATTGGATAAACTGTACGCTTGCAACAGCGCCAAAATATTGGGACCTCGAAACAAATAAAAAACGTTGTAATGACAGTGTCTAAGTCAGTCTAAAAACTTACATAATCTTAAACTTCAATAATTGTTTGACTTATTACCGTGGGATTCTTATAAAACAGAAAGTCTAGATAATTCACAGTTATGTTAGATAAACAAATTTGTCACACTTTCGTTTCTATTATCGATCGGCCACGATAAACGTCTGTGAAACAATCGCATGCGCATGAGTCTTTGTTATTTCATTTACATAATTCTTATAATTAGCACCCACCATGCCATGTGTACGTTGAAAGTGCTAGAATAGGGTTGGGATTTTTGTGAAGGGTAGATTTAAGATATGAACACGAATTCTTTGTTCTGATATGGCTTTTTCATGTTTCCGCTATGTAAAATTATATAAGTAATCTGCAGGTAGTTCAGATTTAATCACAAGTAGAACGTGAGATTAGTTCAAAATGAAGAGTGCTTCTGGTTTCAAGTGTTTTACGTATGTATTCATGATGCCATCATTGTAAGATGCACGCATAGTAAATCAGGATATGTTCAAAATAGATGTAGCTATAGTTCAACCTCTTCTCATAGTTTTTTTCTTTTTCACAATACTGTCTTCCAAGGAGAATTCAGAATATTATAAACAACCAACAATGCCAACAACGTGTCAAAGAGGTCTTACGTTTCCACACATTAAAAAAGTATAGCGCAGACTTCACAATGGTGAGATAAAAGGAAGTATGTATGACCTTGCGTACTCATTCGCTGGCATCCTTGACCATAACAACATGTGTTATGTGTTATGTAACGCACAGATGAGTATCAGTGCATTATTTTTATTTATTTTTTCACCTAAAATATTTCAAGGCGTTACGAAGTTGTCACAAACAAATCAAACTGTCACTTTAGTGATAAAAATATCTGGTTGTTCATGTCAGTTTAATCATCTTAATCCCAATTAAAATATGGGGATAGTCTTCCGTGGAAAACCAGAGGAAGACGCAATTAAAATGGATTTCTTACAAAGAGATTTAAGAGAAGTGTCTCAAATCTACATATCGTTGTCAACCTAGGCACAGGCCTTTCCTAAGTTTAACTACGACACCTACTTCTCCGCCTTCTGCAACTCACTCCAGCTACATTTTTAAGGTTGTCGCTCTTTGGGTTTAACTACGCAAGTACGCTGATTCAAAGTCCTGAACACACCATCTGGTCCTTCTGTACGAAATTGGTCCTTTGAGCCTAAATCTCGGCATAAAACATCTTAAAACTTTACTTGCGTTCAAAGAAAGTTAGGTATAGGTGTTACAATTATACTTAAACTAGATGAGGGTCGATTTAGAAGTTCATTGATTATAGTCTACCGGGACTTTAGCAATATTCGTGACATGTAATGTATTAAAGCATACGTACGGTACTCAGGTGATCACTTACTATAAAGTTATTCGCGAAATTGCCTCTGGCGATAAATTGATGTTAAGGTAGGTTGGTAAATTGGAAGCTAATAGGTGGTCCTTGGAGTGTAAACTTGATTTACCGTCAGGAGAAATAGTATCTGGAACGATACAGTAACTAGATTCAATTCGTGCTTCGATTTGCTTATAAAATATAAGATTAACTTTTAAGTTGTTTTCCTCCATGTCCATAATCACTCTTCAATATCAGAATAATAATAAAATAACAAATTCTAACTCCTTCATCGAACCAACCTTCTATTAAAATCAATTTTTATCTAGGATATCGTGGATTCAATTATAAAATTGACTTCCAGCTAAAGATATTCATTAGAAAAGTTAAACTGGACCCATTAAAGTGTGCTTAGCGGGCCAAAATTCACGATTGAGAAGCAGCCGAACACCACCGAACATTCCCGAGCACCCCCGAGGATCACCAAGTTACCGATACAATAGAATTCCCCCTCGGGTACTATTACGACATTCAACGGAAATATTTTTTATACAGATGTTTAGGGATTGCCTCTTGTTCGTTTCGTTTTGAATTATGATGAATTTTAATTTATTTGCTATAATTATGTTAAATATATTAACGCTGATAGTAGTGTCTTCTTAATTCAGTTCTTTAACTTGGTATGTAGCAGAAATATTTTCTTATTCATACAGAATGTTTAATTGTGTCGTCCTTTTTGGGGGAATTCGCTGACGAGTATGTCTACCTGGGACAAACCGTACAGTTATGTAGGTTCAACTTCGAGAAAGAGGTCAATCGACTCCGAATCCGACTCGGCTGGGCAGCTTTCGGGAAACTTTGCAACGTCTTTTCGTCATTAATACCACAATGTCTCAAAACAAAAGTCTGTAGCCGGTGGCTTACCAGTGTCATGGTACAGAGACGTGGTCGCTCGCTCACTATGTACCCCATAAGAAAACTCAATATTACTCAGCGAGTTATGGAGAAAGCTATTCTTGGTATTCCTCTACGCAATCGAATCAGAAATGGATCTCCATCCATAGTAGAACTAAACAGTTGGGGAAAAAAGGTTCTCGAGTGGAGATCACGCACCGGAAAACGCTGCTTGGGACGACCTCCAATGCAAGTGAACAGCCGACCTAGTGAAGGTCTCTAGGAGTCATTGGATGTGGGTGGCATGTAATCGGTCGTTTTGGAAATCTATGGGGGAGGCCTTTGTTCGGCAGTAGACGTCCTTTGGCTGATATGATGATGATGACAGAATGTTATTCTGCTACTTATTATTATTATTCATTATTAATGCCTTCTTACGAGTTGAACAAAAAGTCATTGACGAATTTGATGGTATGGATGAATAAAAATCCTTGGGCCTAGTCAACAGAACTGCTTGGTCTCTCTTTTCTGATAAAAATAAATTAGAATCGATCACGCTTATATTCAGTTCAGTAAAAAATCTAGCCTTTAGATTGTAACTCCCAAAAATCTTTAGAAATAAGAAACGCAAAAACAGCTTGACAGGCATTGAAAGCTTTAATATTTAGTAAATGAAGAGACATGCACGAGTTGTTTTCAACAAAGCCATCTAATTTAAAATATAGCACGTTTTATGGCTCCTCTTTGAGCCATATACCTATATTATGTTTATGATCTATGCTACTCTCTTAATTTTTTTTTGTAGATATGATCTGGTCAAAAGTAACAGAATCCCACAATGGATGTTGACTTTTTTTAATCCAAAAAAAAAACTATGCATTTTCGATACCAGAAATCTGAACGAAACTTTCTATAGTAAAAAGTAATCTATGTAGTTAACTAGTTACTATGAAATTGCTGTACGTATACTTAGTGTACTTACTTAATAAAATCCTAAAATACTTATCGTTTGGTATTTCACCCAACCTATTCCTGTACATTTACATAAAGGATATTCAAACATAGCAAAATTTCCATATCAAATAAGAAAACCAATTCCGCAAACAAGTGTTCGGGTAAGGATCAGTTCAGACGCACGAGTTTACTTCCACATCGCAACGCCAGAATATGGTCAGTTATTTTGTATCGAATATTTATGTATTTCTAAAGGTGTAGTGTGTGATATTGTAAAGGAAAGTATGAATCAATTTTAATTGCTATAGCATCTTCGGATATTCATTTCACTTAACGCATTGAAGCGTGTTAATTAATTGAAGTCCGTGTAGTGTCCGGATTAGGAATATAGCACCACTCCATATCCTCCCGTGGAGGTCGTGAGGCGACGAAGGGAATCTAAACCAGAGGGATTGGCAGCAGCGTCCCTTCTGTGAAGCGGTATCTACACTGCGCTTACCAACCCGCCTGCCAAGCGTGGTGAGTATTGGCAAATAACCCCCAAAATGATGACACAGTTGTGGAATCTGTGGGGGAGGCCTTTGTTCAGTAGTGGACGTATAAATGGCCGATATGTATAAAAATGAATAATTGATTGAATTTAAAATCAATATATTTAACTGTATCAATGTATTCTAGCATTTTCAGAAATGTTAAGTACAATTTCATAAAATCTTAGTCATCAGACAGAAAACATCCATTGCTGGATTTAAACCTCCACCAAAGATAGCCACTAAGAGCGGTCTGAGTTTGTGTTGTGATGTGTCCACTATTCGGTCAATCATACTCGCCTACTATGACACCCACGGTATTAGATGCGGTGGTGCTACTGTTAGCCTGAAATATTAATACCTATCTAATAAGAAACACAAATATTCAGAATAATTCACTGCTGAAGAAGTAGAACTCCTAAATGCTATCTCCAAGAAAAAAACAAATCGTTTGATCACAGCGTTAGCATCGATCGATGCGGACGCGGATAGCCTTATACCTATGAAATATGCAAATGCATTTATAATTCAAGTCGAGAGCTGAAGCATGGCGCCTCTACGTTAAACCACAGTTAAGATGGGCTCAAGTGGATAAATGCAAGCATAATTAACTTTCCATGGATCATTTCTGTAGCGATATTAGGTATTTCAAAAGGTAATCTTATTGTTTGAAATATTTTGGTATTCCGTTAATAATCTCCAGTAATCATAAGAATCTGCTTGCGTTTTTAGAGTTTGTTTGTAATAAAAACAACGTAAATCTAATAATATGTTATGATGTGTAGAAGTCTGTTTATTTTATATTTGCGCACGTTATAAATCATAACTAAGTTAGACGTTTGATTCATGTTATTGCCTCCAGCGACGTAAATCAAGTGAATCACCAGACAAATCACCTTTATTGATGTAATTTTCGTTATTTTACAAACATCTACGCTTATATTCGACTGACTTTCTCTCCGATGAGATCGTTATAGTGTTTTGTGGCTTCTTAATTCTTAAGAGTTTCAAGATGAGAAGCACTGTTGATTGTAATTTTGTTACATACATTAAGATAGTTCTACTCGTTATTGCTATGCATTCAACATATCAACCAAAACACGTCCACTGCTGAACAAAGGCCTCCCCCATTGATTTCTACAACAACCCGTTACATACCGTGTGTCGTAATTTTGGGGGGAATTTTCTAGCACTTAGCCACGACTGGCAGGCGGGTTGGTCCTGGTGCGCAGATTGGGGAGTCTGCGTGCCCATATCGAGTGACCCCCGGGAAGACGGTGGTGCGCACGCAGACACGTGCCGCCGTGTGCGCAGCACAGCGTACGGTAAGACTTGGGGGGATCCTTTACAATCCT
Source organism: Diloba caeruleocephala (assembly GCA_947459985.1). NCBI lineage: Eukaryota > Metazoa > Arthropoda > Insecta > Lepidoptera > Noctuidae > Diloba > Diloba caeruleocephala. The sequence continues at coordinate 7,066,413 of OX381614.1, forward strand.
TCCCAGGAAGTGCCTGGGGGGCGCCACAGCTACCTGCCCTTTGCTAGAGGGGATGACCGCTTTACAGTCATCTCCTCCGAGATGTGCCTGAAGGCGTTGCACTAGTGAGAGGAAGAGGACCTGGAACCCCCTTCGGTGCCGAATATGACTGCTTCAGTGGTTTTACGGCGTACCCATTTTGCCTTTCCTCGGGGAGAAAGAAGTTCATGTAGAATTTCCACTGGACACCAATAAAAAAAAACAGGCTGGTTGGTGAGCGATGAATAGCTGCTGTTCCACAGATGCTGCTTGCTTGCTGCCCATCGCTCTGAGACAGCCAACTCAGACAATTCCTCAAGGCCAAATCCAAAGATTTTGGATTAGATTGGTTATTAATTTCGGCCGTTAGTGGCCTTTTACGACATCCACGGGAGGAGATGGAGCACTATATTCTTGACGGCACGGTTGGTGCCGTGGCTGATACAGTTTGCTGCTGCGCTTCGGGTCGTGGGTTCGATTCCCGCACGGAACAAATATTTGTATGATCTGCAGGTGGTTGTTCCGGGTCTGGGTGTATTGTATGTGGAATTCATGTCTGTAAATGCACTCGCGACAGGAGAAATCCTAGTGGGGCAACGTTTTATTTTTAAGAAACAATAAAAACCAGACACCACGCTGATCTAGATTCTACAACTTGGCGTAGCATACATCTGTTATGATTTTATTCCGCCAATTTCCCACATATTTTTACACTTAAAACGTTCGGATTTGAAGGTTTATCTGTATTTCTATTTTAGATATGGATTGAAAACACGCCTATGTTTATCGGATGTGCCTTAAGTTTATTGTTTGGCAATGAATGTCTTCATGTTTTTGTGAGCGAATATGTATTGTATTCCTACAAAAGAATTTTGGGAGAGATATTTAATACAAGATATTTGTTACTGGCGACTATTTTCTTTCAAGAATAATGCGATAAAGATTTATCATCCACATATGAAATCTGTGGGGAGCCGTGATTCACTGTTAGTAGTGTCGGCCACCGCTGGGAATGTTTGGTATTTTATGTATGTACCTTGTACCTTTTTCCACCATAGAAACATCAATTGTTTGCGTTGGTAGTCCATGCTTAATTTAACACAAGTGCGCGGTTTTCCGCTTGAAAGATCTCCTAAAGTGTTGTTTAGAGGTCTGTTAAAAGAAAGCGTTGGTTATTTTTCAACTGAATATTTAGCGTGCCACATGTCATAGCAAAAACATGCGATTTTGTCTAAGTAAAAAAACAATTATTTATGTCGCCCTGGGACAAACCCTCAGTTAGGTAGGTCCAACTTCGAGAAAGAGGTCAATCTTCGAATCCGATTCGGCTTCGGATTCGGAACGCTACTCGTTTGGGAAACTTCGCAACGTCTTTTCGTCAACAATACTGCAATGCCTCAAGACGCAAGTCTTTAACCAGTGTGTGTAACCAGTGATGACATATGGAACAGAGACGTGTTCACTCACAATGGGCCTCATAAGAAAGCTCAAGGTCACTTAGCGAGCTTTGGAGAGAGCTATGCTTGGTATTTCTCTACGAGATTGAATCAGAAATGAGGAGATCCGTAGAAGAACTAAAAGTGTCGACATAGCTGAAAGGATTAGCAAACTGAATTGGCAACGGGCAGGGCACATTGCTCGTAGAACTGATGGCCGTTGAGGCACAAAGGTTCTCGAATGGAGAAAACGCGCACCGCAAAACGCAGCGTGGGACGACCTCCAACGAGGTGGACAGACGAATCGTCGTCGACGAAAGGTCGCTAGGAGTCGTTGGATGAGAGCGGCATGTGACCGTGAGCTGTGAGCGTTGTGGAAATCTAAGGGGGAGGCCTTTGTTCAACATTGGACCTTCTATGGCTGATATGATGATGATGAAAAATCAATTATTCAACGAGTCATTATCAAGTAACTACTATCAATATTGTCTTCAAACAAATATATTTTCACAGTTCATTCGGTTTTGTAAAGTTCTTTGCTAAAGCAAGATTTTTGTGGAAGAATTCGAGTGAAAAATACAACACAGTTCTTTGATCTTTGTTACTAAAAAGGTAGCAATTTTTTTAATATGAAACAAATAGTCGATGTGGCATAATATTTTCTTTTATCACTGCTTATAATCCAGTTAAAAAGTCAATATTTATAATGACTTTTTAAGTAACGTCGGTACTAAATGTCGATATATTTATTGACTTAGATAGTGCAGCGCATGTTAACATTTACCTGTTATTTTTATCGCCTTCGATAGCATACAGTTTTGGGTGAGCCCGATAAGACAGAAGTCGCCAAGGACATATCGATAAAGTTCTTGGACTCGTGATAACGCACCATTACTTTGTTATTCTGAACAAATATTACTCAAAATTCAATGAATGTATGATTCTGCTCTACACTTTCTACATCGGAATCGTAGAAGGTGAGAATTTATATCCAGACCATGAGTAGCACCGTCTGACAAGCTTGATGAATACTGAAATGTACTAATTTATCTGGGGTAAAAATGTTAAAAGATAATTGAGAGCTTTTATCTTAATTGTAATGACTTTGTACCTGCTTCGAATAACAATCCGCCCGTCAAGTGTCTGATTATGGTCTTTTCCCCAAGAGATTGCCTTTTTAAAGCCTTCTGAAGAGACGGGCAAGGTATTTGCCTGATGGTAAGTGTCACGCCTGCCACATAGTAATTGTAATGCTACCCAGGACATGTCCTACATGGCACCACACTGCACTCGTTATCTCGAAACATCAGTTGTTTAGACCCTTAGGTGGGAGAGGTAATTTCACTAGCTACAGTGCAGTGCCCTTCAAATCCAAAAACATCTGCTTGGCAGCAGAATATCTGGCACTGCCGTGATACGTACCTTTTTTATTTTTTATTGATGTCCAGTGGAAATCCTACATGGAACTTCCTTCGCCCCGGGGAAAGGCGAAGGAGTACTCCTACTGGCTAAAACCACTGGAGCGGTCATCTTCGGCACCGAAGGGGGGCTCCAGGTACTCGTAAGATCACACTAGAGCCGCTCATTGGTGCCACACCTTTCGGCACATCTTGGAGGGGTAGACGGTGATACCTACCTAGCCGGCCTCTTGTAATAAGAGACCTGCCACAATGCTGGGTGTTTCGTTTGCCTAAGTAAGGACAAGTTTAAAATAAGTCTTCAGGTTTTCTACGTAAAAACTTTAGTACATAAATTAGACGGTTTTTCGAGCAAGATAAAACATTCTCGAATTTCAATTAGGAACATGAGTTCAATAACATGAGAGCAGTAAGGGAGCAGTCTTGCAAAGTGGTTTCGAAATCGAAGCAACAAGTAATTTGATTCGACATAAGAAAAAAAAGTGAGTGATTGTTCAGCTCCTTCGTTTTCACTACCTACAAGTTTTTTTGTACGATTTGGTTACAATTTCAAGCATTTTTTGCCTTCGAATTATGTGCTAGCTGATTTTACAGTCATGTTTGGCAAGTCATTTATTAAAGCCACTCGAATCTTTTTGCGCTCTATGGTTAGGTATGAAACTTCTATAGATATACGGATGTGTATGTAAAATGTATACATTTATTAAATGGATATATATATCTTAGTTAAAAACAATAAAAAGTGGCGCGGTTCTTGGATGTGTGAACCCCACTTTTTTATTACATAGTTAAGGAGTTCGTTCATTGCCTTATTGTTAGGTTATGAGTGCTGCGCGCGCATACCGACAGATTGAAGTTAGCCGTCAAAGTTGTTTGAAGTCTGAGATGAGAGTAAAATTGAATTTTTTTTTAACGAAAAACAATTGAAAACCGTACGACGTTGCCCACATATTTTATAGATTTTTTTCATTTTTGAGAAATATTTTATGAATATGTAAAGATTCATTGTTTTAAACACCGTACGACGTTGCCTTATACTTGACATTTATACGAAATTGTGGAAGATACTCTGCAGAAGCCATAATGTAAGAGAAGAAGAAGAAGACAGTAAAATTCAGAAATACCGTAAAGATCCAACAGTTCGCCGTTAAAGCTAAGTGCAATATGCACTTTATCTTCTTTATATTTATTGATTTTACTGACTGATAATTGATTTGAAATATATTTGACTCCTTTATTTATGACAATAAATAATATTAGCGGACTGCATAAAAATAAATATTGTTTTATTTAATTATATTCTGTAATCTCATCATCATCATCATTTCGGCCGAATGAAGTCCACTGCTGGACACAGGCCTCCCCCAAAGATCACCACAACGACCGATATGGATATGTTGTGGGCTCATTGGGGGGTTTTGCCATAATCACCACGCTTGGCAGGCGGGTTGGCGATCGCAGTTAAGTTGTTAATTTACTCGAAGGACGCTGCTGCCCATCCTCCGGCTAATCCCTTGGTCGATTTTTACGACACCCATGGGAGGAGACGGGGTGGTGGCATTCTGGCATTCTGTAATCTAATCTTTATTAATTGCTTTTAATATCTTTTATCGATCATTTTATTGTTTCCCCTAATTACCTAAATTATTGGCATGCGAAATAAAAACATTTTACTACCCCAAAGGCGTATAACTTCTAACGCGTGTCGTTTTATTATTCTTTTATTTTGATGTTGTACATGAAAATATAACTATTGAATTACAAATTAATCAATGCAATAAAGGACATAATTAAAATATCGATTCACTTTGGTATAAAGGATTAATAAATAATATAAATAATAATAATATAAATTTTAGGTATAAAGGAGTATTAATAATACAGTGCACGCATTTACTGAGGCGATTCACATTCAGTGTTATCGCAAATTACTAAACATGTCATGATTATTGGTAATAGATGGGCACTAAATTATAATAATTGTCAGCGAACTAAATGGCAATAAGTAGTGGTCAGTGAGTTAACTCATTTAGGAATTTCATGTACCTAAGCTCACCTGGTATTTGGAACACATCGGTAATAGCAGATTCCTTTTTTAATTTATTTTTTCTGGTGCTCTTTGGCAATTCTACGTGAACTTCCTTTGCCACGGGGAAGGACGGAGGTGCATGCCGGACTGTTTGGGTTCCACTGGTGGTCGTGAAATAAAATGCGGACTGTACTATATACGCTGGTAAATATATTGGCATAAGCGATGTGTGCACTGGGCGTTGGTCCGAGCGAAAAAGCAAGAGGTCGTGGATCGTGGCGATGGCGCGCAGCACGCAACCGCGCCGCCCTCGCCCCGCAGCATGCGTCTCCATCGTCGGCGAGCGCGGTGGCTCCGCACCGTGTCGCTGCGCCGCCGCCGTCGCCTAAGATTTCGAGGGTCGGGGTTCGATTCTCGACACAGACTCTGACCGGCTAAAACCACTGAGGCGGTCATTAGCAAAAGCATACGAAGCTGGGCAGCATTCTGCAATCTTCGTCAGATCTTCCCGTCGTCTTATATTCCGCACTAACAGCACAATGCGATCACCAGTTCACCTGCCAATATACCCTACGACCGCGGCTGTTTATTGGCTGGTGTGACAATATGAATTTTAAATCGAATAAGGTTCTTAGACCCTAGCAGTACTCATTAGTTGATTAGAGCTCGTAAATGGATCTGGAATCTGGATCGACTGGAGAAGTACCAAGCCATCATAGAATACCGGCGTGATGTAGTAACATTGTTGGTAGCAACAGTGTTGTTGTGTTTCGTACGGTCAGCGAAGAATACCGGAAGCCCAACCCTCAAAAATTTGGCAGACGTACGACATGGGGGCCTTCAAGCAAAAAGTTTATATCTGCCCTAAATATCGGCAACGCTGCAGCGACTCCTGTAGTGTTGCGGAGGTTTCTGGGCGACGGTGAACGATCAGGCGACCCGCAATCTCGTTTGCTCTCCTATATAATAATAAGACAAGGTAACTAATAGATCGGAAAAATAATTTATATTATTTTTACGTTATTTATTTACTTTTAACTTGTTTTGTATTGTAATATATAAACACAATTTTAAAAAACATGGAGTTTCATGCCTCTCTATAAGAACTTTCTGAACAAAAAACTTTGAAACATGTAACTATTAAAATGATGACTATTTATTTATAAGTGCCTGCAAATGATGTACATGACTAAAAATCTTTGAATCTGACCTTACTTAAAAAGTCATGCTGCAGGTGCAATCTAGTCGAATGGGGATACACTGACAATGCACTATGCACTGTGTAACTGAAGAGTAACTCCGCAGATGACCTTTTCACTAATCCCTAACTCCTGTACCATTAAAGACCTAACCGAAGCTAATGACAATGCCTTCGACGTGGCAAAGCTTTTGGTCTGGCATAGTATGAACCATCGACAGGAAGAAGACACTACTTTTTTTTGTTGGGCTTCTCGCATACATTTCTGGGAAATGTGGTTGCTTAACCGGTCGTTTCTGGCGCAGCCAAAAGAGGCCTCCAGCCAAGCTTAAAATTAATACTAAACACTAAGCAACTTTCTCTAAGGGCGCCCCCTGCAGGACACGGACCTCGGCTTAGGGCGTTGCTGGGGATAACGAGCTATGGTTTTGGGGGCAGCTGGATCGGTATTACTTATAATGTATTACATTTAAAACTGGAGGCTCGGCACGGGCCGGCGCGAGCAAGAAACGGGAGGAAGTGCTAACGGGCGTTGAACGGGAAGGTGACGCGGCGATAGGCCTCCGCGACGTCGGTGAGGCGGGCATCCTCGGCGGCGAGGGCGGTAAAATGGTCGGGTGTTGAGTAAATGAGACAACTCTTTATGATTTTGTCGTCTGGATCGACCAGAACGTACCTCGGGCGACGTACTCTACTGATACGGGAGGGTTGGTAATCGGCGGCTGATACCCCAAGGGGATTTGGGTGGAACAGGGCAGAATCGAGATAGCGTTTAGACGCTTGTTTCATAAATTGCCTGATGGTCGGCAAGTTAAGATCGAAATGGAGTTGGTCATTTCGCATGTACCAAGGCGCTCCGGTGGCCTTGCGCATGAAACGGGTTTAGAATTTACGGAGTGAGCCGGATTCAGCGTGTGCGAACGCTGGGCTGGCATAGATCATGATGGGTCGAATGCATGTGGTGTAAATTCTCACCTTATTTCTAACGGATAATTTACTACGAGCGTTCAGGATACAGTAAAGGCGATCGAGCACAAAGGCGGCACGCACCGTCTTTGTGTGGGGTATGAAGGTCAGTTTTTTGTCTAGGGTGACTCCAAGATACTTGGCGTGCGGTTCCCAAGGAACCGTTTGGCCTAGCATCGAGATTTCCCTGAAGCGTGGGTGGTGGCTTTATTTTTGATGGGGTTAACTTCGACATTCGACATTTCATAAACCATTTCCCGTAGGCGTTGGTTGTGGCTTGGAGGATCTAAGTTATACTATCGGGAACGTAACCAGAGTAGAAAATGGCCGTGTCATCGGCGAAGAGTGCTAATTGGGTCGTATTAACTGGTCGTTTGGAGATTTAACTGGTGTACAGTGTGAACAATAGTCCATTTTATTGTGAAGCGAATCTAAAAAAGGCATATAAATGTCTCGATCGACAAGCCCCTACCAGCTTATGAGTACAAAACACACAAATGATAGATAAGACAGATCAGATATGGCATTACAAAACCTACATTCACAGAAACCGAAGATAATTAATTAATAAAAACATTGAACAGATTTATTAAGAAACAAATGTTAATAACTAATCGCTACGCATTTGAGTTAGTCAAATAAATATTACCATATTTCTCACGAACACTGCATCGCTCATAACGTGATTCAAGCGAGCGGATGCGTCTGCGCATACGAGCGTCTAAAATTAACACGTCGCGAGTAAAAACCGCGCGGCAAACGTAAACATTTACATTGAGCCCACAGTACCTACTTAGCGACAGGAAATCGATTGATATTTCACAGTTTTAACTTCTTTATGATTGTTTTGTTGTTGATCTTGCCAGAGGGATATAAAGGGATAGAAAGTTTGCTATCTGAATAAAATTGATACTTTGAATTGATGACACTAATTGGAAAAATGTGGGCCTTCGGTCCAATTTATTTTTATTAATTACTGGGTCCGGTCTTGTCCTCAATCTCCCTGATAGAAAGCCGAGCGAGCGCACCCAGTGGAAATTCTTCATGAACTTCCTTCGCCCCGGGGAAGGGCGAAGGGGTATGCCGGACTCCTACCGGCTAAAACCACTGGGGCGGTCATCTTCGGCACCTAAGGGAGGCTCCAGGTCCTCTTATGATCACACTGGAGCCGCCCACTGGTGCCACGCCTATAGGCACATCTCGGAGAGGGTGACTGTAAAGCGGTCACGGGGGGATTGTAAAGGATCCCCCAAAGCCCCGTGGGGGCCTCCCGATCCCGCTCTGCGGTCTCCTTCTGGAGCATGACGCTCTCACAGAAGGAGACCACAGCATTCCAGTTTTCGTGCTCTGCCAACATAGCCGACACTACTGCTGGCAGAGAGAGATCTTGCCCAATCCGATCGACCAGGATCCGCCGCTCGGCGGCCCACGCAGGGCACGCCTCGAGCGTGTGCTGTGCGGTTTCCTGGTCGCTATCACAATGGTGGCATTGTGCCGTGGCCTCGCGTCCAATCCTGTGCAGGTACGCACCGAAGCAACCATGCCCAGTAAGCACCTGCGTCAGGCGGTAGGTGACGCGCTCGCTCCTTCTGAGCCAGGCTCCAAAGAGCGGCAAGACGGCCTCGACGACGCGCTTGGTTGCAAACTGCATCCGCAGGCGATGACGCCACTTTACTAGTGCGCGCCGCCGAGCTAGCCGCCGCAGCCTGTCTAACGCCCCTGGAGGCGCGCACCCAGAAGATACCTATTCGCTCTTAATTTAAAGGGTTATATGTAGCAGGGAAAATAGACGCTGGCAAGGAGTTCCACTCCTTGGCTGTGCGCATAGTAAAGATTGAGAAGAAGCGCTAAGTACGATATATCGGGGTATCAACTTTAATCAAGATACACACAACTGAACAGTATTGAAATCTTCTGCATTTTCCTGAACTGAAAGACACTAAAAGTTTCAGTCTATTTGGACTTGTTTTGTGTGAAGATTGCGGGGGAGCTTTGAGTGGCCAGAGGGGCTGATGGGCGACTATCCTGCGACGATATAGTTAGTACCGTCTGAGATGGGGTCGGGGTGGGGTTTGATGCCACCGTGGTCTTGGGGGCTTTAGCGTAGACTTAGGTGGAGGACGTGGTGATCCTGGCCCGTGCGCTTATTAACAAATAACGATTGAGAAATTTACTCATTCCGTCTCTGACGCTCGCCGCAGACGGTCGTGCAGTGCTCGCGCTCCCCGATCAGTGTGCCGTGTAGTGTTTGTTCGCAATCCGTCCCGTCGGATTGCAGTCACTTCATTTAAATCACGCGTTGCCTTTTTCAAGGCGACTACTGATTTTTGTTTCTTTGACCGATTAAATTCATCGCGTTTTTGTGCCCCTTCAGGGAAAAACCACTGTTTGGTGGTCCTCGGCGGATACCTTACGGTGCCAACGAAGCCGAGTGGGGTGTTGACCCGGCACACCCGCCTAGCCCCATCAGGGCAAAGCAGTTAGTCGGCAGCGGACTAGGACCACCGGCCTTGGGGGCTACCCTAGTCGACCCTAGTTCGAGTCTACGTTTTCAGATTATACAGTCTCTTGCGGGCGATACCTTATCGCCCCTTGCAAAAGAGCTGTCAGGGACCCGTTTGCCCATTAAGACTGGCCACGGATGGTACTAGCTTAGGGCTCACCACAGGTACACACACCTCCCTGCCTACACCCGGCAGGGAGGGGTTGTTACACACCCCCGGGCCCATTTAACCCGGGAGGATAGGGAATCGCGTAAATTCAATTGTCCTCTACGCTTTAGGCGTATTTCTGTTTTTCTATTGTCCCACGTCCGCCATTTTGTTTTGCAAACAAAATGGCTGACGACGCCACGCTAATGAAAATTATTAGGGAGGTCCTCTTAAAGGACCCCTATATCGTTGCCAATTACGGCAACCTCCTTTGCCCCTCATCTGAGCCAGGCACAATAGTGCAGCCCCCCTATCCCGAACCCAAAAAAAGGGGAACAACCCCCGAATTTGATGCGGGCATCTCCTCCGCTCCTCCAGCAAAACCCCCCCTCCCCCCTTCCAGCTCGAATGCTACCGCATCCCCCGACGCCGACATGCCCACTCTCTCAGACATTTCGGAAATGTCAGAGAGTGACGACTCAAGCCCTCCGCCCCAAAACTTATCCTCCGACTCTGCCTCAGACGAGTTTCAACTCGTCAGTGGCAACCGCAAAAAGCGGGCCCGCAAGGCCAAGTCCTCCGCCCAAGCCGCTCCCGCTAAAGCCCCTAAGACGGAAGAGGCCTCGTCCTCCGCTCCGCCTTCTGCCCCTGTCCCCACGACGACCTCCTCTCAGGCCAGTCCCGCCCCCACCCCTACCCCCGCTAACACCCAACCCCAATCCCAACCCGCTAAGGTCCCTAAAAAGGACCGGAAACCGCCCGCTATTTTTATCCAAGCGAAGGATAAATGGAACGATGTTTCCAAGATGTGTACTGAGCTCGGTATCAACTACCTCAGTGCCCGCACCACAGCCGTCGGAGTCAAAGTGACAGTTCCCACTGCCCAAGACTTCAAGTCCCTGACCCGAGCCCTCCAAGACCGAAACGTGTACTTCCACACGTACTCTCTTGCCGAGGAACGCCCACTCCGGGTAGTCCTAAAGGGTATCCCTAAAGAAATAGACACCGACTCCATAAAAGACGACCTTCTGTCGCAAAATATCCCCGTCCTGGAGGTTCACCGTATGCACGCTGGTCGCAACGGTGAAGCCTACGACATGGTCCTCGCCATATGCGAGAAGTCCACCGACAATGATCGGAAAATATTTAACATTAAGACCGTGTGCCACCTATCAGGCATAAAAATTGAGCCCCCCCACAGATATGGTCCTCCCGGGCAGTGTCATCGCTGCCAGCTTTACGGCCACGCGCAGCGACACTGCTACGCCAAACCTAGGTGCGTTAAGTGCCTAGGTGACCACAGCACCTCCGACTGCGATCGCCCCAAAGATCGCACGCTTTGCACAGAGCCTCCAAGTTGTGTGCTTTGCGGTGAGTCGGGTCATCCCGCGAATTATCGCGGATGCCCCAAAGCCCCGCGCGCTAACAACAAGGTAGCAAAGCGCAAAGCGGCTACCCAAGCCTTCGCGGCCGCCCATTACGCCTCTCAGGCCCCTCCCATGTCCCAACGACTTAGCCCTCAAAGGCCATCGCCGTGGAACGCGCTGAACCATCAGCAAGCGTTCCCCGCCCTGAGGCCTAGTTTACTGACCCAACAGGCGACCCAAGCGTCAGCGATTCCCTCGCTGATGACCGCCCCCCAAACGGCACCGTACCTTCCCGTGCCGTACCACCAACCCGCACCACAAGTGCACTCTCAGAGGGCCGCCCCTCCCTCACCCCAATCCACACCCCATCTCAAAACCGACGACCTCTCTGTTTGCCTCGGTCTTCTCAACTCTGTCGACCCGAACAGAGTCGCCCAAATGGCCGCAGCCATTAGGGCAAACCAGGGCCAATACGGCCTCATGTTAGTACTCAGCGACTTCGCTGATGTCTCATCCGCCCTCATCTCCTACCGCGTTCATCCGTAATGGATACACAAAACAGGTGCAGAACAAAACCCCGATCCCTTAAAATAGGCATCTTCAATGCAAACAGCATTAATGGCCAAAAAGACGAAATCGCCTTATTCCTCCGCGACCACCTTATTGACATTATGTTGATACAAGAATCCTTTTTGAAACCCTCTCACAGGAACCCTAGAATTGCAAACTACGATATAGTGCGCAACGACAGGACCCACTCCCGTGGAGGAGGCACTCTTATCTACTATAAGAGATCCCTTTATTGCATGCCCCTAGATACCCCGTCCCTTTCCAATCTCCTCTAGATTCAGCATCTGTGTGCAGAATAGGCATGACAGGTCATCAACCGATCACTATAGTGTCGGCTTACCAATCCCCCAATACCCAAGACGATCCAATCCAATCGGATCTCGAAGCACTCTTCGATCTAGGCGACTCCGTCATAGTGGCGGGAGATCTTAATGCCAAACATGAGTCTTGGAACTGTCTCACCCACAACCACAGAGGAAGTAAATTATACTCCCTCAGTACCCTCCTCAATTTTGACATCATCGCCCCGATGTATCCCACTCACTACCCCAGCAATGTTAATCATCGCCCGGATATACTCGACATAGCACTTCTAATGAATGTCAACCTCAAGTTGCATTCCATTGAAGTACTACAAGAGCTAGACTCCGATCACCGTCCTGTGATCCTTCACCTCACCTCCCGCTTTGGCCCCACGGACACAGGGCTACCCCCTCAGACCATTGTGACGACGGACTGGAGGAAAGTTAGGCAACGCCTCAACGACCCCTCGTCCGCTCAGTTAGATAGAATTCCCGAATGCATAACGTCAGTCGCAGACACGCTAGGCGCGATTGACTCCCTCACCGGGCATGTACAGTCCGTCGTGGACGAGTGTTCACGGCGAGTTCCTGCGATGGAAGACCATCGCATGAAACTCCCTGACGATGTACGTGCACTGATGACGGAGAAGAACGCAGCCCTTAGAGCGTACTCATCTTTTCCCAGCGAACCCAATCGCCTCTTTATGCGCCACCTGCAGCGTGCTGTCAAGGAACGTATTAAGGAGTGCCGAGAGGCTAACTGGGATAAGATGTTGGGCGACTTAGAGCCAACCCACCTTGCGTTCTGGCATCTGCAACGGAAACTCAAATCCGAAACATCCAATGCTGTCCCCCCCCTCAACCGTCCCAACCAAAGGCCGGCCTTTGATGACGACGAAAAATCCGAATGCCTAGCTGACAGTCTAGAAGCGCAATGTTCCCTAAGCACTCTACCTGTAGACCAAGCTCACCTCAAAAAGGTTGACGCTGAAGTCGAACGTAGAGCAGCTATTCCGCCTGCCGAGGACCCTGACGACCCCCTCCCTCCGGTCACGGCAGACGAGGTCAGAAATCTCGTGAAAAAGATTCACCCTCGCAAAGCCCCCGGCTCTGACGGTATCACCAACAAGGTGATTAAACTCTTCCCCGAACGTCTTATCGCCTTAATGACCGTCATCTTCAATGCGGCATTAAACAATAACCTCTTTCCGCATACGTGGAAACAGGCCACCGTTATCGGTATTCCCAAACCCGGTAAGCCCAAGTGCGAGCCTTCCAGCTATCGCCCCATAAGCCTTCTCAATTCTCTTGCGAAGATTTATGAGCGGATTATCTATTCCCGATTAAAGGATTTTGCCGATTCCAAGAAACTCATTCCCGACGAACAGTTTGGTTTTAGAACCAAACACTCGTGTGTACAACAAGTCCACCGACTAGTTGAACACATCACGTTCGGATTCTCACGCGGCATGATGACGGGAGTCCTCTTTTTCGATGTTGCGAAAGCATTTGACAAAGTCTGGCACAATGGCTTATTATATAAGTTGTATCAACTCGGAGTGCCCGACCGTCTCGTTCTCATCATACGAGACTTCTTGTCAAATCGCAGTTTCCGATATCGAATCACGGGCGCTCTCTCTTCCCCCCACCCCATTAGAGCCGGAGTCCCACAAGGATCCGTGCTAGCCCCACTATTGTTCACACTGTACACCAGTGACCTCCCCAAAAGACCTGCTAATACGACCCAATTAGCACTCTTCGCCGATGACACGGCTATTTTCTACTCTGGTTACGTTCCCGATAGTATAACTAAGATCCTCCAAACCACAGCCAACGTCTACGGTAAATGGTTTAGGAAATGGCGGATCGAAGTTAACCCTATCAAAAGTAAAGCCGTCCTATTTTGCAAATTAGGCGACGACCACCCACGCTTCAGGGAGATCTCGATGCTGGGCCAATCGGTTCCTTGGGAACCGCACGCCAAGTATCTTGGAGTCACCCTAGACAAAAAACTGACCTTCATTCCCCACACAAAGACGGTGCGTGCCCGCGCTGCCTTTGTGCTCGGTCGCCTTCAATATATTCTGAACGCTCGTAGTAAATTATCCCTTAGAAATAAGGTGAGAATTTACACCACATGCATTCGACCCATCATGACCTATGCCAGCCCAGTGTTCGCACACGCTGAATCATACCCACTCCGTAGATTCGAAACCCTCCAAACCCGTTTCATGCGCAAGGCCACCGGAGCGCCTCTGTACATGCGAAACGACCAACTCCATTTCGATCTTAACTTGCCGACCATCAGGCAATTTATGAAACAAGCGTCTAAACGCTATCTCGATTCTGCCCTGTCCCACCCAAATCCCCTTGTGGTATCAGCCGCCGACTACGAACCCTCCCGTATCAGTAGAGTACGCCGCCCGAGACACGTTCTGGTCGATCCAGACGATAAAATCACGTTAGATCACATGAAGAGACTCGCGTTGTCTCGTTCACTAAACACCCGACCGTTGTACCGCCCTCGCCGCCGAGGATGCCCGCCTCACCGACGTCGCGGAGGCTTATCGCCGCGTCACCTTCCCGTTCAAGTTAGCACTTCTCCCTCCCGTCTCTTGCTCGCGCCGGCCCGTGCCGAGCCTGTAGCTTTAAATGTCCCCTAATACAATTTAAATAATACCGATCCAGCTGTCCCCAAAACAATAGCTTGATATCCCCAGCAACGCCCTAAGCCGAGGTCCGTGTCCCGCAGGGGGCGCCCTTAGCGAAAGTTGCTTAGTTTTTAATATTAAATTTAAGCCTGGCTGGAGGCCTCTTTTGGCTTCGCCAGCAAATGACCGGTTAAGCAACCACATTTCCCAGAAATGTATGCGAGAAGCCCAACAAAAAAAAAAAAAAAAAAGAAATTTACTAAAAGTATATTCATATTAATTTCCCAGATCAAATAATATTCTAGAGAGATAGAAAAGGATGGAAGGTCCGACTTCCGTCCTTCTTCAGCTCCTGGGCCACCTGCATCTGTATGTAATGCGGTTGAGCCGAGTGCCAAGCATTCATTAGATGATTAATATTCACCATCAGGTGTGATGGTCATTTACATTGGATGTGCATGTGTTCTTAAATACAATACAGGGAAATAGATTGCAATTAGACATACCGACACATGACTGTAAAATGTTAGCATACATTATTTAATATGAGTTGGATATTGAATAAAAGGGCTTCGTTGCACATTCCAAAACAATTTATTATATTATTTTATACCTGTATATCAAGCCTTATCGAGAAGAGCATCGTAAGCGACAGTTGAAATTGATATAAATACGAGTATTCAAACGCGCGTGTAAATAACTAAATCAGCTTCAATTAAGCTTTTTAATTGCGCAATATAATTTTTGAGGCCTTTATATATCGCACGTGCCTCATGATGAAAAAGTTAGGCCTTAGTCCACCACGCTGGCGGGTTGGCCGACTACACACACCATCGAGGACATTTTCGAGCCCTCTTTTCATGTGTAGTTGTTTTCAGGTTCTTTTCCTTCACCATCTACGCAAATGATGATCAAATTCAGATCCAAACATGAATCTGAAAAGTCAATACCTTCTATAAAATTAGTGAAATGTCGCTTAGGATGTTCTTCTCGAAAATGGTCCATATCCACACAATGTGCTGGTACAAATAAGTGCAAAGCATATAATTAAAAACCTCGTCGGAAAATTATATTTCTCCCTGACACAGTTGTTGATAAATTAGCAAACAACTCTAAATAATACTTACGTTTACGGCGTTTATTCTCTTCTTTTCCTCCGTTGTCCGGTTTTTAACAATGACCAGCGTCTGTTACTGCAAACCAAATGAATCGGTATTTAAGCCTATATTTGTATGAAACATATTCCTGCTCAGGTTTTAGTGTTTGGCATCAATATTTTTGTCCAATGTTTTATGAATGTTGAATGTTAGCTTCGTTTGAATAATGTTTGTTTGGTATATTTTTGGCATGTTCAAGATTTTTGTACCTTTGTGGCTGTTGAAATCATTTTAGATATTTTTCTTACCTTGTTCTGCTTTACGTATGCCGCCGACGACGCGTAGCTGGTACCAGGTCTTCAGTCCATCTCGTTGAGGCTCACGTTTCGTTTCTGGACCGTCGTCTCCTCTCGAAAACCATTTTGCCCCAATGGCCATCAGTTTTGCAAGCTATCTGCTCCGCCCATTGCCACTGCAGCTTACTAATCCTTCCAGCTGTCGGCAACTTTAGTCATCATTTCGGCCGAATAAAGTCCACTGCTGGACACAGGCCTCGCTCAATGATCACTACAACGACAGACATCGATGTGTTTTGTGTTCATTGGGGGGTTTTGCCATAATCTTGGCTTGGCAGGCGGGTTGGTGATCGCAGTTGAGTTGTTAATGTATTCGAAGGACGCTGCTGCCCACCCTCCGGCTAATCCCTTAGTCGCTTTTTACGACACCAACGGGATGAGATGGGTTGGTGCTATTCTACGGATTTCCTCATTTCTGATGCGAGCGGTCTTAGTGGAAATCTATGGGATGGCCTTCGTTTAGCATTTGACGTTCTATGACTGTTATGAAGATGGTGGTAATGACATCATTACCACCCACACCCATCTAACTAAAAGCAGAAGCGTTTATTAAGGCGGTATTTAGATGTCATATCTTAATGTTAACATAACATATATAAAAAATAATACGTTAATATAAGACGTATCAGTTTATGGTTGTATTAGTGACACCTTTTTGTCTAAACATTTTGCCACCATTGTCATATATCGTCACAGATCAATTATTGATATAACAACACGATTTTAATTACATGAAGGACCTTTCTCGAGAATAATTCTACCTATTGGTGGAAACTTCTAACTAACATCTATTCAGTAGTTTGAGATATTAGCACATGCATACAGACCGATACACAAACAGGCGCTTTTGGGGGACTTTGTTTTATACAATGTGCTCATTAGGGCGTTTCACTCTCGGTACCAGGCTCAAAACTTTCGTTTAGATGCCAAAATAGGCCTCTGAAAATATGAGCCCTTAATATTAATATTAAGGTTGTCCGCATCGCACTTTTCGATTTCCCATAAGAATAACACGGGAAAAAAAACTGATTTTTGTAACTAATGAATGAACCATAAATTGCTCTACAATTTCCATCGAAAAGTTTTCTAAATTCATTTTTTTTTGTAACACCCTTGTACTCATACTGATTGGTGGTTCAAAGTGCAAGTCTGGAGTCATCGTATCTCATTATCATCATCATCATATCAGCCGAGATCCGCAGCGACCAGTTCTATGCCACCCGCATCCAGTGACCCCCCACCTACCATCACCAGGTAGTCTGTCCATCTCGTTGGAAGCCGTCCCACATCACTGTATCTGCAAATATATATTTTGTTAGAATCGTATTTCAGCGTCTTGCATAATTATTTGTTTTTCCTGGGAAAATTCCGAACGCACATAACCTCATACAATATTGAGTCATAATATTTGTATATTATTATCAACACAGCAAGAAAATTATTTATTTTCGTCGTGATTTCTCAATCCCTGCTTATTTCAGTTGAACGCGTGTGTTTTTCCATGAATGATGTTTATGCAATACATATATTTCATATAAGAATCCATATATTTGTTAGTAAAAACTGACTAATCCACTAAATAGCACTTATGAATATATCTACTTAATGCTCTAGGATAGCGCAGTCAGAACTAACGATGTGATGTGACTGTCTCACTCCTTGAAGTAGTGACGGTACCTCCTTCCGGACAATGGCGCGAAAGCCTGTCGGCTTTGCACCTCCGCGAACATACCCGATGCTTTGCAGCGCCTTGGCAGACCCAGCAACATTCTAAAAGCGTTTTTATACTGAATGCAATAAATTGTATATATAATACCTGATTTTAAACCAAAACAAACTGTTTTTTAATTGAAATACTTGAAGCTTTTACTCTTTCAACAATTTATTTTCTTGTTTTTTCTCTTGGAAACTTTGTTCTTACGCTGTGTTTTTAAAATAAAATTTCTTTATTGTTTCTGCGACACTTATTTTATCTTATCTGTTGAATATCTTATATACTTTACTGTGGTGCTGACAGATTTCTTATTGCGAAAATCTGTCTAGGTAGATACTACTGCAGTGTTGAATGCATCTCTCTGGTTTAGAGTCCCTTAGTTGCCTTTTACGACATCCACGGAAGGAGATGGAGGGGTGCTATATTCTCAATCCGGACACCACACAGAAAACAATGAACTATGCAAATTAAATTTATCATAATTCCTCTGATAATGTCGTTGAAGGTGAAATAAAACTAAAACGTATGTCTCCAAAATTTGAGATATACAGGATGTCCAGTAAATAGCACGACATACTGCAGTGGGTGAGAGCTTGGGTCAATACCCACCAAAAAAACACAATATATGTTCAGCAAAATCTTTCGGAATAACAGTAGTACAAAATTTTCCGTAATATCGAAAAATCTCTACCTTGACACAGATTTTTAAGCATCTCGTAATGAAAAATTCCTTTTCTAGTTTTACCCAAGCTCTCACCCGCTGCAGTATGTCGTGCTATTTACTGGACACCCTGTATAAATGGTTTAGTAAATTCTAACCACATAAACATCAATAGCAACTCTATTCCTCGAAACGGTTCTTCAATCAGACCGGATTTTGAAAAATGGAATGTTGCCGGTAGTATTTAATAACAGGGTATTGTAGAATATTGTGGATTGGTATTAAAACACACGACTTTGCAGCAGTTAATTAAAAATATTGCTCCTGCATTGGTACAGTTCACAGATATAAATCTTACATGCTTTTAATACCCAGACCAAGAACAACTATCTCGTCCTAGCCACCGTATCGAGTGGGTAGTGTGTGCCTTGAACCGGCTGCTCCTAATCTCGGGGGCCGAGAGAAGTTCGCCATCTCAGGTGCCTATAATATTCCACATCACGTATGTGTTAGCATAGACAATAATTGACTTCAACGTAAGGAATGTTATTTAAGGGTGACAACACCGAGTTAATTTAAAAATAAAACTAATAATTGAGATCATTCAGTTAGTTGGATGGCGCTCATTACATTTGCGGATACAGACGTCGAAGGTTGTCTCGAGTAACACAGATCATTGTAAAGTTAGTGTGAACTGAATAAATAGATTTAACAGCATTTGATGTGTTCTTCTATCATATGAATCTGTCTGATCGCGGTAATCTTCAAAATAAATATGTCAATTTATGTACGATTTTATTAGAAGTATAAGGTAAAATGATTGGAGAGTTCTATAAGGTTCAAAAATGCACTGAAAAAACATTGTATGTGTATGTTCGGTATGAAAATATCAATTACAAATCAATAAGGTCAAATTAAGTTTTAACGATTTTATCACGCTTATCTAATTGATAAAATAATTAGGTAACGTTTTTTTGATAGATATATTATCATTTATCAGTCAAAACAACTTATGTTGTTAATTTGAGTTTCAATCGTTAGTGAATTTGGGCTGATGGACGATAATCCAAGAACTCTTCACTATATTTAATTAGAAAGAAGAAAGAAAAGTATTTATTGGCACAAACAATTACACAGCAAACAAAAACATAATATTAAAACAAAAGTGCAAAAAGGCCAATCTATATACTCAACTAATTTTATGTATAAGATTTAAACGTGGCTATCATAATTATTACATATGTATTGTTTGCGTTGGTGAATATCTACAGCTGTTTTTAACGATGTCTTATACTAAGATTTTTCCTGTGTCGTTGGTACATTTTACTGACATAAATGTCACATTAAAAACACATGATCCTATGACATTATTTATGCCTTGCGGGAATCAAACCGAGAACCATAATGCAGAAAGCTTAGCCAAATTCAAATCGTCTGTGGTGTGGGTCCGGCACGCCGTGTAGAGATTTTCAAGTAGGAGACCTCCTGGCCGGAGGGTGTCTTGTACCCGAAGTTTCGTGGAAGGCTACGGGACACCACGCTACAGCGCAACACGTCAGCGCCTATACGGAATAGTGAAATAGTTAGATTTATTAATTTTAAAATTTGTATAAATTAGTTGATAAGATTTTAATGCATTTGTGTATTTTTATCTATGAGTCTTAATCGCCTAACAACAAATAAATAATTATTTAAAAAAAAAATGTGCCACCGAGAAGCGAAAGAATTATTAGTACTTAGTAGTTTTAGAAATAATTATATTAATTATAATGTTATTCAAGTAAAATTTCTTCGGGTGTGAGTAAAATTTCAAGGTCAAATTTGAGTGCAACGTTTTATGAGTAACGTTGTGTGTGGGCGAATGCGCACAGAACCGATAGTTTGCATGCTATAGTCA
This sequence comes from Diloba caeruleocephala, assembly GCA_947459985.1. NCBI lineage: Eukaryota > Metazoa > Arthropoda > Insecta > Lepidoptera > Noctuidae > Diloba > Diloba caeruleocephala. The sequence goes on from OX381614.1 coordinate 7,086,744, forward strand.
TCGTCCCGCAACAAAGAGGTTTCCCTTCTGTCACATGTACTAGTTCCAGGCGCTCAAATTTGTCTAAGCCGACTTCAGGTGCAGTATACCTTGGATGGTTAAGTTAGAAAGGAAATAAGTGAAAATGTTTAAAAATAATAATATTTTTACTACAGAGAAAGATATCCACAACATAAACACACAATACACCTACCATCTTCAAGAATAAAAATCCAAAATGTAAGCTCTTATTATATGGCAGTTAAATATTATGGCAGGCACGGTTGGTGCAGTGATACAGTCGGCTATTGGAATATTTGTATGATCTGCAGTTAGTTGTTCCGGGTCTGGGTGTTGTTGTCTGTGGAATTTATGTCTGTAAACGCACCCACGACGCAGGGGAAATCCTAGTGTGGGGCAACGTTTTCATAAAAAAACAAAACAAACAATCAAATTACAATAATAATGATTGGTGATCGCAGTTGTTATTAACACACGGGAGGATGCTCCTACCCATCCCCTTGATATCAACCCTTAGTCGCATTTTACGCACGCATGGTTGGAGACGGTCTTTTCTTTGGCGGGAACCACGCAGAACAGACATAAACGTAATTAAAAAAAATCTCTTTCAAAAACCCAGATGGCTGTGTGGTTCCGGCTCAGATTACCACCGGGTGGTGGTATCTCATCCCGTGGGTGTCGGGAAAGGCGACTATGGGATTAGTTTGAGGATGGGCAGCAGCGTCCTTCGAGTACATTTTATAACTTGACTGCGATGGCCAACCCGTCTGCCAAGCGCGGCGATTATAGCAAAACCCCCCAATGAGCACTCCGCACAAACCCATACCGGTCGTTGTGACAATCTTCTGTCCAGCTGTGGATGTTTTTCGGCTGAAATGATGATGATGATGGCAGACCCAGATCTTTAATGTTCTACGAAATACCTTTCTTTATAGATGATATATGAGTACCGATGAGTAATGTCTTGTTCATTCGCTACGTGTTTTATCTCCAATACATTTATAGGCAACTTGATCAAACAAAACGCGCCATATAAGCAATATCATAGTGAAGCTTGGGTCTGTTAAGTATACATCTCATATCCATTAGGATATCGATTCTGGATGACGTCATCTGTACTTCCGGTTATCCATCTTTGATGTCACCAATATCTGTTTCCCTTTGTAGAACATTTGAACGCGGTCGCGTCGATTTCCATATCGGCGCTTAAATAGTAAGGAGATAGGCCATTTTGTTTGTTTTTTGTAGTACTTCCCGTAGACATTTCCGATAAATGTAGCCGCTCATCCCGGCGATTCTGGCGAAGGCAGCCAGAGTCGTAATTTAATAACAAAACGTTATATATTGAAGGAAAAATGAAAGAGAAAATAAAGATTTACTCTTATTTTGTTCTCGTATATAATTAAATAAAAACCAACCATCGTTGATATGATGAAAGGACGTCCCCAGCTGAACAAAACAATTCTGTCGTCAGTTTTTTGGAATTTGCCAGTACTCAACACGCTTGGCGGGCGGGTTGTTAAGCGCAGTAAGGCTACTGTGCCACAAAAAGGACGCTGTTGCCCATCCCTCGGGTTTAGGGACTAAGAAGTCGCCTTTTACAACATTCACGGGGGTCAATGTGCAATCGTGCTATATTCTTAATCCATACACCACCGTAAACTAATAGCAAAATAAATAACTTACAATAGAATAGAATAAAATAAAATATTCTTTATTGTACACCATTCGAATATAAACTTTTAGGAAATTAAATAATTTTATAAGTAATTGTACAATGGGCGGTCTTATCGCTATTAGCGATTTAAGACGACATTAGTGCTGTACGAGGCCAAAAAAGGTCCGTATATCAGAATATGCCGCAACAATTTATGCTGATAGACTTCTAATAGGGTTTGTGTCGATGCCACGGACGGTTACGACATAATAATAACATTTTTTACTGGGTATATACTTGTAAGAGAAGACAATGGTGAGATCGCGACAGATGGGAGTCGCGCATGGAGATGTTATTTTAGAAATAATTTCTGTATATCTCCGACAGATCAATGATGGAGATAAAACAATCTACACATATTTAATATTGTTAGAATTTCTAGATTTTCTGCGTGAAATGGTCTTTATGTAACTCAATTCCATAATCTATTGTAGCTTCCCTCTTTGCCTTTCCCCTCCGTTTGCCTTTCAAACGTCGGTATATTATCTTGTGTGGACAATATCAACAGAAATTTCCTGGCATATTTTTTATAAAAACAGTATACGTATGTCAGACGATCAGATCAATACGTTTATAGGCATTTGACCTGTGCGACGAACGGTTTGTGAATGATTCCCTTCTGCAGTGAATTATTCTGAATGTGGTTGTTTTTTATTATTGTGCTTCTGGCAAACTTTTCTGGGAAATCTAGCTGCTTGACCGGACATTTCTCGGGAAGCCAAAACCCTTCAGCCAGGCATAAAATTAATATTATTATCATATACTAAGCAACAGCTGCTAAGGGCGTCCCCTGCAGGACACGAACTTCGGCTTAGGGCGTTGCTGACGGGTAGAAGCTATATTTTTGGGGACAGCTGGATCGCTATTATTTAATATGTATTTTAAGGGGCATTTAATACTCAGTGGTAGAATACTACCGAAATATACAAAGATACTAAGATTTTATGAAAATTTTGTACATTGCTCTGAAGTTAGATTTACTTATTATGTAGATAAATAAGTATCAATTTTTTATTAAATAAAATAGCCTAGCTGAAATGCTTGGAGTGAAATAAAATAATTATTATTTTTCGGATCTCCTGATTTCGTAATTGTTACTTGACGCTTTTTATCAATTTGCGTTATTAACGATAGAGTCCTTTCTATTTCTCAGACGTGTGTTTTTAAATCTTACATTGCCTAGATCGGTGTAAGTGATCAGACTGCCCATTGTCTATGTAGATTTTTATAATAATAATGTTTGCTTTGTTTCTGGTATACAATAAAGTATATTGTATTGTCTCTGATACTCATCTTTGTGTTTGCCGTTTGTCTAGTAAATTTCCGTTAGTCACTCCGTTATATACATGCGGTTGTTTAAAGAAAACCAGTCAGTTTTTCCTGTTGACTGCATTCGTTCTCGGGTCTTTCCATAACGTTGGAGTAGGTACTTTGCTGTCATTGAAGTCCGCGAGGGACTAATTTTAATTGTTGAAGGAACTTCATATCTCCGTTAAACGTATCCTATGTCCTATCGTATGATATAATATACCTCTCTGCCGAATTTCATTCAAATCCGTTCGCTCCTTTCAGGTAGGGTTGCCCGATCCTTTGATTTGGATCGATCTTTTGAATCGCATGGATCGTAACCCGTTGAATCGATTCACGCCCTGAATCGTATCGGTTTGAATCGATCACGCATAGATCATAATATAAAACAATGAGCAGCATAATTTAGACACAAAAATAGATTTATTTGGGGTTAGGAATATTATTTTACAAATTCCAGCTCCCTGTATTATAACTTAAAAAAAATAACAATTTTAATAAACATTAGCGAGCTAACCTGTTACGGCTATTAGTCCTAGCATGTAAAAAATATTATCATATTACTCAATTTCTCAATGACGGAAACATGATGAAAATGTCGTCACGCAGGAGGCTCCATATTGAGACCCTACTTTTTGGTGTTATATTATCTGAAATGCCAGAATACTTACACAAAAAAACTCACTTGGTCTAGTGCCCATAATAGGCATAAAACTCGGGCTTCTTCATAACTCTTACTCACACCGAGACATAAAACAAAAAAAATTTGCTGCCACCCGCTGCTGGAATGACTTACCGCCACCAGTCCGTAACCTATAATCAGTTTCTGGTTTAAAAAAAAAAAAAACAACTTCTACTCAACACACAAAAACGACAGCCATGAACTCAATATGTTTATCCACATTATAGACTGAGTGGCGTCCTTCCAGTAGTCAACTTGCTCTATTAAATTCCAGTTCTTGGTTCCTCTAAATAAATTTGATCCAAACTTCGACCCATATCAAATTCACTCACTTGACACGGTACAAGGTCTATATATCATATTAGTAATCAATAATAAAGACAACACAGCTATAACAAAAACACTAAATCACTTAATTTTCAATTAGTACAAATAAAATCTTTATATTATCTGCAGAATTCAGCTATTTGCATTTTTCAGCATTACCCTTTCTCACCGCGTTTTCTTTATTTTTTTAATTTTTATGAAGCACATACATCACTCCCTTCTGCCAACTAAATGCAGTATTACATGTATGTTTTTCTATTTTCATATTTTTTATATAATTTGTGTAAATATCTATGGTATAGTAATAATAAATGATGCTATGTTGAAGTATATTTATTTATTAAACATTTTATATATACATTATTTCTTTCTTTAATTGTGACCAAGATAACTGTCCGTGAACCGTGAACACACCAAAGGCCTTAGCAGAATACCAGCGCTGCTTCATCAAAGAAGTAGCACAATGCTGAGCTAAGTTCCATTTTTGTCTCTCAGGTAACATCACGCTATCTCATAAAATTGTACAATTTTTTTTTACTTTTCATGTTTATATCTTTTGCCTAATGTTCAAAGTGTGAGAGCAAAATAAATGAGTTTTCTTTTTTTTCTAAAAAGAGGAAACAAACAAGAAGGGAGCAGAGGGAAGAAACAGCTTCCGGCCTCACAGTTTTCAGTGTAATAAATATTATAAATATAATCAAGACAAAGTACAAAGACAAACTGAATGCAAACTTTGCTAAACATAAGTCAAACTTTGTCATCTACCTTTATTTGATATATTTCATAGTATTATTTACTCATCCAATGTCATCTACATACAGAGCATACCGCCATAAAGATTGTTAAATCATGTAACTAGAAACGATTTCAAAATATCAAATAGAGTGTCTCAGCCAAAAAAATATTATTTGTTTTACATTTTGTCGATTTTTCCGTGCGGTGTCCGGATTAAGAATATAGCCCCACTCCATCTCCTTCCGTGGATGTTGTAAAAGGCGACTAATGAACTCTAAACCGCCGAGAGGGATGGGTAGCAGCGTCCCTTCTGTAGAACAGTACCTATAGGTACTGCGCTCACCAACCCGCCTGCGAAGCGTAGTGAGTATTGGCAAATACCCTCCAGAATGTCAACACAATTATGGAAATCTATGGGGAGGCCTTTGTTCAGCAGTGGATGTATAAATGGCTGATATGATGATGATGTTTTTGTCGATGAAGAGATCATTAGATTTTTTCATCCGATCTTCTTGGCATAAGATTTGATCTAGGCGAAGATCACATTCAAGTGAATCGTTAAAAAAATTGGAGATCGTATTACAAAAGATCGATTCAGATGGAGCATCCCTAATTTGAGCGTGATTGAGAAACAAAAATCCCAACTTTCACAGTTATAATATTATTGAATTATTTTAGGCTGTGACACCTCGGAGTTTTGTAATAGACTAGCCGGGACCCTCGGTTTCACCCGTGTTTAATTTAAAAGAAATTTAGAGTACTTCACTTGGCATAGAATATATTTATTGGATTTCAAGGTTTTTTTTTTTGCGCGGAACACTAATTATTTTTCTCAAGTAAAAGTAGCCTAAGTTATTCCTTATAACATTAGCTATCTGCCAGTGAAAGTTCCGCCAAAATCGGTCCAGCCGTTTCTGAGATTACCCGGAACAAACAGACAGACAGACAGACAAAACATTTAAAATTTGTATTTTTGTTGTAATGTAATGTATGTAAAAAGCTGTTATTTTGACATTACAAACAGACACTTCAATTTTATTTATTTGTATAGATATAGATAAAGCTACTGTCAAAATTTGGGGGTGATTAGGAAGTATTTTTTAGGATTTTAACAAACAAACAAAAGATATATAGCCAACTAACAAGATCTTTCTTAAGATATGTTTCGGAATAATTCGACTCGGTAGCATTAACCCAGGTTTTGAGATTGCAACAGATCTCGCTACTGCGTGTGCAATTGAACAACTAGATACCGCGTATTAAATCCTGCCGATAAATATAGTATATTATAATGTAGACATTAATAACCCATAAATTATCTATAGATATTCATATTTTTCTTAGATCATTGCTAAGACATTTAACCATCATCATCACCATAATTGTAGCCGAATGAAAACCACTGCTGCACACAGGCCTTCCTCAAAGATTGTTCAACGACTGGTCTGGGTGTGTTGTGTGCTCATTGCGGAGTTTTTCCATAATCACCACGCTTGGCAGGCAAATTATCGACGTAGGTACGATCCTACAGTTTCCCATAGTCGCCTTTTACGACACCCACGGGATGAGATGAGTTGGTGCCATTCATAGCCGGTGCCTTACGACGCGGCACGACATACATTAACCAAATCCAATAAATTATCTGCATTTAAAAATACTACGCAGTCAATGTCAGCTACACATTCTAAAATTAATTACAACAATTGTATATTTTTATCATCAAAATGTGAGAGACAAATTATATTCAGGCAATACAGAATATAATAAGTAGTGTTTGAGACTTAAGAAATGCCATTCTAAAATAAACACGCCACAAAACGCTACTTTGTTTTAATAAATAAAATCCCAATAAATCCGGCGACCAACAACTACAAAGTGTAGAAACGTAAATTGTAACACACGTTAGTACCCAGTAGACCAAACCATGTGTTGTGCGCCATCGGTCACCGTCCATCATCATCCATCAGTCAGCACTTCCACGCACACGTAACTTTGTTACTCATTGTTACTGTTGTGGCTATTACCATTGGCAATTGTAATTCAGTATTTCAACATTTACATGATCTCTTAATTTGGTATTTAAAAAAATTATGTTATTTTTATTTATTTATTATTTGTTTATTTCTCACCACAATAAAAGTTACAGTATTATTCAAATTTACTGTGGAAGACTGGTGCCTAAACTAGGCTGAAGCCTGTATCTCAGGTCACCAGGCCTTCCACCCCAGAAGTCCAATTTTCCTCTTTCATGAACTGTACCAAACGATTTTTTTCCATTTGCTTGTACTTTCCATCAAGTTGTTTCCTCTTGTTAAAGTTCTGTTGAATACTCTCCAATAGCTTGAATATAACTTTATCAGGCCCCGATTTAGGACTGTATTGTCGTGTTTTTCACTGTTTATGTTTCGTATTCGAAATTAGAAATTTGAAACGATCGCTTTTGTGCTATAGAAGGATAGTTTACTGGATCCAATCCTGCTTAATTGGATGTATATTTATTTCTGTCTTGTCCAACCGTAAGTTTTTAATTTCAACGTTGTTTCGAGCCGTCTGCTGTTTAATTACTGCCAAGATACATCTTGAAAGAATCATCCTGCGCAATACCAAATCTATGATATGATTAATCTTATATACTTATATATAGTTCTTCTGTACGTGTGTATGTCACTGAACTCATACACGGCTGGACCGATTTTGATGTTTTTTGTGTATGGTTGAGTGAGTCCCTGGATGTATTAGATTCATAATTGGACCTGGTAGGTGGCGCTGCAATCGAGTTTACATGTATCTGCGTGTGCGAAGCTGGGGCGGGCAGCTAGTACTATGCTCATCTTTATTTAATTTAAAGCGATAGTATAATGACCGTTCTATCTCATTACATTTATGAAAGTATTTTGTATGTACATAAAAGTATCTCTCTCTTTGCAAAAAAGAGTGATATCCATAGTATTAATACCAGGAACAAACACCAACAGGTTGTTGCTGCCACTACGCACCAGAAGATAAGCAAATCATTTAAACATCAATGTATACGTTTTTACAAAAAATCCTAATTCATGTTGAATAACTAAGTTTCAACAAATTCAAGTCTATTATCAAACATAAGCTGTGTAGAAAGAGTTTATAAGTAAATAGTTACAGACTATATGGACGACAAGAATTCTTGGGATTGAGCTAGTACTATTATCTATTCTATGATTGATCTACTTTAATGTATATTTATGCTTAAATAAGTCTTGATATTCATGGTTTTGATGTTTCAAATACCTTTTGTTTTTTGACATTTAATAAATTACATAATCATTTAATTCATAAATTCGATTATATTAATTTGTATTATGACATTTGATTACCTACTCTATCTTTCTTTATATGACATTAATTACATGATTTATTTTTATAATACTCATATTATTTAATTTGGATATTGACACGCAAGAGGTTAAGGTTTTAAAAGTTCGAAATGCGAACACCATGTGTGTTATACATTTTTTTTATTTACGTGATCGTTGTCTGGCAGTTTAGGTATGTCATGCTCGTTCGAGTGTTCCACTGACGGTGGCGTCGTATATCGGGTCGCTAGGCTTCCCTACAATATGGCTGGGCTGAGTGACGCTGATGCATGCGTCATGCTCGTAAACGAGTGCCGTCAGTCGGGATTAGTCAACCATTGCGATGACAATTTAATTGTACATTTTAATAAACATTATGATCAGGCTTGATTAGTGCAGACTTATTAAGAAGTTTAGCATTTTTTCTACTACATTGTTCTCACATAACCTTTTCAAGTACAATGTAGTCATAAATTGTGTAACATATTATGATTTAAATAGGATGGATGGATGGATCTTCTTGTCCGTTCTTTTCCATAGGAAATCTACATCATGGAACGCGGCATCTAAAGCCTATTACTACTATTACTATTTATAAGTGCCTATAAATTGCTGCCCCACTGCTGGAACTACTCTGTATACGTTAGTTTGCAACATGCAATTCGTTCTGTTGCTATCCCAAATTAGATTTGAATCACGCTATTTCATAGATTAGTGATATTTAAAAATTATAAAATTAAACTCAGGAATGCACTCTTTTTTCATCATTTCAGACAAATAAAAGTCAAAAGGACCAAAGATCACCACAGCCACCAGTTTGGGTTTGTGTTGTGTTCATTGGGCGGTTTTGCCATAATCGTCACGCTTGCCAGGCGGGTTGGCGATCGCAGTTGTAAGTTGTAAACGTACTAGAAGGACGCTGCTGCCCATCTTCCGGCTAAAATGGGTTGGGGCTATTTTTAGTCGGTACCACACAGGAAGGCAGTCAGTCCCAAATATGTAATATCTTCTAGACTTTCGTGATTGACTAGTTGTCAGCGAAAAATATCGTGAGAAAAGCCTACTACGTTTGGTTATTCATTATATATAAAAAAAATGTTTTTTAAACGAATCTGCACCTTAAGGATATATCCGGTACTATTACAATTTTCTCCTTTCAAGTATTTCGTTGTATAAAGTAATTTTAATAATTATTACCAATGGCTGCACTTTGCACGCTATACCTCCAAACTTGCGTGTTGCATTGCAATTTGCAATGCTGGAAGTGAGCCATCTGTGTTTTAATCTTTGCATTGCAACATTACAGTCATGTAATAATTAAATTGTATTTAATACATATAGATTGTATGTACGTTCGTGGGTGGTGCCCGCTAAGAATACCACCACCCCATCTCATCAAGTGGGTGTCGTAAAAGGTGACTATCGAGGTACTCTTCGACAGGCTTCTGTCCAGCAGTGGACATTTTTTGATAGAAATTATGATTCATGAGTTCAAAATTTGGCTGCCCGGACACGTATAATTTGGCTGGACACGACCGTTAAATGTCTAAACATGTTCGACTAAAGGCGGGCGTCTGGCAACCCTAACTATAATTATTTATTAAGTAAGTGCTCCATCTCTTGAGTCACCTCACTCTATCACAGAAAGAGATAATCTGTTCCCAAGGTAGATAAATCTCAGCCGGTCACACGAAACTGTTTGACTTACTTACCTAATCGAAATCTGTCTTACTGCCTGTCAAGTGTCATGGCTACAGGTTGAACTGATGTTTACTTTAATGGTAGACAGCTGTTTTATTGAGTTCCAGATTTTTTTTACAAATTGATCTTGTGGAAAAATGCCTTTAAGTCATCAGTCGTTCTATAGTTAATTTTTGTTTCTTAAAACTTTAAATATTCTCCATTTGTCTTTTTCTTTTCATTTATAATTGTTGTTTTACATTTTCGCTGGGTAACTAGTCTAATTACGACTCGGCTTCACGGTAGAGTGAACGTGAATCATTTCACTATCGAGTTAGATTTCACTGCATTCTACAGCGGCGCGTGCGCCGGTCAACGAAACGAAATGCAGATGAAAAACCATTGTCACTCTCAATTTAACGTGTGAAATCACATGCTATTTGGTGTCAATATTTTTGCTTTTATTATCACTTTAATCTATTTTGCATTGTGTTGGAAAGTGTTTTTTTATTTTTTTGTGATTGACCGAGATAGTTAGTGATTGTAGTAATATACTACTTTCTCTTTTAGGCAAGGCTACACACACGCTCATAAACTCCACAGCTCAACATGGACCTCCCAACGATCACTACAATGAGCGGTCATATTACCATAATCACCACGCTTGGCAGGTGGATTGGTGATCGCAGTATGTTGTTATTAGCACACGGGAGGATGCTGCCGCCCATCCTTTTGATATTAACCCTTAGTTGCCTTTTACGATACCCATGGACAGAGAGGATTGGTCTATTCTTTGCTGGTAACCACACGGAACACGGAACGAGTGTACTTACCTTTATTTTAATAATTACCAATCAATAACGAATCAATCCTTAACGAGCTACAGGGGCGTTTTGGTAACAGACACTGTTTCTCATAGAAATAACATTGTACAAGGTGTCTCAGACATACCTATCTATTGAAGATTCCTGATTTCATACACATTTTATTTACTTTACCTCATCTTTTCATTATTTACGTGATCTATAATGATCACGCTTCGGCTTGATATAAAGCCATTGTAAACTTCACAAGTCGGCAATAGCTATTTTGCACTTCGTTTTTAATATAAAAACATGAAAGAATCGTCACTTTGTCACACGATGATGACATTGACTGAGAACCTATAGAATACTAAATTCGGCCTTGTTTATACGCTTAAGTTACATAAGTACGCGAACTTGACAATATTTGAGGTCACTGTCGCCGAGCAGAGACGAGGCTAGCTCAATGAAAAGAAACACATGTTTTTGAGACATTGTACAAATGTATGTTCCTACATAACGAGGCTGGAAAGGCAAAAGAGAGTAAGCAACAACCTTGTGAAACAGAATTATCGTTGGAATCGCTTTCGTTTTTCTGCGTCGAATGGTCAAACTCAATTGAACTAATCTTGTCGCGTATTACTTTACAAGCGTGATGATATGTATCTTCACGTTTTGACGTGTGCAACATATATGTTTTTGGTAACAGATGCTATATTTTTGTTCATCACATCGGCCCATAATCCCCCACTGCTGAACATGGGCTTTCCAATTATTGCTATAACGGGGATATCGTCATTGCAGTAGAGTTGTAATTAATGTGCACGAAGGACGCTGCAGCCCATCCTACGGATAATCCCATAGTCACCCACGGGATGAGATGGGGTGGTGGTATTCTGAGCCGGCACCACACAGCCAACTGGCTATGAGCGTCCCTATACTACACACGGTAGCCGTTTGGATTGGATTGGTATATGAAGTTATAGAAATCCAATTTAAGCTAATCTATCATCGTACGGAAAACCTATACAATGCGAGATCAGTTTATACTCGAAATGTATAGCTTGATAATTACGTAGCCTTGGGTACTTACTATAAAACCTGCAGAATCAGTTTCTTCGAGAAATTCGGGAGAGAGACTTCGGGAGAAAATACTTCCATCTAAATATTCTGCGTAAAAAAAGTTTCACTGAAAGAAACGTAATTGTGTCATTCGTTCCGCGGCTAATCATTGACAGGAATCCAATGTGCATGTGAACCTTTTTTTAAAAAAAAAAATATTGATGTCCAGTGGAAATTCTACATGGAACTTCGTTCACCCCGGGGAAGGGCGAAGGGGTATGCCGGCCGGACTCCTACCGGCTAAAACCACTGGAGCGGTCATCTTCGGCACCGAAGGGAGGCTCCAGGTCCTCGTAAGATCACACTAGAGCCGCCCATTGGTGCCACGCCTTTAGGCACATCACGGAAGGGATGACTGTAAAGCGGTCACCCCCTCTAGCGGAGGGAAGGCGACTGTAAAAAGGTCGCCCCCTCAGGCACTTCTCGGGGGGGATTGTAAAGGATCCCCCCAAGCCTCGCTTTGCGCTGCGCACACGGCGGCACGTGACCGCGTGCGCGCCACCGTCTTCCCGGGGGTCGCTCGGTGTGAGCACGCAGACTCCCCAATCTGCGCACCCGCGACCCCCGTGGTGCATGTGAACCTACGTTCTTTTTGGCGGGATCTCGCTGAATGCCTGAACGCGTTTTTATTTATGAGAATGGAACAACAAACAGCTACAATATAAATTATTAAAAAATAATTTAACACGAAACATTTAAACAATATTGTACCACACAGCACTGTTCACAGATAAACTGTAAATTACATAGTAGTGGTGTAATCACTAGGGTTATAAATATGTATGGTATCTTTTTAATTAACTGTTACATTCAAAATTAAAATATAACAGAAACGGTTGGTGCAGTGGTTGGTACAGTCGACTGCTGCGCTCTGGGTCGCGGGTTCGATTCCCGCACGGAACAAATATTTGTATGATCTGCAGATGGTTGTTCCGGGTCTGCGTGTATTGTGTGTGAAATGTATGTCTGTAAACGCACCCACGATACAGGAGAAATCCTAATGTGGGGCAACGTTTTTTTTTAAAAACAAAAATAAAATAACAATTCATATACGTAAAAGTGTTTTTAGAAATACTTACAAATCAGATCATACGGAGAGTGCCCTAAGTATAAGATCCTTGAACCTGTATGGGTAGCGTGCAAAGATGTCTAGACGTTCAAAAGTCTTATTGTAGGAATCTAGCATTCTGCGAACAGGTGAACGCAGCCCCGAGTTAGACTGACAAGTGTCTACTGAAAATAGCCGACCTGCACGCACCTGTCGCTTGTGGACTGTCCTAGGGACCACATCTCATTTCGGCCGAATGAAGTCCACTGCTGGACACAGGCCTCCCCCAAAGATCACCACAACGATCGATATGGGTGTGTTGTGGGCTCATTGGGGGGTTTTGCCATGATCGCCACGCTTGGCCAGACGGGTTGGCGATCGCAGTTGAGTTGTTAATGTACTCGAAGGACAATGCTGCCCATTCTCCGGCTAATCCCTTAGTCGACTTTTACGACACCCACACGAGGAAATGGGGTGGTGGTATTCTGAGCCGGCACCACACGGCAAGGGACCACATAGCATAACTTATTAGATAGCTCAAAGCCGTCAAATTTATTTCTGACAATATTGTATAGTTTCATAGCTTCTAAGTATCCCTCCTTGTGCAAAAACAGTGCAGTAAAGGTAGTTTTTCGCGGTAGCGTAGCAACAGCAACATCATAGGTTTCTACTGCGAGGGTTAAAATATATAACTAAGTACATACTTACTGTCTTAACTTTTGAAAAAGGTGTGTGTAGTACGTACGCGAGTTAGTATCTAGTTATAGGCACTGCTTTGGGAAGTTCTTTGCCGTAACAGAAAAGATATTTTTTATTCCGCATGCCAATAATTTACGTCGGTGGGAAGAACTATAGGTCGAAGGAAGATAATAAATACAATAAATAAAGGTATGATAAAAGAACATAATTAAAATAAAATTACATTTATTATCTATATACAGTAAAAAAATAATGCCATATCAACGAGTCTAGGTACTTTCAAAGTCATTAATTAGTAAACAAATATTCACTAATTATTATTCTTGTTGGCCAATTTCATACGATTTCTCGAACTTGAATCTGACAGTATTTACGTGACGGTATGCGCGCGCAGCTCCCATACTCTCATCAAAAGCGTAGTTCCTAGAATAAAAAAAAAATGTTGAAGGGAAATATAATCTTGCTATCCTACAGCTAGTACATTCATCTATTGGCAATAAATCTGTATAAAACAAACATGTATAATAAAATATTACTCACTTATGTCTCAAATATTTGCATCTTCGTTCTTTTTTAAAAGAAAGAAAGTAAGTGAATAAATTTATTTGGCTAGATGGGGCAACACGCACCTCTTACAGAAAACATAAATTGAGTAGATAAAGCAAAACAATATAAAAACAAACCATTAAAAAACATATTGAGACATCAACATACAAGAAACCATGCAATATGAAGATAGCTGGAAGAATAAATGTTTAATAATATAACACTAATATAGCTCATATATATGAAACAAAGTCAATGGTTAGTGGTGTGCGTCGTAATACCGATCAAAAAGAGACATTGCTCAGCCTAAAGCCGCATCGCAGTTAGCGGTAACGATATTACGAAATCTGGTTATGGGTGCCACTGATGTGAAACCTTATTGTTCATACAAAAGTTAGGTATATGAAGTTTACCTTAAAAATATGCAAGTTATAAAGTTCTTTCGTGTTGTGTCACGATTTAGGATATAGTACCACTCCATCTCGTAGATGTTGTAAAACGCGTCTAAGGGACTATAAACCAGAGGGGTGGGAGCGTGCTTTCTGTGGAACAGTAGCTATATTGAGTTCACCAACCCGCCTGCCAAGCGTGGTGAGTACTGGCAAACGTCAAAATGATGACACAATTGCGATAATCTACGAGGGAGGCCTTTGTTCAGCAGAGGACATCCTTTGGCTGATATGATGATGAAGTTTAAAGCGTTTAAGACCATTAGGGCAGAGAACCTTAGAAACATTTTTGACTATATCATTGGGGTTTGTGTTTTTCAAACACATCTCTCTCATCTCTTTCTAGGTCTGCCAATAATTCTTGTGTCGTCTCTAATCATGCATCAATATTCATGCATTCCTCAGGCCTATCTCTGTATCTAAACAGTATTTGAAAAGTTGATCGCGTCTGATATTTTATACATAAAACCGGTTTGCATCTTGCCCAGAACTGACCTGTGATACCGGAAACTTAAGCGGACGTATCCACTGGGCAAGATAGTTAACTAATTTGACCTAGTTTAAGAAATACCATTCATACGTGAGGCATGACGTTGGATGCTATTTTGTTTATAATTTGAGGCACAGACTGTCTCATTGGTCTGGTGAGTGAATATGTAGGTAGTTATCAAGCGTGTTTTTTATACGAAGAGACTAGAAGTGCCTATCAGTCATTCGTCTGGTGGTAACCATCATTCACCTCCTATTGCGGGAAATTGATGCAAGCAAAGGAGGCGGCAGAGCGGGAACGGGAGCAGTCCACATGTGGTGATCGCCGCAAAAAACGCCCGGGCGCGGGGGCTGGAAGAGGGCGTTGAACGATCTCTGGCCTCCATGAGTTATGGCAAACTAGGGGCAGTTTTTCGCTGAAACAGAAACAGACACGAGACGGTAGCGCGTTGTGTTATGCGCGAACTCTCTCTGAAGGGGAAATTCTCATGGACTTCCTCGCCTTAGGAAGGGCAAAGAGGGGCAGGCTGACTCTTACCGGCTAAAACCCCTTGGTGTTCCTTCCATTTAACTATGGTTGGGGGTGCGGTGTTCGCCAGGTAGGCATTGGGCCACACCCCTGGCAAGTATCGGCCCGTCACTTGGTCTGAAACGCCGCGTCTCTGTGCGCGGCTGCACATTCCTCTAGAGGTGCGCTCAGAACACAACGCATAGCCGCGTCGTCTCGGGCGAATATTGCTTTGCCCATAGAAATATAATTTCTGTGGCATTACCCTTCAGAAAATATGTGTGATAAAATATTATATCTATGTATAAGAAAAAGTGTTCAAGTCCCACATAAAATTTAGATTTTGATCACTGCTTTTAGATAAAATTGTGTACTTATTGGGTTTTTGTGACTATTAATTTCGTTTTCGTGATGGTCTGTGCCTTTTTTGTCATTATATTATCTACTTAACTCTAAAAAGTGTGTTAATTGGCTACTTTCATCGTCGCGCTTCAAACTTACCGTCTACAATCGCTTTTTTATATGCAAGAGGTCCATCAAAATAACCAAGTACGTTGTCTGGGCGTTTGTCAGTCGCCGGCCATAGTAGATATATCAGTATATATACCATCTGATATATCAGCCATATCAACGAAAAGACGTCCACTGCTGAACAAAGTCATACACAACCAGACACACGCCACGTGTTCTTTTTGGGAGATTTTGCCAGTAAGCTTGTTGTTGTTCTGCAGAGGGGAAGCTGCTGCCCATCCCTCTGGTTTAGGGTCACTTAGTCGCTTTTTACGATATTACGACAAGGGAGGAGACGGATTGATGCTATATTCATAATCTGGACGTATATAGTATAGCCATAGCATAGTAGGTAGGTACATATATAACTCAAAATTAAATAGAGTATAAATCCTATTTTGCTGCATATAAAAGAAAATATAAATGTCAATGTTACAAGTTTGTTTAACTACATTAAAATCTCCAATGAAAATGTATTCATCTTGTGACTTGGTTGCAGAGTAACCTTGACTTTCGGTAGGATACATTAGTTTGTAAACAAAAACTTCTGAGAACGTAATATTTTCGCCTTGGTTGTACAAATATTTGTATAAAGTTACGCCAAAGTTATAACGAGGATACTAGGAAAATAGCCAATACAACAATTTTGTAGTTTGTGTGTGACCTATATAAGAACACGGATCAGAAAATGTCCATGTTGGACATAAGCCTATCCAAAGATACGACAGCGACCGGTCTAGGTTTGTACTGTATGATCAATGGGGGGTTTTGTTATAATCACCACGTTTGGCAGGCGCTTTGACGATCGCAGTTGAGTGAGTCGTTAATGTAGGTATTCGAAGAACGCTGCTGTCCATCCTCCGGCTAATCACATAGTCGCTTTTTACGATAACCACTGGAAGAGATGGGGTGGTGCTATTTGTAGCTGGCACCATACGGTCAGGTCAGAAAGCTAATGTATTGTAAATATATGTATGTAGTTAATATCTTAACATCTCAGTGATCTAGTCGTAATCAGTCACGATCAGTCGAACGTGGGATTGATGTTCAGTTCGGGTAGTTATATTTATTTACTTTTAGAAGTAGAGCCACATCACATACATTACACTTACACTAAAAACAATGTTAAACCAATGCATATGACAATGTCCGTGTGGTGTCCGGATTAAGAATATAGCACCACTCCATCTCCTCCTGTGGATGTCGTAAAAGGCGACTAAGGGAATTTAAACCAGAGGGATGGGCAGCAGCGTCAATTCCGTGAAACGGTAGCCATACTGCGCTCACCAACCCGCCTGCCAAGCGTGGTGAGTATTGGCAAATACCCCCCAGAATGATGACACAGTTGTGAAAATCAATGGCGGAGGCCTTTGTTCAACAGTGGACGTGTAAATGGCCGATATGATATGACAGTTATGGCGTACGTAACATTCACTATTTAGCACTTCAAGTAATGGAGCCGCCTATATCACCAAGAAACTAAATTTAAAATATTTAAGAAATCTATAACTAGGTGACTATCATAAACACCTTGGCAAGGACAGTATGATTTTTTTCTAAATCTGAGCAGAAGTTATACCTTGAGACATTCGTTATTTAGTTTCGTATGTCCTGTAATCTCACTAGCTATAGTGCCCTTCAACCCGGAACAGAATAATGTTTAAAGCTACTGCTTGGCAACAGAACGAGTAAAAGACCTACCATAGGTAAAAATGAAACTACAAAAATAAATGTTTTGTACTTGTCACAGTTAAAGTCGCGCAAGATAGTCTTTTTTAAAAGATTTTATTTAACTTGCCTTGTTAGTATAGGTCAAATCTTGCAATTGATTTTTAAACGAGTTGCCGATTGGGCTGAAATTTTGCATACACATTTAGTTTTGATGACAATGCATAGCTAAGTAATTGGCGGACTCCCAAAGATGGCGGAACAGCTTTTTTTATGATCCTCCATGATATAGGTATCAAATGACAGGGTTTCCTGAGAAGAATACGAAAATAATTGACCGTGACTGCACGGTTGGTGCAGTGGCTGATACTGTCGGCTGCTGCGGTCTGGGTCGCGGGTTCGATTCCCGCACGGAACAAATATTTGTACGATCTGCAGGTAGTTGTTCCGGGTCTGGGTGTATCCACGACACAGGAGAAACCATAGTAAGGGGCAACGTTTAAAAAAAGAACAAAAGACGATTTTAAAAGGTATTTTTAAATCTATACATTTTGTTTTCAGTCAAGAGTACGGTACGGTACAACAGTACAACAACAGCGTATCGACAAGTGCCGATTAATCAGATTATTTGACTCAGTGAGTCCCACTAGCATCACGTGCGATACGACTAACGCGGCTTCAAGCGCTTAAAAGTAGGAGCAAATCGATGTTCCGGTGATCCAAACGTATATTGAAACGAAATCCATGTTCCAATCGTTTGGATCACTGAGGTGGTTCCGTTAGCAATTAGCCAATCTCCAAAAATATTTTTTTATATTTCTATTCGTCTCTATTTTTTATAATTTCGGCCGAATGAAGTCCACTGCTGGAAACAGGCCTCCCCAAAGATCACCGCAACGACCGATATGGGTGTGTTGTGCTCATTGGGGGGTCTTGCCATAAACGCCACGCTTGGCAGACGGGTTGGCGATCGCAGTTGAGTTGTTAATGTACTCGAAGGACGCTACTGCCCATCCTCCGGTTAATCCCTTAGTCGACTTTTACGACACCCACGGGATGAAATTGGGTGGTGGAATTCTGAGCCGGCACCACACGGCAAAATGTTGTTCGTCTCTATAAATAGATACTATTGTAAAAATTATACAAGTCATTATTTTCAATGTCAGTTATACTACCTTGATATCATCCAGCGGATAGTGTGGCGATTATATTGCGTCACTTCCCAATTAATATTAAAATTATTTCATTGTCGGCAATAGTCTAGTAATAGTCAACGTTATTCTAAATATTCTATTGACCTTGCCATTATAAAGGCGGCACGGTTGGTGCAGTGGCTGATACAGTCGGCTGCTGCGCACCGGGTCGTGGGTTTGATTCCCGCACGGAACAAATATTTGTATGATCTGCAGGTAGTTGTTCCGGGTTGTGTGTGTGTTTTTTTTTTCTCACCACAATAAAAGTTATAGTATTATTCAAATATATCGTGAGAGACTGGTGCCTAAACTAGGCTGAAGCCTGTATTTCAAGTCACCAGGCCTACCACCCCAGAAGTTTAATTTTGCTCTTTCATGAACTGTACCTAACGAAATTTTTCCATTTGCTTGTTCTTCGTGTATCAGAGTCCATCAAGTTGTTTCCTCTTGTTAAAGTTCTCTTGAATACCCTCCAATAGGTTGATATAACTTTATCACGCCCCGATACTGTTGATTTTGTCCTTTATAATCCAGTTATCATCTTGCATCCAAAGATTGAAATCTCTTTGCTTGCATCCCATGAATGCGCATTTTCGCTGCACACAACATCTTGATAACAATAAACTCGTTGTTCTAATAAAATGTGTATTTTATGGCTTTGTATATATATACCAAACATTTAAAATTTTTCATAGCCTGTTTTACTTGACACTTGGGTGCGTTTACAGACACACACACCCACGACACAGGACAAAACCTAGTGTGGGGCAATGTTTAAAAAAAAGGGAACGGTTGGTAGTGATTTTACAATTGATAATATACATCAGTGTTTCTCAAACTTCTTGAATACGCGACCCCTTTGCAAGTAAAATAATTCTAGCGAAACCTAGAACTGCAATAAAACTTTGTCAGAGATTTGAAAGCCGATGAAATTGCTGTTTTGTACAAAATAAAGTACCTATAGTAATGTTTTTTCTACCTTTTTTATTTATTTTAATCAAGAAATGACCCATGCAATCGATGCATCTTTGCCAACGCAGTGGCAGTTTATCGATCCTTTCTTGAAGAAACCAGATGGCCGGGACGCGACAAACCCTTCAAAGGAATTTTGTACTGCATCTCAGGTATTGCATTTTTATCCCGCTAAAAAGTTATCCAAATTCTAGAAAATGTAGAAGTTTCTAGGCGCTAGGTCTAGTACGGCGGATGATGCAGAGCTGCCAGCCCTAGCTCTTGTAGCTTGGAGACCGTCTGTTATGCAGTATGAGCTCGCGCGTTGTCGTGCAGGAGCAGCGGGGACGAGCGATTAAACAAACCTGGGTGCAGATGTGCGAGCTTCTCCACCATAGTGTTCACAGTACACATCTGCAGTAATGCTAGTCCCGTATGGTAAGCTGTGATGAAACCAATAACGGATTGTGCGTTCATTTGTAGTGTTCGCTCTGTAAACGACGTTGATGTTGCAAAGCGCTTGTGCTGCGTTGCTGCCACGACGGTACTTATATTCCATAATTACTCGAATCCCAACATATTCAACACGACGAAAAATATTCAAACGTGATGAAAACATAACACTAATCAATACAAATAAGACTGATTTTGAATACAGAAAACCATGTTTATAAAATCAAATAAATGTGAAATTAGAATTCATAGCCAAACCAAAAATGTTTTCATTTGAAATTACCAGTATAGTTGAACGGCATTTTCATAGGTAAAGACCTATTATTTCATTTTCTTTCTATTGAGACTATACGTACTACTCGAGAATTCAATTGTATTGCATTCCTTTTACTCTTACCTGACTTTAGATCGTGACCCCCGTGCAAGTCGTTGCGGCCCCCCTGGGGGCCACGTCCCACAAGTTGAAAAGCTCTGCTATATATTACTAATAAATCACTCTGGAATGTCGACATATAACTATGTAATAAGTGATAATTGTAGAACTCTACCTTTAAGGGGTTAAAGGTTACACCGTTATGGGGATAACGGTGTATTTTCGGAAGATACTGCATTTATTATTCATTGATTAAAAAGACAATTACATTCCAAAGTTTTATCAACCTAATAAAATTTAATTTAGACATACAATTACAATTATCAGGCACTAAAACACAATACCATATTGTACGTAGGGCTTACCTTGATTACTCGATTTTGTACAAATACGAGTGAAGCCGTAAAGCCTTATGTAAAATGTGTCAATGCAGACCGCATGCGTCGCTTGAGTTTATGTAGTAAATCACTCTATGTACTTATTAAGAAATGTTGGTGTTCTGTTGCATAACACTGAAACCATAAGTAAGCGGAGACAGCGTACGCGCAGCATAATAGTGCATCGACGGATTTAATGTATTTTCTGCCAAGTAAAATAATCTAAACTAATATTATAAAAAGATCTGATTTTTGAATGTTTGTTTGTAATCAATAAACTCAGAAACTACTAAACCGATTTAAACAATTCTTTCACTTATCGAAATGCTACAATATCAGCGAGTAACATGGGCTGTATTTAATTTAAAAAAAGAGATCCCTACGAAAATTGCAATAATGAAACTCACCCTGAGTTTGTTGAGAAACATTGTACTTTCAACCATCGAAATGTCTTATTTTGATCGACTCGTGTTCCAAAGTATATCTGGCAGGACTTCATATCTTGCCTGCGGGTCACAAACTAGTAGGGGTAGTCCGTCGCTCGGCCAAAGCAGTTGAGACGGTGTACTTCCCAGAAAAGAAAGAAAGAAGAGAAAGAAAGATTTTTATTATTGGCACACAATATACATGGTTACACACATTCTTACAACAAAATTACACATTGTGCCAACAACGGGTCTCCCATTCAGCTATATGCTAAAATACTGCATAGGCAGTATTCCAGCGCTGGTTTTCGATAGGAGGCCCAGGTAACGTACGGACATCAAGTCGAAGTAAATAAGAAAAAAATAAAAATTCAAGCACAAGAACGCAATACCAATCAGGCATCCATCTAAAGGATGTCTCCAGGAGCCCACCGGGAATATTCGTAATTATGCTGCCATGATTGCCGGTCACAGTAATACGTCTCCCTGCTGCCTTTCGGTCAGTAATGAGTAGGTGATTGTAATTGTATTTGTTATCTTAAACATTTGTTATTTTAAACATTTTTGATCTTCTAATAGATGCTTCTTGAGGTTATGTTTTAAACTTAATTTACTGTTACTAGATCGACATGGCGGTGGGATATTATTCCAGCAATGAGTGGCAGCATATTTGAAACAACCCCTAAATGCTGTAGTCCTATATCGTGGAATCGACAGCGGGTTAGTCGCAGATCGGGTGGAATATGAAAGGTAATCTTGCCTCCAAGTTAATTTTTCATATAAATATTTTGGTATTTTCTTTTTAATAATACCAAACAGGAGGATGGTCATATGTACTTTCCTTCTGGCTGCCATTTTCAAAACATTAGCGTCATTTAGAAAAGGTGTGACATGGTTACGAGGCGGGATGACGAAACAGAATCTAGCGCATGCATTTTGCACTCGCTGGACAAGACGCTCAGTTCTTGACAACAAGCAAGGGCCATACACAGTATCGCAGTAGTTTAGTTTTGCTAGAACTAAACTGTCAACTAGTCTTTTTCTTAACGCAACACTAAAGTATTGTCTAAACCTATACAACAGCTTCAGTCGGTAAAAACAATTTTTGACCACATTGCTAATATGGGCCTCGAAGCGTAGCTCGGGATCGATGATCAAGCCCAGGTTACATGCTGTTTCTACTCTCTCGATATTTTCCCCCATAATCGTTATCTCCGGCCTGGCAGACAAAATAGCTTTTATTTGTATTTTGCTGCCCAAGATTATGAATTTCGATTTCGTCGGATTCAAGACCAAGCAGTTGCGCTCCGCCCAGGAAACAACCCTATTCAGCTCCTCATTGATCTTTTGGACAGATGACGTCGTCTCACCGGCACTGATAGGCATGTATAATTGGATGTCGTCCGCATACATATGGTAACGACAATCCAGTAGGCATTGCGTTACATCTGCACTATATATGATGTAAAGAAGTGGTCCTAAATTTGATCCCTGCGGTATTCCACGAGTAACGGGTTGATGGGCGGAGGTAATCGAAGAACCATCTTCCTTTTGTATCTCCACATATTGCGATCTGTCCGTCAGATAGCTGTCAAACCATCGAATTGTATTTCCATCAAATCCGTAATAATTTAGCTTAGACAGTAACAAAGTTACATTTATAGCATCGAACGCCCGTGAAAAATCTAGCAGCGTCAGAATAGATCCCTCCCCCCGATCCCTGGCCTCCAGGATATTGCCTACGACATCTGCTAGAGCAGTGGCAGTTCCACGTCCCTGTCTAAAACCTGATTGGAGGTCTGGGAGTAAACGATTCACTTCAAGGTATTCTGTGACTTGCAAACATACCACCCGCTCCAGTATTTTTGACAAACAGGGAAGAATACTTATTGGTCGCAATTCCCTGTAGCTTTGAGGGTGGCCATTGGTTTTTGGTACTGGTCGAACGATCGCACGCCGCCAAAGGCCAGGAAATGTGTTCGTGCTTATAGATGTATTAACTATAGCTGTTATAGCCCGCAATGCTTGTGGAAGCGTGAGCCGTATCATTTCCCTAGATATACCGTCAACTCCTTGAGCATTTGTCGCAATGTTCTTTATAATCTTAAGGATAGCATGTTGGTCAACTGGTTTAAGTGAAAATACAGACGAACCACACTTATTATATTCAAAGAATGTCAGCTGCGAAATGGTCACTTCTTGTTTTCCCGGCACTTCCAGGAAAGCCCTGTTTATCCCATCGGGGTCGTGAAGATGCTCTGGGAGCACATTTTGCTGGTTTATGGCATAGACATGTGATTTGAGATTTTTCCATAAAATCTTAGAGTTATTGATATGCTCATTAATGTGCTTTGTAAAGTATGCTTTTTTTTCACTATGAAGAGATTTCACGACCTGACGTTTGAACTGAATATAGTACTCTTTATGTCTTGGCAACTTAGAGTGGCGGTAACGATTTCGAGCTTTATCACGCAGGCTACACATTAACCTAATAGTATCTGTTATCCAAGGTGTTGGTAGGCTTCTAAATGATATGAGTTTAATTGGAGCGTGTGCATCAAATAATTGAGTGATATAGCAATTAAACGTGGAGACCATATCATTAACATTTTGAAGGTCACATATAGAGTCCCACGGGATCGATTCCAGGTCACCCTCAAAACGGTTAAGTACTATATCTTTAAGTGGGCGATATATTACCACTCTCCTTGTCGGTCCATCCTTCTTAAGCACAAGCTGACATGCGATGAACGAGTGGTGTCCCAGTTCGCTAGTATGGTTGACAGACAGATTCCTATAACGAGCATCAGTGCAGACAACATCAATGAGTGAACTGCTTTCATTAACGAAGTGTGTGGGCGATGTTACTATTTGTTCCAGCGCACAGTAGTTCAAAAATTCTGTGAATCGCTTTGATTTGGAACTACTGGGTTCCAGCATGTTCACATTAAAATCACCGAGCAGTACGATGTTGTCATGTAAAATATCATGAGGATGGGAAGCAGCAGCCTCCCGTGTGGTGGATTAAAAGCCGTACACTTCTGATACCGAAAAGGCCCGTGCCCAGCAGTGGGACAGTAATGGACTGATTATTTATAAATACTACTATTTGTATTATATATTAATATATTGTAGTTTTGAATTGTAGATATTTTAATTGCCTAATTGACAGTTTAAGTTTATTAATCTTATCTTATTTTTTGTTACAGGTACGTCATCAAGCAGAAATTGAAATTGGTAAAAAATTCTTGAGATGAGCTGCTCTAATATAACATACTTATTATTTGCACAGTTGTGTTGTTGAATTTAGACATTTGCTCAGACATTATTTTTATGACATTTGAATTTATAAATGATATTTTTATGACATTTATTGAATAATTGATGACATTTTAATATTTTTATTAACATTGTTCTGATGATGATAAAGTATTATTGGATGCGAGTACTATGTAGGTTAGTTTTGAACACCACCGTTCAAAATTTATTAAAACTTATTATTAGGTATTCATGTGGCGTACACAAATGTCATGCTGATGGTATTGTTGTGCGTTGGGTCGTTGAGCTCCCCAAAATAGTGTTGAGCTGCACGATGACTGATTCATGCTTGTCGTCTGTCAGCGCAGCTCATCCCAAATTGGCTATGGATCTTTCTTCAAAAGGCCATTCCAGACGTTGACCTACATTTTTCTCACCTAATATTCTATCTAAATATGTCTGGACTTTAAAACAGAAATCTTTGAGTTTGTTTCAGCGTTCTTCTCACAGGTAGTCAGTAATAAATGCCGGTTTCATCCAAATTTATTGACGAGTGAAAGTGTTTCTTGAAACCTACTTGCTAAAAAATAATAATCAATTTAGGTCCCATTTAACATTTCATTTACACTATATTTTTTATTATCAAAAATAATCTTTATGAAAGAACGCACCCAATAATGCCGTACGCATAACAAACAAGTGCATTTAAATTTTACCCGATAAGGTGCACTGCACTGTATACAATCTCGTGTTAAGAGATAATGTTTCTTGAGAGTAATTTACCTGAACATTACACGCTAGGAACAGAATAATTGATGTCAACGGATGCTTGGTAGTAAGTCTAGGTAAATTATGTTATGTCTTAATTTATCTTGGCTAAGTTATATGTATTCTGTACGTAGAATGGTGGGAGTTATTAGTATCATTTGTTATTTAATTTTCTTCCAATAAAACGCGTGATATGATGTTTTACTGTGATAAACAGAAAACGCAGTTATTGAGAGGTAAAGGACGCTCTGGAAAGACGTAGGGTAAATCATCCAGCTCCAGGCAGGTGTGACTGCGAAGTACTTACAGGTACTCCTTGATTTACCAGCGGAGGAGTAGTGCAGGGCTTTGGGCAGCACAATGGACCCAATAGGGTTGAAGTGCGTTCGGCTGATGCTGAGCCCGTGAGAGCCACAATAGAATAGGGTTTGATTCTTTCGATTGTTTGTTCGAGTGGAGCATACAAAGTTCAGAGTTGAGTAAATATTGTTATACAGCGAATGTAGAAATTACCGTTTAATTCATCATCACCATCATTTCGGGCGAATGCAGTCCACTGGACACGGGCCTCCCCCAAAGATCACCACAACGAGCGATATGGGTGTGTTGTGGGCTCATTGGGGGGTTCTGTCATAATCGCCACGCTTGGCAGACGGGTTAGTTGCCGTTTAATTGTTACCGTTTAACTAATCGTCATAATAATATCAGCCAAAGAACGTCCACTGCTGAACAAAGGCCTCCTCCATAGATTTCCAAAACCTGGTTTCATGCCACCCACATCCAACGACTCCCAGCTACCTTCACCAGATCGTCTGTCCATCACGTTGGAGGCCTTCTCACGCTGCGTGGTTTCCACTCGAGAACCTTACTTTTCTTTACATCCGTATTGAAGAACTCCATGCTCAAATGAGGACTGTTAAACAGAAGGCAGAGTCACCGAGTGTGAATTTATTTTCACAATTGAAACTTAAACGTGTGCGACTCGTTTACCGCGTTCTGCGCTGCGATTTGCCTGCTCTAAGTTCTTCAGCCAATTGGAGCACCGAACGCGGTTCCGCGGTGCGGTCCAGTCGCGGTGTTCCGATTACGAACAGAAACTCACACTCAGTCATTATTTATGCAACAAGTTTAGATAGAAGATTAGAGTTCAGATCTATGATTAGTGAGCCGCAGGTCCACGGCAATTAACTGTATTGTGTAACCTCTATTACCGGTTCAAAATACCAGCAATCGAATTCGCATCGAATAATTATAGTTATTGGCGTATTCGCAACTAACACAAAGCCATTAAGAGGTGAATGTTAACCCCAATACTGGCACCATAATAGTTCATGCGAGTACCAGCTGCGTATTGACAATGAATAGATAGAGACAGAAGGTTCACTACAATTAATACTTGATAGCAAATGTGTGTGTAGATATCGGCTCTAGTCTAGACAAAGCTGCACTGCCACCAGAGCATGTAGCTCCTGAAAAAAGGCCATCTTACGACAATTGCGAGTCCTTTTTTTATTGGTGTCCAGTGGAAATTCTACATGGAATTTAAGTTTCTTCGCCCCGGGGAAGGGCGAAGGGTAAGGAAAGAAGAAAGGTTTCACACACGTGAACGTGATGTCGTGCGCTACATGGAATGGGCTTTCTGTGTCTGTTTACATTGTGGCATTGAGGACGCTGACTTCCGGCTAGTATCGTTATTATCGTTACCGTTATCATCTTTGTAGTTTACAACTAAAATATGTATTACGTAAACTAATCTACTTGCTCATCGTAGGTTGGTTGTACTTCATGGGGAAATGTCGCTACGTTCATCAAATTCGACGTGGCCCTCCGCACGCCTTGCCCGAGCCGTTCTCTAGTCCCAGCCCACGGTCGCGGCGTTGGGCCCTCACACAGCTGGATCGCGAGTTGCTCGTCGCAGCTGCCAACGTCGCGGCCTGGACAGAGGTTGATCAAGGGATCTTGCCCGATCCGGAGGAGGAAGCATCCTGGTTCCGGAAGACGATGACGTCAATATGCGATGCATCCATGTCCCGGGCCAGGCGCTCCCGGCGTACGGCAGTGTACTGGTGGTCGGATGAGATCGCGCAGTTGCGCGCGGTCTGCCTGGCCTCCCGCCGCCGGTACCAACGAAGCCTACGCCGACACAGCGCCACAGCCGGAGAGACTGACAAGGCCTATGCGGCCTACCGGGCGGCCACGCTGGCGTTTCAGACCGCCATCAGCGAGGCGAAGGCTCGGTCCTGGAGCGAGCTCCTGGAGGGACTGGACAGGTGTCCGTGGGGGAGACCCTACCGAATGGTAGTAGTAGTGGGCAAGTTACGCCCCTATGTCCCCCCCCGTGACCGAAACCATGGCCCCGGATTTGCTGGAGTACTTTCAACGCTCTTTCCGGCGGTCCGGGACCATCCTGGTCCCTCTCCACCCCCGATTGTCTCGCTAACCCGACACCATGCGGGCCACAGAAGGAGCCGCCCATGTAAGGTCCACGACCGACTCCCCCTGCCACCGAACGCAGGTGCTGACGGACCCCCGATTCAGCAATCGGAGGTCAAGTGACGCCGCCCAGTCTTGCATTATCCTCCCCCTCGGCCCGTCCCGACGATTGCCCCAAGCTCTAGAGTGAGCATTGAAGTCCCCCAGGACGAGCACTGGACGGGGCAAGCACTTACAGCGAATGCTGCGTGCCACCCCGTCCAGGTATCCCTCGAAGTCGACGAGGGACACGTTGGGGGAGATATAGCAGCCCACTACTGCCAGAGGTCCCCATTCTACTACGACAAAGCCCTGCCCCCTGTCCAACAGGGAGCAGAGAATTATAACACCTAGAAGGATATTCGGCTCATGCAACGTTTAACCTAACCATAATAGGTATAAAACTTGTCTAACAACATTGAACAAATACTTACGCATCGCATTACTCATTGACTATAAACGGACAATGGAATTCACTGTTTCTAATTAATGTTATGTAAACTGTACCCTAAACTAAAATAAATAAATAAAACATCGCTACAGTATCTATTTTTCTTAAAACAATTGGTAATTAGGCGTGAAGAGGTAAACGTGTCACAATGTCCAGGAAAGTACACCGTTCTGTAATTTTATTGATGATGGCTAAGTGATCAGCAGTGCAATGCCCTAATCTCAAACATCCATACATCATTGAATACAGAATTTAAATTACAGAGTAAAACCAATTTGGTGATCGCTAAGATATGATTGAAGCTATTCAAGGACACGTTGCAGACGGTGAGCCATGAGGACGAGTCTTAGCCAATACCGGTACCGTAGCCAATTCGGTTGTCACCGTTATTTTAATTCTTTATTCAAGGATGTATGGATGTTTGAGCTTAGATAATTGCACTCCAGCAGTATGCACTATAGGCCGCCGGTTCGATTCCCGCACGGAATGACCGCTCCACCTTAGTCATCCTGCGACCACGAACCCTGCAAAGTGTTCGAAACGTCAGGAAAAACAAAAATCAATAATACACGCGATTTAATCCGTTTAAAATTGTTTTATTATAATGTGTAATAATCGCGAAAACGTAAGACTTTACTACGGAAATCTAATAATTTTAATTAAATTAAAGTGACCTAAGTTATTCCTCATAACATCAGCTGCCAGTGAAAGCCCAGCCGTTTCGGAGATTACCCGGAACAAACAGACAGACAGACAAAATATAGAAAAATTGTTTTTTTTTTGTTATATGTACCTACCGCATATACTTTCATATGCATTTAGTAAAAAGTTGTTATTTTTTGACATTGCAAACAGACACTTCAATTTTATTTATTTGTATAGATGTGATCTTAACAAGGAAACCAATCTATTTCAAAATATTAAGTCTAAAGACTTTGAAAATTAATCATTTATGATTATTTATGTCTGTAGACTATACCTACGACATGAGGAACTAAAGCAACCTAAATGTATTTATTAGGACAGTTTAAAAGCTTAAATAATTAACTAATGAACAAATCGAGTCGTCCAATTACAAGCAAATTAGCTGCACAACGAACTAATCTACGATCGCTATAAACAACAGTTCATTAAAGAACTTGCCTTAAATATACTCTACATAATTTTTCAGAAGATTGAGGTAAATGCCCTTGTTACAACAAAAGGTTCTAGTCGTCAACGCTTTGTTTATTTAGCACAAGTTAGCGTTTGCAATACACAATGAACTACGCTTATAGTTCTCGTGAAAGTTATAGTGCTAACTTACAAACTTCTAGTGATAAGACGCGATAAGTTGTTTCGTTGAACAAGTGTATTGTGGGGTTAAGTCACTAAATAATGTTTATTAAATTCCAGATCCTGGACTTAAACTAGGCCAAGAGGCACATGAACTCGTAAAGTTTTTAGTCGAATAAATATAACGCCAGGTTATTTTTTTTTTAATGGTTTGTGGAGAACACGTGACCCGGATCGCAGCAGCCACGGCATCGACCGTGCCGTCCAAATGTTTATTGATAGCCTACAATAAGCCTAAACATTTATTAAGTACACTAATCACCGAACCTCCTGTCAAACATGGTGATTATGGTAATTTCGGTTACACGTTACTGGTATTCCTGCTATATCACCTCCAGCTAAGCTAAAGATTCTTGACTGAGTTAGTGTGTGTTATGCTTGGATGAGTTAGCATTTCCAGCGTAGTGAAAAAAGGCTATGGCCGCTACAAGTTGACGGCACGGTTGGTGCAGTGGTTGATACAGTCGACTGCTGTGCTCCGGGTCGCGGGTTCGATTCGCGTACGGAACAAACATTTGTACGATCTGCAGGTAGTTGTTCCGGGTCTGGGTGCTATAGTGTGTGGAATTTCTGTCTGTAAACGCACCCATGACACAGGAGAAATCCTAGTTTGCGCCACGATTTTAGATTTAAAAAAAATAAGTTCCAAGTTTATATGACTTTTATGGGCTTTAATTCTCAATTATAACCTACCAAAACGGTAACACGGAAATGGTACACCCACAGAATGATACGCTGTGGCCTTTTGTTTGCCGGAAACCTTACAAAATCTTTGTAGTATTTACATAAACATTTCTCGCATATATTTTAAACTAGCAAACTAAATTAAAATTAAAGACCATAAATATAGAGGAACAAGTACATTACTTGTGCATGGCAGCTCGTGTATCGTGGCCTATTTTCTTAATACATTCATTGCTTCAGGCCATAGTTCTAGTTTAATGAGGTCCAGGGGATTGGTTAGCGATAATGGTGATTGGCACTCACGAGTTACCACTGATCCTCACACACGGCAGGGATATATATGTCTTAGGATGATGAAAACAGAGATTTGATCAGATCCTTAAGGTGGATGATCAATTCACGGAAGATGTTAAAATTACTACTCTGTGGGGTGTCTGTGTATTTCCCTAAAGAACGTAAGTGATTTGATCAAATCGTTTAAAAAAACCACGTAATCCAAAGCGGGAGCTCCGTTATGCTACGCTCCAGCCTTAGCCTCCTAACCTAAGTTATCGGAGTCGGACCCATCTTCCGTGGACTGATCATCTACCTTAGGGATCTGGTCAAATTTCTGTTTTCATCATTTCCCTGCGACATATACATGCTACTTCGTAAGAAATAGTAAAGTGACACTTATGCACTTAGACTGGCAGAGAGCGATCTAACTAAATTAAAACTAACCTGGCGCGGTATTCCTCTTCTATTATTTTTTAAACGATAACTAATAATAACAATAATAATGTATTTATTGCTTCACAAATAGGTCATATACACGTGTTTGATCTACGCGGATCTTACACGCGGCTTACCGACGCAAAAACCACATCTTTTTGCTACTGCGCCAATCAAGCTGTGGATCGTTAATGGCGTCAACAAAAAAATACTTTAAAGATCACTAGAAAAAATCCTCCATTCTTGAACTTCACGATTGGCTGCAGCACTTGCGTCTACTATAATCATCATATCAGCCGAAAGACGGCCGACTACTGAACAAAGACCTCCCTCATTATAACCGGTTACATGCGGTTACGTGTGTCGTCATTTTAGGGGGAATTTGCCAGTTCTCACAGCGCTTGGCAGACAGGTTGTTAAGCGCAGTATGGCTACTCTTCCACAGAAGGGACGCTGCTTTCCATCCCTCTAGTTCAGAGTCCTTTAGACTTGACATACACGGGAGGAGATGGTGTAGTGCTATTCATAATCCGTACGCTACACTGACACTATGGCGATGATATTTCATACTAACAATCTCGAAAATATATTGGCGTTCCGCCAAAGGTGCAAAATAAAAAATGCAGGACATTACCTGTTTCCCTGTAATATGGCGTAACACATTGCCGGTGGATGGCACATTATTTATACAGCTAGCTAAGCTAGGTGTGCCTGGCCAGGACATGTATTACCTACATGCCTCGCCTGAAACGTGTAATAAAACCTTCAGCTTGATATGTGTAAATATTCACTAAGCAAACATGTTTCCCGGTTATGTATAAAAATATGGACACTGGGTTTCTGTTATAAGCTTTATTACGACGAGCGATTTATGGAAATCAATTTGGGTGAAAACTGGACACTATTTTAGGATTGGGTCCACTACATACCGCATGCAAGATACTGTGCTACAAAGCATTTATCCTGATTTCTTGGATCTTGGTTTAGGAGTCCTCAGAGGATTTAAGAGTTACGTTACGAATGATCATCAATAATTGGAATACAGTTTTTTAGGTATGTATTAGTGAAGCAGCCAACATAGATTATTTACAATACACACCGAGCTTTGATTAGACCAAGGTTCTGATCCAAAATAGTTTTCCAAATGATTATATGTGAGTGCTGAGTCTTTACTGATTCAATGAAGTTATTTTGTAAGCCATACCCCATTCTCCGTTTTCTCCTGTATTGTGGCTATAGTTTGCAGTCATAATCTCACATCTGCAGATCATACAAATATTTGCTTCATGCGGGTATAGATCCCGCGGCACGTTGAGCAGGAAGTCAGTCGCTGTGTCACTGCGCCAACCGTGCCGTACAATGAATAAACAATCATGGATGTCTATGGAACACATTTCATAACACTGCGACAAATATTCTTAGCCAATATAAAACCGCTAATCACTCAAAGCAAAGTTGTGAAGCGTCATCTTTTGACAGACAGCATACTGGCAACATTACAAAAGGAATTCTAGAAGTCCTTTAAAGACATCCTGTGTCCAAACAACATATAAGTCGTATGTTTACAAAGCATAGTATTGATACGTGTGGATTTCCAAACATAAATAAAGAAGAGGTAATCACATTTATAGACTCAGATGTTTTAAAACATGACAGGGACTTCTACATGTTCACATTTGTCCATTCAATTACCTTAGTGAATACTGTACCTAATGGAAGAGCAGCCTTCGTCTTCCTTGGGCTTATGTGCACACGCTTCGTATATAAGGGTGGCGAGACGTTGTAGACTAAAGCGGTCGTGTTCGTCTTTTTCTGTCTACCCGTTAAAGGGATCTGAACATACACGCATACATACCTGAGAGCCAATTGTGGTAATTAATTTATACTATGACTAAAAGTTGACGAACTGAGATTAAATTATGATTAAATTATTCTTGCCGGCTCTTCTCCACGAGATCAACTATTTGGAACCGTGCAACTTAAATTCTGACGTTTCATAAGTGCCAATATTTGGTTTATTTGTTTTAATAAACTTTGACTTTGACAAAACAT
Organism: Diloba caeruleocephala; assembly: GCA_947459985.1. Taxonomy (NCBI): domain Eukaryota; kingdom Metazoa; phylum Arthropoda; class Insecta; order Lepidoptera; family Noctuidae; genus Diloba; species Diloba caeruleocephala. The sequence goes on from OX381614.1 coordinate 7,119,870, forward strand.
TGGTATTTTGATCCTCTTAAAGTTCAGTCAGATTTCAGTATAATTGCACTCGCTACCTAGTCTCATTTCAGTACCAGCTTTTACGATTATTTTAAGGACTTAGAACACCAATGTCAATACCTGTGTCAGTTTAGAATATTAGCAGAATATCGTTTTGGTTTCGATCAATTTTCGTTTTCATCAATTAAATAGGTAACGTTTGACGTTGTTTGTCAGTTTAAAAGAACACCATTTATGACATTTTTGACATTGAGACTATATCGGCACTATATTTTGAACATTTTAAATTTCGAGTGTTAGCCCTCTGTTTACTAAACTTAGTTTTAAATAAAACAATGAAATTTTTCGCCGTCGTCGTTTCAACCGAAAAATGTCCACTGCTGGACAGAAGCCTCCCCTAAAGATTGCTACAGCGATATGGGTTTGTGTTGTGTGCTCATTGGGGGTTTTGCTATATCGCCACGCTTGGAGACGGAGTAGCGATCGCAGTTGAGTTATAAATGCACCCGAAGGACGCTGCTGCCCTTCCTCTGGCTAATCCCATAGTCGCCTTTTACGACACCCAGGGCATGAGATGGGGTGGTGGTATTCTTAGCCCGCTCCACACGGCAATGAACTTTTTGAGTCTTGTCAATAAAAGTTTTGTTCTGGACACGAACCTGTTGGTTCTGAAAGTTTTTTCCTAAAACTTTTGGGATGGCCGAATGTGTGTGGAGGTACTAAAAGTTTTTCCATTTGCGGCTCAACTGCGGCTTTGGGCTTAGTTCCACTAATCTGTAAAACATTACCTTGTAGTTGTGATATCTTGTTGCTGTTACATACAAACTCAGTTGTGGGTTCCATAGGTATACTAGTAATATACAACCCAGCACTGACCGGCAAACAATCGATGCGGTTAAGCAACGATCGGCACGGTCAGTCTATGGATGGGTGACTGCATAGTGATATCCGAACCGAGCGTTTCCGTGCTTCTGAGGCCATGTAAAATCGTCGTTACTGATTGTTGTCATTTATAAACACGAAAGCCGTTCGGCGGCTTGAACAACTCCACATAAATATAAACTCTAGTTCTGTATATACTTAGAAGTTAAGTAGCGTTAATAACTTGAATTTAATATGTTACAATAAGATAAGATAGATAGATAAGTTAAGTTTGTAATATAATGTATTAAGTCTAACTTCTATTATATTGTAGTGCTCTAAGTATGTTCTTGGGACAATAATTGAAATGAAACAAAAAGTACTTTTTTATACAAAATTGCTGTTAATTAAACACTGGAAAGTGTAAATGATCCTTAAGGCCCGGAAAATCGAACGATATTGAAGCACAAGAAGTTATACTCTTTGTAAAAAAATAAGCCTCAAAGCATTTGAATATGAAACAGAGCACATTAAATGGAAACGCTTATTCATAAACTTTTGCGAATTGAATACATTATTATAACACAATATCGGGTCTATTCATTCAAGAACCTCGGCATTTCGATCAAATTGAATTGACCGAGGGCATTTGACACTGGAGTAGCGGGTGTCAGCGTCGAGATGAGCGGGAGTTGTTACACCCGCACGTGATCTTGCACTTCTTTATCACCGGATTCCATGCCGCGGATAACCTAAACCATCTCAAATATTATTTTGTTAATCTGTGCGCGAAAAGACCTGTTATTGTCTTATAATAATGGAAATACTGTAATTAGGGCGATCCACTGAAAAACTGTTCTCTTCACAGTGTTATTGAATTATAATTCAGTTCAGTTTGTTACAGTAATAGTTCGATGATTGCAAAAGTATTACCCATTATCGCAGTCCTTGTGCTCCGCTATTGCTTGTCAGTAACTCACTTGCTAAGGGTTGTGTTTACTCTCATTTTCCTCAGCACATTTAGGGCTGTGTCAGGCTCATTCCATTACGATGCAAGTGTATTTTCTACCGCCAACGACGGCTAATGACCATTATCAAACCCTTGCATCAGATAAATATTGTTTAAAAGCCTCTCGAGGCTTCACTGTTTTAACCTAGTTTCGCTTTAGGATACTCTCCTACGAAAATCTGGTTGTTTCGCTGTTGTACTTGATAACAACGCTCAATGCCTTTGTTCTAACATAAAGAAGATTAATTTTTTGCTAGCTTTGTAAGTTTAAAAAAAGGAATTATTAAGAAATAGTCCGACGTTTATATTTTTTGCTTTTAAAACTATTTTATTCTATTCTAAAATACACAGGGTTCAAAACCTTTCCTATATGCTATTTTATTTTGTCTCATATTTAAAACAGTTTAGACAGCGCGACAATTGATACCGAAATGATACCGTACTAAAATAATATTTAGTTTATCGAGAACACTGTAGCTGATACATCGAAATCAAATATTCAAAACAGATAGCAAAGTGAAATGCAATTTTCAAAAAGGCAATATTGAAGATACGGAGCGGCATTATGCCAGAGGGACAGACAAATAATGAGGGTCCAAAATACCCCAAGGAACGGCTTTTTCACGCCTTGACGCGTTTATGGGTTTATCCCATTAAAATTTAATTCATTTTTTGTTGTAGCGTTTTAAGGTTTTTCGAGGTAAATGAGGTTTTGTAAATATTAAAACTTAATGCAATTTAAGTGGTAAAACAACTCTGCGCAATCATCATATACATAAGTTTGATTGTGTTCTTGAGTCTTTAGGCTGGACTGGGGGCTTACTTTAAACTGACTGAATCTGCTACTTACCGAGGGAAATATTATATTAAAAGCCCATATTAAATGCGTCCTTATTTAAATAGCTTATTATGAAGCTAAAGATTACATTGAAGCCCGGGAAGTTAGGTACTGATTCTTTCTGCACTTTTGGCTTACCTGGAACCCTACTGAAAAGGTCACAACATATGCGTTTATCCAATAACTAATATGAATTACGATGAAAGTGGATATAATTCTTGTTAAAATTTATTAACTTCTTTTTATATATGACACATTTTTTACATGTTAATACCTATATACAATATGACATTATTTACAGCTTTGGTGGCTATGATGCCCTTTATTTTAAATATTTTAATATCTTCTACATTTTCTAAATGTGAGAACTATGTTGACTTGATTAGTATTTACGTTAATAATTCTCAATTTCTGCCTATGTCCCTATGATAAAAGCAATTGTCTTTTATTATTGTGTGAATCTATTTCACAATAAAGTGCACTTCATTTTCACATAGCTGACTTCTTAAAATGTAACATTCAAAGTTGTAATTTTTTTTAGAGTATCCTTGGTGATTTTCGCATGCTCTTCTCCAGGGGTCCGAATTTTCCGAACCGTGTACCTCTGTGGCAACAACTGTTGAATTTTCTTAACAACCTGTCAAGGCCTAAGTATATGAAATAAAGACTGAATTTGAATCAGAACTCTTATTTCCAGGCTCTAATTTCGTATTATGAACTCATTGTACCAACCAGACACTGGTCACGTGACACTAGACCGAATTTTGTCTGGCTGGAAATGATAATAAAAACAGAGTGACTAAGTACATTTCATTGTGCAGAAACCAGTTCAAATTGTTTATCGAGTTAGATTTCACAATTATTATAGAGTATTCTTTTTGATATATTCGTGCTATCCCTGTGATAGACGGAGGTGTCACTAGTAAAAAAGGAAAAGGTTCGTAAGTCGGGATCTTTGGCTGGCGTGCTCATAACTTTATTTTAATATCAAATATATTTATTTTCTCTTCTTAATATACAAGCATACAACCGTCCCGTCCAATCGTTTTATAATAATTAAATCTGATGATGAACGATGTATCATCTATGATTAAATCTTCACACGACATTAATGCGTTTGACTTGACAACCGTTCAGGCGTACCATTTTCAAAAGCAATTCTTATTTCAAAAATGCTGTAAAATATGTTTTTTCTTAATGGCCAATAACCGCTGGCCTTCACTATTCAACATTCAATAGAACTAACCAACTAACCACTACAGGGCTAAGGTATCTTCTTATACAGAAAAGGAAAGAGCATCGATGACTCTTTAATTTCAGACCACTGGTTCCAGGTTCCCTTCACCGTTAAGTTTAGTCTTAGTTTAATTAAGAAAATACATTATTAAGATATCGAAAAAGTCATTAAGTCATGATAGGTTTTTAAACCTACAAACCCGTACTTAGAAGCGAGTCCGTAAACCTCTGCGCCACCGCGACATCCTTAATTACTGCTGTTTTTAAATAGTCCTCATCATCATCATCATATCAGTCAAAGGATGTCTAATGCTGACCAAAGGCCTCCCCCTATAGATATCCACAATTGCGTCATCATTTTGGGGGGAATTTGCCAGTTCTCACCACGCTTAGGAGGTGGGTTGGTGAGCGCAGTATGGCTACTGTTCCACGGAAGGGTTGCTGCTGCCCATCCCTCTGGTTTAGTGTCCCTTAGCCTATTACGACATCCACGGTAGGAGATGGAGTGGTACTATATTCTTAATCCGGACACCACACGGACAATTAATTTATTAATTGCACATTGTCGAATACTTTAAAATTACATTTTTCTAATCTTTTTCCCCCCGGGAAGACGGTGGCGCGCACGTGCTCACGTGTCGCCTTGTGCGCAGCACAACGCACAGCGAGACTTAGGGGGATCCTTTACAATCCTCCCCGAGAAGTGCCTGGGGGGCGGCCTTTTTACAGCCGCTTGCCCTCCGCTAGAGGGGGTGACCGCTTTACAGTCATCCCCTCCGAGATGTGTCTAAAGGCGTGGCACCATGGGCGGCTCTAGTGTGATCTTACGAGGACCTGGAGCCCCCCTTCAGTGCCGAAGATGACCGCCCCAGTGGTTTTAGCCGGTAGGAGTCCGGCATACCCCTTCGGGGTGGAGGAAGTTCCATGTAGAATTTCCACTGGACATCAATAAAAAGAAAGGTACGATATTAACCACGTTCCTTTTGCATTGCGTAATTATTTTGATTGGTGGCATACATTTTTTTTGCCGTCCATATAACCAACCTACTTTCATAGCCGACTGTACCCTCTCACTTAGGCGACCGTCGTTATGACCACCTCTAGACGGCTTGTGTTTCCCATTTGCCGTCGAATTAAGTACATTCTCGTTCCTTACGGCACGATACGGCTTACAGGGGCGTCCTTGGGGAGTGTCGTATCTTGAAGTACGCTCTAACTGCTTCATCTGTTTCTGTGAAATAAAGATTATCGGCTGTAGGATACCTAAAGCGGCGTTGTTATCGCACAAAATTTCGGAAAAGAGGAGAAAAATAAAGTATGTAAGATAAAAGTTCCCCGAGGTGTGTCTTGGCCCGGCCATTCATATTTTTTGTGTTACTGAGGATTATGACGTAAGAAGGATCGAAGATTAAATAGTTTTTAAGGCTTGCGGCGCCGATTTCACGGTTCGCATTAAAAACCAAGTTTAATAAAATAGGTACCTACTTACATTTTGATCGCGTTCACGAAAAGGAAGTATGTATATTTCGTCACAATCTCAGACAAAAACGCGATGCGTCTTGCATTGTATGTAAGTAACAGTGAACTTTTTTTTATTTGTTATCCCGGTGGTAATACTTCATGTAGTTCCTCCGTCCCGGGGAAAGATGGAGCGGTTATCTTCGGCACCGAAGGGGAGCTCCAGGTCCTCGAACGATCACACTAGAGTAGCCCATTGGTGCCAAGCCTATAGGCACATTTCGGAGGAGATAACTGTAAGGCGGTCACCCCCTCTGCCGGAGGGAACGACTGTAACAAGGCCGCCTCCCAGGCACTTATTGGGGGGATTGTAGCGCATCGCCGTCTTACCAGGGGTCACTTTTTATGAGCACGAAAACTCACCAATCTGTACGCCCGCAACTCCCGACGCCCGCTGTCATATAACGACAGCGGGGGGCTTAGGCGTGTTGGTCCTGTGCGTCGAGGCGGTTGTTACCCCAGCGCCATCTAGTCCTTCTCCGTGTGGGATCGGCCCTCTCCCGATCCCGCTCAGCGGTCTCCCAGACGCTCTTACAGAACGAGACCACTGTACTCCAATTTTCACGATCTGGCAGCATAGCCAGCTCTACTGCCGGCAGAGAGAGATCTTGCCCGATCCGATTGACCAGGACCCGCCATCACGGCAGCCCACGTAGGGCACTCCTCGAGCGTGTGCTGTGCAGTATCCTATCGCTTCCACAATTGGTGACACTGTTACGTGACCTCGCGTCATATCCTATGCAGGTACGGAACGAAACAACCGTGTCCGGTGAATTCCTGTCAGGTGGTAGGTGACGCGCTCGCTTCTTTTGAGCTGAGCTCCGAAGAGCGACAGGACGGCCTCGATGACGCGCTTGGTCGCGAACTGCAACCTAAGCCGCTCCGCCACTTCTCGAGTGCGCGCCGCCAGGCGGCTCAGCCTGTGAAACGCCCCTGGAGGCTGGAATCTGGTCGTAAACCCAAAGGCGGAAAGAGCTCGTGGAGTGTTGCAAGTAACAGCGACCTACTGCGAGATAGTTTTTGGGCCGGAAAGTGCCATAAGCTACTTTGTATGCCTGAAAAATATACGGTTTCTGTGGGACAGTGGGTAGTTGATAGTCCGCCAATGTATATAGTCAAAACTGGCATCGCATATTCGTTGAGACAATAATCCGAAAAGCAAAGAGAATAGTTTACAATTTTTTCTACGGGTTGTCTAAAGTTCATTCTCATCAAGAAGGCAAGGGCTATACCAGCGCTCATAAACAAATATAAAGCTTCGCAAAATAAAGTAAATAATAAACAGCCATCGAAATGCGTTTCAAAGAGCTAAACGTCGAAAATCGGGCGTTCAGATATTTAACTGAGTTCGGCTTTAATTGCGTTCAGTTTACGTTGTTGAATGTATGCATATTGAAGCTCTGTACTTAGTACAGCGCATAAACTGAGTTAGCTTGAACTAATCGCGTTTAGTTGCAATGGCGAAATCGGCCTTTAGACTGTAACTGTAATTATATATTCGTTTAGACGATGTTCCATTGAGAATCTCATATGAAAATGTTTGAAGTCAACCTACAAACACAGTTTCTCATGCCAATCACAATAGTAGACGTGCAATAGGTCTCATAAGTAGTTCTTCACTTGCGTAACTAATTGTCAATAGGCACGACTATTTTTTTTCTAATAAAACTAATGCCTGGTTATCAGAGTACAATCAATATGGCCTCGCGTCGACCGTTTCGGCCACACATCAATCAATCACAATTTAATGTGGACCTATCTGGCCCCTATTGGCCGATTTAAAACGTCCAGTCATAATAGAACCCTCTTATTCTACTGTACTTTTGTTTAATTGGGGATGTATTAGGTAGCATTTTATGCTGGCTGGTAATCAGCATATGATAACATGAACTGCTTTTCAATTTGGAATGTGGTTTCTGGTTCTAAGGTTATTATGTCGTTGTTATCAGAGGTTGTAATGAGTTTTACAAATGTTATGACCCTAACGGTGCACCTTTTATGTAAATTTTTTTTTATTGCAGCAGATACAATGGTGTGTCACACCATGCTGTAGACCTTTTTCGTTAGTATTTTTGGCTGGAATTCTTGATAAAGGAAATGTTGTTTGTTTATGTAATTTAGATATTTCATAGAGTAGCTCACTTATTGTTGCAGTTTATTAATGTTACATGAGATTACAACTATAAGCTCTCAAGAAAATAAGAATTAAAGACGTCTTTTTTTGTTGTAAACGTTCACTCACACTAGTATTTGTGTCGTAGGTATAGTTTACAGACATAAATCTCACATGCACAAACACCCAGACCCAAAACAACTATCTGCAGATCATACAAATATTTGTTATGTGCGGGGATTGAACCCGCGACACGTAGTGCAGCAAGCCAATAGCTAAGCCGCTGCCAATCGTGCCAACAGACTGATGTATTTTCGTTGTTTAGTATTTTTTGTTTACTTTTAGGATTCACTTTGTTTCCAACGGTTCCAAGTTCTTATTTTAAATCTGTCCTGCAGTTTGAACATATAAATTTGAAGAGAGACTGTAGAGTCATATTTCAATTTTCCACACAGAACTAAAGGGTTGAATAACATTATACTACACGGAGACAAAGTTTGAAACAACTTTCGAGACCACTGCATTTTCAAACAATGTATTACTTACTATAAACTTACTCTATGTGTTTACAGAATCTAGTTGTGTAAAGTACGAATGGTAAATTTTTTACAATCCGAGTTTACTTTTACGCGGCTGTTAGGCGAAGGTATGCAGGGGTAGAACGGCAACGTTGAATAAAACAGTGGACTAAGCAACGAGCCTTAACTACGGTGTTGCCTTGCTCAAGCGGAAAAGGAGATTTTTCTTTTGAGCTGTGTAATTTTGACTTGTTTGATTCCTTTTTTCAACGATATATTTATCAAAGATATTGTTGGCAGAGCCGTGCGTGAACTGGCATGCAATGCATTCTTTACTTGTGACTAATGTTAGAAAGACCCCGAAGTTAGAATAGGCGTTTTGGCAACAAAATCTATATAAATAAAACCCGTTTTGCTGTGGAGTCAGACGTCAGACTCTAGGTGCAGAAAATTGAAATAGAATTATAAGATGAACTGGAACAATTCGCTAAAAAACTCAACACCAAGGAAGAGTAAAATTCAACAACAGATAAGCACAGCAACTGAAGTAGAAAGGTTTTCAAATACATATTTCATAATTCATCATCACATCAGCCAAAAGACTTCCACTGCTGAACGAAGACCTCCCCATAGTTTTCCACAACGAGTGGCTACATGTTGCCCGCATGCAATGGCTCCCAGCGATATTCACCAGGTCGTCTGTCCACCTCGTTGAAGGTCATCCCGCGCTGGGGTTTCTGGTGCGCTGTTTCCACTCAAGAACCTTTTTACCCCAACAGCCATCAGTGCTACAAGCAATGTGCAGCGTCCATTGCCACTTCAGTTTACTAATCCTTTTAGCTATGTCGGCAACTTTAGTTCTTTTACGGATCTCCTCATTTATGATTCGATCTCGCAGAGAATTACCAAGCATAGCTCTCTCCATAGCTCGCTGAGTGACTTTGAGCTTTCTTATGAGGCACGTGGTGAGTGACCACGTCTCTGTGCCACAAATATTTATTAAGTAATTATAAGGGAATAACTACTTCACAATAGCAAGCCAAATAGGATATGAAATGTAACGTGGTACATCCAAAAACTCGAGAAAAAAAGTATGTGTGTGCAACTCAGACATGGAAGAAGTGAAACTTCAGAAAATAATAATATAATTTAACTAATAATTTAGATAAAAGTTATTGGTCAAATTAACACAGATGTGTTAAATAATTAACATAAATAAATTAATCCATTTTAATATGCAAATGCACAAAAATGATTTACGTGAAAGATACACCACGTTAACTATGCTGCATTTTCTGAAGGCTTCGTAGTACACAGGCGCAAAGACACGTGCTAGCATACGAGACATCTCATTCTCTCGCAGGCTAAATCCTATTTATATTAATATATTTGTCTCTATTTGGTGTCGCTTTTTCGTTTCATCGAATTTTCAAATCACAATGGTGCTAAAAAAAGTTTCACTTAAAAACAAAAAGCTGGTGAGGAGACGACAACTCATTCATCTGGTGGTACGCACAACGAGGCGCCCATGACAACTGTAATGCTATCCAGACCTAGTACTTCGCTCGTCATGTCGTCTCTTATGTCTAGTAATTTCACTAGCTACAGTGCCGTTTAAACTGGCACACACCTAAATGTGTCAAGTTTAAACACTTCTCTTGCAACAAGAGACTTTTTTTTTATTGGTCCGGTGGGAATACATCATGTACTTCCTCCGCACCAGGAAAGGGCGGAGGGGTATGCCGGTCTCCTACCGGCTAAAACCACCGGAGTGGTCATCTACGGCACCAAAGGGAGGCTCCAGGAACTCGAATAATCTCCTTCTAGAGCCTACCATTGGTGTCATGCCTTAAGGCACATCTCGGAGGAGATGGGCTGTAAAGCGGTCCCTCTAGCGGAGGGAAAGCGACTGTAAAGAGGCCACCTCCCCAGGCACTTCTCAGGGGGATTGTAAAGGATCCGAAGCCTGGCTATGCGCTGTGCCGCGCACATAGCGGTACGTGACCACATGCACACCGCTGTCTTCCCGGGGGTCGCTCGGTATGAGCACGCATATTTCCCAATAAGCACGCTCGCGACCCCCAAGGCCCCGGCCATATAAAGACAACAGGGGGCTCAACGAGAGACCTTTTTTTTTTATTGATGCCCAGTGGAAATTCTACATGGAACTTCCTTCACCCCGGGGAAGGGTGAAGGGGTATGCCGGACTCCTACCGGCTAAAACCACTGGAGCGGTCATCTTCAGCACCGAATGGGGGCTCTAGGTCCTCGTAAATTCACACTAGAGCCGCCCATTGGTGCCATGCCTTTAGGCACATCTTGGAAGGGATGACTGTAAAGCGGTCACCCCCTCTAGCGGAGGGAAGGCGTCTGTAAAAAGGTCGCCCCCCTCAACGAGAGACCTACCCATAGTCCAGAAAAAAACAAGCGTGTTGGCAACCCTATTTAACTACGTTAGTACATTTATACGCTTAAGTTGCTTTTCTTTCTGAACACGGTTTGTTTCGTTGTTTTCCCTAAGGTTGTCAGCTAGAAAAATGTATGAAACCCTTCGTGGATAAAAATGTTAGAGAGCAAGATAAAAGGTATTACTTTTCGAGAGTAGTGTTTTGTTTTGAATACTAGAGTATATTTCGTTTTATCTGGTATACAAAACAACGCTTAAAAGCTTTCAAGCTTATTTGTATTTAAAATGATTACTGCAACTTTCTGTATTTCTGGACGAACAGCAGTGACAAATGTACAAAGGTATGCCGTGTGGTGCCGGCTAAGAATACCATCAACAATGGATGGGATTTCCCGTGCGTGTCGTATAAGGCGACTATGGGATTGCCGGAGGATGGGCAGCAGCGTCATTTGAGTATATTTATAACTTAACTGCGATCACCAACCCGCCTGACACGCGTGGTGATTATTGCTAAACTCCCCAATTAGCACACCACAACATAAACTCATACCGGTTGTGGTAATCTTTGGGGGAGCCTTCTATCCAGCAGTGGATGATTTTCGGCTGACATGATGATGTACAAAGGTTGGGTTCACAAATCTACAAACCTTTTTACATAATAAACACTAGGATTGCTCTTACTCTTGTATCGTGGGTACAGTTAACAGACGTAACTGCCGCATATACTGCCGCACTAACATTTGTTCCGTGTGGGAATCGAACCCTTAACTGGTAGCGCAAAAAGCCCATCGCTTAGCCACTACGTCGACCGGGCCGTTACTGCTTACCCAGCGAATTTTTTTATTGGTATCCATTGGAAATTCTACACGAAGTTCCTTCGCCCCGGGGCAGAGTGAAGGGGTATCATCCGATCCGACCCATCATCGTAAGATCACACTAGAGCTGCTTGCCCAGCCTGGTGACTTGGGTAATTTGGGATTTGACTTCCTTTTTGGAAGAGCTGGATTGCAGTAGATTGGCTCAGCGGGATAAATGTTCAAATTATTTAATAAAGTAATGAATCAGTATATTACCATCAATTATTGTAACTTGAACGAGACGAGAGCCGCCATTATCTAATAATACCCATTCTTAAAGCTGTATTGCTGATTCCGTAAGGTATCCGGGTTAAGAATTAGAAGCACTCCATCTTCTCCCATGGACGTCGTAAAAGGAGACTAAGGGACTCTAAACCAGAAGGATGGGCAGCAGCGTCCATTCTATGGAACAGGAGACATTCTGCGCTCACCAATGATCAACCCGCCTGCAAAGCATGGTGTGTATACTCGAATATTCCCCCAAAAATGGCGATACAATTGTGGAAATCTATGGTCGCCCTCTGTTCTGCAGTAAACATCCTTTGGCTGATATAGTCTGCATATTCTAAGTCTGGAGACGACACGGAATCGGTATTGGGATTTTACAATGGTATTATATATTAAAAAGAAGTAGATATGTTACATGCGTGCCAAAATATAAGAACCAAAACTCCCCCAATTGTAGCACCTCGCAATCGGTTCGCCTAGATAGCTATTTCTTTTACTCTTGTTGTTTTTGTATCTTCTGTCTCACGACGTTGTTATGCAAGCGAGACTGTATTTTGCGCGCCATTTACTATGGACGTAACATATCTATGGTATAATATCATTGGGATTTTATATTTAGATTCCTAAAATCACACCTGTTGTTATTTGGTTACCAAGGTAACCTGAAGCGTGTTCATTCAGATATGTTTATATGTCATTGTGTAGGACAATTTATGCAACATGGATTTTGGATTACGTTTGATTACTTATGCGACGTGTCTGACGAGGGCTTTTAGATTATCTACCGATGTCCGGGCTTTCACAATATACTAAACAAACAGACGTGTGTAATTTGGTACTTGACAAATGTACGGTGCCAATGAAACATTAAACACTCACCGGCAATAACACATACCCACACACACTTACCAGCCACCACACACGCTAGCACACGCACGCAGCCACTCACACACGCACGCACGCACGCACGCAGCCACTCACACACGCACGCACGCACGCACTCACGCACAGATACGCATCAGCCCCTAAACCTCAACTGCTGAACATGGCCTCCCAAAGATCACTGCAATGGGTGGTCCTAGGGCATATTGCCATAATCACTACGCTTGGCAGGCGGATTGGTGATCACAGTATGTTATTATTAGCACACGGGAGGATGCTGCTGCGAGTCTTGGTATCAACCCCTTGGTTATTCCCCGTGAACGACTCTGGGCCGGAAACCACACATAAGTTATCACATACAATTTTTTGAATTCATAAATATGAATTAAGTATATTTTATATCGGATTTTCTAAAGAATCAAACTGTTTAACCACCTGGCTAATATAATAAGAAGCTTATCCCTTTCTCTCTCCCTTTTTCTCTCTTTAACTCTCATGGAAAGGAAAGGGACATCCTTCTGTATTACAATAGAAGTAGTTATTTGCTCTTTAAGCTCCCTTTATGTATATAGTCACATTTCAATGAGACCCATTATACAGGTTTACAATAACGTTTGGGGTCGTAACCGATGTTATTTTTATATAAAGTATTTGTACTTACGAATATTTCCATTAAAATTATTTGAGTATCGACATTTAAACAAACAGTGCCGTGTGGTGCCACTTTAGAATACCGCTACCCATCTCATCCCGTGGGTGTCGTTAAATGCGACTATGGGATTAGCCGTATGATGGGCAGCAGCGTCCTTCGAATACATTATCCGGTGTCCGCTTTACAGTCATCCCCTCCGATATGTGCCTTTAGAGGCGATGCATCAATCGGCGACTCTACTGTGATTGTATCGAGGACTTGGAGCCCACCTTCGGTGCCGAAGATGACCGCTCCGTTGTTTTAACCGGTAGGAGTCCGGCATGCCCCTCCGCCCACCCCCGTAGTAAGTACATGAATTATTTCCACCGGGATAAAATAGGCCATGAAGAAGAAGATACTAGGAGTAATGTCAATTTTATGAGCATATTCCTACCTGATAATTGGGTACTACAATTTCGGAACGCGCTTCGATTTGAATTTTGCACCGCTCTTTTATTTACGAGATCGAAATTGATTTGAGTATAAAATGTTCTTCTAAATCGTTAATCCAATGTCGGATTCCCGCACGCCCTCCGGTAATTCCTCTGACCCCGCATTACCATTCAAACTCCCTAATTTGCACTTGGTAATGGCAGCAATAGAATTTCGGGAATCCCGCATTTTGCACACATTTGTTGTTACGTGTTTGAAATTCTAGAAGTAATTGGTTCCAATAAGTTTTATCTTTAATTGTTTTAGTCCTTATGTTACATACGGATGTTAAATCCAAGGAAATTGGATTTATATCTAAAAAACATCTTTTGACAGTCCATTGGTTACCTTCGTTATAGAATGAATGAATTAAACGCGATAAATTTCCGTAAGCTATTTCAATTCAATGGATGCTATTCGCTTAAACTTCAGAAAATATTATAAAACACCATTTCAACACAAATTCGAGCGTAGTAAAATCACATGCGAAATTAAATATTAACCCTTCGAAATCGAGACGGAAATGTAAAAGTAATAACAGCCAGATATTAACGTTTCCAATTTACGGTATGGGCTGAGCGGTTTACTTATTTAGAGGTGTTTCATGAGTCCTTGCCTTATGTAGATTAGTTTGGCATTCCGAGTTTGCAAAGTTATTGTACTGAATAATATCTTACACGCCCATTAAACATTCGGTCAGTTTAACTGGATGGTAGTTGGTAAATTAAAGGTTAAAAGGCCGCAGATCGCTTCGGGATGTTGTACTGTTCATTTTTATTGCTTGTAGTAAATAGATTCGACCTTTTTATTCGAGTCCTATTGTTTAAGTACCCAACTAAATGTAATCATAAAGACTAGTACACTCTTTTTAATAACACCGTGGATAGAGGACCGTATGGTGTCAGGATGTAGTATACAGGGTCTTAATTTAATAGTCCACGATATTTTGCATGGCGCTATGGTGAACGATGAAGATAATGTAGGTATAAAAAAAACGTAAATTTGCTGTTTAAAAAATAATTTTATTTAATCATTTATTTCATTACTTCCTAGTTCTCTTAGTTGGGATAATATTCACATGCATCTAGTAAGACAATGGCGGACGGGGTTGGTTGACTGATTTAGATAGTCTGTAACGTTAAACAAAACAGACGGCGGACGGTAGCGACATCACACAAAAGAAAGAAATGGATTTTTACCACGAGTGTTTTTTGTGTTCGGTACATCATCTTAAGCATTTACTGAGGCACCATGCAAAATATCGTGGATTATTAAAATAAGACCTTATATAGTACCACTCCATCTCCTCTCGTAGATGTCGTAAAAGGCGACTAGGGCGTTTAAGCCACAGGGATGGGCAGCAGTGCCACTTCTGAGGACCAGTAGCCATACTGACCTCACCAACCCGCCTGCCAATATTGGTGAATACTTGCAAATCCGCTCCAAAATGACGACACAATGTAGAAATCTATGGGGAGACATTTGTTTGGCAGCGAACTTCGTCCGGATGACATGATGGTGATAATGGATAGTAAAAAAATATACATGGGCTTAAGTTGTTTTTCATATTTAGTTCTAACCGTTTTTCTATTGACGGGATCCAGAGACACTGTTTTTTGACATACCACACGTGTGTTTCCTGTTTTGTCAGAGTGTAGTCAACCAGAAATCTCTTTCGCACGCGAGCTCAGATCCGAAAGAATTATCTATAGCTGTAAATCATACACATATTTCTTCTGTGAGAAGGTCGAACTCGAGTGCAGAAATTCGACGTCACTGACAAGTTCACCAAAAAACAAACCTTGAAAATCAAGTTAGAAATAAAAGGACTGCGGGCTAAGATGTTTTTCTAAGTGTAGGTGCGCCACGCTCTACGATGGTCACATGAAAGCAAGGTAATTGCCCGGAGTTCACTTAGTCACGCACCGACCAGTGTCGCGGCTCGACGTGATTCACTTATGAATGGAATAATTCAGCAACATTTGCGAAAAAATAATGCCATCCTGTGTTTATAGACCATGCACGAAGCATACTGGAATTGTGAGAGAAAAAGATGTATTATTACAGAAATAAAAAATGCATAACAAAAATGGATATTCTAAATAAAACATTGTATTTTGTTTTCTTTTTTATGACGCGGTCTAATGACGGCCAGCACTCTGTTCTGTAGTGCAAAAATGTTCGTGTATGGCGCGTCCTTTGTAAAATGTCATTGACAGCGGGTCGTATAATATTCTACGGACCCCAGATAGAATGGAGTACCAATCTATTTACCTGATTTGTAAGTCTAAACATTCACCAATATTGAAGAAAAATCCAACTTCGTTTTACAACGAAGAAAAAGGTAGAAAGTCTAAAAGTTCAGTAAAGTAAATCTTCAACCATCAGTTAAATGAACGCTGTTTCTGAAGTAACTACAGATGAGTTGTGCGATGCGGTCGTTTCATCAAAATTCTTTTCATTGCTCTTCAAAATGAGGATCCTAAAAGTGTACAGACAAACTTTTGCTGTGCCTTTTTGTTATAAAAATGTATAAAACTATATATAGTGTGTATATAATAGAAATTGTATGAATGTACGTTTTCAAATTGAATGATGTGAGAAAATGCTGTTAATGTTTTTAACACGCTTTTATTGGCTACAATTGTAACTATGTACTTAAACAAATCTTGGAAGTCGTTTTTAATCTACTTCTAAATGTCGTGTCGGTTTGAAACTTTGCAAGTATTTGTAATCAGGATGACAATACAATAATCTGGTACCATAGAATTGATCTGACGTTGGAGCTAGGAGGTGGATAGTGGAACTCTTCAATGGCTACTAGTAAACCTCTCGAGTTTTGGTTCATTTGGTTTGTTTTAACGAGTCCCATACATGACACTTGGTTACGAGGGTCTGACGATGGAACCGGGAGGTGTATAGTGGAATAAAGCGTGTTTATAGTTTTTTTTACTATTATACTTTCTTGTATTATGTACTAAGGGTTAGCAATAGCAAAGTTTATATACGATACTTTTTCAAAAGTGTACCGATTTCTTCACCGTTTAGGAGGCGAATCAGACCAAGAATATGTACACGAATCAGCAAAAAAAAATACCCAAATTTTTTCCCAAGATATTAATATGTTTTCTAAGAGTCAATCCGAAACAACTGGCGGTCAATGGTCTAACATATGAGCATCATGCGCCTAACATATGATCGGGTGGTAGGTACCAAACACCCCCGCATAGCGGGGCTCACGGCCTCACGCTCGGTTATTGTAAGAAACGGAAGCGCATGTCAGGTGAAAGTATTTTGGATAGTTATTAATAATATTATCGCGTTTTTTTATTAGTGTGAGTTTAAAACCTTTATTTTTATTATCAACGGTATCAGTTCTCTACAGCATTGGAGTGTTGAAGGTGATTGAATCAGTTTTGATTATATCGTCATTGTATCGACCAATGTGCGTGCACTGCTAAACAAAAGGCTTCCCGTAGATTTCTACAAGCATGTCATCATTTTGGTGGGAAATTGCCAGTACTCACCACGCTTAGCAAGCGGTCTGGTCAGCGCAATATGGCTACTGTCCCACACAGATGGGGCTTCTTGTAACCAATTTGGATACTGTTGATTTACAACAAATGTTGCCTAGTCATTAATACAGTGGTACAGGCAAGTAAACATAAAAATATAAAAAAAAAAATCGTTCACTACACAACCAAAATACAGTACCTACGTATTATAGCTCATTTTAAATAACCGATTATACCTAACTTCATGACCAATTTCTCGAGTCCATAAATCTTCAGATTAAAGTTTTAAAACAAGAAACATGAGCGAAAGTATTGGCCACCGAACACTCCGGTCCGACCGGTAAACTTGTTAAGAAACCAACTTTGTTAATATAAACTTGATTTTATGGGTTCAATTGACAGCTGACACGAAAATGGGGTGGCACCATAAACACGGCGACACATTTATGTCATAGAAAGAAATATAAATTGTGTTCTCGTTCATTTCAAGCAATTGTTATGTTGCAATGTGCATTTCTGGTTTGCAAGGTGGATGGATAAAAACGGATGCAATAATGAACTTTGCACTGCTCGGTAAGTAAAATTTTCAAAACTTATGACTGCAACATGGTTGTAATCTAAAGTATCTTAAATAGTAGGTAGGTAGGTGGAGTTTCTTGCTGGCTCTTCTCATAGGATCAACTAATTGGAACCGTGCAACTTAAATTCTGACGTTTCACAAGTGCCAGTAATTGATTTATTACACATTATATTCATTTAGGCCGAATAAAGTCCACTGCTGGACACAGGCCTCTCTCAAAGATCACCACAACGACCGGTATCGGTGGGTTATGTGCTCATTGGGGGGTTTTCCCATAATCACCACGCTTGGCAGGCGGGTTGGCGATCGCAGTTGAGTTGTTAATGTATTCGAAGGAAGCTGATGTGTGTATATGTGTGTGCTGGTCGTCTCACCGTTTCATCTCGTGGGTGTCGTAAAAGGCGGGTTCATTAACAACTCTACTGCGATCGCCAACCATTTGCCAAGTGTGGTGATTATGGCAAACCCCCCCCTATGAGCACACAGCACACCTTGACCGGTCTTGATGGCGATCTTTGGGGGAGGCCTGTGTCAAGCAGTGGACTTTATCCGGCTGCAATGATGATATATACTTTTGATCTATTCGAATAAAATAATGCACACAGTAAAGTCGCAATGAAACAACATTAAGAAATAAAAGCTAACACTTTAAACGCTCCAGGGAATCAAGAAGACCAATACAGATAATTAAAATTTATTTTATCGCGAGTTACAGTAAAACTTCTTTGATTTATTAGCACAAAGTTCGCGTGTCACGCTCCGTTCGTTTGCCTGTGTTTTTGTATCAAACAAGGTATATTTTATCTGCATAGAAGTTCATTTAACTCTGGTAACTTTGACGGCTGATTAATAATGAAGAGGCCTCAAATTGATGATGACTAGATTGTTTTATTTGGCCACTAATTTGTGTGGAAGCATTATAACGACTGTATTTGCTGAGTTCCGAGTACTATTAGAGTCACTAAATGTTCGGTATAGTTGGGTATGTATTCATACTTATGCATGTATACACATTCAAGTAGAGGGAACTAGCCGTAATGCTGCGGTAGGTCGTTTTATTTCACACGTAACGTATTTTACGACATCGATTATTGAGTTTTAATTGTTTACTTGTTGTGTTATATATATTTATCAATACTTAAAATTTGATTGCTATGTGCTAACTTAAATAAGTAAAATAAAGAAAATGTTTTTATTATTCCTGTTGATTAAAGATTTAAGTATAGTATAATATAACACTTTTAAATGGGTCACATCGCGTAAATTATAGATATTTGTTTTTCTAAATAACTAAATGTACGCAATGTAATACATTTAAAGTGTTTTATTTTAATGTGTAATAATCGCGAAAGCCTAAGACATTGTCTTTTAAGTATAATAAACTTGTTATAACACTAGATACTCCTGAATTGAGTTTTTATATAATTAAACAAATAAATCGTCTTTAATGCGGGTGCAAAAAGAGGGTCAAAAAGAACACCAGTATTAATGCAAAAATTTGTTCAATTGGCGGTATTATCTTTTTATTTTCGTTTTACAATTTCAACGCGACGCGTTTGTAATACAAAATAAACAATTATATTATTGAAATAAAGTCTCTTAATTTAATATATGTCGTCAAATCATTAATCTTACGTCGTTTATAAGCATTAATCTGGTTACAAGAAACAGATACGAATAACCTGCAATAAATCTCAGAGACTTAATGCAGTACATATCGACGCAAGTGAAAACTTATCAAGGACATATCTCAAGACGGTTTCACTGACACTAATAATCTCCGACAGCGACTCGATCTGTGACATTTGTGAGTAGCGTGAGTACCGGAGACTCGCGCCGCCACTTTCACGATCGCATTAACGGGTTAAACCTATATACCCACTTATGGATTACGTAAAAACCAGCGGGATATTTATGTCCCGATACCGGTATGAAATTAAGCGTTTTGCATAATTGAATTCCCATATTATAGCTGTCAATTAACTTCTTTTAATTATGGAATTAATTGAAATAATACTTGAAGATTAACATCGTTACTTTAAGATGAATTTGTAAAGTTCGTTCTGTAAAGATTCTTTCATTTATGATCTTTAAATTAAATTTCCCAGCGTGGAATACCCACCACCAGAAGTGCTACCTTGTTTTCTGATTAAGTACATCTAATACCTTTATGTACTTAAACTGTTGACTTTTCTTAAATTTGACTTTGATACTTATACAATTAATGTATCAGTGTGGTTTCTGGATTAAGAAAGAAAGAAAGAAACATTTATTTCAGTTTCGCACAATTATGAAAATAGTAAAATACAAACAAAACAGCACATATACTCGTATAAATAAGGACACATGATACGAGGCCAGAATAGGCTCCTATCTCAGCATTGTAGGTACTGCAATATCTAAATGCTGCAGCGCTGGTTTTCTGATAGGACCTGATTATAGAGAAGCCACGGACAGTTACGACTAGAAAGTGAATATTTTACTATAGTATAATTAATTACTAACGTAAATAATTTAAGTGTATATCGCAATATAAAAATAAATAACAACTATGTATAAAGTCTGATATGTTTAGAACATTATAAAGTAATAAACAGTGTTAAAAATTAACATTTCAATATTATATAGGTACCTACAATAAAATCGACAAAAATTACTATTTGTATCTGTGCCACCAAGAATTGGTTTCTTCGTTCACCTCGGCGCCTCCGCATCTATTGTCTATGACAGACAAAGGAAGGGAAGAATAGCACCACTCTATCTCCTCCCACGGATGTCGTAAAAGGCGACTAAGGTTCTCTAAACCAGAGAGATGGCCAGCAGCGTTCCTTCTGTAGAACATTAGTCATACTACGGTCACCTGCCTGCAAAGCGTGGTGGAGTACTCGCAAATTCCTCATTAATGACGACACAATAGTGGAAATCTATAGGGGAGGTCGTGGTTCAGCAGAGGCCGCACTTTGGCTGATATGATGATGATGATAATATTTTTTTTAGTTTCTTTTTAAACTTTGCACCACACTAGGATTTCTCCTGTGTCGTGGGTCCGTTTACAGACATGAATTCCACATACAATACACCCAGACCCGAAACAACTACCTGCAGCTCATACGAATATTTGTTCCGTGCGGGAATCGAACCCACGACCCGGAGCGCAGCAGTCGACTGTATAAGCCACTGCACCAACCGTGCGTCATGTACTATATTTCGATAAATTTACGAATTACATAACAGTTTTCTGCAATATTCAGCATGCGGGGTGGAAATCTTGCCGTAGTTTTATCTCAAGAGTCAGGCAAACATCGGCAAACTTTATCTAGTTTTCCTAGTCTGCATGTACTTCTTGCTCTGTTTTGTGTAGTCGCGTCGCAATCTTGCAGTTTCGTATTTATAGTTTAAAGACATTCCTGGGGATTAACGAGCGGCTGCATTGTTGAGTGCGGTAAGCACTTTATGAGAGGAAATATCAGGATACTGTGATTTAAGTTCAGCTGTAAAATGCGGACTTGGTTGCAAATAGACTAGACTGCTATGACTTCCTGTAATTTAAGGAAAAGGTGATTTGGGACTTCAAATTCTTCACTAATTGTTGATAATATTGAATAGAAACTATTATGATAATATTGAAGGGGAACATTTAGTACAAATTTCTGGCTTTTCTATATTAAGGAGTCTCGTTTTTTCTCTTTAAAAAAATGATGGTCTAAGATTTCTCCTGTGTTACGGGTACAGTTTACAGACATAAATCTCATATGTACAACAAACACCCTGACCCGAAATAACAATCTGCACAAATAGTTGATCCGTGCGGGGATAGAACCTGCGACATTTAACGGAGAAAGTCATTGCGCTAGCCGTGACGTCAAATCAGTCAAATCCATACTACATTCATACGTGTTCATTATTTGATACTTGATAAAAAAAACTTCATCTTTTTGTGTATTTCTCAGCCCTCAGATTTACACCCCCATTGTAATATACACGCTGTTGTAATGTATAGGTGTGGCAAGATCTGCGCTCTTCGGCCTACTAACTCATTCATGGCTCCCTGCGTTTATGAATGGCTAAAGTTGCCGTTTTCCCGCGTTTGCGCAAATTTTATGGGAACAGCGCCTCGCGGGGTAATGTCTCCGTGACGTACGATTTACATTTTAGTATTCTTTTTTTGAAATCTTTATTGGTGAACGTAAAATGTTATTGTTTTGAGATGAACTTTTGGGTTGTGAGTGTTTTTTTAAGGTATAAGCACCGCTTTGGTTTATTTTTAACCGACTTCAAAAAGGAGGAGGCTCTCAATTCGATGCGTACTTTTTAATATTAAGCTGAAGCCAAGTGAGCACCAGCGCCTGCTACCTTAGATAGTGAAGTAAAAATAGTGACGGGCATACGACTACACCCCTCTTTTTTATAACATAACTGGCTGTGGCCCACGGTTTCACCCGCCGTTTCACTTGAAAGAAATCGGTTTATTATTATATAATTAGTATATCTATATATTGGATTTATTAGTTTGTTTTCGTGGATCACTTATTATTATTTCAAAAATAAAAAGTAGCCTAAGTTACTCCTTACAATATCAGCTATCTGCCAGTGAAAGTCCCGTCAAAATCGGCCTAGCCGTTTCGGAGATTAGCCGATAGACACACGGACAAGACACACAGACAAAAAACAAAGGTATTTTGTTATAAGGACCGTATATACTTTTATATGCATTTAGTAAAAAGCTGCTATTTTTACATTACAAACAGACACTTCAATTTTATTTATTTGTATAGATTAATGTTTACATTGGGTAATTGAGTTTTTCTAATTATAAAATCAACCCTTTAAATACTCGTATTTAAGTAAGTAAGGTCTCGACCTTGTCATTGTTTAACATGTTAAAGTATTTTATGAAGTATTTCGATGTTTTAATCACGTAGGATTACCATATTATTTCATGGGGAATTTACTTTGTAGACCGTAAAATCTTTCCCAGACCATTAAATACTCAAAAAGTTAGTGAACATTTATGAAGGGGAGATTATAAAGTCCGTGAAACTGGACTGAAACTTCTAACCGTCAGTACTTAAGTTTTTTAAGTCACGTAACAAGCAGTTCGAAAAATAATGAGGTAGATATGTACCACACAATCATTCCGTTCATCCAATTTTATTCTCAAGTTAACTACTTACATAAGATAGATGACCTTGTGATCGGGCCTTGAAGTTAAGAAATTAAAACTCTTTAATTTTAGGCTCTATGGCATTCGTCCGGAGCGAGAGCGCGTGGGATGCCGTCGCCTCCTTTTGCGAAGACGTGATGCAAGCAAAGGAGGTGATATAGCGGGGACGGGAGGAAACCACCGTTGATCCCCGCCGCAGAGAACGCACCGGGCGCAGGAGGGCGCTGAACGATTTTCAGCCACCAGAAGAAGCGGCATACGGGCGACGTAATAAGGGCAGTCCAGTCGAATCAGGCCCGAGACGGCGGCGCGTATGTTCTGATCTTAAGATAGATGCGGCCAGCTAGGTCGCACAGAGACGGGGCCCGTCAAACAGTGACGAGCCGATACCTGCTGGGGGCGCGGTCTAATGCAGACCAAGCGTACACCTCATCCCCGGCTAGAGGCAAGTGGAAGGACACCGTGGGGTTTTAGGCGGTAAGAGTGCCCGTCCACGCTTGTCAAGGCGGAGGAAGTACATGTATCCTCATGTCCCTTGACAAAAAAAAGATCACATATTAGTTTGGTAGACAATTACTAGCAACAAAGATTAAAAATCCGTCCGTGTGGTGTCCGGATCGTACGTGTGGTGTCCGGAATAAGAATATAGCACCACTCCATTTCCTCCCGTGGATGTCGTAAAAGGCGACTAAGGGGATCTAAACCAGAGGGGCGGGCCATACTGCGCTCACCAACCCGCCTGCCAAGCGTGGTGAGTATTGGCAAATACCCCCCAAAAATGATGACACAGTTGTGGAATCTATGGCGGAGGCCTTTGTTCAGCAGTGGACGTATAAATGGCCGATATGAAGATTAAATATATAATTCAAGAAATAAAACGAAAACATAAACTGAATATTTTTTTATTAAGTAAAAACAAATATTATGTAATGAACGACATACAAACATTGTACTGTCTACTTAAGGTCCGCACAAAATAGGTCAGCGGGCCGGATGCGGACCGTGGTCCTCATTGGGTAACTCCTGCTCTACAGTAATGAACTACACTGCAAACACATTTACCAAATCGATTATCACGTATAACTCACGTTGCTCTACACAGGTGTCTCAACCAGCATGTAACCATCCTCTGTCATATGACGGCCAGTTTAAACCATCTCATCTCAGCCGAAAGACGTCCACTGTTGGACATAAGCCTCCCCTAAAAATCGCCACTTGAGAACTTTTTGGCCGCATCGACCATCGTTCTACGAGCAAAGTCAGCCAATTTAAATTATTAATGTTTATTAAATTGTTCTAAAAATAAAAAGCTGTAGCATTAATGCGACTTCCCACAAACGAAACTAAATAGAATATAGCACTGCTCTAAATCCATCTCTAGCCAGAGTTTCGCAACGCATCTCTCAGCTACAGAGCACCGCATTCCGTAAGGATCGTGTTCAGAGGAATATGTCACGGCCGATGAGAATAGTATTGTGTTTTGGATACATATGTCAGTTCAAAGACACAAATTACTTATTTAATTTAATAGGTTAGCAATGAACTAAAGAAATAAAAGTTATTTTCATTTCCATCGACGGCACGATTGGCCTGCTGGCTTAGCGATTAGATTTTTGCACTATATGTTCGATGCCCGGAAGATTATTTTTGCATGTGTGATTTATGTCTGGACCACGAGAAAGCCTCAAACTAAAAGTATAACTTACGTATAAAACACAGGCAATAAACAAAACAAGCAATTTAATGTAATAGCTGAAGGTAGAAATACATTGCGAAATAAACTCTTTCATGTTGAAAGTATTTTCAATCTAATTTAAGAAAATAAATTTCTTTAAACCGAAGGTGAAATTCATTATGTGAATGATGTGATCTATGTTAGTAGTAGTAGGTACCAAAATCGACATTACCTCCAAAATAAACTCAGCCAATGACGTACCAAGTTTTGAATCGCAAAAGCATAGTGATCAGTATGATAACTTACTATTACAGGCTGGGGATGTAATCACCTGCAATATTTGAGAAGGCTAATCTGCTAAGGATGTACGACTCAGTCATTACAAACGTTGACCCAATTTTTCCGAACTCGTAATTCTAAAGAAAAGATAACGTGAAGCGATCATATTTGTATGAGTGCAATGCGCTCTTTTCTTATAAGTTATGAATCATCATATCGGCCATACAACGTCCACTACTGATCAAAGGCCTCCCCCATAGATTTCCATAACTGTGTCATCGTATTGAGGGGAATTTACCAGTACTCACCACGCTTGGCAGGCGGGTTGGTGAGCGCAGTATGGCTACTGTTCCACAGAAAGGACGCTGCTGCCCATCCCTCTGGTTTAGAGTCCCTTAGGCGCCTTTTGCAACCTCCACGAGAGGAGATAGAGCGGTGGTACATTCTTAATCCACATCCACACGGAAGAGTTATGAATACCCGTTTATTATTCCAAGTAAATATAAAAAAATCAAGATTAGCGAATATGCATTTTTATTATGATAAATTATCTTTATTTAGCTAGTACCTTGGTTTCAAGAAACACTTTCACTTGTCTATAAATCTAGACGAAGCCCGCATTTCCTACTGACTGCCTCTTGAGAAGAAATGCCGAAACAATCTCAAACGTTTTTATTTTATAGTCCAGACATATTTGATGGTGGTACCATGTGAGAAGAATATAGGGCAATGTCTGGAAAGTCTATATTTATATTGGTGCTCGCATTCTCAATTTTAAATTAATGTCATAAAACAATGTAACTGATAATCAATAAATTGTCAAATAATTTATTCATCCAGATTAATCAAAATCAATCACAGATCCTTAAAAAAGACGATATAATTATTTTATGTCACATTAGAGCAGCTCAATCACAAGCATTTTTATCATCCATATCCATATATCGACGGCACGGTTGGTGTAGTGGCTGATACAGTCGGCTGCTGCGCTCCGGGTCATGGGTTCGATTCCCGCACGGAACAAATATTATGCATTTAATATTTGTATGATCTGCAGGTATTTGTTCCGGGTCTGGGTGTATTGTATGTGGAATTCATGTCTGTAAACGCACCCACGACACAGGAGAAATCCTAGTGTGGGGCAATGATAAATATATATGTATATTTATAATAATATATATATATATAATCTTCAACTTTATAAAAAACCCTTATCACTAAATTTATGCTCTATGAAAGATTTATAGTGATTTAATATTTTTAAATTATATAATTTTAATAAATCCTTGTCGCTCTTGATTATTGCAGTTGATTAATGGCCGAAATTAATAATAAATCTAAACTTGATTTGTTTTTGTGTTAAGCTGTTACTGTTAACATAGAAACAGACTAATCGTCAATCCCAAATCCAAAGATTTTGGATTAGATTGATTATTAATTTCAGCCGCTAAAGTGCCGACAGTATAAAGACGCCTGACATTAACATCATGCCTAGAGGCAGCCAGGCATACCGCTTCAGGGTCTTTGGGTACTCTCCTGACTATGAAAGACTATCATATGCTGTGCCCGCAAAGTACTATATGGAATGTACATTTGTTATCGTTGAAACCAAAATCACCTAGGTCGCCACGTGCATACATTCCTTACGAACATCAGCAGATTGCACAGATATTCCGGCTTACTCTGCGAAGAAATATGAGCCCCAAGTTACCGCATACTTAAAGGTCATATTACTTGGATATGTCACGGACGGTTGAGTATTACGACTGCTCTTTACATCGGCCTTGTGGAATCACGGGACTACGAGTATAGAGGTAGTTGAGAGGTGATCTTTGATGTATTCTTATTAGATTTTTTAGTACATCCTAAAGACAAGATGAGAAAGTAATTTGCCTGCTCATAAGCGTCACGCCCTTAACAATTGTAATGCTACCCAGGATATGTCCTGCGTGGCACCAAACTGTGACCTCGAGATATTACTTATTTAGTCTCTTCATCATTTCGGCCGAATGAAGTCTACTGCTGGATGCAGGCCTCCCCCAATGATCATCACAACGACCGATATGGGTGTGTTGTGGGCACATTGGGGGGTTTTGCCGTAATCGCCACGCTTGGCAGGCGGGTTGGCGATCGCAGTTGAGTTGTTAGTATACTTGAAGGACGCTGCTGCCCATCCTCCGGCTAATCCCTTAGTCGACTTCTACGACACCCATGGGAGGAGATGGGGTGGTGGTATTCTGAGCCGGCACCATACGGCAAAGCCGGCACCACACGGCATTTAATCTGTTATGTCCAGTAATTTCACTAACTAATGAAAGTCTAAATTAACATATTAAAATCACATCACAATTATTGATATTTGAAATGTTATTTTGCTGTGTGTTGTGTAATGAGGCAAGCTAAGGAAATTTGACAGATTGGCCTTTTTCTGGTGTCAGTAGAGTCCAAACTCTTCGAGGTGTGCAACAGGTAGAAGTGAAATAAATATTTTTTTTATTTTTTATACAGTCTGTGGTTGTGATAGATTGTTGTTTAATAGCAGCAACTGCCAGATTAACATCTATCGTAAACGGTCTGCAAGAAAATATTTACCTTCTTACACACACCACATTAGCCCTTAAACGTCCTCTGACTATGGGCTGCCCAATGATCACTACAATGAACGGTGATACCCATATTCCCATAATCACCAAGCTTGGCAGGCTGATTGGTGATCGTAGCATGTTGTTATTTACACACGAAAGATGCTGCTGCGCATTCTCTTAATGAAAGAAAGAAGAAAGAAAAAGTTTCACTTTAATAATAACCTTAGTCACCTCTTACGAGATCTAAAATATCTTCCAAATGGTAAAGAAATCATCAGATTCAGCTGCACCGCAGCAGTTTCCGAGTTATCTCCCACATATAAACAACCTAACGTTATCTTTTTGTACCATAATTGACATTATTAACAATGGCGAAACTTGTCTTCTTCAGTATTATATTTTTTGCTGTCATACATTTGTCTAGCAAACATTGTCTGAGCCAGTCGAGTGAAACGGATTAGGTACTAAGGTGGTCACTGAACTCTAGAATTTGTGTTTATATACTACTACCTAATAGGTACCTAAATAAGTAACAAATATTGTAATTTGTAAAAAAATGCGTTAATATGGTTATACACAGTATAAGTAAATAAAATAATATTCATCAGGTATGTTTTGGTGATTTGCATTTTGCTAGTCGCCTAGCTCTCCACTCTAAGTGCCACGTGTTTGTTCCTCGCACGGAACAAATATCTGCCAAAAGATAGGTGTTTCGTTTTTTTGTTGGTTTCCAGTGTATATTCTACATGAACTTCCCAGGGCGAAGGGGTATGCCAGACTCCTACCGGCTAAAATGACTGGAGTGGTCATCTTCGGCACCGAAGAGGGGCTCCAGGTCCTCGTAAGATCACACTAGAGCCGCCCATTGGTGCCACGCCTTAGGCACATCTCGGAGGGGATGACTGTAAAGCGGCAGTTGACATATAGAGTATAAATATTGGATTTCATAGGATTTAAAAATTTTCGCGGAACGCTAATGGTTTCTAAAATAAAACTAGCCTGAGTTACGCCTTATATAACATTAGCTATCTGGTAGTGAAAGTCCCGTCAAAATCGGTCCAGCCATTTCGGAGATTAGCTGCAACAAACAGACAGACAGACGGACAAAAAAAACTTTTTTGCTATAAATAGCTCATATACTTTCTTAGACGTTTAGTAAAAAGCTATTATTTTAACATTACACACAGACACTTCAATTTAATTTATTTGTATAAGTATATAAATATCATGGGATTTTATTTTTTTGAGTGGAACGAGACGAGCAAATCATTTGTCGCTGGTAAGCGTTACACCTACCCTTAATACCTAGTTGAAATGCTACCCAGGACTAGGCCCACGTGGCACCAAACTGCGCTCCTCACCTCGAGACATTAGATAATTTAGTCTCTTATGCTCAGTAATTTCACTAACTAGACATATCTTTAAAAATTATCTTTGATATTACATAATTGGGAATTGTATAGAATATCAATGTTAGGTGGTGCCCTGAAATCCCGTTCTTAGCTCATAACTGTATTGTGTCCGTGTGGTGTCCGGATTAAGAATATAGCACCACTCCATCTCCTCCCGTGGATGACGTAAAAGGCGCCTAAGGGAATCTAAACCTGAGGGATGGGCAGCAGCGTCCCTTCTGTGAAACGGTAGCCATACTGCGCTCACCAACCCGCCTGCCAAGCGTGGTGTGTATTGGCTAATACCCCCCAAAATGATGTCACAGTTGTGGAAATCTATGGGGGAGGCCTTTGTTCAGCAGTGGACGTATAAATGGCCGATATGATGATGATATGATAGACTGTATTGCCTATTCCGATCACTGTTCATATTGCAAATTTTATTTTTCACGCTTTATTTGAAATTATTTTATACTACTGGGAACCTGACTATAAATCTTAAGTGAGATTCTGTAACATAAATAACTCACAGCCACTTGGTGTAATTTCGTTTCCTCCTACATTTACATCTTAGGATTTGTCTCTTGGATGTTTCGCTTGACGCTCGCGTGTAATCCAACTCCTGTCCCCTGTTCCCCAGCAACGTAGAATAATCCAATTATACACTCTCATTTTACATTAGTTGCCGCTTTAATGTTGGATATGCGGAAACTACTGCTACTAAACCAGTAATGAATCGCGTAGTGGCAATAATTTCGTGGCTTCGTGTGTATCGGGTGTTACGTTGTGTGAAATATAGGGCATTACTCAATGAAACTATACATAATACATATATTATATGGACGATGTTGGTTTCTGTTGTGTCTCGTGATTCGTCATGCAACAGGCCTTTTGTTCTTTGAGTACCAACATTAATTGGAGGTACTTGAGAGAATGTGGGATGGAGCGCAGTATTATGGGTGATATATTAACAGATCATTTTCGAAACAGTATACTACGGTCTAAAACTTTGTCCAAATCAGTGACATATTAAAAATAGGGATGTTATAGAACTCCAACACCGAACCCGATAACAAAGTCAACGCTTTTTTATGTAAAATAAACCAATTACTGGCACTTTTGCAACGTGAGAATTTGCATGGTATCAATTGGGATATATCGGAACCTCTGGTTCAAATCTTACCCCGAATCCGACTCCGCTTCCGGTATATTTCTTTTTCATCATCATCATATCAGTCGCAGGAAGTCCACTGCTGAGCACGGCCTCCCCATAGATTTCCACAATTATTGTGTCATCATTTTGGGGGTAATTTTCCATGAATAAAGACGGTTAACACGATTGCCGCTGTGAACCAAAAAATCCAAGAACGGCCCATCAGATCATGCCTAGGATACCATTACAATCAAATCCTATCCTAAGTTTAAAAGTGGGACAGTTTTTGAGAAAGTTTTTTTTAACGTGGGGAATCCTCTTGGCCTTCCTCCGCCTTGGGAAGGGCGGAGGGGCATGTTCCTCCTTCTTACCCGGGGGCGGAACACGCGCGCCGCCTTCTCGGCCCTGTTTCTGTTCGGACGACGGACCGCCCCTGGTTCGTCGCCCGCAGGCCGCTCCTCATGGTGGCCGGAGATCGTCCAGCGCCCTACCCCGGCGCCCACGCCGGTGTGTCTTCTGCGGATGGGATCGGAGATCTCCCTCCGTCCCCGCTCTGCCGCCTCCTTTGCTTAGCGAAACGAATAATAATTATTAAGATGGCGGGAGGAGCCAGCCGAACAGTAAGGGGTGACAGTAACAGTCACAGGAACTTGAGAAAACAGCTGTACATACTCAACAATCTTAAGCGAATACATCATGCACATATAAGTAGTGAAATTCAATATGGCTTCTTAATTTCGTTCGGAGCTACATCTTTTTTTAAGTACCAATTATAGTATTTGACGGTACGGTTGGTGCAGTGGCTGATACAGTCGGCTGCTGCGCTCCGGGTCGTTGGTTCGATTCCCGCACGGACAAATATTTGTATAATCTGCAGGTAGTTGTTCCGGGTCTGGGTGTATTGTATGTGGAATTCATGTCTGTAAACGCACCCACGACACAGGAGAAATACTAGTCTGGGGCAATAATAAAAATAATAAAAAAAAAACTATTAATAATCTTTGTTGACACATTGCTTTTGTACATTTTAAAGAACTTCCTGGCTCCTGCGCTGATATAATTACTGTATTACAGGGTTAAGTGTTACCCCTTAAAAGTAAGTTACGGGATTATGTCAATAGGTAGGTAATTGAAAACTAAATCATACAAAGGTAAAAATAAAAACAATTAATTAATCATATGTGTTAGCTATTGCTTATTATGTTCAATATTTCAACACTATCATGACTGCTCCTTCTAAAATTAACTTGTGATATCGCTACATGTTTACATATTTATGTTATGGCCCATGATCGTACGTATTCAAACGAAAGCTTCGCTTGAAAATGAGACATTGTTACACAAAACATAATAAATCGTGAGTTTCCACTCAATAAGTTAAACAATCTGATAACAGGCAATACTTTATCAACCAGCTCCAAAAAAGCGAAGCAATTTGCATTCGAATAAATTAAAATCATATTGCAAAATGGCGCCATAACTTGGGGTGACATAATTTTATTCACGTCACGGCGAACGCCAAAAATGGCGCGGGATTACACAGTTCGGACGTAGAATCGATTTGAAAAAATCCCATCTAACCAAGAAGTGGGCCCTTGCTCTCAACTTGCTGTCAATCGATAGCTCCTCAATTTATACGGTTATTACTCTCGGGATCAGTTTCATGAAAGTGGTGGAAATGTATTGGATTCCATATGTGCGGTTGTGTCATTTGGTTTACTAATTCTGTCATTCACTTGTGGATAGGAAAAACAATCTCAATTTATTCTTAAAATTTCGAAAACCCTGCTTCAATTGTTAAATATATAAGTTTTGGCATTTGGTTCGAAAAAAGAAGGAGCTATTGCAGTCGCCAAAGGACGTGTTTATTTAAAATTCAAAGACGTTGTTACTGCGATCGCTAATGCGCTTGAGCAGAGTACTGACTGCGAGATATAGGTGCTACCTTGATGTTTTGAAATGTTTTGATAAAACAGTAAACCGTCACGAAAATCAGACAATATGAAAATGGCCTGCAAAAATAATTAAAAGTGCATATTTATTCATTGATAGTATCTTTTTTTTATTTTCCTCGTTTTTGTGACAATAATCAATTTCATATTTTTTATTTATTTTATATTTTCAGTTATGATTAAAAAAAAAAAAAAATTTAATTTAGTTTTTTAAACAAGCTTTTAATATTTGTATTTAAGATCTTTCTTAAACTTTATCGTTTTTCTTATTTACGTAAATGATTTCCATGCGGAATAAAAATATTATTAGTTACCCCGAAGACGTATAACTTAAAATAACGCACACCTTTCTATTCAGCTCTCTAGCAATGTGGGTAACACATTACTAGTATTCTTGCCAAAACTTTCTCATAAAATAAATATGTATATGTCGGCGCCATAGCTGGTTTCGCGGCAGCCTCGTCCACAATGTGATTTTATGGCACACGATTCATTTCTGACATTAATCCGCAGTTTTCCGAGAGCACGTGTAATAATCATTGCAAACTGACCAATCACCGTGAACCGAGAGTTTCATGGGCAACCTAGTGTCCACTCCGAAGGTTCGGACTATACACTAATAATTGACAACCGCCAGATTTGTTGTGTCCGAAGAACTGTTCGAGACCACATTACAGACTGTCTTGCTTATCTTTAAATTATTCTGCACAGCAGTTGTACCATAATTGTCGAATTGGTGTATAAAAAGTGTGGAAATTAAATTTGCAACGTTATGAACGGAACAGAAATTGAATTTAAATTGAACTCGTCCTCTGTTTGCTGCAATAGAATTCCGCAACCGTTCTCTTTTTCATGCAAATGTTTCATATTTCGATAAATCTCCAACAAACCAATTAAAATAACCAAGTAAAAAAGCAAGTCTTTTTAGAAACGATGACATCTGATCATCATCTGACATTAATGTAATGTCACCATGCAAGTACATTACGAAACAACAACATAAACAATTAACCCTTCCAACGCAATCGTTGCATGTCTCCACACTTATCTCATTATTGACATTAAAATTGTTGCGTCAACCAAAGAGGTCTGTCGATATGGGAATTCAGGTATATCGTCAATGGAACCGGTTTTATCAAGTACCAAAAAGGGACAGGGAACACTTTCCCATGATTAGGCTTTTGCAAAAAAATTATGGCCATATGAGATTCTTGATATGGTTGGCTATGCTACCTTTCTACCTCTACATTATTATTGGAGGAATCAGGTTGGCGTGGGATCGAGTTTCTATGCATTGGTTGTATGAATGAAGAAAATGCAAATGGGGGTAGGAAATATCTCTCGTAAATATTTCGGTTTGTATTTGCATACATTGTGTAAAGAATTTTTATTAACGTCCAAGTTGTGATACGTGGTTTCCCGGTAAGGATAAATCAAGCCCCGGGGTATTTATAGTGTACCTTTTTTATTTTTTGTCGTGGGGAAATCTAGATGGACTTCCTCCGTCTTGGGAAGAGCGGACGAAGGACTCTTACCGGCTAAAACCCCACAGTGTCCTTCCAACCTGGCTTCCGAACTGGCTGGCCGCACGTTCTTTTTATTGATGTCCAGTGGAAATTCTACATGGAACTTCCTACACCCCGGGGAAGGACGAAGGGGAATGCTGACTCCTACCGGCTAAAACCACTGGAGCGGTCATCTTCGGCACCGAAGGGGGGCTTCAGGTCCTCGTAAGATCACACTAGAGCTGGCTGGCCGCACCTATCGTCAGGCAGGCGCGCGCAGGACACACGCGCCACCGTCTCGGGCCTGTTTCTGTTCGGGCGGATTGCCTTTAGTTCGTCGCCCGCAGACCACTGCTCATACTGGCCGGAGATCGTTCACGCTCCGTTATCCGGTGCATTATCTCCCCTTTAAGACCCAGAAATTTCCTTGGATTAGGATTAGAGACCAGACTTATTATATATTAAAAAACAGTATGAAGTCCTATGATGACTAATTTTCAATTTCAGGTGACGAAATATATATTGGCTTATGTTTTTTTTCATACCAATGGAGAGCCTCATGCCTGCCCATAACAATTGTACTGCTACCCACTACTAACAGTACTGCGTGGCACCACACTGTGCTCTTCTGACCAGAATATAGTAATGTCTTAAGTTTAAACACCACTGCTTAGCAGCGAATAACTGGCTCTGTAAGAGTCGCCCACTGGTGCCACACCTATAGGCACATCTTAGAGAAGCTGACTGTAAAGTGGTCAGTCAGAGGCAATTGTAAAGGATCTCCCCGAAGCCATACTGTGCACTGGGCTGCACTGCGCACACGACAGCGCGTGACTACATGCGCGTCACCATCTTCTCAGGGGTCGCGTGGTGTGCGCACACAGATACCCAAAAGCCTCCCCACTATTGAGCGACGGCAGTGGTTCAGGCGTATAGGAACTAGTCGCCAGGGCGATTGTACCCTTGGGACTTCTCCTCCTTAATTTGATTGGGATCGGTCCAGCTCTGCGGTCTCCTTCTGGAGCATGAACATCTTATAGAAGGAGAACACTGCATTTGAGTTTTCGTGCTCTGCAAACATAGCCGAGATCTTGCCCAATCCGATCGACCAGGATCTGGCGCTCGGCTTCCCACGCAGGGGACTGCTCAAGCGTGTGCTGTGCGGTATGCTGGTCGCTATCACAAGGTGGTACCATACCATGTCTCGTTTACCTACTCATTAGATTATTTCAATGTCAATTATAAAATTATTGTTAAATTTATTCGATTTTATTCTTTATTTTTGCGCTTTGTGTAGTTGTATTTGTTGATTTATTAGTAGGTATATTATGCAATATTTATTTTATATACTGTTTTTACACCCGTGAATCACCGAATCACCGAAGGGTCCAGTTGAAAACCAGCGCCAGGCACTTGTCTGGCATATGCTGAACTGGTTACCTGTTTGGCGTAACTGTGGGGCTCACAACAAATTCTAACCTAATATTGTTTTTTTTTGTTTATAACCCTATCCAAATTTTTTATCGTGTTTTTTTCAGTTTTATATTAAGTTTTATTACCGTTTGTGATGTCTCACTTTGCTATCAAATGAAGAATATTTCTTTCTTTTCTTTATGTCGTCGCGTCCTATCCTTTACAGGTACCCAACGAAACACGGGGTGGTATCTATCTAACCAGCTTCTGACAATAAAAGACCTACTACGATGATGCCTATACATACTTAACGCGCTTTACTCAGGGATATTTTATAGATTGTGTACATGTATACTTATATATGTAAACATACACTACCTTAAAAGTAGTAGCATTTCATTACGTTAAGTAACTTTGCCTATTTGCAATCAGTACTTCAGCTACAAGATCATCAAACCCACTTTCCATATTAAAACGTTTTATTCGGTATAAAGAAAGTATTGCTATAAACAAGATCGCTGGTTAAATAATGACAGGAAATTCAGTAGATTCGGCCTGTGTCCAGCAGTGGACTTCATTCGGCCGAAATTATTCAGTAGATGATTGTTTTTAAAAAAACAAAAATTCTTAGCCGGCTCCACACGGCCATTCTTGGTACTTAGGCTACCAGTATTCATCACTCACCGTCTAAAATGCAGTAATGTTGCTACTGCACTGTATTCTGACTCGGCGAAATACTTCCCCGGACGAGTTTTTTTTCTTAAGTTGAAGTGTCTGTTTGTAATATCAAAATAACAGCTTTTTACTAAATGCATATGAAAGTATCTACGATGCATATAATAAAAAAACAATTTTTAGTTTTTTGTCTGTCTGTCTGTCTGTTTGTTCCGGGTAATCTCCGAAACGGCTGGACCGATTTTGACGGGACTTTCACTGGCAGATAGCTGATGTTATGAGGAATAACTTAGGCTACTTTTATTTTAGAAAAATGATTAGGGTTCCGCGCAAAAAATAAAAACTCTTGAAATCCAATATATATATTCTATGTAAAGTGTCTATGTCAAAGTACTCTAAATTTCTTTTAAATTAAACGCGGGTGAAACCGCGGCTCCCAGCAAGTCTATTCTAAAGACTGTAGAACTATCAGAGACGTATGTAAAATATTTAAATTTGTATATTTTGAATAAGTAAGTAATCAAAGATTAAATGTTACTCTCTATCAGTAATTTTTTCTGAAAGCCCGGCCCAAATTGGTTCAACTGTTTTTACGTGATACTCGCACAGAATTTAAGTATAGGTACGTCTATAAACTATAAATTGTATTCAATGAAGTATGTGACTGCGAATTTTAATCTAAACTACCTGCATGATTAAAAGTACGCAATAGCTTTAATATTAAAAACATTTGTCTGCGGAACCTTCCAAGTCATTTGGTATAAGGTCAAGAACAGGAGGTTTTCTATGGAAATATTCGACTAAAAATAAGATTATTTATATGGTATTTTAAATAACGGTAGATGTGCCCTAGAATGATTATATTCGACTTCATTTCCCCAGTCCCAATACAGGTGGAAAATTTGGCTTTTTTATTGTTTATGGGCTTGCAACTGACTGCTATCTCCCAAGATGGAGTGCGAGGATGAGGTCGAGGTTGCAGCCCGCTTACCCAGAACACGCCTATTTACTTTTCGGTTTAAGATCCCCATGTTATTTTACGGAAGTACAGACGCGGCTGTAATGAAACTCCCTTCTCTCCAAATAGAACATTCAGTATAGGAATTGTTTCTAAATGATGCTCAAACAATGCGTCATTGCAGGGTGTTGCTTACATTTTCCCCACAGAAAGTAAACAAAGGTAACCGGCGCCCATACGAAGTTTAAGTATACACAATAATACGCTAACTAACACAGGAGTAGACAATAGCTAATAAGAGGTATTTACTGTAACAAACTATACATATAACTAAACATCTATGAACATGAATATCTCTGGAAACCTTTCCAAATCGAATTAAATAATTGTATTAATTAGGTACGAGTTTAATTGATCTCAAAATTGTTAATTATTGAATAAAAGTATTTATTGAAGAAATTAGGTAGGAATAGAAAACAAGAACTCATTCAATATGAACTGAGTGAACTCCGCGTGGTGTCTGGATTACGAATATAGCACCGCTCCATCTCTTCCCGTGGATGTCGTAAAAAGCGACTAAGGAACAAGGGAAAACCAGAGTGACAGGCACCAGCATCCCTTCTGTGTAACGGCAGCCATTTTGCGCTCACCAACGCGCCTGCTCCGCGATGTGAGTACTGGCAAGTTCACCCAAAAATATTGACACGTTGTGGAAATCTATGGGGGAGGCCTTTGTGCAGCAGTGGACGTCCTTTTTCCTTTTTTTTCTTTTATATCGTTGCCCCACATTAGGATTTCTCCTGTGTCGTAGGTGCGTTTACAGACATGAATTCCACATAAAATACACCCAGACCCGGAACAACTACCTGCAGGATCATACAAATATTTGTTCCGTGCGGGAATCGAACCCACGACCCAGAGCGCAGCAGCCGACTGCATCAGCCACTGCACCAATCGTGCCGTCGTACTGACTGATACTTTGGCTGATATGATAATGCTGATTGGACTGAGGTGGTAATTACAGGCAATTATGAATTGTTATGGGTTCAAGTAAATGGTTAGGAATTGTTGGTCTTACGGAGAACAACAGCAAGAAATTATATAGATATCACAATTTTGATTGGTACATTAACAATAGTGGAAGTAATACAATAATAATTTCGGCCGAATGAAGTCCACGGCTGGACATAGGCCTCCCCCAAAGATGTCCACAACGACCGATATGGGTGTGTTGTGGGCTCATTGGGGGGTTTTTGCCATAATCGCCACGCTTGGCAGACGGGTTGGCGATCGCAGTTGAGTTGTTAATGTACTTGAAGGACGCTGCTGCCCATCCTCCGGCTAATCCCTTAGTCGACTTTTACGACACCCATGGGAGGAGATGGGGTGGTGGCATTCTGAGCCGGCAAGTAATACAAATTACAAGTTATTTTATTAAAAATAAAATACTGACACTACCCTAAATAAAAAATATACAGAGCCCTCTCTTTATATTTTACAATGCTCAATGTTCGTGAGAAATAATAGGGATTTTTTTAAGTCAAATGACTAAATATGTATAAATTATAACCGTAGGAATAAAAATAAACTGTTGACACCGACCATTAATGTAGAAATAATGAAAAGTAGCCCGGATTATAGAATCATTACTATTTATAACACGCTTCCTGAATGCTTAAAAAATGAAGGAAAGGATCAAATATTCAATAGAAAATTAAAAACACTGTTAATAAATGTTACTATACAGTAGAACAATTTAAATTGGATAAATAAATTCACAACACAGTCCTAAACACAATTTTAAACATTTATTAAAAGAAAGGTAATTGAATTTCTGACATTCCATTTACAATTTTATTGATAACAAGTGATATTATTAATACAAAACAGCTGACATAGTAATTCTAATACGTGACTTATTTAATGTCATTTCAACACACTGACTGTAAATCTATTACATTAAGTCTATAATTAAATCCTCTTTCCTTAATGTGAAATCTTATATTATTGTTTAATGACTCAATGGCTATTCAAACGTTATGTTGCAGTGCCCTTACAGGGTTTATGTACTCCAATTTTATTGGATAGTTATAATAACTGAAATGAATTGTGATGAGCATGATGGCAAATAAACAATAAATAAAAAATAAATAAATATGAAATATATACACATAAGTACTTTGTTATAGCATACACATAAGAAGATGGGCAGCAGAGTCCTTCGAGTACATTAACAACTGAACTGCGATCGCCAACCCGTCTGCCAAGCGTGGCGATTATGGCAAGAGCCCCCAATGAGCACATAACACACCCATGTCGGTCGTTGTGGTTATCTTTGGGGGAGGCCTGTGTCCAGCAGTGAACTTCATTCGGCCGAAATAATAAGAGAATCAGATATATACTTTATTGTACACTAGAATAATATATATCGAAGACGGCGATTCCTACCAGACAACCTTAGGACAAGAACAGAACGAAGGAAGACTTTGGTAGTTTGTGGTGTATCATGTATAATAATGAATACTTTTTTATTTTTGTATTTTTATTTTTTTTAGTCTTTGGTATTCCTGATTATTACTCATTAAAATAAAACACTTTTAAACTGATTACATCGCGTGTATTATAGATTTTTGTTTTTCCAGACGTTTCGGACACTTTGCAGTGTTAGTGGTCGCAGGATGACTAAGGTGTTAAACGTCGTCACAGATATTTAAAGTTATTTTATCTACGTTTATAATAATCTATTCAATAAATTATAATTTGGTTATGAATCCAAATATTCACTATTTCTCGAATAGTGCTGAAAATTAATCTAATTCATGTGAAGCCGTACTCCATAATTACTCTTATTAGAGTAGTAGATTGTACATACAATCACTATTTTAGTACAGTTTTTTTTTTTATATTTGATATTTAGATAGATATTTATTTCTCACCACAATAACGAAAAAGTTAGAGTATTATAGAAATTTTCTGTGAGAGACTGGTGCCTAAACTAGGTTGAATCCTGTATTTTAGGTCACCAGGCCTTCCACCCCAGAAGTCCAATTTCATAGTCCTTTCATATACTGTGCCAAGTAAAAAATTTCCATTTTCTTGTTCTTCGTGTGTCTGATTCTATCAAGTTGTTTTCTCTTGTTAGGATTCTCTTGATGAATACTCTCCAATACGTTGTAATAATAATATTAAAATAATAAATATAATATAAAAACACGTGTATTTCAAGTGTATGCCTTCAGGCGACGGCTGTGTACATGTTAATGAGTGTGCAGACAGACTTGTACAGGGCTGGCAGAAAACAAAAATAATACTGAGGGGACAAAAAAACGAGCATAATGTTGTCATAGCTTGGAGGTTTTTTTTTGTTGGGCTTCTCGCATACATTTCTGGGAAATGTGGTTGCTTAACCGGTCATTTCTGGCGAAACCAAAAGAGGCCTCCAGCCAGGCTTAAATTTAGTATTAAAAACTAAGCAACTTTCGCTAACGGCGTCCCCTACGGGACACGGACCTCGGCTTAGGGCGTTGCTGGGGATAACAAGCTATTGTTTTGGGGACAGCTGGATCGGTATTATTTATTATGTATTACATTTAAAACTACAAGCTCGGCACAGGTCGCCGCGAGCAAGAGACGGGAGGGAGAAGTGCTAACTTGAACGGGTAGGTGACGCGGCGATAGGCCTCCACGACGTCGGTGAGGCGGGCATCCTCGGCGGCGAGGGCGCTAAACGGGCGGGTGTTTAGTGAATGATAGCTTGAAGGATAATGGACTCTTTCTTTTTAAGCTCTACGTTACGGGTTCAAAACTAGTGTTACTTATTAATACTATATACTTATGTTAAATTGATCTACTTTTCTAGTTAATCTAAACCTGACTTTCGGTGAACCAAAACGTGGTGAGAAAATAAATCGTCTCAATCAACCATATTATTGTGGATAATATATAAAATATTCATAACAAAGCACTGCTGCATTCTGCCTTTATGGCGTACAATATGATTGCTAACAATCCATAATAAAATAATTGTAATTAATTAGTTATGAGTGAGATATAATTATTGTCAATTAATCCACTTACAATTTGTCTTTTAGGAAGACGTCTATAGAATAAAAACATTTGGTGATTAACAATTCTCAGAGACATTTTTTATAAACATTAATAAGATTAGTGGTATGTACGCATTGACAACGGAATTTT
Organism: Diloba caeruleocephala; assembly: GCA_947459985.1. Classification (NCBI taxonomy): domain Eukaryota; kingdom Metazoa; phylum Arthropoda; class Insecta; order Lepidoptera; family Noctuidae; genus Diloba; species Diloba caeruleocephala. The sequence continues at coordinate 7,160,502 of OX381614.1, forward strand.
ATTATATACATGCGAAGCTTAACAGAATATTCTCTTATTGAGTAACGTGGTTTTACTAGGGACTAGACAAAGATTATACAAACTGACAGCACTTTCTTTAAAACTAAATCCTATACAATACAAATATATAAAATTTAAGTGTCTGTTTGTAATGTCAAAATAACAGCTTCAAAATAATAATCATAAATAATTCATTGCTTGAAACACGGTTAAATAAAGGTTGTTAAATAAAAATAGGCTCTACATGTTTCGCCGATTTCTCCGCATGCAAAATTTGGTACATTAATTAAGTAATTGTTAATAAATTATAATCACATATATATACGGTATTTTTTTAAACATTTTGCTTGTCTGTCTGTCTGTTTGTTCCAGCTAATCTCCTAAACGGATGGTCTGATTTTGACGGTACTTTTACTGGCAGATAGCTGATGTCATAAGGAGTCACTTAGGCTAACTTAGAAAAAGAAAAGAATGAGGTTACCGTGCAAAAAAATAACCCATGAAATCCAATATATATACTCTATGTCAACTGTCTATGCTGAGTACTCTAAATTATTAAAAAATAAACCGATTTAAAAAAAAAATGACAGGTTAAACAGCGGAGCGCAGCTAGTTCAAACAGAACACTCATACATATAAAGACTTGGTAATGTCAGCAGTTTGTATTTTATAAAGAATGGTTTACAAGATATAGAATATTAATCTAATGATAGTCCGCCTTATGTATACTCAATGTACACAAAAGTTTAAATAAATTTGAAATCGCTAAAACGCAATGAGCAACCGTCGTCATCAACGCTCGTTTGTTCTCTGAATAAGAGAAGAGAGATGAGAAGAGAGAAAAGGTCTTCACGCTGCTGTATGCAGTTATAGGCTCATATTATGTTTACGTACATAAATTATTAACATAATTTATAATAATATAAAATATAACGGCACGGCACGGTTGGTGCAGTGGCTGATACAGTCGGCTGCTGCGCACCGGGTCGTGGGTTCGATTCCCGCACGGAACAAATATTTGTACGATCTGCAGGTAGTTGTTCCGGGTCTGGGTGTATTATGTGTGCAATTTGTGTTTGTAAGCGCACCCACGACACAGGAGAAATCCAAGTCTGGGGCAATGTTTACAAAAAAAAAACTATCTAATAATTTGGCTCGACAACGCGCAAGCGATACCTCTGGTGTTGCAAGCGTTCATAGGTTACGATAACCGCTTACCATCAGGTGGGCCGTATGCTTGTTTGCCATCTTAGTGGTATAAAAAATAACAATATACAGGTACATTCCCGTTGATCAGACTAGTCTAATCAGAAACACCGCTCAATAAACCAGTACGCGGGCTGTTGAGCGGCGGGGACCTTTGGCAGTAGCGGGCTACGACCTCTACCCCAAAGTGTATCTCGCCGACTACAAGCTTCTTGGGCGGGGTGGCGTGTAAATGCTCACCTCACCACGTGCTAATCCTGGGGTACTTCAACGCTAATTCTAGAGCTTGGGGCAACCGCCGGAATGGGATGAGAGGGAGGAGTTTGCAAGATTGTGGACTTAGCCTCTGATTAGTAAATCGGGGGTCCATTTTTGCCTACACTTATCCACGACTGCTTTGCCTTTTTTGTTAAGACTATGTCCCACTCTCGTATTTCTCCATTATCGTGGGTACAGTTTGCAGTAAGTCTCACTTGCGAAAACATCCAGACCCGAAACAACTGTCTGATTACACAAATATTTGTTCTGTCCGGGGATTGAACCCGTGACATGCAATTGCTTAGCCACTGCGCCAACTATGCCGACTGTATCTTCCATAACTGTTGGATCAGCATTTTCAATATCTTAATCCATCTACTTGAGTATAGCGCAATCTTATACGCACATAATTATGGAGTGCAGTACACTCTTCATAATTTATGTTAATAGTAATTAAACAGTCTATCTACATAATGACTAATTCCATAATATTATTACAGTCACTCAACGTTGGCAGGGCGGGGGTTGCGGGGCGAGAGAGGCGAGGGTTATCATGTACTTTCAAATATAGGGACGAGAAAATGAAAACAAAAATCGATGTATCGATAATTAAATATCGATATTTCGATATAGTAATATGTTTGCCCATAGCGTTATGGCAATAATATCTAAATGTATTCCCAAAATATAATAAATACGATGCATCAAAATGAATACTTAGCAGCGTAAAAAGATATCGTATTTGATACCTATTTCGATATTCGAACAAAATATCAATTATCGATCTACGGAGATTAAAAATAACGACGGTAAATATCGATTAATCAGTCAGAATATATCGAAATTGCGATGTATATTAAGCAAGCCTACTTGCAATGACAGTTCTGATTTCGAACGCAGGTGAGGCCGTTGGTCATTGCAATAAACAATTTAATTACAAGAGCACTAAACCACTCCTTGAAGTTGATAATTAATCTTATTAGTCCATAAACGTCCACTGCTGAACATGGGACTCCCAATGATTGCTACCATGAGCGGTCATAGGGGATGTTGCCATAAACAACGCTTGGCAGGCGGAGTGGTTATCGCAGTATGTTGTAATTGAGACTCGTACCTTCTTCTTCTTCTCTTAGATTATGGCTTCTGTAGAGTATCTTCCACAATTTCACAAATGTCATGTATAAGGCAACATTGTACGGTGTTCAGATTAATTGATCTTTACATACTCATAAAATATTTCTCAAAAATGAAAAATATCTTCAAAAATATGTTGGCAACGTCGTAAGGTTCAACTGTTTTTCGATTCGTACCTAAGACGTCTTATTAAGACTGAGATTATATTATTCCTACAATCGCGAATTACATCGACAAATGTAAAAACCTACATCATAAACGACCACGCCGTGTGGTGCCGGCTAAGAATACCACAGCCCCATCTCATACCGTCAGTGTCGTAAGAGACGACTATGGGATAAGCCGGAGGATGGGCAGTAACGTCCTTCGAATACAGATACAACTCAAAGTCAAAGTCAAAGTCAAATTGTTTTTATTCATGTAAACCATTTGCTGGCACTTACGAATAGTCAGAATTTAAATAGTTGCACGGTTCCAAGTCGTTGATCCTATGGAGAAGGACCGACAAGAAACTCCATGGATATACTCTTTTGAAATCATATTTGATACTCAACGGCGATCGCCAACCCGCACGCCTAGCGTAGCGAGTATTACAAAACCCCCCAATGAGCACACCACACAAACCCACACACAGGTAGTCGTGGCAATCTTTGCGGAGGGCTTATGTCCAGCAGTGGATATTTTTCGCCTGAAACGAATGAAACGTCCACGGCTGGACAAATACAGCTACAAAGCACGGTCATACATCAGGTTACATGGTGATCACAGTAGTGTTACTGATGCCCTACTTACGGATAGACGTAAGGGGAAGGGTGAAGGGTGCTATCTATTTTGAATAAACGATTATGTTTATTATAGTTCCGTGTGGTTCTCGTCAGTGAATATACCAGCCCTCTTCACCCACAGGAGGAGTAACAGGCCACTAAGGGTTGATATCAAGAGGATGGGTAACAGCACCCTTCCGTGTGGTAATAATAACATACTGCGATCGCCAATCCGCCTGCCAAGCGTGGTGATTATGGCAATATCCCCTATGACCGTTCATTCTAGTGATCATAGGACGTTAACTTTTTCTATGACCTTGAGCCGACTTTTACGTACCCCACTGCGTTGCCTATCCTCTTCAATTATTCCTATGGGACGGGTTAATCCCATATCGTGATAATATCTAGACATAAAAAGCCCTTGCCAAAAAGGTAAAATGTTTACCTAATGGATTTCAGAGTTCCATCAAATAAATAGACGTTTCGCTAAGCCTAAGGAGCTTGGTTATTTATCAAACTGCGACAAACAGACTCGGGTTACAGATTACTTTGTATAAAGGAAGAGTTTTCGAGCAGAAGTTACTCGATAAGTTTCGTTAGCGTATTTTACAGTACTTTATGTCTTTGAGGCGTCTGGAAAATCCGGCTGAGCTGCTTGTTGTTGTGATTCAAGTACTTAGTATCGCAGCGAGATCTTCTCGATTTTTTGGCTGCTTTGAGATAGGGTGGTGTGCCAAATATTTTTGTCCAATTGTACATTTGATCAAAGAAATTGGATAATATCATCAACTTTTTTATGTTTGCTCGAACAAAGATTTAGACATTATATTAGATATTTTCGACCATTCACTATGATATCTAAGCAATAGTTATTAAGTCTGAAAGTAACCAATTGCGATGTCTTTATAATACAAAGCACCGAGATTTTAAAAACAAATAATGTGTTTAGAATTGAATACGGCGCTTCTCAAACAGCACATCTTGGACAGAGGATCAGTGGCATAACGCAGTCGTCACAGAAATTTGATCAATTCTTAGACAAAGACAACGGATGGACGGAACATACCAACTTTAGGATTTTCAAGTATTTATAGATTGCATTTTTTTTTTTTAATTTGGGACAAGCTCGCCACACATTCGCAACCACTGCAACTCCTGTAAGCCAGGATCTACAATGGCGACCGCCGAAAAGAACACCGACCAATGAAGCTCGGTGTGTCCCAGAGAAATGAATAACTGTCTTGGAACCCGCACCGAAATTAATCAGAAAAGAAAAAGGAGGAATAGGAAAGAATATACGTTCCATTGATGATGATGAATATAGATTGCATGCTCGACCAAAATACTACCGTGTAGTATTTCCTCGCGAAAAAAAACTGATATGTACCGGAAGGTTCATGATGAAATTAAATAACACCCTAATTTTAATAGAGAAGATGGTTGATAGGTACCCCCACTTGGAACCCTGTTATTAAAATAAAAGTCTCAAACTTCACACCACACTGAAAAACATTTAGACACTGTGTGTGTTTACTGCGTGCATCGAAAACATTTTTGAATGGAATTGTACAGTAGATAAAATTAATAACTTTTTTAAATCTGTAACGGCGCCTGGTACAGCCATCCTACGATCACGAATGCTGCAAAGTGTTCGAAGCGTCAGAAAATACCATAATCTTATAATATACACTATATAATCCGTTTAAAATTGTTTTATTATAATGTGTAATTATTGCGAAAACATAAGACATTTCTAAACCAGTATTGTTCAAACTCGATTGTATACTTTTGTATAGCACTCTGGGTACTGAGTTGGAACAATGTGTAATCTATACAATAAAGGGCGTCTTAGATTTCCAAATATAGGCTTTTTCTTAACCTCATACGATTATTAGCATGTTATCAAAATCCAGCACGCGTTTAAAAAATGTTTGGCTGTCTGTTTGCCGTGCCTAATCTCCGAAACGGCTGAACCGATTTTGATAAAACTTTCATTGGCAGATAGAGGATTTTTCAGAGACAATCTAGACTAATCTACTATTTGAAACGGAAATGTTTAAGGTACGTGCGGGTGATCTCTTCTTTGTCGGAAACCACACAGAACGGAATGAATTAATATGAAATTTATATAAGTACAAAAAAGTCCCGTACACAAGATTATAACACTAACGTATGGTTGTTATTAGTGGAAAACTAGGCTGATAGTTAAGTTCATGGTACTTTCTGGAGTTGCGGTTACACAGTGAAGTGACAGCCCTCGCACCTAAGTGCGATAATGAAATGAAAAGTTCGTTGCCCCACCAGCCGTATTCGTATCTCTGTTTTTGCCGCAGGTACTCTTTAGTTTTTGTACCGGAATTTATATGAGCGATCATTTCATACAATAATATATTGATTCGACTTCGTATAAAGTTACGTCATAAATCGATTATGTGTTTTATAAGAGTACATTACGTTTTATTATTAATTCATATCTATATATTAATACGTGAAGAAAAAACTTTGTACCCCTTTTTAAGCATTGCGCGCATGGATTGTGGAACTTGACATAGGTAAAGTTCATATGGAGAAGTGCAGAAAGTTAACATTTATCTATAATATGTGTTATTATATAATATATTGATATTAAATCACATCTAATGAATTACGGTTGAATTTCGGCCACTAGTCTATATAAATTCAATTAAATATGTTATTGATTAATGTTTCTTATTTTACGGGTTGGGCTCTTCTCTGCAAGGAGGAACCCGTTCTTTTGTTAGGCTTACGCGGGGACATGGGTCAAACCCACAGAGGCCCTTAGAGAATTTTAATCTAAAATGTAATGGGACACTGACCGAGGCTCTCCATAGCTGCACTATAAAAATATAGTTTCGGATTATCCCCGGAGATGTAATGTGTATATTGTATGAGATTGAAACTACAATTATAAAGTCTATTGCAATCGGTGATAAATGGATCGAAGGGCTAGAAGAAACGGGAGACAACGGTGTTTGCCTCTCCTATTAAAATCTTTTACCTTTAAATGAAGTTCTGTGGCAGACGGTGATTCGCCACTCACATATGGGCCTAAATGCGTGAGCGGCTCGTGTTGTCAAGAGGCACGGCATCGATTACACCACCGTGCATCACGTTCCTCGTTATTACGCCGTTACTTCCGCCTCGAGCTTTGGCGACATCCCTCTGACCGGCCAACTAAGGCAAGGAAAAGTTGAGAGTCACCCATGGGGTTCCTCTCCAGCCAACCAGTAAAGGCAAGTTGGAGACGAGGGTCTGAATTTCCACTCCTGCACGAAGGGTGGACGGAATTGGAAGGGTGAATGGGGGACCATAGAACCACATACCTATACATAAAAATGGCTGTCAAATGCTCGAACATTGACAATCCATTGTAGAAACCAAGCAAGTACGAGCTCTATCTAATTAATGAAATGAAAATGGGCGCTTCAATTAATTCTGTAGTACCCATTACTAAGTGATTGCCTGCTACACAGTACTCCTGGGCCGCGAATGGAAGTGGGAATTAAAGGGCTTGTTCAAGTCTAGAATATTCAAGTGGGTGGAATTGTCAATTGTGTCAGGGGTAGGTGTATGCGAGGACAAGACATTTGAACCATATCTTTATGAGATTTTTCGGGCTGGTAGCGTGAATTAACGCTTTTTGATAATCAGTCAAGTTCTACAGGATTTTTCTGCTGCGATGGGTATGCTCATGCATCGTCCCCCTGGGGAGAGGCAAAGGGAATTCGATTCTTATCGGCTAAATCTAACGGGGTGATCTTCAGCACCAAAAGGGGGCTTTAGGATCGCGAACGCTCCGGAGCCATCTGTTGCTGTGCCCAGGAGGTGATTCTAAAGAGGTTACCTCCTCTAGCGGACGGGAGGCGATTGTAAAGACTCCCGGTTACTTCTCTGGGAAGATTCTTATTTCCTCCCCTTTCTCATTTTCCTTCCGTTTGCTAATTACCTATTTAAACGATAACATTATTTTTACATTAATGCAGTAAATTTTTCTAATAATTATAATTTTTGGAAATAGTTCATTTTTTACTATAATTTTAAATTATTTCACGTTTATACAATTTCATTGTTCGTTTTTGCTTAAACTGATTATTTTTATTTTCGACATTTATATTATACACATAAAATTAATTAAATTTTACGTTATACTTATTTTTATACTACTAATAACCTAAATATATTCTAATCATCACTTATCGCGCAAGGACCTGTCTGTTAGTATTAAGATATCTGTATGTAATTAAATGAACAACATACTGCGATCACCAATCCGTCTGTCAAGCGCGGTGATTTTGGTAATATCGCCTTTGGCAGCTCATTGTAGTGATCATTGGGAGACCCGTGTTCATCAATGGACGGTATTTGTGTGTTATTATAGTATACATAGGTACAACACTATGCACCCGAGTTCGTTGCAGGAGCCGTCTTCTCGAAATGGAGATGCTGCCTCACGATGTTTTCCTTCATCAACCAATTTAGAACGTACATATATCACATTGAAAATGTCACATTGGTATATCCCAGGTTTTAAATCCGCAACCTTGATCCTAAAAAGCGAGTCTGTAAACCTCCGGGCCATTACGACATTCAAAGCGATTATGATTATTAGAAATATATATACCCCCAAATTTATTTATTTTGAGGTTATAGTTCTTTTGGCGCGTAAATTGGGAGATGCGCGCGCATACCGCCACAAAAATGCAACAGTAATTAGTTGGCCGTTAGAGATAATTAAAAGAGCTCTTTGTAGTAAGTTTAAATATATAAAACTAAACATAATTTTAATTTAGTTATGTTCTGTAATCACCTTTATTCATGGTATTTATTGTCTTTCTTCAATAATTTTATCGTTTTTCCTACCTACGTAAATTATTAGCAAGTGGAATAAAATCATTTTAGTTCCCCATTTTAGTATCCTAAAGAAATAGAACCTTAGACCAATAGTCTAAGGCTCTAACGCCCGTACATCCTTTTTGACACGCCGTTCGTACGCACACCGTTTCTTAACCCAGAAGATGCCTATTCACTATCTCTTAGTTCTTATATTTGTACTAGCTGGGACACGCGGTTTCACCTGCGATTAATTTAAAAGAAATTTAGAGTACTTCGACATAGATACTTGACATAGAATATTTATGTTGGATTTCAAGGGTTTTATTGTTTTCGCGCGGAACCCTAATTATTTTTCTAAAATCAAAGTAGCCTAAGTTATTCCTTATAACATCAGCTATCTGCCAGTGAAAAATCCCGTCAAAATCGGTCCAGCCGTTTCGGAGATTACCCGGAACAAACAGACAGACAGAATCAGAAATGAGGAGATCCGTAGAAGAACTAAAGTTGTCGACATAGCTGAAAGGATTAGTAAACTGAAGTGGCAATGGGCAGGGCACATTGCTCGTAGAACTGATGGCCGCTGGGGCACAAAGGTTCTAGAATGGAGACCGCGCACCGGAAAACGCAGCGTGGGACGACCTCCAACGAGGTGGACAGACGACCTGGTGAAGGTCGCTGGGAGTCGTTGGATGAGGGCGGCATGTATATATATATAATACCACGCCTCTGTTCCATATGTCATCACTGCTAACATGCATTGGTTAAGGACTTTCGTCTTGAGCCATTGCGGTATTGTTGACGAAAAGACGTTGCGAAGTTTTCCAAACATTGCCCAGCCGAGTTGGATTCGACGATTGACCTCTTTTTTGAAGTTGGACCTACCTAGCTGAACGGTTTGTCCCAGGTAGACATACTCGTCAACAACTTCGAGAACAGAGCTCCCAACGGAGATTGGGATGGGCACGACAACATGGGCATATGATATGACTTTCGTCTTGCCCATATTAATTTTAAGGCCAAACTGTTGGGAATCCTGTTCGCCAGATATAAATTATTCGAGGTCCTCGTAAAGTTCTATTATTATCTGCAGTAACTATTGAACGTTGAGTGCTTTTTCCTCCAACAAAGAAACAATAAGTAAGTATAGTACCTACATAAGTAAAGCAGCTTTTGTATTTACAAGTGCGTCCAATTAAATGTATTCGTATCGTGATTACGCGTTAGTGAGCTATAAATCGTGCTCTCTATTGTACAAGCCAGTCCGAATAAGAACATTATCACATTCGTCACGGGGCTTCAATGCCAGGGGCCAGTTGGAAGACCTTCATATCTAGGTGTACTTACATAAAGTAAATATAAATTGGTTTATTTGGAGACGGTATTGTGGCCATGACTACCTGATGTTTAAGTTGGCACAAATTAAGGAGGATATAACACTTTCATTATAAATTAATAATACACTTAATATAAAGTAGTTTGTATTTCTAACACTCAATTAATCATAACAATAGAGATGTTAATCTGCGATATACGCTGATTATTTGGCAAAGCGCCAGGGTTTCAACGGATATCTTTAAAAAATATACCTCAGTTTTTTTGGCTTTATCAAAGTTCGATGCTAAAATAACAAAAAGGTAAATGTGCCTCTTTTGGAACTACTAGTTTAACTGGTTAATTTCTAGATTAATAAAATACACATAATAAAAACCTATAAAATATCTCATCCATTTATTACTACTCCATCAACACCGTACAACAAAGTCGGTCTCACACGTCAGTTGTTCGTGCCGAAGTAATCACTAACAATTGTTAACACATAGGTAAGTACGTCTACGTTGTACTGTGAGGTGAACGAACTCCGAATTTCTTTTTTAATTTATAATCGAAGCTGCGGCCTGCGGCGCGAGGCTTGCCAAGTGAAACAATTGTATTTGTATCAAATGCAATAACATTAATCAGAATTACTCCTGTTGATTTATTGTATAGTCGATTGCAAAATTATCGGGGAAACATTATTAATGTACATTATGTAGATCATACTTTTTTGTGCTGTTATTTTATTATTTTTGGTCTGTACATAACAGTTGGCAGCAGTTTTTTTGTGCCTTCCATATCTAACACGAACTGCAAACGAAGCTTGAAACGCCCTCAGCCAGCGCCGTGCCGCCCTGAAGAAGCCGGTTCGGGTAGACTAGATATGAAGTTGAAAACCAGTTATTGTAGGGCAACCGGCAAGACGCCTTGTCCCTGCGGGGATACGCTGCGTTGAATGCCTCAACGATTAGATTATAGCCTTGTAACATTGAGTTAAACAACATAGTAACATATATACATCAATGCCTTGTATACGTTCTATCTTTGAATTATATATATCATATTAGCACGGTTGGCGTAGTGGCTAAGTGATCGGCTTTCTACGCTACGTGTCGCGGGTTTGATCCCCGCACGGTACAAATATTTGTATGATCTACATACAGATAGTTGTTTCGGGTCTGGGTGTTTGTGCATGTGAGATTTATATCTGTAAACTGTACCCACTACACATGAAAAAACTGTGTTGGGCAACGTTTAAAAAAATGGGGTTATCTATTAATTTCACATATTAATCGAATAAAAATCGAAGTCATTCGAATGTCGATTTTACCGGGTACACGATGTCGCCAGACGAGCTTTTTTAGAATTCATGTTGAAAACTTGCTCGCGATTCGATTGTTCATTTTCATTCGATTGTTATTCGGTATCAAATGCACGATTGCACAATTTTCGGTACACATATTTCATTGTTTTTTTCAATAACAGTTGCCCATCTTTAGCCTCAAGTCGCAACGCGTATAACTCGAAATGGTATCTGCCAATTTAAATCGAAACGGGGATCGTAAATGATTAAGGTTCAAACATAAATTCAAATAGTCTTTCTTTTATGGTGATTGTAGTAAAGAATACTAAAATAACCCTTTATTATTCTTCTACCAACATAATACTGTGTGTTGCGGCTACGAATAGCACCAACCCATCTCATCCCGTGGGTGTCGTAAAAGGCGACTATGGGAATAACCGGAGGATGGGCAGCAATGTCCTTCGAGTACATTAACAACTCATATGCGATCGCCAACCCGCCTGCCAAGCGTGGCGAATATGGAAAAACCGATGAGCATACAAGACCACACTTAGACCAGTTGTTGTCACGATCTTTCATATTCATATTCTTTATTGTGGATCATAGGTACGTACATAATACAGATGTTTTTATAATACAGTAATTAGCTGAGTCCCGCCTCTTAGGCATACAATAACAATTAAATATACTGTTATAATAAAACACTTTTAAACGGATTCTATCGCGTATATTTTAGATTTTGGTTTTTCCTGACGTTTCGAATGCTTTGCAGCATTCGTGGTCGCAGGATGCTGCAAAGCATTCGAAACGTCAGGAAAAACAAAAATCTACGCGATAGAATCCGTTTAAAAGTGTTTTATTATAATGTGTAATACTCGCGAAAACCTAAGACATTATTACATATACTGTCTTTACTATAGGCTATGGGGAAGGCTTGTGTCCAGACTTGACTTTATTTGGCTGAAATGATGATGATGATTTAAATTCCGTGTGCTGCCCGAAATTCCGGATTAAAAATACCTACAGCGCCATTCCATCTCCTCCAGTGGATGTTGCACAAAGCAGCTAAGTGACTCTAAACTAGAGGGATGGGCAACAGCATCCCTTCTGTGGAACAGCAGCCATTTTGCGCTCACCAACCCACCTGCTAAGCGCGGTGAGTACTGGCATATTTCCCCTAAAATAACGAAACACGTGTCACTGCATGTAACCTGCCGTCGTTCAATACTATGGGGGAGGCCTTGATGAACATATTTAACTTGACATAAAGGGTCCGGTCACAAGAAGTGTTTTCTATAAATAAATAAACCATTATCAAGATAACAGCAATCATGTTGGCTATCTATCGGTAATGACAGCTGATAGCCGATAAGACAATCGATAGACTGTGTGATGATCATCGAACTCAAACAAAGGACGTGGAATTAATTGATAGGAATTATCTATTATTGTTACCACATGTCTAACTCGGCTGTATGATGCTACAACAAAGGGTATTTCATTTAATGTATACAAACAAATAGTATTGAAGTGTCTGTGCGTACTGTCACAATAACAGCTTTTTACTAACTGCGTATGAAAGTATATAAGGTACTTAGAACAAAAAAACATCTTTTTAAATTCTTTATTTAAGGTTATTTGACTTGATCGAGGGGCTACACATTGATACCGACAATAACCGAGCTGTTTCAGAAATACATATTTATGTTTGAAATAAAGCTGTAACAATTACTCGTCCATTTCAAGGAATGTACGTCTGCAATTAGTTAATATTAGTGTCAAGACAAGATAAAGTTATGGATAATATTCTTTAGTCTGAAGCTAGGCTAGACTATTCAGCTTTATAAATCTTAATTATCATGAACGAATCAGTTGGCATAATAACTTGTATATAGATAAGAAAAACCGTTTCAATTAAGTATACAATGAAAGGCATACTCGCAATAGAGATTATTTCATACGATATACGCAGTAAGATATATATTTATATACCTATTAGATCTGTTTCAGTGTAAGAATATACCAATTTGAATTAGATAGTCTACATCAGGGGCAGCTAACTTGGTGGGGCCAGCAAGGTCGCACAGAGAAGGGGCCCATCAAACAGTGACGGGCTGATACCTGCCGGGGACGCGGTCTAATGCATGCAGACAAAGCGTACACCTCACCCCCGGCTAGAGATAAGAGGAAGGACACCGTGGGTTTTTAGTCGGTTTGAGTCCGGCATGCCCCTCCGCCCTTCCCAAGGCGGAGGAAGTCCACGAGGATTTCCCCACGAAAGAAGGTGTGGCCAACTTATCTAGGGCTGTGATATTTGAAGAATAAATAGAACCGACTTCAATTAATCACAATTTCTATAAGTCTTTACATAAGGATAGTACCTTAATGTTTTACATTCTAGAACATTCCTAATAGTATATAGATTACTCAGTGAAATAAACAGAAAAGTCGGCTGAGTAGTTTCTAAATAAATCGTGCATACAGGGGAAATAGGGAAGCTTCCTTTTTTAAGTCAGTTGAAAAGCCTATTGGGATCAACATGGTTGTATGTGTTCAGTAAGATGAATAAAACAATAATTAAACAGTTTTAGTATTCTATTATCATAAAATGTTAATGGGAAGTTTACCTATATTTTCATTTCGTCTGTCAAATTAGACCGTGTGGTGACAGATTCAGAATATAGCACCTTAACATCTCCTCTCGTGGATGTCAAAGACTGCGACTTAGGGACTCTAGCTCAGAGGGATGGTCAGCAGCGTCTCCTCTGTGGAAAAGCAACCATTCTACGCTCACCATCCTGCTTGGCAAGCGTGGTGAGTAAAATGGAAATTATCCAGATAATGGTCTCCGAAGTGACGACACAAAGGGTCACGGCATGCAACGGTCGTTTCTTGGGGATGCCTTTGTTCAGCAGTGGATAAAGGCCTCCTCCAGGAGTGGAGTGATAGTCTATCAAAGTAAATCGATTTTTCCTACCGGCTGAAACCAGTGGAGCGGTCATTTTTGGTACAGAAGGGGGGCTCCAGGATCATACTAGAGCCGCTCATTAGTGCCAAGCCTTTAGGCAATTTACTGTAAAGCGGTCATTCCCTCTAGCGGAGGGAAGGCGACTGTAGAACGGCCACACACCAGGCACTCGTGGAGGATTGTAAAAGATCCACACAAGCGTCGCTGTTCGCTGTGCTGCGCACACGGCGGCACGTGGCAACATGCGCGCCGCCGTCTTCTCGGGGGTCGCTCGGTATGAGCACGCAGACTACCCAATATGCGCGCCCGCGACCACCGAGGCCCCCCGCCATATAGCGACCCCTGTTCTAAATGAACACAGGCTTTCCCTCAGCAGTTAAAGTAATAAGCATTTCGCAGAAAGTAGATTCTTCTCGTTTCATTGCCGGTACTTTAAGAACTAACGATACTACGATCGGATATAGCCTTTTATTGTAATAACGTGATTTTATCGCCCACTTTGCCATTTGTGTTTACGATAATATGATCATGTGGATAAATATAATATTTTATGTAGTTAATGGATACGGGAGTTTACTGCCCATATCTAGGTGCCTGTGCATGTGGTCTAGTGCCACCAACTTGTCTGTGAAGTGGCAAAATTGGAACTACGACCGTTTATCGCGCAGTGCATTTAATTAAATATTACTCAATCATTTATTTGCATTCCACAATGTAGATTTCTATAGGTGGTAAAAAAAACTCGTCGGACCCAGCAGGTATATATAAAACTATATAGTATAGGTATATATGGGCATATATATATATATATATACGTATATATGTCTAAACGTATAGTATAGATATATATAGGCAAGGTGGCATTGCCAGTTAGCGCCATCATTCAATTCACAGTTAAGTTGGTGAAACTATAAGATTTTTTTTATGTTGAAACGTCTAAGGTGGATGTCACAGTAAATTTGTATTTAGAAAGTGTTAGATGATATGTCATTTTTTTTCTGTTGTGTTTTATTCACTGGTATTTTTATTTGAATTTAAATTGGATTGCAATATTCGATTTAACAAGTCAATATATAGTGTACTTTGTTGTAATAGAATCGTAAAGAAACAGAATGATTGTGGTTGTATTTTTAAATTCGTATAATTTGATTTTTTATAAGAATATAAAGCACTAATTATTTGCAGATAATTAATTAGTTGACTAACGGCTGAAATTAATAATCAATCTAATCCAAAATCATCAGATTTAAGAGTTTGAAATTCATCCATCCATTGTTGTGTTACGATCACATTTAACACAAAAACTTCCATCCAAAGTATTCCTAAATCCAAAGATTTGGATTAGGTCGATTATTAATTTCGGCCGTTAGGGTGCTACAACTCATTCAATACATTTGACCAATTTCTTTGTCCAAGATTTGATCAAATCTTTGTCCAAGATAAAAAATATATATAAAACATGTGGGCAACGTCGTACGGTTCAATTCCACATTAAATATTGCTTTCGTACCCACAATTGTGTTTGCTTGAAAATATTGAACTGTCAACATCTTAGATCTAGTAAATAGTATCGCCAATAAGGATGAAAGCATCCAAACTTCTTTGACCAAATGTATTTGGACAAATATATTGGATGAGTAATACCACCCTTACATTTTATATACACATACAAGTGCCAACAAGTAATTTGCAACTATGTGTATTTACCTGATATATAAAAAACACATTCCTAATCATTAATGAAAGGTAAGTTCGGAATTTCAAACAGTATGAGTATAAACAAAATACTAATATTCAGACGCACTTGGTGCTAAACCGAACATTCTAAGCCTTATAATTAAAAACAAGCCTAGCTCTATACTGTCATAAAAAAAATTGTCTACCGTGGACCGGTTAAATACACTGTACAGTTTTTTCATTTGTACAGCTTTCACTGCGGCCATGCGCACGCGCTGGTGTCACTGTCACTGCTGATTGCTTCGTGATATCACTTATAACATCTCACTCGAGTTTCTATTGCTAATCATGTATTTGATTGATCTGACTATCGTAATCATCATGGTGATTTCAATTCCCCTAATGATGGTTTCTACATAGTTATTTTGTATGAAATATTGTTTTGAGATTATGTTTCTGATGATAGGATTATAGATTCTGAAGACAATAGATAGAGAGGTTTAATATGTTATCAACGATGTCTGCTATATACGTATTATTAATAATATTGGTAGTTAAAATAATCAGATGACAGATAATGTAACTTGCAACTATAGATATTGAATTTCGAATGTCAACAATCGAATACACGCAAAATGTAAATGTAAATGTTTATTGTTATTATTTATTCATTTTATTTTATTTAGAAACTAAACAATGTGACTTTTAAAACATGCCAGATCATTATTATTCCGCGGTTTTTATCTTTTATTTATAAAATAGCTCGATGTGTAGGTAGGTATTCCAAAAAGGGATCTAAAAGATCATATCATTATAAATTACCTTTGATTCTATTGTGTCCTTTACCGAGATGATTTCCCCCGTGTCGAGCGTGTCCTCTGGTAATATTAATTGAGAGAATAAATCTATCGACTGTCGGTACTTAACCTAAAATCTCGTCATTTTATAATATTCTTTGAAAGTAATGATGTTATTAAAGTCCAAGAAAATATATTCGGTAACCGCAAAGATGTACATAATATACTGAAAATATAACCTTTCGTAAAAGTGCCTTGAATAAGGAAGAATCTGAAGTGAGAAATATCGTTTTCCATTTTGGGGATACGACCGTCAAAATCTCCAAATTTATTGCGTATGAATAAAATTCATAAGTGGTAAATCATTTCGTGCGCGAATGTACACTGGGAAACGCATCATAACTACTCACAAAAAAAATGAAAATAGGTTATTTTTTATATGCGCATTTTATTTACGCATGTAAAATAAGTCTTATCAATTACACCCACTGTTTATTTTAGAAGCGGCCTATTTTAGATCTAAAAATGAATTAAGGATATTTTTTATATGCATATTGCTTGTAGAATAAGTCTTATCAATTACACCCACTGTTTATTTTAGAAGCTGCCTATTTTAGATCTAAAAATGAATTAAGGATATTTTTATATGCGTATCGCTTGTAGAATAAGTCTTATCAATTACACCCACTGTTTATTTTAGAAATTGCCTATTTTATATCTTCTAAAAATATAAATGTAGGACATTTTTTTATATGCTTATCGCTTGTAGAATAGGTTATCGATTACACCCACTGTTTATTTTAAAAGCTGCCTATTTCATATCTATAAATCACTCAAATAGCAGAGATAGCCTAGTGATTGAAAGCTTGCCTTCCATATAGTAGGGTCAGAGTTCGATCCCGGATTTGACTCGACTGACTCTGACTTGACCTTTGAATTTTCGTATTCATGTGCGGATCAGAATTTGATCATCACTTGCGTTAACGGTGACGGAAAACATCCGGAAGAAACCTGTACAGCTGAGAGGGATCCAAAATGTTAATATTGTGTGTAGTCCACCAACCCGTACTAGGCCAGCGTGGCGGACTAAGGCCTAACCTTTCTCATCGCGAGAAAAGGCCCGTGCCTGGGTATTGCTGGCAGTGGGACAGTAATCGGCTGATTATAAATCACTTAAAATAAATAATTACTGCCTGAAGTAATTTGTAATGTAATTGTGGCTACAGAAACATTGCATGTGAAAAATGTAGCCCGGTATAATGAATACCAGTGTTAAAATTCGCGAGGAGCCCAGTCTTGCGCTCTGATACATCATTAACAGTATCTTCATCTTTAATAAAATAATGCTTTATAAGATGTCCATTACACGCACTATGTTTATTGGGGTCTGAAGAACCGTCATCTTTGATTTGGAGTTCTGTTCCATTTACACAGTTGCTCTACTTGGCCGTTCTCCCACATTGTTATAACCTTCATTTTCTGCTAATTTAGGACATCTGACTTTGAATACTAAGACACGTGCAAGAGTATGAAACATTTTGTTTTTCTTCCGCCCCACCTACCTGCGCTGCGTAAGGAAACATGAGCATGTTTTTTTTTCTATAAAAGCACATAAACAATGTGGTGTTACGACAATTTCCTTAAGGTTGCTAAGCGGAAATGTACCGATATGGGTGGCGAGTGAACACGGCTTCGCTCTCAGCTGGAACGTCGGCCAGTCGTTTGTTGCCCGTGAAAATATGTGTTTGAGAGAAAGAAAAAAGAAAAACGTGTTTTTTACATTATTTGGTGCTATACAAAAATATTGCTTAAGCTGTTGATTAAGGGCTGTGCAGTAGTATTGTCTCGATTTTATGATAGATCATGTTTCATCCTTAATGGATCTTCTTTATCACACCTTTTCACTTGATCAATTTTTTCATCATTTGTGTGAATTCCTTGTTATCCTCTGTTAAGAAAACAGGGAATCTATATTGAGCTCGCAAAATGTCATATTAGAACTTAGGTTATTTAATCAGAATATTAAATAGAATGTTATGTTTAATATTATTGCGTGACTGAAATTTCCCTGCTGTGTAATTTTTCATGGCTACACAATTTTTTAGAAAGTCATCGTAACCATCCGGCCATCAAATTACACGTGAAGTTCAACACATAGAATTAGACTAGTGGAAACTGAAATTGTATAAAGTTGACATGTGAAAACCGTCTTTCATTAACCTAATAAATAACTAAAAATATTTTTCATCGAAATCAATTATTTTATATTGATTTGATTAACAGAAATAGTTAATTGTATACTATAAAAACCTACCAACTGACTAACAAAACCAGTACAATAAAATAATTAAAAACATATATTAAAACTGTTTTTTTTCTTCTAGTGCACAACAATGTACAATAATATGGTTTTAATATCAAACATACAGATTTCAAATAAAAAATACTGATAACATCAAATTAAGTGCGACCGCCCTTAACCCGCTGTGACAATCTGTATCACAAGTTAAGGCAGAGTCTAGGGTCACCCTTGGGCCAACCCAGTGGCGCTAATAAGAAGGTTAATATTTTATAAGCTTTTATCAACTTGATTTGTTAGTGTGGGTCAAATCTTACAACTGTGTTTTAAAACAGTTATCCTTAACCGATTGAGCTGCAATTTTGCATACACGTTTGAATGACAATGCATGGTTAGCTAGGTGACGTCATTCTAAATCTGGCGGACTCCCAAAGATGGCGGACCAGTTTTTATTATGCACCCCCATGATATGGGTAAAAAGGGAAAGAGTTTGCTGAGAAGAACACGAAAATATATAATAGAATAGAAGCTTGTTATATTCAGTTTTTTAAATTCCTAATTTTATTTTGTTATTAATTTGATGTATTTTGTCATGAATAGCATAGGCATATTAACTTGAATCAAAACTAGAGTATTTTTAGTGCTTATTTTGATTTGCAAAGTTTACTTTCGTTGCGTAATTGACATAAATACTATCATTTACGATACTTACCACATTCAACTTGCAACAACATTTAGAATTAGAGGTATCTTACATCGGCAAGATGGCGCTATGATAGTCACCAGACAATCGTTAATATTTTTTGCCTACAGGTTGATATCAGGGGGCCAATTCTCGTCATTAATTTACACTATGACTGAAAGTTGACCGAGCTGAGATTAAATTATGAATTGACACAAAATAGGTTAAAAAATGCGAGCGCTAAAGTTATTTCTAATTTTGTTTGTATATATTATGTGTTTTTTTTAGTTGACTGTACTTTACGCTTGAAATAAGAACACTGTATCAAATTGAGGGCCAATTCTCGTAATTAAAAATGTGCAAAATATAGTTCCGAATCTAGTCTCAGTATTGAGATTGAAATTGACATTGAAATGAGACTGGATAGAGATCATACTGAAATCGGACTGAACTTTAAGAGGAGCAGAAGCAGAAGGAGAAGAATTCTGCTGCTCTTAAAGTTCAGTCCGATTTCAGTATGATCTCAATTTTGATGTTCATAATGACAATTTTAGTACCTGTGTTAGTTCAAAATGTTTGCAGAATACCGTTACAGCTTAGATCAACTGTCGATCCATTTTCGATCTCAACAATGAAAGTTCACAGAATAACATTTGTGACATTTATGGATACTGAGACTAAAAACACATAATATAAACAAACAAAATTAGAAATAACTTTAGCGCTCGCATTTTTAAATCACCAAACGTTTCATGAGGTTATATTCCTCAAAATGTGTTTGGTGTAACTGTCTAGTGAATAATGCATGAACAATCAGGAGTAAAATCCACGTGTATCAGTACCAACGGCGTTCAATATTCACGGCGGTGTACCAATGTGGGCAACTAGGTGACCCTGTAAGTGTGAAGGGTTTTAATTTTTAAACGGACTACATAAACATGCTGGCCGTCCAACGTGGGCCATCGTTGACATCATATGTCGGCGATCTTTTGCTATAAGAGGGCAACGATACGTGGAGTTCTGTGAAGGCCGCATGTCAAAACATAGTATACAAATATTTTTGATACTTATGAAACGCCGTAGTACATTTTTTATTGCATTAATTGTAAATTAGCGGGACGTGTGCTGGTTGCCGGCCACTGCTCTAGATGTAAACGATCATGCACGATGAACTGGTGGACGTGATTCGATAAGATTGTTGCTGACACTCGGGCGAGCCCAAAGAGCATTACTAAAAGTAAGTCAGTTCTCACCATTTCTCTATCCCACCAAAGACCTTTATGAACGTTGTGGTCTTTTATCCGTTTGCCAACTCTTCATTTTGAATATGTTGTTTCGGAAACACTCTCAATTACACTAAACTCCAGCATACTTTCAGATAAAAGATGCAAGTACGCAGTGTGCTCTAATAGGCCATTTAAGCCTGGGGATCGCAGGCGCGCAGATTGGGAAGTCTGCGTGCGCAGCACAGCGCAAAGCGAGGCTTGGGGGGATCCTTTACAATCCTCCCCGAGAAGTGCCTGGGGGGCGACCTTTTTTACAGTCGCCTTCCCTCCGCTAGAGGGGGGTGACCGTTTTACAAACATCCGCTCCGTGATGTGCCTAAAGGCGTGGCACCAATGGGCGGCTCTAGTGTGATCTTACGAGGACCTGGAGCCCCCCCTTCGGTGCCGAAGATAACCGCTCCAGTGGTTTTAGCCGGTAGAAGCCCGGCATACCCCTTCACCCTTCCCCGGGGCTAAGGAAGTTCCATGCAGACTTTCCACTGGAAACCAATAAAAAAAAAAAAGGCATATCTCTCGAAGCCTCGCTGTGCTCTGTGCTGCGTACACGGCGGCGCGTGACCACGTGCGCTCTGTCACCTTTGCCATTTTCCCGGGGGATCGCTTGGTACGAGCACGGAGGCTCCGGATCTAAGGCCCCGCGCCCCATATAAGAGCTGTGACTTACGACATAAAAAACATATATCAGACAGCCCTTGTACACTTACTCATCTTTCCGATTAGAGATTTATCGATTCTGATGTTGTGAAGAAAATGTTGCCGCTATATGATGGTAAAAAAGAATCAGTCAGTTGATCATACATCGTTGAACGTGCTATATTTTAGCCGTATAAAGTCCACTGCTGGACACAGGCCTCCCCCAAAGATCGCCACAACGATCGGTCTGGGTGCGTTGTGTACTCATTGGGGGGTTTTGCCATAATCGCATCCCTTGGCAGGAGGGTTGGCGATCGCAGTTGAGTTTTTAATGTACTCGAAGGAAGCTACTGCCCATCCTTCAATTAAACCCACAGCAATGACGACACCCATAGGTTGAAATGGGGTGGTGCTATTCGTTGCCGGTACCACATGGCTATAGTAAGGTAACTGATTCATAATTGGTTGTTGTAGTTTTAATCGGAATACATTTATTGTAAAGGCTTTATGTTTGATTTTTGCGCTTTTCCCTGTCAAGCTTTACAAAAGATAAGTAGGTTGTTTACATTCAGGTTCACGCAACATTTGCATACAAAGCTCAATAATCAGACTCAGACATACCAATCTAAGTGGATTGCATTCCGAAATAAAAACACTCAAGAAAAATAAGGGTCAATTGCTATTATTCGA
The DNA here is from genome assembly GCA_947459985.1 of Diloba caeruleocephala. NCBI lineage: Eukaryota > Metazoa > Arthropoda > Insecta > Lepidoptera > Noctuidae > Diloba > Diloba caeruleocephala. The sequence continues at coordinate 7,182,367 of OX381614.1, forward strand.
AAGTCTCATCACGTGCTACAATAGGGACATTTGGGAAATGTCAGTTGCACATTAAGGGCGGGAAAGTCGTTGTACAATAAGAACTCGTGTCGATAGCCCAAACATACATAAATAACAGAAGTTTACTTCGGTGCAAACTTTTAACACGTGCACAACGCCTTTATTGTGATCGAAATCAAATAAAAACATTTATCTTTCTCCTGTATCGTGTTCGTTTATAGATACAACCCTCACACTAAGAAATACCTACTTAAACTCTCAACTGTATAATCTGTGGTTATGCAAATGTTTGTTCTGTGTGGGGTAGTGGTGGTTAATATAGCGTCTAGTCGCTATTAAATAGCGCGCTATATTCGCGCAACGTATAGCGCACGCTATGTCGGCTCCTAAAATCTATAATCGGCTATAAAAATCGCGCCATTAAGAACAACGCCTATCGAGGATAATAGCGCGAGCAATGGCATAGCTCGGGCATGGCGAGCCGGGCGGCCATCTTCGCGTGAATTCGCGCGCTATCGGTCGTTATCTAACGCGTTGATTATAATATTTATTTATTTTTGATACGCCAACAATATTAATATTATGACGTCAATAATAGGCATGCACAATATCAACAATTCCGTTCCATGAAAACTGCTGTAAGAAATAAAAAATAAAAAAATTTACTTTAAAGCGAAGGCTTTTGAGCAAACGCATAGAAAATTCCGCGTGGTGTTCCGATTTAGAATATAGCACCACTCCATCTCCTCCAATGGGCAGCAGCGCTAACCAGCGCAACAGCTGCCATTCTGCGCTCACCAATCCGCCCCTAATCATCTAGGCTCTCGCTGAAAACCAGCGCTGCAGCGATCTATGCGCTGCCACATTATGCTGAGTAGGGGAGACCTTATTGGTACAACGGCGACGTGCACCAGAATCTATTTATAAGTTAATGCCTACATGTTACCTGTAGTAGGTGGTACAAGTGATTTACTCTCTAGTTTCTTTTATCAATTTAGTCACCTAATTGTATTCTTATTGTTTTTTTGTTTTTTTATTATGCCTGTTTTTATAGTAGATACGTGTACGCTATTAAAAAAAAAACATATTTCTTTCTATAACTTTATTTATTAATTTTTTAATTCTACTGACTCGTTGTACAATCATGTAACATATCATTTCGGCCGAATGAAGTCCGCTGCTGGACACAGGCCTCCCCAAAGATCACCACATCCACCGATATGGATGTGTTGTGGGCTCAATGGGGGGTTTGCCATAATCGCCACGCTTGGCAGGCGGGTTGGCGATCGCAGTTGAGTTGTTAATGTACTCGAAGGACGCTGCTGCCCATCCTCCGGCTAATCCCTTAGTCGACTTTTACGACACCCATGGGAGGAGATGGGGTGGTGGCATTCTGAGCCGGCACCACATAACATAGCTTAAATATAATTATTTAATTTTACTTAGAAATTATCGGCATTTGGAATCGGAATTAGAAATTGGAAATCGAAGTGTGCCACAATGTAAAAAAACCTATATACCTTTGTAATTCATTTGGTATAAAACAATCTCTAGGTGTATATTTCTGTAATCGAGGTAAAACAAAAGCTTCAAACAACATACTAACCGTTTTAAACATAGTTATCACATAATTAATAATCAATTACCCTAGTCTCACAAACTCCGATTTGTCTTGAGGTTAAGTTGAACCCAGCCCCGAATCCCAATATCGGATACTTTATCACTACGCTATTTAGGTCAATAGAAAATAAAGTTCAATTAACAATCTAAAGCCACGTTAACTTACAATTCGGAGGCTCGTGGAAGATGTCCTGCCGTCAATTAGCCTCATTGCTCCCGCTCGGTCATTGATCATAAAGAGACAAGAAGGCAATCTGTGGTCATTGACCGCTGTTTTAAATTGATTATGTTAGAAAATAAATAGATATTTTGAGAAAAAATCAAGGTAGGTAATTTTTTTACTGATTCGTGTAGACAATCTTGGCCTGATTCACCTCCCTAAAGGTTACAAATATTTATTAGATTACTTTACTTTGAAGAAGATAAACATTAATAGAAAGAAGATATTATACCGAATATGATTGTTGTTTGCCAGTCGCTGATATCGTATCAAGTGAGATTGCTCCGCAATGCTCGTCGATTGTTGGCAGGAAATTATTGCTCAATGAATGTACTATTAAAGGTCTCAATACCCACGCAATCCCTTTTATTTTATCATTTCAACAATGTTCATTCCGTGGAGTCCTTAGTTGTAATGAGTTTCTTTTTCAACATGCAATTTTATTACCTATCTCCTTTCTTTTCAATCTCGTAACGAAAACGATTGTGATCTCTAACTAGGAAACTCAATCATCCTGTCCAACTTTGGAATCACATTCAAGTCCTCAGACCCAGCTGCCTAGCTACTGATAACTAGGACAAAGAGGTATTCGTACTTTTTGATCCTCAACCTATTTACGACTCCCTGCGGACTTCAAATTATGGTTCCAATAAATTAATGTTCCAATCAAACAGTAATTCTGTGACGATTAAAATCTGTTCCCAGGGGCATGTCATGTTTCCATTTAGGAATAATATGTCTGAATTCCGCGTTAGTTATCATTAAATTCATTGTATCCAAATGCCTCACATTATCTGACTAAAACCTAACTAATTGTGATTAGATATACCTGGTTGTTTTGTTTTATACTGAAACGTTTAATACGAAACGTTGGTATTTCGCAACAAAGCGAAGACCTGCCCAGAGATTACATTTAGTTCAGTTATGTTATTTAATTTGGCTCACAGGGTGGGAATACATATATGAGTAAAAATACTGACGGTAATTTTAATGAAGTGCGCACTTGTGGAATGTTCACAATTTTGTGTTTTCACAGAAATTAACTGGAGCTGTTAGCTAAGACATTCGCTTCGCTGGATACAAAGTTACCCTTGGCGTAATATCTGCCACCAGGTCATATTCTCTGGATAGCTTGAACGTCTCTCAGCAGACTCCGAGCAGGTGTAGGCAGGTGCCAGGAAAACCGGAAGTGGTGGGGCTTCTTTGAGAACCACACGTGTTTCTGTGGCGCTATCAGACAATGGAACACCTGTTGTGTGTGACAGTCTTGTCTCCTGAAATGTAGGGATGAGGGAAATAGAAGCCAACTAGAGAGCCGTCAACCTGGCCATGTTTTCGATGCGAAAAGGTGAAGACAAAAATACAATGTTGACATTTGCTTCTTTTCCAGTTCCAGTTCAGTTGTACTTCATGTACTTCCTCCGCCCCGGGAAAGGGCTGAGGGATATGCCGGACTCGTACTGGCTTAAACCACCTGAGTGATCGTCTCCGGCAACAAAAGAGCGCAAGAATCTCGAGAATAATCACGCTGCAGCCACCCATTGGTGTTACGCCTTTAGGCAAATCTCGGAAGGATTGATTGAGAAGCGGTAACTGCCTCTAGTGAAGGAGAGGCTACTGTAAAGAGCCACCCCTCTAGGAATATATCGAGGGGATGATAAGAGATCCATCTACCTTTACATGGTCTTTTTTTGGTCAACTCCCATAGCATCTTGAGCATATCGTGCATTAGGTGGGATTGTCCAATGCTACGTCATTGGATTGGAATTCATACGTTTACGCGCTACATGCTAAGTGGATAGTGCATGGTTCGACTCCAGACCTTAGTATACGATTATTATTAAGATACTAACATTAGTTTTTATGTTTTTAGTTACTGACACTGTCTGGGTCTCTGTAGTATGAAATAAACTATTATTATAATAGACCTTTATTTAAAATTAAAACATATTCATTAAAAAAAAATTATATATAAAATTACATTATTCAATAAAAATTGTGACCATCTGGCAGCAGGCACAGGGTCCAAGCTTCTGGTGGTTAGGACCCCAGAGAACGAAACCTCCTCACTCTGCGTGCCGTGTCGAGGAGTACAGTCCCAGTGTTGGTGGAGGCTCTTGGCAATCAGGCCATTGGCTGTCACAACTATCGGCACAACGATTGCAGGGTCCACATCCCACATGTTGACAATCTCGTGTGCCAAGTCAAAATAATGAGATAAGATGATAAGATTTTCGGCTTTCACGAGATTTCTGCCATTCGGTATGGTAACATCAACAATCATCGTGCATCGCTCTAATCGATCTATCACCACTATGTCAGGCTTATTGGCCACAATAGTTCTATCACCGATGATAGATCGATCCCAAGTTCAGTTATTATTATTGTAATCATCTTTTTCCACATTCACGGGAAGAGTCTGGTCCTGTTTGTCGTTAGCAACTCAGCTAATTCTGAATTCGTGTGATGTTTGTTTTTTGATTTTTTATTATGTCTGTAAACTGTGCACACGACACAGGAGAAATTCTAATGTGGGGCAAAGTATTAAAATGGCATTTCTATCTTACATTTGCAAAACAGCAGATCTTTTACAAGTTCTCCGCTTTATATATTAATATTTGCCACCTAACCGTGTCTATAGACACGTAATTCTTAACCCAGTGGGCCGAGCGCGTTCCATGCCGAAACTATACGTGATTCGTATTCCAATTGTCTCCATGAACTGCTGACCGGAACACTATGATCAACTCTTTGTTTTGGTAAATCCCTTCGTTGCTAACTTGACAATACTGGCTTTGTTTGGATCTTGTTCGTCCAGGACTAGGCGGACTTCGGTTGATAAAGTTCTATTGTTTTAGAAGGCATTGTATTTTCACGGTTTGAGCTAGTGAATCGGCCGAAACTGAAGGTTATGTAAAAAGTTGATGTCACATAATTTCCTCAAAAGTTAAAGGCAAAGTCCTCAAATAGAACTTAATGAATGACAGGATAATAAGGCTCCTTTACACGTCTCCTTTTTGAAGGAGAGTGCGTGTACGTTTATCGTTACTAAAATTTTGTGACGTCATCATCATTATTTCAGCCAAATAAAGTCCACTGCTGGACACATGCCTCCCCCAAAGATCACCACAGTGACCGGTCTTAGTGTCAGTCCGAGCTGTGTGCTCATTGGGAAGTTTTGCCATAATCGCTACGTTTGGCAGGCGGGTTGGTGATTGCAGTTCTGTAGTATATATACTCAAAAGACGCTGCAACCCATCCTCCGGATAATCCCGTAGTCGTCTTTTACGACACCCACGAGATGAGATGGGTTGGTGCTAATCGTAGCTGGCACCATAAGGTTATCAAAATTTTGAAACTTTCACTGTGTAAACACCAATCTTTCGAGGTTATTTTAGTTACTAAAGAGTGAGAGACTCTACTGAAGATATACTACTTGATTTCCGTGTGGTGACGGGAATATAACACTCTACTAAGGGGCTACTAAGGGATTTTAAACCAGAGGAATGGGCAGTAGAGCCCCATCTGTCCTACAGCAGCGTGCGCAGTATCACCAACCCAGCTGCCAAGCGTGTTACGTACGAATTTGCCAAATTCCCCACATAATTACGACACAATTGTGGAAATCTATGCGGGAGGCATAGCTGGGGGAGCTGTGTGGTGCCGGCTACGAATGGCACCAACCCATCTCATCCCTGGGGTGTCGTAAAAGGCGACTATGGGACTAGCCAGAGGATGGGCAGCAGCGTTCTTCGAGTATATTAACAACGCAACTGCGATTATGGCAAAAGCCCCCAATGAGCACACAACACACCCATATCTGTCGTTGTAGTGATCTTTGGGGAGGCCTGAGTCCGAAATGATGATGCGGGAGGCCTTTGTTGAGCAGTGGTCGTCCATTGACTGATATAGGAATACTAAATTGACTGCTTCATTTGCTCCTTCTTCGCTCCTTTTTGTTTGTTTAACTGACCTGATAGTTGTCTGGCAGATAAGGTATGTCATGCTCACTCAAGTGTCCTGCTTACGGTGGCGTCGTGTATCGGGTTGCTTAATTGCCAATACGAGTACAATAGTACAATATGATTGAGCTAACCGACGCTGAAGCATGCGTCATGCTCGTGAATGAGTGCTTTCTGCTAAGACCGGTCAGCTTAATACTGCCATGGCAATTTAATCATAAGCTTTAATAAATATTAAAACTGGCTAAAGTAGTGTAGACTTAATGCAATTTAAACTCTTTTCTTGTACATTGTCATCACATAACTTTAATTTCAAGAATAATGTAGTCAAATACATATTGATTTCGGCCGAATGAAGTCCACTGCTGGACACAAGCCTCCCCCAAAGATGTCCACAATGACCGATATGGATGTGTTGTGGGCTCATTAGGGGGTTTTGCCATAATCGCCACGCTTGGCAGACGGGTTGGCGATCGCAGTTGAGTTGTTAATGTACTCGAAGGACGCTGCTGCCCATCCTCCGGTTAATCCCTTAGTCGACTTTTACGAGACCCATGGGAGGAGATGGGGTGGTGGCATTCTGAGCCGGCACCACACGGCATACATATAGTACATTTTGATTTGAAAAGAGTAACCATGGAGTTTCTTGCCCGTTTTTCCATAAGAAATCTACATCTTGGAACGCGGCAACTAAAGTCTGACTATTTATGAGCGCATGGAAATGGTTTTATATGAATAAAATATCTTTATCTTCAATTGACCAGCACACATTCCAATCATGAGAGGGTACAAATACTAATTTTGCATTAAACGACAAACGGCTAGGTTCGTTTACAATCACTGGGTTCCCAATGTCTTCAATTGACTTGTGCGCGCAAACCAGACAAGGCATTTTTTTGTTTATTTAACTTGATTGACTGTCTCATTCAAGTGTTCATGGCTGGCGTATTGTGTGTATTGAACATTGTTGTCACCACAGAAATAGGAAATAAGGAGAAGCGGTACTGGGGCGTAACCGCGCCACCGCGACATGCACAATCCGGGCCATTCGGAAAAATGGCCGTTTTATAACATCAGTTGAGATTTGATCGCGTTAGTGAAACTTTGTTAAAGTGTCGTATTGTTCGGGGATAACATGCAAAAACCGAAGTGAAAATATTTATTTTCAAGGAAGGAATCATATACAACATGCAAGTGAAGGAATTTTCTTGTATTTGCCTATATAAATAATAAATTAAAAAATATTGTTTTATTAAGTAGCAATCGGTGAATGGCAAACGCAGTGAATAGAACAGCGAATGGTACTCCCAGTGTAAACTTACGCGTTGCGTGGTACGGCCGCTGGGTGTAGTCAGTACGCTCGGCTTGATTGGCTACCTACAAAGTCGTGGGTGTGTTTTAGTATGAGTAGCCAATTATAATGTTGTGTTTATTCAGTTCATTGGGTGAGAACTTGTAACTGTCATCATTAGTGTGTTTTTATAAAGAATGGTAGGGGAAAACTGGATGTCTAGGCTCGCACACATTTTGAACTAGATGCTATATCTCCTTTCTTCCCGTATCTTTGGTTATGACGAACTCGTTGGGGTATATTTGTTGGTATTAAAATATATGATAGTATATATCTCACGTATAAGCGGGAATGCCTATTGGCATTCTCTAGATACACCCCAACGTTACAAATACATAAAACTTTTATGTCTTATATATATAATTTTTCTGTACGTGTGTAGGTCACTGAACTCCTCCTAAACGATTTTGATTAAACAAATTGTGTTTGAGTTTGGTTGGTGGCTGGATGGTTTAGATTCACAACTGGACCGCCGAGTCGGCGCTGCAGTCGGGTTTGCATGTACCTGCCTGTGCGAAGCTGGGGCGGGCAGCTAGTTATATATAGTTTTAGTTTAATATCTTAGATCGATTGCGTAATGGTGTGCCAGCGGACATGTAGCTATGACAAAGTTCCTACTATTATCAATACAATTACTATTATAAAATCCACAATTTCGCCAATGTCAAGTATAAGGCAACGTTGTACGGTGTTTAGATTAATTAATCTTTACATATCCATAAAACATTTCACAATAATTTAATTGTATATCCTAGCCTTAATGAACAATTACCTATTATTTAAGTTTGGTATCTCAATGTTTAATACTTAATTGAAGCGGTAACTGGCAGGCCAAAGGTCAGCATTTGATGCTTCAGAGCTGAAATTATGAAGCTATAGATGCACGACAAAGTTTTACTAAGCTTCCAATTCAAGCACAGATTCCTTGCGAGAAAAATCGAATTATGATTTCATCGCCTGGAATCTATGATCTCCGCTGTGATAGATACACTTTACACATATATTTAAGGGTTAAACTATGTCAGAACAAATGTCCTAAGTTTCATAACAGTTACAGCAATTGGTTCCCAAACTTTGAAATTCCGTTGGAATAGTGTTGTTCCTATTACGAATAACTTTTATGACGCACATTTGGAAAAATATTGCCATAATAGAATCGGATTTCGTCAATACTTCAAACTATTGAAAGTGTACAGAAGTGGTCGACTATTTTATTGATTCTTGAATAGTCGAGACTGAACGGCATTGTGTTCTACCCGCCTATATTACAAAAAACCAGAAAGAGATTGACTTAAGGAAAATAAGATCATGCTTAACATGTACCAAGTAGCAATATAGAAGAAGAAAGGAGAAAGAAAGCCAGATTTATTTGATCACAACACAGAGACACAAAATAAAACAGAGCAACAGATACAGTATAAAAAATTCAAAAGAGCAAACCGTTAAAACTACAATAAACCTATGTAGGTAGGTGACATACCTTGAATACATATAAATGATATGTGTCTCACGGTTGGACCAAATAGGAGTCCAGATCAGCTTCATGCCAGGCACAAGTGCCAGACGCTGGTTTTCTTCTGGAACCTAATGTACACCACGGATGTCAATGTCATGTTTGACTTATTTTGAATATGTGCAGTAATGGTGTGTGTCATGCCAATGAATGTTATAATGTGTAATGAGTACTACAATAATAAAGAAGAAATTAAGTAAAATTATCATATAAATACGCACTTATGAAGTGGTATATTAAGACCGATTTTTTCAGATCATAATTTATATAATGTATACCCTCGCAAAAAATTCTGTCATACAATATTATTCCTGATATGACGCGCGCGTCGCCGACAGTAGGAAACAGTTTACCTTTTTTTTTTTTATTGATGTCCAGTGGAAATTCTACATGGAACTTCCTTCACCCCGGGGAAGGGCGAAGGGGTATGCCGGACTCCTACCGGCTAAAACCACTGGAGCGGTCATCTTCGGCACCGAAGGGGGGGCTCCAGGTCCTCGTAAGATCACACTAGAGCCGCCCATTGGTGCCACGCCTTTAGGCACATCTCGGAAGGGATGACTGTAAAGCGGTCACCCCCTCTAGCGGAGGGAAGGCGACTGTAAAAAGGTCGCCCCCCCAGGCACTTCTCGGGGAGGATTGTAAAGGATCCCCCCAAGCATCGCATTGCGCTGTGCTGCGCACACGGCGGCACGTGATCACGTGCGCGCCACCGTCTTCCCGGGGGTCGCTCGGTGTGAGCACGCAGATTCCCCAATCTGCGCGCCCGCGACCCCCAAGGCCCCCCACCATGAAGTGACGGCAGGGGGCAGGAAACAGTTTACCTACATACTAGAACCTGTTTCAACGCCGCAAACACAAGCGAATAAAAATATAAAAAAAAATTACATTACATTATAGTTATGCGTGTGATTAGGAACTATTTTTAAATTAATATAACCTTCTTAAAATAAATAATAGGTTACACGTACAAGAATAAAGTGAATTATGTTATTAAATAGCAAAATATATATATATATATACATATATATACGTGCGTCCAACTGAATACTTTTATTTATACACTATAAATTAAACGCGCAAATGAATAAATTAAAACATGCAGCCCGCAATCACACATCAATATGTATACCCACACTATGCCCAGATCTAGTGAAAAGACCGATGCCATCAGATTATAATTGATATCTTTAAATCTTTTCCTGATGTATGCCTTATTGGATGACTGAATCTATAAGTAGTTTGAATTTCAAAGCTATCGGATCAATAATCTAATAAAGAAAGGGTTTTGCATTCAAGTTAAGCTTAATTATTTGCAAAACTATTCATTGAATAGTATGCATGTTACTTCGAGATAAACGAGAAATCCCTGCTAAAATTGATGCAGTCGATGTCACCCTGTAAACATCCGTCGCTGACCATGGGTCTCTCAATAACCACTATCAAGACCAAACTGTTTATCCTCCCTGCTCTATCGGATTTGTCCAGTATCGTGGGTACATTTTACAGACGTTATTATCATTGCGTATCTCACATGCACAACACCCCTACCCGAAACCACTATCTGTAGATCATACACACATTTATTCCGTGCGGGGATCAAACCTGGCCACGTAGCGCGAAAAACTAATCGCTCGCGCACCCTGAAGGGTGTTGCTGCAATAAGCTCTTGATATAATAAGCGTACGATCACTAAATCGCCTTTTTGACATATACGCGGAAAGGCGGGGACAGGCAAACGGGAATTGCTTGGCTACAATGCGGTTGTCAAAACAATCAACTCAGTGGATTTCGATATTAGCAGTAAATACTACAGAAATAACAGTTTTTATTGATTAAGGAGGTGACGAAACCATCTTCTTATTAACCACGTAGAGATATCAATAAAGCAAAACAAATAAGGAATCAAACGAGTCTCACAGCTATGCGTACAGAGAATTAATATGGGCGAGAGACACGCAGCAAAAACTAGAACGATACGTGATCGCGCTCTTTATTGCTTCTCATGTGTGTATTTATATTGCACGCCTGTTTATTATATTGTTAATAAAACATTATTATGTAGCAATGACAATGTAGGTTATTAATTATGAATTGATATCTGGAAGGTAAGATAAAGGACGACCTCCAACGAGGTGGACAGACGACCTGGTGAAGGCCGCTGGGAGTCGTTGGATGAGGGCGGCATGTAACCGCTCGTTGTGGAAATCTAAGGGGAAGGCCTTTGTTCAGCAGTGGACGTCCTGTGGCTGATATGATCTGGAAGGTGTATTGTGAAACATTTTTATTATGATCATATCAGCCAAAGGACGTCCACTGCTGAACAAAGGCCCACCCCTTAGATTTCCACAACGATTGGACAATTGGGGCCGGTTGTTTATTTTTGTTATCATTGGAAGGAATTTGCCAGTACTCACCGCGTTTAGATACCGGTTTGGTTAGCGCAGTATGACTACTGTTCCACAGAAGGGGAGCTGCTCATCCCAGGTTTAGAAAGTGGGGTTAAGAGACCCTTAGTCGCCGTTTACGATATGCATAGGAGGTGGAGTGGTGCTATATTCTAAATCCGGACATCACACGGAAAGGTTCATTAGGATAAAAGCACCGTATTATTAAATAGAAAAATAAATATCGCAAAACAGATGAGATTGTTTATTAATGTTTTGTTTGCCGTGTGGTGCCGGCTCAGAATAGCGCCAACCCATCTCCTCCCGTGGGTGTCGTAAAAGTCGACTAAGGGTATAGCCAGAGGATGGGCAGCAGCGTCCTTCGAGTATATTAACAACTCAATTGCGATCTCCAACCCGCCTGCCAAGCGTGGCGATTATGGCAAAACCCCCCCAATGGACCCAAAACACACCCATATCGGTCGTTATGGTGATCTTTGGGGGAGGCCTGTGTCCAGCAGTGGACTTCATTCAGCCGAAATTATTATATGTTTGCTTTCAAAATTCTATCTAGTTCCACTTACTTTGACCATAAGACGATCTACATCCCAGTTTCTAATGATGTTTTCTATATATATTTAATGTTTATCCGTTTATTGTACTATACAAGTCGATTCTATACGAGTATGAATTAGTCTGTTGAGTTGACGGTCATCATCGGATGCACCTGTCAGGAATATCGATATTAGACAGTAAAAGCTTTGAAATACGTTAAAGCACATGGAAAAACGTGGTAAGTCGTATAAAACGGCCGATAATATCAAAATTATGTAAATGACATAACAATGAATGTTCCTATGTGTTACGAGGCCGGAATGAAAACGAGTTTCTTATTATCACATAATGGAACATGCATTTATGATGCAGTTGCATTGTTATGAATGTGTTTTTATGAATAACAATTATCTTTCTATATCCAAATGAATGCAATAGGAAACGTGGTGCTGGTTGGAACTATCAGAATTTATTTACAAACTAGCTGGAACCCGCGGCTTAATTTAAAAGAAATGGGATTATTTATAAATCATTTAGAGAACTTCGGTATAGAAAGTTGACATAGAGTATATATTTTGGATTTTATGAGTTTCAATTTATTGAGCAGAAACCTAATTCCTTAAAATTCTCTTTTTTTAAATCCTTGTAATATTAGCTATCTACCAGTGAAAGTGCTGTCAATATCGGTCTATCTGTTTCGGCGGTTAGCTGGAACAAACAGACAGACCAATAAAATAAAAGTGTTTTTGTTAAAGATACCGTATATACTTTCAAATAACAGTTTTTTTTTTTAGTAAAAGAAAAAACTGTTATTTTGATATTACTAACAGAAACTTCAATTTAAGTTATACAGATAGACGATTTCGGATGACTAATACCAGATTGTCAATACTAGGCAAATCGCGGCAGTGCGACTAAAGTTTCCAAAAGCCCTTCATCACTCAAAGGACACAGCCCACAGCTGAACAAAGGCCAACAAATTTAGACCCATGATTGACGTTTACTAAAAGTACCTACAACACTCTTTGCTATCAGTTACTAAAAGTTTAAGTGACAATCAAAAGGAACCGTCGACCATTACAACAAATACATAACAGAAATAAATCTTCTTCTGCCCATTGTCCAGAGATCGGCAAACATCTTGAAATGTAACCTTGACTGCGCATTGTCGCTTAAATCCGAACAATATACATGTACCTATGAAAATACATACCTACATGTATACGCAGAACGTAAGGTAACTAAGCGAAAACTTTGAGAAGAGTTTACACTGAGGCCTATAATAAAGATGGGAAAGCCATTTATCTTGGAAATATGTTATAGGTCTTTTGGTCATTTTTGAGCACGCAATGTAACATAAACAACGTGATCAAATCGCACGTGATTATTGTACTTTGATATGATATTATTATGCTACTGCGAGCGATGACCTTATCTGTGAACTGTAGCGAAACAACAGCCATTTCGTTTTTATTTACATTGCAGTTTTGTGTGAAAATAAATAGTTTATTGTATTTTTATTCAAAATAGCGTACGGATAGAAGAAAAACAATTATTTTATTTTAAAATCAGTTAAATGAACTAGAAAAATACTGGGTATTCATGAAAAGGCACACGCCATATTTGAACGCTGAGGGTTCCAGAATCATGTTCTGAATCAAAAGTATCGGTTCTCGTTATGATGTCACTTTATATTGTTTTTATACATGCATATATGGTGTATTTACATTCTGCAAACATTCCCCTGCTACGCCGCTTTTTGCTAAAATGTTTGCCGGTCTCTTTACCAACTGATTGCTTTTCAGTCAAGATGTATGTAGATGTAGATCATGTACTAAGTAGTGCGTTTAATTTGAAGATTTAAAAATATTTGTGTACAAAGTTATGACTCGCGGCCCACACTTAAAATTCACTCCACATAAAACTCGTGGCCCTCTTATTATAAAAGGTTGACCACCCATGACTTGGTGGTGACCTCAATCGATATATAAGTTGTCCATTATATTTATTTGTCATCGTCATCATTTCAGCCGAAGGACACTGCTGAACAAAGGTCTCCCCCATAGACTTCCACTTCGACCATTACATGCCGCCCGCATCCACGACCTCACCAAATCGTCTGTCCATCTCGTAGGCCGACCCGCGCTGCGTTTTCCGGTGTGTGGTCTCCACTCGAAAACCTTTTTGTCCCAACTGCCATCAATTCTACGTGCAATACGCCCTGCCCACTGCCACTTCTGCTTACTAATTAATCCTTACAGCTATGTCAGCAACTTTATGGATCTCCTCATTTTTTGCTTGTTTATTATTATATCACCGGAGGGAGACGCCATTACGTCACCAGGTCGTCACTGAAAACCAGTGCTATTGGTGTTAATACGACACCAATGGTAATCAACTGAGCGACGCCCATTTCTTTGCACACGGGGGAAACACTTGAACACTTGTGTAAAATATTCCGAATTATTTTTAGGATCACTGCTTTAGAGTGAGAATCGTTTGTTATTGTTTACTATGGTCTATGTTTGGACTAGATCATAGATAATACGCTAACCGGATTCCAAGTCCTTTGGCCAAACGAGAGTTGGTCTGTTCCAGTGTAGCCAACTTGTAGAATTGTGAAGTGTCAGACACAGTGTGAAAAACAATGTGGAATTGTTGTCTGCACTGTATGTACCACTGACCACTTCTGACATTTTTATATAGCTGATTCTATTGTTGGTACTTTTTTGTCTATGCTTTCAAATGTATACTGTCCCTATGGTGCAAAGAATAAATAACTTTTCTTTCTTTCTTTCATTTCTGATTTGATGTCCCAAAAATACCACGCATAGCTTTTTCCATAGTTCGCTGAGTGCCCTTGACCTTTCTTATCACGTCCACGTCTCTGTGCCATAATGTCATGACTTTTGACTTGAGGTATTGCGGTATTGTCGACTCAAACACGTTGCGGAGTTTCCCGAACGCTGCCCAACCGGGTTGGAACAATTAACCTCTTTCTAGAAGTTCCACCTACCTAAGAAAGTAACAAGCCACAACATCAAGTCATCCGCCGCGACGTTTACTGATCCCGACAAGGACATGTCTGCTCCAGCAGTTGAGGACAAATTCCTTCGACAGACGTGTCCCTACAGCCACTATTCTGCAAGCCATGTCAATGTATCCATACAGATGTATAAATAATCTAACTTGACCCAAATATCGCAGTGATGACCTTCTAAAATAGTAACAGTAAATTAAAAGCAATTTGTATCTAAATGCGATATGATTATCAATTTTATTTTCATTCGCTCGTACATACGTTAACATAATAATAGACAAGCAAAGGAACACCTACGTCTATAACTTTTAAATTGTAGGCTACCCGCCCGGCCTTAACCTAGATATTGAATTTCGGCCTCAGTCAATGACAGTCTGACTTTATTAAACTGGTTTATTTTGCTTTTAGTGTGATCGTTTATTGTGTCTGTTGAATTTATTTACAAACAAAACTGTCAGTAAATGCACTTAAAAAGTGTTTTTTACCGAGTTATAATTGTTTTAAAAGGTAATAAATATACGCTTGCATACAAAGTGCTTATCAAAATACACATTGCTAATGAATTAAGAGGCAAGAGTCACGTTTTAATGTAATTATCACATTTATTATGTGCGATAGGTCATGAACTATGTACAAGATAATTAGGTAAGAATTAGTCCATTCGTATTGCATTGTAATAATTATAAAGTTTGTGAAAAACATTGTTTATGTTTACAAAAAGTTATATTTGGCATGTTTTAAAGTGCTTAAAATTACATAAATTACAGATCTTACTGATGGCGAGTTTAAAATATACCTTAAAGAAATTCTAATAAAAAAAGCATATTATTAAATCAAAGACTATATTGACGGACGTGTGGCGTTAATTCTTGTCTATTCTTATCTGCACAGGCAGTCGCAGGGAAGCCTCCCTGGAAACATATTTTATTTGCATTGTTTGTATTGTATGCTTGTAAAATGTTTTCAGTGTATAACAGCTGTTCTAAATAATTTGTGTACACATATTTGTAAAACAAAGTTAATAAAAATAAATTAATAAAGACTTTTTGGCATTTATTCTCAAAGGTTATCATGTAATGAAATTTCCTTCCGTTGTTTCAATATGACGTGTAAGAGTGTCTGTTAGGACCTAATTACTGAATAAATGATTGAATTGAATTGAATGAAATTGAATTGCTTATATAGGGTCCTACAGAATAGTGAACTTACAAGTAATTTCAAGGCCAAAATAAATACGTAACATGCATCGCGTTTATAAAAAAAATAAGGAGTAGGGGAAAAGGGGGGTAATGGAGAGGGGGTAAACTTAAGCAAGAATCAAGAAAAAACTAAAGATATTTATCAAAGCTTAGTTTAAATAGTTTCTACCGTACTACGGTTGATGATCTTTCAGGCTGATACAGTTTCATTCCAACCGTTTGGGAGATAAGCTGGAACAAACAGGGCCAAATATAAAAAAAAAATACTTTGACATTACAAACAGACACTCATATTTGTATAGATTAAATTTATTATTATCTACAAAAATGGTTTTACAACTTGTTTTTCAACAAACACAATCCCTATTACCTTTTTTTTTTTAATTGATGTCCAGTGGAAATTCTACATGGAACTTCCTTCACCCCGGCCTCCTAGTTGAGCTAACAATCAACCTCTTTCATGACTTCATACCTTTTATCTCCATCACTGTCCACTTCATGATTCATTCTTTATTCAAATCAAAATTCGAATTTAGTATTGTGGTGTCGAATCGTTCATATTTTGATCATCATCATTACACATTCGATCCTGAACGCCAGTGGTTCGACACACAGCTGTCGCTCTGACTAATAGTCTCCTGCAATATTCAAATTACTTATTTTTAACAAGCTTAAATAATTGTTAGTAAGCTGTATTAAAAAAATATAATCATCAGCATGAAGTGCTGAAGTTGTGAATATCAATATACCATTATAACAATATATACGATACGTTTCATTGATCTCGTTAACTGAACTCCGTTACTTGCTGCCGTGGAGAGAGCGTCCTCTTTTTTTATATTGGTGCCCAGTGGAAATTCTTCATGAACTTCCTTCACCCCGGGGAAGGGCGAAGGGGTATGCCGGACTCCTACCGGTTAAAACCACTGGAGCGGTCATCTTCGGCACCTAAGGGAGGCTCCAGGTCCTCGTATGATCACACTAGAGGGAGAGAGCCTCCTAGTTGAGCTAACCGGGAAGGAAACACGGAGGGGGGCACTCCGCGATAGAGTTGGTACTGTATATTATTGAATAAAGCTTTTAGTGATCCAACCGCTAGTTGAACGTGTGGTCCCCGGAAAAAATAGACCATCCCTCTCCCTCTCGGCTCACATGGGTGGCCATGTGTGTCGTAAAAGGCGACTAATAGTTGATATTGTAATAAGGAGGAAACTTTTTGGTGTAAATCCTTATTTTTTTTTATTGGTGCCCAGTGGAAATTCTTCATGAACTTCCTTCGCCCCGGGGAAGGACGAAGGGGTATGCCGGACTCCTACCGGCTACAACCACTGGAGCGGTCATCTTCGGCACCGAAGGGGGGCTCCAGGTCCTCGTAAGATCACACTAGAGCCGCCCATTGGTGCCACGCCTTTAGGCACATCTCGGAAGGGATGACTGTAAAGCGGTCACCCTCTCTAGCGGAGGGAAGGCGACTGTAAAAAGGTCGCCCCCCCAGGCACTTCTCGGGGAGGATTGTAAAGGATCCCCCCAAGCCTCGCTTTGCGCTGTGCTGCGCACATGGTGGCACGTGACCCCGTGCGCGCCACCGTCTTCCCAGGGGTCGCTCGGTGTGAGCACGCAGATTCCCCAATCTGCGTGCCCGCGACCCCCGAGGCCCCCCACCATGAAGTGACGGCAGGGGGCTCAGGCGTGTTGGACTTGGGAGCCGGGACGGTTGTTGCCCCGGCGCCGTCTCGTCCTTCTCCGTGCGGGATCAGCCCTCTCCCGATCCCGCTCTGCAGTCTCCTTCTGGAGCATGACGCTCTCGCAGAAGGAGACCACTGCACTCCAATTTTCATGCTCTGCCAACATAGCCGACACTACTGCCGGCAGAGAAAGATCTTGCCACCGACTGAACCCTTCAAATTAAGCTCATTATTTACCTAGGTATATATCCTGCCATTATACACAATAATAAATTATTCCTCTTAAATTTATGACATGTCTCTAGATTCGATCATAAAAACACTGTCACTCAGTATTCAATGAAATCCATTTTATATCATCGCTTCATGCCCTCCAGGCTTATCATCCAATTACGAGTGTCAAGATGTCACTCCATTTGATTGGGATTAGCCTTTTCGTCGGCGGATGTTTGGCCAAGGTTGTAAAGACACATCTTAAGATTTTCTTGTAGGAAGTTTAGGCTTTAAAATCGTAATGATAAATTACAATTTGACTAGGAGATTAGGGCTTTTTACTTTCTTTATTTTATCTTCTTTCTTTTGGTTCTTTTAAATACGATTTCTCACACTAGGATTTCTCCTGTACCGTGGGAACAGTTTACAGAAATACATCTCACATGCCTAGACCCGGAACATCTATCCGTAGATCGAATCGAATACACAATTGCACATTTTGGCAAATTTTTCGATTGTTTTTAAGTAACTATCAATTGCTAGTACTTGCTAGATCCTCTGATAATGGACAAGCTTATCTATATTACTGTTTAGACTGAATAGTTGCGGAGTTTTCCAGCTGTCAGTTTCTGTAGGCCTCTGGCTTAGAGTAAGCTATGAAATTCATTCTCGCCTAACTCACTAGTGTAAGCGGTTTTTCTATTCATAATGATTGCAAAAATGCATACGCAATAGTAGCGTAAATTACCTTTACAACATAAAATGGGGCCCTATACTTTTACTCTTTTCCTAGATCTGAGAGACAGTGCTAGCAAGATGTGGTTGCGTTTGCTCGCGAGACGGTAAGATCAACATTACCAATGCCACAGATAATAAATACTAGTAACTACGTAACAATACACGTAAATGGTTGTATATTAAATACCATACATTATATTTACTTGCTTTCCACATGACTTTAGTTTTCTCTTCGCACCCATGTATGAAACTTTCTCAAAGAAATACTTCAAACATTGGCGTATACTGCGTACACGTTGCGCCCAGATATATGGCGTCGATGTCGAGATCAAGACGTTGAATCTTTTATAGAAATAAATATTATAAGGTCACATTTACCATTAGTCTTCCATAACTAGAGATTTAAAATTAATTACGCAGTGCTCATCTTACCGTGACAGCTAGCAAAAAGTTTACGAACAAACGATTCATAACTTTTTTGTGCTGACGTTTTTGTCCGAGTGCCCTTGAGGTCCATCTGGGTGTTCCATATTTGGGCCTCTTTGAAGCATACGCTCTCAATAGTCTCAATACAATCGGCCGAGTGTTATGATGTTTTACAAAGCATAAAGGAGACGACACATTGATTTTAATTTCATTATATTTTATAAACTGATATATACTTTATTTACACAGAATACACATTTTAGGAAAATAAAACAAAATAATACGTATGTCCATACGTCTAAGCATGGTCTTTCCCTCGTAGGCAGTATTTATTCAGAAAATCCTGCATCGAGCGAACGCTTGTATAACTACTATTCATTTTTAATTCTACGTAAATAGCAACGAATGTTCTTAATCTATATATATATCGGCCATTTATACGTCCACTGCTGAACAAAGGCCTCCCCCATAGATTTCCACAACCGTGTCATCATTTTGGGGGGTACTTGCCAATACTCACCACGCTTGGCAGGCGGGTTGGTGAGCGCAGTATGGCTATCGTTTCACAGAAGGAACGCTGCTGCCCATCCCTCTCGTTTAGATTTCTTTAGTCGCCTTTTACGACATCCACGGGAGGAAATAGAGTGGTGCTATATTCTTAATCCGGACACCACACGGATAATCCATAATTGTCTGCATTTTAACCACAAAGCGAAATACCTGTAAATAGTGATTTCATGTTGAACTGGATTCTTTATAATTCAATACGGTCATATTTTTATGACGCAGAATTTCAGCGTAAATTCCTGGATAAGAATTAATGAACTTCTCGAATTAAATCACGATAGTTAATTACGAAATCGAACTAGATTCTTTTGTTCTTAAAGCTCAATTTTCTTAATTCGTCAATTTTAACTCAAACATCGTTCCAAGCGAGAATATTCGTAATACCCAATTAATTGTCTTCAATGTATACAAAGCTTTACTGTGACGTATCCTTGCTTAGTTTGCTTTTGATCTTAGCATGTGGCAGTCTCACTCCCACGTGCGTACCATGCCATGTTTAATTTTGTGTCATCACTGTAATTAATACAGGGATATTCTATTTGTTAATCTTGTTGCGGTTTTGATACGTTCCCGGCCTAATATTGGTATAAAATTATAGCTATTTGTACATGACAATATACAGTAATGATCAGACCATTCAGTTATCTTCATGGTATTCTCTAAGATACCAGATAGTGTTACTTACCTCAGTAAGCATCCGTTCGTATGGATGTCGTAAAAGGCTACTCTAAACTAGAAGGATGGCTAGCAGCGTCTCTTCTGTGTAAGAGTGTCGCGGAGTGCCTCCCTCCGTGTTTCCTTCCCGGTTAGCTCAACTAGGAGGCTCTCTCCCTCTAGTGTGATCATACGAGGACCTGGAGCCTCCCTTAGGTGCCGAAGATGACCGCTCCAGTGGTTTTAACCGGTAGGAGTCCGGCATACCCCTTCGCCCTTCCCCGGGGTGGAGGAAGTTCATGAAGAATTTCCACTGGGCACCAATAATAATAAAAGAGGAGGCTCTCTCCACGGCAGCAAGTAACGGAGTTCAGTTAACGAGATCAATGAAACGTAGCATATATGTTATATAGGTATCTGGTATATTGATATTCACAACTTCAGCACTTCATGCTGATGATTATATTTTTTTAATACAGCTTACTAACAATTATTTAAGCTTGTTAAAAATAAGTAATTTGAATATTGCAGGAGACTATTAGTCAGAGCGACAGCTGTGTGTCGAACCACTGGCGTTCAGGATCGAATGTGTAATGATGATGATCAAAATATGAACGATTCGACACCACAATACTAAATTCGAATTTTGATTTGAATAAAGAATGAATCATGAAGTGGACAGTGATGGAGATAAAAGGTATGAAGTCATGAAAGAGGTTGATTGAAATGAAGATGCAGGATGACTTCGTCACAATAGTAGCCATTCTGCGCATTCCAACCCGCTCAAGCTTGGTGAGAAAATTCCCCAAAAAATGATAACACACGGCATTTAACCAGTCATCTATGGCTGAAATAAGGCATCCAAGGCCTTAGTTCAGCAGTGGACGAGTTTTGGCTAATATGATGATGGCGATGATTGACTAAATCACTTATAGCGATACTACCACTATGCTCTAACAACGACGTGGGAAGAAACTGTACAGGCAGTTAATTTAATCATCTGCTACTTGCGATTGATTGTAGTAATCAATGCGGTAGAGTAAGGAGCCCATTAATATTTAAAAATTCTAACTCATCGCATATAAAAACACGCGATAATGAAAAATTAGTATCTTCCTAAAACACTTGCAGCTTATACACACACCCGTTTCGTACAATGATTACTGATTACAGATTAGATATTAGATTAGATCTACTTGTTTTTTTGTTTTGTTTTGCTGAGAGGGAGGGATAATAACGTATATAATAAAGTCTTTCGATGATCATAAACAGTTTTGGCAAAAATGTATTCACGGCATTGTTATTTAAACTCTGGTTGCATGGTGTAGTGTAAAGCTGCGACACGTACAGGGTTCACTAAAATTGAAAAGCGACTGCACTGCAAGTCTGTAGAGATGTTTCTTTTACCGTACCGTGACCTACCACCCGATCATATGATAGGCGCAGGTCATTGCCTATTAGAAAATAAATGGATATTTTAGTGAAATATTAAAGTACCATTTTTCAATGATTCAGGTAGAGAATCACGGAATGGCTCACCTCCTAATAAGTTAAAGGTGATTAAATGGGCACCTTGCATTATATGTGTAACAGTTTTCATTTTACGTATATTTTGACCGTCACTGCTTAGCGACATCTTATCAACGATCGATGTTTTCGACGAATACACTGACTAAATTAACTTTTATATTACATTACAGCTTTCTGAATATCATTACCATATCAGTCAAAGCATGTTCACTGCTGAACAAAGGGCTCCCCCATAGATTTCTACAACTGTGTCGTCATTTTGGGGGAAATTTGTTAGTACTCACCACGCTTGGCAGGCGGGTTGGTGAGCGCAGTATAGCTACAGCTCCACAGAAGGGAAGCTGCTGCCCAGTCCCTTAGTAGGCATTCTCAACAGAACCTCTACGGGAGGAGATGTAGTGGTGCTATATTCTTAATCCGGACACCACACGGATTTATCTAAAGAACAACATAATATTTAGAAATGATATAGGTACCTAATCTTTTGGATTGATTCACTACAACAGTAATTTATTTATGTTACGAGAACATTTGAATAGCGTAGGAGATTCTGGTCTAGAAATCTGGTCTACTTATTCCGTATCTTTAGTCTGAATACATTATAGTGGATTAAACTTGTGCTCACTGAGATCTTAAACGCTCATAGGTATACTCACAAAATTACTCGAATCGTATTGAACAGTGACAGATGAATTTAATACGGTATATTCACAAAAAAGAGTTGGTTGGTGCAGTGGCTGATACAGTCGACTGCTGCGCTCCGGGTCGTGGGTTCGATTCCCACACGGAACAAATATTTGTATGATCTGCAGATAGTTGTTCCGGGTCTGGGTGTATTGTATGTGGAATTCATGTCTGTAAACGCACCCACGACACAGGAGAAATCCTAGTGTGGGGCAACGTTTTTTAAAAAAAAAGAAAAAAAAAAAAGAAAAAACCTATCATACCTATTCTTTATTTGAATAATCAGTGATACTTGTATTCTTTATTTGTACAATAAGTAATACCTACTTCTATTATTAATTTGGATATTCACTGATGTTTGTATTCTTTATTTAAATAATCAGTGACGCTCACAATCACTAAATATGTTTGTTTTTATATTTTCTTCATCCATTGTAAGGTTTATTCAGTTACAGATACACTTGCACAAAACTCGATTACACTGCGTTGTTTGGGCGGTTTCCAATCGATTATGTATTCCACTTGAACTGTTACTAATGTGGGCTGTTCTGGACATGGTTATGATGTAAATAATATCGTAATGTGAAAACAATATTGTTTTGTTTGTAAGTAAAACACTTTTATGTATGTACAATACAATGTACAAGCAACGAATACCTATTTATTACTTGATGTAATAACGGTTACCTAAACCGTAGTAGCGTGATCCATCATTGTAGAATGTTAAAATTATGATATATTTACGTTGATTAAGATTTATGTCTTATATTATAACTAGCTTTTGCGGCAATGCCTTTTTCCTATGTTCATGAAACCTTTTTGGGCGTGCCAACAACAACTTTAAAGTTTCTACTCAATCGAATGAATGTTATAGGAGCGCATAGAGAACAAAGAAACAAGGAAACAATATTTTTTTAATGTGTAGATATTACAAATGAAATAAAACGTCATTAATCATTACTATCCCGCGTGGTGTCCGGATTAAGAATATAGCACCACCACTCCATCTCCCGTGGATGTCGTAAAAAGCGAGTAAGGGATCTAAACCAGAGGAATGGGCAGCAGCGTCCCTTCTGTGGAACAGCATTCATTCTGGGCTCACCAACCCGCTTGCTTAGCAAATCCCCCTCAAAATGACTACACGCGGCATGTACCCGGTCGTTGTGGAAATGTATGGGGGAGGCATTTGTCAGTGGACGTACTCTTACTGGCAGCAGAATCATTATTATAATTTTAAATAGTAATTCTGCTATATAAAACTACAGATAAAAACGAAAGTACAGAAGGAGTACCTAAGCAAAGACTACAATGTTATACTGGCTATACCTAAGTATAGTGACCAAACAAAAAAGATATATCGTACCTTTTTTTATTATTAAATTGTCTTTATTACCAACATTTTTCATAACATTCTTATCAGCTCAAAGTATATTTAATTATATTTATAGGATTGTATAAATAAAATGTAAACAGAACCACACTACACGGAACGTCGTCGTCGTTCGTTTCAGCCGAATAAAGCCCACTGCTGGACACAAGCCTCCCCCAAAGATCGCCACAACGACCGGTCTGGGTGTTTGTGTATTCATTGGGGGGTTTTGCAATAATTCAATTCAATTCTTTATTGCATTCCATAAGTAAATTATTTAAAAAAACTTGACAGGTTTGCCACTCTTGACAGGCGGGTTGGCGATCGTAATTGATGTGTTAATAATTAATATACCATAAGGACGCTGCCCATCCTCCGGTTAATCCCATAGTCGCCTTTTACAACACCCACGGGATGAAATGGGTTGGCGCTTATCGCAGCCGGCACCACACGACGAGAACGTATTTCATTAATTTTTAATCCTAATATCTAAATCATTTAATTAAAAGAAGTCCTGTGTTAAATTACAAGGATACGGTAGAGTCTACGAGCACACATTGCTGCAATCATTTATTAACTCATTTATCTAATATCACACAGAAAAGATATTCCATTTTGTTGCGGAGCTTCATTAAAGTCCAGAAAAGATGGCGAAATCTAATTTGGTCTGCACGAACGAACAATCTCTTAGCAGCACGTGCCTTCCTCATCGCAACGGTAATAAAAATATAATATAAGCAATTAACACGCGGATATTATTTACTTTTCTTTGTGAGTAATTTATTATTGCAAGAATATAGTACACAGAGATGCTAAATAAAGAATAGATCATACAATCTGCCATGTCAATGGTGTGCAATCCGTTAACAAAACCTGTGATAAATTCGTCAGCACGGTTGGTGCAGTGTACGTGTATATCATAAGTGTATATCAAGTGTGATCAATCATCAAGACTCTGTGTCAGGTACTCCAAATTATTTATAAATAATCCAGGTGAAACCGCGGGTCCCAGATAGTGATATTATAAAATATAAGAAGTAGATATGTTACATGCGCGCCAAAAGTATGAACCAAAACTCCCCCAATTGTAGCACTTTGCAATTAGTTCGCTTAGATAGCTATCTCTTATACTCTTGTAGTTTTAGTATCTTCTTTCTTACAATATAGGTGTGCAGGCGAGACTGAATTTTGCGCGTCATTTAATATGGACGTAACATATCTATGGTATAATATCATTGGGTACCCCGAACACATTACACAATATTGGCTTGAATGCCTACCAGACGGCGACATCCGTATTACAGAATAGGCCAAATTTTTAAGTAATCAATTTAAGTACCTAATCCAAATTTTATGAATTTGTTATTGACGATTTCTCTGTTTTTGTGTGATCTTAACTCCGTGTGGTGCCGGCTAAGAATACCACCACCCTATCTCATCCCATGGGTGTCGTAAATAGCGACTATGGGATTAGACAAAGGATAGGCAGCAGCGTCCTTCGAGTACATTAACAACCCAACTGCGATCGCCAACCTGCCTGCCAAGCGTGGCAATTTTGGCAAAACTCCCCAATGAGCACACAACACATCCATATAGGTCGTTAAAATGATCTTTAGTTTGTTTTTGTTTGTGTTTTTGTGTTAAGTGACACCAAAACATCAAGTATTTTTTGACCGGGTTCATATAAATTTATTAACGAGTTAAGTGTATCTTGAAACGTACTTGCTAAAATAAAGAATTTTTCAAGTTTCAAGCACGTAATTTTTGTTTTAGTACTGCACAGTCTGCTGGTGAGACTAATGTTTGTTAAACCCCTGTGTGGGAGAGGAAACCCTGTCCATCCCCCGCGTAGCTCGTATTTACGTTAAACCCGACTACAAATACTGCTTTGGCACGAAATGTAGCTCTGTTTATCCCATTAGGGAAACACTTTAACAAACATTAAGTAAATAACATCGTCGCACGAGTAGAATTAATACCCAAACAAACTTTCTCGAAAAATATTAGAAAACGAAACACGTAAACACACACAAAACCCATTCAGTAATTACCGGGATTAGCCAAAACATTAGGGCGTTGTTTGTATTTGGCAGGGGCGGAGACTTTGCTTTTGAAAATAGAACGGTTGTCTGTTTTTAACACGGTTTTATCTATGTAACGGATTTTTTTACTGGATTTTCATCCCCTTCAAAACGTCGCATTGATTTTAAACTTCGCACACTTATCGAGGACCGATGACAATGTAACTTCGTTCCAAAAAAAAAAACAAAGTACAAAGTTTTGTAGTTAGCCGCACTAATAAATAGAAAATAAATAATAATTTTCTATAACTTTAAAATAAGAATAGGCTAATTAACAAAATAAATATTTTATTGTAGAAAAGTGTGGGGAGCTTGATGTTAGTTGTTGTAAATATTTATAAAAGTAGCGTCATCATGATAATATCTGGTAAAACACCCCACGCTTTTTAACAATATTTTTTTTGTATGTCACTCTATTCTTATTTTAAATATCTTGAAAATTGTTTTCTGCTTTTTAGTTTGGTTATCTACAAAAGCGTGTTTTTTTAAAATTGATAGTGGACCTTAGGGTTTACCCTAAAGAATCATCATCACCATATCAACCAAAGGACGTTCTCTGCTGAACAAAGGCCACTCCGTAGATTTCTATAATGGTGTCGTCAATTTGGTGGGAATTTGCCGATTCTCACCACGTTTGGCAGGCGGGTCGGTGAGCGCAGTATGGATACTGTTCCAAGAAGGGTCGCTGCTGCCCATACCTCTAGTTTGGAGTCCCTTTGTCTTTTACGACATCCACGGGAGATGGAGTGTCGCTGTATTCTTAATCCGGACACCACAATGAATTGGCGGACACTCCATGTAAGGATGCTTAAAGTGCATTAGACTAAAAGCCGATAGTAGGTTAGACCAAAGAAAGTTGTTCTTTGCAAGACTCTAAAAAAAGTTGAATTGGTTCAACCGCCACCAGCTAACAGGTTCAATGAAATCAAGTATGGGTCAATGTACCTCAAATAACCAACAAAATTGTTCCACAGTTTGATAGCGCGTGTTATTGTTTTAATTATAGTGAAATTAGGTACATAATTATGCCTATTTTTAATTACCTTAATCAGTATATAGGTTAAACAAAGGTGAATAACTCTTTTATTAACTTTTTGGCAGAAACTTCTTTTTTATAAACATGTAACCTCTTCGGAATAGGCCGACTCGTCTGTTTGTGGGTGTAGTAAGAGGCAAGTCGAGCCCGCTCGTGCCAAGCCAGAAGTTTTAGATTATCATCATTTCAGCCCAAAAACATCCAATGCTGGACAGAAGCCTCTCCCAAAGATTTCCGCAACGACCGGTATTCATATATTGAATCATACGATTATTATGCTGCTGTAAAACCTCATAAAATGAATATCATCAATTGGATTGAGGGTCACTTTATACATAGTAATCTACCATTGATTTGCCATACATGATGCTACTACTACTACATTATCATCATCATATAAGCCAAAGGACCAATCCACTCTGAAAAAAGGCCTTCCCGTTTTTGGGACTAATTTCTAGCAAATTTGCAATTTGCTAGTGTTCACCACGCTGGATGGGCTGGTGGGGTTGTTGAACGCAGTAAGGCTACTGTTCTATAGAAGGGGACGCTGTTGCTTACATATATCTAGCCAAAACAACAACATAACGATCGGTATGGGTTTGTGTTGTGTGCTTATTGGAAGGGATTTGCTATAGCATAGCTGTGTTGCTTAGTATTAAAGTTATTGCCGGGCTCTTACGGCTTCGCCATTTGGTCCAGTTAAGCAGCAATAGCTCCCCGATGAGGCTGCGAGAAGACCACCATAAAAAGAACTTGAACAAGCGATTGTTTTTTACGGAAACACGCGGTAGGTAATCGAACGCCTTTACGCCCCGCACCTGATCCTGTCAAACATGTTAGAAAGAGGTCATTAAAATGTAGCTTATTGCCAATCTGTTAGTTTGCGGTACCGAATCTATACAGAGTGGGTAAACCACACAAAACAATGCCGCATCGATATGCAAGAGGCATAACTATCACTTGACAAGATCGTACTGCTCTATTTGGACATTCGAATACCTTTCTTTCACGTTTTCAACCTCGTAACAGAGTTGTTTAAGCCGCCCAAAGGCCTCTGACTTGGCTTAACATCATCATAATTTCAGCCATTTATACATCTACTGCACAAAGGCCTCATCCATAGATTTACAAACACAATTGTTTCATCATTTTGGGGGGTATTTGCCGATACTCACCACGCTTGGCAGGTGGGTCGGTGAGCGCATTATGGCTACTGTTTCACAGAAGGGTCGCTGCTGCCCATCCTTTTGGTTTATAGAGTCCCTTACCCGCCTTTTACGATATCCAACGGAAGGAAATGGAGTTGGCTCGACATAACAACTACCTTCTAATAAGCACGGAGACGCTCAAGTCTCTTACACCGATCGTTTACCAAAAACCAAATCCATTAAACTCAAAACATATCGAGTTAAAAATATAACGGTCCACTAAACGCCAATGGAGATACGTATACCGGGAATCAACGGAAAGTGTCTCTGTTATCATCGCTTAGGAATGTCGGAGACGCCGGGACAGACGACTGTTCATACATAACGTCTTCATTCAAACTGACAATGTATTTTTGAACAGATATAAGTTGTCTGTGTTGATGGTAAAGGCACGTTTAAAATTTAGATCTATGCTATAGGTATATTTTGCTCCCGGGGAGGGTGGCCGCTTTTTTTTTTTTTTAAAGCCCCACATTAGGGTTTCTCCTGTGTCGTGGGTGCGTTTACAGACACCACGTTTTTATTATTTGGTTTCCTGTGGAAATTCTACATGGAACTTCCTTCGCTCCGGGGAAGGGCAAAGGTGTATGCCGGACTCCTACCGGCTAAAACCACTGGAGCAGTCAACTTCGGCACCGAAAGGGGGCTCCAGTTCCTCTTATGATCACACTAGTGCCATCCACTGCTGCTACGCGTATAGGCACATCTTCGGAGAGAGTAACTTGGTGCAGTGGTTGATACAGTCGGCTGCTGAGCACCGGGTCGCGGGTTCGATTCCCGCACGGAACACATATTTGTATGATCTGCAGGTAGTTGTTTCGGGTCTGGGTGTATTGTGTGTGGAATTCGTGTCTGTAAATGCACCCACAACACATGAGAAACCACAGTGTGGCCCCATGCTGCTTCCCATCCTTTTGATATTGTGAGGGTGAGCGTGCTCGATGATGGTTCGTGGGGTGTGGGTTCACACATAAGACTCTCAGGTACCTATATATTTTCAAGATAATTTTATTATACTTTTACTATTCACTTCTCGCAATCTAATATATTAATGTCCGACAAGCTTGCTGTCTCCAGCCGAATCTTATTCTATGCGTCAATGTCATTCTCACTTATAAAATTCAAATAAATACATTCTTATTAAATTTATTAATTTTATTAAATGGCTCTGCCGTGTGGTGCCTGCTCAGAATACCACCAACCCATTTCCGCCCGTGGGTGTTGTAAAAGTCGACTAAGGGATTAGCCGGAGGATGGGCAGCAGCGTCCTTCGAGTACATTAACAACTCAACTACGATCACCAACCCGTCTGCCAAGCGTGGCGATTATGGCAATACCCCCCAATGAGCCCACAACACACCCATATTGGTCGTTATGATGATGTCATTCACAAGTTCAATTATCACTTATGCTGATATTTATATTTTTTAAATATAGCTTACTATCACAATTTAAGCTAGTTAAAAATAAGTAATTGTAATATTGCAGGCAGACTATTTGTCAGAGCGACAGCTGTGTGTCTAGCCACTAGCGTTCAGAATCGAATGGCATCCAGTGTGATAATGATCAAAATATGAAGAGCTACTCTACGTCACATAATAAATTCGAATTTTGATTTGAATAAAGAATGAATCATCAGGTGGTGGACAGTGATGGAGATAAAAGATATGAAGTCATGAAAGAGGTTGATTGAAATGAAGATGAAGGATGACTTCGTCACAACTTTATCCAATATTTTCCATTATTTAATTTGACATAAGTCTTGAATTTTTGTTATTACCTGTAACTGTTGCAGACAAGTCAATAAAAATAATTTAATAAACTTAAGCGATGACTGCTTTTGATCTTCACAACTGTTTATTTCAATTAATTCTAAGAACTAATTTGTTTATCGTGAAGGAATGTAAACTGGGTTGCATAACGTGCAGCGATTCTAACTAACGTTAACACAACACGGGCAATATGATACACGATCTTCAGTTAAACAATTGCTATAACATTGTGTACCAACGGATAATATTGCAGTATAATTATTTATGGCCGTATGGTGCGACTACGAATAGCACCAACCCATCTCATCCCGTGGGTGTCTTAAAAGGCGGCTATGTGATAAGCCGGAAGACGCACAGCAGCGTCCTTCGAGTACCTTAACAACTTACTGGCCTAGTGGGGGTCGGACAATTACACACACCATTGAGAACATTTTGGAAGCCTCTCAGGAGTACAGGTTTCGTCATGAAGTATTCCTTCACCGTTAACGCAAGTGATAATCAAATTATAATCCGCATATCCACCTGGTACCATAGGTTAATGTGCGGCTGGGGTGATACTGCCGCACCGTAGCGAAGCATCGAGATACGGATATTTCACGAACCACCATCGAGGTAACAATCGTCGAGGCAACGGGTTCCAGACTTATGTAGGTTCTCACCTGAAAAGAGAGCTGGCTTATCTTTTAGTTAATATAATTACACTCCCATAAAAATGCTAAATACTAAACAAGAATTAGTGAGTAACCAGAGGTTAAATTGTGGTCCAGGAGAATCTCGGCGGTGACCATTTACGCCAATTTATTGGGGTCCATAAATAAAGGTCGGCGACCACTATATCAATTAATGTTAATTCAGATAATTCTCAGCCTGTGGCTTTGGACGAGCTTGTTTGCTGTTTCTTGGTTGAAATTATAATGATTTAGATACCCGAAACGTCTTCTGTGTTAGATAATGTCTGAGACGCTCTATTTTTTGGTTTTGGGTTTCAAGTTACAGGTTTAATGATTTTTATGGTGATATTTACATTGGTTTATTTGTTAGTGTAGACAACGGGATTAGTGAGCGAACTCAGCCCTACGTTTTCTCCATGCATTTTAAATCCATGGCTTCTCATTTTCGAAAGAGATTTTTGCAAAGCCCATTACTACAACGCCAAATCATC
This sequence comes from Diloba caeruleocephala, assembly GCA_947459985.1. Lineage (NCBI taxonomy): Eukaryota > Metazoa > Arthropoda > Insecta > Lepidoptera > Noctuidae > Diloba > Diloba caeruleocephala. The sequence goes on from OX381614.1 coordinate 7,213,339, forward strand.
AAAGAGCTATTTTAGCGATGGATTATTTGATCGGTGGGCCATTTCATTGAATAACCGCGTACGAAGTCCTATGACACTGATAGTATTCTGGTGCTTATTAACTATTGCGTCATACGGGACTACATTTCATGTGCGTATACATGTTCGCGGCATTGCAGTGCTCCAAGGGCCACCCCAGCCGCACCACAACCCAATGACAATGTAATGGTAGTATGCCCCCGAAGAAATGTACTATCAGTGACATAGAAGTTTGTCACATTAATAGCTACATGATATTCCATGAAATGGCCCATCAGTTAAACAGCTCTTCGATGATTTAGCATCGTAGAAATGGGCTTTGCAATAATGTATTTCGAAAATATGTAGAATGACGTATTAATTTGCTGGTTTTTTTATCCCAATCAAGAGGCAACATTATCTCATTAATAGGCACAATGACATAAAAAAAATCTATTATGTCTCGCCACTAGCGGATTTAGCCATTTGAGAGGAATATGGCCAGATGACCGCTTACTGTAAGCTCATGGACGCTAGCAACACCAGGAGTAGTAATAATGTATTATATTACCCATTCAATGCCAATTGTATTAATATATAATACAGTTACTATTTTAAAAAATTAAGTAAAATTAAATGTTTTACTTATATTTTTTTGTTATAATTATGCATTTCTTGGTATATTAGTATATTTTATAATCTGTTCTGAAACCCTTTCTTTCTTTTTCTTTTTTTGGTCAATTACTGTTTCTAATGTCTTGCTTTACTGCCGAATAAATCATTTGTTTGATTCTTTTAATCGATCGTTGCAATGAAATCTCTTAGGTATATAAGAAAAAAAGCTCTACAATGCCGTTACATAATTTTGTTCCTGCCTGTATCTCGAGACGGGTCAGTCCTAATTAACAGCGTCCAATGTAATTGTACCTTTTTATTTGGTTCATTCGTTCAGAAGCTACATAAATCCTAAGTACGGACCTTTGAGTGACCGGATAATATTTAGTATTACCCGTCTTATGGATTCACGGGTCACGGTTTTCAGTTTTGGCTGTAATATGCTTGATATATTTACTAAATATGACACGTATGTGTCATCCTGATATAGTAAGACTAGGTAGCAGACTAGACTATGTTTTTTTAAAGTATACTTTTACTAAAGTAGCTCACAAGTGCCCATATCCTAAACAACTACCTGAAGGCCATACAATTCATTGTTTCGTGTGGGAATCGAATTCACAACCTTAGCACAGAACGCCAATCGCTTAGTCACTGCGCTATCTGTGCCGTTGAATATTACCCGCATATTATTGATATTAATGATATTTTTTACTTGTTGATAGAAATCTAAATAAAAATGTCTTGTTGCTGTATAAATCATCAATACTTCTTATTATATAAGTGAATGTGGTAACATTTGTGTTATGTTGTGTTGTTATTCCGTGTGGTGCCACCGAATACCACCACCCCATCTCTTCCCGTGGGTGTCGTAGAAGTTGACTATGGGATTAGCCGGAGGATGGGCAGCAGCGTCCTTCGAGTACATTAACAACTCAACTGCGATCGCCAACCCGTCTGCCAAGCGTGGCGATTACGGCAAAACCCCCCAATGAGCACACGACACACCCATATCGGTTGTTGCGGTGATCTTTCGGGGAGGCCTGTGTCCAGCAGTGGACTTTATAAGCCGAAATGATGAACATTCGTGTGAAATAAAGACCAATAATGAGGTTACATCTAATTAATGTTATATTTTTTCTTTTCAGGTAAGTTTGCCACAATCATTCGGAGCTCTATTCTCATAGAGTCATCGCACGATCACACGACGATGACACGACGGGTGGTGGCTTACGGCAAAAATAGGCCTCAGTGGTAAAAGTATCGCATTTTATATATTGTAGTAGTGTATTCAGGTCCGTGTCAAAAAGTCCCAAATGAAAATCGATCTAAAAGCAAAACGTCCTTTTAATCAAAACGACCCATAAGTTATATGTCCTATATCAGCCAAAACACGTACATTGCCTAACAAAGTCCTCATAGATTTCCACACGGCCGGTTTCAAGCCTTGTGTCATTATTTTGGAGGCAATTTGCAAGTACTCACCACGCTTGGTTTGCTGTTGATGAGCTTAGTTAGCATAGAAGGGACGCTGCTGCTCATCCCTTTAGAAAATAATCCCTTAATCGCCTTTACGACATCCACCCGAGGAGATGGAGTGCTATATTCTTAATCCGGACACCACATGTTATATTCGCATTTTGTGTATGCAGATGACATGTGTACAAAACTTCAAGAGATAAATAAAATATTTATTTCTAAAATCATTCTTTAAATTACTTCGACTTGCTTTTGCTTTAAAAAAAAATTTACATGTCTCATCATAATCAACCTGTTACTGTCCCACTGCTGGGCACGGGCATTTTCTCACGATGAAAACGGTTAGGCTTACTACACACACTATTGAGGATATTTTATAACCCTCTCAGGTGTGCAGGTTTCCTCACGATGTTTTCCTTCACCGTTAAAGCAGGTGATGATCAAATTCTGATCCGCGCATGAATCCGAAAAGACAAGAGGTGCGTGCCAGAATCGAACTCAGATCCTTCTGTATGGACAACAAGCGTTCAACCACTAGGCTATCACTCCTTTTTACTTCTATTTTCTACATCTCTAATGACTGGAAAATAACTGCTATCCTAGGGCATTATTGCGCTCATTATCCTGTTGAATATCTTATAGTGAACCCTATCTAAACAAATAAATAAAATTTAAGTGTCTGTTTGTAATGTCAAAATAACAGCTTAGTACTACATCCATATGAAAGTATATGCGGTACCTACCACAAAAAAGCTATTTGTATTTTTTTCGTCTGTCTGTTTGTTCCCGCTAATCTCCGAAACGGCTGGACCGATTTCCCCGGGACTTTAAAGTCAAAAGTCAAAGTCAAATATTTTTTATTTCAAATAAACCAATTACTGGCACTTATGAATCGTCAGAATTTAAATTCACTGGAAGATAGCTGATGTTATATTATAAGGAATAACTTAGGCCAGTTTTATTTTAGAAAAATAATTAGGGTTCCGTGCCAAAAAATAAAACCCATGAAATCCAGTATATGATACTCTATGTCAAGTGTCTATGCCGAAGTACTCTAAATTACATATAAATATTCCACTTTCTTTTAAATTAAACGGCGGTTGAAACCGCGGGTCCCAGCTAGTTGTTAACTAAACATAAAAAGGCTTGGAAATTGACAGAAATACATTACTGTAAACTGTGTTCTGTGCTTGGTTTGGATTTCTGGATGTTAACATCATAGTTCAAGCGTGACAAAAGTTCGATCCGGCATGAAATTTTGAGAATTTATATGCCTAACATAAGATACATATAATATGTAATCAGTGAACTTACGTTGATATTACAGTATTCACGCGGATGTCGTGTGGTGCCGGCTCAGAATACCACCACCCCATTTCCTCCCGTGGGTGTCGTAAAAGTCGACTAAGGGATTAGCCGAAGGATGGGCCGCAGCGTCCTTCGAGTACATTAACAACTCGACTGCGATCGCCAACCCGTCTGCCAAGCGTGGCGATTATGGCAAAACCCCCCAATGCAACACAACCATGTCGTTCGTTGTGGTGATCTTTGGGGGAGGCCTGTGTCCAGCAGTGGACTTCATTCGGCCGAAATGATGGCGCGGTGTCGATGTGTGAATCACACTCAGATTGTGAGAATTTAAGTTCCGATTTTGTAATTACATAACAATCTCATATTATCGTTACTTATCTTGATTAAAACTATTAATTGCAAACTATTAATTGCATCTAACTTTTACCAACGTCGATGTTAAATACGTTAGTAGGTAGGCAGTGACTGCATCCAGATAGTAATCGTGAGAATTTATGTACGATTGTTAACTAAGTTATATAATAGTATTACATGCCTATTTCTGAAGGTTATGTACAATGCACGGATAATACTTCAAGACTACAATGAATTTTTCACTACCTGGTAAATAATTTAGTATAAGAAAGCTTAAAGTTTCTATCGAGCTATGAAGAGCTATGCTTGGTATTTCTCTACGAGATCGAATGAAGAGATACGTAGAATAATTAAAGTTGCCGACATAGCTGAACGGGTTAGTAAGCTGAAGTGGCAACAGGCGGGGCATATTGCTCAGAAAGATTCTCGAGTGGAGACCGCGCACCGGAATACGCTGCGTTGCACGGCCTCGGGACGAGTAGGACAGAAGACCTGCATGGCTATTTTGTCAGACCTCACTAGCACACTCACTTCTAAATCCGCAGTGAAATCTTTAATATCGTCTTGTTTTTTGCTACTTTTTACTTTGGATTCTTATATGAGTTTGCTTCACTAGCTAGCTCACTTCTGAATCCGAAGTAAAATCTCTAATTTCGTATTGTTTTTACTACTTTTCACTGCGAATTCACGAGTGAGTTTACTAGTGAGTTCTTACAGAATAATACTGCTGGTGAAGGTGACTGGAAGTCGCATGTACCGTTCGTTGTGGAAATCCATGGAGGAGATTTTTGTTCAGCAGTGAACGTCGCACGGCTGATATCTTCACCGTCATCATCATATCAGCCAAAGAAGGAGAAGCCACTGCTGGACAAACGACTGGTTCCATGTGAAGTTATTTTGGTGGGAATTGGCCAGCACTCACCACGCTTGCCAGGCAGGTTGATGAGTGTAGTATGGCTGCTGTTCCAGAGAAGGGACGCTGCTGCCCGTCCCTCAGGTTTACAGTCCCTTAGCCGCCTTTTACAACATTCACTGGAGGAGATGGCGGGCCAATATGATGATGATGAAATATGTTGACGGGGGTAACAGTAAATATTCATTAGTTGACTGATAGAGAAGGCCTCGTGGCACTAAGTCCGCCTTGTGGACGGTCAATGTACAAACGATAATGTTCGCGGCCGACCACCACTAAGTCTAAAATCGATTGCACTCGGCGCCAGATATATACGCACAGAACTCGTGCGTGAGTTGGAATTTTAAAAAGCACATTGTTGTCAACATGTACGGTCAGCAGTAAAAGTAGCCGAACATTTAAATTTTTAAACATGGCATTAACCTTTTCATTTTCCAATAATGTAATGTTTCAAAACTAAAATGTTCGCTACTTTTGTTGCTGACTGTACTACTGACAACTTGTCTGATTGTACATAGAAATTGAAATAAATAAGTGAGAGTTCTTCAATTTAAAACTAGCTAAACCGGTTTCGCACGCTTACACAATTTTAACAATTTTCACGGTTTATACAACGCAACGCGCGCGAAGAACCAGTTTTTTCTAGACTTCTTGACATAAACCAGGACATTTCATGAAATCTGCGTTCCTAAAGTAAGTGCTCGTAGGAGATGTACCGCCTTTTTCAATATTCCACGTTACAGAACTATCTTGGGCATGAACTCCCCAATAACAAGAATGACCTCTACATACAATAGCTGGTGGAAACAGCATGACCTTGTGACGAAGTCATCCTTCATCTTCATTTCAATCAACCTCTTTCATTACTTCATACCTTTTATCTCCATCACAGTCCACCTCATGATTCATTCTTTATTCAAATCAAAATTCGAATTTATTATGTGACGTAGAGTCGCTCTTCATATTTTGATCACTATCACATCCCATTCGATTCTGAACGCTAGTGGTTCGACACACAGCTGTCGCTCTGACAAATAGTCTACCTGCAATATTTCCAATTACTTATTTTTAATGAGCTTAAATTGTGATAGTAAGCTATATATATATTTTTTTATATATATTTTTAATAGTATAAACATCACCATCAAGTGTTAATTGATGTTGTGAATGACAATATACCTATATAACAATTTTTTTTTAATTCTTTTTTAAAAACGTTGCTACACACTACGATTTCTCCTGTGTCGTGGGTGCGTTTACAGACATGAATTCCACATACAATACACCCAGACCCGGAACAACTACCTGCAGATCATACAAATATTTGTTCCGTGCGGGAATCGAACCCACGACCCGGAGTGCAGCAGCCGACTGTATCAGCCACTGCACCAACCGTGCCGTCACAATACATATGATACGTTTCATTCGATATCATTAACTGAACTCCGTTACATGCTGTCGTGGAGAGAGCCTCCTAGTTGAGCTAACCGGGAAGGAAACACGGAGGGAGGCACTCTGCGACAACCTAGACATCTTCCATGAACACCCCACGCAATTTAAAAGAAGGATTAATGGAAAGAAAAAATGTACACCATAACTTCACATATTTTATTATACATATATTGTTTTTATATATCTCCCTCATAATTGTCTAATGTAAAATTGTGGACCCAGTGATTTATTATACAAATGTTGTGCATGTCTGAATTTGATGTAAACACTAGTATTTAGCCGTAGTCTTTTCTTCCATGTGTTTATGTTTATATTGTAGACGTGCCTTATAATAAAATAAATACATTTATTTAAATATATATATAAATGTTTATATATATATATAACACTTTTAAACGGATTCTGTCGCGTATATTTTAGATTTTTGTTTTTGTCTGCACATCTGCTTGCTGATTAAATTTTTTCAACTGTCTTTTTATTCTACCTGGTGAAGAGATGAGCCAGTCATTCGCCTGTTGGTAAGCATCCTGCCTGCCTATAACAATTGTAATGTTACCCAGGGCTATACTTGCCGCATGCATGAACCCACATTGCGCTCGTAACCTCGAGACGTTAGTTATGTCTCTTATGCCCAGCGATTTAACTAGCCACAGTGCCCTTTTTGTAACACAGTTAAGTTTAGACACTGGTGCTTGGTAGCAGAATATCTGGTACTGCGGTGGTACCTACCTAGCCGGGCTCTTGCAATAAGTCACCTTCTTGTAATGGTAAATTTATAATTATAAGTAATGGTATAGGTAAACATTTTCCTTAACTAGTGATAGCTTAGAATAGTGTTTATTTGGTGCAACAAGAGACAGACACTCTTGACATTAAAGTGATTTAAAACTAAACAATACGACTTAACATAGAAACAATAAAAAACACTAGCATGAAATAAATCTTACGATTTGCCTGCGCCTCGATTGCGCCAAATACACTTATTTTAAGAATGAAAAGTAAAGTGGAGTCAGCAAATGTAATATAGTAAATTGCACCGGAAAAGTTTCAAATTATAATCTTTAGTTTAAAACAAACTGAAGAGAATTGAAAATACAATACCTGCTTGCCGAGCGAGCGGTAGCAATAGTCGTAGCTGAAATCCCATCTTGGGTCTGCGGATAGTGTCTCACAAACGCGAGGCGGTGTGATTCTACAAACTGCCGCAGAGCAGGAAACCACCCTCTTCGCACATGAAGTATCGACTCATGGTATGGTTCTGGGGCCCTAAGACAGTCGCTGAGGCTTCGACGAGCACTTCGCGCGCCTTATCTCCCGGTTTGAGTAGGTGTCATAGCTGATGCTGCTGTCTAATCTCGGGGTACCGAAAGAAGAAGGTCACCGCGTCAACGGGGGGACTCTTCCAGTCCATGACTCTCTATGGCGCGCCTGTTTGGTGATCTTGACTTTCAGGCATCCAGCGCTGTAAAACCAAAATTCACGGCCTGCAGCGCTGAGTGGCCACTCTTTGCACAAGGAAATAGGACAGTATCCTTCGAGGTAGTAACCCTCCTGGCGCACTTTCCGCCTTTCGATTTCCTAGAGGAGATGGATGCATGGGTCTATGACCAGACACGTTCCACCCGCCTGAGCGATGAAATCGCGGCTTTAAGACGATCGATAGGCTAAGGTGGCAAGCTAGACGGCACGCACTCGAGAAGTGATGCTAGCACCTTCGGGGCTGCAGTATACGGCCAATCGCGTTATCGAGGCCATCATGCCAGTTTTCAGAGCTTGGTTCTAGAAGAGCGAGCAGATCATCTACCGCCTGATGCAGGTATTCACCAGACACGGTTGCGTACTTGCATAGGATAGGACACGAGGTCAAGGCTGAGTACTATGACTATGGAGACGACCAGGACACCACACAGTGTACGCTCGAGATGGGCCCTGCATGGGCTGCCGAGTGGCGGATCCTGGTCGAGTCGAGTCGATCATATCTCTCTGTGCCAGCGTAGTATCGGCTATGCTGACAGAGCATGAAAATTGAAGTGTAGTGCGGGATCGGGAGGGGGCCGATTCCAATCGGAGAAGGAGGAGTGGGCGCCAGGGTTACCACCGCCCTGTGCCACCGCTATGGTCTTGGGGATCACGGGCGCACACCTTCAACGGGGTTGAGGAAGTACATGAGGTATTTTCACCGGGTTAATAACAAAAAGAGTAAAATCAATACACAAACAAAAAAATTAAGCGTGATAAAAGTTTTTTCTCTCATTTCTGGTCTGTCCTTCCCCTCGTAGGAGAAATAACCGAGTCTTCAATACGCATATACCTAAAACAATAAAAAAATGAAAACATAACGATTTTATTATCAAATAACAGCGAAAGCTTTTTAACAAATCTGAATGATTCGAATCATTGCATGCGGTTGTTCGAATCTTCTCACACAAACGAATAAAATACTTTATATTGTACATGTTGAACAAATTGCCAATATTTTTATCTGGTTCAGTTGCCAGAGGCGAGTCATCTTTCAAATAGGACCCGTAATATGGCTCTTTTTTGGCCGTATTGGCGATTCGATTTGATTGGAGCGGGGTATGTGGCACCGGCAAACGATTTTCGGAAACGCGAATACGTCATACGTATTGATGCTTTCAGTTGTTCACGTTTTAAATTTGGAACCTACTAATAAAGAGGCCAAACGCACACATATTAAAGGATATGTAGTTTTGTGCCCCGCAATATGCCACAACATTATATATTCAAATGGTGAAATAATGTTGTTGGAACCTATTTTTATTTCAGATAATAAGCCGACTTACTATTCTACTATGCACTCAATACGATGCTGCTGAGCCTAAGTAAAACCATTAGGCGTTATCAGGTTTATGGCCTGTATAAGATTTCAGTAGGCACCTCAAACTGAGATTTACTCAATAAGTTTCCCAATCTTAGATCCTAACTGTTCCTATGTTGAAATGGTTTAGGCTGTATCATCATTATATCTGTGCTCGTTTTTTAGATAATTTTCGTTTAAAATAAACAAACACATATTTCCTAAAACATGGATTTAAAATTCAGAATTAGAAAATCGATTTACTACAAAATGTAATCAATCCTTATTTATAATCCTGGTGCTAGTAACAAAACATAATTATTGTTAACTTGTATTTCGATCCGAAAAAGTAAAGGTTCAACTATATTCTATCTTCGTATTTTAAATATCCTATTGTAACGTTTGAATTTGGAAAGTCGGAGTTGGACTTGGTCCAGCTAATTGTTAGCACAAAGTAGGGTTGTTGCCATCTACATTTGTTGTTCTCGCACGTTGCAGTTTGGTGTAGCTAACAACATAAAGTTTAAAAGTTTCAGTAGTGTATCAGCAGTTTTTTAGGTTGCAAACTCATCGGTATTAGATTAAACGAAATATTTTGATTGATTACTTTAATGTATAACTATTTCAATATGGGTACTAGCTGGACCTACGACTTGATGAAGATTGTAGAGAGCCGATGGATGCAAGGATGTAAATGCATTATGAATAACCTTTTTTGTGGAAGACTATTGGTGAATATTTTTTCCAGCAACAAACATAACAGTTGATGTAAAAGATTTGTGACAAATTTTTAACTATCTGTCAGAGACGTCGATGCATACATACGCAGTTCGGAACAAAAATAATTGTCCAATTGGAGATGTAGTGTGCAATGTGCATACGGATTAAGTCGAATCAAAATCTTTATGATATTTAAATACATCACAAATGAAATAAAATATATTTAACGTGTTTATTTTTTATTAGGTTATAACCTTCCTTTCTTTTTTCTCCCAAGTCTTTCAAATCACATACAATTAGCTTTTTGCTTAGTTTTATATAGTTCTATGAGCATTAATAAGTTTCTTTAAGGCACGCCATCCCTAAGGCTGGGCCCCAGATTACTGCAATCTCGCCATTTTCCTTTATGGATGTCAGATCTAAAATTACGTTCAAATGTCGAACAATCCTTCAGTTGTTTAGACGATTATACAATTTTTGGCAGTTAACGATAATATTTGTTTTGAACTGAGTATGTTAGTATAAGAGTCGCTGATATTTGCCACCATTTTGGATAAATCCGTGACATGGCGCTTGCAACAGCGCCGAAATATCGGGAACTCAAAAGTAATAAAAAACATGGTAAATATCCCGTTTTCATTTCCAATAATAGTGTCAGTGACCATGTCAGTTACAAACTTATATTTGCCACTATTTTCCATAACAGAGAGGATGACCTGCAACAAATGACAGTTAAAGTCAAGCCGATTGCTCTTACAGTACCTTTATTCTGTCTTCCTGATCCGCGTGACGTCACTCCAAAGCAACAATGCTGTCATCTCCGCATACAGTTATAACGCGGCTATTATACCGAACTGACAGGTGACGTAGGTATCTGGTATCCATTCTGTGCCACAAAATCATGTACTATATAAGTAACCATAACTATTAGATATAGAATACAGTACAGGAAGATGCTGTCAATAGACAGCGTCTTCCTGTGCTGGTTGCTATAGGTAGAGTTATATTGTTTTCGGCTTATGTGATAGGGATTTGGGGTCCCTTAGGTAAAATAAAGTACTGGTTTTAAAATCTTATCTTCGCTTTGTTAAAATATTGCTGTTATAATCTTGAGAATTGTGTAACCAGTGATGACATATGACATATATATGAGTCGTGGTCACTCACTATGGGCCTCATAAGAAAACTCAAGGTTATTGAGCGAGGTAAGGACAGAGCTATGCTTGGTATTCCTCTACGAGATCGAATTAGAAATGAGGAGATCCGTAGAAGAAATAAAGCTTTTGACCTAGCTGAAAGGATTAGTAAACTGAAGTGGTAATTGGGCGGGGCACATTGCTCATAGAACTGCCAGATGGCCGTTGGAGCAAAAAGATTCACGAGTGGTGACCGCGCCTGAAAACCAGCGTGGGACGACCTCCAACAAGATGACCCGGTGAAGATCGCTTGGAGTCATTGCTTACTGGTTACTTGCCGCCCGCATAGTAACCGGCCTCTGGTAAAAATCACACCTACCCTACCCTAATTTCACCTTATAGTAAAAGAAAGCAAAGTATTTATTTCTGAACACCATAGAGACGCGCATAACATTAATACCAAAGTATAAACATATTTTTGTTTTTTTCCTTGCAACACTCACGCAATTTAATAAAGTACCTCGCCAAAGGACTTGGATTCCAGGCTATCATCTATCATCAGCTCTGTTTAGTGCGTGAATGTTGGCAAGAGATGTAGGATAGTAGGATGTTATGTGATGATAGCTGATTAAATAGGCACCCAGAAAAGTTGGGCCTTTCAATTTAAGCCAGTCTGTGTAGATTAAGTAAATAACATATTATGTCAGTTCTCTATTATAGGCACCCAGAACAGTTGAGCTTTTAAGTTAAGGTCAGTCAGTGTAGTTCTAGTGTAGATTAACGGCCGAAATTAATAATTGATCTAATCCAAAATCTTAGAATTTCGGATTACGGATATGTCTGTTTTTTGTGTTAAATGTGATCGAACACAACTACGGATAGATTTTAAAATGACGATTTTTTACATTTTGGATAAGATTGATTATTAATTTCGGCCGTTAATCTACACTAGATCTACACAGACTGGCCGTTAGTAAATAACATCTTATTTCAGGTCTCTGTTATAGGCAACCAGAAAAGTAGAGCCTTAAGTTTAAGCCAGTCGGTGTAATTTGTAAAATAACATACTATATCAGGTCTCTATTATCATACATTTAGGACATATATATTCATACCGAACGATCGTGTATACCTTGATCGTCCTCACCAGGATATTTATAGCTCGTGCAATATAAACAATCCTGCACCGACACGGTTGTGTCCCGGCACGGACGGCCGACATCCGGCGCGCGGCGGCTTATCGGCCGTGTCTCGGTCGCATGACGCACTTACGTAATGGGTTACCTCGCCGATAGCTGAGCTTCCGATACGGGTCTCGTAAAAAGGATCGGGCTGAATGGTGCACTGGTTAAACTATATTTGGACGGTAATATCAAAGGGGTAAGTAAGTTCGGTTTGGTTATTTCGCATTTTTTTTTGCTTTTGAACAAGAATATTTTTTGGTTACAGGTTATTCGAAACCGATACTTATCGTTCCTCCAGCTGTGGGTGTCGTATTAAACGACTAATGGTTGATGTCTAGAGGATGGGCAGTAGTATCCTCCCGTGTGCTAATAACAACATACCGCGATGCAACAATCCGCCTGCCAAGCGTAGTGATTATGACAGCATCCTCTGTGACCGGTGATTGTAATAATCATTCGCAGGCTCATGTTCAGCAGTGGACATTTATGGGCTGATGTGTGTCAGTGTGTGTGATATTCGCTCTGCACTCTATTCATAGAGTGTTAAACAAGTACGTTATAATACTTTTACTTACTTTAAAGAAAGTGTCATGATGGGAAAAACCTTTATGGAAAAGAAAACCTTGCTTGTACTTTTTTCACACCATACATGTATCAAAGAAAGGAAAATTGGCGGCAATAACTCTTCTAAGAGTCGATCATTCACAATTTCCTGCTCTACACAGTAATTCCATTACGCCACCCGACCCACATACAGACAATAAGACCTCACAATTTCTCACGTATAAAATAAAGAACATTACACGTCACATCGTTGACTCAGCGCGATATCTGTTTGTAGTACACCGCGCGCATTGTATGCAAATTACGGCGATACATTAGAATTCGAGACAGATTTCGCGATAATGAGTTTTTAATAGCTGGATTGATTTTTTAATACACTCTGTATACTTTTCGTTCAGTACCACGTGATGTGTTTTCGCTCCTTTCATCTGCGTTATAACTTCGGTAAAAATACATTAATATATGCATTAGGGAAGATTCATCATCATTTCAGCTGAATAAATTCCACTGCTGGACATAGGCCTCCACTATGACCGCTCGGGGTATGTTGTGTGCTCATTGAGGGGTTTTTGCCATGATCGCCATGCTTGGCAGGCGGGCGATCGCAGTTGAGTTGTTAATGTACTAGAATGACGCTACTGCCCACCCCCCGGCCAATTCCATAGTGGCCTTTTACGACACCCACGGGATGAGATGGGTTGGTGCCACGGTAGAGATTGGATGGCAGGGAAGTTCGGGACTAAATTTTTTTGATTAGGTATAGGGTTTTGATATTTTATACGTATGTTGTCCGCATTAAGAATGTAGCACCACGTCATCTCCTCCCGTGGATGTCGTAAAAGGCAACTAAGGAATTTAACCAGACGAGCGTCCGTTCTGTGGAACAGAACAGTAGCCATATTGCACTCACCAATCTGCCTTCCAAGCGTGGTAAGTAAATTCCCACAAATATTATGACACAATTGTGGAATTCTATGGTGAGGCCTTTTTAGCAGTCCTTTGGCTGAAATGATAATGTTTTACCACAGTGAAAAACATCAAAACAATTTTTGGTTAGAATTGTATGGCACCTAGATAAAATAAATTTTAAAATGTGTAACGACGCTTGTCATCTTAGTGATCCTTGAACCACGAACGTGATTGAAACGAAACAAAAATAAAAAATAATGATCTAACTATTATACAAAGGGGTAAACATTTTGTTTGTTGTCAATATCTCAAAAACGACTACACCAATCACCACCAAATTTGGACACCTCCTGATACCATCTTATGTACTCCGAAGTATTTTATGTTATTTGTACGTTCGTTTCCCAATCACACTTAAACAGTTGAAGAGATTCAAGTGGAAATTTGGCGCACAGGTAGATTATGTCATCGAATAGAATATGGGAAACGTTTTATTAGGTCACTTTATCGCGGGTCTATGTCGCGTGTAACTGTTCGTACTTATATATTTTGATTCATGGAGACGATTGGATTCTGATTTTTATTTAGCCTTCAGTCATAAGACCTCCGCTGCTAAACAAGGTCCTCCCCCATAGCGGTCGATAATTGTGTCATTTGGGATGATTCTGCCAGTGCTCACCACGCGGCAGGAGGGTTGGTGTGCGCAAAATGCATGTTGTTTCAGAGAAGGGACGCTGCTACCCATCCTCTGGTTTAGAGTCCCTTAATCGTCTTGTACGACATCCACGGAAGGACTATATTCTTAATCCGGGCAACACACGGAATTAGATCGTGACATGCATCTTCTCGGAATATTTTTTTCAATGCATTGGTGGATTTCTTTACCGCCGAAAGCTGACGGAGTTTATGATTAGAAATAGTAAATTGTACAATATTACAGTTTAATAATGTGAAGAACTAAAATGTAACGCACCTGAACTCAAACGATAAATTGTCAATCAAAGATCAAAATGAAATGAAAACTTTCATGTGCACGAAAGATAATTACTTCTGACTAAAAAAACATTAAGAGTTAGTATTGAATAGTTCGAGAGCGTTCAACGAGTTTGTTCATTACCATTTACAAACGAGCATTGTGTCTCGATAACGCAATATCGAGTCGAGTCTCGCCCATGCCGTCCATTTCCGAAAGGTAATAATGAGTTTTTAGTCGAACGCCTTCTGGGACGAATACTGAGAGCGCTATTATAACGTACAGACTTTCATGCGCTGTTTCGCTCGTTGATCTGTAGTTGCGACCTTTGTTAATAAAGGCTGATCGACTGAAAACCCTTGGAACGTTGCTTTACTTATGAAGACGGAAATTCATTGTTTTCGTGTTCATCATCATCATCATTTCAGCTGAAAAACGTCCGCTGTTGAACATAGGCCTTCCCAAAATATCTCAGCTCATTGGGGAGTTTTTGCTATAATCGACACGCTTAGCAGACCGGTTAGCGATCGCAGATGTGTTGTACATGTACTCAAAAGATGCTGTACTAAGCTCAAAGTCACATTTTACGACACGACCGGGATGAGATGGGGCGGTGTTTTTCTTCACCGCCACTACACGCAACAGCCGGCACCACACGCCACCGTTTCTATGTTAAGCAATTAATTTTCGTTACTGATCTGAGTGTTGGAGTTCAGGAAAGGTCTCGGGGCAAAATATTACGGAGATGCTCCTAGCTAATCACTTGCAATCAATTCACTGAAATTAGGAAATCTGTAGAAGAACTAAAGTTGCCGACATAGCTCAAATGATTAAAAGCTTCAGCTTATGAAGTGACAAAGGGCGGGGCATAAAGCTCGTAGAACAGACAGCTGATGGGGCAGAAAGGTTCTGGAGAGGACACCAGGACCATGTACAAGAAAGCGCAGCGTGAGACGGCCTCCAACGAGATAGACAGATGACCTGATGAAGTTAGCTGATAGTCGTTGAATGCGGGTGGCATGTACCCGGTCTCTGTGGAAGTCTATACTATAGACTCTATAGGAGGAGTATTTGTTTAGCAGCAAACGTTCTTTGGCTTATATGATGATGAGGAATCACTGTTCAGTGTAATAACAATGTATTTCACTAAACTTTATTCCTAATCTGATATTGTTTCTGTTTTGTGACTGTCGACAGTGAACAAATGACGTTGACAAACTTAGTTTAGATAGACAGCTGACACAAGGATGTTGTTAACAAACTCATTCGTCGCAACGATAATCCCTAATTTGACGCCCGGTGCCACGCTGTGTATACCTACCGTATCTATTTTCTCTATCTTTCCTTATTGCCTGGTTATTTTCATCTTTTACTTTGAGCATTGTCCTTTACGAAGTGTTTTCTCCGTTGCTTTATTTAAGTTTCCTGTTTACTGTTCCGTTTTACTTACAATTTTGGAAGGATTACTTTTTCAGTCGACATAAATATAGGTATTCAGAAAAAAGGAGCTATTTGTGCTGATCCATCATCAACATCATACCAGCCAAAGGACGTCCACTGCTGAACAAGC
This sequence comes from Diloba caeruleocephala, assembly GCA_947459985.1. Taxonomy (NCBI): domain Eukaryota; kingdom Metazoa; phylum Arthropoda; class Insecta; order Lepidoptera; family Noctuidae; genus Diloba; species Diloba caeruleocephala. The sequence continues at coordinate 7,229,334 of OX381614.1, forward strand.
CATGTATTTGCATAATTATGCCCTTATTTTGGGGGGAATTTTCCAGTACTTACCACGCTTGGCTCGCTTGGGTTGGTAGGCGCAAAATGCATGTAGTTCCACAGAAAGATGTCCATTCCTCTGGTAAAGATAATTTTAAAATATTTTTTATTCATGTAAAACCATATGCAGGCACTTATTTCGCGTTTCAAGATGTTGATTTACTATGGAAAAGAACGGACAAGAAACTCCATGGTTACTCTTTTTTTACAGCACTTATCCACAGTCGATATTAATATTTAATAGTAGTATTGTAACTGGAACAGTAATAAGAGGATCTCAAATAAACAAGAAAATGAAACACAAGAAGATAAAAATCGGTAATCCCAAAAGATTTAAGAATAGTGTCGAAAATCCATAAAGTTGGAACCATTTTCGCGTTAATAACAAAAGCGTTAGTGATTTATCATTATATTTCTGAAGACATCGGCATATAGCCCACAGATCGGGCTTAGCAGGGATGTAAAAATGATTTAGTACCTATCGCTGTTACGGCCCACACGAGTAGAAAGGCATTATTTTGCAATCTCATTCTTCCTATCGTTTTGATACTGGTTTGAAAAAATAAGTTCAAATCGAATGTTGATTTTCTATGGTACTCGTAATATTGAGTCTGGAGCCAATAGCTGGCAGGTCATATTGTAATATCTAAGCGTTATTCATATGATTTAATTTCTGTTGCTACCAATATCAATATACCTAGATGCGCTGTCAAGAAAGTTAATTATGTACTTTTTATACATCCTAGATAAAGTCATTCGCCTGGTGGTAAGCGTCACGCTTGCACATAACAATTATAATCATCATCACTATCATATCGGCCATTTATACGTCCACTGCTGAACTGAACTAAAGGCCTCCCCCATAGATTCCACAACTGTGTCATCATTTCGGGGGGTATTTGTCAATACTCACCACGCTTGACAGGTGGGTTGGTAAGCGCAGTTTGGCTACCGGTTCACAAAAGGGACGCTGCTGCCCACCCCTCTGGTTTAGATTCCCTTAGTCGCCTTTTACGACATCCACGGGAGGAGATGGAGTGGTGCTATATTCTTAATCCGGACACCACACGGACAACAATTATAATGCTTCCTGCAAAACTAGTTCTGACTAGTCCTGCATGGATCCTAACTGCACTCACCTCGAGACATTACTTATTTAGTCTCTTACACAATCAGCGGGCATGGGCCTTTTTTTACGATGAGAAAGGTTAGGCCTTTCCACCATGCTGACGTAGTGCGGGTTGGTGGACTACACATACCATTGAGAACAATTTGGAGCCTTCTCCGGCGTGCAGGTGTCCACACGATGTTTTCTTTCACCGTTAACTCAAGTTATAATAAAATCCTGATTCGCTCATGAATCCAAAAAGTCAGAGGTACGGGATCGGAATCGGATCCCCCTTTATGGAAGGCAAGCGTTCAACCACTAGGCTATCACTGCTGTAGTTATTTAGTCTCTTATGCCCAGTAATTTCACAAGCTACAGTGCTCTCCGGAACAGTCATGTTAAAATTTAAACACTACTTGGTGACGGAATATTTGGCACACTGAAGGGGGCCCCAGATTCTTGTAAGGTCACATCATAGCCGCCTATTGGTACCACGCCTTTAGGCACATCTCAGAGCGGTTATCTGTAAAGCGGTCACCCCCTCTAGAAGAGGGAAAGTGACTGTAGCTATTCGCCACATCTCGGCTGCGCGCCGTCGAGCCAGCAGCCTCAGCCTGTCGACCGCCTCTGGAGGCAGCTTTCGCCACTTTGGCGGGGGGAGCGTGTCTGATCATAGACCCACGTATCCGTCTCCGCCAGGATATTCAACGGCGGAAAGTGCGCCAGGAGAGTGGCCGCCTCATAGGACACTGTCCTGTAACTTCACGCGATCCATATAGCCATTCAGCGCTGCAGACCGTGTAGAATATGGTGGTAACTACTTACCTGACCGTACTCTTACAATAAACGACCGTAACAAATTTTGTTGGTGGCAGACACCAGTGAAAATTAGGATGCAAGATACCAGAATGAATTAGTCTCAATAATTTTCAAATGACCATATCTCTGACTGACGCTTCGCATGCCAAAACTTCTTCGACCGAAATAGTTCGTACATATGCGATATACCCGAGGCAGCAGTAAAAATAAGGGATCGTCATAAAAGCCAAAATATTGAAATCATTTTAGTTCTGAGATCAGTGAATTTAAGCTTACCTAATCTAAAGATTGGTCGGAACTGAATATTTTTTTCTGAAAGCACAAGATTTAAAATCAGCAATATAGAAGGATAATTGTTTATTTTATAAATTTCATTAGCTCACATTGTTGTCTGAACAGCGCGTCTAATAAGTACCTATATAGATTTCACTACCACAAAACCTTCATTATTCCTTTGACTTTATTCGCCGTGTGGTACCGGCTACGAATAGCACCAACCCATCTCATCATGTGGGTATCGCAAAAGGCGACTATGGGATTAGCCGGAGGATGTGCAGCAGCGTTCTTCGAGCACATTAACAAGTCGTCTGCAATCGCCAACTCGTCTGCCAAACGTGGCGATTTTGGCATAACCCTCCAATGAGCATGCATCGCACTCAGACCGGTCATTGTGGCAAACTTTGCGGGAGGTTTGTGTCTAACAGTGGACTTTATTCGGCTGAAATAATGAGACCTTTATAGCTAATTAGGTGGCTCTACCTGATGTAAAAAACGGAAAACCTTCATAGATCTGTCTGCATGTTGATCATCCTTTAAATATTCTACAGAATATCTAGGGAACGGGAAAACTGCTATGTATACTTACAGTAACGAAGAGAAGTACAGTCAGAACTTTAGAGTGGAGGTAACCTGATGCATTTGAAGTTTCCCGCGCGCAAAGTTTTCCCTTCCCTCGTAAGCAACGTAAACATCTTAAGAAGGACACTATTTTAAAATGTAGACAGAATTGTGAGTTTTATTTAACTTTTAAGCTTACAGAAATTCTATCTTCAAGTCTCGAAAGTCTTGCGAGGATCATGAATAAACAAGTCCTTTTGTTTTCCAGAATGTAGGAAACCTTTTTCTTGATTGACCTATAGAGCGGGTATCTGAATCCTGAATTTGTTCTCCAATAATTTATGTCAGGATAACCGTCTTAAATATCTTACTATTATTAAGAATGTGAAAGTTTGTATGTTTAATATTTGAGGCTCCATCACGTTCAAATCATTATCATCATCATCTCGGATGAAAGACGTCCACTGCTGAACATAGGCTTTCTCCTAAGATCAGATCGGGCAGGGTGTGTTGTGTAATAGTTGGGGGGTTTTGCCATAATCACCGCGCTTGGCAAGCGGGTTGGCGATCGCAATTAAGTTGTTAGTGTACTCGAAGGACGCTGCTGCCCATCCCATGGCTAATCCCAGAGTCGCCTTTTACGACACCCACGGGTTGAGATGGGTTGGTGCGATTAGTGGCCGGCACCACACGGCAAAAATGATTTTTTAATGGTCGAAGAAAACTTCGTGAGGAAACCTGGATCAATTGGTCTGAGATCGCCAACACTCGCGTGATCAAAGCTCGCTCCTTCTCTGCATGAGAAGATTCCCATTGCCCTGCAGTAGACTTTCAGTACAGGCTGTAATGTAAGCAATGGGCGGAACACCTAGCTCGTAGAACTGATGGCCGTTGAACCAAAGAGTGTGTGGTGCGTGGGACAGTCTCCAACGAGATGGACAGACGACATGGTGAAGGTCGCTGGGAGTCATTTAATTCGGGTGGCATGTATAATCCAGGAGGCTTTTGATTAGTAGTGGACGTCCTTCGGCTGAGATGATGATGGTAATAATATAAGCTGCTATCCGTGAATATATACCTTCGCGAGGGAACTAATGATTATCTATCTAATTAAAATCCAATTGAAAACTTCATAACGTCATAAAAATGTATCCTATGTCCTATTCCACATGCCAGAAACCGTTAAGCTCTTTGAGGGAGATGGAGCCTCAAACATTTAAACTATTAGAAACATACAAACTTACACATTTATACATAATAGTAAAGTGAAATAAAATAAACAAAAGACGCATGCATCAAGAAATAAACGCTACAAACTTAGAAAAGAAAACAAATAAAGTGAAGCAGCTCATAATAATAAAATAATAAAATCGACCAGAAGCAGAAAAGGACGTAAAAATTTATATCCCTCTGTATATCGAATACATCTGACATGTGCCCTCTATATACCAATACGAATGTTTTCATAGGCTGTATAAAGGAATCCGGTTTTCAAGGTTCCGTACCTAATTTGAAAGCACTTGAAAGGAAAGGGAATTACCTCACGAAGTAGTATATAGGGTTACGCTATAGGTACTTACTAATGTACGTATGGAATCAAAGCACTATTCTCATCAGCATCGTCATTGAATCACCGGTTGTCAAATGCTACACACACATCAGCCCGTCAACGTCTTTCTAATAATCACTACAATGAGTAGACATATTGGTGGTAGGTCTCTTATTGCTTCTCGTGTGATCATGAGTACCTGAAGCCCCCCTTTGCTGCTTCCCCCAGGTCCTCGTATGATAATACTAGAGCCATGGGTCGCCTACCGTATATAATAGAAAGAAAGAAAGAGAGAGAAAGAGGGAAAGGTCGCCTACCGTATATAATAGAAAGAGACAGAGAAAAAGAGAATGAGAGACAAAGGTTTCCTGGAGGGGGCATATCGCTTTTTCCTTACGTGATGATTTCATCGACTCTACTGTAAGGCGCGTAAATAAAAATCGTTCCAAAAAAAAAAACTATTATTGCAAGAGTCCTGCAGTTAGGAGTTTTCTGTTATAGTTCTGCAACTTGTTAATTATTGCTATATGCTTGTTTTTGCACCATTGTGGGGGTGCAAAGATAAATGAGGATCGACGAGCAGTCAGACCATCGTAAATATATAAGTATTATCCAAATAAAGCTGTCAGACGTTTCACCAGGATTATTTATTATAAACTTCTATGTGCACACGACATAAACTTTTCCATAATTGATATATTTTCCAATTTTACGTAATATTTTTATCAGCGTTACAGATTTTCATAATATATTTTGCAAACCCTAAAACTTTATTCACCCTACGCAGCAGCATGCAATAGAGACCGCAATATTCTGCCTCAAGATTCACTCTGGAAACAACTTCCATATGCATGAAGCCTCTTTGGAGTTTTATTGTAAACAGCAACGGATCCCCAAATGGTTGGTTTCGATTCACATTTCTCCAATAATTTCGTATTTGAAGAACAATTTGAGAAGCCCGATACGTGTTACATTACATTTATGGTTATTTTATTATATTTTCTTTCGGAACAGCTTCGATAATTGCCGCTATTACAATATTTTAGCGATTTCGACAATTTGCCCTTTTTGGTAGCCGTTAGTTTTATCAGGCTGCTTAAAGCGGTAAGCGATGATTGGCGATTCAAGCATCATTAGACGAAAAATGTCGGTACTAGCTAAATTAGGTGTAGGAAAGGATAGAAAAAGCGTATGCATAAATGTATGTGTGTATGTCCTGTATGCATCTCCTTTATATACTTATATAGTTTTCTATACACAAAATAGTTTTCGGCACGGTTGGTGCAGTGGCTGATACAGTCGACTGCTGCGCTCCGGGTCGTGGGTTCGATTCCCGCACGGAACAAATATTTGCATGATCTGCAGGTAGTTGTTCCGGGTCTGGGTGTATTGTATGTGGAATTCATGTCCGTAAACGCACCCACGACACAGGAGAAATCCTAGTGTGGGGCAAAGTTTAAAAAAAAAAACTAAAAGTTTGGAACAGAAAACAAAACCAGCCACCAATAAATACCTATAAGGTCAATACCTACCAAAAAAAACACAATATATGTTCAGTAAAATCTTACGGATTTGCAGTAGTACAAAATTTTCCGAAATATCGAAAAATCTCTACCTTGACACAGATTTTTAAGCATCTCGTAATGAAAAATTCCTTTTCTAGTTTTTTTACCTCAAATTATTTGTGAATAGTTACTTTACTCATTGATAAGTCTTTATTCTATTAAAAACTAAAATGTTTTCAAGAAATACAATTTAATATGCAAATTGAGCGTTGAAATATGGTGGTTATAATGAGTTCCTCACTGCAAAATGCTGTCTTATAACCTCAGAGAGATATATTAAGAATGGAAATCCTAGAGATTTATGTTGCCGAATTAAAGTAATAAAATAATCTTGATGACGCAACAGCTGCGTTTATATCTTGCTTAAATAATGGCTCCATCTTACTGGGTGACCCCTGGCGGTTCTTGGTAATTGAGAAGATTCTTAGCTGTGGAAAAGTAATGTAGTATATCTGTTAGGAAATTATTAGAATTTGAAACTCGGCCCGGCAGAGCACAGTAGGCTTGCTTGCTGAGAGCTTGGGCAGGGGTTACACTTAGGTCTGTAATAAAAACAGGAAAGCCATTTATCTCGGGAATAACAAGTTACACTATTTGACATTTTTGAGCACGCAATGTATCGTAAACAACGCGATCAAAACGCTATGTGATTATTGAAGTATGATATGATATTATTATGCTACAGTGAGCGATGACCTCATCCGGGGACTGTAGCGACACAACATTCGTTTGGTTTTTATTTAGATATTTCGGTTGGTGCAGTGGCTGATTCAGTCGGCTGCTGCGCTCCGGGTCGTGGGTTCGATTCCTGCACGGAACAAATATTTGTATGATCTGGAGGTAGTTGTTCCGGGTCTGGGTGTATTGTATGTGGAGTTCATGTTTATAAACGCACCCAGGACACAGGAGAAACCCTGGTGTGGGGCAAAGTTTTAAAAAATAAAACAAAAGAAGGGAATTTACATTGTAGTTTTATGTGAAAATAAACAGTTATTGTGTTTTTATTCAAACGAATATAGACGAAAACTATTATTATATACTTAAATTTGAAAATTCACGAAAGACCGACGCAAATGTCTAGCGCTGAGGGTTCCAGAATCATGTACTAAATCCAAGGCATCAGTTTTCGTTACGATGTTACTTACACCTATATAGTTATACATCTCTGAATCATTATAAACGTATAAGCTCTCATACAAACCTTGTCTTGTTGAAAATAACTGAATTGGCTGGCCGTATTAAATTAAAGTTTATTGTAAGAAGATCGTAAAGTCTCCCTCAGGCAAATAGGGCTTGCATTTCTGAATTTCTATGGAGCAAAATGATAGCTAGTAAAATGTTGATATTTGTTTTCCTTGAATTTATTTTGTGACGTGATGACTCCATTGTAGTAAAAGACTGTTTTGTATTTTAGATTCGGCATTTGAAGAGGTTTTTCATATGTGAAATTAGAGTTATTCTTTACCAATGATTATATTAAGTAGAACAATTTAGGGTGAACAACGTCAAACATATGGCATCGCTTAGCAAATAATATATTTTGGGTTTGCTGTCTGGTTTTTCATACAACAATATGGCGGCTAGTTAAGGCCAACTGTAGAAATTAACAGTATATACGAAAATACAAAATGTTATCTAAATAGACTCAATATGACTATCAAATGGTTTTGCAATATGACTGTCGTTATCTAATAATTATCTGATTCCCGGAATCCGGGAGTTATAGGGCATGTCCCATCTCGTACAGTCAGGTTATTATAGATAGATTCTTTAATTGCAATAAGATCTAAACTTTAAAAATAATCCCGGGTTGCACTCCGGGAGTGCCGACAGAAGTGAAACCTTTTTTTTTGCGTTCGCGGTTTGGTACGACACAGGAGAAATCCTAGTGTGGGGCAACGTTTTTTTTAAAGAGAAGAGAAGAGACTTTGCTTTTCTGACTAACAGTATTCTAAGAATTTTTTCGATATGATACCAATGGCAGTTCCTCCTGCGCACACCCATCGGCTCCCCGCCGAGATTTTTTCAAACGATTGCAGCATGGGGTGTAGGGTTTAAAAAAGGGCGATTTACAAGTCCAGCCACGCGCTCTTGATTCTCCGGTTGTTGCAAGCGCTCGCAGGTTCGCGTTCGCCGTCTGCTATATGTACATGCATATATGCACACACAATAGCTGCGTCTCGTAACGATGTCGCGAGTCCAGAGATTTTACCTCATCTAAAAATATGCATACCGCGCTAAAAGAAGTTTTCACTTCAAAAATATTAGGAGGTATTCGCAATAATTTTGAGGGTTTCTTAAGACGTAAAGATTCTTTACAATTTCTCATTCACACCAAAAAATCCCACATTGTACTTCCATACGAGGCCCAAGACGCGCCTACGCTGACTCCCGCCATCCGAACCGTGTTTTTATGTGGCCCCTTAACCTACTTCAATGGGGCATACGGCGACAATATAAATATTTTAATAACTTTTACACTGTATGCTGCCAGATGTGGGTTCAATACATTGTTGGGAACAATGCAGCATTGTCATATTCAAATATTTTTGTGTTTTGACGGGAACGGAGTTACGTTTTTAAACAGTAAGAGGCAAGAGTTATGTTTACCGGATTTGTAGTACTTGGTTAGTTTGTGAACAGATCTAGACGATAAAAATAGTTCATCTTTTTTTTTGACTTCTCGCGTACCTTTCAGGGAAATGTGGTTGCTTAACCGGTCATTTCTGGCGAAGCCAAAAGAGGCCTCCAGCCAGGCTTAAATTTAATATTAAAAACTAAGCAACTTTCGCTAAGGGTGCCCCCTGCGGGACACGGTCCTCGGATTATGGCGTTGCTGGGGATAACAAGCTATTGTTTTGGGGACAGCTGGATCGGTATTATTTGTAATGTATTAGGGGACATTTAAAACTACAGGCTCGGCACGGGCCGGCACGAGCAAGAGACGGGAGGGAGAAGTGCTAACTTGAACGGTAAGGTGACGCGGCGATAGGCCTCCGCGACGTCGGTGAGGCGGAGTTCATCATCTCATATCGGCCATTTATACGTCCACTGCTGAACAAAGGCCTCCCCCATAAATTCAACAACTGTGTCATCATTTTGGGAGGTATTTGCCAATACTCACCACGCTTGGCAGGCGGGTTGGTGAGCGCAGTATGGCTACCGCTTCACAAAAGGGACGCTGCTGCCCATCCCTCTGGTTTAGATTCCTTTAGTCGTCTTTTACTACATCCACGGGAGGAAATGAAGTGGTGCTATATTCTTAATCTGGACACCACACGGAGCATAAATAAAAACCTAAATATAATTATGGTCCTATGTTACGAAAAAGGGCGCAATACAAAAGCTTACTTTACGGGCGAAGCTTTTTGTGTTTTGTTTTAGTAATTTGATATATTTGGAATATGTGAGTATAGCTGACAATATAAATTTGCCATCTACACTGTACCTATGTTTCAAAAGACAACAATGCTTCTCCTATGAAGAAGGGTTTTTGGAATTGCGCTCATTTTCGTAGGACAGGTTGATATACAGAACAAATTTAGGTGTATTTCAAAGGACGAGCTTCAATGAGAACTTCTTTTTTCTGAATTCAAGTTTATAACTAAGAATGAGGCGCTTGCTCTCATTGATCGGTAATCGATCGGTAATTTAAGCAACACTTGGCCGAGTCTGCCTATGGATAGGTGACTGCTTAATCGTATTTGAACTGAGCATCTCCATGCTTCGGAGTCATTAGACGGCAGTCGTTAAGGCAAGTGCGAGGCCTTTGCGCGGCTTAAACAAATATCTATCAATTCATAACAGTCTATCAACTATAATAAAACACTTTTAAACGGATTCTATCGCGTATATTATAGATTTTTGTTTTTTCCTGGCGTTTCGAACACTTTGCAGGGTTCGTGGTCGCAGGAGGAGGATAAGGTGACAGGCGTCGTTATAGATTTAAAAACTATGTCTATCAACTCCAAAAAATCTGTAGTTAGATGGGAAGGGTAAAGCACGGATGTCACCATTGTGGTTGTCGAGAAGGAAACATGAGCCGGACGGTAGGCGACCATAGATGTCCGTGAGAGCTGCTTAAACGGATCGCTCCGTGCTGTACCCAGCAAACAACAGACCACACTCTCCACCCATAGGTGTCGTAAAAGGCGACTGAGGATCGACATCGAGAGGATGGGCAGCATCATCCTACCGTGTGCTCATAACAACTTACTGCGATCACCAATCCGCCTGCCAAGCATAGTGATTATGGCAATACGGCTATTACCGCTCATTGTAATGATCATTGGGAGGCCCATGTTCAGCAGTGGACGTTTTCAGGGAGATATGTGTGTGTGAACTTTCAGCGTAAATTCTATCTCACTCTTCCTCACACAGTTTTATGAGCTTTCGGATCTTAGCGATATGCATCTTTAACATCCTGATGACGTATAAATGCGTCCCTTATGGCAATAATTTTGGTGTAATGTTTCATAATAATGACTGCAGGAAGCATCGCTTGACATCGTAAACATTAACTCGACAGTTAATGACAATGGAGGCACGTAATGACGAGATGCGTGTCTTGTACACGTATTGTCAACGGTTGCTGTAAAACACATCATTAAACCAAATCTTACAGATATTTAGAGAAAGTTGGCAGTTAAAGATACAAAAATATTTCAGAAAATATTCGGTAGTGAAGAACAATTCGCTCAAAAAAATTACACTATCGTAAAATAATCACAACTTAGATTCTGAAGTCTCAAGTCTTGTGTGGATACATGGGCTTTCAATATCTCTTTTTTTTACAATTTCGTCATCATTAATAGAATTTGTTTTTTGTTTTGGATTTCTCGCATACATTACTGGGAAATATGGTTGCTGAACCGGTCATTTCTGGCGAAGCCAAAAGAGGCCTCCAGCCAGCCAGACTTTAAATTAATATTAAAAACTAAGCAACTTTCGCTAAGGGCGCCCCCTGCGGGACACGGACCTCGGCTTAGGGCGTTGCTGGGGATAACAATCTATTGTTTTGGGGACAGCTGGATCGGTATTATTTATAATAGAAACGTACGGCACATAAGACAATCACAGCCAGCAATGCTTGGCGCGGTCAATCTATGAATAAGTGATACAAAGGGGTATTCGAACTGATCGTCTCCGTGCTTCAGAGGGCAAGTAAAATCGTCGGTCCCAGTTGTTGTCATTAGACGGCAGCCATTGTAAAGCCGTACTGGAGAGCTCTTGACGGCTTAAACAACTCTGACGCAAGGTTGGCCATTAATAATACGAAAACAGAAGATTTATAAATATATGTATATAGTTTATAAAAAAAACGTTAAACCAGTATGCATCGCAAGCATGAGCATATAAACGTCCTTGTGAACGTGGGCCTCCCAATAATTACTATAATGAGCGGCCATATTTGCACACGCTACCGCACTGCACTGCTACTGCACGTTGCTGCTGTCCATCCTCTTGTTATGAAACCTTAGTCGCCTTTTACGACAGCCATGGGTGGAGAGGGGTTTGCCAGACCCCACACAGTTATTTTTAAATTTAACCACTGGCAATGTTATTATTTATATGTACATATTATCTAAAAGTAAGATTAAATGTTATGTAGTCTATACCCACATAACTAAGAATTACACTATGTTATATAAAAATAAATGTTTATATTACATATTCCATATGTATAAATTATTTCGTAAACCTTTAGTGATCATAAGAAAGCCGAGGCGTTTAACCAAATTTACTTAAGCTACGAACTCCCTTTGAAATCACCATTTGATATAATATAAACCTCTGTAATATTAAGAAGTATTTTATAAACATAATATTAAAATATCATCCGTTCCAAGCTGTTGTAAAATAACACGTTATTTATCGAGGTTATTTAATTTTGTCCACAAAACTGTCACAACGCCCAGCTATTTGAAATCGCTATCAACTTCTATGATTTATGTTTAATGTAGATTGGTTTATAGTGATATCGTTTGCATGGAACATTATTCCGGGTACTAATCAGTGCTTAGATAACTACCAGCCATTTTTATTAATATATTAAGCGGTAGTTACGTCCATTTTGGGATTGAATGCGAGGGAACAAACACCCTAGTTTTGAATTTAGATGTGACGACAGAAGGTACATTGTTCATCGTTCAGTATCATGTATACATTTAATTATGCTCGTGCCGAACGACCCCTGGGAGGGCTGCAGTGATTTACAATCTCTCCCTCCACCTCCCCTTCTCTGGAGGGAGTGACCGATTTATAGTCATCTCCTCCGAGATGTGCCTAAAGGCGTGGGCTCCAGTGTGATTATTCTCCAGATCCTGAGGCCTCCCTTCGGTGCCGAGGATTACCACTCACATTAAAACTGAGTTTAAAGTAAAGCGTCATGCTCGTGAACGAGTGCTGTCTGTTGGGATTGGTCAGCTTAATGCTGCCATGACAATTTAATCATAATTTTTTCTAAATATCAGGCTTGTTTAGTGTCGACTTTTTAAGAAGTTTACTTTTTTCTGCTACATTGTCCTCACATTATTTATTTTGAGAACAATGTAATCAAAAATACTGTGACAATTATTATGATTTAAAAGAGTAACTATGGAGTTTCTTGCCTGTTCTTCTCCGTAGGAAATCAACATCTTGGAACGCGGCAACTAAAGTCTTGACTATTCATAAGTGCCTGCATATGGTTTTACATGAATTAAGATATTTTTATCTTATCTTATCTGATCTTAAAGCAGTTAATGTCTGTCAACCCCTCCGGAGTTTACTGGAACACCACACTGCGGGTTTAAAACAGGACATTGTACTAATGTGACTCTTTTAATATCATATTAACTTTCTTACTTAATCTAAGACCTCATCTCTAAGACTGACTTTACACAAATGTACGTGTCGTATTTCCAGCGGGCGAAAAGGCAGTTTTAACCAAGTTAATTTGTAGATTACTATAGTATTGTATATTGATAAAAAGTATGTGTAACATGTAAATAAATTAATAAGTTGGAAAGCACACTTATAAAGATCATCATCATATCAGCTAAAGGGCGTCCACTGCTGAACAAATTTTGTCTATAGCTTATATTCATTATTTCATGGTGGCCCAAAGATTTAAGAACTCGCTTCTTGCGGGTTTAAAATCGGGCAATCTTTATTGTCATATTAACTTTCTTAGTTAATCTAAGACTGGCTTTACATAAATTAAACATCGTTAGGAAACTTATTTTTTGTCGTGGTGATATCCTCATGGACTTCCTTTTCATTTCGGGCGACAGACTGCCGCTAGTTTGTCGCCTAAAGGCCGCTACTCATGGAGGCATCGTTAGGAAATCTGGATCTAATTATTTGAACTCCCAGGCAGTGATCAAGAGTGTTTGTTTTTTCTCCATATAAAAAGAGGCCTTTGCCTCAAACCTCTCTGCCTTGAGGCTCAATAAAGCAGGTTGTATTTGCAAATTAAATGTGAAGACATGAATGAGACTGAAATATGAAACGCAGTGCACTTGTGAATCCGATTACGCTAACCGTTAGAAAATTTAAGCTGTTCGGAGACTCGCTACAAGAACTAGAACATCTGTCTATACGTACGCCAGTTCGCAAATAAATACATATTTACACAGGTATGTAATCCTCTTTGAGCGGATGTTCACAGAGCTATAGCGGACGCAGCAATCACACAAACATCGGAAGCAATCGATTTGGTGCACCGGGAATAGTACGGACACTCGGACATAGAAGGGAAAGGGAATCAGCAAAACTATTCATTTCTGAATCAAATTGAACGGAATCTGTAAGGTATAGGATTAGAACGATACATAAAGGGAGTTTTTAATATGATATTTTTACTCCTAACTTGGCCTACTCACGATGATTTCTTCTCCATAGTGGGTAAAGTTTATGGATATAATGCACATGTATTTGCTGTGGTGGTCACACCCAATACAACTTGATCAATACATGATGTTCAAACGTGTCAAGTTGTGGGTGCGTTTACAGACATGAATTCCACACACAATACACCCAGACCCAGAACAAATACCTGCAGATCATATAAATATTTGTTCCGTGTGGGAATTGAATCCACGACCCGGAGCGCAGTAGCTGACTGTATCAGCCACTGCACCAACCGTGCCGTCAAATTGTTTTATTATAGTATTTTATATTTTTGGGCATCCTCTGATTCAGTAGGGGCTGGTGGTAATTCCAAGAGAGAAGCTAACTTCATTAGATTCTAATATTTCGGTAATGTAAACTCGTTACCAAGGCGACTGAAGTCACCGATGTTATTACACGATACACATATCATGTATGTTAATTACGTTTGCGCATATCGGAACCGCCGATATCCGCCTAGAATACTGATAGATTATCCCGCTTACATCAACGCTGATAGAACAGTGTGAAAACCAACTCAGAGGTATTTTGCTATTGCGTTTATTAATTACAAATAAACGCAATAGCAAAATACCTCTGAGTTGGTTGTATTTTGCGAAGAGTTGATTTTTTTTTATTTATTTGCTGATAGTACAATGGTTTTAGATGTCACTAATAGCGGTTTACAATCAACCCGTTAGACTGATCTGTTGTCTAACACCGAATCGTTTAGCAATCTTATTGTGTAATATACGACGGTCGTGTGTATATATTTCACAATCTTTGTTTTCACATACCTATCTTGTTACAGTAGTAGTAGAAGTAGTACAGCAAGTTATCAATATAAGTTATATACAATATAATGTTCCACCCTTGCATCGTATGCTGTGCGATTTCAGTACAGCGCGTACAGCTTTCTTTTTTTAAAATAAAAATAACGCTTTTCTTTTATTTTGTTTCTGTAAATGTTGTGGAGTCCGAAATAGATTTTATTCCTTCTACTTTTTTTGAAAGAGTATCCATGGAATTTCTTCCGTAATTGACATTACTGTAATACTTCCACATATTTTAAAAGAGTATATCTGTGGAGTTTCTAGTCGGTTCTTTTCCATACGTGATGGAATCATCATCATCATCATCATAGCCAAAAACCAGCTACTAAACAAGGCCATAAGCGACCGGTTACATACCGTACGTCGTCATTTTGGAGGAATTTAATAGTACTCAAGTTTTTAGAATACCCACTGTAATGAAACACTACTTACGGCTCATGGAGTCCGATTTGTCTTATCCTTTTCAAAGATATTGGCAGACGGTTGGTCAACATTTCACGCGAGCAGAGGGCTGGCCAAAGAAATCATTGCTATTCAGCGTGGTAATGTTGCCAGTCTTCTGGGGGCGTTACCAGCTGACGGAAACGAGAATCACATTGACATTTTTCATACTTTTTATACTGTATTTTTTAAGTGAAACTTCTTTGTTAAATTCGAGTGCAACATTTTATGTGAAACGTTTCTGATGCATGAAGGACGGAAAATAATCCTTGGCCAGAAATAGAAAAAGGCAGAACTACCTATATATTTTAGTGTGTATATTTTTTGTTATAAACAACATATTTATGTTGTAAAATATAAATCATACGTTTATGTATATTTATATACGCTAACTTTTGGAAATCAACAAAAACGTTAGTATGGCCTTGACTACCAAGATTTGTTATTTTTTACCACAACCTGATCGCTATTCCATGCAAAAGATCAAAAAAAAACTTTGTAACGTTACTTCGAACAAAAAATGTCATACCGTTTCGGATAGCCCGCTGCCCACACCAACCATGAAAGTAGATTGAAGCGCTGATAATGAAGTGTAACAAGTTTTTCGTAACAACCTCTCATTACGCTTAATTTGACTTAAATAAGGCACTGCCCTCATAAATTTAAATGGGCGGGTACATGTCTAGTTTGTTTTGTAATTAGTTTGTTTTCTGTTACAAAACTGTGGTGGATTAAGGTACACCCTACGGTGTACTACTGGGAAGTTAGAAAAATCAGGCTAATGAGTTGGAACCACGACGAAGACGTGAAGTGGAGTTGAATTGTCTTTGTTAGTTCCTTGTATGTTAAGAACGGTTTACGAGTGTCAAGTGAGATTACTGGGTCAGTAGACCCACTAGTTTGACTGAAGCGGTTTGTAATCTCTAACTATATGAGATCAGGGATCGATGTTTAAATAGTCGGTTCAGTGAGCTGAACACAACTAATTGGGAATTCTGAGTGAAATTCCTTTGTCGGATATTGCTTTGTATGCATTTAGTTTATCCACGTGGTCATGTAGAAAAATATCTGTTAAAAGTTAGCAACATAGTTGTTAGCAAGACAACATTCATTTTTGAAAAAATATTAGGGCCAATTCGCGTAATTAAAAATGTTCAAAATAGTTCCGATCTAGTGTCAATGTCATCAATGTCACAAATGGTGTTTTCCTAAACTAACAAACATCAAACGGGAACTTACATTGTGATGAAATCGAAAATGTATCGAAAGTTGATCGAAACCGAAATGGTAATCTGCCATAGTCGGATTTAGGGGCCTCCACCAGAAAAGTCCCGACCTCACCATAGAAATTTCTAGGTAAAATTTACCGACTCAGCATTGAGCGTGATTTACTCAGTGAGTTGAATTTCAGCCAAATCATCATTCTTCATCGAAAAAAGCACGCAATATTACATTTGTTAACGCTTTAATTGAACTTGGTTTATTCTTGTATTTTACTATATCTACATAAATGATGATTGTAATAAATTATTGAACCACATAAATAAAAAAAATATGTAACCTATTTGAAAAATAATTAAGGGCTCCACTCCTTTGTTGCCTCAGGTTCTCCACACCTTTAAATTCGGTCTACGGGTCTAGTATTCTGTTAACAGTATGAAATGAAGTGGCAATGGGCAGGGCACATTGCTAGTAGAACTGATGGCCGTTGGGGCACAAAGGTTCTCGAATGGAGACCGCGCACCGGAAAACGCAGCGTGGGATGACCACCAACGAGGTGGACAGACGACCTGGTGAAGGTCGCTGGGAGTCGTTGGATGAGAGCGGCATATGACCGCTCGTTGTGGAAATCTAAGGGGGAGGCCTTTGTTCAGCAGTGGACGTCCCGTGGCTGATATGATGATGATGATGAAATGAAGCATCTAATAAAAATGGCGTTAAATAAAAGTCACGATGAAATTTACGTGAACCTGTTTTTTATTCGTAAATTGCAATAAGATTAGATTAATTTAAAAAACAATGACTAGCTTGAGATCATACTGAAAGCGGACAAAACTCATTTTACATCTTCATTTCAGCCGAAACTCCTGGACAGAAGCCTCCCCCAAAGGTTGCCACAACGACCGGTATGATTTTGTATTGTGCACCTATTGGGGGGGTTTGCCATAATCGCCACGCTTGGCGATCGCAGTTGAGTTATAAATCCCCTTTTGCGACATACACGGGAGAAGATGGAGTGGTGTTGTATTCTTAATCCGGACACCACATTAAATACCTATTTCTTACTACATAAATTACATTAAAGAAATTTGTTCTCGATTCCTACAATATTTCAATACAAACTGTATTCCTAGAAATATTAGAACCAGTTTCGAAATCTCCAATAGGACACAAAGTCGTGAACATTATTTATTCACGTTTCCTTTCCAAAGTTATTTTTTCGTAACTGCTTTATTTAAAGAACTCAGTTTAACGCAGTGACGACAACATTTCTATTTTATAAGCAACGAAAAACTTCCTATTTCGAAAATTATATCGTATAAATACGAAGGAATGTCTGTTTCCTTTTCTTTTTCCAACCATAAAGTATTTTAAACTTTACGATGGGCCCTGGCATTATAGAAAGTGGCCGGTGGCACAGGTTCACCGAGATTATCTCTGGTTAAATAACCATAAATATTTTTTGCGTGTTATAAAGGAGGGTCTTTTCTTATGCATACTTTTTAGAATATTTAGGGTTGAAGAAGAAAAGTCTTTAAGAATTACGTTCTGGAGCTGCTCTTAGGAAGATTTCTGGGAATTACTAAATTTATTCTAATATATTAATTAATGAAACTCTTAGACTGGACTTTTTTAGGGTCGGGTTAGCAGTAACTAGCTTAAAATTTGACATAGGTCTCGTCCGCCTACCCCTTAAAAAACAGTATATAACCTCAAACAACGACTTCTTGCTCATATTATCATTTACAGAACTGGTGAGTATAACACCAATTCTGTAGTGATCAGGGGACTACTATCAAATTGTGAAACAATTAGTGCAATGCCTTCACCTTTGGTAGCTCTTCTTTTGCAAGACTGCAGCTAGGTGGCTCCATCGCAGTGCCAGATATTCTGCTCCGGTTTGAAGGGAACTGTAGCTGGTGAAATGACTAGTTGTAAGAGATTAGGGCACGGGGAATCTGCGTGCCCACACCGAGTGACCCACAATAAGACGGTGGCGCCCATGTGGTCACGCGCTGCCGTGTGCACAGCATAGCACAGCGCCACTGTGCGCTGGCTTCGGGGGGACCCTTTACAATCTCCCCGGGGATGGTGTCCGCCTTACAGTCACCCTCTCCGAGATGTGCCTATAGGTGTGGCACCAACGGATGTCTCTAGTGTGATCATACGAGCACCTGGAGCCCCCTTAGGTGCCGAAGATGTCCGCCCCAGTGGTTTTAGCCGGTAGGTAGGTCATACTCCTTCACATTTCTCCGGGGTGGAGGAAGTTTATGATGAATTTTCGCGTGGATAAATATAAAAAAATGTGTAAGAGTAAATAACTAAATATGACGAGTGCAGTGAAGGACTAGTTCTGGATGGCAATAAATTGTCATGGGCAGGTGTGACGCTTACCACCAGTGAATGTAAAAAAAAACTTCTAAACCCACTGAAAAAGAGACGCTGGCTTTTCTTACCGTGTGTCATCGCGGTAAGAAAAGCCAGCGTCTCAGCGAGCGTTCGTGCGTTCCAGAAAACACACAAATGCATACCAAACACGATTACTCGACTTTACAGGTGCACCTGCACATAAATTGCGTCTTCCGCCGTCGGCGTCGTACCCATAAAACAATGAGTGCATTACTTGTATAGGCGGCAGCATTAGTGCTAATGGGCTTATGACGTCAGCTGTACCTTCCTGTCTGGACGTCACACCTCATTGTAGACGATGAAACAGTGAACGTCAAACTGTAAGCTGGTTTTATTTGTTTTTGTCGCCTTGAGAATTTTCATTTTAACAAGTAGCTAAGTGTATATGAATTAGTTAATATGTAACTGTGGGGCACATCTTGTAATTAAACATTTTAATTTTTTTCCGTTGCCACACACTAGGATGTCTCCTGTGTCGTGGGTGCGTTTACAGTCATAAAATCCTCACACAATACACCCAGACTCGATGCAAATACCTGCAGATCATACAAATATTTGTTCCGTGTTGGAATCGAACTCACGACCCGGAGCGCAACAGCCGACTGCATCAACCGTGCCGTCTGAATCCAGTTCCAATCTAGTCTCAATGTCGCAAATGTCACAAATAGCGTATTCTCCTTAACTAAAACAACGTCAAACGTGTACTGACACTGTGATGAGATCGAATATTGATCGAAGTTAAAACGGTATTCTGCTAACATTTTGAACTGGCACAGGTACTTAAGTTGTTATTAAATAAACGTCAAAATTGCCATTCAACTGAGACTAGATTGAGATCATACTGAAATCCGAGTC
Organism: Diloba caeruleocephala; assembly: GCA_947459985.1. NCBI lineage: Eukaryota > Metazoa > Arthropoda > Insecta > Lepidoptera > Noctuidae > Diloba > Diloba caeruleocephala. The sequence goes on from OX381614.1 coordinate 7,248,884, forward strand.
AACTTTAAGAATTTTTTGTCAATTCATAATTTAATCTCAGTTCAGTCAACTTTCAGTCCAAGTGTAAATTTATAACAAGAAGTTGCCCTCTGGAGTGGAGTGCTTAGTGTATCAACATTATGAGCTAGAGTAGCAATCTGTAGTTCAGAGGTAAAGTATGTAATTATTTATTATACCAAGAGAGTTTGTTTTAAGAGAACTTGATATTTGATATGCCTGCGGCCGTATGAGGACTTTATACGATAATTTTAGAAGCGTGTACTTAAAAGACATAACACATAAACTTGATGAAGATTCTGAGCACGTAAAAGAAAATAAATAAATTACCTACTAAACATATTTGCCTTCTGAAGTACAGCATTGTCTAAAACTGCAGATTGTGAAAGATGTTTTTAAAAGCTTCTGCGTTAATTCCGTTATAAATATCTGTAATATTCAAAGCAAGATTTACCAGCAATATTATAAAGCCAGGACCCATATAAAAATTCAACGCGACCAAGTTGCACAACGCAAAATATCCTTTATGAAGAGTTCAAATATCAAACGTTTCTGTGTGGTGTCCGTATAAGGAATGCAGCAGCACTCTATCTCTTTCTGTGGATATCTTAAATGGCGACTAAGTAACTCTAAATCACAGGTATTATATAGGCTCTAGTGTGATCATACGAAGACCTGGAGCCTCCTTTAGATGCCGAAGAAGACCGCCCTAGTGGCTTTAGCCGGTAGGAGTCCGGCATGGGGCTTCGAAGAGCACTTTCAGCGCCTCGTCCCCCGAGTCGAGAGGGAAGTGGGTGCACTACACCGGCTGCTGCCCAATCTCGGGGGACCATGTGAGGAAGTTCGCCGTCTTTATGGAGGGGTTGTGCGGTGCGTGGCCCTCTACGGGGCGCCTGTACGGTGAGCTCGACTGACAGGTGCCCAGCGCTGCAGAACCAAAATTCACGGTCTGCAGCGCAGAGTGGCTATCCGGATCGCACGAGGATACCGAACGGTGTCCCACGAGGCGGCAACTCTCCTGGCGCGTTTTCCGCCTTTCGACATCCTGGCGGAGATGGATGCGTGGGTCTACGATCAGACACGCTCCCTCCGCCAGAGCGGCGAAAACGCGCCTCCAGGGGCGTTGGACAGGCTGCGGCGGCTGGCTCGGCAACGCGCACTTGTAAAGTGGCGTCACCGCCTGCGAATGCAATTTGCGACCAAGCGCGTCGTCGAGGCCGTCCTGCCGCTCTTCGGAGCCTGGTTCAGAAGGAGCGAGCGCGTCACCTATCGCCTGACGCAGGTGCTCACCGGGCACGGTTGTTTCGGTGCTTACCTGCACAGGATAGGACGTGAGGCCACGGCACAATGCCACCATTGTGATAGCGACCAGGACACCGCACAGCACACACTCGAGGCATGCCCTGCGTGGGCCGCCGAGCGGTGGATCCTGGTCGATCGGATCGGGCAAGATCTCTCTCTGCCAGCAGTAGTGTCGGCAGATGAAGATGAGAAGATGTTGGCAGAGCACGAAAACTGGAATGCAGTGGTCTCCATCAGTGAGAGCGTCATGCTCCAGAAGGAGACTGCAGAGCGGGATTGGGAGAGGGCCGATCCCGCTCGAAGAAGGAAACGGCGCCGGGGTAACAACCGCCCTGGCGCCTAATTCCGATACGCCTGAAAACCCCTGCCGTTGCTATAAGGTGGGGGACCTCTGGGTTCGCGGGTGCGTAGATTGGGGAATCTGCGTGCCCACACCAAGTGACCCAAGAGAAGACGGTAGCACGCATGTGGTCACACGCTGCCGTGGGACGCTTTGGGGGATCCTTTACAATCCCCCTGCGGGGGTGACCGCATTACAGTCACCCTCTCCGAGATGTGCCAATAGGTGTGGCACCAGTGGGCGACTCTAGTGTGATCATACGAGGACCTGGAGCCTCCCTTACGTGCCGAAGATGACCGCTCCAGTGGTTTTAGCCGGTAGGAGTCCGGCATACCCCTTTGTCCTTCCCCGGGGCGAAGGAAGTTCATGAAGATATTCCACTGGGCACCAATAAAAAAGAAATTATAATATAGGCAGTAGCGTCAAAAGTTTTTTATTCATGTAAACCATTTGCTGGCACTTACGAATAGTCAGAATTTAAATACATAGTTGCACGGTTCCAAGTCGTTGGTCCTATGGAGAAGAACCGGCAAGAAACTCCATGGATATACTCTTTTAAAATATATGATTTATTACAGTCTTATTACTTTACACAATATATTCGGAAAAAAAAAAACTATGGAGAATAATGCATGCCAATGTGCGGGATAACTACCACATATTTATGCACAATGATATTAATTGCCTTACAATAAGATTGCTATAGCAGTGAAGAGGTGACCAGTCCCGACAGAGGGCACCCGTTCACGGGCATAACGCATGCATCAGCATAGCTCAGCTCAACCATAATGCAGGGAACTTCTGTGGAACAGTAGCCATACTGCGCTCACCAACCCGCCTGCCAAGCCAAACTACTGCAGAATGAAGACAATTTTGGAATTTTTTTAGATCCATCTTACGATGTTTAATCTTTTTATCGCTCTTCAGGTATCTAATGAAAACTAAAATCCCCTAAACATTTTGGGGTCCTCAATGAACTTGAAAAATTCTTTGGGAATCACAGATCTAGACATATTAAACATTTTACTTACAACTTGGCAAAGGGTTCCGCTTTGTTCCCAGCGTGTGATACAATACTTGGTCTTGAACCAAAAGACGGTATAGATAATCGGAATCAATGAAAGGCTATATGTTAGAAGCTTGAGTCACTTGCGATATCTTTGACGAGGTCAAATATTCAATCTTTTAGGCAGGTATTATCAAGAAAGACAATGTGCTGTAAATAGATGGTACTAGGTACCGTCGTGGTATTTCTCTACGAGATCGAATCAGGAATAAGGAGATCCATAGAAGAACTCAAGTTGCCGACATATCCGAAAGGATAAGTAAGCTGAAGTGGCAATGGGCGGAGCACATTGCTTGTAGAACTCATGGCCGTTCGGGCAAAAGGGTTCTCGAGTGTAGACCATGCGTCGGAAAACACAGCGTGGGGCGACCTCCAGTGTGACGGACCTGGTGAAGGTCACTGGGACTAATTGGATACGGGCGGCATGTTACCGGGCGTTGTGGAAATCTAAGGGGGATACTTTTGTTCAGCAGTGGACGTCCTTTGGCTGATATGATAATGGTGATGATGATGTACCGTCATTCCATTTCACAAGGGCTATATTCGGTAAATTGTGTACTATCAGTTTTACTGATATTAGGCGATAAAAGTAAACAAATTGCCAAAAGCGAAAACAAATTCTGTAGCAACTACGTAGTACTTTCACAGTCGATTAAACAAGCTGTAATTGGATAAGTATTATATACGGTAAAAATAAAACGTCTGTCCAGCCAACCTTAATTAGGTAACTGCCAAATGTAACTTCACGTGGTGTCATACTTAGCCTGGCTCGTAGCCGAGTGTAATAAGCTCCCCGGGTAGATTGAGAAGGGCAGCGGGAGGGGGTGACTATTAGGTACTACTAGGGCATTCCAGGCCTTGGTCTTATTAAGATAGTCTAGCTAGTACGTTGATATAAATCCGGTGAAAGCCCTGAAATAAGAATAAGAAAGAAAGAAAGAAAGAAAAGAAATAAAACTATCTGACACGGACATGACCAAACAATAAAATATAAACCAAAAACTATACTAAAAAGGAGCAAGGTGCTCGTCCGTACGGAATTAAGTGTATGCATGAATGTAAAACCATAGACAACACACACTATTATTACAGACTTTCCAAAAACACTGCACTGAACTGATATTCAGCGACATCCTTGTATGATGTATAGAATCACCTCATTATTTAGCCCTCAAGACTACACTACGTAGGTAATAACGGTTAAAAGTAAAAATTGTCTGCTTCAGCTTCCAATGAAGCAAAAATTCAGGGACACAACTGCTAATGACATTATTCGACCCTTTTTGCTTAAAAATATAACTTTAGCTTTCCGTCAAAAAAACGTTGGCCACTTCCATCAATTAAAAAGTTTATGGTTATTAGTGCGTTAATCTACGGTTGGTGCAGTGGCTGATACAGTGGACTGCTGCGCTCCGGGTCGTGGGTTCGATTCCCACACGGAACAAATATTTGTATGATCTGCAGATAGTTGTTCCGGGTCTGGGTGTATTGTATGTGGAATTCATGTCTGTAAACGCACCCACGACACAGGAGAAATGCTAGTGTGGGGCAACGTTTTTAAAAAAAAAAAAAATGGTTCCGTTATCCATGGCAAATTCGTTGTTTTTCACAAATCTTGGGAATTATTTATTAAACTTTTTAACTCTTTAGGCTTTGTACTCACAAGTGCTTTTATTTGTTCCAGGTAAGCTATTTGAAGCTCTTGAGAAGGAAAAGAAGAGATAGGCCGTCCTGCGTGCTATCGAATTCAAAAGCATCGAATATCGTTTGATCTACAAATGTTCATCGAATGTTCGTATTGCTCGAAAAGAAAAAGGTCATGCGGGGACATAGGTCCAACACGCAGAAGCCCTTCAGATAATTTTAATTTACAACGTAATAAGACTCTTATCGTGGTCTCTCTATGGCTGCACTATACGAATAGACACAATTACAAATTATTGTTGCGGTATATATTACCAGTGATGACATATGGAACAGAGACGTGGTCACTCACAATGGGCCTCATAAGAAAGCTCAAAGTCACTCAGCGAGCTATGGAGAGAGCTGTGCTTGGTATTACTCTACGAGATCGAATCAGAAATGAGGAGATCCGTAGAAGAACTAAAGTTGTCGACATAGCTGAAAGGATAAAGTGGCAATGGGCGGGGCACATTGCTCGTAGAACTGATGGCCGTTGAGGCACAAAGGTTCTCGAATGGAGACCGTGCACCGGAAAACGCAGTGTGGGACGACCTCCAACGAGGTGGACAGACGACTTGATGAAGGTCGCTGGGAGTCGTTGGATGAGGGCGGCATGTGACCGCTCGTTGTGGAAATCTAAAAAATCCTTTGTTCAGCAGTGGACATCCTGTGGCTGACATGATGATATGACTCTACTGGTGGTAAGTCTATTATTGCAAGAGGCCGGCTAGGTAGATACCACCGCATTGCCAGATATTCACCGCTAAGCTGTAGTGTTTGTCTAAATAAACTCTATAGTTTAGCGGCGAAACGTCAGGAAATACAAAAATCAATAATATATGCGATGTAATCCGTTTAAGTGTTTTATTATAATGATCAATAATCGCGAAAACCTAAGACATTACAAGGTATGTTATTTAATTATACATATGCACGACCATGTCAATAAAGTTTAGGCAGATCTAAATAAAGTTAGTTACTTATTTGACATTTTAAGAGCTTTGAAATTGATTTCATACGTGGGAGAAGTAAACAACTGACAGGAAAGAATGACTATTACATTATGTTCCGAAAGTTACGTACGTTGTTTTGTTTTTCTATAGTGAAGGTAACAGTCAGACTTCGGAACTATTTGGCAGTTATATTATTCTCCACCGACGCCCATGACATATTATTATGAAGATAGTGCCAGATGTGATACCGACCTCTTTACATACACATTAATGATAAAATCCATAGATTATACACTAATATTGAAAAATAACATCTTTGTTGCTGATATAAATTAGTAATTATCCAAAATCTGTATATCATTTTAATAATTCGACGCTTGAAAGGTAAAGGTTGATAAGAGACAAGATTCGTTTGTTGTTTTTGTCAGTTTGATCATTCGACGCAGTAAAATCAAGGTGAATCCAGAGATAATTCAATTTCACATCTCAGTGCGCCTGCAGCATTTTGTGACATCATATCATCGTATAGTGCCACAAAATGCTGCAGCCGCACTGCCAGATTAGTATTACTTTAATTAACATAGGATTTTGTGAAGAATAGGTAAACATAATTTTATATATATATTTAATTTATTTATTTATCTATAACAACTATCATTAGGAGCCCTCCTTCGGTGCCGAAGATAATCGCTCCAGGTTTTAGCCGGTAGGAGGCCGGCATTCCCCTTCACCCTTCCCCGGGGCGGAGGAAGTTCATTAGAATTTCTACCGGAGACCAATAATAAATAAGGTTAGGTACTGCAGTTGCTCCATTTTCAGTTGCAATCATCATCATCATATCAGTCAAAGGACGTCAACTGCTGAACAAAGACAAAGCCCTCCGCCATTGATTTCCAAAATTATGTCGTCGCTTTGGGGGCAAATTGCCAGTACTTACCACGCTTGGCAGGTGGGTTGGTGAGCGCAGTATGGCTACTGTTGCAAAGCAGGCACGCAGCTGCGCATTCCTCTGATGTAGAGTCCCTTAGTCTCCTTTTAACACATCCGCGGGAGGAGATGGAGTGGTGTTATATTCTTATTCAGGGCTCCACACGGAATATTGGGCTAATTCACAAATATCAAACCATTTTCTCGTTATTTATTAGTAAAAGTAACCCTACTTATGGAATTTTTATGTGTGTTCGTGTATGAACGTATATTACGTCATATGAAAATTTGTGGTTAATTACAATTAGGGTATGATCCCCGATAAATTCCTCAAGTCCGTGAAAGCAGTTTATGTTATTATTTTTAGGGGAACAAGTAACACGCAAGCATACCTGCAGTAAAAATGGATAATTAATGTAATGTTTGAAACCATCCCTTTCATCCACAAAGCAGCAGAATCTAACAGCAATAGGAAACCCACATAGAAAGGGTTTCCTAGTAAGGCCTTCAAAAAAGCAAAAAAAGAAAAAAAATCCTAACCTAGAAGTTTCTTTCTGTATTTCTTCTCAGAGGTTGTCATGTAGCGAAATGCCGACCGTTGTTTCAATATAACGTGTGAAAGTTTGTGTTAGGGCCTATTTACTGAGTAAATGATTCTATTCTATTCTGCCAACCTCCAGTATGACGATGATCTCTGATGTCAAAACGATTTCATAAATTTTTGGAAAGCTATCTATATCTGAATAAAATTGAGGATAACCTGGGAAAACCGTACGGCGTTGCCGACATATATTTAGACATTTTTCATTTTTGAGAAATATTTATGAATATGTAAAGATTTATTAATCTAAACACCGTACGACGTTGCCTTATTATACTTGTCATTGGAGTAATTGTGGAAGATACTCTACAGAAGCCATAATCTAAGAGAAGAAGAAGAAGAGTAAAATTTAACTTAATCAATTCTCAAATATTACTTATTTTGGACCGAGAAATGATTGTAGCTTGATTAATATTTTACACAGAAAGTCCAGGCGTTAGCGAGAAGATATTACCAAAATCTTGATGAAGGAAATTTCAGACCACACGAGGGACAAAACCCTACTTTTCTTATATATTATATGTACTCTTTATTTATGTGTTTAAATTTATATGTATCGTATTCCTCTACGCGCCATGTCCACATTTCTTGACTTCGAACTCTCCTCTCGCAGGTCTGCTGGTAGAGACCTCTTAAAGAAATAAGCAGTACCTTTGTACTTTTGTCCTATGTAATTGTATTTTAAATCTTATTGTGTGTATTATAAATAGAAGCAAAATGAAATAATTGATTCTACAAATTTATCATTACTTCTTACAGTACCTAATGTGTTAGGTTTGCGCGATAATTATAATATAAATAAAAAACGAATTACATCGTGTATCTGTCATCTGCGACACGCTGCAAAGTGTTCGAAACTTTAGGAAAAACGAAAATTTATAAAATGATATGCGATGTAATCGGTTTAAAAATCTTTTATTATAATTACTTTTTATGTTGGACGGCACGGTCGGCGCAGTGGTTCAACGATTGGCTATCTGCGCTACGTGTCGCGGGTTCGATCCCCATACGGAAGAATGATTGTATGATCTGTAAATAGTTTTTTGGTTCTAGCTGTTTGTGCATGTGAGATTTATGTCTGTAATAAACTGTATTCGGTATACAGAAAAAAAAAACGTATTTAGAACTTGTCAAAAGTGTGTTGCGGTCGTAATTTCGAAGCTATAGCTCGGAAAGCAGAGTATGGAGACGTACTTTAAGATAAATCTTGTTTGACTATTGTCCTTTACGTCAGTTGAAAGTATGTCCACAATAGCGACAGTATTCTGAAACTTATTTTGAGAATAATTAATTTAAGTGTGAATCACCCCTTAAATTGGTGAAAATATTTTTCGCTAGTCCTCACGCTATAGCTGTTGGCCGGAGCTTGACCTAGCTGGCGGGGTCGCGGTGCGTGCCTCGCTGCCACGCCTGTACTGTAGGGTTTCTTTATCAGCGGTCACCCGTATTCGGAGAATACGCAATAGGTCACGAACGATTACAGAAGTAGTTTGTAATTGAAAGGGTTTTGATGTCTTTCTTAAGCTGGCTAACATTTTTATTTACATTAAGATTTTAGGTATTATTAGACTATGTTATTTATTTATTTGCTTTAATTCTTATTAAAACGACTCGTGTTCGGATTAAGAAACAGCCCTACTTCTATGTCCTCCCGTGGATGTCGTAAAAGGCGATGAATAGTCTCTAAATCAGAGGGATCGGCAGCAGCGTAGCAACTTTGGAACAGCAGCCATACTGCGCTGCCAAGCGTGGTGAGTACTATATTGTAGGTACCAAGCGACTGCCTCGCTTAGAAAGTCGTTTCTTAGATAGCTCTTGCTGCTGAGACAAATAGTGGAGAGCGAGTTCTGCTGGTAATGTGAACAGTCGCGATCAACTATTTACATATGTCATCATCATATCAGCCAAATGTCGTCCACAGCTGAACAAAGGCCTCGCCCATAGATTTCCACAAGTGTGTCGTCATTTTTGGGGAACTAACGATCACGCTTGGCAGGCAGGTTGGTGAGCGCAGCATAGCTGGTGTTCCACTGAACTGACGCTGCTGATCACTCTGGTTTAGAGGCCCTTAGTCGCATTTTACGACATCTACAGGAGATGTAGTGGTGCTATATTCTTAATCCGGACACCAAACGGATATTAACATATGTACCCATCTATTATATTTACACGGTATGCTACAACAATTTGTACGTTTCTTGAGCTAGAAAATACTCGGATCTCCAGTTGTTTCCTCGTCGGCTGATGGAGGTATTATATTACAATCGCCTATCATGAGAATCGTAACTATTGCAGCATGTGTTATGTACTCACTAACAATATTTATGTCACTACCACAAAACCCTACTTGTGGGAGATACATTTGATTATCTAAAACAATGGGAACAGGTGATAATACTCCCACGGCAACAGAATAAGGTGACTGGTGTAACATCGTGCCCTAATGAATAGCTGCATTCTCACTGAAGTAGGTACCTACTATATACAGAATGAATACTGTCTGCTGGGAATGGTCAGCTTAATACTACCATAGCAATATAATCATAAGCTTTAATAAATATTACTTCTGCTACTGTACTGTGGATTTGTGAACTCAGTTGTGAACTTTCTTCTTATGAATAAACTGCTGTGACTCTGTGCCGTGTTTCGTGTTACTTTGCTTTTGGTGACAATACCAACAAATACACTAAAGTGGTGGCGTCTCGTTCATTCGGAGTGAGCAGATTTCTGTTTTTGTTAAGACCTTTACAAGAAGCTGTTTGTCGGGACATTTTGTATTGTCGCGATTCTGGACATCATTTGAAATGTCGGAACAATCCCGACGATTCCCGACCATCTGGCAACCCTAGCTTGTTGGCAGCCACTACTGAGAACATTTTTTTGGAGTCTCTCATTTGTGCTGGTAGCCTCTCGATGTTTTCCTTCACCGTTAATGCAAGTGATAATTAAATTCTGAAACGCACATGATTCCGAAAAGTCTGAAGTGCACGCCGGTCGAACTCAGACGCTCCTCTATGGAAGGCAAGCGTCCATCATGGCTATCACTACGGTTTATATGATTATTGAAAATTGGTCAGCTGGGATTTCTGGGAAAAAAATCTATCAGTTTGCATTCTTCGCACTGCAGAACTCACACCTAGTATTTAACTATTTATACATAAATGGTTTTCTTGTTTCACTTATGAAATGTGTGTCCGTGAACAATGATCCCTAAGATACAGGGACTGTCTAAAATTAATCCACAGCCTTTAGCCTAACTAACGAACGGTAGAGTCGTATACTTATGTTAACATTTATGTATTAGACTTTACAGACTAAGACTTTAGACTTTACTTTAGAAAATTACATGTTTAACCCTTAGGGTTAAATATATAGTGTTCTGCAAAAATAGTGAAATTCATTTTAAGAGGAAAATCAGCAGGTTGCAACGATCACAGATATTTTAATAAAAATAAATAAAAAATACGTAATACATTTTTATGAATTAATGAGTAAAATTGCTACTTGAGCCTAAAAAATCTTTTATCAATATAATATTACGAATACGCACACGGAAAAAACAACAACAGTAAATAACAACAGTAAATAACAACAACAGCAAATATTTGTTCCGTGCGGAAACCGGAGACCGCGATACGTAGCGCAGAAAGCCCAGCGAGCATCCGCTGCACCACAGGTGCCGTCTACCGAGACCTACGGCTAAACATCGTCTCTGAGGCCCAGAGGAGTATATAATTATGAACAGTTATTCCTGTAAATAAAATAACTCAGTCTCAAAATCGTGCGTGGTTGGAAAGTAATAAAGTAGGAGAAATTATGAAGGTACCGAAGCGTTAGGTCTGACTGGACGTGCTACCTCGTCCCTAATACGGATGGTTTCATATTTATGTAGGACTTACATTAATATTCTGAATACGTCGAATTATATTCGAACTCCAAATAAGTTTATTTGAAATTTTGCTGTTATGTGAAAGTTTCTATGTGTTAGTCTCTCATCACTCATCACGCTCCAGTGGCTGAACGGATTCAACTGTTATTTGGCAGCGAGGTAGATTATTTCATGGAATAGGACATAGGATACGTTTTATTTCATTATCAAGATCCCTTGAGGATTTGAATTCGTTCACTCACGCAAGATGTGACAACAAGTAGACAGTGACACGAGTAAACAGCTAGTAAGTAGGTATACATGAACAAACGGTCAATGCAACTTAATCGAATCGTCTAGGTTAGAGTCAAAAATTTATTATTTGATATTATTATTAGGCCTAGGAAGACAGCGGTGTGCATGTGATCACGTACCGCTGTGTGCGTAGCACAGCGCATAGTGAGGCTTCGGGGGAATCTTTTACAGTCCCCTCGAGAGATGCCTGGGGGGTGGCCTCCTTACAGTCGCCTTCCTTCCGCTAGAAGGGATGACCGCTTTACAGTTATCCCCTCCGAGATGTACATAAAGGCAACGTGTGGCTCTAGATGGAGATTATTCGAGTTCCTGGAGCCTCCCTTCGGTGCCGACGATGATCAGTCTGGTGGTTTTAGGCGGTAAGAGTCGGTATGTTCCTTCGCCCTTTCCCGGGGCGAAGGAAGTACATGAAGTATTTCCACAGGATCAATAAAAAAAGGTCCCTAGCCGGGTCCTACCTACAGGTACCATAACTACTTAAACGACTTCAAAGATCCATTGGTGGCACCAACTGTGGCAAAAAGGCTTGGCGAAGTTTGCCAATATTTATCAGTTTTCTAGCAAAAATATCATTCGAACCATCCTGATTTTTACTTAGACATCATCATCACTAACTCGTAATCATCAACTGCTGAACATGGGCCTCGCAATGACTGGTGGCCAAAGAGCTGTCACAGGTGATTACACACGCATGCTGGGTTGTCGATCGCAGTATGTTGATATTAGCACATGAGATGATGCTTACAAAGAAAAAGTGTGTGGTAGTGTGGGGCAATGTTTAAAAAAAACATGGCTATAATCAAACTATAAACATGAGTGAATTTCGCACTCATTATATTTGCTTATATTTTTGAACTTTTTGCCAGTCACGGTGAGTAATCTCAGTAATTTATACCAACATGTCGTGTTTTCGCTTCATTATACGCGAGTGGAAATACAATGCCAATGAGAGGTGACACGCGAATGAAAATGGAGTGAAAACTTAGAGCTTATTGTGAGAACGGCTGAATGTTCGCTGGACGACGATTGAGAGTCTGATAACGTCTAAGTGCCTCTAAAGTTTAATGTAGATTGAGTAGTTATTGTTAGTGCTAGAAACAGCACTCACGGTAATGAAATTATAACACAATGTAAGGCCGATTGAAATTTGATAGTATTGCTTTTTGGGATTAATGTTATTTCGATATAATAATATTAAGTGTTAGTTATGACCTACGGAGCCGAAACTGGACACTAACAGCCGGACTAGTCCACAAGTTCAAAGTCACTCAGCGAGCTATGGAACGTGCTACGCTCGGAGTCTATCTAATGGATAGAATCCGAAACGAGGATATTCGGAAGGGAACCAAAGTGATCGACATAGCACACCGAATCAGCAAACTAAAGTAGCAGTGGGCTGGTCACGTTTCTCGAAGGACCGATGGCCGATGGAGCAGACGAGTCCTATAGTGGAGACCGCGTACGGGCAAACGTAGTGTGGGACGTCCACCAGCCAGATGGACGGACGATCGACGAAAAGGTTGCTCGATTCGGCTGGATGCGGAAAGCTGATGACCGAGTATTGTGGCGCCCGCTGGAAGAGGCCTACTTCCAGCAGTGGACCGGTATAGTCTGCTGATGAAGTGATAGTAGCATTCGAAGAAAATTTACTCTATTCTATAATATTTTACATATTAAAAGGATGCAATAAAGGACGATGACCTCTGACGACATTTGATTCGAAAACACTATTGACACAAACATCGAAAGTAGTTGCTATAGACATAAAAATAAATAACTTTACGAAAAAAATACAAAACCTAAAAAGCTTGTGGATTACAAATCAAAAACTACCGTGTTGCCCAAAATTTCGTACCAACAATTCCCAAACCGTTGGCTAGGTCAAATTGACGCGATATTGGTCGACAACCTAAAACATTTCTATCTAGGATTCAAAGGCATTGCAATACCCGTGAGGTCCATTTGCGCCAAACCTAAAGGCATTTCAGATATATATGTCTCGGTGAGTTCATTTCTATGAGCGGATAACTCTTGTTGCAGAATCTCGTTGAATATTTTGGTTCCAGTATGCTATTCATTTATATGTATACTGGGCTTAAAAATATTCCATATACGTATCACAATCAAAAAAATCATTAAAACGAAGTAGTAACCCGAGTAATAACAATCTAAACCTTCGTAACGAAACCAATGGAGACGAAACATTTTAATGTTCGTATTTTTTTAAATCTTAATATGTTAGTACTTATATATTTCTATCTATGTGTAGAAATTCTTCGACGACTTCAACGATTCAAATATACAAAAATCTAATTACGCTTTCCGCATCTCGTTTGCAGTTAATCGAGCGTGTAATGTTGGGTATGGTCTTCGTTAGCGCTATAACTCACTCAGTATAACAGCCCTAACAATCATTATAGTCTTTTATCTTTATATCTTCAGAATACGTACAAGACCCAATTTAGGAATTTGAATAGCTTTTTGCTAACGCATATTGCTCGCTTGACAAATAACAGAGAAAGGTGTTCGAATTCCAAGTAGGAAGTCAGTGTTTTCCAGAATGCTTCGGGGCACAGATTTGTTATGTAAGTGCCAATAAGGCATTGACCTTAGGATTCATCTCGCGTACGCACACGTCTCATGTCATTACAATATCGATCGGAGCAGAACGATGCGTAGGGCTGCCAGATTTTTATCTTAATAATCCATGAAACTTTACTAGGTAGTTTTGCACGTGTCGCTCACGCAATTTCCTATAGTGAAGTACTAAATATAAACGGCTGCAAAATGAGCCGGTGTGCTCGCGAAAACTGTCGGATTTTAGCTAGAGCTTGTGTGTGAGGTATTGAAGGGGCGACGGAAACCAAAAACGTTTCAGATTAGGAGACGTGCCAGTTTCGGAACGAGCTACAGCTTTGAAAAGTACGCTAAATACAAATTTGGATGCTTTTCCAATATATGTTTTGTTTTTCTGTAAGGGTGACGAAAGGCATTAACACACGGGAGAATGCTGCTGCCTATCCTCTTGATATCCTCCTTTAGCCGGTTTTACGACACCAATGAGTTGGATGAGGCGTGGTCTATTCTTTTCCGGAAACGACACAGAACAATCTTAACCTGTTCAATATTTATGATGATGTTTCCTATGAGTATTTTTCGTCGAATCTTTTCAATAAGAATGGCCTGATACTCCTAGGTGGATGTATTGGTATATATATATATATTTAAATAGGCTATAAGTGTCAACTTACCGAAAACTTTGGGAAGAGGTTAGACTTTGGCTTATAATAAAAATACATATGCCATTTATCTCCAAAATAATTGGTTACAGTTTTTACCATTTTTGCAACGCGACCATAATGCTGCGTGATTATTGTACTATTATACGATATCATTATGCTACTGCGAGCGATGACCTCATCCGTGAACTGTAGCGAAAAAATAGCCGTATCGTTTTTATTTACATTGCAGTTTTATGTGCAAATAAATAGTTTATTCAATAAACTAGCGATTAACGTACCACCGGAGGCACGTTCTGGTCGATCCAGACGGTGAAATCACGTTAGATCACATAAAGAGACTCGCGTTGTCTCATTCACTTAACAACCGTTTTACCGCCCTCGCCGCCGAGAATGCCCACCTCACCGAAGTCTCGGAGGCCTATCGCCGCGTCACCTTCCCGCTCAAGTTAGTACTTCTCCCGCCCGTCTCTTGCTCGCGCCGGCCCGTGCCGAGCCTGTAGTTTTAAATGCAATACATTATAAATAATACTGATCCAGCTGTTCTCAAAACAATAGCTTGTTATCCCCAGCGACGCCCTAAGCCGAGGTCCATGTCCCGCAGGGGGCGCCCTTAGCGCAAGTTGCTTAATTTTTACTATTAATTTTAAGCCTGGCTTGAGGCCTCTTTTGGTTTCGCCAGAAATGACTGGTTAAGCAACCACATTTCCCAGAAACGTATGCGAGAAGGCCTACAAAAAAATTATATAGACGAAAAAAATATGTTATACTTAAATCAGTTAAATGAACTAGGAAAAAATCTGATTTGAAATTCATGAAACACCGACGCATAATTCTAACGCTGAGGGTTCCAGAATCATGTACTGAATCCATAGTATCAGTTTCAGTATTCGTTCTGATATAACTTACACTCGTTATCTAGGTATATGAAATTTAAATTTTATTCTCAATCACACTCCTGTTAAAACAAATCTCCAGTCTGCCAGCCCTGTCAATATCGCCGGCGCTTCGTCGATACGCGTGGGAGGTATAAAATTTGAACAGAGCGCTTCTCCGGAACCGTTTCTAGAGCGGCGGTAAACATGGGATAACACAGGTTTACATCCGCTATTGACCTCACTAGATCCGTGTCAGTGTATTCAGGAACCATTGTAAAGTTTCCACTGTATTTAGGGTTGCCAGATTGGAAAACCGACATATGTGAACAAAATATTAAAATGTCGGTGAGTTTGGTTTATTGCCTGGAGAAATAAATATTACGCATTTTTTTTTAAATCTGCCCTTTACTTTAGAAACTAAACATCATTCAATAATTAATAATTTTATTATGAACTAAACGCGTACTAAATTAATTACCTCAAATAATGAAAATTTTATGTTGCCATATTTTATGTTTTGTATTTGTTTTCACTGCATACATAACATATTCAGCCCATTACTGTCTCACTGCTGGACACGGGCCTTTTCTCACGATGAGAAAAGCTAGGCCTTAGTCCACCACGCTGGCCTAGTGCGGGTTGGCAGACTGCGCACACCATTGAGAACATTGTGGAGCTCTCTCGGGTGAGCAGATTTCCTCACGATGTTTTCTTTCACCGTTAACACAAGTTATGATCAAATTCTGTTCCGCACACGAATCCGAAAATCGAATCGAATCGCGGGAATCGATGTCAGCCCCAGACCAGACATTGGATACTTGTGCAGTATTAAGATAAGAATTAAAATATAAACATTCTCCTTAAAAATTTAACCATATGGTGTACCGGCTCAGAATCACACCACTTTTTCAGTCGTTCGAGTACATTAACAACTCAACTGCTATCGCCAAGCGATGGATGGTAAAACCACTCAATAAGGACACAATACACCAAGAATAGTTGTTGTGGTGATCTTTGGGGGAGGCATGTGTCCAGCAGTGGACTTTATTTGGCTGAGATGATGAGACCACGTCCATCCAAGACCCAGGAGTATAGTCTGCCACTGGCTTTGTGGACTATGAGAAAGCTTTTGATTCGATCGAAACCTGGGTGGCGCAGCAATCTCTGTAGCGGTGCCATATTGACTAACGGTACATCGAAGTATTAAAGTGCTGTCGGTCGAGTTCAAGAACAGAGCACGGGAACAATTCGATTGCAAATAGATGTGAGACAGGGGAATATCATTTCCTCGAAACTGTTCATTTGCCTCCAAGCTACTAGAGTGGGAAAGATACGGCATTAACGTCAATATTGAGTATATCTATAATCACTCACCTTCGATTTCAGACGACATCGTAGTCATGGCAAAATTGCTGCAAGAGCTCAGCAAAATGCTCAATGATCTCAACAGAGTTCCCCAACAGGTTGGCTTTAAAATGAACATGGGCAAGATTAAACGCGCATGTCGTGCCCTTCTCAATATCCATTGGGAATTGTTCTAGAAGTTATTGATGATTCTGTCTACCTGGGACAAACCGTCCAATTAGGTAGGTCCAGAATGAGAAGTGTTCCATCGTTGGATCCGACTCGGCTGGGCAGCGATTTGGAAACTTAACAATTGCCTCAAGACAAAAGTATTTAACCAGCGTGCCTGTCCTACCAGGGATGACATATGGCACATAGGCGTGGTCACTTAATGGGCCTCATAAGAATGCTCAAAATCTCTCAGCTAACTATGGGGCGAGTTATGTCTGGTATTTCTCTACGAGATCGAGTCAGAAATGAGGAGATCCGTATAAGAAGATTTATTTGTAAGCTGAAGTGGCAATGAGCGGGCACATTTCTTGTAGATCTGATGGCCGTTGGAGCAAAAGAGTTCTCGAGTGGAGACCGTGCACCGGAAAACAACGCAGCGTGGACGACCAGGGGTGCAATTCCTTAAGCTTAAACATCCATACATCCTTGAATACAGAATTGAAATAACGGTGATAACCCTGTTTGGTATTCGCTAAGGCTGGTCCTCATGCTTACCTTCTGCAACATGTCCTTGAATAGCTTCAATCATGTCTCAGCGAACACTACATTGGTTTTATACCGTTATTTCGATTCTGTATTCAAGGATGTATAGATGTTTGAGCTTAAGGAATTGCACCTCTGCAACGAGATGGACAGACGACCGGTGACGGTCGCTAGGAGTCGTTGGATGCGGGCGGCATGTAACCGCTTGTGGAAATTGGAAATTGTGGAAATCTGTGGAAGTGGCCTTTGTTCACCAGTGTCCAGTTCTTTGTCTGATATGATGGGCATTAGTGTGCAATTACGTTAAAATTAATTCCTGTAAATGAAAAATACAACATTCACATGTTAAAATCTCACATTAAAACTAACCCGAGACCTCTTGAATGAAAATAAAGTCTTCCAATTTTGTATAGAGTTATCCATGAAAAGCCTCACGCGTGTGTGTGTGAAAGCGAAAGCTATGGGTGTAATATTCATTCATTAGTGATGGCGATCTGTCTTACTTATAGGGATGAGCGTACGTTATCGATAGACAATTTCAATGTAATTATGTACTTGTCTGTACCGGTTTTAAATAAAGTTTTGTCGGTACAAGTGGCTAAGACATTGGGTTCGTATGCTACGTGTCGCGTAGTCGATACCCGCACGGACAAAATTTTGTATGTTCTACAGATAGTCGGGTCAGGTGTTTGTGCGAGATACATTTATGCCAGTAAACTATACCCACGACACAGGAGAAATAATAGTGTAGGGCAAAGTTTTAAAACAGTTTTAAAGAGTGTTACCTACTCTTCATTCTGATTAGCATTACTCGGGAAAAGGCCCGGATGATGTCAATGATATTATTCAAAATGCATGACTTTTTATGGTATACATATATCTGTGCATATAAAAATCTACCGTCAAATCAAATATCATAGTCCGTGTAGTGTCCGTTTCAAGAATAGACGGCACGGTTGGTGCAGTGCAGTGCAGTTGACACAGTCGACTGCTGCGCTCCGGGTCGCGGGTTGGATTCCCGCACGGAACAAATATTTGTACGATCTGCAGGTAGTAGTTCCGAGTCTGGGTGTATTGCGTGTGGAACTTCTGTCTGTAATCGCACCCACGACACAGGACAAATCCTAGTGTGCAAAGTTTAAAAATAAAAATAAAAACAAGATTATAGCACCACTCCAACTCCTCCTGTGGATCACATTAACGGCGTCTAAGGGACTCTAAACCACAGGGATGGGCAGCAGCAGTCATTCTGCACTCACTAACTCGCCTGCCAAGCGCAATGAGTAAGCTGGCAAATTCCCCCCCAAAAACACGACACAGCATATAACCGGTCGTTTGTGGGGGGGCCTCTGTTCAGCAGTGGACGTCTTTTGGCTAATATGATGATGACGATGATGTCAAACTATGAGAAAATATAAATAATTGCATAATATTTACTTTGAACTGCCGCAGAACATAATTGAACAATATCAAAAATTCTATTAATTTATTAATGAATTTGCTTTTAAAATTATAGAAACAAACTAAATTCCAAAGCCCAACACGAAGTAAATGGGACGGTTGCGTTCTACCTGATTTACAGTTGAGGCAATGGAATGTTTTCATTCGTTAGCCGCAGCTCAAGTACCTAGCACTGGGTCACGCGGACTCTGTCCCACTTCCCACTACTGAAATAACGTTGGGGTTCAGGATTTTTTATGAAAGTGTTCAGTGGAATTGGAGAAGGATTTGGTATTAGTAAAACAGTTGTCATATAGAGCTAGCCATTAGGTCAGGTATGAATAAGTTATCGTGATTTAATAATTTAATACAATTGGCTTTAATTTTGCAACTGACAAATTATTATTCTACTTTGATGCAGTTTGGTTCAGGAGTATCTGTGATTTATATGCCACGTAAATATGGAATATGTCCACAATTTCTTTTTTCATATGTTTAAGTACCACCTCGTTATGTCTCATTTCTACTATAGTAATAATTTTATCCGTAGAGAATCTACAGAGGTCTAATGAAACTCGTTTCGTTAAAAGGCACCTACCGTATTTATTACATTGAAAACCCAATATTCACGGCTCTAAAAATTCCAAAACCTTTTCTATCTTCTCGTATGGCTATAGGTCTTTATTAAAATTACTTCAGGTTCTAGATCCCCGTTTTCTTTTTTGATTCAGTTTCTGTATTATTCTATTACGTTGCTATTCGACCGCAATCGTACCAAAATCGGGTTGTTAAGTCATTATTTTTCTAAAATATAATTAGCCTACGTTACTCCTTATAACATCAGCTATCTGCCAGTGACAGTCCCGTCAAAATCGGTCCAGCCATTTTTGAGATTAGCCGGAACAAACGGACAGACAGGCAAAATATTAAAAAATGTTATTTTCTTTATAGGGATACAGTTTTATAAGCACTTAGTAAAAAGCTGTTATTGTGACATTACAAACAGACACTTCAATTTTATTTATTTGTATAGACATAGGTTCTTTGGGATAGCCTCATTAGCACTTCATATAGAAGTTCATATTGTGGCAATTCACGTTTACATAGGTGGATTGCCACAATATGAACTTAAATAATCTTCAAACGATTATTTAAGCTTTAGAGGCTTAAATAATCTTCAAACGATTATTTAAGCCTCTACCGTCATATATGTACATACATAGGCTAGTAATATGTCTATATACCATTTATATGGATATTTCAATAATCGGTACAGTACATATCGACTTTTCAGATAAAAAAATTACTATTTGAAGGCAGGTTTGGTTATACGGATACTATATGGATTATAAAAAAGCATCAACGTCTACGTGACATTTCATTGTAATTTACAATACACAACTAAATTGAATTAAAAAAACTTAAGTGCGGTTCTCCGCCCTTCCTTAATTTAAATGTAACGAGTTAACAGGACTATGCATACTGATGAAGCAATCGATAAATAACTCAATAGCGCACCTCACTACTCATGGCACCGTCATCACGTCGAAAATATAATCGCACCTTCATTTCTGTCGTGCGAAGGGAATGCGTAAACAAAAATTCCCGCTATTTCAGCAATTCGTAGAATTAGACCGGGATCATTTTGGGGTATCCCGCGATGGCGTCGCCACGTCCTTAATAGTCCATTCCCTAGGACATTCCAGCCGACCTATTCTAGATTATGTTAGCATTAACCGGGTAAAACCGGTGTGTATAAATGTCAAATTATCATGTTTTACGGTAAGATTTTACGGGTACAGAACATTTTGGCGTCACGTTTAACGTTTATCATCATTTCAGCCGAATAAAGCCCACTGCTGGACACAGGCCTCCCCCAAATATCACTACAACGACCGATGTGAGTGTGCTGTGTACCAGGTACCCACCTATTGCCATAATCGCCACGCTTGGCAGATGGGTTGGCGATCGCAGTTGAGTTGTACATGTACTCGAAGGACGCTGCAGCCCATCCTCCGGCTAATTCCATAGTCGCCTTTTACGACACCCAAGGGATGAGATGGGTTGGTGCTATTCGTAGCCGGCACCACACATTGCGTTAACGTTTATACTTACCTAGTATTGATATGTTTTAGATAGGGAATTACAAAGTAGGTAAAGCTTTGCCTTTATTCCCAATTCGTAAACTAGATTACGTGAATTTGTTTTAACTCGCTATGCTTATCGATAGTAGCTAACTTTTTAACAGACTTCAAAAAAGGAAGGTTATCTGTTTCCCGCATATGTTTGTGTATGCGATTTATTTAGAAACTACACGACCATGTTTTGTTATTCTTTCAAATATCCCAGGTATTCTTTGGTAAATACTATTTAACCGTGTGGTGTCCGGATTAAAATATATCACCGCTCCTCCCGTGGATGTCGTAAAAGGCGACTAAGGGACACTATAAGGATGGGCAGCAGCGTCTCTTCTGTGGAGCAGTAGCCATACTGCGCTCACCAACCCGCCTGCCAAGCGTGTTGAGTACTGGCAAATACCCCCCAAAATGATGAAACAATTGTATTTATAAATCTATGATGAAGGCCTTTGTTCAGCAGTGGATGTATAAATATGAAAGCCGACTCCCTTAGTATTAGACGGAGGACGGGCAGCAGCGTCCTTCGAATCCATTAACAAGTCAACTGCGATCGCCAACCCACCTGCGAAGCGTGGTGATTATGGCTAAACCCGCCACTGAGCACTGGCAAGCAAGGCCTGTGTCCAGCAGTGGACTTTATTCGGCCGAAATGATGATGGTGATGATGCCAGCCATAGAACGTCCACTACTGAACAAAGACCTCCCCCATACATTTCCACAGTGAACGGTTGCAAGTCGTGGGTAGTCATTTTAGGGCGAATGTCCCAGTACTCACCACGCTTGGCAGGCGGGTTGGTGAGAACAGAGTGGTTGCTGTTCCGCAGTAGGGATACTGCTGCTTATCCCTATGGTTTAGAGTCCCATACTCGCCTTTTACGACATCCACGGGAAGAGATGGAGTGTTATATAGATATAAGATAGATAGATTAAGGATTTAGAATTTTATTTGTTTTTTTATTAAGATCACACTCAACACAGAAACATACAAACCCTCAATCCCAAATCCAAAGATGTTGGATTAGATTGATTATTAATTTCGGCCGTTAATCCGGGCCCCACGCGGACATCATCATATTGGCCATACAACGTCCACTACTGAACAAAGGCCTCCCCCATAGATTTCCACAACTGTGTCATCATATTTGGGGGAATTTGCCAGTACTCACCACGCATGGCAGCCGGATTGGTGAGCGCAGAATGGCTACTGTTCCACAGAAAGGACGCTGCCGCCCATCCCTCTGGTTTAGAGTCCCTTAGTCGCCTTTTACGACCTCCACGGGAGGAGATGGAGAGGTGCTATATTCTGAATCCGAACATCACACAGATTATACACGGACATGGTAGCTCGATATAATTTTTTCTTAAATACTTTATTAAAGCTTTTTTTGTGGAACCTATTTTATTACCTCATAAAATATTCATACACATGCCTAACAGAAACATTTGTTGCCATTTAACGGAGCTATTTGCGGTGTTTTTGTGCTATTCAAATAAATCGCTCCGTCATTAGTGGGTTGCTAATGAGCGAGGAAGTCGGGGCGCCTTGAAATATGACAGGCTTTCAAAACATAACACCGTGGAGGAATGCTTTAGATTGTGTCCTTTTCTTTGATAATTAACAGAGTATTATGAAAGCCAGCTTCGAGTGGCCTTTTTCTTTTCAAAAGGATTGATGTTAGCTTTATAACTAGTTTTGGGTACATGATTATTATTGGTATTCTCATGTAATATTAGTTTAAAAACTACACTTACTTATAATGTTTCGTAAGTGGTTTTGAAAAGTTCCTAAAAATAATATATCTCTGAAACAGCAACGAATTTTCCAGCAAAAAAGCTCCATCCGTATTCATCACTGTTGCTATACCTTGTTTGAAAAAGGCAATACCTTTTTTTTATTCATGTCCAGTGGAAATTCTACATGGAACGTCCTTCACCCCGGTAAAGGCAAAGAGGTATGCCGGACTCCTACCGGCTAAAACCACTGAAGCGGTCATCTTCGGCACCGAAGTGGGGCTCCAGGTCCTCGTAAGATCACACTAGAGCCGCCCATTGGTGCCACGCCTTTAGGCACATCTTGGACAGGACGACTGTAAATTGTTCACCCCCTCTAGCGGAGGGAAGGTGACTGTAAAAAGGTCGCCCCCCAGGCACTTCTCGGGGAGGATTGTAAAGGATCCCCCCAAGCCTCGCTTTGCGCTGTGCTGCGCACACGGCGGCACAGCGCAAACCGAGGCTCACAAATACATATGTACCTACATAAAGCAATCTTTATACGCTTACAATCCATAACGAGCTAGCAAAATTACAAGATCATTGTGCCAAAAGAATTGCGAGATCAAGTCTTTTGGCACAATCTTAGAATAGTTTTTAACTAACAGCAAAGGGAAAGAAAGGGTATGTTTTTTCGAAATGTCTCAAAGTATATTTCTGTGTTCCAACACGGTTGAATGGAATTTGATAAATGTGGTATCGTCTGAATCATCTTTTACCTATGTCCACAGAATATGCGACGTCACAAATATTTCGATATGACGTATGCTGTACCACAGAGCCGGATTTAGGGGAGGGTAACAGGCTGCAGCCTTGGGGCCTCCACAAGAGAGGGACCCATACCATTGAAAGGAGGAAGCCCATTTTTTCCCAACTCCGTTCCACTACCGTTGAAACTGTATAATAGCAAAAATTTGCCACTAAACAAGACTAATAAGCATACATTATAAAAAATCTAAAACTCTCCTTTGGTGTTGCGGGGTTTACTATGACACTTACATGTTTAAATTAGATTTTGAGGTTAGTTTTGACGCAAACAGCTTCATATTAATTACCACTTACCAGGAACTCGTAGTCGTAACGCAGATGTAAGTTATAGGTACTTATTAAATTCTCTTAAAATCAATTTCAAGGCTCCATATGATTGAAACGATTAATTTTTTGTTTTACTTGATAATCGATTGATTCAAAATATAATATAAAGCGATAATCGTATATCGCATTTATAAAGTGATTGAATTGGATAGTCTAACGATAGTGTTTTCGGGGTTCAATAGGCACACACACAAGACTTTTTGCTAACAGCTCGAAACATGTTTATAGTATTTGTAATTATCATTTTGTATGTAGATACAGACCGGTAGAGATGTAGGCCCCTATTTAAAATGTACGAATTGATTTAATATTTTGTAAATATGGTTTATAGAGCTATACTATGCCATACGCCTAGCTTTATTTGTAAACGACTTAGAATGAAATGAACGTCAATCTATATCTAATTAAATTAATTGAACATTATAATCCCAAATACGATTTACACCAACAAAGCAAGAATAAATATATGTCATGAATTATAAATACCTATTCTTCCATGCCCATACTCAGTTACCTAAAGGCTAAACGGGAATGGGCATTCTCCTTTCTGGGTAAAATTGCCAAACGCGATTCGTATTTCTTTTTAAATTTTGTTTTACTTATTTGATAATTATATGAATGATAATTAGGGGCCTCCACTCCTATGTTCCTCAGGGCTTTCACCTCTAAATCCGGCCCTGCTGTACCCCCTTCGACATACCCAGGCCACATATTACACCAAGAAAAGTTAGCACACACTCATCAGCCCTAAACATATGCATCTTTCACTGATCACTGCAATGATCCTGGGCCGAGGACAATTTGGGCATACGGAATATTGCCATAATCATCACGGCAGGCGAATTAAGCGTGATCACAGTATATTATTATTAGCACACGGGAGGAAGTTGCTGCCTATCTTCTTCATTTCAACCCTTAGTCACCTTTACGACACCCATGGCTTGGGAGACGTGGTCTTTTCTTTGCTATGAACCATATCAGACAAATACAAGAAAATTATTTCACATGCATATGGTATATGACTCCTTCCTTTATAAAGTTATTATTTTCGGTTCGGTATTTGCACGTTATCCTCGACCAACACGACACTTGAACAAAGTTTTACTTACGCAATCGAATCTCAACTAATGTTACAAAACGGCAATTTTTTTCGAATGGCCCGGATTGTGCACGTCACTGTGGGGCGGTTACGCCCCAGTACCACTTCTCCTTGTTTCCTATTTCTGTGGCTCTCACCAACCCGCCTGCCAAGCGTGGTGAGTACTGGCAAATTCCCCCCAAAATGCGACACGCGGCATTTCGTTGTGGATATTTGCGTTGCGTTTGTTCAGCAGTGGATATTCTTTGGCGGATATGATGATGATGATAACTCATTTTTAAAAGAGACCCGACCGGTATCCCCCCTGTCGACTGAAGCGACGCCCAAGCTAGTTATAAATACCTCGGCCAGCATATTTCTAGTCAGTTATATTGGCATGTAGCAGTTAAAAGCCGGATATGTCAAAATGGAGGAGCTTCGTGGATGTTTAGCGTTACATGATTAACTTTGTGTATTGGCGAACCATTTGAAATTGGATATCAAATTTCATACACACGTTTCAAATTATTCTGTTTTGTTTTTTTTTTTATAAACTTTGCCGCACACTAGGATTTCTCCTGTGTCGTGGGTGCTTTTACAGACATAAATTCCACATACAATACACCCCGACCCGGAACAACTACCTGCAGATCATACAAATATGTGTTCCGTGCGGGAATCGAACCCACGACCCGGAGCGCAGCTGCCCACTGTATCAGCCACTGCACTAACCGTGCCGTCTTTTATTAAAGCTACGACAGCATCTGCAGTCCAGATATTTAGGACGTACAATGTTGTTTTGCTGTGTGATATCGGATAAGAATACCACCACCCTATCTCGTCCCATGCGTGTCGTAAAAGGCGTCTAAGGAGTTAGCCGGAGGATGGGCAGCAGCGTCCTTCGAGTACGTTTAGAATTTAACTACGATTGCCAACCCGTCTGCCAAGCGTGGCGATTATGGCAAAATCCTCAATGAGCACAAACACAAACCGACACCGATCGTAGTGGCTTCTTCTTTGGGGCAGGCTTCTGTCCAGTAGTGGATGTTTTTCGGCTGAAATTATGGTGACAATTTTGTTAGGCATATTGCAAAGGTTATGGCAAAAGATTTCTCCTTTGGTATGCTAGTGTTGGTAGTTTAAGTGTTTAGTAGTACGTACCGGGTACCAAACTTCCCTAGTCGCCTTCTACGATACCCACCAGATGAGATGGGGTAGCCCTATTCGTGAACGAAGCATAACGGTATAGCAATCATTAAAATATTATACGGCGTAAAAACACAGGAAATTATAAATTACAAAAAAAATATTGCTTTTACTCAATCGTTACAAAAATGATACAAATCAAACACAAAATCAAAACATTTATTTGCGTACATATTACTTTTATATCCTTACATAGTAATGTCTTAGATTTTCGCGATTATTTCACATTATATTACACATTATAATAAAACACTTTTAAGGCAAACTTAACCATTATCTTCGTTTTGATCAACCTCAAGTACTCGCGAAAGAAAACCGATATGTACCTAGAATGTTTCGTGAGGTTATTGAAATTAAAAAACATCCTAATTTTAATAGAGAAGATGGTTGGCAGGTACCACCTGTTTGGAATCCAGTTATTAAAATAATAAAGTCCCAAACAAGATACCGCACTAAGAAACATCAAGACACTGTGAGTGATTACTGCGTGCATCGAAACTAATTTTTTGATTAAAATTGTACGGTAGATAAAATAAAATAACTGTAACGACGCCTGTCACCTTAGTCATCCTGCGACCACGAATGCTGCAAAGTATTCAAAACGTCAGGAAAATCAAAAATCTAAAATATACGCGATATAATCCGTTTAAAAGTGTTTTATTATAATATCCTTACATGTCATTCTCTCACCTTTCAATTTGATTTATATTTTTTATTTCCTTACTTTAATTATAACGGTACTACACCAATTACAATAACTAAGAACATGTTAAGAATTACCAACAAATGATGAAACTTAAACACATATATATCTAATTATAAATTTCAACAAACATAAATATGTAATTAACACAATACTTCTCACAGAAAAGCGAACACTCTTAACAACATTTTCGGCCATTCATCCGCAAACAAGTCACATTCAAAATATAGCATAATGATAATATCCATACGTTACAACGTTCCCATGAACAAGTATCTATAAATAAATCACAAACTATTGCGTACATTCTAATGTTGCATGGGAAACTGCATCACTTCCTGCAACGTCAGAGAACTGAACCCACGTCCTACGCTCTGCACGTGCAGACATCCAACTCCTAATTAAGATAACTGTCTGTAACTCAAAACGTGAATCACATAATCACATTTTATTCATCCTAACTTTGAAGTTTATTTTTCATGACATTAAAGAATTAGCACGCTCTCAGAAATGTGAGTTATTACGAGAATTCTTGTTTACAAAAGAAACTTTTCCGACTGCAGTGGGGTTTTAGGAATTCGTAACAAAGGAGACGAGTGCATAAAGCTTTGAATTATTAGAAGATATTCTTTTTTTAGAAATGCCCGCCTTTCGTAGGTTTGTACCACTGCTAGAGGTGGTGACCACATAATGATGCAAGCAAATGAGGCGGCAGAGCAGGGACGGGAGGAGACCACCTCTGATCCCCGCCGCATCCTCATCTGCGCACTCGCGACCCCTGAGGCCCCCCACCATGTAATGTCGGGAGGGGGCTCAGGCGTGTTGGACCAGGACGCCGGGGCAGTTGTTACCCCGACGCCGTTTCGTCCTTCTCCGTGCGGGATCGGCCCTCTCCAGATCCCGTTCTGCAGTCTCCTTCTGGAGCATTACGCTCTCGCAGAAAGAGACCACCGCACTCCAATTTTCATGCTCAACATAGCCGATACTACTGCCGGCAAAGAGAGATCTTGCCCGATCCGATCGACCAGGATCCGCCGCTCGGCAGCCTACGCAGGGCAAACCTCGAGCGTGTGCTGTGCGGTATCCTGGTCGCTTCCACAATGGAGTAAAGTATATACTACCTACACACTGTTATTATAGAATTGTAAAAATAAAACATCATTTTTCCGCAAGCAATTAATGTGGTGTCAGCTCAAAATTTCACCACTCCATCTCGTCCCGTGGGTGTAGTAAAAGGTGACTATGAAATTAGCCGGAGGATGGGCAGCGGCGTTCCTCGCATACATTAACAATTCAACTGCGATCGCCAATCCGCCTGCCAAGCGTGGCGATTATGATAACACCCCCCAATGAGCACACAACACACCCACACCGGTCGTTGCTGCGATCTTTGGCAGAGGCCTGTGTCCAGCAGTGGACTTAATTCGGCTGAAATGATAATGATATACTAGTAGTGCTAGTAGTACTCATTTTCACCATAGATAATATATATAATTTATCAATACGTCTGAGTTCAGCAGACATAACCTCCTGCATTGGGAAAATCAAAGGCAAATAAAATCTGCTATACTGAGGCCGTTACAGAATTTAAGAGCAATAAAGCTTTCAATTAATAGTACATAAAAATAAGTAATTCAAATACGCACTAGCTTAAATTAATTTAATTTGACTAAAAGTTTCTAACATCCATGTTTTCGCTTTAGTGTTTGTCGTAGTAATACCATATTCTGAAATATGGTGTTGAAATATAATTCGGTTGACAGAATTTCGGTACTCCTTAGTGAAATCGATCCATTGAATATGATTGTATATTTTGGATTATAGCCATAAAGTAAATTTATCCTCTTCATGTATGGAATTGCGGAGTCGGCATCTGAATAAAAGTTACGTCAAAACTTAAAAGGCATTGAATCATTAGATACACATGTATTTCCGTTACAAACAGCTGTAATCTATGGAAAACAAAAGTCATGAGAAGTGATAATGGGCAGATACCCAAAGATAACACCACCGGGGGCTATATTTAACAACAACGTTACGATCGTGGGCCGAATGATAAGCTGCAACAAAAGATTAACTTTCTCTTGTTTTGCCAACTTGATCCAGATTGGGTTCTTAATGCTCCAGTTACATCTGAAAGTAAAATTAATTTATCTCTTTTGTTATCTGTTTCCTGTTTTCCTTTTGGTGAGTGAGAAAGTCCTGCCTGATGGCTCAAGTTCTGATTTCCGACAAGGACTCGGGTAATAAATTGACTATCGGCGAACTTAAATAGGAAAACAGTACAATGAAACCTATTGTTCAAATTTGGATCGCGAGAAAATACTCCATGGATTTCAGTGAGTCTTAATCTAAACTTTTGAAACTACAATTCTCTAAATCGACTCGGAAAATGACACAAAACTTCTAAACAAATGTCAGTCCAGTCCAATACACTTCATGAAAGCAAAAGTTCGTAACATTATCACGAAAAGAATCCGTATTGTTGTTAAACCCTGACGAGATTCCACACTCACGTGTATTAAAACCAAAGAAAGTAAAAAAAGCCAAGAACGGGAATCTTCTTTAAGCTACGATCTATGATGCCGTCGAAATGTGAAAAGAAAACAATAAACAAAAGTGATTCTTCAACGGAAATGCGTAGCTGTGTGTCACGCTTGTCAATGAGCGGTCGTATCTACGTCCCAGCAACATCAGTTAGAGAAAACAGATTCGTCTTCAAGACGGATTGGTAAGTGTTCGCATGGTGATGTTACCACGTTGTATGAAATATAATTCGGATGTGATAGAATTTATACGCACGAGTAAATAAATGACCGAGGAGCGAAGTATGAGCACAAATTGTTCGTTATCGTTTATTCGTTAAAATTGGACGCAGTTACTCAAAATCCTGAAATGTAGTAAGTATCTGAAAACACGGGAATATTTGGATCAAACTTCAAAACAAAGTCCATTATATTAAGCTACTTGTGTACATGTTCATGACTACAAATAGGAAAGTTGGGGTTTGTCTAATATTCCTCTTAGTTGGTAGGTCCAGTCGACTTCTGCTACATATACAATATATATTTTGACGGCACGGTTGGTGCAGTGGCTGATACAGTCGACTGCTGCGCTCCGGGTCGCGGGTTCGATTCCCGCACGGAACAAATATTTGTATGATCTACAGGTAATTGTTCCGGGTTTGGGTGTATTGTGCGTGAAATTTGTGTATGTAAACGCACCCATGACACAGGAGAATCCTAGCGCGAGGCGACATTATATTTAAAAAAAAATGCGGGTGTATTTCTAACATCATCTACAAATCTATTCGAAATGTTATGATGAATGCTTAATTTTAGGTAAAAAATCATCACTACTGCTAATATTGATACCAAATGTACTAAATACGTTGTATATACATGTGGACAATTACTAGTAGTAGATTTTGTACAGCATAGTGGACCCAATATGGTTGAAGTGCGTTCGGCTGATGCTGACCCCGTGAGAGCCACAATGTACAAGTAGACCGTTGGCCTCTTTATAAAAATTTAATCAAGTGTCTCTAATCAAACATCTCTGGTCATACATCCACTTCTCAAATACTAGATCAGCGGCGATCAAACAAAACGTTACATCATAGTGACTGCACAACAGCTCGTCTATTTTTGATCACGGCTTCAGCTGCAATTACCTGAGCTTGCCTACATAATGTGTTGACAACTAATTTACTCTGATTTTTGTGTTACCGACATTACTTTTTACTTTCTCAATAAACATTTATATAGAATTGAAAACCACAACTCGGTGGAATCAGTTCCCAATTTTCTGCACCATCAATTTGGTCTTTACGGTTCTATTTCAAATTACGTCCCTCGGCCAAGCAAGTGATTATTTAAACGACATCAAATTGTATTTATTCAATACGAACTATAATCAAAATAATCTTTCATTATAAACAAACAGAGATTACATATTATATAACATAGATCTTTTGGTTAAAATAACTATTATGTTATGATATTCTTGTTTAATAGCTTATACAAATTTTATATATAGCGCCTTATCTAGCCTATAATTTCATTGCGCTTTGCGGCTTTTTAATCATCCCGAAAAGTTATAAATATGTCTCTAACTCTATTCTATTTTTAATGGAGTGTATCTAAAGCAGTTCACCCGTACAGCCCCGCCATTTTTCAGGCTTAATTAAATAGTGTCTATTCCAATGGAGATGTTGGGTTAATTTGTTTGGTCGTTGCACGGACGTGACGGATACGGAATGAGATTCTAAAAATAACTGATCTTTGTTGGAATTAATTAATTTGAGACATTATTCCCATCATTTATAAAATTAAAAAGGCTTTTAATTTCTTTGTTTTCGAGACAGCCACTTAGACAGAGTCATTTGAAACTACAGTCGCAAGCATAAAACACATTCCTGACGCCATTGTGTTGTTCGTGATGCATTTTATAGCGAATAAAACGAAATCATCTGATGCTTCGACGCGGCGTATTTTTGGCACAAGGATCGAATTTGCAATCGTATGTTTTGGATGATTGCGGCTTTAGGGGGATCGTTTAGTAATACGCTAGGACAGCAAAAAGCTGCTACGCTTGCGCGTATTGGCCATATATATTTAAAGTAAGTACTGGCAACAAAACATTTGTGATGCTGAATAGATTTAAAACATTTTAATTCTCAATGTACTGTATCTCAAATATACTGTGAATAAAATAAACCTTAGTTTATTTTAATGAAATAGTAAACGCACATTTGCCTCCATGCTCGCTATCAATTACACATAATTTTAGTATCATGGTATAGAAGTATTTTTGTCTCGTCTCCTCAGTCGTATATTTGCCTTCTGTCGTATAAATCTCTTCGAAGTCTCAGCGATCCAAGGATATATACTTATATAAACACATCAAACTAAACATACGTTGTACATTTACATTGATCCTAGTAACAAAGGATTCTCCTAGCAATACTCTTTACATCATACTAATATTATAAATGTGTATGTAAGTTTGTTTGTTACGCTTTCACGCGAAAACTACTTAACCGATCATCATGAAACTTTGTACATATATTCCTGCAGGTATTAGAAGTAACATCAGATATTTTTATTGAAAAAAAAATACGGGTTGCACTCCGGGAGTGCCGACAGAAGTAAGTGAAAATTTTATAGCAGTGAGCGTTTTATTTTATTTATATAGACGCGTTCGCGATCGCGATGCTATATTTACATGCATATATGCACACACTATAGCTGCGTCTCGTAACGGTGTCGCGAGTCCAGAGATTTTATCTCATCTAAAAATATGCGTATCGCGCTAAAAGAAATTTTCACTTCAAAAAGAACGAAAATCACTTTTCGATTTTCGTTCCTTTTTAAAGCTTTTTTTGAAGCCGCGGGTAAAAGCTAGCAACTAATAAATTATTGTTTTAGATGTTTATAATGAAAACAATTTTACATGCACTGCGCTAAATAAGTCATCGTTAACCCATACAACCAATTTAAAATATATCATAATCAAATCCAATGAAATATGGTGCCTATATAAATTCATGTTAGTCCAGCTTTGATTTTACTATCTATTACGCTTTACCTATAGTCAAACATTGAACGATACTGCAGAAACATCAATGGATCGACAAGTAAACAAATTATCGTTAGCCTGTTTGCATGATATCCGCTGTTCACAAATAGTTGCTGTCTGTTAGCAGTGACCTCGTCTATCCGTTGTATCTCATAGTATAGTTAGAGAACTACATTCAATAGTATTTCAAAATCAACGGCGTGCACTTGACTCAGCCGAGTTATATTTGGATCTCCCTTTAGTACTTTCTTCACTTCATTTGCTACGGTCTTTCGCGGTAACATAAGTAGCTCTGAATTAAACTTCACGTTTATGAGAAGCTTCTGATGCATGGGCAGCTATTATCTAAAGTAGTTGATTAAATTTTGAAATTAGAACCTCGTTCGTTAGTAGATAATTTTGTTCGTAGTTCCTGCAGGTATAATAATATATTTTTATTGCGACCTAAATATTTTTATTGATATGTAAATATGTCGCCTGCATGTTTCTTAATTTAGGGACTCTGATCTGACTGAAATAGACGGAATAACATGTAGCTTTCAATCCTAATCATCAAAATAATGTTCTTAAGTTCTCGTTATCTTTGGTAGCTAATGAATGCCTGTCGACAACTGAGCTCGTTATCAGTTTTGTATAAACAATTTATTTAATGCGAGTCATTCAGTGCTAACGGTAGTTCCTTTAACATATGTAAGCCTATTTTCATAATATTTGTCCAAAACATCCTACGATTTTGTTTCGAAACGAGAATTGCATCTTAATAAAAATAAAAGTTGTGAGCGTATAAATAGATAGATTTGTGGAGCATCGGGCGCTTGTGTTATTATAGCGAAGAAATATAGGATAAGACGCGGATCTATCTGTAGTTGGCCGAAATTATCGCGAGTCGACGCGGCGCGCATCGCTGGCGAGTCGCACGCGCAGCGTCCGCGGTGCGCCCGCGCACCTAAAGCTTTCAAATAGATATTTGTTTGTATATTTCGATGTGATATAATTATTAACATGTTTTCGTTTTCAAAATGTGTACTAATGTGTAATGTTACTTTTCTTGCAAAAGTGCCGTTGTAAATCCTAAATATAGGAAAAATACTTGGGACCGAAATACTACATTACGTGTGGTCAAAGTGTTAGTTTAAAATTTAGTTAGAATTTAGAGACTAGTGACGATGCTCAAATTAGATTGAAATGATGATCACATAGTGGAATTTTTCAGTGCAATAAAGTACATAATATAATTATGATATATCTATATATTTAGGATAGTAGGTGTTGGTGAGTTATATTGTGTTAAAACATACGGTAGTAGTGATGTGCCAAAAGTACACAAGTGGGTGTGAATATTAGTAAATGTTCTTTAAATAAGTGTTTATTTTATAATAACTATGGTCGCCATGCTCGAAGTTGCCGAGAGGACAAACAATGATTTTTTTAGATCATTCTTGCCCGTAAGTTTCAGTTATATAAATAGCATCGTTCGATTTAAGAACCGAAAAAGGTACACTGCTAGACAGAAGCCTCCCCTAAAAATTGCCACAACGACCGGTACGGGTTTGTGTTGTGTGCTCATTGGGGGGCTTTGCCATAATCGCCAAGCTTGGCAGGGGTTGGCGATCGCACTTGTGTTATAAATGTACTCGAAGGACGCTGCTGCCCATCCTTCGGCTAATCCTATAGTTGCCTTTTACGACACCCACGGTATGGGATGTGGTTTAGGTATTCTTAGCGGTACAATAATTAGTAAAGTGCAAATCTAGGTTACTACGTTTTTGTGACTCTAATTATGTAAACATAATTCATAATTAGTGGTTGCACGCACAGGACTAAAGACTGCGAGAGGTGTAAATGGAGTAGAACTACGCTTCGATTCTGAAAGAAGCTAAATCGTCGCTTTATTATTGAACCCTACTCTTTTTAGGGTTCGGAACGTCCGAAGGAAAAAACGGTGGAACCCTTATAGGATCACTCGTGTGTCTGTCTTTCCGTCTGTCACAAGAAATTTGCTCTGATTCTACTGGACCGATTAAGTTAAAATTTGGTATACATATGGATTTCTGCGACCCAAACAACTGGGACTGGTAACGTGAATAAACGAATTTTGAATATTGGGGTCCTTTATAAGGGGCAATATAGAAAATTTAAGAATATAGTTTTGCGAACTGTACCGTGTAACATATAAAATGGAAGGGCTTGTTGTGAGGGTTTCAAATGTATTTATTTTATCATTTTAAAATATATAGTTTTAAAGTTATTTAAGAAAATACACGAAAGTTTACTATTCCCTTATCTCCAAAACTACTGAGCCTAAGTCTGAAAAAAATATAGGTAATAGCTCTTTACCTATAGATTACATAAAAACCTATAAGAAGTCTATGGTCTTAAAATAACATGGTGAATCTTACACTATTGTGCGTACAAACTTATGTTTGCGGTTGGAACGTATGGAAAAACCTGTTTTTCAACTACGATGTTAAGTTTGTTATTGGGATAAGTTATTTGTACAAGATCGAATCCAACAATAGACAATATATTCAGCAATTTCGGAACCCTCTCCACGCGAGTTCAACTCGCACTTGACTGGTTTTTTTACACTGGCCTTTACATTCCGTAGCCAACTTTTGAAAATGATTAGATTCAACCCTGGCGCTTCAAGCAAGCTTTTTAAGACTTGCTTACTAATGAAGTGAATAAGATAGGCTAACTACTTATGTGTGAGAACGTTAACAATTTTTTTTCTTACCTATAAAGACGATCCCACACACTGTACTGCTGTAACTGTATCCCCGACATGAGAAATCCTAGTGTGGGAGCACACAATAGGATTTCTCCTGTATCGTAGGAACTATTTACAGAGATCTCACATGCACAAACTACCAGACCCGGGGATCGAACCCGCGCCACGTAGTGCAGAAAGCCAAGCTACTAGCCTAGATTAGCTATCAATTTGTACTTCGGTCATTTTCAATCATCCTTACTATCGTATTAGCCAATCAACGTCGACTGCGTTTTAGGGCCTCTCGTCCTCGCAAGTCAATGGATTTGCAGTCTCATTTCATCATTTCGGCCAAATGAAGTCCACCACTGGATACAGGCCTCCTTCAAAGATCACCACAACGACCGATATGGGTGTGTTGTGGGCTCATTGGGGGGTTTTGCCATAATCGTCACGCTTGGCAGACGGGTTGGCGATCGCAGTTGAGTTGTTAATGTACTTGAAGGACGCTGCTGCCCATCCTCCGGCTAATCCCTTAGTCGACTTTTACGACACCCACGGGAGGATATGGGGTGGTGGTATTCTGAGCCGGCACCACACGGCAACGGATTTGCATTTATGTATGCACTAAATCTTCGAACGTCCACTGTTGATCGGAAACCTCCTAAAGCCCACAACAATGGACGTTCATAGGGAATGCTGCCTAATCTCCCCGCTTGGCAAACGGATTCTTGATTGCAGTAATTAGGTACTATTAGCACGAGGGGATTACCGCCTTACGGTCATCCCCCCATGGGTGGCTCTAGTTGGAGATCTTTCGAGTTCCTGGAGCCTACCTTCGGTGCCGACGATGATCACTCCGGTGGTTTTAGCCGGTAGGAGTCCGGCATGCCCCTTCGCCTTTTCCCGGGGCGAAGGAAGAACATGAGATATTTCCACCGGATCAATAAAAAATCAATTTAAAAAAAGTTGTATTAGCACACAGGAGGAAGGTGAAGCCTGATTGATACTCTTCATAATTCCTTTCCTTTCCTTCCCTATTACGGATCAAAGGATTTACTAATTCATTGTACACAGAGATCAGACAAGTTGGTAATTTTTTAAGTATGTCAACGTAACTTTTTTTCGTCCGTCATGTCCGGCATGCCCCTTCGTCCTTCCCCGGGGCGGAGGAAGTTCATGAAGAATTTCCACTGTGTCCAGTAAAAAAGGTCCGTTTCGTATGCTCATAAGAACATAAAAATGGCTGTTCAAAGATAAAAAACATACGTAAATATTAGACGCTATTTACGCAGATTGACCACCAGCTGATATGTTTTGTTTTGTTTTCATTAATCATTCAGAAAATACATTCTGATTTAGAAAGATTTTCTACATGTACCAAAATTCAAATGTACCTAGCATATTATGTTTTATACGTATATATGAAACTTAAATGCAAATGTTGTGGATATTTATCATTCTTCTCAGTCAAAATGACTGTGAACTCCAACCTTAGATAAATAATAAAAAATAATTAAAACGCTTCCGTTTTCAACTTCATAAACAATACAAAGTATAAATTCATTTTGTACATTTGATAACATGCCAAACTAAATGCCCTTAGTAAATTTTACTTGCAGACAGCAAGGCGAGGTACCTATTCTATAGAATTTTTGTGAGTGACTACTGTTTGTACAAACGTAATATTTTACTGTACTCAGAATTACTCTCTGGGTTCGGAATGGGATATTTTATACATACTACGAAGTAACAACAAAGGCACTTTTGAATTAAGTTTTAAATTACAATGTACTCTTGTGACCACTTTAAGGGACATGAAGTTAATTAAGTATGTTTCTCATTTCAGGCTGTTAACTCCCCACCGGTTCCTCATCGAGACATATCGGCACCAACGGCAACGTACCATCCCTACACAGAAGAATACGCCACCGTTCAGCGACGCGTGGAACGGCCTACCCAGCCAGAAGATACCGAACGTAAGAAAGACAAGAAGTGGTCCATCGGAAAACTATTTAGACGAAAGAAAAAGGAAGATGAAAGTGCTTCTTCCTCGGAAAGTGATGAAGGTGTCAGCACACGCTCATCATCCAAAAGAAAGTCTAAGAAGAAAAAGAAAACTCCAGCGATTAACAATTTTGATCATATAGTGATAAGGGATTCAAGAAGAGCACAGAGTTTAGCCAAACCAAATGTTCGAGATCTTACCGATGATGGTGTGCTATCTGATCCATCGGCAGGTTTCATCAACTATCGTGCTAAAACTCAAGAAATGTACAGAGCGTCCAAAGAATCCCTTAGTTTAAGAGAAGACAATTCGAACAGATCTTTAGGAACGACTTTAGAGACGCTTTCTAGGAAAACTAGGAAAGGTAGATTGAAAGCCAGAGTCGAAGCACTAAGAAATAGTATGAGAGGAGAGTCAAGTAGCGAAGAAGAATCACTCAAGTCATCAAGTTCATCATTGATGATTCGATTTAGAAGTGAAGATTCATTGATGCGTTCACGTGATAGCTCATTAAATAAAAGATCGAGAAGTGCAAGAAATGAGAGATATATTAAAAGACTATCGCGTGATGATGAGAATCAATTAAATAAAGAAGCAGAATTATTACAGCAAGGCTATACAAAAGCTGAGGTTGAAATGTTAACCAGAACACCAACGAGTCAAAGTAGTGGCTATGGAACCTGCAAACGTGACCAAACACAAAAGATCATAACTGAACAAGTGTACACTAATGACGTTAACCGCCGTCCCATGAAATCTGAATCAATATCATCATTCCCATCGACACAAAGTTACCCATCATCAATTAACTTTAACGCAAAAGTTAACAATGAGCATATTAACTATTCCATACCAACTAGTAACATTAATAGAGAAATGCTTTTCACTAATAATAATAACAGAGAAAGGACTGTTAGCAATCAGTATGAAAACCCAGAGAATATCATGTGTGTCAAGTTCCCCTTAGGAAATGTAACAAACGTTAAGAGGGAAGAAAAGGCACCCCCGGTACCACCGCCTCGCGATATGCAAAGAAAAGTCACCACTCCGATATCCATGTGCTATGAAAACAACTCCACAGTAGCGGATAGAATGGGCAATACCCAGCAAAATATAACACATGGTGTCCCTAATAACGACTTCGAAAGAGTTATGAGACGAAGTCAGGAGCGAGCACTAAGTCACAGCTTCAATGGTTTGCGACGACCAATATCAAATTCAGAGGACCATATTGCAATGCAAAACAATGAATACACCCAGAATTTAGTTTACCAAATAAAAAACGAACAACCTCGAAGACCAGCTTCCGTATCAGCAGAACCAAATCATTATGGACTCCATGTTAATACGCCACCTTGGAGAAAGTCAATAGGCCCAACAAACATTGTTAAACCGGAACCAGTCCAATTAAGACATGATTATCTTTACTATGCAGATCAAAGTCCAAGATCTCGTAGACCAATAAGCATTAAAACTGGTCAAAATGGTCATGAAAATCAATACCTAAGTGACTCTCAAGCTTTACAAAATGTTGCTGAGAGTGTATATCGTCGACCGCGTAATGCATCAGAATTTTGGAAGAAAATTGATAATGCTGAAAAGCAGAGACGAACGCAAAATATATACGCAAACTCAAGGAGTAGCAGTGATTTTTCCAACAATACTCAACTGAACAGAATAGCTCCGCATTCAGAACAAAATAAACTGGGCCACGAAAACACAGACATTCAAAATAAAAACAAAACCACGTTTAAAAGTTCATCTGTTGACACGACTGATGGTGCAAAAGTTTGGAAGGCGACGACAGAGTACAAGCGATCTGTTACAGTGGATCCACCAAAAACTGTTATATCGCCGACTTCAAAAACACACATTAGACACAAATCTGATACGTATGTTCCAAGTATTTATCAAATGCCATCTGACGATGAGAAGAGTTCAGAGAGACGAAAATCTACTAACCTTGACGATGCTCTTAATGAATTGGAAGCCATCTATAATAGCTTAGGTTTAGGCGATGAAGATTTATTAGATAGAGCAGAACGTCGAGAGTTAATGACTCCGAAATTTAACGACCATTTTAATGATTGGAATGGAAACGATGACGAGATTCAGCTACGAAGTCAGCCAACGACTCCTTTAAGACGTGTACAAAGGAGGTCGACATTACCGGACAAATTGCAAGATGATATGGCATTTAGAAGGATGAATTCTTTAACAAAGGAAAAACCTAGTTTTAAAGATGCTCAATCGCAGATAAGTTATATGTTGGCGTCACCAGTTTATGTACCCTACGCGTCCGATGATGACAGGCAGTCTGAACGAAATGAACCAGATATAGTTTATGATGACGTTGTTTACAGAAATATAAAACAGACCAATAGCCGGTTAAAAACAATCGATCCGCAACCGCCATTTGGCATACCTATAGGTCCAGTATCACCAGCTCCTCAGAGCGATTATCTTCACGCAACCCCCGAGAATAAGGGTAGGTCACGATTTGTTCCAAGAAGATCACCGGACCTGGTCTCTGATGATCTGGCATATAGGAGTCTGAGGAAAGATAACAGGCATTCCTCACATTATAATGGGGAAGATTTTAATGGTCTTATTAATAACAATCATGGTTATAATGAGTACCCTTACACGAAAGACACTGTCACTAACCTTAAAAAGAAGAGAGCTGTAAGATCTCTGTCCGCAAATATATTTACCATGATACAAAAAGAAATAGACGATGCGTTAAACATGAGTAAAGTGGCTACATTACAGAAGACACATAGTAACAGTGATGTAATGAAACGGCTACGTAATACATTCGAAAATAACGACAGCGAACAGGACCTCTATCCTCGTAACAAGGTAAAACAAAGACACAACACTGTCAGTCTATTTGTCAATAACACCCATGCACCCACCCATCATTTCGCAAAAGACGATTCATTCATTCATAGTGATGATAACCATCTTGCTAAGCCACCATCATGTGATAAGTCTAAAAGCTCATCACCATCAAATAGATCTCCCCAAGCATCAAAACGATCATCAAAAGATGAGTTTCAACAGGTTCTTAGCATGTTGGCGCAGGAAGCCATGGATACAAGTAACAAGTTAGGAGTAGCTTTAGCTGAATTGGACAAAAATAGGATCAACAATGAAAAGAAATCGGATATTCAGAGTCGAATTTCAGACAGTCGGCAAACCTTTTTAAACGGTTTGACATGTAAATCTTTCGAGAACACCGTGCCTGAAGTAAAGCTTGTTAATGTTTGTTCTGAAGTTATAAGTGAACAGAAAGATGACAAACCCGTTAACGTTAATACTGATAATAATGATTCAAAAGGAAAAAAAACTGAAGATAGTCTTTTAGCAATATCAGATCAGTTACACAAAGTCGAAAATCAGCTTAAGCATTGTTTTGAAAAAGAATTAAACTTCGAAGATGAAAGTTTAAAGCTTTCTCATTATGTAATTAAAACTGAAGAACAATTAAAAGCTCAAGAAACCACGGTTGTGATACCAGAGAGTAAGTTAATACCTGACGTCGTTCCCTTGACGATAAAAGACGACTCTGTAAAAATAGAAACAGTTAATGACCAAAATACTAATTTGATACCAAAACCACCAGTTATTAATTCGTTGAACCCGTTCTTAAATACTGACCATAAAATAAAAGAAATTAATGAAATTAATGCATTTAAGGAGTTAAAGGACGGAATATCTGATTTAATAGCTGGTATTTGTCAGGTAAATGAAAAACTGTTTACACAAAAAGGACCAAAATTTAATAATTGTAATGATACTACAGAAAAAATAACTGGGATAACAGAAGCCACGGAAAAGCTTAACCAAGTCTCACAAAATATCTGTCAACAAGAAGTTCCTCATAGAGCTTCTGTAAATCTATCTATATACGAAGACGACTTGGAAACCAAGAAAGATGCAGCTGATTCAACCGAATATAATTCTTCTGAAGAATTGGCGACGATATTTAAATTAGACCCTACCGCGAAAGCGCAAAGTTTTAATAATAGTGAAAAAGAGGCCAAAAATAAAATTCGTGATGAATTAAGTTCACCAAAATTGGTTCAAACTATGAATCAGCAACTGAGAAGATTATCCGTAGACCAAACAGATGATTGTACTCCTAGTCAAAGCAACGCACTGCCAACTAACGTAGTACCTTGGAGAACTAAAAGGCAAACTCACAATTCACAAAAAGAAAACGGAGGTACGTGGTCCATTCTCATGCATGGTGCAAGGTTTTCACTATAACCATTTTGCATACCGCTTTTTATTCCCATGTCACATTTTGTGTTCACAATCCCGTTCTGTTGTTAATGTTTTTTGTTGCCTGTACTAACTAGTATTTTTTTACCGTATGCTTTGTTTTTGTTGTTCGACAGACGATAACACGCAATCGAAGCGCGATTGGCACGACTCTGGCACGTTGATGTTAGCTTGTACCTACACACTGATGTTCTCCCAACACCTGGCAGATTTGGACTGGTTGACGCTGCTCGGTTTG
Source organism: Diloba caeruleocephala (assembly GCA_947459985.1). NCBI lineage: Eukaryota > Metazoa > Arthropoda > Insecta > Lepidoptera > Noctuidae > Diloba > Diloba caeruleocephala. Next base: position 7,290,367 of record OX381614.1, read on the forward strand.
CTGCTGGCAATGATCACAATTATCGCTATGCTAATAATATAACATGTAACAATGTAGCAAGACTCTTAAATTGGGATGCACTGATAAGCAATCTAGTAAGAACTGTCCTATAAATGCGAAGAATATGTAGTAGGCACAGTAATATAAATTCTAATAAAAAAGATAACGGCTTATCAGTCCATCTTTCTCTAAAATGCATTTAATGACCTGTTTTAAATCTAGCACGTAATTTTCCTTAATTCTAAATTTATACACAATAAAAAAAAGATATTTTAATATTTAGTACTTTATTTTTAGAAATTTTAGCTGTGATGTTCATTTTACTCTATGAGTTTGTTTATTAAGTTCTTTATTACTAATAATGATTTGTATATAAATCTACTTAAACTTATTATTTGTGCCAAAATCAACGATCAAAAACTTGTTATAAAAGAATGTTACTAAAATTAATCTATTTCATAATATTATTGCTTTGAACGTTTTAAAATAGCATGATCTTGAATTTGTTTCAAAATATTTTGCATGTTAAATGTGTATTTAGTTTAATTGTGGTTTTATTGAAGACGATTTATCAGTTACACAAAACATTGAATAAAATATGGCACTGACACTGAATCACAACAGGTCTATGTTTTATTATAAACATTTGAATATATAATTATATGTAACTTAAATTGCTTAGTGTTGAAAGGTCAATTCGCTATACATAGAAATGCCTACCTTTTACTTTTTAGTTAAATATAAAAAAGCTATTTCCAGTGATATAATAAAAACCATAAATAAACAATAAAATTTATATTTTTATGGATATTTCATAGTTAAGTAAGTACCAAAGTACTTACTGCCTTAATATTGAATCATTATAACATTATCAGCGTAAAGTTAACGTTATGTAAATATTTGTAAGATAAACGGTGCAAAATTAGACCAGAACCAATCTTCTTGACTATGGACCGTGTTGTAATCCGCAATTTGTTTTCTAGGTGAAAATTGATTGCTTGCAGTGATCTACTGGCTGACTACGTTCAATTTTATCTACGTATTTCGACGATATTATTAAGCTATTTTTAATTTTATCTAAGCTACTTTCTGTATTTTATCCTGTACCTAGTTGTATGACATTTAAACTTTACTATGTTTATGTAGAGGCTTCCAGATACCTACATTAAAAGAGCGTTATTTATATGAAAAAAAGAGTTATAATTTAAATAAAATGTTTCAGTTTTATTTGTTGTTTCATTGCCTAACGGTAACCAATGGGATAAATCAAAGTAAATAATATGTAATACTATGTCTAACAATGATATTATACCACAGATATGTTACGAGTATGTCCATATTAAATGGCGCGCAAAACTCAGTCCCGTTGTATGTAGGTATAATACTATCCGCCCTACCTGCAGGGCATCATTTCCCCATTGACGCGCGAATCGGGGTGAGCCGTTACATGAAATACCTGGGGCTCACCCTGGACAGTCGCTGGGGCTTCGAAGAGCATTTCCAGCGCCTCGTCCCCCGAGTCGAGAGGGTAGTGGGTGCACTACACCGGCTACTGCCTAATCTCGGGGGACCATGTGAGGAAGTTCGCCGTCTCTACGGGGGGGTCGTGCGGTCCGTGGTTCTATACGGGGCGCCTGTATGGTCGGCTCGACTATCAGGCGCCCAGCGCTGCAGAACCAAAATTCATGGTCTGCAGCGCAGAGTGGCTATCCGGATCGCACGAGGATACCGAACAGTGTCCTACGAGGCGGCAACTCTCCAAGCGCATTTTCCGCCTTTCGACATCGTGGCGGAGATGGATGCGTGGGTCTACGATCAGACACACTCTCTCCGCCAGAGCGGCGAAGACGCGCCTCCAGGGGCGTTGGACATGCTGAAGCAGCTAGCTCGGCGGCGCGCACTTGGAAAGTGGCGTCACCGCCTGCGGATTCAGTACGCGACCAAGCGCGTCGTGGAGGCCGTCCTGCCGCTCTTTGGAGCCTGGCTCAGAAGGAGCGAGCGCGTCACCTACCACCTGACGCAGGTGTTCACCGGGCACGGTTGTTTCGGTGCGTACCTGCACAGGATAGGACGTGAGGCCACGGCACAATGCCACCATTGTGATAGCGACCAGGACACCGCACAGCACACGCTCGAGGCGTGCCCTGCGTGGGACGGGCGGATCCTGGTCGATCGGATCGGGCAAGCTCTCTCTCTACCAGCAGTAGTGTCGGCTATGTTGGCAGAGCACGAAAATTGGAATGCAGTGGTCTCCTTCTGTGAGAGCGTCATGCTCCAGAAGGAGACCGCAGAGCGGGATCGGGAGAGGGCCGATCCCGCTCGAAGAAGGAGGGTACGGCGCCGGGGTAACAACCGCCCTGGCGCCTCATTCCCATACGCCTGAAACCCCCTGCCGTTACTTTAAGGTGGGGGACCTCTGGGTTCGCGGGTGCGTAGATAGGGAATCTGCGTGCTCGTACCAAGCGACCCAAGAGCAGACGGTAGCACGCATGTGGTCACGCGCTGCCGTGGGACGCTTCCAATGATCATTACAATAAGCGATCATGGGGTATATTACCATACCTAATCAACACGCTAGGCGTGCGGATTATTGCTCGCAGTACTCAAGCGGATAATCGGTAGGAGTGCCCTTCCGCCTATGAAGTGCATGAGAATTTCCCCACGACAAAAATGGGGTCTACAAGATTGCAGTTGGTTGGAATGTAACCTTTGGAATCCAGTTATAATAAAGTCCCAAACTTCGTACCACACTGAAAAACACCTGGACACTGTGAGTGATTACTGCGTGCATCGAAACAATTTTTGAATAAAATTGTACGGTATATACAAGGACTAGAAAAAAAAGAAGGAGTCCGCGCCACTCATGTCGAAAGTGAAGCACGGTATCGAATATGTGTGCGTGATTTGAGGGATACCAGATGGAATGAAACTTTCCCAAGTTTTTTTTAAATAATAACGGTAATATTACAAGTAGTAGTAATACTTTCATCAAAGATAAGATAAAAACGGAAATATTATTTCTGTAGATTCAAGTTTGATTTATCTGTGTGAAAAGAGGCCTTTGGTTAGGTTAGGTTAAGGACTGGGACAGTGACAGGCTGATATTATATTTTATATTTATAAAGAACAAAAAAATTGCCGAGTGTGAGTTCACACGCGGTAGAAGTGAAACTTTGTACTTTGGTTAATTTGTAAGAGAATACATTGTGGAGGTGGTAAACAGAGTAGTTCAGTCGAGTTTAATCGAATTCAGTCGAGTTCAGTTTTGTTTAGTCTAGTTTGTGGCGCGACTACAAAAGCCCAAACAAAGAGGAGACGAAAATTATGAGACTCTATACTTGTATTCGCAGACTTAATCCTATTTATGAATATGTTTGTCACTTTTTGGGAGTTGCTTTTTTGTTTCACCGAATTTTCAAATCACAACGCTGCTAAAGAAGTTTCGCTTCAATAAAAAACATATTACCCATTTTTCGGGAAAATTACACATTTATTTTCAAACAACACAGGCACGTGTAGTTAGTAGGTTTTGTGTTCCAAATAATAACGATAATTTAAATCACAAAAATATTAAAAATGCTAAATAAATTAGTGTCTTACCTGTGATAAGTAATTCATTGACACTTTTTTTGGGATGTAGAGTTAATTTTATTTTCACTATTTCACGACACAAGACGGCATTATTGGTTTTTTGTTTCAATTAACGTAAATAGTAACTACATTGCCGATGTCGTGCCGCGTAATGGCGGACGACTGGTGTACTATGATCCATGTGTGTGCGTAAGGCACGTATGTACCTGCAAGCGAATCGGCATGCTTAGGGTGCTTAACTTTCGATATGAGTGGCGCGGAGTCCTTCTTTCTTTCTAGTCCGTGGGTATATAATATCACTAATCTGTATATAATGACACCTTCACCTTAGTCATCCTGCAACTACGAACGCTGCAGTGTTTCAAACGTTATAACCGCACGGTGTTCCTTCCAGTTACATATGGCTGTATATATGGGGGTAACTTGTTCGCCAAGTAGGCGTTGGACAACACCCCTGGCAGGTATCGGCCCAGCACTTGGTCTGACGGGCCCCGTCTCTGTGCGACCTGGCCGGCCGCACATACCTTCTTTCCAGTTTAATATTTTTTTCCAACAACAATTCTTTCATCTGTGAATGCATACAATCAGCGCTAATAATATCCAATTGAATCTATAAAAAGTACTTTGAATATTACTAAAACTTTTTTCCCTAAAATATTGCGCCCTCTGTAGCCCTTCATTGGAACTTACTACTGTGTAACTAATAGTTCCGTAATTTGAGATAGATGGAGATGTAGATGGATAACATTGGAGATTTGAGGTTGTTTGTTCATAGAGGGCAGTGATAATAGGCTACTGAATATCAACTAAGAATGCAATAATACCATCAGAATAAAGTATATTAAGCTTAAATATATGTGTGAATGTAAAATATTATTTAAAAGTAATGCAACAAACAAAGTTATTACATCAAATTCTTACTTTTGACTCGGAAGTCTATGAACCGGTTTCGTCGAATGGAGTCACTAAAATACAAAAAAAAACAACTGTCACAGATGTCAGATTTTTCGCAAGAGACGTATCGTATGCGTGTTGTGAATATTATTTTGCAAAATAAGCTATTATTATTTTTGATTAAAATTGTTATAACTAGTTTGTGGACTTAAGCTATTGCAAAATTTTAGTCCTTAGTGTTTACTCTTGTTATAGTGCTGTTGCACGTGTAATTTCCGTACTAAACGCTGGACGGCACCTACTTTGTTCCTGTTGACCTGTGTCGCACTGTGATTTGTTTAAAAGGTAACGGTTTCTTAATTATATTGTTTAGTATTGAAGTTAATAAACACATCGTTCTAGAAGTTTACGTAACACATGTTGTTCATGAGACTGTTCTTTTTTGTGAAGAAATGAAATTTTAGTTATTGTTTTCCTGCAACACTTAACCAACGGTTTAGCGTTCTCAGTTGTTAATTTATTATGATATTGACGACAACCTAAAATCAACTCATATCATATTACAAAATCTTTGCATTACTTGAGATACTTGAGAGTATTCATTCGGTTATATACATTTATTTTCTATGTTATTATATGTTAATCAATGATTCGTTACAAGTTGGTTTGTTTATTATTAAATAAACGGCACTATTCGTGCTTGAAATGGCGGCAAATAATTAGAAATGCTTTAGTGAGGTCTGGGAGAAATGGTTTAAAAGCATTGGTTCTTTATCCAAAAAATCGTTTATAAAGTGGTATAATTGTTCATTCTTTCAACTTAATATGATTGAGTTCGGAACTCCAAGCTTTCATATAACTTGGCAATTTGTAATTTTGTCCAGAACACCTCATTTGATTAACTTGATACATTGTCAAAAAATGAACATGACTCGTAACAGCAAGGTCAGTCAGCATTGAGTGAGGAAATAATAAATCTTGACCATCTCTTGGTTTGGACAAGGGCCCTGTTCTATATTTAGCACCCAATTGTCCATATCTGCTCTTTGATCTTGTTATATAGACTTCCATTTAGCATTTACCTTGTACCTCTTCCGTCTAAAATGTTTGGTGTTAGTGAACATTTTTTGTGATCTTTACCCTGCATGATGATAAAGAAATCATATTTATTTTGCTTCTTGTGAAATCTATAGTGCACTATGGTTTGCTTATATTTTGTTTTATTAAAATGTTGAGCATTTGATACTATTTTATATTTTTGGTTTTCTTGTTCAACATTTAGAGTCATATTCCTATGAATATTGATATTTAGGTATAAGGTACAGAATTATCACAACAATAGGATAATCTGAAATCATAATTTACAATATTTATTCAAACTATATGGATACATTACTAAACTTAGAATGTACTTATAACATGTTAATATAAAGAATATTGTCAAATTTACTAAACATTCAGAGATATCATTAAAACTATAGATGTATATGAGTGACGCAACTGTTGTGAATATGAATATTCATAATCGCCGAATAACAACCAATTACAAAATATTATGATGATATTTGTAAAACATAAAGAAGTTAAACTGAATGCACCCAAAAATAATTGAGCTATGATTTATGTATCTGAACATTTTTTGTTTTGATTATTTGTGACTTATCGTCAAAGCAAATAACAAACTTATCTATGTGGCCTCAGAAAATCTATTGTCATCCACTGGTGATATAGGTACATGGTAAAAGAAATAGATTGCAGCAAAAAAAATGTGAAGATTATGCCTTGGAAATAATATTTATAAGGAGTAAATGTTTATTAGGTATTAAATTAGTTGTATTTATATAGACTAGCGTGTTTGCTTTTAACTAATTACGTCTAGCGAGATTAGTAGAATCAATATTTGTATTCATAACAGTAGTATTTGTTGCATCACTAGTTTACACTGCCAAGTTTTATTTTAGATCTATATGTATTATTATGTGGTAAAGTAGGTTTGGGCCTATCGTTCCACATAGCTAAGTTCTTTGGGTGCAAGTTCTAGGAATAATAATATGATATATGAAGATTTTGTTTAGTTTTTTTTTTGACAATGATATCATGTCAATTTAATATTCAATTCAGTCATGTTAATCATTATAAAACATGAAGATGGGCGAAATACACTACTTCCAACTCTTGTTATTCTGTATTAATCTCACAATCATAACATGAATATATTTTTGTCAGACAATGAATGACCATCCAAAGTTCTTCACAATATCTTTGAGATGCCTAGAGCCAAATGAAAGAGAACTCAATGTACCTACCATCTCATATTTGATAGATAAAATGTAATCTGCCATTGTCTTGAGGGTTTCTAACTTCACAAGAAACATGTAACATGATATAATATGTTATATACCTTGTCGTAGAAAACAGCATGTTACACAATAAAATGAAATTAAGATTTGGCTTTTAGTTTCTGAATCTTACTTGGACATTAACCCTCTTATTCACAAAAAGATAAAATTATTAAAACCTTAGAATAATAATGGTTGAAACCTATTTTAATTCAAATATGTTTTGTTCTCCTCTTTCATTGTAAAATATATAGACAAAACATTACAACTAAAATTAAAAAGTTACTGAACATTTTATCTTTTATTAGAGGCCTGTTTGCCTGAGAGGCAAAGTATTTTTATGCTTTATTTAATATATATTTGTTTCGATACATAGGTATAACACCCAAAATATTTAAAATAAAACATTGGCGTGCATATAAAATTTGTTACCTATTGACTTGTCAACTTATGGCCCAAATTAATAATCAATCTAATCGAAAATCTTTAGATTTCAGATTAAGGATTTGTATGTTTTTTATCTATACAAATAAATAAAATTGAAGTGTCTGTTTGTAATGTCAAAATGACAGCTTTTTACTTAAAGCAAATGAAAGTATAGACGGTACCTATAACAAAAAAACAATTTTTGAATTTTTTGTCTGTCTGTCTGTCTGTTTGTTCCGGGTAATCTCCGAAACGGCTGGACCGATTTTGAGGGGACTTTCACTGGCAGATAGCTGATGTTATAAGGAATAACTTAGGCTACTTTTATTTCAGAAAAATAATTAGGGTTCCGCGCAAAAGAAAAAACCCTTGAAATCCAATATATGTATACATGATGTCTTGTTGAAATACTCTAAATTTCTTTTAAATTAAACGCGGGTGAAACCGAAATCCTAACACAAAAAGGGATGTAATTTTATATGATATATTCAGATATTTTAGGTTTATTTTGAAGATCATGATGTAACTATGGTAAAAATAGTAATATATCGTGATAAGTTGTTTATTAAACAGTTACTGAGTGATATAATTAGTAATCAATTCTTATCTAAACACAACTGTAGCAGTAGTCATATAGACTTCGACAATATTACAATAATTAATATTGTAATAAATAATTATTGTGATCATTAATTATTCAAAATTACTTCAATAGTTAATAGGTTATTTATAGAAGCAATCAACCTAATTATTCCAGGAAATTTCGCTAAACCAACCAATGTTTACATCGTTGACAGCAATTTCTTTGCTTGTAAGTTCAGTTTGTAGTAGTTTGCTTATTGTCTAAGCTTACATTAATTTACTCTTAGGACTGTATTCTAGATCGAGACTCAAGCATGCGTTTCGACGCGAAACTAGATTTGAGTAGAGCATTTGATATTGATATTAGTCTAGAACTGATCGTACGGCTACATATCAAGCTACACACGTCCAGTATAACCTGATCTTATGTTGCACATATAAATACATGTCGAAAGGCGTGTCTGTTTGTAATGTCAAAATAACTACTTTTTACTAAATGCATATGAAAGTATATACGTTACCTATAGCAAAAAAACAATTTTTATTTTTTTTGTCTGTCTGTCTGTCTGTTTGTTCCGGGTAATCTCCGAAACGGCTGGACGGATTTTGACGGGACTTTCACTGGCAGATAGCTGATGTTATAAGGAATAACTTAGGCTACTTTTATTTTAGAAAAATAATTAGGGCTCCGCGCAAAAAAATATAACCCTTGAAATCCAATATATATATTCTATGTCAAGTGTCTATGTCGACGTACTCTAAATTTCTTTTAAATTAAACGCGGGTGAAACCGCGGGTCCCAGCTAGTATATAATAAATATAAAAACCTCGTGTGTTTGTGGTCTCACTCCTCGGAAACGGCTCGACCGCTTTTAATGATTTTATTTTTTGTATATTTGGTAAGTATGAGAATAGGTCGTAAAGTATTTTTTTTAGCGTGATTTTAGTATTTTTGTATGAACAATGTCCATGATGTTAGATTTCCAAATTCCACGCGTGCGAAGCCGCGGGTAAAAGCTAGTAATACAATTTCGGGATTATTTCGGATAAGTGCCAGTTGTGGTCGAGACATAAATAAATAAATAAAAGAAACTGGAAAAGACACAACTTTTTTGCGAGGCCAGCATGTAAAAATATAGATTGTATGCCGCCAGTATCTGGTTAAGCACATGTCATCATCATCATATCAGCCATAAGACGTCCACAAAGCTGAACAAAGGCCTAACCTATAGATTTCCACAATTGTGTCGTCATTTGGGGGGAATTTGCCAGTACTCACCACGTTTGGCAGGCTGGTCGGCGAGCGCAGTATGGCTGCTGTTCCAAAGAAGGGACGCTCCTGCCAACCAGACGGACGGTTTAGAGTCCCTTGGTCGCCTTTTACGACATCCACCTGGACACCACGCGGCCAAGGACATATGTAAGGATGAAACTCCATTGTTACGGAGTAGAGTGTAAACAACTACAACAATTTCATACGAATACCAACCAAACGCGACTGGACCTTTCGGTTCGTAATGTGATCTAAATGACAATGGCTGTTTAGTACGATTATTCAAAGAAAAGATACTATGTATTACAAACAATTCGTCACATCAAGTTTCCGTTGGCTCAGACAAAATACATATGAACAGCTTATCGGTCAAAAGAATGTTTGAAAAAAAGGCATGATTACAGTTTCTTCTCCGTGCGATTTAGGTTTAGTAAGATAGTGCGGGCGAGATAGCGATAATGCAAGGCCTCCTTATCTAATCATCTGTTTTGTTCCGACGACGACTATGTATACGAGTGCATGCTACCGTTACGAGAATACGCCTCCTTGGAGAGAAACCGTTGTAAAGCAGTTGCATTAGCTGTTTTACCAGAATATAGGTTTTTTTAATAACATCATACTAATGTAGTAAGTAGGAAGGTATTTGTTAAGAATAATGACAACTGACTGATGCATTGACTATGGGGCCTACATTGATTATAGGATTGCCTAATGTTTTGTTGCCATAGATAATTTATGTTCTTTTTTAAAATCAAAAGCAATTTACTGTCAGATATATAAAACTTGGTTACGGACTTTTTGTCTTGAATTGACTGTAACCACAGGAACAAAATTCTAAGCACAAAATTAAGATCTCTGTGACTGGTCAGGATGGTGCCTTACTTTACGTTTACTTGTAATGGGTCCTCTTTGGATGTCTTTTGGATAGCGAATTTTACTTGGATAATATATATAATTTTTTAATTTTAATTTTACTGTTGGCTTAGTGGTCTTCAATAACATCGTCACGATCACTACCATCCGCTGCATATTTTGTCTAGATTAAAATATTAGTTACTGCGAGAGACCTACGGCTACAATAATCAAATTCGGGATCCCAATTTTTCAATAATGGTACGGAACTCTCAGGGCGCGAGTCTCACTCGCACTTGGCCGTCGTTTATACACGCTTTATATTAGCTTGATCTGTATGTATGAATGTAATGGAATGGGTGATCGATATGTAAGGTAGATTAATTAATCAAATTGAAATCAGTTCATTGTTAAATTAATGGGAATATAAATATAGAACACCTCACCCACGCACCGACACTGAAATGCATTGAATTGAAATTCAGCGAATTGGTGCATTGGTGCATTGCTGATTGGGATTAAATATATCTAGCTTCAATTTGTTCGACGTTTGTTCAAGGAAGAATAAATTCCATTACGTGTATATTTTTGAGGACGATAGCTTTATATTCGTTTGTATTTTTTCCGCTCCAGAGTAATGTCGTAGTTCGCTTCCTTATTTCTTCCCGCAGTAATATAAAACAGCAATTCTAAAAATAAAAGATCTCAAGTTGTATTATTAGCTACGGAAGCTAAGTAATGTAACAAATGCTGTTGCATAAGTATTGTAATTACAAAATAGAGCAGAAAGGCTATCGAGTGGAGACCACGCACTGGAAAACGCTGCGTGGGACGGCCTCCAACGAGATGTACCTACAGATGATCTGGTAAAGGTAGCTGGGAGTCATTCCTTTTTATCGGGCTTGCGCAGCCCACGCGCTCATTATGTAAATGTACCTCAACAATTCATCAGTATCATCATCATATCAGCCAAAGGATGTCCTATGCTGGAAAAAGGCCTCCTCCAAAGATTTCCATGATGACCGGCTACATGCCGCCCGTATCCAAACAACGACTCCCAGCGACCTTCACCAGATCGTCAATCCCACTCTACTTATTCGGTGTGTGGTTTCCACTCGAGAACCTTTCTCGCCACAATTAATTGTACCCAATATAGTTAAATAATATCATGTAATCCTAATCACACATTGAAAGTAATTCATGATACTTTGTTTATCGATGCAATTAGATAGATATATGATCGATATGCATGCAATGTTCTAGCGGTCAGTGCAACGTTCGCGATGATCGACAGACCGTAAACTTCCACATGTACCTAGGCTAGGGTTGTCAGTTGCTATCCAAATGGAGGACAAGTCTTCTTTTTCACAAGTCTCTTATTGTAAGAGGCCGGCTAGGTAGCCAAAGGCAGACACCGGTTTTTCGTTCCTTCAAAGTAAATCCATTTATCACCCATTGCAATATACTTTATATTTATTACTAGCTGGGACCCGCGGTTTCACCCGCGTTTAATTTAAAAGAAATTTAGAGTACTTCGACATAGACACGACATCTATACAAATAAATAAAATTGAAGTGTCTGTCTGTAATGTCAAAATAACAGCTTTTTACTAAATGCATATGAAAGTACATACGGTACCTTAACAAAAAAACAATTTTTAAATTTTTTGTCTGTCTGTCTGTCTGTCTGTTTGTTCCGGGTAATCTCCGAAACGGCTGGACCGATTTTGACGGGACTTTTACTGGCAGATAGCTGGCATTATAAGGAATAACTTAGGCTACTTTGATTTTAGAAAAATAATTAGGGTTCCGCGCGAAAACAATCAAACCCTTGAAATCCAACATATATATTCTATGTCAAGTGTCTATGTCGAAGTACTCTAAATTTCTTTTAAATTAAACGCGGGTGAAACCGCGGGTCCCAGCTAGTAGAAAATATATATTGGATTTCAAGGGTTTTCTTTTTTTTTGCGCGGAACCCTAATTATTTTTCCAAGACAAAACATAAAGCCTAAGTTATTCCTTATAACATCAGCTATCTGCCAGTGAAAGTCCCGTCAAAATCGGTCCAGCCGTTTCGGAGACTACCCGGAACAGACAGACAGACAGACAGACAAAAAAAATAAAAATGTTTGTTACAGGTAGCGTATATACTTTCATATGCATTTAGTAAAAAGCTGTTATTTTGACATTACAAACAGACACTTCAGTTTTATTTATTTGTATAGATAACCCACCCCAGTGCCAGATATTCGCCGCTAAGCAGTAGTGTTTAAACTTTAGAGATTACTGTGCTCCGTGTACTGACGAACTGAATGAGATTAAACACCATTACGTCCCGAGGTGACGAGCGCAGTGTGATGCCTCGCAGGGCTTGTCCTGGGTATCATTCTAATTGTCATGGACAGGCATGTGGCTTACCACCAGGCGAATGATATGTTCGTCTAGTCATAAAGTTGTTAAAAAAAAACAGCGCTTATACTAACACACTACAATTATGAGGATAAAAGCTCGGAAGATTTTTATAACTATCTAATAAAAATTACTATCATCACATTACATCGTCCACTGGTGAACAAAGGCGTCCCCCATATATTTCCACAATTGTGTTATCATATAGGGGGACCATCACGCTTGGCAGGCGGGTTGGCGAGCGCAGAAAGTCTACTGTTCCACAGAAGGGACGCTGCTGCCCATCCCTCTGGTTTAGAGTCCTTTAGTCGCCTTATACGACATCCACGGTAGGAAATAGAGTGGTGCTATATTCTTAATCCGGACACCACACGGACTAAAAATTACTATCATCAATTTAAAACAAAAAGTTCCGACAGTTAACCTAAGTATCTATAGACGGATAGTATTAAGCATAAACAAAAATATCTATTACCACCTCTTACGAGCACATGCGCAACGTCATATGAAAGAAAGAGATGTTTATAGAGCATTGGTTACAGCAAAATAATCGAATGGCACCGTTTCGTACCAAAGTAACAATACACTTTCTGTTAAAACTGTTAGCGTCGTGTGTTAACCAGATGGTTTCAGGTAAATATAGCTGTAGGCGCGCAACGTTTCAAGACCTGCGCGAACGGTTAGTGTTTTCTCTTTTTATCACACGTAATGCTCACATCAGGGTGACAGGTCTTTATAACTGGAAATTTCTTCAACTTAATAGGCTCTATCTATATACGTAGGTACATATAACTTTGTTAACTGCAAAGATATAGTAATACTATAAATATAAATAAAACTAAGAATTACATGTCAAGTTTCATTTTTGTATGCCCTCCGTTTGCTCTTCTTTTTTTTTTTTTTTTTTTCACTTTTCTATATGGCAGCCCTAACCTAGACGTGTAATAGCTGTTTCCGTTCGAACGTTGCGTTTTCTTAAGTTATTATAGGTAGAGAAATCATGAGCCTTTTGTTTACGACGCGGCTATTTCGTCACCTATGCTTATTATAAAGATATTCACTCGGGGGCCACGTTTGTACATTGAACACTTTAGTTTTGGTTATTTATATCGCATAGCCGACTCACGACTTCGTAGAAGTACTATTAGGTTGTTTTGGTATCCCCCGAGTCGAGAGGGTAGTGGGTGCTCTACACCGGCTGCTGCCCAATCTCGGGGGACCATGTGAGGAAGTTCGCCGTCTCTACGGAGGAGTCGTGCGGTCCGTGGTTCTATACGGGGCGCCTGTATGGTCAGCTCGACTATCAGGCGCCCAGCGCTGCAGAACCAAAATTCACGGTCTGCAGCGCAGAGTGGCTATCCGGATCGCACGAGGATACCGAACGGTGTCCTACGAGGCGGCAACTCTCCTGGCGCGTTTTCCGCCTTTTGACATCCTGGCGGAGATGGATGCGTGGGTCTACGATCAGACACGCTCCCTCCGCCAGAGCGGCGAAGGCGCGCCTTCAGGGGCGCTGGACAAGCTGCGGTGGCTAGCTCGGCGGCGCGCACTTGTAAAGTGGCGTCATCGCCTGCGGATGCAGTTTGCAACCAAGCGCGTCGTCGAGGCCGTCCTGCCGCTCTTTGGAGCCTGGCTCAAAAGGAGCGAGCGCGTCACCTACCGCCTGACGCAGATGCTCACCGGGCACGGTTGTTTCGGCGCGTACCTGCACAGGATAGGACGCGAGGCCACGGCACAATGCCACCATTGTGATAGCGACCAGGACACCGCACAGCACACGCTCGAGGCGTGCCCTGCGTGGGCCGTTGAGCGGCGGATCCTGGTCGATCGGATCGGGCAAGATCTCTCTCTGCCAGCAGTACTAGTGTCGGCTATGTTGGCAGAGCACGAAAACTGGAATGCAGTGGTCTCCTTCTGTGAGAGCGTCATGCTCCAGAAGGAGACCGCAGAGCGGGATCGGGAGAGGGCCGATCCCGCTCGAAGAAGAAGGAGACGGCGCCGGGGTAACAACCGCCCTGGCGCCTAATTCCGATACGCCTGAAAACCCCTGCCGTTGCTATAAGGTGGGGGACCTCTGGGTTCGCGGGTGCGTAGATTGGGGAATCTGCGTGCCCACACCAAGCGACCCAAGAGAAGACGGTAGCACGCATGTGGTCACGCGCTGCCGTGGGACGCTTTGGGGGATCCTTTACAATCCCCCTGGGGGGGTGACCGCTTTACAGTCACCCTCTCCGAGATGTGCCAATAGGCGTGGCACCAGTGGGTGGCTCTAGTGTGATCATACGAGGACCTGGAGCCTCCCTTAGGTGCCGAAGATGACCGCTCCAGTGGTTTTAGCCGGTAGGAGTCCGGCATACCCCTTCGTCCTTCCCCGTGGCGAAGGAAGTTCATGATGAATTTCCACTGGGCATCAATAAAAAAATAAAAAAAGTTTGTTTTGGTAGTGGTTTTTGATGCGCTTGTAATATTTCTTCACCATGAGCGCCGAAACAAATTGCCCGGAATGTTTTTTATTTTCCTACTTCACTTAAACTGATCCAAATCAAAGCGAAAGGCTGAAGGGAATAGCTATAATATTTATTATGACTAGAAAAACAAATTAACATAAATAAGCATTTTTGTATCTTAAAGGTTTTTCGTGTGATATCTGGAATAAGAATATAGCAACACTCTCCCCATCGATGTCGTAAAAGACAACTAATGTACTCTTAACCAAGGGGATGTCCATCCCGCAGCGTCCTTTCTGTGGAACAGCAACCAAACAACGTGAGCGCGAGAGAGCTAATGAAAGCTTAAGGGACCCTAATAACATAATATAAGCAGATAGCTAGAGTGATTCTAGATTCTACTACATATATCTACTTACCTCCAAGACAAATTTCATTACATAGAATCCGATCAGCCGTGTAGGGTGATGGAGCCTCAATCATCCAAACATACCAATATACAAACTTCACATTTGTAATAGTAGTAAGATGTTTATTCGTAATAGTATAGCTTCTTAGCTACTTAGATTACCTACCATACATGAACAAACAAATCCACGATGATAGATACAGATGAAAGTCAGAATTTATAAATGTCAAGTTTATCAGCCGAGAGACCGGCTAGACCGTTCTGATATATCAGATCAGACTCTGTCGGGTCTTATAGCTTCCTTCTGCCATAGATTTGGGTTTCCACATCATCACAAAAATATTCAAATTTCTTACTAACCTTGGTATTTGATCGATACATTTCTAAAGTAAAGAATATATTGACAAGTTTGTGCAGGAGCGACACCTACGTTACCGCTGTGCATTTACAGAGACATACAGCCATATCGTTGAGTGTGGTTCCTGGCAAGGAATAGGCCACATCTCTCCACCTATGGGGTTTCGTAAATGGCCACTCCTGAATCCTCCCGTGTGCTTATAACGACATACTGTAATCACCAATCTGCTTGCCAAGCGCGGTGATTATGTCAGTATCACTGGTCACTGTCACTGGGAACCCCATGTTCAGCAGTAGACATTTATAGGCTGATGTGTGCGTACAATGATACAATTAAGCTGTAAGAACAACTCCGATGAATTGATCGTTGCATTTGACGGCATGATTGGTGCGGTGGCTGGTGCAGTCGGCTGCTGCGCTCTGGGTCGCGGATTCGATTCCCACACGGAACAAATATTTGTGCGACCTGCAGGTAGTTGTTCTGGGCCAGGGTGTATTGTGTGTGTGGAATTTGTGTCTGTACGCACACACACGAGAAATCCTACTATTAAGGGAATCTAAACCAGAGGTATGGGCAGCAGAGTTACTTTTGTGAACCGGTAGCCATACTGCGCTCACCAACCCGCCTGCCAAGCGTGGTGAGTATAGGCAAACCTCCCGAAATGATGACACAGTTGTGGAATCTATGGGGGAGGCCTTTGTTCAGCAGTGGACGTATAAATGTCCGATATGATGATGATAATGATGATTATAGGTTTTCATGTAATCTATAAGTAAAGAACTATTTATGTTGTTGATGTATTAAAAATAAATTAGGCTCAGTTATTTCGGAGATAAAGAGGGTATAGTCAGATTATATCTATTTTCTTAAATAACTCCAAAACAATTAATTTGAAAAATATTACAAGAATATATATTAAGTTTTTTTTTATATGTTATTAGTTTTGTCCATCTAACTATTTTTTAATTTCTCTAATTTGTCCCTCACAAGTGGTCAAAATTCATTTATTTACGTTACACGTTCGTGTTTAGGTCGCAGAGATTTTATCAGCTTTATCGGCCTAGTAGATTCAGAGCAAATTGGCTGTGACAGACGGACAAACACACACGAGCGACCCTATAAGAGTTCTACCGCTTTTCATTCGGAAGTACGGAACCCTAAAACTACACTCAGTTCTTTCACATTACTGTTGTCCTAGCTTCATTGCTTTCTTGTTATCGCTTGTCACTACAAACCTAGTAACGGAAAGCGTGTGTGAAAATACAGCTACTCAGTAATTTACTTTTGTAGATTTGGTGTCAGGCACGTACGTAAATATGTGTAATGTGAACTACTTATCACGTACCTAGTTCAAGTTGCAAGTTATCTGAGTAAAACGTGCTGTGGTTTTCATTGTGATGGGCCAATAAAACCAGCCTGGAGTTTGTCTTATCGGTCTTTGAACTTACGCTATTAGTCGTTGAAAGTTTTAGGAATGTGTCTGATTTACTCTTCTAAGCATAGAGTGAGGGCTACTAAACTCGTGTTTATACATGTTTTGATGTTAAAGAGATGTTTGGTGTTGTGTTGTCTTTTGATCGCCGGCCACAATGATATTATACCATAGATATGTTACGTCCATATTAAATGGCGCGCAAAACTCAGTCTCGCTGTATGTAGGTATAAAGCTATAAAACTACGCACATAGGTGCTGTAAGAAAGAAGATACAACAACTACGAGAGTAAAAGAGATAGCTATCTAAATTGACAACATGTGTTCTCGATGTCTTTGTCGCACCTGTGATAGAATATATGTGTTGTCTCTTTTCTTTACTTGGCCTGTGTTTTATTCGAGAATATTATTCTATAGATAATTTGAATAGTATTTTTAATTAAATATTTTATTTACTTTGTTAATCACGCGTGCTATACGACCCCTTGTATTTTATTTATTTTCGCTTGATAGTTTATGTATTTTCAATACGCGTGACGGCATTGTTATTACTTAATTAATAAAATAATACAGATGTGACAGTGTATGTGTGTGTGTCCTGTCTTGGGCGAACTGATTGCGAGGTGCTACAATTGGGGGAGTATTGGTTCTTACTTTTGGCGCGCCTTTAACATATCTACTTCTTTTAATATCATCATATATATCAATGGCCGGCCACGTAGGTGTAAAAAATAGAATGTACCCCATATTTTAATCTCAATCTTTACCCTTTCGAAAGAGATGAGAAGGTACATTTGCAGCATAGCGCTCCTTAAAAAGGTGTGAACTGAATTCAAGATGGTTGGCAACACACGAGAGATACCTCGGGTGTTGCAAGCGTCCATAGGTTAAGGTAACCGCTTACCAGTGTGGACGAAGTATTGTTTGCTGCGTTAGTGGTTTTAGGAAATAGTGGTCTACCTTCAAAACATGCGCATCAAAACCATGTATTAACACATTAGGTAATTATGTGTGAATATATTGGGGCACACGCCCCGGTAACCTCCAACCTCCCCTTAAAGTCACCCCTGACCCATCAACACTGTACTAATCGTACACTTGTCTTCTGCGAATGAATTTGCGCCAGCTGCTACCGCCCGTTCCCTCGCTCGCTGTCACGAATGACACGCCATGGGGGCAGTGTTGTCAGCCGAAATACTGGCTAAAACTATCGTGGAGTTATATCAGTTAACTGCTGAATTTGGGCATCATACTAGATATATGTGTGTGTGTATATTACCATTATGTCCACACGTCATACACTGATAGGAGTAATTTCTCCTTGTTTCCAAGAGGATGGCTTTTCCTTTGGTCGCCTGTTATATCTCCCACGGGAAGGAGAAAGGGGAAGATTGTCGTGTGATTATACTTAATACATTAATCATCCTATCAGCCACAGGACGCCCACAGCTGAACAAAGGTATTCCCCATAGATTTCCACAATTGTGTTGTCATACAATAATACAATACTTTTATTGTGCACTAGAAATTATAAATAACAAGATCAAATACATAAAATGGGATTTACAAAAGGCGGTCTTATCGGACAGGGCGATCTCTGCCAGACAACCGGGGAATGCACAGATGTCAGTCGTTTTGGGAGGAACTCGCAGTTATTCCACGTTTTTTGTGCTAGAGTGGAACTCATTGCCAGAGTCTGTTTCCCGACCATTATAACCTGATGATCTTCAAGTCATGAGTGGCCAGGTTTCTTCTAGACAAGAGTGCACCATCGTCGACCACATCGATGCTTAACATCAGGTGAGATGGTGGTCAAAGAAACCTAAGCAATATAAAAAAAGTACTCATCAGGCAGGCAGGCGGGTTGTTGAGCGCAGTATGGCTACTTGTGCAAGGAAGGGACAGAATGGACGTTGCTGTCACCTCTAGCTTAAATCTTTTACGACATCCACGGGAGTACATCGATTGGTGCTATGTTCTTAATCGGGACACCACGCGGAATTAATACATTAGACTTGTTTAAATTCCTGAGCGTCTCGAAACACTTTAAACATTTTCCATTAGTTAGGCCAGGACTATTCATTGTTGCCGGAGTCAAAATCCTGCTCAAAAATTTACAAATACCGCAGCTGAACGTGTTATTCCGGGCTAAGTTTCGCTATTACCGACGAGAAGATAGAATGTATGTAATAAATTACTTTGTCTATTTATATTTATGTTTCTCCGCGTAACTGTCGCTCACCACAGATTGGTGAAATTCCATCTAACGGTAGAAACTGCCTGGTGTTTGGATTGTTGCTATTAAATTGAATGTCTACTTGATAACTTACACTTAGCGATACTACTTGCGAACAGGCTCTTGAGTTACGGATACAAGAATGAAATATGTATCTCCTTATCTCTGGATGTTTTCACTCTTCTGATTAGAATTTATTGATAGTTTTTAGCCTCGATACATATTTAATAAACTGGTTGGTATCACTACGGGCGGCATGAAACTCGCTTCATCGCCTCCTTTATGTACTAATCGCTTTGCCGTCTATGATCCGTGTCCAGTTAGCACGCTCCGAAGATTACCCGATGCCTTAACAATCTATACTGTAATATATCTCCACTAAAGCATTTATTACGATACAGCTGCGAAATCCATGATGTTTTTGTTTTGCGAATAAAATTTGTTTCTGAAATTGTCGAGTCCATTGAAAGTGGGGTAGAAGGTCAGGCGACTCGTCTCAGCAATAGAACAAAAGATGGATAATACATTAAGTAAATGTTTGAAGGTATCAAATGGAGGCAGTGTCATTTCGTCTCGAGTGAGTCAACAGTTCCGAGCGATGCGGAGCCATCCGGGGAGCGGAGCTTATTGCCCACGTAATTGGGTCCTCGGAAATTGGGTAAAAAATAGATCTCAAAATGAATCGTTATGTTAACACTTGACTAATATTTTTAAGCGCTCTATTCTTAGATTACTTTGAAAAGATGGCTGGTGTGTTCTTTTTATATTCTTAATTCTGAATCACACAGGATACAGCTGCTTTTAAAATTAACGAATCACAGTCATGTTTGCATTTTGTCTCCTGATTTTAGTACTTGGTTTATATAATGATGGCCAGTTCAATATGTAGTTTCATGTGGTTCCCGGCAATTATTAGACCACTATCTCCATCCATGGGTGTCGTAAAAGGTGGCATAGGGTTAATATCAAGAGGATGTGCAGCAGTATTTTCCCGTGGGCTAATAACAACATAAATATAGGGATCACTCTGTGTGTGTATAACAATAACGCCTTGTTTCAGCCAAATTAAGTTCACTGCTGGACACAAGCCTCCCCCAAAAATTGCCACAACAACCGGTCAGGATGTGTTGTCTGCTCATTGGGGGGTTTTGCCATAATCCAATCCACGCTTGGCGATCGCAGTTGAGTTGTTAATGTACTCGAAGGACACGCTGCCCATCCTGTTAATCCCATAGTCACCTTTTACGACACCCACGGGATGTGATGGGTTGATGCTATTCATAGCCGGCACCACACAGCAAAATCATAGGGGTATAAGCAGCGGTCATAGGGGTATGACCGCTCATTGTATAACTGCAGTGACAACTCATTGGGTGGACCGTGTTCAGGGGTGTAATTTCTTAAACTTAAACATCCAAACATCCTTGAATATAGAGTTCAAATAACGGTGATTACCCAATTTGGTATTGCCTGAGACTCGTCCCCATGGCTCACTGTCTGCAACGTGTCCTTGAATAGCTTCAATTATGTCTTAGCGTATACCAAATTGTTTTTTTACCGTCATTTTAATTCTGTATTGAAGGATGTAATAAGGATGTTTGACCTTAAGGAATTGCAACCCTGCACTGGACGTTTAAGGACTAATTTGTGTGTTTACGTGCGTGTGTGTATGTGTGTAAGAAAAATGTGCGGATAGAAAAGCGAGAGATGTTTTTTTAATTCGGAACAGGCTGTATAAATTTAAGATAAGAGTGCAATTAGCTCACTTAGCAAATGACACGCATACAAATCTCGAACCAAAATGATTTCATTGTTATACAGAGAGGGCTCGGTATTGGAAAGTGACAATTGTCAAGGGATGGCGAACGTAATAGAACAAATTGTCGCCTACCCTCCGGGGATATTTAGCTGGTTTCTCACGTTTTTTAGCAACTATATATAAAGGAGAAATCTTGTAGGACGAGACGAGCTTGAAGCATCTAAGGACCA
This sequence comes from Diloba caeruleocephala, assembly GCA_947459985.1. NCBI lineage: Eukaryota > Metazoa > Arthropoda > Insecta > Lepidoptera > Noctuidae > Diloba > Diloba caeruleocephala. The sequence continues at coordinate 7,311,607 of OX381614.1, forward strand.
GTTTTGCAGACAAAAATAGATTGAACCACTTTACATGTCGTTTTAAATGAATCACGGTGGACATTTAGATTTCTTTCTTTGATTTACATCAGAAATAATAATTTCGAAAGTAATTATGTCGTGTGGTTATTTTCAATAAAACATGTATGTAGTGCCGGCTACGAATAGCACCCATCTCATCCCGAAGGTGTGAAAATGGCGATTCGTTGTTCGAATACATTGACAACATAACTGGGATTGCCAACCTGCCTGACAACCGTAAGATTGTGGCAAATCCCTCAAATAAGCACACAACACACCCAGATCGGTCGTTGTGGTCTTTGGGTGAGGCCTGTGTCCAACAGTGGACTTTATTCGGCTGTAATGATGATTATGAATAACTTCACTTTCTCGCTTTCGTTCGTAAATTATGTTCAAACATTTTTTAAGAGAGCCTTATTAGCTCGGATGAGTTATAGTAATTATAAGTGGCAGTTGATACGATTAAACTCTTATGCAATGATGAAACATCATAATTTAATTAAGAGTTGTATGTGGTATTCTATAAGAAGATCGTTGGTACTGTTAAATGGCAAATCATTAGAATAATTGATTGTATAAAGAGCTTCAAATTACGATGATCCGTGTGGTGTCCACATTAAGAATATAGTATCACTCCTTCCGTGGATGTCGTAAAAGGGTACTAAGCGACTCTTAACCAGAGGTATAAGCAGCATCGTCCCTCCTGTAAAACAGTAGATATTCTGCGTCCACCAACCCGCCTGCCAAGCCTGGTAAGTACTGGCAAATTCCCCCCAAAATGACGACACACGGCATGTAACCGGTTGTCTTATGGGGAAGCTTTTGTTCAGCAGTGGACGTATTTTGGATGATATGATATTGACTTTGTTGCTCTACTTTTTTAGTGATCTCAAAATTTACTTATAGATATGGCGTTCACTATAGGATCACACAAATTTTTCAATTTGTTGTAATGATTTGTAATTTCACGTAATAGAAACTAAATAATACTTACATATTGATCAATTCATTGTGATATTGATTAATCTTTGACATACAAAGACAAACTTTTTTTTAATGAAGATGGCATGTAATAATTTATAATATTTTCTCATTGATAAGTTTGATCGATTAACACGTTCGATTAATGTCTTTTTTATTCGTTCTCATTGTGCGCTGCCCACACCAGCAAAACCCGTCCGATATGATAATCAATTAGAGTTCATTGAATTTCTACATGTTTATTGGCCAGATGTTGGCAACACGCTTTCTCCTTTTATGTATGTGTTGCTATCATTTTCCCCTTTATGATATCCTAGAGAGCCCTAAATATAATAATTTTGCGTTAGTGCTAGACTAGGTCCATTACATTACGTGTTAGGTTCTATTATAGTGTTTTAGTGCTTCGCTATGACTACTACAATATACCTGTAAAATGTTGGGAACTTCTTCACTACCACACTAGCTGGAACTTCTTCACTAGCCAGAATCGATAAACATATATCATTCATGTTTGAAACTACGTGTCAATGTAAAGAATCTAAACAATTTAATAAGTCCTGCATGACTCGCATGTGTGTCCGCTGTGTGGTGTACGGATTAAGAAAATAGCATAAAGCATATGGATTAAAACAAGAGGGAAAGGCAGTTGCGTCCTTCTGTGGAACAGTAGCTATACTGCCACCCGCCTGCCAAGCATGGTCAGTAGATGCTGGCAAATTCCCCTCAAATTGAGGCTTTTGTTCAGCAGTGGAGTCCTTTGGCTGATACGATGATGATAATGACCTCGAATGACCAAGAGTCCTAGAAAATAAGTTATAGAGTAATAGATCTATGGCATCGATTATCTAAAAACACGCAATAATCTCATCCAGTTTAATTTGAGACCGTTAATTCATTTGTTAGTAAACTAGTCTCCCATCGTCAACTTAAGTCATGTCCTGTGAAGACTACAAAATCATGTTAATAAAAGACATTAACATACGTACTAAAGTTTTTATCTTTTGTTCTTTGACTATCAGTAACGTATTCCCCTCAGTTGACTTTTACAACTTGATAAGGAGTTGATATATTCAGTATTTCTTTAATCCACGACGGTACGGTAACTTTTTCCTTTTATCTTGCGCAAGCCGAGTGTATTTCGCTTTTGCGAAATATACTGACAGAAAGAGCAAATTATGTCGTATTGTTATAAAGTGAATGTATCTGAAAATAATCTTAACACCTCGCGTTAAATGTATATTCACGTTTCTTAGTATGATATTTGCGACATTGTTTTCATCATCTTTAAATGGGTGGTGTGTCATTTTTTGCAGTCGTGTATCGAATGCATCTTTTATCGCTGTTTTCTTCGAAGGCATCGGTGTCCAGCAGAACCGGCTTCCGCATGACGTGTGCGGTGCGACTAATGGACCGCTTCGTGCCAGTAACGCTCCTCGCGTCGCGGTAACAGGTGCGCTATACCTCCTGCGCTGTTATGCTGTTCTGGTAGCCTTACGACGACCGTAATCGACCGATGCGAACTTTTGTGCTGTTTTTGTGTTGAAAAGTGCTTCTTATCTCGTTTCTTTGTTTAAAAGGTACTGTTGGTTTTTCTTTGTCTTAATATTTCTAAATTAATCTTCAATTATAGATTTATATGGCTCATCAGGCCGACTTCCTTATATAATCGATCAAACGTTGACCCAATCCAGCCGAATCTTCGAGAGAAAGTTCTTGAAGTGTTGCAGAAGTTTTATTATCTATGATCTCGATATGTTTTTCTTTTCGAAAGAGCTGAGTTTGTTTGATAACTTTGCGATTAGCTTAGAGAAGCCTTTATTTGTTTAAGTTATTCGATTGAAATAACTTAAGTATTTCGCAATTCAGTTAACTATAAAGTTATGTTCTCAATTTGTTAGAACTCCAGTCGTTCGCGTATTATGAAGGCCATATGTGTATTGTATAATGCACTTAAGTTGCGAATATTCTGTATTAAATCGAGTAGTACAGTAAACAGTTATAATTATTCCTCGTTTGGTCGTTCCTGATTTGTTTGTAATTAATCTTAATTAACGTAGGTACTTAATGATGTTGAACTGTGATACAAAAGATCAGACTCGCGAATTCATTATATCTTATCAGATACAATTAGCGTGTTGCTCATTTTCTCTACAGTATAAAAACTATTTAAATATGATTATCATAAGAACAAAACAAACGTTTGTCGTTAAAGAAAAAGCAAACACGACCAAAAGTCGCTGATGTCGCGGTGTAACTTAAATAGAGTGTCATTGAACCAGACAGCAAATTCTCGTAATTAAAAATGTTCAAAATATAGTTCAGATCTAGTCTCAAAGTCCTAAGCTACCATGTTCAGACGTGAACTTATATTGTGATTGGACCGAAAATAGATTGAAAGATTGATCAAATCTACAACGGTATTCTGATAACATTCTGAAAAGATTGAGATCGTACTGAAACCGGACTAAACAATAGCATTTTTTTGTCAATTCTAATTTAATCTCAGTTCAGTCATAGTGTATGATTCACTGAATAGATTTTGTGTATGTCAACATTGACCTTAGGTATACATAAACCGTGTGGTGCCGGCTAAACGCTGTGTGGTGCCGGCTAAACGCTGTGTGGTGCCGGCTAAACGCTGTGTGGTGCCGGCTAAGAATGCCGCCACCACATCTCATCCCGTGGGTGTCGTAAAAGGCGACTATGGGATTAGCCGAAGGATGGGCAGCAGCGTCCTTCGAGTACAATTATAACAACTGCGATCGCGAACCCGTCTGCCAAGCGTGGCGATTATGTCAAAACCCCCCAATGAGCACATAATCTTTAGGGGAGGCTTCTCTCCAGCAGTGAACGTTTTTCGGCTGAAATGATGATGATGATACATAATCAGCCTATTACTGTCCAACTGCTGAGCACGGGCCTTTTCTCACGATGAGAAATTTGACGCCTAATTCCAGCACGCTGGCCTAGTGCAGTTTGGCGGACTATATTGAAATTGGTGATTGTCGACAAACACCGCTGCATCTTACCATTCCCTAATATCGAAAATTCAAAGTAAAATAGTATATAAATACGACGAAACTTTACTTGAATATTCTGGTGGTTCTGGGTAGTCAAGAACGTACACACATAACACAAACACGAAACGTTTTTGGAGGTAGCTCGAACACATTTGATTACCGTGTGATGTCAGGCTTAAGAATATAGGATCACTCCATTTCCTCCCGTCTATGTCGTAAAAGGCAACTACAGGTCTCTAAGCCAGAGGGATGGCCAGCAGTGTCCCTTCTGTGGAAGTAGCCACACTGCGCTCACCAACCTGCTGCCAAGCGTCGTGAGTACTGACAAATTCTCCCCAAAATTACGATACAATTGTGGAAATCTATGAGGGAGGCCTTTTTTCAGCAGTGCAAGCCTTTGGCAATATATGATGATCCGTTAAAAAGCGTTTTACCACTTTGATAAGAGTAAGAGTAATATTTTGTTCGGATCAAACAAACAGATAAAATTTGTGATATATGGTCAAAATCAAATACTGGTGAAAACTAGTGAACCTGTATTTTCTGTCCATCTGCTAGGAAGGTTATTAGGCTGTATTTTATGTGTCACAAGCAGATTACACATGTTTGTGACACATAAAATACAGATAGATGGATTTGACCGAACTTGAGGACTTTCCTTTTTCCTACGGGCATATAAAAATCATGCCTTGCCTATTTATTTAAAAATCATAACTGCAATACCACGAGACGAAGACAGTCCGTGTTTATTTTAGAGAAGTTGATAATAAAACGAGGACGATGGTTCTGTCACTTCGCAGAACCTCCAAGGGCGTTCCTTTGTACAATCAATGTCAATCGCTTGGTAAATACAACGTGTTTTTATACTGATATGAACGGGGCAGTGGTAAATGTGGAACAGTAGCCATACTGCGCTCACCAACCCGCCTACCAAGCGTGGTTGTGGGAAATTCCTTCCAAAATTACGACACTATTGTTGAAATCTATTACTTTCCTTTAGCCGACGTGATTAATGACTATAAATATGAAATTTGATCAGAAACGTTGTTGCATTATGTACAAATGACCATGATTGTCATCATATAAGTCCATGACCATCCAATACTGAGTTCAGGCCTCCTCATAGTCAACTCTCATTAATGGTGAAGAGTGTGTGATCATATAAGTCCATGACCATCCAATGCTGAGTTGAGGCCTCGCCATAGACAACTCTAACCGTGAAGAGTATGATGATCGCGTTATGTATGTAGGAGGATGCTGCTGCCCATCTTCTTGACATCATAAGATAACATTTGGCTTTCTAACGGGTCGCGGGTAAATTCCAGCACCGAACATTTATTTAATTATAACATTCTCCACGGGCTTTTCTCTGTATCGTGGGTACAGTTTACAGGCATTAATTACTTGTGCAATAACACCCAGGCCTGGAGAAACTACATTGTAGGTCATACAAATATTTGCCCCAGGCGGGAACCGAACCCGTAATATGTAGCGCGGAAAGCAAACCGACTGCGCCGAACGTGCCGTAGTTGTGCGGTAGTTGTTCAGGGTCTGGGTGTATGTGGCTGTATTACCAAGATTCAGTAGGGAGCTTCCTGTATATATAAAAAAGAGTGTATTAGAATGTAGGTACGACACTTCGTCAGCCATCAGTGAAATGATTCCGGAACTTGAGATCCCGAAACTCCCTTTCGGTGCCGAAGATGATCGGATGAGAATGTCCACTGCGATAAAAGGTTGCTTTCCATGGGTGCAGATGCTACCATAAGGTTCGATTCTCGTTTACCGTACATGTAATATAAAAAAACGCCCAATTTAAACCCACAGAAGTAGGTACACGAGCGTAATAATGTATATAAAAGCCACTTGTTATCGTCTCTGCTCTGCACCCTCTCGTACCTTATTAGCGAAAATATACTACGTGACGTAAGTGCCCAGTAAACCGCTGTATCAAGATGGCGGTGAGAAAGATTGCTAGATCCTAAATACCCACTAAATAAGTGTGTAGACAGTTATTATGATTTTAAGAAGTATTTCCCTTAAATAATGATTTTATTAGGAATAATAAAAATAATAAAACACGGAGTACCGTATGGTGTCCGGATTAAGAATATGGCACTACTCCATATCCTTTCGATGAGTTTGCCAAGTGTGGTATTTATGCCAATAGTCCTTATTGTAGCGGTCTAAAGGAAAGCCAATCTAAAGCTGTGTACGATTACTGGTCTTTGTTTTTCTATGAGGCATCATTACACTAGGAGTTTTTTTTTTTTTTTTAGAACGTTGCCCCACAATAGGATTTCTCCTGTGTCGTGGGTGCGTTTACAGACATGAATTCCACACACGATACACCCAGATCCGGAACAACTATCTGCAGATCATACAAAGATTTGTTCCGTGCGGGAATCGAACCCACGACCCGGTGCGCAGCAGCCGACTGTATCAGCCACTGCACCAACCGTGTCGTCTGCCACCAAGTTTGCCAGTACTGATTGATTACCGAGTCTGTAAATCGTCTCAACGATAAGGTTTACAGACAAATGTCACATGTACAAACACCCAAACTCGACTACCTGCGTGGCTATTCTGCAAGAACACTAGCAAACTCACTTCTGAAACATCTAATATCGTATTGTTTTTACTACTTTTCACTGCGGATTCTTATTTTATTTATTTATTTATTATACTCTTTATTGTACACCAATCGGTAAAGGTAATAAAAACAGTAGTGCTTATAAGTATATTTTAGAGTACAATGGGCGGCCTTATCGCACTCGGCGATTTCTTCCAGGCAACCTTAGGATGGAGAAATACTTAACTGCATAATATATGCGGCAGTTGATGGTGCACACAGATACATAATGAAATAACTAAATTACGTATACTATACTAAATATATAAATAATGGAAGATTATACACAATATGGATATATAAATACACAAACATTTATATATACACATATACAAATACTTTTTAATTGATTCGACAAAATATGCCTTTTGCTATAACTGAAAGTCTTTCACAATAATGCATGCATTGTAAAAAGTATACCAAGAACTACCCCTTTTGACTTTTCCACCTATTTCTTATCCATCCAAAGGTTGGCTGTCAGAATTCGCTAATAGCGATAAGACCGCCCATTGTACAATTACTGTTTATAGAATTATTCCTAGTAGTTGATTTTTATAATGGTGTACAATAAAGAATACTCTATTCTATTCTATTCTATGCTGCTGACGATTCACCTGATAGTAGTTGATCCAATGTGTGTTGTTCAGTTAACACCACATTTAGATAAAATACGGTTAATCCTATGGGTAGGGATTATAGGTTGACCTTTAATCCAAACTTACATGTTATATTAAGTAAGGTATACTCAAAACAGACGGATAATATGGCTTCGCGTGCCAAGTTAAGTGATTCATTATAACACGATTGACTAATTTATGTGTGTATATCATAAACATAGTCTATTCAAGTAATTATTATAAATTGCTAATAACATGAAGATGTTTGATATTGACTTCCTCAAGCCAGTATCGAAGTAGATCAAGCAAAAATTCCTCGTTCCAATGGAAATCAGGTTAATGATAATACACATAATTAAAATAGATAGTTCAAGGGGCAATGTTATTGAGCCTAAAGTTGTATAATAATATTAGTAGGTAATGTCGTCTGTTGCTAGCGGGTTAAAACGGCCTAACGGTATGCAACATTTCTTGCATGAGACAGAAGATTACATCTGCAAAGTACTTCTTCAGCACAAGCTACCAGGGGTTGACGAAGTAGGCAGCAGCGTTCACCTATGTATCATTATTAGCATCTTACAACAATTCGAATCCGCCTGCAAAACATAATGATATACCAGCGTCGCCCCGCGGACTCCTTTCGTCGCAAATCAAAAGTAAAAAGTAGTCGGTGTGATCTTCTGCGATGCGAGACGTTGGTGCCACTTGACTAGTCCACAAATTCATAGTCGCTCAGGGAGCTATAAAGGAAGCTATCTCGGAGTTGAATTACGGCCAAAATTAATCAATCTAATCCAAAATCTCTAGATTCATAATTTTGAGCTTGATCTGTTTTTGTGTGAAGATCCCACTTAACACAACAGACAAATCGTCCATCCCAAATCTATAGATTTAGGATTAGATTGGTTATTAATTTCGGTAGTTAAAGGATCAGATCGCAATGATATTAACCTGGCAGAGCCCGGAAGCTAAAGTGGCAATCGACCGCATCTTGTACGACAAGATTTTATTGAGGCTTAGATTGTTGAAGAGGGTTAAACAGTCCCTAAAATCGATTCTTAACAAAAAGAAATTGACGAGAAGATAAATATGTTTACAAAGCTAATTTGACCTACCGAACAAAAGAACAACTACGAAACAATTGTCAACAGTACAGAATCTAAAAATACAAGTGATTCGGGTCATGTTGAATCATAATTCTGTTTTAAATATAAACATTGTGCTCCTCGCAGTTTGCTATACGCCAAATTGTAAAATTAGGATAGTATTAATTAACATAATTATTATGAGGTATTAAACTGTTTCTCTTCTGGGTCTCACTTTTGCAAAGTGCTTAATTTTCGAGTTCTAGAACGAAATAATGCGTCTCGAAATACAAAAATTCTGGATAATGTTTAGGTACTTATATAAACAACATTACATCTTTATTAGATGCTAGCAGATAATGCTATAGGTATAGCATTATATTCTATACATACTATATATGCATCATCATCATCAAATCAGCCGCATGACGTCCACTGCCGAACAGAGACCTCCCCTTTTGATTAACACAACGACCAGTTACAGGCCGCTTACAACCAACGAAGTCTCAGCCAACTTCACCAGGTCCGTCCATTTCGTTGGAGGCTGTTCTGGTGCGTGGTGTCCACTCGAGAACCTTTCTGCCCCAACGACCATCAGTTCTACGAACTGTCTGGCTATATATATTATTGTAATTTATTTTGTATCATTGTCATTATCTCTTTTCACGAGTTAATATCCTCTGCAAGGATGAACCCCGGTCTTTTGATAGGCTTACGCATGGACATGTCAACACACAGAGGCTCTTCAGATACTTTATTTATTATTATTTTATCCATCGTATAAGCTGTTTCTTTCTTAAATGTCAGCCTCTAACCCAATAGTTGTTGGACAAATTCTCTCGTGCTGGCCCACCGCCATTACGTTTGGGTACAATTTCACTTAGTTATCTCATACAATTGGCCATGTTCAGCCCCCGTTCAGCAATTTGCATTTTTTTGGTCGGAAGTAGATAATGTAATTCCGCGGGTTAGGTAGACTTGGTGCTTATAAGATGGAAGCTAGCCAAAAAGTGCACGACTTTAATTAACTTTTTGGGGACAGAATGTTGTGTTCTATTTATTTCAGAGCGTACGCTTTTGTTATTGCTGTATTTGTGTCTGGTTTTAGCTATTATCTTCTCTTTTCTTCTTTCTTAAAAACGTTGCCCCACTCTAGGACTTCTTCTGTGTCGTTGGGTGCGTTTACAGACACAAATTCCACACACAATACACCCAGACCCGGAACAGCTACCTGTAGATACAATCTGTGACACGTAGCGCAGAAAGTCAATCGCTTAGCCACTGCGCTATTCGTGCTGTCATAAAATATACCCTAGTTTAGTATCGTTCGGAATATATAAACCAGCTCTATTTCTGTTATAGTTTTTTTTTATTGGTGCCCATTGGAACTTATTCATGAACTTCCTTCGCCCCGGGGAAGGGCGAAGGGGTATGCCGGACTCCTACTGGCTAAAACCACTGAAGCGGTCTTCGGCACCTAAGAAAGCCTCCAGGTCCTCCTATGATCACACTAGAGCCGCCCACTGGTGCCACGCCTATAGGCACATCTCGGAGAGGGTGACTGTAAAGCGGTCACCCCCCCCGGGGGATTGTAAAGGATTACCCCCAAAGCGTATCACGGCAGTGCGTGACCATATGCGCGCTACCGTCTTCTCTTGGGTCGCTCGGTGTGGGCACGCAGATTCCTCAATCTACACACCTGCGAACCCATCCTGTTATAGATCAAACAAAATAATATTTGTTTGTCAGATTATTAAGGGCATTTCACTGAGTTTCACATTAATTGTAGATATCGCTTTGTAATGCATAGTAAGGCTTCGGGAAATCCTTTACAATCCTCCCCAAGATGTGCCTGGGAGCCGGCCTTTTACAGTCGCCACCCCACCACTAGAGGGGGTGACCGCTTAGCAGTCATTCCCTCCAATATGTGCCTAAAGGCGTGGAACCAATGGGCAATTGTGTGATTGTATCGAGGACCTGAAGCCCTTCTATCGATTTCGAAGACGACCGCTCCGTTGGTTTTAGTGGGTAGGAGTCCGGCATGCCCCTCCACTCTTCCACGGGGCTTAGGAAGTACATGATGTATTTCCACCGGGTAAATAAAAAAATGTAAATGTTATCGTTGTAAAGACGATTGACAGATTCGATATTCATATTGAAAAAGAAACCAGAGTAGTAGCAGAATATATGTTTTACCATTTCAAAGCGTTTGACTAACGAGTCCTTTACGTGACTTTGATGCCGTGTATCTTAAGTTTGCGGGTATTTTTCTGTGTAAAAGATATGAATTCAAAGAGCTAGATCTTAAACTGCTCGTTTTATTAAACAGTCACCGGCAGCGTACTTGACTAGATTGAGTGCTGTAGAAATTCAAGTGAATTGTGTGCTTACGTGCAAAAAGGTTCTCGCGTGGAGACTGCGCACCGGAAAACGCAGCGTGGACGACCTCTAACGAGGTAGACAGACGACCTGGTGAAGGTCGCTGGGATTCGTTGGATAAGGGCGGCATGTAACCGGTCATTGTGGAAATCTACGGGGGAGGCCTTAGTTCAGCAGTGGACGTCCTTTGGCTGATATGATGATGTGTGGTTATACCAAACAACCAATTGCAACTGATCGCACCACAGAGTGGAGAGGAGTGTATATTCTTTGCCGGGAACCGCACGGAACCCACTTAGTTTATCATTATTAATCAGTTAATCAATAAAAACTTAATCGTAAAAACGAGTTTATGTTAAACCCCGGACTATTAATAAAATCCCGAAATTCTAACACCCTGACATTATTTTATTTCTGAGCAGTTTATTGTCATCATTATACCAGTTTACCAACTCATCGTACACACACTTTCGTCTTTATATATTTCCAATAAAGCCGCGTCATTTATCGAATAAATATTATTAATTGATAGTAGCTCCGATGCCTAAAAAAGCCCGCGCCATTCAATGGTGTGTGCCAAAAAAGTTGTGACCACAGCTTAGCCGTAAGTGGCCGTATAAATTAATCGAGGTCTTCCGAGACTGGCTTTCGATGAAATCCGGTCTGACTTTACTTTTATTTGTGGTTGCTGAAGTCCACGCCAAGCTCATTACTCCCGTATAAGTACACTCGGGGAATACTACTAGCCGTACTAAAGGTTACCGCTTATACAGCTAGCGAACGAGACGTTTCTCCCGTCTGCAATTCGCAAAACAATTTCTCGGAGATGCATTTTGTTTTAATAATTTGATGCAAATGTAATACTTGTTCTGAAAACAAAAGTAACATATGATTGTTTCAAATAGAAAATTGTTTCTCATCTACAGAAAACTTACTACAGTTTTTGAAAAGCAATTTTGTAATAACTTTTTTATTAATGTTCTGTTTCGTAGAGAGAAGGTTTTAAGCAATACGAGGTCATTGTTCTCATTAGATCAAAAGTCGATACTAAATAATTTTATGTCATTCTTAAAATGGTAGCTTGTTATTAAAACATTAGCTTCGATTTCATTATATTTATTTAATTACTCAAGAAACTTATAGCTACAATATAGTTAAAACATATGATATTTGCAGAAGTTCAATTAAAAGTTTTCACATAAGAGATAGTAGAATAGTAACTAAAAGATAGGCAGAAAGATAATTTAGTACCACAGATGAGAAAGAGTACAATACTTCAGATTGCAGTGTAAGTCGCAAAACAATTTTAACGCACTTATAACGAAATAAAATGAGTGTTAATCTTTTTCTTACTATGTTTGGCGCATGTCGCGAATCTATGTTGCAACGTGTCCAACATGCTGGCTGTCTTATGCTCTCTGATCTAAGTAATGGTTCTGTTTTCTTCGAGCAAAAAGTCGAGCAACAAGTCTCTCTGACTCATCGGTTCGGTTTGCTTAACAACCGCGGTTCGAGCTACGTGATCTACTCACTTGGCTATATGATTTACATTTTCGTTTATAAGATATATGATTCAAGAGAATATTGCGTTGCGGGATGTTGCCATCACGTTTTACCGTCTTAGAGATATTAAAGTGAAATACATATTTCTAGAAATAGCGGTTAGCTTGTTGCTGAGTGGTTTAACAGATGAATTGTTATCTTTGAATAAAGAAAGAAGTGGCGTTACATAAACTTGATATTATAAACAGAAGAGGAAAGTCAGAAAATATATGCGTCTGTATTCAGTTTTATGAGGCATGCAAATATTGACGGTCTCATTATCGCATTACGTTACGTATCACGTCAGTAAATTAGTCATGTTTCACTTTTAAATGGAATATTGATAACAGATGACACACAAATCTACGCAGAGCCATGCAATTCTGTGAAATAATGATATGTTTCTTAAAATAACTTTAGGTCTTCTTTTGAAGAAATTACACGTCCTTGTAAATACTTAAAGCATATCCAACAAATTAAAATAACATGTACTTACTTCTTAAATCTTAGGACAGTATCAAATGATAAAACATACGAAACGGAGTACATGAAAGTCAAATAAACGTCATATATTTCAATTAATAAGGTTTCTCTCGATTTAATCTCTATTAAAATAAATATAGATATTGAATAATGCAATTTCTGGCTGTCATAAATGGCACACTGAATTCTACGTCGCGTGTATATTGCTTTGCCCTTGATCTGACAAAATTCGTCCCAAATCACGATATTGATGTGGTTTCTTCTCGAGCGGTCGTGGTTTGAATAACAATTAAGTTCCGATGAAGGTACGAAACCTTTAATCTTTAGAAGTCTTAACCTTTAAGTAAGCTTGAGTTACTTTTATACAAACAAGTTTATGCCTTCAGATTTATGTTAATAGGATTGTGTAAGCTTTGCGACAATTTCTTTTTGGCTTGTATAATTATTTATACGTGATTTGACTTTAATGTAATCGAATTAAATGTGTTTTGATTGGAAATTACGTTAAGTTTTTACTGGGTGGTCTCCGGTTTAAAATTAGGTTAGAGTTTAAGATGGTTGTCAGTACTCACTTATAACATTATAATGTAATCACAGTCGAAGTGCTAAGTATCTACATTAAGTCGCTGTTTGTTCATTATTATTGTTGCTGGTAGTGATTATAAACTCGACAACATCTTTGTCCTTTATTTTCATGTCTGTTTTATTCGGTTGACGATTTTTTACAATATCACTAATGCAGCAGACAGCCATTGGTTTTTGATATCTTGAAAACTGTTTAATGCGTGCTTTGCTTCGGCAAACTGATTGTGGTGCCTTACACTGTTAGGATATACTCGATAGTTTAGCTCGTATTTTAGGTAAAATTGTAGAAGCGTTTAATACTTCTATTCTATTGTGGCTCCCACGGGCTCAGCATCAGCCGAACGCACTTCGACCCTATTGGGTCCATTGTGCTGCTCAAAGCCCTGCACTACTCCTACGCTGGCAAATCAAGAAGTTCCTGTAGGTACTTCGCAATCATACCTGCCTGGAGCCGTGCAAAATCATTAGGCAATGGATAAGCTATTCCTAGATGTTTTGCCCTACGTCTTCCCAGAGCGTCACAGCTGCACAAAATGTGCTGCATTGACTCTTGATTGTCCATACAGAAACTGCATGTATCTGTTGTGCTAAGCTTCATCCTATGGAGGTGCTCCTTGGTGCCGAAGTGGGTCATTGCGCCTATATATATAGAGCCATAAATGGGTTTTGGTAAGATTTATAACTCTCTTAAACCCGTCTAGTCTTGTGCTGCAGAAAGTCTTGGAATGGTTTAGGCCTCTCGCTTGCCTCCATTCTCTGACATGTTCTTTATCAGCAAATGCATGTAATGCCTGCTGGTAGTTACCATGAGGTATTCCTACGAATGGCTCGGGGACAATGAGCTGCTTATTCGAGCCAGCCCAGCGTTTAATCCTTACAAAGGTGAGTACGTTTGCTACTTCTACCATGTCTTAATTACTCGCTGGATTGACTTCGACCACGAAATTCGGCATTGATATTTTGAGTGACATTTGATGGTAATTTCTTTTCATGCAATCGAACTCGTACGCGTAAAATCACCGATGTCTCTTGTTTGATATTCAGAAAAACTCGAATAACCGTTGCTTATAAATCAGTTTCCTGCACTATTAAACATGTAAGTTTTTTTAAATGTATTGATGTCATCTACGTTCACCGGTCTAGCAATGCACATCCGCGTGGTTGTTGCACATTACCCATCCTCATAATACACTCTTGAGTCGTGTGAATCAGAGTGTGAGAACTGCACGCTATATTTATGCACCATGCGGGGGTTAAATTAAAGCCATGAATTTTTGCAATCATTTCCTATGCCGTTAGTATATTTTTATATAGAAGATAGCCCCGCCCTTTGCCCCACACTAGGATTTCTCCTGTATTGGGTGCGTTTACAGACAATTCCACACACAGAGTTACAGAGCCGGAACCTGCAGATCATACAAATATTTGTTCCGTGCGGGCGGGGATACGAACCCATAACCCGGGGTGCAACCGTGTCTTTGTTTTAAGGTTTGAAAGAGAGCGTTTTGAAATTAGTATGAGCAAGACGAACTAATATTTCTGAAGCCTATGATACTCCTGAAGTTATTTTGAAAAGTATTTTTTCTTTTGCTGGTAGGATGGAGGATGGGCAGCAGCGTCCTACGAATACATTAACAACTCAATTGCGATCGCCAACCCGCCTGCGAAGCGTGGCGATTATGGCAAAACCCCCCAATGCGCACACAACACATCGATGATCTTTGAGGAAGGCCTGTGTCCAGCAGTGGACTTTATTCGGCCGAAATGGTGAATGATGAACATTAATCGGTGTCAAGTCAATGGAAATGGCTCTACTATAGTTAACTCTTCCGCACTCCGTCTTTGCACACGGCTTCCTAACATTGAATTGTTCGTAGCCATTTACATAAACGATTCACAAGGCGATCGATAAGAGCGTCCTCGTCCTACGATATACCATAAACTTGTTATATCGGAGTAAAACCCATGAGATGCCAAAACGAACTGTTTTCTAATTCGATAAACGTCGAAGAATTTGATGGATTACCGATAAATGTTATCTAATAACATCGACTTGGATATACAAGATACATTTTAGATGCAGAGCGACTTAGAAATTCATTTGTATCCGCCGAATAAACTTCCCTGCTGGACACAATCCTCGCCCAAAGATCGCCACACCGACCGGTCTGGGTGTGTTGTGTTTGTGTGCTCATTGGAGGGTATTTGCTAATACTCACCACGCTTTGCAAGCGGGTTGGTGAGGGCAATATGGTTACAGTTCCACAGAAGTGACGCTGCTGCCCATAACTCTGGTTCAAAGTCCCTTAGTCGTCTTTTAGGACATCCACCGGGTGGAGATGGAGTGGTGCTATATTCTTAATCCGGACATCACACGGAGTTTTATATACAAAGACCTTAAAAACCAGGAAAATATACATCTTAAAGGATTTGACACAATTCCGTACCATTGGCATCGATTCAGAAAATACTTGTAGAAATCCGAAGCAGACGGATGCGTTTGACGGACTTGTTTAGATATTCGGAAGCGAAAGGGTTCATTTGTATTCAGCAGTGTGTGTGCGTCCTTTCGCGTCCGTCAGCACTTTTCAACCCGGTGACATAGCTTCCGACGATAGCCAGACGCATAATATATGTACGCCTGAGTGAGTGATTCCGGTATCTCCGGTATACCTTTAAGAATGTTGGGTTCAATTACTTTATATTATTTTTCGTACGCCTTTTTGTGTTGCGTTTGGAGAGAATATAGCCTGAAATATTTGGCTGCATCTTTCTTGTCAGTTTAGACTGTCTTTATACTCATTTAGCCTTCCTCAAATTAATAGGTATGACATTAACTACCAGTAAATATAATTTATTTTGGCCCAAATCATGAACCGTTGTAGACATACGTCTATTTGAATTCTCTTTTGTAAAATACTGAAAGTCAATCTTTAAGTCATTATCTTTATTATATATTGTAACATTTCTAGGCGCAGTTTATCAATGCCTTTTCCAGATTTTCACCTTTTCTGTTTGTATCTAAGTAGTAGTATCGTAGCAAAGTAGTAGTTATCACAATTACTACCCCTTACTTATTGTTATGTGGAGTAGTAGTTGGGCGACGATAAGCCCGTTTTTTTATTGCACTTTGAGATATTCTGATGGATTTCTTCCATCCCGGGGAGGGCGAAAACATTCGGGACTTTTACTGGCTAAAACCCCACGGTGTTCCTCCGTACTCATTAATCCGAGGTCACTGGAGGCGCTCCTGCATTCGTCCGCGACCCAGAAAGTGAGACAATCCCTGCGTCGAATATTAATCATACAAGTCCCTTTCTGAGCTGAAAACCGACTAACTGCTGATTGCTACACAGAAAAATTACAAAACACTGTTTATATTGGAGCGTTAGTATCTGGTAAAATACTTTTCAAAATGAAACCTATTTGAATAGGATCTTTTATAAGTACAACATAGTGACGAGATGAGTAAGTCATTCCCTTTTTTTTTTATTATTGGTGCCCAGTGGAAATTCTTCATGAACTTCCTTCGCCCCGGGGAAGGGCGATGGGGTATGCCGGACTCCTACCGGCTAAAACCACTGGGGCGGTCATCTTCGGCACGTAAGGGAGGCTCCAGGTCCTCGTATGATCACACTAGAGCCTCCCGCTGGTGCCACGCCTATAGGCACATCTCGGAGAGTGTGACTGTAAAGTGGTCACCCTCCCGGGGGGAATTGTAAAGGATCCCCTAAAGCGTCCCACGGCAGCGCGTGACCACGTGCGTGCTACCGCCGAGTAAGTCATTCCCTGGTGGTAAGCGTCATGCCCGCCCATAACATTTAATATTCATTCAACATTGTAATACTACCCAGGACTAGTCCTGTGTGGCACCACACTGAGCTCGTCCCCTTGTAGATTATGTTATGACTAATATGCCCAGTAATTTCACTAGCTACAGAGCCGTTTTAACCGAAACACAGTAATGTCTGAAGTTTTAACACATTGGCTTAGCGACGAATATCTGGCACTGGTTGGCTTTATTTCATGGGGATAATGGGTAGTTTATAGGGATCACGATTATTTTTATCTTATTTCTAATTCTTATTTTATTATTTTAGTTTATAAAATCAGTTATTATTATTGGATCTAAAAACGGGATATTTACCATGTTTTTTATTACTTTTGAGTTCCAATAATAGTGTTAGTGACCATGTCAGTTTAAAAAAAAAACAGTTATTATTTAAGAATTAAATTAGAAGAACAAAACGATTTTTGCATGTCGTAAAAGGCGACTAAGGGACCCTAAACCAGAGGGATGGGTAGCAGCGTCCCTTCTATGGTGCAGTAGTGATACTGGACTCACCAACCCGCCTGCTAAGCGTGGCGACTACCTACTGGCAAATTCCCCACAATGATGACACAATTGTCAAAGTCTATGGAGGAGGCCCATACATGAATGGGCGTCCTATGGCTGAAATGATTTTGCCGGTAGGAATCCGGCATGCCCCTTCATAAGTTCATAAAGAATTTCCACTGGAGACCAATAAAAAAAGGTGTTGAAAGTTTTTTTTAATATATATATAATTTACGTTAGTAGGTATATTAAGTTTATGTGTATATTCATGAATTATTCTTCCGGCTCTTTGCCATTTAACCTACATTTGAATCGTGCAACTTAAAGTACCTAATAATCATAAACTAAAGATAAATCTTCCACTAAAAGAAGTGTGCAAGTTGAACCAACATTTTAATATTCAGAAAGAAAAACAATGTTTAATAAGATCTCATCTGTCGTAACTTATTTTCGCAGTTTCTGTTCAACATGGTCGGAATACTCCCCGACTCCCTTATTACTGATATTGTAGTCACCAGATGTTGCTTGTCTTTTACCTATCAAACCTTCTAGAATTTTCCGCGAGTAATGAAGCTATACTACGCATATTTTAAAGGCTCTCCCCGGAGGTTGTACCGCATGAACTTCGGGTATGACTGTTCTTGGGTAATTTTAACGTCTTTCTTGAGTTGTTTTGTTTTAGTAATGTCTTATGTTTTCGCGAATATTACTAATGGATTACATAGCGTATATTAACGATTTTTCTTTTTCGTAACGTTACAAATATTTCAACCCAACTATTTTCTTCGCTTTGATTGATAGAACTCAAGTCTTTGCAAAAGACAACTGATATATACCAAAAATGTTTCGTGTGACTTTTGATATAAAAACACCCTAATTTTAATAGAGAAGATGGTTGGCAATTACCATTTACCTCATCATCATTTCAGCTGAAAATCGTCCACTGCTGGACAGAGGCCTCCCCCAAAGATTACCACAACGACCAGTATGGGCTTGTGTTGTGTGCTCCCTGGAGGGGTTTTGCCATAATCGCCAGGCTTGCCAGACGGGTTTGCGATCGCAGTTAAGTTATAAATATACTCAAAGTATGCTGCTGCCCATTCTCCGGCTAATCCCATAGTCGCCTTTTACAACACCCACAGGATGAGAAAGGCTGGCCACTGACCACACGAAAAGAAAAGAAGAAGAGTGCCATTTATTCTTCGCAACCAGTAGTGCTTAAACTTCAAACCATCAATGTGGTCCCGTTTCAAGGGCACTGTGGCTAGTGTAATTACTGGGCATAAGAGATTAATAATAATGTGATAGAATATAATCCGCTTTGTGTCCGGATTAAGAATATAGCACAACTCTAAAACCTACTAATGGGACCCTACCCTAACCCTAAACCTAAAGGGATGGGTAGCAGCGTTCCTTCTGTGGAACAAACAGTAGCCATACTGCGCTCACTAACCCGCCTGCCAAGTGTGGTGAGTACTGGCAGATTCCCCCTGAATGATGACACAGATGATGAATTTCACGTGGTTTCCAGCTATAGACGAGCCACGCTTTTTCGTGCTCTCTCTGTCTCTCTCTTAAAGGATTTGGTAGATCAAACTAATGGTACCCAATGCGGTATAATCTAGATATCCTTTTTTTTTATTGATTTCCAGTTGAAATTCTACATGCAACTTCCTTCACCCCACTTCTACCGGCTAAAACCACTGGAGCGGTCATCTTCGGCACCGAAGGGGGGCTCCAGGTCCTCGTAAGATCACACTAGAGCCGTCCATTGGTGCCACGCCTTTAGGCACATCACGGAGGGGATGACTGTAAAGCGGTCACCCCCTCTAGCGGAGGGAAGGCGACTGTAAAATGGTTGCCCCCCCAGGCACTTCTCGGGGAGGATTGTAAAGGATCCCTCCAAGCCTCGCTTTGCGCTGCAGCACAGCGAACACGGCGGCACGTGACCACGTGCGCGCCACCGTCTTCCCGGGATAATCTAGATACCTAAGAACTACTTAACCAGTAACTAATAAGAAGCCGATGTTCAGCAGAGTTCTCTACTACAGTTACCCGCCTGCCAAGCGTGGTGACAAATTCCCCCCTAAATGGCAACTATCTATGAGGGAGGCCTTTTTCAATAGTGGACGTATAAATGGCTGATATGATGATGATGATGATGAAGAGATTAATGCTCATTTGCACTAAACTTTGACAGCTCATTACTAAGTCTCTCTCTGACAGACATTCCGAATCGCCAAGTTTCAGTTGTTTAGGTTGAAAACAAAACTATTTGCATTTATTTAAACCTATACTTTAAACACCCGCTACCTCCCCTAAATATACAACAGGGTGGAGGTCGTCTACTTTCAAAATTGCTAAAAGATACGGTCGATTGTTTCAAAGGTGTCTAGACTTTGGAATTTCTCGCGCCAAAGATATTTGTTTTACTTAATACTGCACAGCTTAAGTTGTACTAAAGCCGTGTAAACATTGTGGTATGAAGATGAACAGACAAAGTAGCTTGCTGAGCTAGATTTAGCCCCCTATGTGCCGAGAGGAGATTAGACGATTTAGGAGATTAGAGGTCTTGACAGCTTGTCTTATAATCCATTTCATTCCGGCCGGTCTTTAGTGTTTTCCGTGACCATGATTTATATTTTCATGCTTTGGACACACGCGCGTCAGCATGCAAACTGTCGTAAATTATCACAACAATAAAATTAATATAAATAAAGTATTGAATGTTCAGTTAAGCTCGCCTTTGTACATGCATTTTATTTTATATTCTATGTATCGTGTGCCTTTGTACATGAATCTTATTCAATATTCTATGTGTCGTGTTAATTAATACATTATGTACAATAAAGAATAAGAATACAATGAGCCGTCACAGGGAATATTCAAATGTTTTATTTCTATAAAGATTTGACACAACAATTGCCCACCACGCTTACACGGATTGGTGAACCCACTATTGTTATTAGCACATAAGATAATGTTGCTGACTATTCTCATAATATCAACCTTTGGTCGCTTTTTACAGGGCCCGGTAGGCAATATGTTCCCAGATTTTAAAAGTCTTCTTCTTCTTCTCTTAGATTATGGCTTCTGTAGGTTATCTTCCACATTTTAAAACTCACAACGTAGTGTGAGTATGTAAACCACAGGGCCACCACTACTTACTAAAATAAAATATCTTGAGTACTCGTTTTAAAATGAAAGCTCTTACTACATTTATCTAATGCTGAAAGCCGAAATTGGCCAAAATGGCTATAGATTGGATATTTCTCGTAGAATTGATAACCGATGGGAATGAGGGTTCTTGAGTGGAGACAGCGGATCGGAAAACGCAGAATGGGACGACCTCCAACGAGATGGATGGACGCCTTGGTGAAGGTCGCTGGGAGTTATTGGATGCGCGCGGCATGTAACTGGCCGCTGTGGAAATCTCTTGGAGAGACTTTTGTTTAGCTGTGTGTACTTTGGCTGATAAGACGATGATGAAGCCGAGTCCAGCTCCCTTAGCTATTTGCTTAGTTTCTGTATGTATTTATGTCTGACTGGAGACGTGTCGGTTTTGCCAAATCGCACGATCTGCCATCTAGAGGACGTACAAATAAAAAGCTAAGTTATTAATTATGTTTATAAGGCTCCTAAACAATGCAAACAGATACATATTTGACATAACATCATACACATCTTATCATAAAATTCCTAACTGCATTACAATTTTATTTGTATAGATAACAACATTACTTCATACTTAAGTTTACGACAACGTTAAAGTACAATGTCAATGCCAATTACGGTTTGTCGTGTAGACACTGGCGTTTCTAAGCCTCGCCGAGGTCGTGACTGGAAACGTGGTCTTGCTCTCAAGAGGCTCCACCTGCGTCCATCCATCAAAGGAAAATAATCTTTAAGTTATAAACAGCATGATCGAATTCTCCTTGAAAGGATTTGCGGATAATGATTCATCAGTACAGTCACGAGCAGTAATAAGTTATCATTGAAAAACGAAGTTAAAGGGCCCCGTGTTTTATGTTGTAATAAAAGCTTTACGACATGAAGACAAGCGGTGGTTTTGTTCATAAAGATCTTTTCGTCTGTACTTATACCTTTTTGGCGGTGAAAGTGTTTTCTTTCTAAGGGCTGATTTCACCATTGCTACTAAACGCGACCAGTTCAAGCTTTACTCAGCTTATGCGCTAAACTAAGTTCAGAGCTCCAATATGTATTTCACCAACATCAACTGAAAACAGTGACAGCTGAACTCAGTTAAATATACGAACGCTGGATATTCGACGTTTAGCTCGTTTAAACGCGTTTAGAGGACGGTGATGATTGTTATTAACAAAATGTTGCGGAGCTTCACGTTTGTTTATGGGTGTTGGCACTAGCCCTTGCCCAAATGTGATGATGAGGATGAATTTTAAACATACCGTACAAAATATTGTAAACGATGCCCTTTGCTTTTTGTATTTATTATCTTGACGAATATGCAAACATCCCAGTTTTGACTATATAATATATTGGATGACTATCAACTACCCGCTATCCCACAGAAACTTTTAATTTGACAGGCATAAAAAGTAGCTATGTCACTCTTCGGTCTATAAACTATGTCGCAGTCGGTCGCAGTTACTTACATACAATGTAAGATGCATCACGTTTTTGTATGCAATTGTGACGACATTTACATTCCATGACATTTAAACTGGGTTTTCGTGAACGCGGTCATAATGTACCTGGTGAAATCAGTTGGACGTAAACCGAGATCAAACGCAACATTTGAACTCAGTTGTGCAAAACTTAGTTTTATTAAAACCGGTTTTAATGTGAATGGCGAAATCGGCCCAAGTATAAGCCTGTTTTTTTTTTAAGCGCGTTGCCTCACACTAGTATTTCTCCTGTGTCGTGTCGTGCGTTTACAGACATGAATTCCAAATACAATACACCCAGACCCGGAACAACTACCTGCAGATCGTACAAATATTTGTTCCGTGCGGGAATCGAAATCACGACCCCCGGCGCAGCAGTGGAATGTATCAGCCACTGCACCAACCTTGCCGTCAAATTTGCGTGAAACTGATTACTTACTACAGGCAATATTATAAATTATAAATTAACTGGAGCAATCATATAGAATACGTTTGTAATAAGTTGAGACAGTTTCTAGCTAAATATTAGTTTGGGTACTTAGTGCTTTTTTTACACATAATTATAAATTCAACCACAATCATTAACTATTAATTTAATGAGACGCATAGGCATAAAAAAGCTAAATAATAAGTAAAAAAAAACTATGCCTTTCGCTGGCTTTCCCGTGCTTCTTACAGTTTACAGACATATCACATACATTAACATCCAGACCCGGAACAAGGTTTGGAGGCCAAAAAAATTGTTTTGATGCGCCAGTCGCTTAGCTTATTTATTTATATTCAATTTCTAGCTATTCAACATTAACTAAAACAATTGTTTTGATGCGGGTCTCGAACCCGTTACCTGTACTGCAGAAAACCAGTCGCTTAGCTTATTTATTTATATTCAATTTCTAGCTATTCAACATTAAAATTATACGTATAAAATTGTATTTACAGCAGTTTAATTCATGGTTACCTAATGATAAAACGGTCCTGTCTGAAGACCAAGGCGGTGACCGATAATGTCGATAGTTATCGTTATTAATGATCACGGCCATGTACCGGTGTAATAAATGTAAAATTATATGTTGGCCGAGGTAAGAACTGACTTCAATTCTTCCTTTATTAGAATGTAGTTTTAAATATCAGAATTATAGTGTGGGTTGAGGCCTCGAAGAGAGTTAAACTAGAAAGGCACCAATTCCCACACAATCGAGGTTATCAGAGATCCTCGGGTGCCTACCTGATTCCGAGTAATGCGAATCGAGTTAAAACTATGTTTAACTAACTTATCTATTTATATATTAGTTGCATTAAATAGGTGCACCCACAGCATATAATATATATCAGCCGTGTGGTGCCGGCTACGAATAGCACCAATCCTTCTCATCCCATGGGTGTCGTAAAAGGCGACTAAGGGATTAGCCGGAGTAAGGGTAGCAGCGTCCTTCGAATACATTAAAAACTCAACTGCGATCCCCAACCCGCCTGCCAAGCGTGGCGATTATGGCAAAACCCCCCCAACGAGCACACAACACACCGATGTCGGTCGTTGCGGTGATCTTTGAGGGAGGCCTGTGTCCAGCAGTGGACTTTATAACGGCCGAAATGATGATAATGATATAATATATAAATATAGGTATACATACGAATACATTAAGATTGATATATGTACCACTTACTAACATTAAATAGGTATGGAGTATAAAATGATTACTAATACATTTTAAACCTAAAGAAGTGAGGTTAATGTGTTACGAATATAGTCTGAACAAAACCCTATTATAACTCATTATAATATTTTTAAATGATGTTTAATTTACGTGTTGAGAGCCAACATTCCAGATTTACACATGCTTTCCCGACCTTATCATCTAGAAAAAAAAAATGTATGACATTATATTCTATGTTAGTCCTTATGGTTCGCGGTAAAGAATAGACTTCACCTCTCTACCCATAGGTGTCGTGTCGTAAAAGGCGAGTAAGGGTTGATATCAAGAGGATGGGCATCAGCATCCTCTAGTGTGCTAATAACAACATACGGCTATTCCCAACCCGCCTGTCAAGCGTGGTGAATATGGAAATATAACCGCTCATTGTAGTGATCATTGGGAGGCCCGTGTTCAGCAGTGGACATTTACGGGCTGATATGTGTTAGTGTGAATGTTGGTCTCTTCACGGTAACCTATGTATAAACTCATCAGGGGACGCGGGTGCGCAGATTAGGGAGTCTGTGTGCTCATACCAAGCGACCCCGGGGAAGACGGTGGCGTGCACGTGGTCACGGCCGCCGTGTGGGCAGCACAGTGAGGCTTGGGGGATCCTTTACAATCCTCTCGGAGAAGTGCCTGGGGGCGATCTGCAGGTAGTTGTTCCGGGTCTGGGTGTATTGTGTGTGGAATATGTATTTGTAATCGCACCCACGACACAGGAGAAATCCTAGTGTGGGGCAACGTTTTTATAAAAAGTAGAAAAATAAGAATAAGATAAGAAACTTATACAGAAACGTATTTATATGCACATTTAGGGGTATCTAATTTCGCTACTGAGCCGGTTGTGGTTTCGGTTGTCTGACCGAGTGACTGAATGACCCCTGAATTTGTAAGACAGTTTGTTTTTGTTGGCTTGCACAAAAATATGCGCACAGTGGATAAATAATAATATTCAAATTTTGGGTTGTTTACGTCATTGAAGTTTTGATCTGCGGTCAGACATTGGTTCAATACAGTTGTGTTTACCAAATGTAGGTACCAAAACGTTTATGAATCAAAGAATGTATCGGGTTGTTATTATGTCTCGTATTGTGAAAGTATACACGAAAATCCCTCTTAATGAAATAAAGGATCTGTAATCATGTATAGAAAATTTTACTACGTTGCGAATTTTGTTAGGTTAAGGCTCTTTGACACTTCACACTACTCGGATCTGTACATCCTAGAACATACTTTTTTATTAAAGACTAGCTGGGAGCCGCGGTTTCACTCGCTTAATTTAAAAGAAATTTAGAGTACTTCGACATAGACACTTGACATAGAATATATATATTGGATTTAAGGGTTTTATTTTTTTACACGGAACCCTAATTATGTTTCTAAAATAAAAGTAGCCTAAGTTATTCCTTATAACATCAGCTAACTGCCAGTGAAGGTCCCGTAAAAATCGGTCCAGCCGTTTCGGAGATTACCCGGAACAAACAGACAGACAGACAAACAGACGGACAGACAGACAGACAAAATATTTAAAAATAGTGTTTTTGTTATATGTAACGTACATACTTTCATATGCATTTAGTAAAAAGCTGTTATTTTGACATTACAAACAGACACTTCAATTTGATTTATTTGTATAGATACTGCCTGACTGGCTAACACATTGGATACCAAAACTCATTCGGTATCATCATCATCGCAGCCAAAGGACTTCCACTGCTGAACGAAAGCCTCCCCCATTGATTATCGTTGAAGACTCACCGTCTGCAATGATGTGATGCTCGTGTCGCTAAATGTTCTTTTGTCTACCGAATACCAGATTTGTTTGTCACCGTTGTTCCAATGATGTATGAATATGTTGGAGCTTAGGGAATTTCATTTCACCAGGGCATAATAACTAGTAATGTGTTGAAACAGGCTTTACCCAAGTGCCAACACTACTATGCAATGTTTCAACTCAACCGAATGAATGGTATAGGAGTGCATAGAGTACAAACAAACAAAGAAATATTCATTTTTATGTAAAGTGAAGATTAATAAATTATGTTAATTATATAGGTCTTAATTAGCTATAGTCGAAAGTCAAAGCTTTTTATTTCAAATAAACTAAATATTGGCATTTATGAAACATCAGAAATTAAGTTGCACGGTTCCAAATAGTTGATCTCGTAGAGAAGAGCCGGCAGGAAACTCCATGGATACTCTCTTAAAATAATTGTGATTACAATGCTGATTGTACAACATATACCGAGAAAAATGTAGGTGAATGTCTAAAGATGGAACGTACCATAATAATTATTTATTTGCCGTGGCAGTTAATGACTGACCAGTCCCAACTGGCGGCACCCGTTCACGTATCAACTCTGGACACCACGAAATTCAATCAAATCCATGGATACTCTTTTAAAATAGTTGGGGATTACAATGTTGATTGTATAGGTACACATGATTGTAAAACAAATACAGAGAAAAATGTAGGTTAATGTGTACAGATGAAACATACCACAAGAATATTACAATAATGAATTTGCCGTGGCAGGTAACGGCTGACCAGTCCCAACAGACGGCACCCGTTCACGAGCATGACGCATGCATCAGCATCGCTTAGCTCAACCATATTGTAGGGAATCGAAGGACCCCATACACAACGCCACCGTTAGCAAGACATTTTAGTGAGCATGACAGACCAATACAGCCAGGCAAAAGACACAATTAATATAAGTCCTTAACATATAACATTAATGGCTACATGATGCTCACACGTTTACAGTTTTTTATAAATATTATAAGTTAATGTCACAAGAACAATATTAATAATACTCAATCAATGCCATAATGTTAAATTGATGTAAATAACATAAAATTTTAAATGAGTCAACTTACACTTAATAGCTACTAATGGTTCCTTAAGTAAGTAAGTCAAAGTGCTCAATATATTCCCTTTTAATTAGCAAACCACAACCAATCAACGGTAATTAAATGTCAAATGCATGTCATATCAGAGAACTGCGCAGTAGAGATTTATATACTGAGGCCACACAGGGGACTTGCCAAACCGTATTTGCTATTAGTTTAATTAACGTCGGCTAAGGGTTATGCTAACGATAACCTATTCCACTTTAACGCGCTAAGTAGACTTGATAGTTTCATCAATTCATTTAACGGGTTAAGTGCAATTGGCTAAAGTATTTGAAATAGTGTTTAAGAGGTTTATATAAGTTACCATATTAGTTCTAATGAAGACTTGCGTTAAAAATTCAAGCCTATTGAAACGAACTTACTTTTAGTTACAATTCCTCCATTACAAATATAAAAAAATCCGTCTGGTGTCTGAATTAAGAATATAGTAAGTACCACTCGTATTACGCACCGCCATTAATATTTTAAGCAATCTAATACAATTTTTTATGATTTTGATCATCATCTTAATCATGACATGAATTGTCGTAATCTTAACAAAAAAAGAACTCCTGAATCCCAAATCCAAAGATTTTGGATAAGATTAATTATGAATTTCGGCCGTAAGAGACTAAACCAGAGATGGGCAGCAGAATCCCTTCTGTGGAATAACAGCTATTCGGTGTTCACCAACACCCCCAAACGTGGTCAGTACTAGCAAGTTCCCCTTAAAATGACTTTACAGGTGTGAAAATCTATAGGGAAGGCCTTTGTTCAGCAGTGAACGTAATTTGGCCATATACGATATTACGCTGTGAAGTATGTAGAGTAGGTAGAACCGTATATATTTCTGGCTTCAGATCTGTAGCCTGGTTAACAAAATTTGTATTTTGTACATCTAGGTACTTTTTGTTGAGAACTTTAATAGTATAGTTTATTAATTCTTAGATGTTTGGTTTTTGATTTTTATAAACTTTGCCCTACTAGGATTTCTCCTGTCGTGGGTGCGTTTACAGACACAAATAACACACAAAGTGACGCTTATTTCTCAATAACAGAGATGAAACAATACTCAGGAATGAAAGTACTTTCAGGACAATCGGCCGTTGCTGTAACATTCCCTTACGTGATGCGACATGACAATAGAACAAAGCCGCTGTCAGTTCACGCGAAGTGAACCGACTGCGATCTAATAAATCAAACATCATTGTTTGTGTTCTGCGATTTACCCCAGACCTTCTACTGCACTCCTATTACTGACGCACGATTATGAATACAATACATAATGATTTATGACTTAATCTTTATTTTATTATTTCCAGGTCACCTCATCGGCTGCCCAGCCTTAGTCTATATTCATCACTGCCAACTATTCCGCCCTACAGCGCGCTTAATGCC
Organism: Diloba caeruleocephala; assembly: GCA_947459985.1. NCBI lineage: Eukaryota > Metazoa > Arthropoda > Insecta > Lepidoptera > Noctuidae > Diloba > Diloba caeruleocephala. The sequence continues at coordinate 7,339,921 of OX381614.1, forward strand.
GCCATGCTAGACAAGATTTACAGTCATTATAATAAGAAAACTCAAGGGTATAGAAAGTTTGAGAGGTACTGGCGCACGTGACGTCGACGGGAGCTTAAGGAGGGCGATATGAGTCAGTCGCAGGATGAGGCCCGCATGGCCAGGATACAGAAGTACAAGGAGGAGAGAAGAAAACAGCTGACGGCTAGAACAGCTACGCTTTTCTCTGCCAACGTCACTGAGAGGTGAGGTCATTCTACTTACTACTCTAAGGCCTGTATCAATAGATCGCTTACAACATTGAGATAGTGATATCCCACAAGTAGCTGTCGAAATATAAACGTCCTATTATCTTCATATAATTATCAACACAAGATATTTTTATTCTTTAATTCAACGAATTGATTTATTAATATGGACTTTAACGAGACTTAACGTTACGCAATCTTGGTTATGAATTATCATTAATACAAATAATCTTCCTTTCATGATTCGTTAATTCTTGTCTCGTTGCTCATTTCAGGCGCCCGAAAAAATCATCCGAACAAGCGCTTCCAGATGACGTGGCTGCTCATCTCAAGTCTTCCTCAGAGCTAAATCTTAACACAGCTTCGACTTCAGTTCCTATTAGAACAACTCGTACTTCACGTTTAAGAGCTGCTGCCACAAGTCAGTCTGATTCCTCGCCATCTCCAAGAAAGTCCAATAGAAGTTCTTCAGTACAATCATTACTTGAAGATGGAAAATCGAAATCATCAAAAAATTCCAAGTTGCTGGAAAGAGATAAAGTAAGATCGAATAGAAGACAAAGCAACGAAAAAGGAAACTTGAAAAATGCGTCTGCGACCCGCAACGATAGAGAAATTGGTGCTATTAAAACGAAATCTAAACATTCCATTAATAAAAATATTTTAGAAAAAGACAAAAGTAAATTTATAGTGACTAGTCCTAAAGGAAAGAATGTTGACGAAAAGCGTAGTACTAAACTAGATGACAGTAGAAACAAAAGTTCCATAATCGAAGAAAAGAAAACGAATAGTCATAATTACGAAAGAAAACGCGAAAAACCTTTACGAGTCAACAGTGAAGAATTTTTTAACGATATTGTTAATGAAAAAGACATGTCTAATAGTATAGACGACGAAATAATCGATGACTTATTTAATAATCTTGTTGTTGATGATGTTGAGAACCAGAATGGTATCAAAATTAGGATAGATGATCAAGTTCTAGATGATGATGGGCTCAAATATAGTCATGATAGTTGTATTCCTGCCGCTGATAAAGCAATAGATGTTAATACTGTTGATTATGTAAAAGATAGTGTAGTGCCAAAAGTGAAAGAGGATGTCGGAGGTTTACTAGGGGCAGTGTGTGTGCGAAAAGTGGAAAGGTTCAGTGAATTGCTCAGCAACTTGTGTTCGCCGTGCGAGGCAGACATATTGTTCGAAGACATCTTGGTAGAGAATGGGATTGACGGCGATAATGGATTGGTAAGTTAATATCTATAAATATGTGAAGTCCATTATATGTCTTAGTTTTAAGCACTCTGTCTAAAATAGGAATCATTTAATTATTAGGTAACTAGAGTAGGATTGCATTGTAAGCCTTTACCTGATTATGGGTGTTATTACACCTGCACAATCGATGTCCCATTGATGCCTTGATACGTCGACCATGTCGGTATTAGCGCAGGATGATCAAAAATTGCGGCTTGTTAAACACATCGAACACTGTCAATCAATCAGCCAAAGCCAAATACATTCACCGATCAATCGACAGTAATAAGGCGACCTAAAACGGTTGATAAATCGGTGTTGATCAATGCACATCGTTCGATGCTCGATCAATGCTCAATCGATTGCAGATCGGTTTGGGGCTATAGCACACAATTATCGACGTTAAAATGTCTATAATCGATGTTGATCAATACTACCGATTTGTGTCGATCGTGTGGATGTAATAACAAATGTTAAACTAATTACGATATAAAATTGTTATAAATATGGTAGATTGGAGTTAGTTTAAATCGCTTGGTGTCTGGTCGAAGCTGCCTTTTTATCGCGAATCGCGTAAAACGGAACGCAATTTAGTAGTTATTTTTCTAGGATAGCAACACTGTCAAACCCATTTCTGTAGATGCATCTACGCAAAGGGAAGTAGCTTTGTGGTTCAACACTTGCCTTTCATACAGGAAGGTCTTAGTTCGATCCCGCCCCGCACCTCTGACTTTTCGGAATTATGTGCGGATCAGAATTTAATTATCACTTGTATTCAGGGTGAGCGAAAACATCGTGGGGAAACCTGCACACCTAAAATGGCTCGAAGATGTTCTCAATGGTGCGTGTAGTGCACCAACCCGCATTAGGCGAGCTTGATAAACTAAGGCCTAACTCTCTGATTATTTATGAATGTATCTATCCACGTGATTCTATGTGAATACCGACGTTAAAAATACTAGAATTATTATGAAGCGCTACATAATTTTATCTATTACCAGTAGCCGGTATTTCTAATCATGCTATTGTTTTTATATGCGGTACTAAAACATTTCAATTGTGTTCGCCGTAATATAATATTAGTCATTTCACACTTGTTCTTTGCGGTTTTCATAATAACAAGACCTTATTACTCAATGTCATTGCATATTCATCATCATATACTTGAGGCCTCAACATGTGTAAGATTTCAATGACGCACATTTAGGGAGATGGATCGCGTGCAAAATTGGCATCCAATGATTTCTTATCAAGCATCAATCCTGTTGACATGTCATAAATGTGTAAATTACTCTTATGAGTGCCGTACAATTTTGTTTTATCCTGATTCCGTGCGTTGAACTGTCGAATATAACATCTTTTAAGAACATATTTAACCAACTTTATGTAAACACGATTATTGTCTGTAAGTCCGTACATAAGATTGGTACCTTTATATTTTATGATTTATTCTAGAACCATCCCCTGAGTATAAAGATTACCTCGGCGGAATAATCATAAAAATCAGTCGTATAGTTTCTGGAAAAAACGCGCACGCAACAACACAGGCCAAATGGAAAACCTTCTTTTTTTGTAGTCGATAAATAAGATTCAACTATTTTCAAGATGCCGAATGAGAATCGTTCCGTATTTTATACAGAAGACGAGCTGCTCCGCACACAGTGTGGTGTCAGCTAAGAATGGCATCACCCCATCGACGACTATAGGATTAGCCGGAGGATGGGTGGTAGCAGCGTCCATTTATAACTAGCGGGTTGGCGATCGCAGTTGAGTTGTTAATGTATTCGAAGAACGCTGCTGCCCATCCTCCGTCTAATCCCTTAGTCGGCTTTTATGACACCCACGGAATGAGATGGATTCTTATCTTTATAACAAATTTATCATATTTGGCTTTATTCCAGAATTTAATTATTACTTGCGTTAACGGTGAAGGAAACGATAGTAAGGAAACTGCACACCTGAGAGGGTTCCAGAATGTTCTCAATGGTGTGTGTGTGTGCTGCTAACCCGCACTAGGCCAGCGTGGTGGACTATAATAATAGGGCAGTAATGCGCTGATTTTGTTTTATGTATCTTTCTTCCACGTCCTTGGCGCCAAAATACCCGTCGAATGTGAAATTTTTATTTTCATATTAAAGAAAAGGTTGCCCCACACTAGGATTTCTCCTGTGTCGTGGGTGCGTGACACACACACAAGACACAAATTCCACACACAATACACCCAGACCCGAAACAACTACCTGCAGATCATACAAATATTTGTTCAGTGTGGGAATCGAACCCGCGACCCGGTGCGCAGCATCCGACTGTATCAGCCACTGCACCATGCCGTCAAAAGATTGTTAAAACGATTGCTCGTGATTAATGTTAATTTTCAGTTCGTTGCCTAATTGCTTTTGTGAATTATTATTAATTTATTAATTATTTTTCCGAAAATTATTATTGACTGGTGTACCTTTTTTCATCACAAATGCTTATGCATTGTCTAACGTGCCTAGGCAGAGCAGTGAAGGGTCAGCCAGACTTACGGGCTACCGTCTACTTCGGTACTGAAGGCTCTGGGGTCGCCCATTGCTGCCACGCCAATAGGCACAGCTTGTACACATTGTAAATAAGAATGGATTGCGGTCGGCACTATTTTAAAATTAAAGTTCGTAATTACGTACTTGACAAGACGGCAGATTCATCTCGGCTTGGTGTTTATTTTTTCCTAGTTGTTTATGCTATACATGGATTTAGGTGAATTTAGGATATTTATTTAAATATAATGTATATGTAATGTTTATGTAAGTTTATACATACATTTGTAATTTTTATTCTATGTAATTAAATGTCATCGCATCTCAACCTCTCACTCTTATTTTGTTGGTGCATCTACCTTGTTGCCTCTACACCACCCAAATGTTGTCTGGCACAAAATGCCTATGGCGTTAAGACCGCCCTTGTACACTATTGTACATTAAGAATAAAAAAATAGAGGTCGTGACTGGACTACCTTATTTGTTAGAGCTGGTTTTTAATCATCATCATATCAGCCACAGGTCGTCCACTGCTGAACAAAGGCCTCCCCCTTAGATCTCCACAACGAGCGGTCACATGCTGCTCTCATCCAACGACTCCCAGCGACCTTCACCAGGTCGTCTGTCCACCTCGTTGGAGGTCGTCCCACGCTGCGTTTTCCGGTGCGCGGTCTCCATTCGAGAACCTTTTTGCCCCAACGGCCATCAGTTCTACGAGCAATTTTTTAATACTAATAAATAATAATTATTCTTGTAAACTTGTAGTGCTACTTTCTCCGACAGCAAGTTTATCTTGCCAGACGATTACTTATCAGACGCTTTGACTAAGTTTATTATTAATTTTTGTGTCAAACCTGTTATCTTATCTGGGCACTATGTTGAAAACTGTGGTTTGTTTTATCCGTTCTTGAAGATTTATTCTTGTTGAACGAAACTAAAATCAGAATCTTTATTATCATCATATCGGCCACACAACTTCCACTACTGAAAATAGGCGCCCCCATAGACTTCCACAACTGTGTCATCACATAGGGGGGAATAAGCTAGTACTCACCACGCTTGGTAGGCGGGTTGGTGAGCGCAAAATGGCTGCTGTTCCACAGAAAGGACGCTGCTGCACATCCCTCTGGTTGAGAGTCCCTAAGTCGCCTTTTACGACCTCCACGGGAGGAGATGGAGAGGTGTTATATTCTTAATCCGGACACCACACAATAAAGATCATTATATGTTATGGATATTCGTCTCGACATTACTCATCAAGATCACGATCTTTTGCACGTGTGTATGTATCGTCGTCACACTCTTAAATTGTTCTTAAAAATGTTAGGTATAATTACTATGTATAAGAAATATTTTTTCTACTAATATCCTTCTCTGTCACATTAGACATAATGTTATTTTTCGAACACCGTTATCGTATTTCTAGCAGTATAGGTATATAATGTTTTTAAAATTGAAATCAATTGGTCCCTTTGGAAATTCATCATGAACTTCCTCCGCCTGGGGAAGAGCGAAGGGGCATGCCGGACTCCTGCCGGCTAAAACCACTGGGGCGGTCATATTCGGCACCTAAGAGGGGATTTATCCTTACCTAGCTGCGCCTCGCGGTTTTAGCCGCTATCCCACAGTAACTACATTTTTCCGAGATAAGCCTATATATTTAATTATCACTTGCGTTAACGTGAAGGAAAAATCGTGTGAAACCTGCACAGCTGAAGGCTCCAAAAAACGGCTCAGTGGTGTTAGTAGTTCGCCAATCCGCACTAGGCCAGCGTGGTGGACTTAGGCCTAACCTTTCTCATCGTGAGAAAAGGCCCGTGCTCAGCAGTGGGACAGTAACAGGTTGCTTATGTTAAGCCTATACCACTCTACGGCCCATAAACTATCTCTATGAAAACATCATGTTGATCCGTTGTTCCGTCGCTGCGTGAAAGAAGAACAACCCAACCAACACTTTCGCATTTAAATATTAGTAGAGATTACTCAGTAGCCTTTTGTTGCAGTCCCAGTTTAATCGAAGCCAAGATCGTAACTTAAAATAGGTACCAATTTACCTTTATGTTACTATCTATATTCGGCAGCCATAACACATTCACGTGTCATAATTGATCACTAGTACAGCACGACTGGCGAAATATACTTACACTCTATAAGACTACAGATAAATAGACTATTTAATTAAACTGAATCGCGCTTGCTATCACATCGACAGTGGCTCTGAACCTTCACCTCTGCCTCCGATTATCAACATGATAATCTTTAAATGTGGAACGTGACTATCATATTAATTCGTTCTTGGTTGTCTCGTTATATCCAAGGTTTCGTTAGTCATACTTATGTAATTACCTCATTTACTTGAAAGCTTGTTTTTTGTTCATGCAATGTTTGTATTTCGAAGCTTTCCTTATGGTCTGAATTTACCATTATTATGTCTTGAACGTCTATTGTATGTTAATATAATGTGATTGGGAGAAAAAGCATGTGTTAATTTAAGTTTATAAATAAATTCTTATACTACTGACTGTATTTTTTACTTATACTCTCTGATGAAATTTTATTGCGATCCAAAAATCCTTACGCTTTATATGAATTTTTGAAGCGGAGGTTCTATATTTTTGCTGTCTAGTAAGCCAGCGAGGCCAAGTATCAGAAATATGATGCATACTTCGTCTTTGAATTCAATATCTCGCAACACATCAACAAATATATTAGCATACATACAACATGTCCAATATGAGAATCTCGATTTCCATTTCAATTTTGCAAGGAAATCAATTCCGGCCCCTCAACCGTTCAGGGATCACAGAGATCATGACTCCAGTTCAAATAATTCAATCAATCAATCGTTCTTCTAGTCTACTCAATGTCCCTGTATGATTATATGATTGTATCGAATGGTTTAACTTCGTAAATGGGTCAAGTGTTCATGATTACTGCATATGGCGATGTCGTGAAAATGCATATGTAAATTATCGACGCTTCATTTTAGCACCATTTACGGGTGACGAGGCCGACATAGCTTGTGAGAAAACCGGTGTGTTGGCTTGAGCCGTGAGACTGATTCAAGAATTTCATTGTTTGATGTAAATACTCATAGACATGTAGGTGAACTAGTTAACGTTGTAGAAGCTGTTAAGTAAAATATAATATATTTTTCCTGTCTCATCTCTGTTATGTCATGGTAATTGTAATTTTCAGGTCTCATTATTAATTCTACAAGGGTCGCATTTTTCATTAGGAGTTTGTTTAATTTGTTTTACCTAATTTTGTCTTCAACTTGTTACAAATTATGATTTCGAAGTTACTCGGAGATCCGGAATAACTTTCGCGTTGTATCGTGTCCAAATTTGTTTTATTTCGAAGTTACCAAAAGGGAATGTTGTACAATTAAGAAAAAAATCCCATTCTTATTTCATATTTATTGTAGCCATAAATTGATTGTGTTGTCAGTTTTTTACTGGCTTGACAACAGGTCTACCTTCCATCACCATTGTTTGAAACCTGTCCGCCTCGATTCAGAATCCCTTAGCTTCTTTAAGTAATTCCATGGAAAAAAAAACATTTCTTAAAGTATTGTAATTTCATTACATGGCCTCCCACGCTACCGAATGCACTGTCGACCTTAAACGGCAACTTTCGACCATTAAAAACTCAACACGTGTCACAAACGTTTGTATGTCTTATTTGGTATTGTAATAAGTACGCTTTTGGCGTGTTACGTTAATGTAGATGTGTCTTAATAAATTGGTCAGGCGAAACAACACCAATTTTGGTAGCGCCTACAGTGTTAATCGATTGTATTGTGTTGTCGTTGCAAATAGTCCGGCTGACATGCCGCCGACCTCGTCACCCTATTGCGAGATCAATTCTTATTTGGATACGATGCTAAAGAATACGACCTCTTACTTGAATCGACATGTTTAATTCAATTCGATTGCTGAGAACCGTGTGGTGTCCGGATTAAGAATATAATAGCACCACTCCATCTCCTCCAGTGGATGTCGTATAAGGGACTCTAAACCAGAGGGATGGGCAGCAGCGTCCTTACTGTGGAACAGTAGCCATTCTGCGCTCACCAACCCGCCTGCCAAGCGTAATGAGTACTGGAAAATTCCCCCCAATAAGATGACACAGTTGTGGAAATCTATGGGGGAGGCCTTTGTTCAGTATTGGACGTTGTATGGCCGATATGATGATGAGAACTTTGTATAGTACCAGTGATATCTAAATTTAAATTGATTGTTAGAATGTTCACCGGTAACCCAATGAGCGGTCATAAGGAATTAGGGAGATATTACTATAATCACCACACTTAGCAGGCGGATTGGTGATCTTAGTAGGTAACAATTAGCATATGCTGCTGCCGATCCTCTTGATGTCAACCCTTAGTTACCTTTTACGACACAGAGGGGAGGTTTTTTGTCGAGAAACACACGGAATTATCTATATAGTATAATTAAGTATATTTAAATGATAATACATTTTCTTCTTGGTTCAGAATTAGATAATGAGTAAGTAGAACATTGTTACGCTCTTACGGCTGAAATTAATCGTCGATCTTATCCAAAATCTTTGGATTTCGGATTAGGGATATGTCTGTTTTTTGTGTTAAATGTGATCACTATACAAAGGATAAATTTCAAAATCTTAAATCTGAAATTAACGATATTTGATTAGATTGATTATTAATTTCCGCCGTTAGCCTATTGCAATTTATGACCGAAATCGATGATTAGTCTAATCCAAAGTCTTTCGATTAGGGGAATTTTGTGTTAAATGTGAACACAAAAACAGATCAAGTTCAGTCGTAAATTTAAATATATTGGATTAGATTGATTATTAACTTCGGCCGTAAGACTATCGTAGTACAGTGTGAAAATCTCAAACCACAGTTTACAGTAGTAGTAGTTTACTCTTTTGTTATTATTGTCCATGTTTTTGACATAATTACACTAATTGGTTCGTACCGTTTTATCCAAATTAAATGAAATTTTAATATCAACTTAAACAACGAATATTTACTCTTTGCCACGATATGACGCGGGTGTCAAAAGAATTCAGTCTCACATTCATCACGCGCATCGAGAACTGTCGCTACAAATATTTTTTACCAAATACCGCATTTTTGAATGCGTTGCGTGATTTTATGTCTGTATCTACGCTTGGCTGGTCAAGTTGGCAGGATTGTCTATAGTTGATAAATCATTGTTTTGTACTGAGTCAGTGGTTGCCGACCTGCTAGTTTTTTCGAAGTCTAATGAGTGTTCCCAGATTCATAGGAACCCATGGGCTTTTCGTGTCGTTGAGTTTTTATCGAGGTTTCGATGTCACTAAATCTATCTAGCGAATTTAATTTTAAATTAGACAAAAATACAAGCAACAAGCCGGTTTCCGAAAAGGTTTTAGTACCATAGTCCACATTCACTGCAGTAGGTTATACAGAAGACCGAGTAGTGTAATCTGCCACTATGCTTGGCGTTTGTGGACTACGAGAATGCCTTTGACTCGCTCGAAACTTGGGCAGTGCTGCATGTCTGTAGCGGTACCGTATTGACTGTCGGAACATCCAAGTGTTGAAATGCTTATACAAGAACGCCACCATTTCGGTCCGAGTACATGAACAGAGCACAGGGGCAATTCCATTGCAGAGAGGTGTGAGACAGGCGGACGCCATTTCCCTGAAATTGTTCACCCCTGCAATGAAGGATGCCTTCAAGCTACTGGACTGGAAGGGATTCGGCATTAACATTAATGGCGAGTATATCACTCACTTTCGATTTGCCGTCGACATCGTAGTTATGGCAGAATCGCTACAAGAGCTCAGGACAATGCTCGATGATATCAACAGAGTTTTCAAACAGATGGTCCTTAAATGAATATGGACAAAACGAAAGTCATATCAAATGCCCATGTCGTCTCCATCCAAATATCCGTTAGTGCTCGAAGTTGTTGACGAGTATGCCTACCTGGAACAAACTGTCAAATTAGGTAGGTCCAACTTCGAGAAAGAGGTCAATTGTCGAATCTGACCCGGCAGGGCAGCGTTCGGGAAACTTCGCAACGTCTTCTTCAACAATACCGCAATGCCTCAAGACAAAAGTCTTTAACCAGTGTGCCACATAAGAAAACTCAAGGTCACTTAGTGAGCTATGGAGAGGGCTATGCTTGATATTTCTCTACGTGATCGAATCAGAAATGAGAAGATCCGTAGAAGAACTAAAGTTGCTAAAGGATAAGTAAACTTATGTGGGCCACATTGCTCGTAAAACTGATTGCCGTTGGGGCAAAAAGGTTCTCGAATGGAGACCGCGCACCGGAAAACAGCGTGGGGGACCTCCAACAAGGTGGTCAGACGACCTGGTGAATGTCGCTTGGAGTCGTTGCACGAGGGCGGCATGTAACAGCTTGTCTAGGCTTTTGTTCAGCAGTGGACGTCCTTTGGCTTTCGCTGTTAAGTCAGCAAGTACCAAGATTAACTACCGCGTAATAAAAACATTTACACACATCTAAAAAGTATAAGCAACACATACTATTTCAAATTATTAATTAATTATTATATCATTTCTTACCAAGTAGGTACTACCTATGTAAACTTTTTTGATCTAGAGGATATACTGGCTGGTTGTAAAAGAAATCGAGTATCATTTGTTCGAATTGTATAGCATTTTCTTTGCTTATTAAAATTTAGTATTCTGTATCAATTTTATGATTTAAACAATAATTTGAAAAAAGTTTTGAACAAATTTGGATGCGACGTCATTTGAACGCAGATGAAATGCAAAGAGCTCTAGGGAAGAAGCTGTTGCAAGCGGGAAGAAGTCAATCTCAGGTATCTCGGTATTTTGGTGTCAACAGAAGCGTTATTTGCCGTCTTCATCAGCGTTACACTAACACGGGAGATCCTGCTGAGTAGCAGCCAGGTCGAGGAAGGTGTACAACCACACGGCAAGATCGATACATACAACTGACTGCAAGACGCCGATTTCACGTTGATGCATGACAATGCGCCTTCGCATACAGCTTTGCATACACGGGAGTACTTGGCAAGGGAAAACATCCTGGTGTTGCCTTGGCCTGCACAATCGCCAGATCTCAACCCCATCGAGCATGCATGCGACATGCTCCAGAGACGTGTTTTAAAGGACTTGGATGGAGTGACAACAACCCAACAACTGAAGGACTTACTAAAATTTCATTGGGAACAATTGCCGCAGGATAACATTAACAGTCTCATCGATTCTATGAATAATCGGTGCCAGCAAGTTCTCCATAACAGAGGAGGCCACACTTTCTATTAATTTATGGAATTTTTGTACAACCATTTAATTTTAGTTTAAGTTTAGTTGATTAGGCACCTTACTTTGTACTACGTACATACAGTAATTACTCGTAATTATTGTTAATTAAGATTATTAAGAAATACATTTAAAAAAGCATTGTTGTTTAATATCAAAAAAGCATTAAAAAATAACATAAATAAGAAAATAGTTAGGATTTAATGCGAAAGCACATTGTAAAATTGAAATTTATATGTGTGTTACTTAGACTTTTCTGATGTGTGTATATAAATTTGTTTGGTATTTCATTAACTGTGAGTTGTGGCTTGTACTTAATCCTTATATTTTTTTAAATACGCATCGAATTTAGAACCTCCTCCTTTTTGAAGTCGGATAATGAATCTGATATACATGAAACTTGAGAAACTAAGGGATTTTTAAAGTATGCACTTGGAAAAATAAATTAAACACTGAAATCACTGGTTGTTTTATGCTCAAAAATATTGATCAAGTTTTTATATAACTGAATCAAGCTATTGATGCTTTCTTTCCTGATATACGAATCCATTAGGTTTGATCGCGTAGAATGTATGTTTCTAAATGTAGAACTCCAAAACAAACAGTAGGGCCGTTAATAAAAATAGGTTAGGAAAGCTTTTTGTTTGGATCATTCTGGCCGACATTTTAAACATCTAAAGTTAACGTTAGGAGTTGGGCTGTTAATCATTCCGTATTATAGTCGCATTAATAATAGTTATAAATTTCATATATTTGATACGCCCATCTCGTATGAGTGTACAGAACGCTAATTAATATGTAGATTTTACTTATCACGTTGATCCGCATCATTCGCAGCCGTAGGTATATGTGAGTGTTTCGTAATTCGAATTTTCGAATGTTTCAATTATTCTCTATCGACACTTTTATGTACATTCCCTATGTTTAAATTTTATTATTTTATATGTGAGATTATCGTAATTCGAATTTTCGAATATTTCAAATATCGACACTTTGTTGTACAGGTCCATTTTTAAATTTTGTTTTTTTTTTTCATGTTTGGTATCATGACCTTCATCGAGTGGAATAATGTGTTGTGTCCTTTAATTTATCGATTTTAAAATAAAAAGTGCTAGGTACCGTACTAAGCCCTCTTACAGCCCGAGGCATACATATCCAATCGAAGTCCTCTCACTCAGTAACATAACATACTTTACCTCTGAAATACAGAATTGTGAATTTGAATGATATTGTTCACAGTTATCTTTAGTCATATAAAACTAAAACATAATACAGAAAATAAACCTGCCTCATTTTCATTAGCCAAATGGCACAAATGCTCGCAGTAAAGAGATTATCTGTCCCTTTTTATTATTTCTACTCTGAATCTTTGTTATGAGAGTCTCATAGTTATTTGTTCTGATTTTGCATTTATAATGTCAAGATAGCATATGGATTAAAATGTTACAACTCAAAAACGTTTTGTTATTGTGCGTTAATTTTTGATAATTTTGGGAAGATTTTATTGACTTCACTTTTTAATCCCTTTCTGAATATATATAATGAGTTGAACAATAATAATAATGATCTTAGTGAAGTTTGATAATCTAATTTTTTTAGTGTATTCTATTTCTTGAAACTTAATAGTGGCTTTCCAATGTCGTGGCGGTTCGGAGGCTTACAGACTCGCTTTTTATGCACAAGGTTGCGCGTTAGAAACCTGGCATGCCACAATATGACTTTTCAATGTGATGTGTTCTTTCTTAGACACCACTGACTTTAATGGGGAAGGAAAACATCGAGAGGATACCTGGATCTATAATGGTCTGAAATCGCCAACACGCCGTACGCAAGGGTGGTGATCAATGCGCCTTGCGTTCCTTCTCTGTAATATGAGAGCTTTTGTCTTGCAGGAGAAGAAAGAAAAAGTTTTGTATTTGTCGTTTTAAATTCTACTATTTCATTTTGATTTGCTTTAGCTCTTTACATTAAATATCGTTTCAACCGAAAAATCTCGACTGCTGGACAGCAGCCTCCCCCAAAGATTGCCACTACGATCGGTTTGTGTTGTGTACTCACATAATCGCCACACTTGGCACATGGGTTGGCGATCGCAGTTGAGTTATACATATACTCGAAGGGCACTGCTGCCCATCTTCTGGGTAATCCCATAGTCGCCTTTTACGACACCCACGGGATGAGATGGGGTGGTGGTATTCTTAGCCGGAACCACACAGCAACATTAAATATATTATATTTTTAAGTATTTATAATGTGTATCATCATTTCGGCCGAATGAAGTCCACTGCTGGACACAGGCCTCCCCCAAAGATCAGCACAACAACCGATATGGGTGTGCTGTGGGCTCATTGGGGGGTTTTGCCATAATCGCCACGCTTAGCAGACGGGTTGGCGATCGCAGTTGAGTTGTTAATGTACTCGAAGGACGCTGCTGCCCATCCTCCGGTCAATCCCTTAGTCGACTTTTACGACACCCACGGGAAGAGATGGGGTGGTGGCATTCTAAGCCGGCACCACACGGCATGTGTATATAATATAATATTTATTTATATTAGTATATTTATAGTTACACCTCAGACTGACACTCATAATTCTATCTACCAATTTCTATCCTAAGGTTGCCTGGCAGATATCGCGGAAAGCGATAAGGCGGCATTATTGTACTTTTACTTTAAAAACTTCTGTGACAATATTTTTGTGTACGATAAAATAAATAAACAGAACAGACGGATATAATTATATAAATAAGCCTCTCTACTGATAACATAGATCCTGAAAACTAAAACTAGTCTTATCAGAAACTCGGTTTACTTAGAATGTCCGCGTTTCTATATAATTGAATTAAGTCACCGTCATATCTTATTCGATTTTATTTAAGTAGCTGAGATCACACTTATATAAATACTATGATTTTGTATTCTGTTATTGTTGAATCATTGTTATTTACGTCAATGATCATCAGCATGTGGGCGAGAAATATGGCTCTATGTCAATGTACTTAAAGAAAACTTGAAAAATAAAAATGTGAAGTTTATATTGCACTAGTATTTGTCCTATGTCGTGGGTACAGTTTACAGACATAAATCTGTAATCCACAAACACCCAAATCTGAGACCTGTTTTTATCTTACTTACTTGTGCCCATTCAAATATATTTTGTTATATCCAGCAATTCGACTTGTGGCTCAGAAAGCCAAACTCGGTATTAATGGCTCAAATGCATGATTAAACTTCCAAGTTAAGTCTTGCGGCTATATACTTCCGGGTATTTTATTAATGCAAATGACGATATCCGGATTAAGAATATAGCACCACTCCATCTCCTCCCATCGATGTAAAAGGCTACTCAGGGATTCTAAACCAGAGGAATGGGCAGTAGTGTCCATTCTGTGAACAGTGGCCATACTGCGTTCATCAACCCGCCTGCCAAGCGTGGTAAGTACTAGCTGATTCCCCCTGAAGGAATGACACAGTTGTGGAAGTCATAGGGGAGACCTTTGTTCAGTGACATGTCTACTTTGGCTGATTGGTGATGAATGTGGACGGCACGGTTGGTGCAGTGGCTGATACACAGTCGACTGCTGCGCTCCGGGTCATGGGTTCGATTCGCACACGGAACAAATATTTGTATGATCTGCAGGTAGTTGTTCCGGGTCTGGGTGTATTGTATGTGGAATTCATATATTTAAACGCACCCACGAAACAAGAGAAATCCTAGTGTAGGTATTTAAAAAAAACCACCTGGCTCCCAGCTATGGATGAGCCACCCTTTTTCTTTCTCTCTCTCTCTCTCTCTCTTTTAGATTTGGTAGATCAAACGGATGGTATCCTGTGCGTTAGTATCTAGATACTTAAGAACTGAAACTGAACTGCTAAAGAAACCCGTGTTCAGCAGTGTCCTGTGCTTTGCGTTTACAGTTCCTGAACCGTATGTTATGTGTGATGTGACACGATGAGAGCCCATCGGAGTTATTTTGTGTTATAATCTTCTTCATTTTTTGTTACTTATCTCAGGGTTGACATATTTTACTGGTGGTTGCCGGAGGATGGGCAGAAGCGTCCTTTGAATACATTTATAACCTTTCTGCGATTGCCAACCCATCTGCCAGGCGTGGCAATTATGGCACCCCACAATGAGCACACAACACAAATCCGTACTTGTCGTTGTGGCAATCTTTGGGGAAGGCTTCTGTTCAGCCGTGGACGTTTTTCAGCTGAAATAGTGGTGACTGGTGATAGGTCTCTTATTGTCAGAGGCCGGCTAGGTATGTACCACCGTAGTGCTAGATATTCGCTACTAAGCAGTAGTGTCTGAACATTAGACATTGTTTTGCTCCGGTTAGAAGGGCACTGTAACCGGTGACGTTACTCGGAATAGGAGATTTTTATCTTTATCTTTTTTTAAACATTGCCTGACACTAGGATTTCTCCTGTGTCGTGGGTGCGTTTACAGACACAAATTCCACACACAATACACCCAGACCCGGAGCAACTACTTGCAGATCATGCAAATATTTGTTCCGTGTGGGAATCGAACCCACGACCCGGAGCGCAACAGCCGACTGTATCAGCCACTGCACCAACCATGTGTCAAAAACGACTAAATAACTTATGTCTCGATGAGACGAGCCGTGTGTGGTGCCGCGCTAGACTAGTCCTGGGTAGCATTACAATTGTTATGGGCGGGTATGATGCTTACCATCAGGCGAATAAATGAGCGTCTAGCCACAAAGATGTTTAAAAAAATTGCTATTACATTAAAGTTAATTAGAAAAGCATACCAAGTCCATCTTCCGGTTTCCGTGTCGGTATCTCTTTTCACTCGTATTTGAATTACACGCTATATTAGAATAATTAACATTAGCGTGTATTAAGCGCAATTTTCACGAGTGAACAGCGAATAGCTCATAACATGTATAATTTTATACTACCCTTTGATGAGCCGGACAAATCAGTCGCCTAGTTACCGCTATGCCTGCCCATGACAATTGTAATGCTACCCAGAACTAGGCCTGCGTGACACCACACTGCGCTCATCATCATCATCACATTACATCAAGCAACAAATATCCACAGCTGAACAAAAGCATCCCCCATAAGATGGCCGGTTGTATGCCGATCATCAGGCAATTTATAAAACAAGCGTCCAAACACTATCTCGATTCTGCCCTGTCCCATCCAGATCCCCTTGTGGTATCAGCTGCCGATTACCAACCCTCCCGTATCAGTAGAGTACGCCGCCCGAGGCACGTTCTTGTCGATCCAGATGACGAAATCACGTTAGATCACATAAAGAGACTCGCACTGTCTGATTCACTAAACACTCGACCGTTCTACCGCCCTCGCCGCCGAGGATGCCCGCCTCTCCGACGTCGCGGAGGCCTATTGCCGCGTCACCTTCCTATTCAACTTATTACTTCTCCCTCCCGTCTCTTGCTCGCGCCGGCCCGTGCCGAGCCTGTAGATTTAAATCCCCTAATTCATTATAAACAATACCGATCCAGCTGTCCCCAAAATAATAGCTTGTTATCCCCAGCAACGTAGGGCGTCGCAACGTAGGTAGCCGAGGTCCTTGTCCCGCAGGGGGCGCCCTTAGCGCAAGTTGCTTAGTTTTTAATGTTAATTTTAAGCCTGGCTGGAGGCCTCTTTTGGCTTCGCCCAAAAATTACCGGTTAAGCAACCACATTACCAAGAATGGGATGCGAGAAGTCCAACAAAAAAAATGCCGTTTGTCGTCATTTTGGGGGGATTGGCTAGTACTAACCACGCTTGCCGTGTGGTGCCGGCTCAGAATACCACCACCCCATCTCCTCCCGTGGGTGTCGTAAAAGTCGACTAAGGGATTGGCCGGAGGATGGGCGGCAGCGTCCTTCGAATACATTAACAACTTAACTGCGATCGCCAACCCGTCTGCCAAGCGTGGCGATCATGGCGGAAACCCCCCCCAATGAGCCCACAACACATTGTGGTGATCTATGTCTGTGTGATCTATGTGTATGTCCAGCAGTGGACTTCATTCGGCCGCAATGATGAACCACGATTGGCTGGCGGGATGGTGAGCGCAGAATGGCTTCCACAGAAGGGACGCTGCTGTCCGAGTCCCTTACTCGCCTTTTACGACTTCCACGGGAGGGATGGAGTGGAGCCATATTTTTATTCCGGAGTACCACACGGAAACACAGCGCTTGTCACCTCGAGACAAAGTTATTTAATCTCTTATGCCTAGTAATTTTACTAGTTACAGTGCCCTACAAACCACAACACAGTCTCGTTTAAAGTTTAACAGTACTGCAGTATTCGCCGTCAAATATCTGGCACAAAAAATAATATACTCTTTCAATATTTAGGCAAGCATATTATGGAGGAAATTATTGGAACACAGATACATGCTTATTTATCTAATGGCCTCGATTAGACCATCGTCGGGTTTTATCACGTTTGATCACATTTGAAACTTTGGTTTGAGTTACTTTTCGGTATCTTGTGGGTCTACATTATATAGAAAATGGAGAAAACCACAATAGTTTAAAGGGAATGGATCACTCAGTCGCCTCTTGCGATAGCAACCTAAAACGACCATGTGTTTAATTCATCGCTGAGACCATACGGCACCTTATGAATGTCAGTACCGATACCAAAGTGAAAGAAGTTGCGTAGGTGCGGTTCGTGAGTCCATATCGCAGTTGCGAACCCACTCCGCGCGTGTTTACGCGCATCGGCGTCGGTGCATGTCTCTATTGTCGTTTGTATCGTGATTTATGTGCGATTTTATTTTCTGTTCGGTTTTGTGTAACGCCTATTACGTTATAAGAATATTGTGCGCTTATCAATCGGTTTGCGAAACTGTGATTTGAAGTTTAAACATTTTTTTTATGTTTGTAGTAGTTGAGAAAGTATTTCGAATTATGGAATTGCTTATCACTCTTTCTAGATGATTTTCCAATGTTATGAATTCTGGAGTGTTATGTATTCGTATATATTCTTCGTTCATATTTATTCATGGTTTTATGATAGGGTACCGCATCGTATTATGAAACTGATTGAATCACTGAAACAGAGACGACTATGTTCTAAATCTCTATTTCTAATTCTAACTTCACCTCTAAAAAACACAGAGACTAAGCTATTATAGTTTCAGTTTCACAGTTTCCGTTTTGTTAGGCGACATTGAATTACCCGATAACTAAATACGGGTGTTGTTGTCGGAAGTAGGAGTTAATCAGTAACCTCGTGGATAACGCCTTTTACGGTTAAGTATGGCGCCGTGCCGATCTCGTCGTGTCGTTACTATTGAATAGTGCAAGGAAATTAATTTAATGGCGTCATCTTTGATGAGGGTGTATGATGTTTAGTTTAAATGTGACTAATCATGGTAAACGTGAAATCCGTGTCGTGTTCAATGCCAACTATCGTAATTTAAAAATGTTCAAAATATAGTTCCGATCTAGTCTCAGTGCCATAAATGTCACAAATGGTATTCTCCTAAACTAATAAACTACGTCAAACATGAACTTACACTGTGATGAGATCAAAAATGGATCGAAAGTTGATCAATACGGTATTCTGCTAATATTTCGAACTGTCACATGTACTAAATTGTCATTAAATAAACGTCAAAATTGAGATTGAAATGAGACTAGATCGAGATTTTACTGAAATTCGACTAAACTTTAAGAGTAGAAAAATACCATTTTTTCGGTCATAATTTAATCTCCGTTCTGTCAAGTTTCAGTCATAGTTGTAAATTAATTACGAGAATTGGCCCTCAGATTAAGAACATAATAGCACCACCCCGTCTCCTCCCGTGGATGTCATAAAAGACGACTAAAGGATTCTAAACTAAAGGGATTGACAGCAGCGTCCCTTCTGTGACACAGCATCATTCTGCGCTCACCAATCCGCCTGCCAAGCGTAGTAACTAGTGGTAAAAATCACCCCAAAAATCATGACACAATAGTGGATACTATTTGTTGACGTCCTTTGAATAATAATATGATGAATTATGTTAAGTCATGTACTTTTACGTTAAGTCTCGCTATAATATTTCCCTAATTTTACTTTTTCCCTGAATTACTTTTTTGTACTTTATCGGTAGCGAAAATGGCTCTTTCGGCTGAATGGTGTAACGTTAGCTTTCAAAGGGACTTTTTGATGGGCAACATCATGGTGTTAAAACTTGCATTGCGAGAGGCACTCTTATTATACTTTAATAGCTATCAATAAATAAATATATGTATCATAGTTGGAGTATCCTCGTTCAAACGTTGGATAGGTATCTGCGTGTACTGAGCAGACTTGGGAATATTTAAGACTTCATCATCATCATTTCAGCTGGGTCGCCACAATGATCGGTCTGGGTGCGTTATGTACTTATTCGAGGGTTTGCCATAATCGCCACGGTTGGCAGGTTTGCTGCCCATCCTTCGGCTAGTCCCATAGTCACCTTTTACGACACCCACGCGATCAGATAGGTTGGTGCTAGTCGTAGCCGGCACCACTTAAGGACTTGGTTGCATGATAATTTTGTAGAGTATAAACAAGACTGTCTTTGACGTTTTCGTATTGTAGCCTAAGTGTGAGTCATCTAACAATTTAAGGTATTTTTAGTTTTCGCTACTATCGTCTATAAGCCGCCCATTTTATCAAAAGGGTCATCTACGCAGGTACGCAAAGGAAAACTCTGCGGCCCTCCCTTATGAGAAACAATCCGGCTTCCGTCGAGCCGGACGGGAACACGCAGTGGTGGAGGTAGCTGGTGAACAGCCGCCTCAAGTGGTTCCCAAGAGTATGTAGTGCATACATCCACGCGTGGCCCGGAGTGGCATTCGGGCCGAGTGCGGTGTTGCAGGCCTTCAGGCGGGCAAAGGATCGGTCGAAGACCGCTTCCGAAACCTAACTCGTGTCCAATCCGAGGCAAATCTCCACCCCAATTGCCTCCTGACAGGAACAGTCCCGGACCGCCGTAAAATTGTTTAAAGTACGAAAACCATGACCCTGGATTTGCTGGCATATCCAAAGCCATGGTTTCAGACACTGGGGGGGTCCACGAGCGCAACTTGCCCACTATCATGCGGTAGGATATCCCCCAAGGATCCTTGTCGAGTCCCTCCAGGAGCTCACTCCAGGACTGAGTCTTCGGCTCGTGGATGGTGCTTTGAAGCGACATCACGGTAGGTCCGATAAGCCTCGGCAGTCTTTCCGGCTGTAGCACTTCACTAGCGTCGACATCGGTATGCCAGGCAGACCTTGCGCAGTTGCGCGATATCCTCCGACCCTCAGTACACCACCGTACGTCTTTTCATACTTAGGGTATGTCAAAATGTGCACACGTAACAAAGAAACACGTAACCTCTATTTTTGACCTTGTTGTGAAAATAATTAATATTTATATTTTAGTTTTACATTAAGATTTCATACACTTTATTTCAAAAATTAAAAGTTACATAACAGATTGCTCGTTACACTTACATACAATATCACTTGGTTCACTTAGACTGTGTATTATAATTTATTTACGATGGTACAATAGTCAGCATGTTGGCATACCCATGGCTGGCGTAATTCCGTGTGGTTCCCGGCAAAGAATAGACCATCCCTCTCCACCATGGGTGCCGTAAACGGTGACTATAGATTGATATCAGGAGGAAGGGCAGCACCATCCTCCTGTGTGCCAATAACAGCATACTGCGATCACTAATCCGCAAGCGTGGTCATTATGGCAATGTCCCTTATTTCCGCTCATTGTATTGATCATTGAAAGGCCAATCAGGAGTAACATGTTTACGGGCTGATGTATGTCGTGTGTGTGTGCGCCTGTGTATGCGAGTGTGGCATACCTACTATAGATACTAATAAAAAAACTCAAAAGGTTATTTATTTTTCAAAATTAATTCTATACTTGCACTTATTTATATGCAATTTTTGTGTTTATTTTGTAAGACAGTTAAAAAAGCTTTTGTTTGTATTGTTTTTTTAAACGATGTCTTACACTAGGATTTCTCCAGTGTTATATAGCTTTTAAACATAAATCTCACATGCACAAACACCCAGACCCGAAACAACTGTACTGTGTAGATCATACAAATATTTGTTCCGTGCGGGCATCGAATCCGCGATACGAGCGGAGAAAAGCCTAGTCACTGCGCCAACCGTGCCGTCAAATATAATACCTATATGGAATAGAAATGAGATATTTTACGAATAACTTCAAATTTCACGCGGGTAAATTGGCGAACTACTAATAAATATCTTATAAAATTAATGCAAATTATATGTATGGGATCAGATCATATATTTACATAAATACATACAATACAAATAATGTCAGCAGAATCATTGCTTTTTTTAAAAACCAAAATGATAGTAATCTGCAAAAGGAAAAAAAAAACGTTCCTATAAATACCGTTAATGTAATCAATCAGTAACCAGTTTTCTTACTGTAACTAATAAATAATTCTTGCCGTTAACTATGCAATTTATTATGACAGGCAATTATTAAACAACTGTACCTTTATGTTCTATTGAATGCTTCAATGGAACATGAAATTAAGCTAATCATAATAAATAAGTACGGTGTTATGCGGCAACTTGTGTTATGTGTATGATTTAAGTATATATAAATGAACGTATAATACGTGAAAGTAATGTAGGGTATAATAATGTCCGGTTGAACAGCTACATAAATGTAAGAACTTTTCCAATTTGGTATCAGTATTTAACACTAAAAATAAGAATGACTCGAATCGGTTCTCTGATATGAGAGGAATCGAAACTATTAAAAAACTACTCAATCAAATATAATTAAATTAATATGGGACCAACTCGCAAGCATTCTGCACTAGTTAAAAAAAGAATTGCTCAAATCGGTTTACAAATCTCGGAGTAATCGGTGTATATACCTACATAAAAAAAAATACTCATCGAATTGCGAACCTCCTCCTTTTTGAAGTCGGTTAAAAAGCAACCAACTTTGCGAGTACTGCTTTTAATATTTAGGCCTATTTAAGAAATTAATAGGTAAGTAAAGGCATCAATATTATTGGTAGATAAGCTTTCCGTGTGGTGTCCCTTTCCGTGTGGTGTCCGGATTAAGAATATAGCACCACTCCCATCTCCTCCCGTGGATGTCGTAAAAGGCGACTAAGGGAATCTAAACCAGAGGTATGGGTAGCAGCGTCCCTTCTGTAAAACGGTAGCCATACTGGGCTCACCAACCCGCCTGCCAAGCGTGGTGAGTATTGGCAAATACCCCCCAAAATGATGACACAGTTGTGAAAATCTATGGGGGAGGCCTTTGTTCAGCAGTGGACTATAAATGGCCGATACGATGATGATGAAGCATGGTCAAAAAGTTAGTCAAAGGAAAATTTTATATTGTCTAATTTTATGTTAATCAATTGAAGGGAATCAATTTCATTCATAGATTATCTTATTTCGTACTATAATTACCGAATCCGATAAATCGCTAAGGAAAGAAAAAAAATTATTACCGTCACGTCCTAAGTTGTCATTAGTCATTTAAAGATTTATTATTTATTGATGTTTACTCTACTTATAGGTTTCAAATTGTAAATATCGTCATGATCATATCAGCCGAAGGACATCCACTGCTGCTCAGAGGCCTCCCCTATAGGTTCCCACAGCGAACAGTTACATATCTTGTGACATTTTAGGGGCTGCCAGTACTCACCATACTTGGCAAACGTGTTGTGAGCGCAGAATGGCTGCTGCTGTCCATACCTCAGAAATAATAATCAATCTAATCCTAAGTCTGAAGTAGTCCAAGTACCAAATCTTTGGATTGATCTTTGATGGAGGATTTATCTGTTTTTGTTTTAAATGTAATCTTAACACAAGAAAAGGTAAAGTTTTTAAATGTTAAATCTAGTTTTGGATAAGATTAATTATACATTTCGGCAGTTAGTCGCCTTTGACGACATCACCGGTAGGAGATGGAGTGCGTATTCTTAATCCGGACATCACAGAAAAATAATAATTTTTATTACTCAATTTTCAGCTCAATGCATATCGACATGTTCAATTTATACTTGTTATCTAAGTTTAACATTACAAATTTGCATAGCGCAGATAGTTCGTGGGCTTAAGTTACGCACATCAGACAATCTATCTTCTAGTCGAAGGTTGTCCTGCCACAGAACTGAGATTCAAGTCGTTTCGAAATACCTCGTTTGTGCGCTTACATTGTTCTCCGATTTAGCAGTAATTTAACTTGGTTCAAAGTCTTGGCGGTATGTTACTATTACGATAATAGTTAGATTAGTATGTAACTCGGTGTCGGGGTATAATAAAGTATCAAGTAGTGATGCAACGAATACTACTTTTACGAATACATAGGCTGCACTAAAAGTATCGGGAATGGAATATTTCCACTGTTCCTGTCATATTAAAAT
Organism: Diloba caeruleocephala; assembly: GCA_947459985.1. Classification (NCBI taxonomy): domain Eukaryota; kingdom Metazoa; phylum Arthropoda; class Insecta; order Lepidoptera; family Noctuidae; genus Diloba; species Diloba caeruleocephala. Next base: position 7,363,622 of record OX381614.1, read on the forward strand.
CTTTTTAATTGAAAACTCCTTGGTTTTACAAATCGAATACCATTTATTTATTTAAAAAAAGATTCACGGTCTTCTCACAAGGTTTTGTCAAACTTTTTAGTCGTTGAGAAAATGGAATTGACTCGAGAAAATTCAAGAGCGATGATTTATTATGACTTTCGAAGTGGTTTAACACAAAAACAGTGTGTTGACCGGATGATTTCTGCATTTGGTGATGAAGCCCCATCCAAAACCACAATTTATCGCTGGTTTACTGAATTTCAACGTGGACGTGTCAAGCTCAGTGATGATCCTCGTCAAGGTCGTCCAAAAACTGCAGTCACCCAAGAAAACGTTGATGCTGTGCGTAAGCTGATTGAGGAAGATCGACATGTGACATACCGCGAAATTCAGGCAACTTTAGACATTGGCATGAGTCAAAGACAAATAATCTTGCATGAACAATTAGGTGTAAAAAAGTTGTTTTCCCGATGGATACCGCATTTGCTATGTGAAGAGCAAAAAGCGGCTCGCGTTACTTGGTGCGTCAGAACTCTCGAAAGATTCCACGCAGGATCCTCAAATGCTGTATACAACATCGTATCAGGTGACGAATCCTGGATATATGCGTACGAACCCGAAACAAAAAACCAGTCATGAGTTTGGGTGTTCGAAAATGAGTTAAAGCCAACAAAAATTGTTCGTTCACGGAGTGTTGCAAAAAAAATGGTGGCCACGTTTGTCTCCAAAACCGGCCATGTTACGACTATTCCTCTTGAGGGACAAAGAACGGTTAATGCAGAATGGTATGCTAGCATTTGTTTGCCACAGGTCGTTTCTGAACTCCGTAGAGAGAACTGCAACCGCCACATCATCCTCCATCACAACAATGCGAGTTCTCACACCACGCACAGAACAAAAGAGTTTTTAGAGCAAGAAAACATAGAATTATTAGACCATCCGCCGTACAGCCCCGACCTAAGCCCTAATGATTTCTATACTTTCCCTAAAATAAAGAATAAATTACGTGGACAGAGATTTTCATCACCTAAAGAAGCTGTGGACGCCTACAAAACGGCCATTTTGGAGACCCCAACTTCCGAATGAAATGGTTGCTTCAATGATTGGTTCCATCGTATGGAAAAATGTGTCAAATTTCGCGGAGAATACTTCGAAAAGCAATAAATACATTTTTAAATAGTAATGTTGTGTCACTTCCTTGATTCCCGAAATTTTCAGTGCCACCCTCGTATGAATAGCTGAAGCTAATTAGTCAAAAGTTAATACAAATAAAATAAAACATGCATACAAGCTAGTCAATATAACTAAAAGTAACTTAATAACCAAAGTTAAATCATCATCATCATTTCGGCCAAATAAAGTCCACTGCTGGACACAGGCCTCCCCCAAAGATCACTACAACGACCGATATGTGTGTGTTGTGTGCTCATTGGGGGGTTTTGCTATAATCGCCACGCTTGGCAGGCAGGTTGGCGATTGTAGTTAAGTTGTTAATGTACTCAGGACGCTGCTGCCCATCCTCCGGCTAATCCCTTAGTCATACGAATTTTTTTTGGTGACATCAGTATTATTGCCTCTATACAAATATAGTATTAGCTATTGAAAAAACTTTTCTGAGGCCACAGTGTAACGTTAATTAATTGAATTGAAGATAATCCATTCCTAAAAAAGATTTAGATATATTATGAATCGTAGCCCAACTATATGTTAAGCGTTCCGTTCTACTGTATTATTTCCGAATGTCATCATGACATTCGGCGAATATTCGGTAAGTAATTGACTGTTATTCGCCGAACACGATTATTCGTATTCAAAGTCAAAGTTTTTTATTTCAAATAAACCAAATATTGGCACTTATGAAACGTCAGAATCTAAGTTGCACGGTTCCAAATAGTCGATCTCATGGAGAAGAGCCGGCAAGAAACTCCATGGATACTCTCTTAAAATAATTGTGATTACAATGTTGATTGTACAACATATACCGAGAAAAATGTAGGTGAATGTCTAAAGTTGGAAAGTACCATAGTAATTATTTATTTGCCGTGGCAGTTAATGACTGACCAGTCCCAACTGGCGGCACCCGTTCACGTATCAACTCTGGGCACCACGAAATTTGTTAATTCCGCCCGTGAAATAAACAAAGGCAGTTTATACGGATTCAGAAGTTCTGGCAATGTGACGTAGAGGCTGACCGGCAATAAATTTTAGGAAACATTATCATTTGTCAGTGTATTTGTTTAGATACCAATAGTAAAATGTTTTGAAAAATAAGATTCTAAATACTGATAAAAATACTAACATTGTATTAGATGTCTCACATTTAAACAGACCGATCATTACGAATTAGAGAAATGCGATAAAAATTCAATACCAATACGACAAAGAAAATACTTTCGAAGTGAAAAACTTCCATTGGACACGAACATTAGGTCGACTACTCAAACTAACACACGAGCCAAACCCTATATAGTCAAAGTCATACACTAGTTTGACAGACAGAATTACGTACTTGGCCAAAGTTTCGGGCGACAACTTGCTTCTAGCATGTTATGTAAATTTTCTGGCAAACTTGGCAAAATTCCTAAGTACAGACAATGACTTGTCAAGGACGTTGATACAGAAAGTGGGGCGCAATGTCGCGCGGGTAATCATAATTAGACCAACAATCGACAGCCAATGTTTGTCTTTTTAAAGGTATGGTGTGAAACGGCGATATTACAATCAATCCTTCTATTTCTAGCAGCTGAAGTCGAAGATTAGGCTACGGATTACAAGGTTGAAATGGAAATTAGTAGAACACGAGATAAATAAAGTAGGATCGAAGACGAATGTAATACCCAAATAGACACCAACATAAAGGTCGAATATCAAAACGTGTTCGTCGTTTGTTTGCTATTTTCTATTGTTTTCTGGTGATATTCGTAGTTATTTGTAATTGTATTTTGTTAACATTGCTGTTTGTTCATGTTTGAAATTGTTGGTAAGTAAATGCATCTTAATTCGAAAACAATTGGGTGTTAAGAGCCTTTTTTTATTACTATATTACTCGTATCTCTAGATTCAATGCTTAGGAACACCGCTGATTTTGTCACGGTTGAAATGTAAATGGACCCAGCAAATATAATTTTTGTTTTTTAGTTAGTTAGTATATTTAAAATTATAAAAAATGCCCGAATATGCACGATCTGTAGATATTCGGTAATATATGCTGTAACCTAAAAAAAATCCGAAATATGCAGATGCATGCGGTCTTCACTCATTATTAAAGACCAGATTATATGCATTCGCATATTATTTGTATGCATGTTGATTTTTTAAAGTAGTATTTGTTTAAATTTGATAATGAATATTTTAGCTATATTGTTATATGTTTCGGGCATTTTAAGTTGCATATAATCAGGTCTCTACTTAATACTAGATATTAAATACAGAAACATGGTACTTGTTTTTTTACTTTTAAAATTAACCTCTTAATTACCTAATTCTTGTCCAGCCAGAATCTTATCACACAATCACTGTTTGTTAATGTCTCAAAACGATATAATGAAATAAATGGTTTATTAATTAGCTTACATTAACAGTTTGAGTTAATAGGGCGACAAGAATTACAGCTTAAGATGACTCAATAATATTGTTTGGCAATACTGACAATGTTTAGCATTATTAGATACGGAATAGCCAGTTCCTTATAGACCAACAGATTTTCATAACAAAAAGTGAAAATCTAAGTATACATGCGTAAAAGAACACTGTCTCGCGAAGGCCGCGCGGCGTGTGAGTCATCGGTTCGTAATTCGTTATAGGCTGCGCTGCCCGTTTGAGAATTTAGTAATTTTATTTTAATCGAAGCAAAGACGAAAAGACCATCTTGAAACCATGAATCTCTTGGTTTATTTATTTATATACTCTTTTTTGTATACCATAAAATAGTCACAGAAGTTTTTAAATAAACTTTTACCTTCATAGGCACTTTCTTGATTTCATTAGAAAGTGTTTTAAGCAATTCAGGGTTAAATTCTAGGTGATTTGTCGTACTTTAGTCTTGACGTGAAGTGAATACGTGACTCTTAATTCTATGTGCAGCATAAAGTTAAAGAGTTATCCCGAGTTTTCAATATGAGGATTTACTTCAAGGAGCACAATAAAATGGTGAGTTGTGTTTGTTTGGTAACGAGTGCTTTGGGACAGAATCCAGTTGAGTATCTAAACAAAATCTAAAGGTGCCAATTGCGCAGCAATCATTGCATAATTCAAACAGGCTAAGAGTATTAATATAGTTGCAGCTGTTTGAGCTACAACAGCTTGACTTATGGGCAATACTGAAACGCCACTTAATATTTGAATCCCGCTTAACTATTTGAGACGTCAGTTTTCGGTAGAGAACTGGACATCTCAAATCATTAAGCTGGATTTAAATAAGGCGTTTTAGTATTCGGCCGTGAATTATGAGTTATATAAGGCTGAAATCAGTGGCCAAAGTTTCAGTGTCTTTCAGCAAGATATTACTGTGACATGACATATTCACGATCCAGACACTGAATTGTTCTCAGATCCTTAAATAGGATCAGAAATAACAGTTCTCACTGTTATCCATACATATTGTACCTGTACCTGTTGCTTTTTATTTATAGACCGATTTCCAGTGACTGTATTTTATTCATATTTCAAGTAAGTAGACGAACACGTTTCACGTCTATTTGTTCAATCATTTAAGCAAGTACTTGTAACAGACAAAACAGCGTAAAATAGCCTACGTAATTTTAAGTTCTCATTCAAATGATAATCAAAAATATTGCGACGTATATAGTCTAAATGAATGATCTCGTTCGACCCAATTAGGGCTCATGAATCTCCTATGTAAAATTACCGAGAATTCGTAATAACAAATAGAAACAGCAAAACAGTTTCAATAATTGCTGTATCATGTAGCGAGACGTTATTACTACTTAGTTAAGGCCTTTTATCTTTGTTATCATTCTTAGACGAAGGCTGCTACAAATTATTAGTACTTTATTGAGTTACTCAGCGAATAAGTAAATAATTAATATTCGTATGATACGTGTGAACTTTTGGGGTCAACGATATTCAAGTTCAAGTGTCTCACGAATTATGACATTTGTAAAGACAAGTCCTCAGAATATGTTTCTGTACAATATTTTGTGTTATTAAACATTTAAGCGAAATGGAGACAAATTAAACATCTGATATGTTTTTTTTACATTCGAGTATGTTACATTGCCGTGTGGTGCCGGCTCAGAATTAAAGTTGGGCGTTATAACACATAACACATTATATATTCAAATATATTTTTATAGCAGTATAACAAATTATTAGAAATCTAACAAGACTGTTATAATATATGTTATAGCCATTGTTTTAATTTTAATTTCGATATTTTGGTTACAGGGCCATCTAGCTTCGTGTAGGTCACAGTACATGTACGTACGATATCGAAGAACTAAGTAATTCAATCTAACTTATAATAGATGGCGTTTGTTTTACTTAGTCAAGGTTAAATGAGCACTCTCTATTTAGAAATAAGAGCTACTTTGACTTGCTACAACCAAAAATAATGAGATAGCACGATTAATTTGTAATGAATTCCAAGAATTACATTATAACACTTTAGAGTTCATTGCACCGAACACATTTCGTTGGTTTTAAATTGCGAATATTTATTTGCGGTTGCTACCGACAAACTACATAATGTTTAGGTTTTGCTAAATTTTGGAACAAGTAGGTAGTTTAGGTTAGTAAATATTTTAATTTAGTTTTCATCGTCATCATCATCATCGTAGTTCGATCGGTGTAAATGGTTTTAGTGTTCTAGATATGAACACAACTTATTTTTTACCAAATACAACTCAAAAGACTAAATAAAATAGAACCGTAATCTTAACTTTTACAATGTAATACAACTCTTTCAATATAATGTAACACTAAATAACGTACAACTCATTATAATTATAACAAACAACGCTTTAACCAAAAATAAAATACAACTCATTATAATTATAATAAACAACACTTTCATTATAATACAACGACGAATATAACACTCTAAGATATAACATTATTTCAAATAACATTTTAATAAATATTATAACACTTTAAAACAACAGTTTAAAAAATATAACACAGCAGTATAATTCATTGAAAAATTAGAACACTTTAGCCCATCTTTACTCAGAATACCACCTCCCCATCTCCTCCCATGGGTGTCGTAAAAGTCGACTAAGGGATAAGCCGGAGGATGGGCCGCAGCATCCTGCGAGTGCATTAACAACTCAACTGCGATCGCCAACCCGTTTGCCAAGTGTGTCGATTATGGCAAAACCCCCCAATGAACCCACAACACACCCATATGGGTCGTTGTCGTGATCCTTGGGGGAGGCCTGTGTCTGGCAGTAGACTTCATTTGGCCGAAATGATGATGTTACATACATTGCCAAATGTTTTGTGAAACTTTTGTATAAACGTGTTTCAGTTTTATTTTCTTCATAATAATTATTTAATAGTTGCGATCATGCACGATGGTTTTAACTAAGTCGGACCAAATAACGCACACGCGATATACCATCATGTAATAATGTAATCATAAACTGTAATTTTCTTAACTAAGATGGCGAATTTACAAATTTTACTTCTTTCTTCGCATTCCGATCATGGTTTTAATTTGGAGGGCATAAAAAATCTTTGAAAATGCCATTGCACCAAAATTTCCCTTTCTACTGAAAATTCCTGCCTCAGACGAGGAATCTTTATGCAAACTATCGTGTTTTATGACTTAGGTAAGGAATAACTGATAATAATAAAACAATTTTAAACGGATTACATCGCGTATAGTATAGATTTTTATTTTCCATGACGTTTCAAATACTTTGCAGCATTCGTAGTCGATAATAACTTATTAGTAAATTGTTTATTGTTTCAGCGTCCAAATGCTCCGGAGTGTACTCCTCCGTGCCGGCGCGCGCAACCATCGCCGCGCACCACGAGCACGCCGAAGCGAACTCTTGCGCAGCCAGCCGTCAATAATGATGCTGCCGGTAAGTGCTTACCCGCATTTTTACTTCAAGGTACTTTTTAACTCAATTACAGAATTTATGGAGTTTGTTTACAAGTTTTTTTTTTCAATTTAGCTTTCGTAAGTTATTAACCTATTATTGATTGCCGGTAGAAGAGGAAGTCTGAAATAGGTTTACTAAATGCAATTTTGGCAGTTCATTGTGTAAAATTTTATTTATAATATATATTTATTTGATTTAAAATGGATATTATGAATAGTGTAGGCGCTCATAGCCGGTTACACACACTGATCGTTAAACGATTGGTAACCCCACGCGCGATAGCAATTAAGTCAGGTTATGGATGGGTGACCACATAGTGGTATTTAGACAGGGCGTCTTCGTGCTTCAGAGGGCACTTAAAATGTTGTTCCCGGTTGTAGTCATTATACGGCAGTTGTTAAGCCTAGTCAGAAGCTTTTAGGCGGCTAGTAAAACTCTGAAACAAAGTTGTCCACAAACCATATGAAAAACTTCATAGATGTTTAATATATTATTGCAGATATAATGGTATCCAAGTAAAATATATTAAAGTCGTTGCTAGAGCCCAAATAAATGACATAATAAAAAATAAAAACGGGTTGCACTCCGGGAGTGCCGACAGAAGTGAAAATTTTATAGCAATAAATGTTTTTTTATTTTATTTATCTAGACGCGTTCGCGGTCTGCTATATGTACATGCACATATGCACACACTATAACTGCGTCTCGTAACGGTGTCGCGAGTCCAGAGATTTTTCTCATCTAAAAATATGCGTACCGCGCTAAAATAAGTTTTCACTTCAAATAGCGCCTCGTAACGGTGTAGAGAGACCAGAGATTTTATCTCATCTAAAAATATGCGTACCGCGCTTAAAGAAGTTTTCACTTCAAAAATACAACTAAATATTAAAGATCATCAACTATCATGTTTAGAAACTGCTCTAAATGCAACACTAGTTTATAAGCTAACGTTATTTTGAACCTAAAGCACATTCCATTCAGTAAAGATCGCAGTATTTTGCACCGGCTATGAATAAAAATAACTTCAAGATTTGGAAGACTTTTTAAGTAAACTCTCTCATCTCTGTAATGGTTTAAGTTGGTTTCAACACAAAAGGCATTACAATTTACACACAGCGATTAACTGCCAACATGTAGGTACAGCATTAACAACACTGTTCACGCGTTCTCATTGTCACCATTTGTCTCGCATTTAATTTCGTTTCGTTTCGACAAAATGGTGCCGTTGACGCTGCATGTCGTGGTAGATTTCGTAAATAATCACCGAGTTTAAAATTCTTTCGTGACAAATCGACCTCTCGGCGGCTTTAACTGCTCACGATTTAGACACCAGCCTCACAAAAATTATGAAGGCCTTCCTTCATTTTAATAGCAAAATCAGACATTTTTATCCTGCAAAAAAAATTGCAGGATAAAAACTTTTTGTGTTTCTTTTGATTTAACCTTCTGAGTGGCGTGGAGAGTCTTCGTGAGTACATAATATATATACATTCATGGGATGCAATATGATAACTGAGTTATAAAGGCCAAAATCAACCAGTATCGGGGAAGTCATAACAAAGTATTGGAGAGTATTCATCAAGAGAACTTTAACAAGAGAATACAACTTGATAGAATCAGATACGCGAAAAAGAAGAAAATGGAAACATTTAGCTTTGCACAGTTTTGTAAGAGCAAAATTGGACTTCTGGGGTGGCCGCCTGCTGACCTGAAACACAGGCTTCAGGCTAGCTCAGGCACCAGTCTCCCACAATAAATTTGAATAATACTATAACTTGGCAATATTGTATTATGTTGCAACTTTTTCATTATTGTGGTGAGAAAATAAATTACTTACTTATTGCTACTTACTGCTACTACTGCTACTTATAATCTCTTCCGTTCATTTTTATTATGTGTATAATGTCCCAGTGGTGTCCGGGTTAAGAATATAGCACCACTCCATCTCCTCCTGTGGATGTCGTAAAAGGCGACAAAGGGACTCTAAACCTGAGGGCAGCAGCGTCCCTTCTGTGGAACACTATCCATAAATATCCCGCAAAATGACTACACAATTGCAGAAATCTATTGAGGCCGAGGCCTTTGTTCAGCAGTGGACGTATATTAATACTGGCTGATATGTTGATTCGTAATAATCATTCAATTTGATGCGTACTCAATGTAGTTTAGCTCTTTGGATTTGATTAATTCGATGGCTTAGCTTTCCAATATAATGCCGATGTTGACTTAGTATTTTTGAGATAATTGGATAATGACGTACTCAATAGCGATACCAAAATCGAGTAAGTTTAGATCGACATGTCGACAGACAGGACAGTCGTATTCGTATTTTCGTTAATCCTGTCCTACTTATCTATATGTGTCAATCCTATCTTTCAGCAACTAAACACATGACATCACAATAACAATGCGTTTCAACCTGTCAAAGATACGCCCTCAGTCTATTTCTGCGTACTATCGCCCGGCCGTGACCGCAGTCACGTTGTTACGCCAAACACCCGGCCGGCACACGTAGGGTTGAAACTGACATGGCTGACGAGATCTAATGTCCATGTAGGTCGGGACGTGTACCCGGACCCGCGCGCGTCCCTGTACCATCCGTTAAATAAAACGAACCGATCTGCAAATTATATTGTACGGCTTTTGTTCCCAGAATTTTGAGTGGGCGGATTAAGAGAATGTTTAAACTTACAAGTATTTAACAAAAGAGCTTACTGTATCAGTTAAGCACGAATTCCTGTAACTTAAATAAAGGTTTTAAGAATGCCTTTAAAAGGTTAAACAACAAATATATATAAATTGTTCAAATGCTATTCTCCATATTTATTTCGTAAGCAATTTGCATAAATATATTGCTTGTTATCTTTTCCAGATGTACCGACGATGTCTGAATATGGCAGCCCTATTATTATCGTTGTTATTGGCACACGTTACCTTTGCCTTGTGCCCTTTCGTTTGGATTCGGACCTTATCGAAGTGTAATCTCACGAGGGATCTGATGCTCACTAAAATGCGTAACTATATCAGTTCTGTAATGGAAAGTATTAGTTCGTTTCACTTCTAACATTCCTTATTTGAGGAATTGATGTTCTGTAATGGATTCTAAGTATCGTGTTCGTGATTATGAGTAATTGTTGGCCGAAGACGCGGTATTCTTTGAACATTATTGTAATCTGGAGTTGAGTGAAGTCTGTCTGTAACATTTGTCAAGCTACCCAGGATTTATCTTACGTGGTATCACACAGCGCTCGTCTGCTCGAGACTTTAGTTATTTAGTCTCTTATTGCCCAGTAACTGCACTGGCTATAGCGCCCTTTAAAGAATATACTGTGTTTCGTCACAGTATTGTCTTAAGTTTAAAAACTTCTACTTGGCAACAAGGCTGGCATTGCGGTGGTACCTACCTAGTCGGACTTGCAAGAAGTGACCTACCACGAGTAGAAATTAGATTTTATTTACATAATATGAACACGATACAATGAAATGATGATCATACGTAACAATAACAATAGTACTCTGAAAGTGCAGTATGTCGTGTCGCCGTATGAAACGAAACAGATTAATTGAATAGAAAATGAAACTGCGTGTCCATCAATTTCGCTTCGTTTAACGTATCAATTAGTGCCATCGATTACCGACGTGAGGTGCAGATTTTCGCGGTTTTTTTACCTGAAGTGAAAGGGAAACTCGTGTTAAATAACATACCATTTGCAGACGTATATTTCCAGATAGTTCAACGCAACCACATTTGCTATGAACTCTTCAAGAATTCCATGTTCGTGTCTATATTTTATCCATCGAAAGATGTTCGTGTAGTCAATTTATTATTCAAATGAGTTCAATTTATAGGCCACAGGTAAAGCTAGCAAGTCGACGTGCAAGCTGCCAGCGGGAGGTGGGACTACCTTGAAATGAATTATTTAGAAGTAGTAGAGCAGCAATGTTGTGAACGTGGTCCCTAGCTTGCTTGGGAAGAACAAGGTTGCTTCTCTTAGGTACTGCTATAGTTTCAAGATTATGCAACGGGTACTTTATCTAAGTTGTCGCTAAGTTAATTCCGGGTGGAGTAAGTTATGTATCTTCGGGGTGACCGCTTTACAGTCACCCTCTCCGAGATGTGCCTATAGGCGTGGCACCAGTGGGCAGCTCTGATGTGATCATACGAGGACCTCGAGCCCCCTAGGTGCTGAAGATGACCGCTGTTTAAGCCGGTAGGAGACCGACATACCCCTTCGCCCTTCCCCGAGGCGAAGCAAGTTCATGAAGAATTTCCACTGGGCACCAATGTTTTTTTTTTTAATGTATCTTTAAGGCGCGTGTACATGGTAAGCAATGTTCAGCAGCGCGTTTCTGTCAGTTCTGTATTGCTAGTAACATGTTGCTGACAACACTGCTTGTTACAATGTTTGTGTCAGTATGGTGCACCGAGGAGCGAATGAAGCGGACGTGTTGCGAAGCAATTAGGTCATGCGCTTTCAATTAGGTCATGACGTCACAGTAGGCGGGGCCGTAAACCTTATTTTCGAGTGAATCTTCACCGCGTTTGGTTCTGGTTTGAACAGATTTTGTATATTTTAATTGTTTAAAGAATGAAGTGCGCCATTGTTGGGTGTAAAAATTGTGCAGGATCAAAACTAAAATATTCTATTCACTTCTCACCGATATCGTGTTTTTAACATTATTGGAGCATATTTAAGAAAACAATCTGGCACAAATAAGTTTGTTTAGTTCATTTTACTTCCTAAAATGTTAGTTATTTCATCGATAATTTACATATTTACATGAATAAAATATGTGCCATCTGTCGGCAGTAGTCGGCTATTAATACCTTATGATAAAATTTTCACCGCTGGATGGATTTATTAATAATTCACTTCTCACCGATATCGTGTTTTTAACATTATTGGAGCATATTTAAGATAACAGTCTGGCACAAATAAGTTTGTTTAGTTAATTTTATTTCCTAAAATGTTAGTTATTTCATCGATAATTTACATATTTACATGAATAATAGGAATTTAAAAAAGAAAATATGTGCCATCTGTCGGCAGTAGTCGGCAGTTAATACCTTATGATAACATTTTCACCGCTAGATGGATTTATTAATAATGGGCGTGTTTTCCATAGTGGGGGTGGGATCATAGCTGTACCTCGTCGTCCTGTAACTTTACCTACCTTCTATCCAAAGAAATGTTGCCTTGCATCGCCTCCATTTCTTTCTCTCCTACCTGGTATGGTGATAAGTAGCTGGTAAGCGTGCGTAAACAACAGTTTAATAACAATTATTTACGTGTTTTTGCGAGGTTGATAAACATGGCAGTATTCTTGAGTAATGATAAAAATAATACAACAATGTTTTCTTTTCTACTTGGTGACGAGACTAACAAGTCATTCGCCTGGTGGTAAGCGTCATGCCTGCTCATAACAATTGTAATGCAACCCAGGACTAGTCCTGCGTGGCATTATACTGCGCCCGTCACCTCGAGACTCTTATGCCCAGTAATTTCACTAGCTACAGTGCCCTTCTAACCGGAGCACAGTAATGTCTAAAGTTTAAACACTACTGCTTAGTGGCGAATATCTGGCACGGGTGGTAGCTTTTTTTATTGGTGTCCAGTGGAAATTCTACATGTAATTCCTTCGCCCCGGGGTGGGCGAAGGGGTATGCTGGACTCCTACCGCCTAAAACCACTGGAGCGGTCATCTTCGGTACCGAAAGGGCTTCAGGTCCTCGTAAGATCACACTAGAGCCGCCCATTGGTGCCACGCCTTTAGGCACATCTCGGAGGGGATGACTGTAAAACGGTCACCCTCTCTAGCGGAGGGAAGGTGACTGTAAAAAGGCCGACCCCCAGGCACTTCTCTGGGAGGATTGTAAAGGATCCCCCCATGTCGTCATCGTACCTATCATATAAATGGCATTGATGTTTGCAGTTTTCTCACTTCATATTTTGCGCAACATACGAATAAGATGAAGAAAAGCCCAACGCTTCGCAAACGCCTGGGTATAGCCCCTACAGTAATTAGAATAACAGAACAGTTTTTGCATTTTTATTGCAGCAAAAACTCGGGTCAAACAGTAACTGAACATCTCTGCTGTGAAAGGTTGCAAATAAGAGTAATATAAAACGAATGTGTTTTGCCATAAAATGTGTCCGTCGGGTGTCCTTTTACGAGAGTAATTTAATAGCAGTCCTAATGCATAATGCGGTCTGGATGTATCGTGATATCAAATGTTATTTCTGTCTTTGTACAGAAAAGGCAATGTGTTTGAGAACTTGCCTTTTAAATATGCTACTGTCCTACTAAAACTTTTACAAATGAATAGGAGTATAATATGCGTTCGTAACCAGTGCTGAATTGAATTGCAGTGGCGCCTCAGGCCTGATCCAATATCCCTTTTCTTACAAGCTTTATCTAGACAAGTAAATAAAATTGAAGTGTCTGTTTGTAATGTCATAATAACTTAATGCATATAAAAATATATACGGTCCTTATAACAAAAACTCGTTTTTAATTTTTTTTGCCGGACTGTTTGTGTTTGTTTCGGCTAATCTCCGAAACGGCTCGACGGATTTTGACGGGACTTCCGCTGGCAGATAGCTAATTTTATAAGGAGTAACTTAGGCTACATTTATTTGAGTTCCGCGATAATAGATTAAGACCCATGAAATCCAATACTTATGTATACCAATTATATATAAATAAACCGATTTCTTTCAAATTTAACGGAGACCGCGGGGCACATGTAGACGTCAAACGCGTTGAGGCAATTTTTTTTTCGTCGTCTACTCATTTTTTTAAACTGATTTTGGTTGCCTTGCCGCCCTAGACACGGGCCTTGTGGGCAAGCCTAAATCCGACCCTGTGTATAATAAGCCTCATATCCCGCAGGTCAACGGTGGATGGCGAGGAAAATGGAGCGAGGTTGCGACCTTAACCCGATCTTTGACATTACATAAATATGAATATACGTGGTTACGATGGCTAATATTTTATACGGTTCTAGTTTTATTTTCATGTATAATACCTATGTCCTTAATAAATTGTGGGAATCGAACCCACGACCTGGAGCGCAGCAGCCGACTGTATCAGCCATTGCACCAACTGTGCCGTCAATCTTGGATCCAGATTTGCTTACAATATCTTCCTTCCCCTAATGTCATCATTTCGGCCGAATAAAGTCCACTGCTGGACACAGCCCTCCTCCCACAACGATCTGTTTTCTGGGTATGTTGTGTTATCATTGGGGGGTTTTGCCATAATCGCCTCGCTTGGCAGGCGGGTAGGCGATCGCAGTTGAGTTATTAATGTACTCGAAGGACGCTGCTGCCTACCTTTCCGCTAATCCCATAGTCGCCTTCTACGATACCCTCGGGATAAGATGGGTTGGTGCTTTTCTTAGCCGGCACCACACATCATCATTAGTCAGTGTGCCTTACTTTCTTTTTTTCTTGGGGTTAGTAGTCAACCTTGTGTCTTGAGAGTCGTTTAAGCTGCCTAAGGGCCTCCAGCTTGGCTTAACGACGCTGTCTAATAACAACAACTGGGATCGACGATTTTATGTGCCCTCTGAAGCACAGATACGCTCAATTGAAGTACCTCTATACGGTCACCCATCCATACACTGACCGCGCCAAGCGTTGCTTAACCTTGCCGATCGCTTACCAGTCGGTGTGAGCTATCAGCTATATTAACTAAAAAAAGTACATACGTCATTGAAAAAGTCACAGGTTTTGAACACACAACCGAGTGCTTTTAGGACACATTGCAGTTTTCCGCGGATAAGCAAATGTAATGTGCTCGTTGCACCCTTAAAATTCGTTTAAACTAAGCAATGTGATTGTATTGTGGAGTTTCTTGCCGGCTCTTCTCCATAGATCAACTATTTGGAACCGTGCAACTTAGATTCTGACGTTTCATAAGTGCCAATATTTGGTTTATTTGAAATAAAAATATTTGACTTTGACTTTGACTTTGATTGCTTAAGGCCGAAATTAACATTCAACCTAATCGAAAATCCTTGGATTTGGGATTGAGGTTTGTCTATTTTTTGTGTTAAATGTAATCTTTACTCAAACACAGATCAAGCTCGACATCTTAAACCTAAAGATTTTGGATTAGATTGATTATTAATTTCGGCCGTTACGGCCCAGCAGTCTTTACTGCCGAGAATGCGCTTTTAAAACGATCCCACACTAAAGGACGTCCCCTGTTGAAACCATCCCTCTGGTTTAGACTCCCTTAGTCGGCTTTTACAACATTTACGGGAGGATGGAGTGGTGCTATATTCTCATTCAGGACACCACACGGATAATTATTTATTTAGTTGTGCTCCATTTCATAGCAGACAGACGTGTCGCAAAATGTTTAAATGCTCGTTAAACCCGCGGCTCTGTACAACGTACTGGTCTGGCGTTAACCAGGCCAAGGTCGGGTCCTCACCTGGCTAGTCCTTCATACTAGAATGGTGCATATGAAATGAAATACAAACGATAACCACAAGGATAATGTTTATAAAATGTTTGTATTTAAAAGCTCGTTTGTTCGTTCATATATATTAACGAGGGTATTATAGAGTGACATACGCTAATAAACTAAAAAGGCTACTCTATGTATATAAAAATGGATGTTCGTATATATGTTTGAGATTAATAGAATTCGACACAGTTTCACCGATCACTGAAAGTTGGCTCATATATGTATGTATTTTTCATTGAGAATATTTTTATGCTATCCACTTTGTTGTAACTCGCCACTATATGGCGCCGCAGCACATCAAATTCTTTTTCGTTCAACTGTACGCCATGAAATAGGCAGGACATAGTCTGCCGGATGATGCTAGTAAACTACAAATACCAATAATCAACAAAAACCAATTAACTACAAAACCAATTAACTACAAAAACCAATAAACTACAAAAACCAATAAACTACAAAAACCAATAAACCACAAAAGCCAATAAACTATAAAAACCAATAAATCACAAAAACCAATAAAATCAAAAAGATAATAAACTGCAGAAACTAGTAAATT
Organism: Diloba caeruleocephala; assembly: GCA_947459985.1. Classification (NCBI taxonomy): domain Eukaryota; kingdom Metazoa; phylum Arthropoda; class Insecta; order Lepidoptera; family Noctuidae; genus Diloba; species Diloba caeruleocephala. The sequence goes on from OX381614.1 coordinate 7,379,729, forward strand.
ACAACACCTAAAGTGGGGCTAAAGCGAAACTACAAAAGTGAATAAACTACCGAACTAATAATTAATAAAACGACTTTTATACTACAAAAGCGAATACACTACAACCGTTAATAAACTAAAAACTATGGATTTAAAGCCATAATCACCTTGTTTAATAAATGGAATCGGATTTGAGAGCAATCCATATCAGTCCGAAAAAAATACTGAAGTCCAGCCGTACAGACAGTATAATTGTAATTCCTTAATCTTCTGCTGTTGGTAACCAAAAGTGACGACCAAGTGAGTTGCCATGACGTGACGGCATCTAGGTAATTGATACGTTTTGTATACATAGTATGTTCGACATAAAATAGTTTAGTTCCAGCCACTATATTCGAAACCACCATCGAACGCTTCCGTATCTTTCAAGACGCCAGTTTACGTGTAATAACGATGATATCACCCCGCGTAGGTGAAGATAGGTTGTTTTCCTCTATCGAACAATTTATCAGCACCTACGCCTGACATTTACCTTAAATGATCCCTTTGGCTCAGTGACTACAACAATGGGGTAAATGGACTGTAATGTTATTTAATATGATACCTCTAAAAATAAGGGTTGAAAACGGAGGCTTCTGTCGTATCATATAGAATATGCTGTGGCCTTGCCTAAGGTAACGTGGCTGACTGCCCAAGGCGTCAGTCGTGACGATAGGCATTTTCATGCAGTTGATGGTGCCACTAATCTTACTGTTTGAATGAATGTGTTTGACGCTCCATTACTCCCAAAATTTTGAACGAATTGTTCTAATGAAATTTGGCGTAGACTATGTCGTGGAATAGAACATAGGCAATTAACATTAATTTCAAATAAAAAGGTGTTCACAATAAAAACATTATCCAGCTAATATAATAATAAGGTCCTGACGTCAAAAGATTTCCCTGAAGGAAAGCGCAGCGTAGGACGAGAAGACCTAGTGAATATTACTTTGAGTCGTTGAATACGGGCGACATGTAACCTGCCCTTTTAGAAATGATGGAGACCTTTGTTAAGCAGTTAGCTTCCTTCGGCTGATATGATGATTATGTAAAGATTCTTACCAGATTTAACCTAGGTTGGCAACAAATTATATGTAATGTATCTGCATAAGGTTGCCACTCAATTTCTTTGTCCAAGATTTGATCAAAGATTTTTGACATCTGCGTCATGTCACTATCCAATGTATTTATCCAAGATATGATATTTACAAGTCATCGTCATCATATCAGCCAAAGGACGTCCATTGCTGAACAAAAGCATCCCCCATAGATTTTCACAACGAGCGGTCACATGCTGCCCACATCCAACAACTCCCAGTACCCTTTCACCAGGTCGTTTGACAACCTCGTTGGAGGTCGTCCCACGCTGCGTTTTCCAGTCTCTCTTCTTTCGCGGTCTCCACTCGAGAACCTTTTTTCTCCAACGGCTATCAGTTCTACGAGCAATGTGCCCCCGCCCATTGCCACTGCAGCTTACAGACCCTTTTTCCTTTTATTATTTCTCGCTTAGGCGGTATGGTTAAAACAGTAGCTTATACCTCAGCTCTCAGCGCTATTAGTCGCAGATGCGATCGTGTGACCTGCAGATGGCTACTGTAAAAATATGTACACGATACAATAAAAATGGGGGGACAACGAAACGAAATTAGTTTTTATTATATTTAGAAAACCAACAGCGTTGAATATAATATATTACAATATACCTGTAGTTAAATTGATTATGTACATACATTGTATGGTACGGCTATTATTAGGTTTCCTTGTTTATCTTGAATAAGTATTCCCTGCGTATCTTGAGTAAGTTATAGACACATGCGAACAGACTATAAAATATTATATGTTTCAAAAGTTCTGCTATATGCTATATTTAAATTTTAGTTGTAGCATATGAAATTTAATCATCTACTACTCGTATAATTCAAATAAGAGCTAAGTTGCTTTGATATTTGCCTTCTGTTACGGCTATTTGGGCTTGAACCTAGGTTTAGTGCACCTAAATACATTAACTTAACAAGAATTTAGTTTTATTATTTCGAGCAATGCGTGTCAGCCACGTCAGTACACAGATTTGGCGTAATAAGTCGAGTGCCGAGGTACGTGTAACATTGTAAAGAGTGCGCCAAAGGGAGTGTTAAATATTACCTATGTCACCGACCCCGTGCACTCGAGGCGTTACTTAACCCCTGGTCTGCTTAAGCACATCAGTTTCATCAGTCAAAATTCTCTCATCAGAGTGCGAGGCACAATAGAATTTTTATAACGTCTGGAATTGCAGCATACAAGCGGTTAAGTATGTCATAAAGAAAACACATCCAGTACTTTGCGTCTTTCTTCCAGTATTAGCAGATCATGCCATACTTAAATAAGATTATAAAGCACTTATCAAGGGGTGCGGTCCATTGCACCTCCGCACCCCTAGCCATAGGTAAAGAGAAAGGAACACCGTAGGGTTATAGGCGGTAAGATTCCGGCACGCCCTTCCCCTTAGCTCAGGCTGGAGGATGCCCGTGAGAATTCCCCCACGAAAAGAAAAACGTGAGTCGACTGGTTGGTTTATGCGTGGGTGTGGCGCTAGTACCGCTGGTGTGTCATGTCTACTTTTATGGATAAGCACTTATTATTTCAAGTGGCGTGTCAAACGACAGTGAGCTATGAAGGTGCAAAGTGTATACCTATAATTACACGGCAGAATGAAACTTTTCATCCACTTCAAAAATGTATAAATGTGTAATCATAATTTATAGCAGTGTATGCGTAAAAAATTGATCTATTATATGTGCGATGAAAAAGCTAGTTAATAATTAGAAATATGAGGTGGATGATCTCTTATCAAAACCAGTTTTCACATTTATTACCCGCAAAGACTTACGTAACTACAAGACTCAAGTTAGCGACTTGTTCCCTGGAAATTAGCTTGGCAGTACAGAAGAAATTAAACACGAAGAGATGACGAAATTGCCTGCATGTGTGGACGATAACATAAAATCTTCACTGTGGCAACACGCATAAAGATTCTAAGATCGCTTATTTTGCACTAGACGTCGCAGATAAACGCAGACATAGCCTTTTGTCCCAAAGCATTGAAACTTTAGCACTCTACATGTTCTGTTTATCGTTCTTCTACCAGTTTTACGACTAAACACCAAACCTCTCAGGATTCTTTCCTATAACACTAAACTATTTAGATGGAGTACGGTTTGATCTTAGCAACAACTATTACAAAATATACTGTACTAGAATATTAAAATTCTAGGAGCCTTGGTAACGTGGTAGAAGTTTATACTTCCTATCACTTTAGTCTGGCATAGTTAAGTATGTTAGTTTGTAGGTTTTGTCTCAGCCCTTTTAGATGAAGATGAACTTGTTAAAAGGGTTATGTATTTTAATAAAGTACGGTTCTTAAAAAATATAACGGACAGTGAACAGCTAAAACGATAGCAAAACTTAATGTATTCTAACTAACATAACCGATATTGCCCCCCACTGTCCATGGCCCTCTGTGTACTGTAGGAAATCAACAAGACCCTCCCAAAAATGTATTCCCTGTAACCAAAGCTCCTCAGGTGCCCTTACCCGAACATGAAAAGATCAAGCTGAACGTAACCGATAGATATTATCTCCCAGGGATTACTTTAACGTCTAAACTGAGGATTTGGTGGTCTGGAATACGTTTCAGTATGCCCAAAGCGATTTCTGTCATCTATCTATCTGCATAACTAAGTAAACCTTGTAATAACAATATAATGACAGCGAGATGTTTATTTCGAACCGTTTCGCATATTCGTTAAGTTCACTTTAATTCAAACAAAAACTTTGTATAGCTCTCCGTAAATATATAGTACTTTTTAACATATCTCACAAAATTTCTGAGCTTCTCCATTTTTTTGACAGTAAGCATCCACTAAGAAACGATTTTTAGAAATTCCAACTTTTGGGTAACATAGCGGTTGAAAGCTTGTTCTTTATGTATGAATAAAATATATGTTCTATATTTATAAATGTGACTTGATATCGGCACATATCGTTGACACTCTTGGTGTAAATCGACGTTTCAGATGCGCTAAATTCCGACCGATTTAACAGCGAATAAGCCTCGAATAGGGTTGCCTGCGGCTAGAGCGATGTATTCAGTTATATTTTATTCGTGTCGTGCGCTAAGTAACAAAATTTCCATTAAAATGAAGCAAAGGCATGCAAAATGGGTTTTGCTGAATGAAGAATATGCTCGCCTTTGATGCTGAAAGCGTCTGAGTGGGATATAAAGTTTAATTCTAAGTTTATTTCCGTGTGGTGTCCGGATTAAGAATATAGCACCACTCCATCTCCCGTGGATGTCGTAAAAGGCGACTAAGGTAAACTGTACCAAGGGGATGGGCAGCAGCGTCCCTTCTGTGGAACAGTAGCCACACTGCGCTCACCAACCAGCCTGCCGAGCGTGGTGAGTACTGGCTAATACCCCCCCCCAAAAATGACGACACTGTTGTGGAAATCTATGGGGAAGGCCTATGTTCAGCAGTGGACGTATAAATGGCCGATATGATATGATAAAGTTATTTCATACCTTAAATTTCAGTTCATGTTGATTTAGTCTATTCTATACATGTTGAAGTTGGCAACACAGCAGCAAGACCTTTGGTGTTGCAGATGTTTATGGGTAGGGGTGATCGCTAAGGCGACCCGTAAGCTCATTTGCGTTCCTATATTATATTAAAAAAAGGTAATTTTTGTCATATAAAGAGGAAAGCGACTGTATATCTATACAAATAAATAAAATTGAAGTGTCTGTTTGTAATGAGAAAATAACAGCTTTTTAATAAATGCATATGAAAGTATATACGGTTAAAAAAAAAAACTACTTTAAAACATTTGTCTGTCTGTTTGTTCCGGCTAATCTCCGAAATGGCTGGACCGATTTTTCACTAGCAAATAACTGATGTTATACGAAGTAACTTAGGCTACTATTTTTTAGAAAAATAATTAGTGATGCGCGCAATGAATTAAAACCCATGAAATCCAATATATTATAAACTTTATGTCAACTGTCTATATACCTACTCAAAGTTATATTTAAATAATCCGATTTCTTTAAAATAAACCGCGGGGCCCAGCCCGTTATAATAAATTTAGAAGTGGATTGATTGAAAACTATCAGCCCTACCTCAAGGCCAACTACTACTACTAACATAAAAATTGCCTTTTATGTTTATAGATTAGAGATCGGCAAGTCACAGCAGTTTGGGAATCATTTGGGCACAACTTTATAGTTATGAGTAGGACATAAAGATATCTTGTGCGTGTTTAGGAAATGGTACTTATTTTTTTTATTGTTCTCCAGTGGATTTTCTACATGTAGTTCCTTCGCCCCGGGGAAAGGTGAAGGGGTATGCCGGACTCCTACTGGCTAAAACCACTGGAGCGGTCATCTTCGGCACCGAAGGGGGGCTCCAGGTCCTCGTAAGATCACACTAGAGCCGCCCGTTGGTGCCACGCCTACAGGCACATATCGGATAGGGTGACTGTAAAGCGGCCGCCCCCCTGGGTGATTGTAAAGGATCCCCCGAAGCGTCCCAGTGCACGAATTGTACTCCGGGATCTCCACAACAAACACTCCGTAGCCGCAAATTGATGCCAAGCCTATAGGCACATCTTGAGAGTCGTGTTCTTAGTTTGAACAAAATTTATCGAAGTTGATGGATCCTTGGATTTTACTGGTTTACAAAATATCTGACAACTTGCTATCGAGACAAACAAATTGTTCGGGGTGGATTAGAAGAACAAAAGTCGTATATTATGTAGTCGTTTTTCTTTTCAGTTATCACGAAATATTTTAGAAGACTAGCCTACTAGATTTACTTTATAAAAGTAGCCTATTTGTGGTATAAAGGTACTTAAATCAATTTACTTACACGCGAAAGTTAGATTTGTAATACTTATGTAAAGACGGATACCTTTTTATTTTCTTTTAATTATCCTGTCATATAATACTTCTATGTAATAATAAATCTTTATTTCACAATACAGGACAACTTACTTTTTTTAAACATTTTATTACCTTGTTATACGTACTTCCTAGTGGAAAGTTTACAAATAAAAGATAGAATAATTAGTGTTTTTAAAAACTTAATTATCACTTACGACATTTTTCGTTTGGTGTCCGGATTTATAGCACTACTCTATTTCCACCCATGGATGTCGTAATAGGTGACTAAGGGATTCTTGCCCGAGGGATGGGCAGTAGCACCCCTTTTATGGAACACTGTCCGTACTGTGCTGGAAGTTTTCCCCAATGAAGACATAATTAAATGTTCTTCCTCGTTTTGGTACGTGTCGTTGTGGAAGAAATGGAAAGCTATGGAGGAGACCTTTGTTCAGCAGTGCATGTGAGAGTGCATGACGATGATGATGATGAACTGGTAACCAACAAAAGCGAAACGCAAAGTATATGTCATGTTACGTTATATGATTTCCGATACACAGCTACATCACGTAGTAAACATAGCAATTTAGGATTGCCTGTGGGAATAATATTTCATTTCAAGTTATAAATCAGTTTCCAGAAATGTATTTCGTCCGTTTTTTTTTTTACTTTGTTTCATTATTGCTGCAAAGAAAATAAACAATTCGTTTTAATAGTCAAGTTGTGTATTGTCATGTTATTGGTTGTTTAATATGAATTTACAATTTAAAACGCACGTGTTTTCCATAACTTTTGTATTATAATACGTCTGTCATATTGAATTAAATACAGAATGGGTTACCGTTTAGAATTCATCTAAAAGTTTAATATGGTTGCAGAGGTTGTCTGTAGGTTGCTAAATTCATGGAAACTTTTTTAACCATTACAACAACAAGTAGGTAACCAGGAGCATTTTTTTTTTGCAATGTATAGGTATACGCGCTAACCTGCACTAGACCAGCGTGGTGAACTAGGTTTAGAGGTGGTAGGTTTCTTAATGCCGCTCTAGTGTGATCATACGAGAACCTGGAGCCCCCCTTAGTTGCCGAAGATGACAGCCCCAGTAGTTTTAGCCGGTAGGAGGCCGGCATGCCCCTCCGTCTTTCCCCGCGGCGGAGGAAGTTCATGTAAAATTTACACTAGGTAAAAAAAAAGGGCTCTTAATTCATCCCACGAAGACAGCAGCGCGCACGTGGCTACGTGCTGCTGTGTACGCAGCACAGCGCACAGCGAGAATTCGGGGGATTCTTTACAGTTATTTGCAGAGGTGTGCAGCTTCTGTACTGCCGCTTCTCCTTCACTACAGTGGCTAACCGCTTAATAGTCATCTCCTCCGGGATGTGCGGCTCTGGATGGAGATTTATCGAGTTCCTGGAGCCCCCTTCGGTGCCGAAGATGCGCACTGCGACAGATTTAGCCGGTAGATAAATAAAATAAAAATATTGGAAGAGTTTAGCAAGGTAGGTAACACCGCAGTGCCAGATTCGCAGCCAAGCAGTTAGTATTTAAACTTTTCGTTTTAAGACCATTTCTTGCATGGGTTTCGTTTTAAAATCCTTTTTTATCAATTTCTTCATCTTTTATTCGTTTTCAATGCATTTGCATTGCCCCATTTATTATATTTTACAGACATGAACTCCGCATACAATACACCCAAACCCGGAACAACTACCTGCAGATCATACAAATATTTGTTCCGTGCGGGAATCGAACCCACGACCCGGAGTGCAGCAGTCGACTGTATCAGCCATTGCACCAACAGTGCCGTCAATCAGAAGTATTATAGCGAAAGCTGCTTTTTCTGTTATCCATTTAAGTACCTATCCGACACAATTATCCTCTACGAACTCATACGCAGTACTGGTGTCAATAATATTGATAGTTTGAAACCCAGCCTATAATACGGCCATGATAATAATATCACGATACGATACGGTATTAATAGTGTAACAGGCCCCAAAGAGATAAAATAACTATAGTCTCGTGGTGACGACCGCAGTGTGGTGCCACGCAGGACTAGCCCTGGGTACAATTGTTATAGGCGTGCATAACGTGCACTCTTGTCACTGGGATGTGTAAAAAACTTATGAATTTCATTATAATAAAACCCTTGACACGAACGAACAAAACACCGGCCAGTTATCCTGCGACTACGAACGCTGCAAAATGTTTGAAAAGTAAAAAAAAATCCGTAATATACAGGATGTATTTCGTTAAAGCGTCCTTCGAGTACATTAACAACTCAAGTGCGATCGCCAACCCGATTGCTAAGCGTGTCGATTATGGCAAAGCCCCCCAGTAAGCGCACAACACACCCAGACCGGTCGTTGTGGTGATCTTTGGGGGAGGCTTGTGTCCAGCAGTGGACTTTGTTCGGCTAAAACGATGACGAATTCGTTAAAAGTGTTACCTATGTTATAATGAGTAATAATCGCAAAAACCTAAGACACTACCGAATTAATTTTGTTTCTCTTTTATAATCCTAACAATCTCTCATCAAACGATAAAGGGCAGTTAAGGGCCAAAAGTTAGTCAAAGTACCTGTTGACCCAATTCACCTTATCCTTTATCACAAATTACAAATTCACGTGACATATGTACTATCAGCAACAAAAGTAGCTGAACGTTTTAATTTTTGAACATGGCACTATTTGGACAACGAATTGATAAAAGCTTTAAAAATGTTTCAAATTGAGTTCCATTTTCAATTATTTTTCCAGTTAATGCTTGTATAAGCTAAAATGTTCAGATACTTTTGCTGCTGACCGTACCTATACTTTGTATAGTGTTCAATGTTTTGTTTGTGGATACCGGCACGTTTTCTACGTCGGTAACTGGAATCCCAAGTATTAAAACCATAAACTTTGTAAAAGCGAAGCCATATTTGTAAGCTAAAAGTTATAGTAACGTATTAAAAAAGATATATATATATATATATTTGTTTATACGTTTTTCTTTAGGATAAAGATAAGTTTATTACCACACACAAATAATTATCAAATAATAAAACACAAAAGATATATAAAATATTGTGTAGTAAACGGAACAGACTCAGCAATGTTGGCAGTGCCCAGTGATTAACCACGCACTGGGCAACGCTGGTTTTTAGTCAGTCCAGTTTACTACGAATAATAACTAACAATAAGACTGCAGGTCCTACAAAAAACAAAAACAAATAGGACAAAAAACAATCAAACAAAAAGAAAAAATTGTTTTACAAAATCAGTAATTAATACATAAATAAAATATTTCATGCATAGTTTGTGGAGTTTTCCTGCGCATTATAATATTAAGTTAAAGTAACAAACCAATTGCATCTCCCTTCTTTAGGTACTATCAAAATCCGTTTCGTCTGTCTACTCTACTTGCATCCACCTGTTTAACACAAATTTACAGAGGTCAATGACCTCGCGATTTTGAATCTCAACGAGTCTAGAATATTACCTTTTTCCATCCATTTCTCTGCTTGGGAGGTTGGTTTTATTTTCGTTATCATTAACGAGTGTATTGTACCATCGGTAAGTCGACACATGTTCGGGTAGAACGAAGCGTGCGCGAGCGCAGGTCAGTCGACGCGGTTCGTTTGTTGCGCGCGCTTATCTGATACATTCTGATCGATGTCTGTTGTACGATGTGTTTATTATGTGAGATAATTGCAGCATGTGAAGCGAAACTTTCGTTAGTTTATTTTAGTATTGTTTAGGTGTTTAATTTCAAAACCTTTTTCTAATAGGATTAATTATTAGTAAAAATGTTTTATGAACGAGTCGGATCATTAATCATAATGGTGTCGAAGTTTCCCAAAACAAAGACTAATTAAATCGTGTAATTTCGCCGGTTATTTGGATCTCGACTCCCGCGCATGTGCCAAGTGTTCGAGGCGCATTTCTTTAGTGTCGACCGATGACACCGTGCCGTGCGTCTACCCCACAAACTTTTTTTACTTTTTCTCTTAAATACAAAGAGTTACCTTCAGTCGCGTACAGATAGTTTGAAAGTGAACTTTTTTGTCGCGGCCCCTCGGAAGTTTTGTTTGTCAACAAAATGGAAATGTTACTGGTGCAAGACGGTCCTATTGTGATATCCTGGATTGTTTTCTTGCTTCTCATCTGTCGGTGTTATTACCAAATTGGATCGATCAAAGTTGCCGGTGAGTTTTTGTGATATAAGTGACAGTGGTATATTTGGTTTCCACGTTTCATAAAGACATAAGAAACATTTTTTGTTCTTTGAAAACAAGTCCAATGCTAGCTACCTTGGAAATAATAAAATTAACAATGTGTGAAAATGTTTAAATTATAATTTATAATATTTCTTGGAAAAGCAATTACGTTTACCGGCAGGGAATTAAAAGTAGTTTAAATTTCACTGTACACTTTATATTTACATATAAAACACTTAAAAATACAAATTCTGTAATGTTTGTGTGATATGAATAATAATTTTGTTATTTTCGTCTGTGGCTATAAGTGTTTACCGTTTATAATTTAGCGTAAATAATGAAAGTTTAAGCTAGAAATGCAAACGTTGATTAGACGATGCTCATTGACTTGTACTGAACTATATATTTTATTCGAATAAAACAATTTTAACCGGATTATTTATTTATTTGCCATCATGCACATCACAATTCATTTCAGTCATTAAAACTATCCAACAAAATTGGAGTATCTAGTATATAAACCCTGTAAGGGCAGTTAGGGCAACATAATATTTTAATAGCCATTGAGTCATTATACAACAATATAAAATTTCACTTCAAGTACATACTTATGTTATTAATTATAGACAACATCATATTTAATGTAATAGATTTAGAGTCGGCGTTTAAATGACAATCATTATATCAGCCACAGGTCGTCCACTGCTGAACAAAGGCCTCCCCCTTAGATCTCCACAACGAGCGGTCACATGCCGCTCTCATCCAACGACTCCCAGCGACCCTCACCAGGTCGTCTGTCCACCTCGTTGGAGGTCGTCCCACGCTGCGTTTTCCGGTGCGCGGTCTCCATTCGAGAACCTTTTTGCCCCAACGGCCATCAGTTCTACGAGCAATGTGCCCTGCCCATTGCCACTTCAGCTTACTAATCCTTGCAGCTATGTCGACAACTTTAGTTCTTCTACGGATCTCCTCATTTCTGATTCGATCTCGTAGAGAAATACCAAGCATAGCTCTCTCCATAGCTCGCTGAGTGACCTTGAGCTTTCTTATGAGGCCCATTGTGAGTGACCACGTCTCTGTTCCATATGTCATCACTGGTAACACACACTGGTTAAAGACTTTCGTCTTTAGGCATTGCGGTATTGTTGACGAAAAGACATAATACATAAATATTACACATAATACATAAAGACATAATACATAAAGACATAAAGACAATATAAATCTTGAATTAGCATTACAATGTCAGCTGTTTTGTATTAATAACATCACTTGTTGTAATAATATTGTCAATGAAATGTCTTATAACATCGCGTATATAATTTTTTGTTTTGCCTTACTTAATGGTACTGTAGTTCGTGGTGGCAGGATGACTATATACCTACGCGATATAATGCGTTTAAAAGTGTTTCATTATAATGAGTAATCCTTGCGAAAATCTAAAACATCACTATTTACATATATTTTTCTATCTAAACTAATCTAATTATATTTGCATCTTTATAAGTATTTAGAGTTGACTTAAATTTACCTCAGCCACATTAATTACAACGTAATCCGTCCGAGCGACATCTCCAACCAACTGTACCGCGATCTATCACGGTATTTTGGTATACCTTTGGTATACAACTTGTTTATGTGCTATAGCGTAGCGCTAAAGTTGTCGTGATTTGGTCAACAAAAGTAAATCTTCTCCTTTCGTGCTGTTAAAGATAAAGATAAAAATATGTTTTATTCATGTAAAACCATTTATATGCACTTATCAAGTCAAGACTTAGTTGCCGCGTTCCAAGGTGTAGATTTCCTATGGAGAAGAACGGGCAAGAAACTCCATGGTTACTCTTTTTAAATCATATTGGTACATTTTTGTTCTAACTACAATGTTATCGAAATGATGGTAATGTGAGGACAATCCAGGAGAAATGAGTCTAAAATTCTTAAAAAGTCTACACTAAGCAAGCCTGATTTTAATATTTACCAGAGTTTTTGATTCAATTGTCACGGCACTCGTTTACAAGCATGACTTATGCATCAGCGTCGTCCAGCTCAACCATATTGTAGGGAAACTTAGCGACCCGACACACAACGCCACCATAAGCAGGACACTTGTTAGTTGACACAATTCAAGAGTTGTTCAAGGCTCCCAAAAACCTCCGACTTGACTTAATGACTGCTGTCTAATGACAACAACTTTGCTTAATCTGAATGACAGTCTTTGCTGAATGACGGCACGGTTGGTGCAGTGGCGAATACAGTCGGCTGCTGCACTCCGGGTCGTGGGTTCGATTCCCGCACGGAAAAAATATTTGTATGATCTGCAGGTAGTTGTTCCAGGCCTGGGTGTATTGTGTATGGAATTCATGCCTGTAAACGCACCCACGACACAGGAGAAATCATAGTGTGGGGTTTAAAAAAAAACTCGCTGATTGTTTACCGATTAGTGAGTGCAACTGGTTATGAATATGATCAAAATAACCTTCAAACAGAAAACGTGTTTAAATCAAATTGACAGTATGAGAACTCCTGTTCAACCGTTTTTTGTTTCATCTGCGGAACCGTTTGTAATGTAATGAAACGAAACAATAACATTTGTAAGTTTCCAAATTATTTTTGGAAATATTTGAAAGTCACTGGAGTCGTAAGTGAATACATTGATGATATTTAAAATATACTCTTATAACTGTATATAATATAAACATGATTTGAAATTCCCAGAATTGAATTCATATGCATAAAATATATCTTCGGGTGAAATTAATAATTCTGGACTGTGTATATTGTGCCAAATGCTTTCCTGTAATTACAACGTTAAAAGTTTTGAAATATTATTTATATATCTAAAACACAGAATATTTGCAGGCCTCATGGCAAAACAATTGCAGGTGTCTTCCAACCTCATTGTAATCTACCAACAATTTTTCAATCCAACCTATGTTCAAATAAAGCATTTTGATTCAATTTGAAATAAATCGAATGATTCGATTTTGCACTAAACTTTAATTGACCGTGGCGTATTCTCATAGTGTAAAGCGAGCCGTACGTTTATCGATTTATCGTCTAATAATACGTTTGCAGGAAAAGTTCTGTCTGACTAATATGTTACACATAAAGTTTGAAATATCGTTCGATTCGTTAAGCCATGCAATCGTTTATCGATAGACACATTGATCTGCTGATAAATTGTCTGGTGTGCATGCACCCAGGTCTATCTGGCCTTTCACCCAGTAAAGTAGAATTATTTTCTTACACATTTGCCCCCCCCCCCCACTTAACCAAAATCTGGGTACGTTTCCTACACATCCCCCCCTTAGACCAAAAGCTGGGTACGCCCATGCTGTTATGCCTATGTACTATCCCATACGTGTCGTATCGATACTGCAGCTCGCTTACAACACCGAATATCAATACTGAAAATCAATACGTCTGTGTTTGTTATACGCAAATGACCAAGGTACACACCGAAAATTGTTTTAGCAAACTGTGTTATCGTTGAATGTTTTATGGAAACTTTTACGACATCCACGGGAGGAGATGGAGTGGTGCTATATTCTTAATTCGACACCACACGAAATTCGAATGGCAATTCCAATTCTTTGTCCAAAGATTCGCGCGAGCGTCTAGTTATATCTTTCAAAAGGAGACGCATTCGGACCCCGTGACATTAATTACAATTGACCGGTATCATACATTTGGAAACTTGCTGATGCAATAAAATGTATCGTATGCTTTATTTCATGACATCGTTTACTTCTCTGCCAAATTTCAATTGAATCCATCAACCGTTTCAGCGTGATTGAGAGACAAAGATACACACTCACGCACGCACGCGAACGCACGCACGTACAACACCCATCTGCCCGTCAATGTCCACAGCTGAACACGGGCCTTCCGATGAGCGATCATAGGGACATTGCCATTGGCGGAGATGGATGCGTGGGTCTACGATCAGACACGCTCCCTCCGCCACAGCGGCGAAAACGCGCCTCCAGGGGCGTTGGACAGGCTGCGGCGGCTGGCTCGGCGATGCGCACTTGTAAAGTGGCGTCACCGCCTGCGGATGCAATTTGCGACCAAGCGCGTCGTCGAGGCCGTCCTGCCGCTCTTCGGAGCCTGGCTTAGAAGGAGCGAGCGCGTCACCTATCGCCTGACGCAGGTGCTCACCGGGCACGGTTGTTTCGGTGCGTACCTGCACAGGATAGGACGTGAGGCCACGGCACAATGCCACCATTGTGATAGCGACCAGGACAACGCACAGCACACGCTCGAGGCGTGCCCTGCGTGGGCCGCCGAGCGGCGGATCCTGGTCGATCGGATCGGGCAAGATCTCTCTCTGCCAGCAGTAGTGTCGGCTATGTTGGCAGAGCACGAAATCTGTTACATAGATTCATGGATAACACGCTTTTATTCATTATTTTTGTATTCTTCATAGCACCCTTTCATTTGATACCCATATCATGGGGGTGTATAAAAAATAAATAGTTCCTCATCTATGGAAGTCCGCCATATTGGATTTAGACTGACGTCACTTATCTAAACATGCATTGTCATCCAAACTAAACGTGTATGCAAAATTTCAGCTCAATCGGTTTCGGGATAACTATTTAAAAGATTGGTTGCAACATTTGACCCATACTAACAAGGCAAGTTAAATAAATGCTTCATCATGATCATACAACATTCACTAATGAACAAAGGCCTCCCCCATAGATTTCCTCAATTGTGTCATCATACTGGGGAGAATTTGCCAGTACTCACCACACTTGCCAAGCGGGTTGGTGAGCGCACAATGGCTACTGTTCCAAGGGACGCTGCTGCCCTTCCCTCTGGTTTAGAGTCCCTTAGTCGCCTGTTACGATATCCACGGGAGGAGATGGAGTGATGCTACATTCTTCATCCGGACACCACACGGACTAAAATAATATTAATAAGAATAAGAATAAAAGCTTGTAAACATGCAATTGTTTAGAGGTTTAATAGGATATAATTTTGTTGCTTAATCACAGTTATGTCATTCGGTTTGGATTATTATTATTAAACCATATACCATAACTGCAGTGGGCTTACTCAACCGTATAATTCGGAGCTTAACCTCCATCTAAACGTATTTAGTGGAGCGAGTCTGTGGCTACTAAATTTTAATGACTCGATCCGTGTTAACAACTTTTAAAATTAATTAGTAGTTAGTCGTGGTTTAGTAACCAGACTCGCATGGATGTATAAATTAGCGTTTTGGTTTTGATTTAGTTTTTATTGCATACCACATCATTAATTACCACTTCACTCTGACTCAATAACTTTCTTTAAAATACCGTTATAACATATTTTATCACATTTATATAAAAACGACGGCACGCTTTCTCCGATAAATTTGCGTGGAATGACGATAATAAATCTATTTTCTATGTAATTAATCAGGCATAACACGCGCATAGATACCTGTTATTTTATGGCTGTCGTTTGCCTGACAAATAGCCCGCGGGTTAATCCGCAGACATGACATATAATGGAAATAGACGGGCCACGTGGTGATCTAATTATTCAAATATCTCGCATTAATTATTATGTGATTTTGCCAGGAAGCAGTAAAAGGAAAATTTATAATGGTTTACTAACCATCGTGAAACGGATATGCGAAATATTGTGCAATATTGTGAATTCGTGAATAAACCGGGTCACATTTTGTCACATTTCGGCCGTTCAACGGTGTCTAAGTTTTCCGTGTCAACGGATTTAATTCTAATTATAGATTATTTGGGAAATAGTTTTGTAAATCTAAACAAATAAATAAAATTTAAGTGTCTGTTTGTAATGTCTATATACTTACTAAATGCATATGAAAGCATATACGGTACTTATAAAACAGTGTGTGTGTCAGTTCCGACGCACGACTAGAGTTTACTCCGTAAGTACAATTGTCTTAGTAATCAATAGGCAGTGGATAAAAAATAAAAAGCGCGGATGCATCTATATATATAAAAATGAATGTTTGTGTGTATGTCCTTTATAGAATCGTAAACTATGCATTTGATCATGTCATGATCTTCAGCAAAGTGTTGTGCATAAACCCATACCGTCTTATTACAAAACATGGTTTATCGATAGTCTCGGACTAAAAGTGTGGTTTAATAAAATTTCTTATTACAAAAAGTGGTTTAACTCTTAGTCTTGGACTATCTATGGTACTAAAGATAAACCTGATGGGGACCTAGTTTAACTCTATAAACCTTTGGTCTAAGTCACAAATATACGTCAAATTCATTGTTTTGAGGTTATATTTGGTTTCGTTTTGTGTGTTATATTGTAATATTACCTGAAATGGTTTAAATTTGCGTTTTCCTAAAGATAGTAATATGCCGTAATTACAATAATTGTAGGCAAGTACTAACTTTTTTTTCAGAATTCTAGTTTTCACTTCTTCGTTTTTTCTGTTGTTCTATTTTATTAATATTATTCCCCAACTTCTTATCAATAATAAGTACGAAGAAACGTCCAAATCTCAGAATAGTTGTACCTATGTTTAAAGATTTCCGCGCGATATAGACATTCCGTTACGCATTAGTGTTGTTTGAAAGTACATATTTCGGATATGAAATAAATGTCATAAAAGTATTCCTCAGAAAGAAAATAAATGGCATTTATTGAAACAATAACAACCATTCGTTTCTAATAGTTATCGTCATTAAATACCCTATTATATATGTTGAAATATCAATATCATTAATATAAAAAAATTACAGAAATATTTAGCATTCGGGTAAACGGAACGATGTAACCGAATGCTATCTGATTGAATGAATGTTTCCATGGAATTCCGTGTATAATCTGTGGAAATAATTTAAGCCAGAACTAAAGTCAGGTACTATCTAGTCCTGACTTAATTTGATATTTGTAATACGGACGGGTTTAAACCACGGTACTAACGTTAGTTCCGTACTAAGTCCAGACTTCATAGTTCTGGTTTAAACCTGAGTCTAACGAGATTTTTGTAATAAGACTGATAAAGTTTTCTTAGTTGATACGACCAATCTTTGACAGATGGCGCCACTATCATTCCAATGAATTTCATTTCTATATATATAAAATTAAACGGCGGGTGAAACCGCGGGTCCCAGCTAGTATACCTATAAAAATGAATTATAACCTACCTTGTAACTACATCCACGTGTTCGTCGGATTTTCTTCCACCGTCACTTCAACTAGATTTTCCATACTTCGTATTTTGTATTTTTTAATTTATTTATATTATCACTCCGCTGCGTATTCATAATTAATAATAATGATATTAAATATCAATATATGTATAAAATATAAATGAAATGAAATAATATAAAACTTTGATATCAAACGACATTTGACGCATACATTTATTTATTTATTCATATACAGATACCTTAATGCTAACAGACAGGTCCTTACGCAATAAGTGATGATTACATTATTTATGGATTGTCAGAGTAAGTAGTACTTAACTTAATTGATTATGTACATAATATAAATGTGTAAAAATAAAATAAAAATAATAATGTGTATAAATAATGGGTTTAAAAAACTGTAACAATAAAACTATGTTAAAATAAAATAATTTAAAATTATTAAAGAAAAAAATATTCTAATAAATTATAATTATGATAAAAATGTACATGACAGAAGGTGCGCAGAAAAACGTAACGCATTTTGGTTAACGCTCGACAAAAGTATTTCATACCGGGGCTTATATATAAATTGATACATAAGGAGTAAACTCTAAAAACAAATAAAAAAATTATCAGATCGAAAGATAATTTTTAAAGAAAGATTTTATTTTATTTTATTCCGGCTAATCTCCAAACCGACTAGACCGATTTTGACCGAACTTTCACTGGCAGATAGCTGATATAATAAGAAATAACTGAGGTTACTTTTATTTTAGAAAAAGAAAAAGAAAAAGAATTAGGGTTCCGCGCAAATAATAAAAGGATGGCCTAAGTTACTCCTTATAACATCAGCTATCTGCCAGTGAAAGTTCCGTACCGTCCCGTCAACGTCGGGCCAGTCGTTTCGGAGTTTAGCTCGAACAATCAGACAGACAAAAAATTTAATTGAAATTTTTATTTTAAGTAGCGTACATACTTTCGTATGCAGTAAAAAGCTGTTATTTTGACATTAGAAATAGACAATTTTATTTATTTGTAGATTATTCTTTGCCTGCTAATGGTGGTCTTACTAGACCAAACGGCTAAAGTTGTCAGTGCTAGAAAAAAGCATTGAGTCATTGTCACTGTAATTAATCATGATTAATATGTCGTCGGTCGGTGATCCGTTGCGACCGGCGCATTACATTGTCACCTCTTGGTAACATTGAGACATAACTGAAACAATGTAAAAATGTCATGACATGATTTTTTGACTGGTCGTTTCGGACAAAATGAATTATTGGATCTGGAATATTTCATGTTCTAAACTCGTTCAGCGTGCTTTTAAGTTAATCTATTACGTCAATCCCAAGTGAAAAGTCCTTAGCCATGCGTCATTAATATTACACACAACACTCGTACTTACGGCCGAATACTGAAACGCCACTCAACATTTAAAAGCCACTCAATTATTTCAGACGCCCGCTTATAGTGAGCGTGTTAAACGCTTGAGAGAGTGTTTAATATTGAGTAAGTCAAATAATATTCAAACAGTAAGTTTTCCTCAAGTTTTATTACGTCCTGGACGCCAAACGTCTCAGCGTTCCCATACTACTTACTTTATGTAGGTGACCTGTTTTCCGTCGGTCGCGTTTCACCCGATGCGGATTACGAAATTGCATACTTTGACGTAGTATACTTGGCTCTGCTAGGTATATGCACTCAAGTGGCTGTGGAAACTTTGCACTCGAGGTGCAAAGCATCTTAAAGACATTATCCGCAAAATAAGTAAATGTAGTTAGAAGGTTGCCGTGTGCATAAAACAGCACCACCTCTCATACCGTGGGTGTTGGAAACGGTGACTATGGGATTAGCTGCCATTAGAATAGGCAGCAGTGTCCCATGAATACATTTATAACTCAGCTGAGATGGTCAACCTGTCTGCCAAGCGTGACTATTATGGCACTGACCGATACCGGCCGTTGTGACGATCTTTGTGTGAGGCTTTTGTCCAGCAGTGGACATTTTTCGGCTGAAAAGATGGGTTAGAAGGTACGAAATGCTTGCAAAATCTAAATACGCAACATTTTTGTCTTATGTTCTTATTCTTTAACAGTGATGTCGCAAAAGGAGACTAAGGGTTGATATCAAGTGGATGGTTAGCAGCATCCTCCCGTGTGCTAACAACATTCTGCGATCACCAATCCGCCTGCCAAGCGTTTGATTATGACTGAATCCTCTATGACCGCTCTTTCAATCTTTTTTTAAACTCATTTTGTTAGAGGCTTTTACTTTTACCTAGACGGCTAGGTAACTTACAAATTATAACCGATATACCGACAGTAAAGCTCTTATATATCGAAACAATGAAAAGCCCGTACACGTTTTCTCGAACCAAGTTACCTCTGTCCGTCCCGCACGCGCCTTTGTTGGGTAATCGTATAAGACGTATCCATTAGTTACCACAATAGAGATCGCGACTCGAAAAAGGACGTAATATTTCATTTTTTTGTTATTAAGGTTTATCAATGAAGCGTGAATAGGCTTGATACCTGATACCTAACCAAAGGTGTTATTCGAGAAGCCTTCGTAATGGATGGCTGGCTGGCTGGCTAATTAGACAGTGCCTGTTTTCTACTCAGTTAGCAGAATGTTCGATTAATTACATACAGACTTACCATTTAATGAGGGTTTACTGGCTCTTGGATAGTGGGTAATATTTTATAATTAACTAGCTGCCCGCCCCAGTTTCGCTCAAACGCGACCTACCGGGTACAATTGTGAATTTAAACCATCCATCCGCCCACTCATGTATGAGTTACACAAAAACTCATCAAAATCGGTCCTGCCGTTAAGGAGGAGTTCAGTGACACGTACAGAAGAATTATATGTTTAAGATAATTAGACATTGTATAGATTTTTCTCTAACGGTCATAAAATCCAAATGAACAACACGAGAACAGTAAAGTAATGTATTGAATTAGAATCTTTTAGCATTGTTATAGCTTGATTTGAAAATATATTTATTATTTTTAAAGATTCGCTTTAGACAATCTCTCCGTGCTGCGACGCATTTCTATGATAAAGCCTTTTGTATACAGCAACTTTCATCATCATACCAGCCAATAACCGTCCACTGCTGAACAAAAGCCTCCCACATAGATTTCCATAGAGGCGTCATTTTGGGAGGAATTTGCCTGAACTAATCACGCTTGGCAGGCGGGTTGGTGAGAAGAGAATGACTGCTGTTCCACAAAAGAGACGCAGCTGCTCATTCCTCTGATTTCGAGTCTTACTCGCCTTTTGACCTACTACTTTGTGTCCTGTGGTGCCGGCTCAGAATGCCACCACCCCATCTCTTCCCGTGGGTGTCGTAAAAGTCGACTAAGGGATTAGCCGGAGGATGGGCAGCAGCGACCTTCGAATACATTAACAACTCAACTGCGATCGCCAACCCGTCTGCCAAGCGTGGCGATTATGGCAAAACCCCGCAATGAGCCCACAACACAGCCATATTGGCCGTTGTGGTAATCTTTGGGGGAGGCCTGTGTCCTAAAGTGGACTTCATTCGGCCGAAATGATGACTCGCCTTTTACAACATTCACGGGAGGAGACGGAGTGATCACCACTCCGAGCACACATTCTTAATTAGGCCACTCCACGCGGCTTTAATCGTTTTTTCTGTCATTACATATATTCCACAATGTCTCTACCTTTTCCAATTATCGTAATGTTTTATCTGTGTACCATAAATTCAGTTCTCATTTTCCAGTATTTACCTGAAGCGTGGATGCTATAAAACTACAGGCTGGATCGTATTTAACCGGGTCGAGTCAATAATGCAACGTGTAGTTACTCCCAGTATCAAGTAGCCAAATGACTGTCTAAAAATACAGTCTACATTCACTATGCAAAGTACTGTCCTGAATAAAATGTAAATCGTGGACATTTTTTGAAACACGTTTAATGTTAGCTTTTATGTAATCAGAATTGAAATTATAGGGTATCGCGCTTTAAGTGACTATAGTAGAAGTATTTTTCCAGATCGAAGACTTTGGATTATATTCATCTCTTGCGTCTATCTCATAAGTACAAACATATAAATTTAACAAATGTTTCTTGTGAAGCAATTAACGTAGAGATAAAACTAGCAATTATTTTTGTTTTCTTAGCAGACAGAGGTTCAAATAAACTTTTAATTGCATTTTTAATGACCGATTGTGGAAGCGTGGGTTATGGCACGCACTTCAAGGAATATTCCACCGGTTATTACTGTTCTTCATTTACAAAACATGGACCTCCTTATGAATGGTTGTGAGTGAATGTACAGCATTAGGATAACAAAATATATTGGTAATACCAAAAAAACCTATTCCAAACAAATAATACTGGCGACTCATGGGTGTAGTCTTAAACACTCCTCTGTACCTACGTACAAGTTAGACTACCCCAAGTTGTAGGCACCGCAGGGATCATCAGCAGCAGCAACATCATGCAACATCAATACCTTAGACATTGAGACCTCATTCCATCGTTGGCGATTGGTGGATGAACGAAAGATTACGTTTCTTCTCATTACACACATCATATCAACCGAAAGACGTCCACTGCTGAAGAAAGACCTCTACATAAATTTCCGTGACGACCGGTTACATGCCGCCCGAATCCAACGACTCCCCGCAACCTTCACCAGGTCATCTGACCATCTCGTTGTCTCCCGCTGCACATTACACACGTTGCAGCTTTATAAGGGTCAGCACAGATTATGCGGAGAACTGCTCGAGCATTTATCCACTGATATTTAAATATGGACGATATTCAAATAGAGTTGTAAATAGTATGCAAAAGATTATTTGCTCTGTAGCATATGCTCGAGCATGCTCCTCCCTTGATTTGCTTCACAGTCGCGAACATGTTCGAACACGCGCGATTAGTTGACGGCATGGTTGGTGCAGTGGCTGATACAGCGGCTGCTGCGCTCCGGGTTGCGGGTTCGATTCCCGCACGGATCAAGTTTTTGTTTGATTTGGTCTGGGTGTATTGTGTGTGTGTCTACAAACGAACCCAGGACACAGGAGAAACGTTTAAAAAAAGAAAATAAAATAGTGCTCTAATAAAGTTCTTTTTAGTCCAAATTCTAAATGAAATAACAACTTTATTTAAGCTGTCTATGCAACTTTCGTATAATGTTTTTTAACGATGGTGTTCTCGCAGTTAGCTCAGAGAGCTGATGTTGCTTCACCGGGGGAACTGTTAAAGCTGAAAGAGCCTCCGGCCAGGCGATAACTTGTTTATTGAACAACACAACTAAGGACGCCCTCTAGTAAGACGTTGAAAGCTGCAGCTTTGACTTAAGGCGTTGCTGGGAGGAGGGCAAACTTAGGTGCTAGATCAACGTGGATTTTTTTTAAGCTTCTGGCTCGGCACGTGCCTGCTCGAGCAAGGGTCGTGATGGGGAACGATAACAGTAATTCATAAGACTTTTGTTCGTGAGTGTTTGTTCTGTATGCACTTATCGCCCTACGTTGGGCTACGCTTTATAGTCACGTGCGCTCAATGGAAACCATTTTGATCTTTTCACTAATTCAATTATAGAGCTCGCGTGTTGCTGGTCCTTTGGATGTTTTAGGTTATTTTTAGTTACATGAGTAACGTATTATTAAAACATCCGCGATTATTTTGACTCTTACCGGATTAAACCACCTTATGTCATCTTCGACACCGAGAAAGCTCCAGGTTCTCGAGAACAAAGGTATCGGAGCCACCCATTAGTGCCACGCCTTTAGGTACATCATGAAAGGGATGACTGTAAAGCGGTCTTCGGGGGTTGTGCGCTGAGCAGCACACGCCGCGGCATGTGACCACGTGCGCGCCGCCATTTTCCCGGGGGTCACTTGATATGAGCACGCAGATTCCCCAATCTGCGCGCCCCTAAGGTTGAACCTGTTACCTAGTGTTTAAAAAGTGAGACCGCTATCCTCCGGACCACCAAATCGTATGTGTAAGGCCCTGTCTAGATTGGTGTCGCCTATTTTGGCACACCTAACAAATCTCATTAGTCTCTCTCTCTCTCAAAAGTTTAGCCCTAGTTAAACGCTTTAGAGATAATCAAAAACCAAAAGCGATCTCACTAAAGCCAAGTTTATTTGTTCAGGTACCTCAATAAGTTAATGTTTTTACATGTTACTTTAATCTTATGTTAATGCAAGACTTCAATCGTCTAACTGTTCAAATATTATTATCATTACACATTTATGGGTTTACTAAATTGCGGCTTTTATGAACGGGTATTTATTTACATTCAGGAAACGCACACCTTAAACTATTCTCGACTCGAAATACGAAAATAAACCTTATGTGAATAATAATAGTGTTCACAGAAATGGAGTTCAACATCCGCCTTATTATTTTCCGATTAGGTAGCGGTGACGTCACTGCCCATCGGTTCGGCCTTCGCGGCCGGTCGTTGCACCCGCCGTTGCGCGGCGATGTACCGTTAGCAATGCAAATGGACCGGGTTTTGTATACATTTCGTACCGATAAAATGATACACGATAACAATTGTGACGTCACATATCATAATTATAACCAGTTCGATAATATAATTATGGAAAAAGTTAAACGAAAGTAAGTGTTTAAGGATAGGTAGTTTTATATTGCAATTCCTTCATAACCTGATCTTTCGCGGATACGAAGATAATATTATACTAACGTGTTAAGTATGTTACATATTTTTTTTAGATTTACTCAGAATATTTAATACAATTTTAGGGTTCCGTACGTCCGAATAAAAATACATACAAATCCCTTATAGAATCACACATGTGTCTAACTTTCAATCTGTTACTGCCAATTTGCTGCGAATTTACTGAGCGATTAAAGGAAATTTGATACAAATATGAATTTCTGCGACCCAAGCACGGACGTGTAACGTAAATAAATTAATTTTGCATGTTATTTTGGAGGGGAAATTAGAGAAAAAATTGTGTTGCAAACTGTACCGTGTGACACATAAAAGCCCTTCCGTTTATTATATAGGTCTCGTATATTTTTAATTATAATTATAAAATAAATTGAATTACAATTATTTGAGAAAATAGATGAAAAATTACCGTTATAACCAAAACAAAAATGTAGAAAAAAATACAGACGTTCTTTACTTATAGATTACAGGAACACATAATACATCTTGCAATATAGTTGGAATGTATGCTCCCATGTTTTTCAACTACAATGCTAAGTTTGTTCTCGGGGCAAAATTATTTGTGCAAGACAAAGTTCAAAAATAGACAATATATATACAGCAATATCTGTCTAAAATACTTTTTGTAGTTACAACAAACAAATTTGGATCATATTTTAAAAAAACATGATAGATAACATATTCATCGTATGGAACCTTCGATACAAAGTCAAAGTCAAATTGTTTTTATTCATGTAAACCATTTGCTGGCACTTACGAATAGTCAGAATTTAAATAATTGCACGGTTCCAAGTCGTTGGTCCTACGGAGACGAACCGGCAAGAAACTCCATGGATATACTCTTTTGAAATAATATATAAATGTATTCTATATTATAAGTCTTCAATATCTAAATCCTTTACATATCGTTTTCGCATTCATAAGTAACAAATATTTTATCATCAGAACAATGTCAAAAAGATTAAAATGTCATAAATTATTCAATAAATGTCATAAAAAAGCATTTATACATTCAAATGTCATAAAAATAATGTCCAAATTCAACAACAAATAATAAGTATGTTAGAGTAGAGCAGCTCAATCCTAAGCATTTTTGGCGTCCATATAATCTGTAACTATATAGAAACCCTTTTTACATAGTTTCTTTTTTATAACGGATTTAAATTTACTAAGACTAAGATTTTTAGTACTACTTGGGATCTTATTGTAGAAACGTATACGTTGGCACCCAAATGAATTACAAATTTTTTGGAGCCTGGAGATTGGCATTTCAATATTTTCTTTATTTCTAGTATTGAAGCTATGTTGTCGAAAATAAATGTATGTACCTTTTAACGTATATTAGATTCTCATATATATATATATATTGAGATGCAACAGTCAATATGTTTTATCTGGCTGGAGGCCTCTTTTGGCTTCGCCAGAAATGACCGGTTAAGCAACCACATTGCCCAGAAATGTATGCGAGAAGCCAAAACAAACTGTCAATATGTTGATTTCTTTAAATTTATGTTTTCCCTCAGTGAATGTCGAAAGCTGAGGTTATAAATTGCTCGAATAGCTCTCTTTTGCACCACAAAGATACGCGAGTTCAACTAGCACTACACTCCAGGATTTCGCCTGTATCAGTAACCAGTTTAAGAACGTACATGTTACACGCACATACACCCAGACCCGAAACAACTATCAGTAGGATCATAAAAATATTTGTTCCGTACGGGAATCGATCCCGCGATACGTAGCGTAGAGAGCTTATCGCTTAACCACTGCGCCAACCGCGACATCGTTTATATTGCATACACTGTCCAGTCATTAAGCTCAACCGTGCAATAATTACTGCTTTTGAAACGAAATATCTCTTTCAACTCTTGTAATGGTAGCTATTGAATATAAATTGTAGTCATTATAACACATATTTTAATTATTAGAGTGGCATTAGCAACACTTTCCACATTATAAAGGTATTCAAAGCAAAAACTTAAAATTAAATGGTGCAATTTATTCTTGGTTAAAATCATAATCGCCACGCTTGACAGGCAGGTTTGCGATCACAGTTGAGTTGTAAATGTTCTTGAAGGACGCTGCTGCCCATCCTTCGGTTAATCCCATAGTCGCCTTTAATGACACCCACGGGATCAGATGGGTTGGTGCTATTCTTAGCCTTTAAAATTTTATATACACAGATAATGGACTCCTCTAAACTATAAATGACGCGATAACTTCAATAATGAAGTTCTAGATTTTCAGTCTATTCGTCTCGAGTTAATTGAAGCAAACATTTTCTTTTACTTTATCTATTATTCTCTTTGTTCCAAACTGGTTCCAGACTTTTATCATCAATCAATAGCTATACTAAGTCAAAAAGCATTAGGTATATCTTTAAAATGGCTAGAGCCATTTTTAGAACGAATTCACTAATTAATTTCCTCGTTATAGTACAAAAAAGGAAGAAAAACGTCATTTTTTTATTTTATTGTTCATGAGGGAATAGGACCTAAAGTTACTCAACAAACGTTCATAATTTCGTGTTTTTCATTTACATCATAGCTCGTTGAGAAGTTAACTGCGCCTGAAACGTACTTTGTATTTTAGGTCTTCGTAATATGCTCTTTTTCTTTCAACTTTGCCTCGCGCTTTCATTTCTCCCGTCTCTCCTATCTCTGTCGTGGGTAGGTATAATTTAAAGACAAAATCTGATCTGCAAAAACACCGAGACCACAACTATATGTAGGCCATACAAGTATTTTTTGCGTGCCTTGTTCAAACCCACGATCCGTAGCTCGGAAAGCTAATCGATTAGCCATTGCGCCAACCTTGCCGTCGCTGTACTGTGCTCTATACTACAGTATAATATAATCAATAGATATTCTGGATTGGTAACCACGGCGTGTTTGTATTACAACGTAATTTACATGGCCTCCGATATTGCAGCGAATGTTATAATTTCCATTTAGACGTAATGTCGTAAATTGACTGATGTCCATGTATATGTAGTGCTACATGAAGATGACCCGCTTGGTAATTACCTTTTATGTTTTTACATAAAGTAGTAGAGTAGGCATGCCAGACTCCTACCGGCTAAGACCACTGGAGCGGTCATATTCGGCACCGAAGGCGGGTTCCAGGTCCTCGTCACACTCGTTGATTGCTCACACTAGCCGCTCATTGATTGGCCACGCCTATAGGCACATTTCGGAGGGCATGACTGTTAAGTGGTCACCCCCGCACAGCATAGGGAGAGCGACTGTATAAAGGTCAACCCTCAGGCACCTCTCGGAGAGGATTGTAAAGGATCCCCACATGACCACGTGACCGTGTGCGCGCCACCGTCTTCCCGAGGGTGACGGGCTGATACCTGCCGCGGGTGCGGTCTAATGCTGACAAGGCGAACATCTCACCCCCAGCCAGATGTATGTGGAAGGACACCATGGGGTTTTAGCTGGTAAGAGTCCCCTCAGTCGTTCTTAAAACAGATGAAGTCCGTGAAATACCCAAGATAAAAAAAGGATTGGTTATTGTTAGATATGTGACGGACAGTTGTATGTTATTGTTCAGTGTACTCTTATGAGTTATGACTAGTAATCGGAATAGGTAGTGCAATTTAGGGTCAACGGCGTTAAATATTATATTAGTATGGACGAGACCGCGGGATTCCGGGATTTCTAGATATTTTCAATATTAAAAACAAGTGACGGCAGAATTTTTTTTTAATATTATGAATGCATTTTATTATTCTATTTTATCACATTGAAGGAAATAAGGAAATAAGGAATATCAGAAAACTATTTGTCTTCTACTCGTATATTTATAATTACAACAGATCACCCGATTGATGATCGACCCCATTCAATTTCATGTAATATCGTTAAATAATAATATTCCGGGGTTATGTATTTCGGGAATATTAGTACTGCTAGTTCGTCACGAAATCCCGCGAAATTGCACTACATAATCTGATCACTGGTTATGACATACTTACGTGAGATCGTGTTTGGTATTTTTGGCCAGAAACCAATGTCCCCATATAAAGAAATTATCGTACTGCAAATGCGCCCATATTTTCCACTGTTCATATTGTGTGAATACATTGCTCGTACGTATATGTAGTAACTCTACTTCTGCTTCCCAAAGGAACCGTTGAAGGAAAAATAACACACTTAGATTACTTGTTAGTTGTTTGACAAGTTTATTTCGATTACTACTAGCGATGGGCTAATGTTACGAAAAAAAAACAAATCGAGTTAATTGTCAACTTTGCAATCGTGTATACGATTGGTTCGACCATCGAATAAACGATTGCAATGAAGGTCATTGAAATGTTTGCCCACTACCGATACCGAAGTAGGAATAAAAAATTGCATCGCCGATTGTAAACCGCGCGCTACGATAAATAACAGTCGACTAAGAATCGAATAATACCGATTGTTAATTGATTGTAATCGAGTAAACGGAACGATCGAATAATTTGTTATTTTTATTAACAATCGCTCATCAGTGTATACCGCGTAAAGCGAGAAGTTATAGGTTTTATCTAGGTATACCTATTAGGAAATTTTAAACAGCAGTCCTGAGTTTGGACTGATACTGTATAGACGAAAAAAGACTCGTACTCCATTACATGCCACTCAAATACGTCTTCAGGAACATTTTCACGTTCTTACAACACTTACTTCGATAATCTCTTCGCGGAATGCAGTGTTGTGAATGGATTGTTAAGGTGACATGGCTGTTTCCCTACTGTACTTTGGATACGAGCTCGGGAGAGCTGGATCAGAATTATTTAGATTTAAGGAGATTATAAAAGCTACAGGCTATTAGAGCACAGGTCGATGGTCTTATAAATGGATCGCTGATTACTTTTAGTTTTTATTTGTACATACAGTGGAGATTGCTGCAGCCTACCGTCTTGAAAGTGCCAGACAGGTCATTAGTTCAAATCCCACCCGTCCCTCCGTTGACCTTAACCCACTCCTAGAGTAACCGTTATTAGCTTAGGTGTAGATGTTTTTAAATATTAAGTTCGTTGTTTTTCAAAAAGCTGATGTTATACAATCAATAAGTATGACATCTCCTAGATGTAAATACAGCGTGAAAATTATATGTTAAGTATAATGTAATTAAGTTTAATGTGCCTACGGTAATTTTTACTTAATTAAAACAATGTAATCTAATTTGATTGCAATGGGAGCGTATTAAGGTTATTGAGACAATGGACAGAGTTATGTAGCTGGCCGAAGAAAACATGCGATATACGAGTATATGTGAATATTATACCTATGTTAGTTCGGTTAAAGTTAACATGAATATTGCATTCCACATCTTGCTGTTATTATAAATGTGAAAGATTGTAACTTTGAATGTTTTTGAGGTGGAACCTCACGCTCAAATGGCTGAATGTAGGTATTCTAATGAACAGAGTCAAATTATGTCTTGAAATAGGGGACTTATTCATCATCATCATCATTTCGGCCAAATCCACTACAGTCCACTGCTGAACACAAGCCTCCCCCAAAGATCGCGATACAGAGCTGACTGGGTGTGTGTACTCATTGGAGGGTTTTGTCATAATCGCCACGTTTGGCAGGCGGATTGGCGATCGCAGCTGAGTTGTTAATGTACTCGAAGGACGCTGCTGCCCATCGTCCGGCTAACCCCATAGTCGCCTTTTACGACACCCACGGGATGAGATGGGTTGGTGCTATTGTTAGCCGGCACCAGACGGCTTAATATTTTAAATATATTATGAAAAAAAAAGTAATTATCACTTTCACGCCCAGCGAAACGGCGGGGGGGAGTTTGCTCAGTCGTCGATCGCATCGTCGGCTCCGCTTAACATAAGGCGAGATATTTGTAAAATGCAAGCCCATTAGATATAACATAAAGAAAATATACACTAGCCTACAAAAACAGTCAACATTATTTAATCAGTAGGTTATAGGGATTCGGCATAATTTAATTAAGAAAGAATAAATAAATAAAAGTAAAGGTTACGCGCCGCTAAAAAAGTTTTTTTGTCGGATAGCAACTTTACTAACGAGGCACTCACGGCTAGTTGCACTCACTGATCGGTAAACGTTCGGCGAGATTAAGCAACGCTTGGCGCGGTTAGTATGTGGATGGGTGACCGCATAGTGGTATTTGAATTGAGCGTCTCCGTGCTTCGCAAGGTACGTATAATCGGTGGTCCTGGTTGTTGACATTAGACGACAATCGTTAAACCAAGTCGGGATGCCTATACTATAGGAGGCCACACGAAAACATTGTGCTCATTATGCTCAAAACATTAACCTACATTATGCTCGTTATATTTTACCATCATTTGTATTGATCAACATTGTAATCTCAATGATTTTAAAAGAGTATCCATGGAATTTGCCGGCTCTTCTCATAGGATCAACTAATTGGAACAGTGCAACTTAAATTCCGACGTTTCGTAAGTGCCAGTAATTGGTTTATTTATATAAATATATTTAAATATTTGACTTTGACTTTGAAAATTAGAAGATGATCCGTTACCCGCCCGCTTCGCTAGGCGTAAATTATATTTATATTCATGTCTTCTGAACCCTGCAACATATCGAAAATTGATGTTAACATTTCCATTGAGCACTTTCGGAGCCTACTCGAGACAAGTTTCAGTAAAAAAATCTAAAAACGTTAATTTATGATTAGGCATCGTATAAGTAGCAGTTTTCACTTAAACTTTTGGGATTTATTATGAATTTACAGACATACATACATACACTAATTGTATTAGTAAAAATAATTGAAAAGAATATAGAAATTACAAGTTCCTTTTTAATAAACACAATCCTTATAACCTACTGCTTTTCCCCTCAAAATAATATTCACTATTCTTGTTGGAAGTTATATAATAATGTCAAAATTATATAGAGATGTCAAAATATATTACCGTCGGTGCAAGTGTTCCTTTTCTCATTGGTTTAATAACGCTGACTCTATCACGTACATGTGATTGAACTTGTTTGAGATTTCATTAGCAGGTCGTCATGAAGTCGCATTCAGATGTATAATGCATACAGCTACAATCAAGAAATGCTTGTTTGAAAAAGTTATTTTTTATGACAAAAGATGTAGCGACGGCGGTTGGTGCAGTGGCTGATACAGTCGGCTGCTGCGCACCGGCTCGTGGGTTCGATTCCCGTACGGAACAAATACTTGTACGACCTGCAGGTAGTTGTTCCGGGTCTGGGTGTATTGTGTGTGGAATTCATGTCTGTAAACGCACCCACGACACAGGAGAAATCCTAGTGTGGGGCTACGTTTAATTTTAAACAATCAAAACAATAAACAATCTTTTAATAATGAAATCTTTATTCAAACTAGCTTTATATGAGTTTAAGTTATGGTACTAGGTACTAGTGGTAGGTCTCTAATTGTTACAGTCCGGTTAAGTAGGTACCGCCCTAGTGTCAAATATTCTGCCGCCAAGCGTTAGTATTTCAAGAAACACTTTTATTCGTCAACAAATCTAGACGAAGCCGG
The DNA here is from genome assembly GCA_947459985.1 of Diloba caeruleocephala. Lineage (NCBI taxonomy): Eukaryota > Metazoa > Arthropoda > Insecta > Lepidoptera > Noctuidae > Diloba > Diloba caeruleocephala. The sequence goes on from OX381614.1 coordinate 7,411,186, forward strand.
CATTTTGAAATGGCTCGGAGAAGATACGCCAGAACAAAATCATAGAGTTCTGTTTTAAAGTCCAGACATGTTTTTATGGTACATATTTAGAAAAAGAAATATTTAATACCACGTCTGGATTGGCCTTTTGAAGACAGTTCCTTAGAGTGGACTCATCCTGACAGCCATCAAGCATATCGGTCCTCCTGAAGCTCATCCATAGGTATTTTAAGGAGCTTCAATGATCCGACGCTCAACAATACCTTCAGCAAGACATTGGTGAAGCATTGGTCGATCTCGAAAGTCGGAGAAAGGCTGATGTTATTTAGGGAGCGGTAGCTTATAAAATGCTCCATTTATAGAGTCAGCAGAGTTTAAATTAAAGGATTATTCTTGTCACAGTGTCGACGTCAACGCCGATATTTTATCCGGCCGCACCGCGCTATCCGTGTTACTGAAACTTAAATGATGTTTGTTTTGTCTGTCTCACTAACTGCAAGTGTGAATGTTTCAAATTGCCACCTGTCTGGTTTGTTTTTAAGCGTGGGCTTGGTATACAAAACTGGTATTTTTTGATCTGCGAAATTAGGTCTGCATTTCGATTCCGCGAAACATTTATATTTGCTTGCGTTAATCTGCCGCTTGAGCGTAATTCCTTTATGATACAGTTTATAGATATGTACTAGCTGTTGCACGCGTTTCGGCCGCGCGAGAACAATTTCAACTATTAAAAGATAATGATAGGTCAACATAAGTCAATCCTCCCCGAGAAGTGCCTGGGGGGGGCCTTTTTACAGCCGCCTTTCCTCTGCTAGAGGAGGCGACTGAACCAATGAAGTCATGTCTGGTTTCAGGCACCTTTATTAAAGAAAATACCATCATTTCACATTTAAGAAATTTTTAAACATTCTTACGCGGTTGACGCTCATTTAATATAGTGATTTAACTCATCTAAATTGTTTGAGAAGTCAGTGTCGACAAAGGGAACCATCTTGATAATTTAACTTAAACGTCCCGCGTAATTCGAAATCCCTCCCGTATCAGTAGAGTACGCCGCCCGAGGCACGTTCTGGTCGATCCAGACGATAAAATCACGTTAGATCACATGAAGAGACTCGCGTTGTCTCGTTCACTGAACACCCGACCGTTGTACCGCCCTCGCCGCCGAGGATGCCCGCCTCACCGACGTCGCGGAGGCCTATCGCCGCGTCACCTTCCCGTTCAAGTTAGCACTTCTCCCTCCCGTCTCTTGCTCGCGCCGGCCCGTGCCGAGCCTGTAGCTTTAAATGTCCCTTAATACAATTTAAATAATACCGATCCAGCTGTCCCCAAAACAATAGCTTGATATCCCCAGCAACGCCCTAAGCCGAGGTCCGTGTCCCGCAGGGGGCGCCCTTAGCGAAAGTTGCTTAGTTTTTAATAATTAATTTAAGCCTGGCTGGAGGCCTCTTTTGGCTTCGCCAGCAAATGACCGGTTAAGCAACCACATTTCCCAGAAATGTATGCGAGAAGCCCAACAAAAAAAAAAAAAAAAAAAAAAAAAAAAGTAATTCGAAATAATTTAACCAACTTCGTCCATAAGTATAGCAATTTATTTCAACTCTTAAAGAGTGCTCACGTGTTAGTTAACTTTGCTTTGGTCAGGTTCTTTTTAATTAGTTTCGGTTTGATTTATGAAGACAATCTTGTACGAATTGTAAGTATTTTAGTTTGAACAAAAATTATCGCACTACCACTATCTACTATCTACTACAACTATCTTTTCGAACATTACTGTGGTGTTCGTAGGTGTTTTTTTTTAATACTTTTTTATTTAAGGGATTTATGTACACATTTGTGACAATGTCAATCCCATCGTGCTTTTACAAAAAGTAACTAACTCATAAAGTAATTTAATTAATATTAATCAGACATAGCCAGTAAAACTAAAACAACTTAAACTTGCTTATCTAATAAAAATGTATATAATGTTTTGAAGGTGAATATTTGTGAACAAATATTTGCATATTGTTTCCTTAGACACCATACATTGAGAACTCTATTCATATCATTTTAGTCGTAAAACTTCCTTGTGTGCTCATTGGGAGGTTTCTGCCATAATCGCCACGGTTCGCGCTTGGGTGGTGACCGCAGTTGAGTTATAGATGTACTCGAAGGATGCTGCTGCCATCCTCCGGCTAATCCCACAGTCGCCTTTTACGGCACCCATGGGATGTGATGGGCATTCTTAACTGGCACTACACGGCATTCACATTCCCAATTTAAATTTACGGATAAATTACATGCCTAGTTCATAATGAGATGGGCAGAATTCACATGTATGATTTATAATATTGACAGCTGTAGAAGACTAATTAAAATCAGTCATTGATCCATTCCAAACATGTTTACTTTTAATTTCAAGTTGGTAATGATGACATAGGATTTCGTTAATGTAATAAGGCCCGCTCTTAATTAATTTTTCACTAAGTAAGATTGATTGGGTGTCGTAAAAGTCGACTAAGGGATTAGCAGGAGGATGGGCAGCAGCGTCCTTCGAGTACACTGACAACTCAACCGCGATCGCCAACCCGTCTGCCAAGCGTGGCGATTATGACAAAACCCTCCAATGAGCCAACAACACACCCATATCGGTCGTTGTGGTGATTTTTTAGGGAGGCATGTCCAGCAGTGGACTTCATTCGGACACCTCCATATTAGGACAGCTGCTTAGTAAGTTATTCATGATCCTAAATACTCGAATCCTTACTAAACCAAACCTTAACCTAAGGCCATGACTACTTTACCTTCATATTGAAACTAAAAATCCATTGGTCAATTCATTTTCCTGGTGGAATATTCATACAATAAATAAAATGGAAGTTACTGTTTGTTATGTCAGAATAACAGATTTTACTTAATGCATATGAAAGTATATACGGTACTTAAAACATAGCTGAAAGGATAAGCAAACTGAAGTGGCAGTGGGCGGGGCACATTGCTCGTAGAACTGATGGCCGTTGGGGCACAAAGGTTCTCGAATGGAGACCGCGCACCGAAAAACGCAGCATGGGATGACCTCAATCGTGGCGGACAGACGACCTGGTGAAGGTCGCTGGGAGTCGTTGGATGAGAGCGGCATGTAACTGCTCGTTATGGAAATCTAAGGGCCTTTGGTCAGCGGTGGACGTCCTCTGGCTGATATGATGACAAGAAAAAAGCCTATATATAATAATCCGATTCATTCAACAGCGGATGAAACCGCGGTTATAGCTGGTTAAGAATATTCTTTGATGAAATAATAACATTAATAAATCATTTCAACATGTCATTCACAAAAATAAAATATACGCCGTGGTAACGAGAGGAGCAAGTCATTCGCTTGGTGGTACACACAGCTACATATCAAGCTATACAAAACCAGTATAAGCTGATCTCGCAATGTATAAGCTTTCGGTATAATGAGAGATCAGCGTAAACTGGATTTTTATAGCTTGATGTGTAGCCGTGTGTACGCGCCACGCACGCCTGCCCACAACAATGGTTGTAATGCTATTCAGGACTAGTCCTGCGTGGCGCCACACTGCACTCGTCACCTTGGGACTACTTATTTAATTTGTAAGGGTGATATGGTATTCATTCAATTTTTGTTTTTATTTGTTCATTCCAACATTTTTTATCAATCACAGCTAAGTATGAAAGCAATATTTAGAAAGAAAGAAAAATGATTTTATCGGCACAAACAGTACACACAATAACAAACAACTTAAGTACCTTTAACAACCATAAAACTAAATAAAAAATGCAACACACACCTATACCGTGCATAGTGACAAAGTTATAGTTCCAAAGGGCCAACAGCTCAGCATAATGTTAGAAGGCTGACCACCTAACGCTGGTTTTCAGCTGAAACCCACATGGTGATGACGTTTCATAAGTATGAAAGCAACCAACGTCTTAATAATACAAGGCACCGAGAGTATAAAAATAAAATAATGCGTTTAGAATTGAATATGGAATTTGACAAACATCACATCTTGGGCGAAGATTTTGGGATGAGTGGCATCGCGTAGTCACCAATGAAATTTGATCAAATGTTGGACAAAAAATGAATGCAGCGCTAGTTGCAGTGCCCTAAAAACGGGAACACAGTAATGTACTGCTTGGCGGCAGGCTGTCTGGCACTGCGGTTGTCCTAGCCGGAATCTAGCAACAAGAGACCTACCAGTAGAAACAATCTGTTAACATTTAATTTGTGTTTGTGTACAAAAATAATTTAGAATTTAATAACGACGTTACTAAATCACAGCTGTTTTTTTCGCTAGTATCTGAGGCTAAAAATAAGAAACAAACATGTTATATTTGGTGCACGAGAAAATCTTTACAGTCTCGGAAAAAATGTGAAAAGTAAACTTGTACGATTTATACAACACTGAAATCAAAGACAGGAATAAAAGCAATTCAGGTTTCTCGTTATTTTAATTAATGGAAAGCTCGAAATTTTCAGTCGAAAGACATCCCTTTGAGTCTAGACTGAAAGGATTAAGGCACTTTCATCTACCTACCCACATAATTAAATATTCTTATAACGGAAATTTTCCGTGTGGTGTCCGGATTAAGAATATAGCACCACTCCATCTCCTCCCGTGGAGGTCGTAAAAGTCGACAAAGGGACTCTTAACCAGAGGGATGGGCAGCAGCGTCCCTTTTGCTGAGCAGTAGCAACTCTGCGCTCACCAACCCGCTTGCCAAGCGTGGTGAGTATCGGCAAATTCCCCCCAAAATGACAACACAACATAAGCACCGGCCCCCAGTTCCCGGCAGCCCCGCCATTCCTGGTCATGGTAGCGGCCACGGAAACGGCGGGGCAGGGGGTGCTAAGAATCTCCGGATGGGATCCGGCTACCACCCAAACCGAAAACTGGCCCTGGTGACATATAACACACGCACACTGAGGGCAGACGAAAAGATTGTTGAGCTGGAAGAAGAAATAGATAAGTTGCACTGGGATATCATGGGTCTATCAGAAGTCCGAAGAGAGGGGGAGGACACGATAACCCTGAAATCCGGCAACTTATTCTACTACCGGGAAGGCGAACATCTGTCTCAAGGTGGTGTCGGGTTTCTCGTCCGCAGGTCCCTCATTAACAGTATAGTGGCCATCGAAAGTGTGTCGAGCAGGGTAGCGTACCTTATACTCAGAATATCCAAGAGATATTCGTTGAAGGTCATACAGGTCTACGCACCGACCTCGACACACCCAGATGATGAAGTAGAGAGTATGTATGAGGACGTAAGTAGGGCCATACATACCTCGAAGACACATTTCACTGTTGTGATGGGGGACTTCAACGCAAAACTGGGCACTCGATGCGATGGTGAGTTGAGAGTGGGGCAATTTGGATATGGGCAACGGAACCCCAGGGGACAGAGGCTGGCCGACTTTTTGGAAAAGGAGGGACTCTTTATGATGAACTCCTTTTTCCAAAAGCCGCCTCACAGGAAGTGGACCTGGATGAGTCCCGATGGTTCCACGAGGAATGAGATTGACTTCATCATGACCAATAAAAGACAAATATTCAATGATGTCTCTGTGATCCACAGGGTGAAAACCGGTAGTGATCACCGAATGGTAAGAGGCACATTGAATATTAATCTCAAAGTTGAGAGGTCTCGTCTGATGAGGTCTACGCTCCGGCCCTCTAGTGCTCATATCCAAAACCCCGAGAGCTTTCAACTCGAACTCCAAAACCGCTTCGAGTGCCTGGAACATTGCGTATCTGTGGACGATTTAAATGGTAGGTTTGTAGAAACTGTCCAAACGGTTGGGTCTAAGTTCTTTAAAGCCCACCGTAAAGGTAGACCAAAAAAGTTCTCCGATCACACTCTCGACCTTATGGCAGAAAGACGCGCCATGACGCTGCAGTCTTCCGATGATGCTGAAGCATACCGACTGCTCAATAGACGGATATGGAAGTCCTTGCGGCACGATATCCGCACCTTTAACACTAACGGTGTTAAAGAGGCGATTGAGCGGAATCAAGGCTCCAAAGTGTTCGCAAGAGACAAGTCTATTGGGCAAAGTCGTATTATGAAGCTGAAGACCGAGGACGGCAGTGTAGCGTCGACTAAGCCAGAGGTTTTGAGAGAGATTGAGAACTTCTACCGGCAGTTATACACCTCGGTTACTATACCTACCATTGGCTCTGACAAAGACCCGCGAGCCAAACTAACCCGACACTATATATGCGACACTATGCTTCCCTCCGGACCTCGATTACGAGCAAACGTGTATTAAAGCTACGCTGATTTTGTTTTATTATAATTTTATTTCAAAAATTAAATCAAAATAAATAAAGTGAAGTACTAGGAGCGCAAAGGATTGTAGTTACAACGTCAACACTATATCAAGGCGGCCATTCTTGCATGATAAGAAAGGCTCATCCTACTACAACTCGGACCCGCCTACGCGGAGGGGACACTCCGCCCAACTGGTGTTCTCATCGGTCAGCAGTGGAGGATCGCGGTCGGCGCGTGCGCCTGCCTTTAATACCGCAAACCAATTGGGACGTGGGATTGCAGCGACTACATTTTGACCCGTGAGTTAGTAATCTTATTACTGTCACATTAGAAAAAGTACTCAATTACCAACAGTTAACGTCAACATCGATTTGGCCGTGCGCTTAAAGCTTTGCGCCTGGTACTTGTACACCTACAAATATCCGTTAGTTTTGTTGTCATCTTTACCAAATTACACTATGGCAATGGCACGCTCTCCACCGCTTAATAAATATCAATCAGCATCGGATACTAACATTATGATGAGAGTAAGCAGTGATGAAGACCAAAGCCATACTAATGTCACTACGAGAGATAAACGTCGTCGATTATCTGGTGACAATTATGACGACCTTACGGCCTTCAAAATGGAGATGCGTGAACTGTTCCAAGTCTTTCAAGATGCCCAAAACAAAAAATTTGACTTGTTGTACAAACATTTAGAGGATGTTAAAGCACAGACATCATCAATAAATAGTACCAATCAGGAGATAGAAAAATCCCTAGAGGACATGTCTGATCAACTGCGTTCTGTGCAGGCTAAAATCGATGGGCTTGAAGAGCAACGCAAAGGTTTGACATCTCAAATTGTCAACATAGAAGAAAAATGTGATTCATTGGAGAAAGTTCTAAAAAAGACCAGCATCGAACTTAAATTCGTCCCACGGGTGGATAAGGAAAATAAAGAGACACTGTTCAACTACATAACTAACCTCTCAAATAGTTTAAATATTACCTTACATCCAGGAAACGTGCGAGATGTATATCGTGTCCCCAATAAAAAGGATCCTTCTAAGTCGATTATTATTGCGGAACTTTCTGACACACTGATAAAAAGTAAACTCTTGGGTGCAGCGAAACAATACAACAAAGTCAATGAGCTTAAGATGAGTCATTTGGGGATCCAGAACAACACCTCAACTCTGTTTGTCTCGGAATCTCTCACCGCCAAATCTAGGCGTCTTCACTTCTTAGCAAGAGACTTCGCAAAAACAGAACATTATAAATATTGCTGGACCACAAATGGTAATGTTTTTCTTAAAAAGCAGGAAGGCTCTGAATACATACTGGTGAAAAATGAAATGCAGTTCAATAACTTAAGAAAATCTAATTGACTAGGTTATTTAAGGGAATTAATAGTCCATTTACTCAGTCTTTGTTATATTATTACATTGATTTCATGTTGTGATAATTTCTACCTGCTTATCAACATATACTACACATATAGTTCGTTACAATACAACTTTACACAATACAACACTTCCTACATACCTACACTTTACTTGAAAATGATACACAATGCAGTAAAAAGCGTGCCAAATAAAATTAAAAAAACATATCACTGGTTAATTTTTGAGACATTTCCAAAAACAAGTATATTAACATATGTTATAACATTCATCGAGTTACACTTTTCAAATAATAGAACCATCATTACGGTCATCACATATATTGATGACATCTGGGGATATGCTCTGGCGAAAGGTATTTTTATATTTTTTTTATTCACTGTTCTATATAACACTTATTGTCTCTTTATTCCGTCGTGATGTTGGATAGTAAAATATATATTGAAGATATCGATAAGATACACCTATCAAAATCCTTTGAACTGGACAGCCCCGAGCTATGTAAAGATTATCTCGATACTACTCAGAACCAACTAACAATACTATCTCAGAATATTCGAAGTTTAAATAAGAACTTTGATTCGTTACTTATATTTTTGCACCGCCTACAATTTAAACCAGATCTCATAGTTTTAACCGAATGCTGGCTCGATGATTCATTTAGTAGTATGTCTTTGGACGGCTACACCTGCCATTATTCAAAAAAATATTTTAACAAAAGCGATGGGATAGTAATATTCTCTAAATGTGATCTCCGAGTGTCTATTACAGAACCTACCTTTGAAGAAGCCAATTGCTTACAAATGGATATTGCCCAGTCTTACACCGTTATTGCAATATATCGATCACCATCTACATATAATATAAGTAACTTCCTAGTGTCGCTAGAAAATGTGCTGAAAAAGTGTAAAAATCCACACTCGGCAATAGTCGGTGATATCAATCTTGATATAAAAGAAACCTCTACAGATCCCCGGGCCGACGATTATCTTAACCTCATCACCCATTTTGGGTATATACCTGGCCACACCATCCCAACACGAGGCCCAAATAGTTTAGATCACTGCATGATAAAGTCCAAATTAGCGTTCACCACACTTATATGCCATTCCGATATAACAGACCACAGTACTGTACTGTGCGGTATGGGAGCTCCCCATCCTAAAATCAAAACAAAAAAAACATGTACTAAGATCAATTATGAAAATCTTATCAAAGATCTTGCGGAGACTGATTGGTCTGACCTATACAAAACAACAGACATCTATGTTGCAACAAATATCTTTATTACAAAATTTAATACTGCCCTTGACCAAAACAAATCTATTTGTAGTCTACGTTGCTCCGATATGGTTGTTAAGCCTTGGATCACGCCTGGACTCCTGAAGTGTATCAGAAATCGTGACAAGCTTCACACTAAGGCCAGGAAGAATCGCAATGACCATATTATACAGGAGCAATATAGATTATATAGAAATTATTGCATTAATATACTACAGGAACAAAAAAATAAATACAGTGAAAAACTACTAACTAGTAACAGAAACAACATTAAAAAAACATGGGATGCTGTTAAAACTATATGTAATTTAAATAAGACTACAAACAAAAATGACGATTTACTGACAATAAAATGCAGCCCTACTGAATCATTAAATGTAGTAAATAATTATTTTAGTACTATTGGTGATCAGCTTGCAAATGCAGTGTTGAGTAGATTGGGCCAGACGGAGTTAGAGTTGGCAAACAAATTTAACCCCACAGCTAATAACTCAGAAAATTCTTTGTTTTTCACACCAACGGATGAAGTCGAAATTGTAAAATTAATAGGCAGCCTTAAGTCCAGCACAGCTGTTGGACACGACAACTTGAGCAACGATATGCTAAAGTTGGCTAAACATGTCATAGCCAGTCCGCTAGCATACATTTGTAACCTGAGCATATCTTCAGGTGTAGTCCCCAATGACCTTAAAGTTGCAAATGTGATTCCTATTCTAAAAGCTGGTGTCTCATGTCATCCAGCTAATTACCGGCCGATTTCACTCTTAAGTGCTTTATGTAAAGTGATTGAAAAAGTAATTAATGTTAGACTGCTTAATTATTTGGAAACTAACAAGAGTTTGGCTGAGAACCAGTTCGGGTTTCGTGAGGGACGGTCCACGGAGGATGCAGTCACGCAACTTGTTGATTTTGTTATAAACAAAATCGATGAAGGTCAAAAGTGTCTCGGCGTCTTCCTGGACCTAGCAAAAGCGTTCGACACAGTTTCTCGGCCAATACTGCTTAAAAAACTAGAATCAATCGGGATTAGAGGCTTAGCCTTGGAATGGTTCCAGTCTTACCTAGGGAATCGTAAACAACGAGTTCGAGTAGGTGAATACACCAGTGATTATGCTGACATCAGTTACGGCGTTCCACAAGGCAGTTTCCTCGGGCCTACGCTCTTCCTGATATATATAAATGACCTATGCACCCTTAAGCTTCCTAATGCTAGCATATTTACATTCGCGGATGACACTGCCATCATTTTCCACTCAAAAGCCTGGGTCGATGTCGTTTGTGTAGCCCAGGAAGGGCTCAAAAGGACGTCCTGCTGGTTGCAAGGTAATCTGTTGACCATTAATACCAGTAAAACAAAAACTGTCGCCTTCAGAGTTACCAACAGATCCGCGCCAGACCAACCACTTCAAATCAAATTTCATACTTGTGTCAATGATATAAAAGAGAACATAAAAGATTCCAAGTGCCTTTGTTCAGTAATTGAACAGGTCCCATATGTTAAATACTTGGGAATTATGATCGATGAGCGTCTGGCATGGAAAACCCAAATTGAAGCCCTTGTAAAGCGAGTAAAAAAACTGTCACATATATTTAAGAAAATGAGATGCGTTGCGGACTTTAGATTGGTCCGCATTATATATTTCAGTCTCTGCCAATCAATATTAAATTATTGTGTACCGGTCTGGGGTTCTGCAAACAAAACATATTTAATTAAGCTGGAGAGAGCCCAAAGAACAATCTTAAAAATAGCATATAGAAAATCATGGCGCTATCCCACAAATATCTTGTACTCTGATTGTAACCTTCTACGTGTGAGGCAGTTGTTTATTGCTTCATTGTTGCTTCGATTTCACAAACATGCAAAAAATCTAGCGCATATATGTCACAGAACATTGAAGTGGGATCGACCAAGAGTACGCTCTTCGTTTGCACGGAGATCTTGTGCATTTCTTGGGCCATTTCTGTATTCAAAATTCTATAACTATAATAAGAATATACTCGACTTAACTTACTACCGATGTAAGAGTTCAATTTTTAAATGGCTACTCTCAAAAAATTATGAACAAACCGAAGACCTAATGATCACCGGCATCTAACCTAATCTAGTTAAAAATAATAATAAAAAAAAAAAAAAAACTATAAAAATCTCATTTACAAAGGTATAGCTACTCTACTACTATGTAATTAACATAACAACAATAATAAAATTACAAATAAAATAAAATAAAAAACTTAATTAATAAAAAATATACAATACTAATTGCACGCTCACACACGCACATACCACACATATACCCACACTCATAATACTCTCACACGCCTCACGCTCACATAAACATTACACCACACGCTCTTATAAAACGTAGACTATAAAAAAAAAAAAAAATACTGTTACTCTCGTGTACTCTTAAAACATATGCATCTGTATAAGATCTATGCTATGTGTTCAAGTTTTTTTTTATTCTTTATGTACAGAATGCTATTCGTTGTGATGTTAAACTGGGAAGAACTGTACCCCACGACACAGGGAATCCTAGTGTGGGGTCCAGTGCAATTGTAAAACCGAAGCGCATACGTTTACTTTTATGTACTACTGGGTTTTTTTTGTAACTATTGTACTTGAAGTGTTTTAAATAAATTTACTTTACTTACTTACTTACTATACCGAGGATATCCCGGACATCAGCCTGTACGAGATTAGGATGGCCTTGAAACAGCTTAAAAATAACAAGGCGCCGGGTGGAGACGGAATTACGACAGAGCTTCTGAAAGCGGGTGGAACACCGGTACTTAAAGTCCTTCAGAAGCTATTCAATTCCGTCTTACTCGAGGGCACAACGCCGGAAGCGTGGAATAGAGGTGAGGTGGTGCTCTTCTTCAAAAAGGGTGATAACACCCTATTGAAGAATTATAGACCCATCTCACTTCTGAGCCATGTTTATAAGCTGTTTTCAAGGGTCATCACGAATCGTCTCGAGCGCAGGTTTGATGACTTCCAGCCTCCCGAACAAGCCGGTTTCCGAAAAGGTTTCAGTACCATAGACCACATCCATACGCTGCGGCAGGTTATACAGAAGACCGAGGAGTATAATCTGCCACTATGCTTGGCGTTTGTGGACTATGAGAAGCCTTCGATTCGATCGAAACCTGGGCAGTGCTGCAATCTCTGCAGCGGTGCCAGATTGACTATCGGTACATTGAAGTGTTGAAGTGCTTATACAGAAACGCCACCATGTCGGTCCGAGTACATGAACAGAGCACGGGGGCAATTCCATTGCAGAGAGGTGTGAGACAGGGGGACGTCATTTCCCCGAAACTGTTCACCGCTGCAATGGAGGATGCCTTCAAGCTACTGGAGTGGAAAGGATTCGGCATTAACATCAATGGCGAGTATATCACTCACCTTCGATTTGCCGATGACATCGTAGTCATGGCAGAATCGCTGCAAGAGCTCAGCACAATGCTCGATGATCTCAACAGAGTTTCCCAACAGGTGGGCCTTAAAATGAACATGGGCAAGACAAAAGTCATGTCAAATGTCCATGTCGTGCCCACCCCAATATCCGTTGGGAGCTCTGTTCTCGAAGTTGTTGACGAGTATGTCTACCTAGGACAAACTGTCCAGTTAGGTAGGTCCAACTTCGAGAAAGAGGTCAATCGTCGAATCCGACTCGGCTGGGCAGCGTTCGGGAAACTTCGCAACGTCGTTTCGTCAACAATACCGCAATGCCTCAAGACGCAAGTCTTTAACCAGTGTGTGTTACCAGTGATGACATATGGAACAGAGACGTGGTCACTCATAATGGGCCTCATAAAAAAGCTCAAGGTCACTCAGCGAGCTATGGAGAGAGCTATGCTTGGTATTTCTCTACGAGATCGAATCAGAAATGAGGAGATCCGTAGAAGAACTAAAGTTGTCGACATAGCTGAAAGGATTAGTAAACTGAAGTGGCAATGGGCAGGGCACATTGCTCGTAGAACTGATGGCCGTTGGGGCACAAAGGTTCTCGAATGGAGACCGCGCACCGGAAAACGCAGCGTGGGACGACCTCCAACGAGGTGGACAGACGATCTGGTGAAGGTCGCTGGGAGTCGTTGGATGAGAGCGGCATGTGACCGCTCGTTGTGGAAATCTAAGGGGGAGGCCTTTGTTCAGCAGTGGACGTCATGTGGCTGATATGATGATAACGGAAATTATCTTCCTATAATTCCTTCCATCTTCCCATTTTTTATTTTCTTGGTCATATAAATATTTTGGTCGTACCCTTTTTGTATGTGTTTTACAAGTGTCCCAATTCAGGTACAAATTCAACGCTTAGGTTTATCTTACAAAGTTTAAATATTAGATGAAATACCAGAAACATATCCAATAAAAATTGTTCCGATAACTTTTATGAGAGCGAATAAAATAACGCCATAACAGAATATCGAGCATGCAAAACAACAAAGCAAAAAATTCAAGGTTTACTATAAAAAAATGGGTGTACCTAAATGCTAGGTTATTCACAAATAAATCACATACAGATCACATGTATATTTTTTAATAGAATTCGTGTTGCATGAAATCATTATTGCATTTTCGTTCGCCTGAGTTGCCGCCTGTGCAAAAAATATAATATCAAAAAGAAACACTTGAGTGTAAAAGTTCCATAAACACAGTCATAATTAATTAATTTAATAAAGTAATATTTTCATTTAATATTTAGTTAAGTAATCCGAACTGTAGTAGGCAAAATTAAAGAGAAACTAACATAGGTTTTAAACATCCATTTGTAAAAGGTTTTGCCACAGTGTCAGACGGCGTCTAGGTGGCACTCGAAACGAATGTACAATAAGCCCTACCCAATTCCATAAATATAGGCTCTAGAAATTGTTTGTGATAAAATCAAAGATAAGAGAAATAGGCTGCCAAGTTTTAGTTTACTGAACTAAACCACAAACCAACCTAATTTAGTTCTAATAACATTAATAATGTTTGCCCATTTTGGCCACAAACTCCGAAATCCAAGTCCATTGTTTGCCAATAACTAACAGGGTACGTGTTTTAGGATATCAGGCGGCTGTAAACAATGTTATCTTGCCACGTGCTATTTTTAGCCCACTATTGATAACATCACGGCCGTCTTCGTAGTATGTATTATATTCGATGAAGGTGTTAGTATGGCTGACCCGGCTTTGAATTTGCCATGAGATAGTTCATGCCATCAAAGATTACTTTTTAAAATAATTGATTGAAGTCGAAGATTTGCTTGCATAAAAAATAAGAAAAAGATCTATCAATAAGAAGTATACATACTGTATAAATCAACCAAAATGTTACGTAATAAAAACTTTTTTTTACATTTATGCACTGGCAATTCTAACTAAACAAGTTGTGTCCTCAAGACTATTGTCTTGCTAACACTGCAACAAAGGCAGAGAGGAAGATACTTATCAGTCTTACTAAAATATGGATTGTAAATTAAAATGTAAAGAAGTGAGATCTGTGTGATAATCTAACGTCGCCCAGCATAATGCCGTGGTAAAAATGCTAAGCCGTGTAAAACATCGAGTTAAGTGTAAAAGAGCCGGCCATTTTGGATAACATTTTATGGTTTTGATGCAAACTATTCTTCCATTCCAAGTTTGAATTTAGGTGCATTCTTATTGTCTTATCTGTCGTCCCGTGTTTATATTATTCAACGCCTCGCAGTTAATACTTCTGTCTGATCCATTTTCCCATTATCACTCGATCATAAAGCTTAAATGTACAACTGTAAATCCAGTGGCTGTTTCCATTATTAAGGCTAATAAATTTCCCCACGGTTGAGTGCGACGGTTCTATACGGAAGCAACGAACGGTTGTGCATTCTGCATTGCCTGTCACGTGCGTCCTTGGGCTACCAACTAGGAATCATGTCTGTAACAGCCTTGGAAACTGTTATAATTTAAGCTTAAGAACAGCTTATCCTGGAAATTTTGAACACTAGAATTCATTCCCTGGAGAGCGAACCGGTCCGGTCCATTTATTTGTCTAACTTCTTGAGATGCTAATGTAAATATCGCGGCCAAACTTTAATGCTATATCCTTTAAAATAGTGGTAAGTTAACATAATAAATGTATACTTGTAAGTTTTGATTGTGATTCATTCGTTTGTCTTTTATGTAATTTTAATGCAACATGCAAGTTTTCGCCGATCTTCGTCTTTTAAAGTCGTTCGTTTCTACCAAAATGTCTCTCTGTAAATACACCTTTCATTGGTACCCACCAATAAAAATGGTTTTATCGAACTCAGCTGCTGACATAGTTTCGGTATCAACAAAACTTTATTCTGCTCACCTCGTTACAACGTTGTTACAATTGGTATTTGATTGTGCCCATTGCCCGCCTTGTGTAAATTGAAATGCAGTACATTGTCGATAATGGGATCAAACTGAACGCAAACTGGCAAGCATGTAATCTGAAGGGGCTCCTTGAAAAGCCATTCCACGAAAATGTTGTATGACCATAGGAGTGAATATATCAAATCCATAATGGACATAATAATGATGGATTGGAAGGATATGAGTGTTTTCGATGTTATCCCACGTCACGTCTGATACCGCATCAATTAAACTGTCACTGAATCGTACCTCTTCGTCGCACCTGATGGCTTTCCACTGCAAGCCAGTAGTCAGCCGACCGCGTTCGGAGTCGCACGCCCTTCGTCCTCGGTCGCGCCACAGCAAAACGAGACCCTTTACTCTTAAAATATTTTTAGTTCACGGAAATCGCGTGTCGTCCACGATTTTCAGTGTTGTACCAATTCAAGAGTGCACAAAGGAAGTTTATACTACTTTAGAATCGAACGTTGTTTTGCGTCGATGGGATGTAGTGTTTACAGTAATACCATAAGGTGAGTTTGTTTATATGTACGTCGATCAGCTGTGAAACAGTAGACTGATTTTCAACGTGTTTATGATACTGTCATATGAAGCCGCTGATGTTTATACATTTGATGAGGTTAAAGTGTTTTTAGTGAGTAGAATTGTTAACTGAACCGTGTTTTGAATGCTGTTCGAGTGTGACGTGCTCAGTCACTAAAAACAGGAAGTTATTGCAGACGAACGTTATCTTACGTCAGTTTGAGAGTAAGTTACGACTTGGCTGCAATGTATCGGTACGATTGTTGGTAATAAATTGTAATTAAATCATTGTTCGGAGAAGAGCCCGTAGCTCGCTCACAATTGTAATTAACATTTATCTATCTGTTAATTATGTGGTTAAAGTTATCTTACATAACTGTTTAGTACACATAGTAAAAAATAATTTACTAAATAACCGCAGTTATTTAGTAAATTATTTTGTTATTGTATTTTAACGGCATTAAATGTCGCGTGCATTCATTGCTTACACACGCTAAGAAATGCGTGACGTTGTCTATTGTAATAATATTTGCATTGAATACAGACGTCCATATTTAACAACAGTTTAATAAGACAATGCTGAATAACAGGTAAGCCTGATTTAGTATATTTTTTCACAGAATTGTGTTATTTCTTCTTGTTTGAATCATTTGAAGTTTTTATCTCACACCTATCTCTGCTTATCTTGAACTGATATCATAAGTCGATTGTACCAATCACACATGATCACGCACACAATCACACAAGTATCTGATTGTATTAGCTATTCGATTATATCATCGGGTTATTAAGCCACGGATCTGGTTTCGAAATAGATATGGTCGCTTTAATTAGGATCGTGTTAAGAACAAAGTCGGAACTATATTCCCACGTTATTGTCTGTGATTTAACTGATAACCTATAACTCCAGTTACGTATGGCTAAACTCGTTGTGGGTTCGTTAAACACTTTTATTTTTATAACTGTGGCATCGCTCGGTTGCATCGCCAGTTAAATTTATCGACTAAAACACGTTCGTGAAATTCTTAACTTTATTTTTATGCGGCGGAACTTCGTAGAGTAACTCTTGGCACATTATGACCTAAAATACATGCTTCAGATAATTAATATATTTTTTAAAAATTGGTATATTTCAAAAAGCAAATGGGTACCTAATTAATTATCCATAATATACATTTAGATCTTTTTTTTTTTCACCATTTCGGCCGAATGAAGTCTGCTGCTCGACACAGGCCTCCCCCAAAGATCACCACAACGACCGATATGGGTTTTTTGTTGGCTCATTGGGGGGTTTTTTCCATAATCGCCACGCTTGGCAGACGGGTTGGCGATCGCAGTTGAGTTGCTGCCCATCCTCCGGCTAATCCGTGTGTGTGTGTGAGTCAAAGGATTAATATATTTAACTCTTACTTACCTAAGTAAGAGTTAAATATATTAATCCTTTGACTTGCCAGAAGTAAAATATGAATTCCTACAACTTCGAAATTGTTCATCATTTTCATCATCATTTCGGCCGAATGAAGTCCACTGCTGGACACAGGCCTCCCCCAAAGATCACCACAACCACCGATATGGATGTGTTGTGAGCACATTGGGGGGTTTTGCCATAATCGCCACGCTTGGCAGGCGGGTTGGCGATCGCAGTTGAGTTGTTAATGTACTCGAAGGACGCTGCTGCCGATCCTCCAGCTAATCCCTTAGTCGACTTTTACGACACCCATGGGAGGAAATGGGGTGGTGGCATTCTGTTCATAATATTTCAATCAAAATATAGCGAAATCGGATGAATTCAGGTTGAGTGTATGAAAAATAAGATATGCTCCCGTAGTCAGCACATCTCAATTTCGCAGAGTTGTCTGTACGAGATACAACTTTATACAAGATACATATGGGAGTAGAATATATTTATCCAAGTTACGTGTATCCTTCATATTTATTTCCCTGATGGATTAACTTCTGGCTAGGAATATCAATATTTTACGGTTAAGGCCTTATTACTACGACTCAGTAATAACGTGATTATTTTAACCATTTTGTTAAGTTCACAGTGAACTGCTGTCTTTTTTTTTTCAAGAGTCCGGCTAGGCAGGTAGCTGTCGTTTTAAACTGTAAAGATTTCTTTGTCCCTGTTTAAAGGGCAATGTATCTAGTAAAATTATTGAGCTTAATAATCAGTCTATTCCAAAATCTTTGTATTGAGGAGTAGTCTATTTTTTGTGTTAAGTATGATCTTAAGTGTCGTGTGGTGCCGGCGACGAACAGCACCAATCCATCTCATCCCGTGGGTGTCGTAAAAGGCGACTATGGGATTAGCCGGAGGATAGGCAGCAGCGTCTTTCGAGTACATTTACAACTCAACTGCGATCGCCAACCAGCCTGCCAAGTGTGGCGATTATGGCAAAGCCACCTAAAGAGCATACAACACACCCTTTCGCCGTTGTGGCGATCTTTGGGGCAGGCTAGTGCCCAGCAGTGAATTTTATGTGGCTGAAATGATGATCTTAACACATACCAACCAATCATCAAATCAATCGATCAAGTTTAGAATCTTAAATCTAAAGATTTTGGACTAGATCGATTATTAATTTCGGCCGTAAATAAGTATATCGCGAGGTGACGAGCGCAGTGTGTTGCCACGCCGGACTAGTCCTGGGGAGCATTACCATTGTTATGGGCAGGCGTTTACCACCAGGACGTGCTCGTTGTACGTGTCGTTCTGGTAGGTATAAAAAAATTATCTTGCTTCTCAATTTGCACCCTCTACTAACGTGTTACTAATATAACATCATTCTATCTTTCATTCTTTTAAAAAGAAACGTTGCCCTACACTAGGATTTCTCCTGTGTCGTGGGTGCGTTTACAGACTCAAATTCCACATACAATACACCCAGACCCGGAACAACTACCTGCAGATCATACAAATATTTGTTCCGTGCGGGAATCAACTCCACGACCCGGAGCGCAGCAGCCGACTGTATCAGCCACTGTACTAAACGTGTCGTCAATATTAATAGATAATATTCATGACAACAAAATATGTTGACATTACAGTCTTCAAAAACCCCTTGTGCCTAGAAGCTTAGTGGTCTAGCTTAACTATTGAAGATAGGAAGTTCTTCTTTGAATAAAAGGTGATCCGAAAGCTAAGCCCTTTGTACACTCACACATCAGACAGTCAACTGCTGAACATAGGCCAGATATTGCCATAATCACCTCGCTTGGCGGGCGGATTGGTGATCGCAGTAGATTGTTGAAGACGGTAGGATGCTATTGCCTATTCTCTTGGTATCAACTCCCAGTCGCCTTTACACCACCTATTCCCGCCCGAGCACACGGTGCAAGCTCTAACTGGAGTAAAAACAGTCTTAGAAAAGGGACAGGTCTAAGTTAATGAATGAAAACTTTTATTTGACTGAATATTTAAATTTAACCAGTACCTACCAGCGATAACCTCTTATAGAGCTAGTTAGTTGTCATCTTATTTATTTCCTATCTGTTCTATCGAGCCCTGTTTAATTTAAAACAAAATTAACATTTATCTACATTGAGATATAAAAATGTCTGCCAGATGCATTCTCGTAGATTAATCTATAGTGAAATAGAGTAATTCTGATTTCGTGGTTCCATTTGAGACTTTTCGGGTTTCAGATGGTTTTAGATTGATGTATTGGCTGCAGTGTTTTGTTTTATGGGTTGCATTAGAAGTTAGTTTTAGCCAAAGCATCAGTTTTATGAGCGCTTCTTATCTAAGCGATATTGCGTTTAGTTATATATAAGTATTACTTATCTGCCTAATGATACACATTATATACATAAAGGTAATAAAAAACAAATGTAGTGAAATGGTAGTGAAGGTATTTTCAGTTTAATCAGTATAGTATACTAACAATTGATTTCCAAGAACAAGCTTGTTGTCTTGCGATGTTTTGGCGCTAAAATAAAGAGCATTGTGTAGAGATCTCTCTCGTAGCTGCATAAGATGTAACTAGCGTTTTAATACGACTGCGTTTCTTTATGAGTGATGAATAATTACTCGCTGAGATGTTTCCACAACAAAGGATATCTATTTATACAAATAGGTATATCTTTAGCACGGCGAAGCTTGATTCCTTAATCAAGCATTCAGTCGTTGTTAACTGTTCATTAAACTTTCATCTTCCAAGGCTTCTAAGGCGCTTAAGTGATGTCGGTTATTAGATAATTATTCCTTAGTAATCGGAATGTTCCAATGAATCCCAACCGGATTCTGCAGTGACTAAGCGATTGGATTTCTGCACTACGTGTCCCGGGCTCGATCCCCGCACGGAACAAATATTTTTATTATTATTTACATACAAATAGGGTCTGGGTGTTTGTGTATCTGAATTTATCTCTGTAAACTGTACCCACGACACAAGACATAATATCCATCGTTAAAAAAATACCATTAGCTCAGTGCTCCCTTCTTGCGAAATACGAGATTTTTATTTTTTTATTTACTACTAGCTGTGCCCCGCGTTTCACCCGCTGTTTGTATTTATGTATATACTCGTAATGTAATTAGTATCTATATGTATTGGATTTCTTGGGTTTTAACTATTTGCACGGAACTCTAATTATTTTTCTAAAATAAAAGTAGCCTAAGTTATTCCTTAAAATATCAGCTATCTTCCAGTGATAGTCTTGTCAAAATCGGTCTAGCCGTTTCGGAGAGCGGGATCAAACAGACAGATAAAAAAAGTAGTTTATACCGTATATACTTTCATATGCATTTAGTAAAAAGCTGTTTCAATGTGGTGTCCGGATTAAGAATATAGCATCTATCTCCTCCCGTGGAGGTCGTAAAAGGCGACTAAGGGGCTCTAAACCAGAGGGAACGGGCAGCACCGTCCTTTCTGTGAAACAATGGCCATTCTGCACTCACCAACCCGCCTGCCAAGCGTGGTGAGTACTGGCAAGTAATCCCTCCAATATGATGACAGTTGTGGAAATCTATGGGGGAGTCCTTTGTTCAGTAGTGGACGTTGTATGGCCAATATGAAAAAGCTGTTATTTTGACATTACAAACAGACACTTCAATTTTATTTGTAAAGACGTTGGGGACTGTTTACAGATATAAATCACACATCCAGTAAGTCTGCAGATCATATAAATATTTGTTCCGTGCGGGGTTTGAACCCGCAGAAAGCTAAATGCTTAGCCACTGCACCAGCGTGCTATCAATTATAAAATTGAGCATCAATTATTTTGTTCAATCGTTACTCTTCATTTATTTTTTATATGGTGCATCGGAAGTTCGTGCCAGACACGGTAGGTCATTACTGTCGCTTATATTATACTAGTTAGGAAATGTAGCCCCGAGCGGTGCAGTTGCATTTAAATGTACACAGAAAGCGGAGCAAGGGCGGGTCGAGGGTTATGTTCTTTGTAATGTTGGATTTTCTTTGATACCTACACGACTTGTTAGCATAACTTCGAGGCTAGATCAGTTCAATAGATAACGGTCCCGGTTCATTGCCGCCTCTGTCCCGGATGGCCACGCCTTTTGTCTGACGTGCCGTTTAATGTTGCTCAGTTCTGCGAACCGCGCCAAAATAACCAGAATGAAAATAAAATGATGAGGTACCTCTCCTTACCATTACACTGGAGTGCAAATTACTGACAATTTCTTGAAACGAACATTGCATTTAAAACAAATACTGAAAGGGACCTGCGTCGTACGTGTAATTTCATCTTATGATATCATTATTATCTTAGAGAATGTGCATGTCGCAAAGATTGAACTTATGACATTGTTGAGAAAACTTTCCAGACGTGCTTTTTATTTTGTTTTCGTTAATAAGAAACCTTTGCAACGTGATTATCTTTCTAACGAAAGCTCTCACGATTTTGAATTAATTTTATTCGTACCTACCTGTCGAGGTTGCTTGAGAGCGCTGAGCGGTTACTAAAATGCTCCAATGTCATGGTAAGAAAATAGGACGACTCCATCTCCTCCCGTTGATGTCATGTAAAAGGTGACTAAAAAGGGCCTCTAAACCAAAGGTATCGGCAGTGACGTCCCTGCCAAGCTTTGTGAGTACTGCCAAATTCCCCCAAAATGACGACATAATTCTGCAAATCTACGGGGGAGACCTTTGTTCAGCACGGACGTTCTTGGCTGTTATGAAGATGATGAAGCAACTTAATTTAAATTTGTCGTTCTCCCTGTGTAAAAGATGAGGCGCCAAAGATCAAGGAAAGTAATAATCGTATACTGGTTGTAAAAAGACCAATCAGCAAGCCAAAATCTACGCTATCTGTACCTACATCTAAATCTCAAGTAACATTGTGCAAAAATAAGTACGCTGAAACGACTTTAGTTATTAAAGCAGAAGCTGTGTCGAAAGGGTAGGTATATGGAGGACAATAATGCTTGGGATGGAGCTGCATTAGAGCAGCTGTTCAGATATCTGAACAGCTATTTACTGAAGGATTATGTGCGGAGAAAACGGTAGAGGTAAAAACATAGTGTTACAAAATATTTGGTATGTTAATAAATAATAAATCCACTTTATTGCACATGAAACATGTGTCTTATAACAAATGTAATAGTGGCGTGAGTAGCGAAATTCGCCTGGTAGGTAGTAAGCATGAGGCCAGCCTGTAACAATTGTAATGCTACCCAGGGCTAGTCCTGCATGGCACCACACTGCGCTCCTCACCTCGAGATAATAGACGCGGCAAAATAAGTGGCAAAACGATTTTTTTTTAATATTTTTTTTTTGGACTTTGTATAAATTTTTCTAGATCTTCCTCCGCCGAGGGTGACTGTAAAGCGGTCTCACCCCCTAGGGGAGATTGTAAAGGATTCCCCAAAAGCCTTACTATGCGCTGTGCTATCTAGCCGGATTCATGAAATAAGAGATTTACCATCAGTTTTTTAGTTGTAACATGTTTCGCCAGGACGCCAACGCACAAATTTAACAGTTATATAGATGTACACATTTTATTACATAAATATAAAATAATAAGCCGAGAAGACACGTTAACCCGACGGCTCAAACGTTAACTGGCAATTAAGCGGCCGTGAAGTCGCCCTATTGAACTATTGTGGTGAACCAGCTTTAAGTATAAGCATATTAACTAAGTTGGAGGGATAAACGTGAGCATTTTGTATATTGCGTCATAATTACTATGTATACGTCTTGTAACAATGTTTTGTCTTGTTTCAAAGTAATATTGCTTTGTATTTTTAACAATGATATCACTCAAAATATGTACTTTGTTGTCGAAGATTAAATGTCTTAAAAAAATTGTACAATGCATTAAACTCCGCTTAAAAAAAAGCCAGAATATTTAACTCTGTTGCGACAACAGATGGGTAAACATTGCTCTAAACAAAAGTACCATGATAAGTACCGAATGATATATAAATTACATCTATTGGGGCGGGTATCGTGTCCTACATTTTCGCCCATCGTCCCTTGAAAACTTAATTAACGAACAGACAGTCGCAGGCACAGCTGTACACAGTAATGCATAAAATTATATTATTTCTAAGTTCTGAGCCATTACATAAGCTACACTGGATCAATTTTAAGCCTAAACGTTTGAAATTGCGTCCAAAACGTTTCTTCTACAACTCTATTATTATCCAAAATCCGTGATTAATATAATCATTTTTGTATGTCTGTGAGAGAGAAGCCAGAGCACCTTGAAAATGAAAACAAAACCTGACAATACTTATAATATAAAATATTTATATTTATCATATCGTATGGCAGTAAAATATAAAACATGCCCTCCATTTTTAGTATAAGCACCTCTTTATCAGGTCGTTTGACAATTTAATATACGATCTATTGGTCTCGTATCTATATTTGAATCATTAATATTAGTATCGCTTCGTACTGTTGATGATAAAACGTTATAATAATTATCTTGTTCCCTTGATATATTACGATCGTTAGAGGTTTTACCGGTTTGCGATGCGTATGCACTTAATTCTATTAGGCCTTGAAATGCCAGTGGGACATCTTCCCTTAGTTCTTCATATGATCTAGTATATACTAGGTTTTATAATACTTTATATTTAGCTTACGGAAATATATCACGTTTATTTCATTCATTTTATATACCTACCTGCAGCATCCATACGTGTCGTGAAAACATTATCAAAAACATGAGGCTGGGCCATCTTCACATTGGTTCTGGACCAATGGTTCATCGACAATCATTGCTATAACGTGGTTGGGACTCGCCCGCTCTGCAGAGCAACGAAGCGCATCGTGGCGTTAAAGCAGTCCACTCTAGCTTCCGCGAACATTCCTGATTCACTGCAGAATCGCGGCCACCCAACAGCACCTGAGGTATTGTACCCGTTGTACGTTTTTTGATAACAGCTTGCCCACTTATGTCCAGTCGTGGACTCCGATAGAATGAGAGCCCATCTAGCTACATTTTTTGTCCGTCTAGCTAGAGTCGACATTAGACCAGCAAGTATAGGCGATATTCTGCGATAAAAAGTCGTTAGCAAACTTGATGGTCAGCACAAACTATTTATGGCGCCGCCGATGCTATTATCCGCAGAGGGTTGGTTCGGGCAACGTTCTGGTGGCACAGCCAGACGTCTCGGTGACAAGTATTATGACACAGACTTGAAGCTGGCATTTGCCTAATCGAATTGAT
This sequence comes from Diloba caeruleocephala, assembly GCA_947459985.1. NCBI lineage: Eukaryota > Metazoa > Arthropoda > Insecta > Lepidoptera > Noctuidae > Diloba > Diloba caeruleocephala. Next base: position 7,435,647 of record OX381614.1, read on the forward strand.
TTCTTGCGTGTGATGTAAAGAAAGTCATCTAAGAAATACATCAGAAACACATTGGGCTTAAAGTTTGTGAAGTCGTGGTAAAGCTAGGGAGGGGATGAATTTCGATACTGTCGAAATCCCATTATTAAATTTCATTCCATTTCAAATGTCAAGTCAATTTTCTTATAAATAAGAAGAATAAGTGCTCATAGTTCAGTTGACTGAACTATTATCCTATCATCTTGCGAATATCGAAGAACATCTCGAATGTTTTTTATTACGCTAACAAGGTTACAAGTTGCTAAGTAAACAATAACTTACAACTCTCGAAAACTTGAGTATTCAATACTCTGTCCTAATGAAATGGTAATCATTTGCTAATGACTAATTCATATGCTTATGCTACGACTTAGGGGTCGCGGGTGCGCAGATTGGGGAGTCTGCGTGCTCACACCGAGTGACCCCCGGGAAGACGGTAGCACGCACGTGGTCACGTGCCGCCGTGTGCGCAGCACAGCGCAAAGCGAGGCTTGGGGGGATCCTTTACAATCCTCCCCGAGAAGTGCCCGGGGGGGCGACCTTTTTACAGTCGCCTTCCCTCCGCTAGAGGGGGTGACCGCTTTACAGTCATCCCTTCCGAGATGTGCCTAAAGGCGTGACACCAATGGGTGGCTCTAGTGTGATCTTACGAGGACCTGGAGCCCCTTTCGGTGCCGAAGATGACCGCTCCAGTGGTTTTAGCCGGTAGGAGTCCGGCGTACCCCTTCGCCCTTACCCGGGGTGAAGGAAGTTCCATGTAGAATTTCCACAGTACATCAATAAAAAAAAAAAAAAGGTACTACGACTTACCACTAAGTGGTTAAGTGGACAGTTATTTGGAAGTTTGTTATAAACCAATTTAATCTTAGCATTGGATCATTATTATGTCTACTTATTACTATTTAGGCATCATCATTTCGGCCGAATGAAGTCCACTGGTGGACACAGGCCTCCCCCAAAGATCACCACATCGACCGATATGGGTGTGTTGTGTTCACATTGGGGGGTTTTGCCATAATCGCCACGCTTGGCAGGCGGGTTGGCGATCGCAGTTGAGTTGTTAATACATTCGAAGGACGCTGCTGCCTATCCTCCGGCTAATTCCTTAGTCGACTTTTAGGACACCTACGGGAGGAGATGGGGGGGTGGTGGTATTTAGGCATGATTTTTTAATACTCCACGTTAAATACAAAAGGAGGTCTTTATCCTATCTTACCTTGTCTCAAAGGGATTAAAGCTTCGCATTTACTATTGTTAATTTACTCTAAATGGAGTTTTATCTACCTGTTTGCTTGCGGCGTTATCTTCTGCCATTGAAATTCTGAATAGGTGGACTCGGGCTTAGTTTCTATGTAATCTAACAGAGGTTCACTATTCCTCCTCCAAGGTCATTTTATTGTTCGTGTTAATGTATTTCTTGCTCGTTAACATTATATTCATCATCGTCATCATTTCAGCCGAAACACGTCCACTGCTGGACAGAAGCCTCCCCCAAAGATTGCCACAACGATTGGTATGGTTGGTTTGGGTTGTGTGCTTATTGGGGGGTTTTGCCATAATATCCACGCTTGGTAGACGGGTGGGCGATCGCAGTTAGGTTATAAATGTACTCGAAGGACGCTGTTGCCTATCCTCCGGCTATTCCCATAGACACCTTTAACGACACCCACGACATGAGATGGGTCGGTAGTATTCTTAGCCGGCACCACACAGAGTACTATATTATTACTACAAACATTATATTACTACTGTTATGTAGTTGATTGGTGGCATGTATTATGCATGTCCGTATGGTGTCCGGATTAAGAATATAGCACTACTCCATCTCCTCCTGTGGATGTCGTAAAAGGCGACTAAGGGACTCTAAACCAGCTTCCCTTCTGTAGAACAGCGTCATTCTGCGCTCACCAACCCGCCTGCCGCAGTGATTTTGGAATTTTATGGGGAGGCCTTTGTTCAGCAGTGGACGTATAGGACGACTGATATGATGATGTTTTACACATTGTTTTATATCTGACTGCCTATGCTCTTAAGAACTTGTGGCGACACCTACATCGATACAACTACAACTTACAACGACATCTACTTGACTATTAAATGCAACTCTCCGATGACGTCAAAGAATCCTGAATCACGCTATTAAAGTATTCGCGCAACGCAGCATATATACAGTAGTCCAATATCAACCGTTGGGCTTCGGCCCGCCAGGCATACCATCCGCCTGGCTGGAGGATCCTCCCTTTTCTATGGAGCAACACCACAACTTGATCCCCATATCTGGTGACCCCGACGTGATCACCATGTTCACCATATTGGTGACCCCGACGTGACCATAAACTCATTTCGTGTGGTTCCCGGTAAAGCATAGACTAGTCCCGGTGTCGAAAAGGCGACTAAGGGCTATAAAGAGGATGGCAGCACCATCTTCCCGAGTGCTTAATAACAACATACTGCGTTCAGCAATTCAATTGCCTAGCAATTGATTATGGCGGTATCCCTTATAGTCGCTCATTGTAGTGATAATTGCGAGGCCCGTGTTCATGGACCGTGGATGTTTTCGATCTGGTGTGACATGTTAAGGATTCTTGAATAGTTTGCAATATCTGGCTGACAATATCGATGAGAGTCCAATCGTATTTCGTTATCATTTAACAAATTTTCGTTTTCGGTCGATTAATTTATAATTTTTACATGTTTAAAATTTTAATAGTTAAAAGTGATTGTGCCATTTTATATATTTTCTTTTACTTTTATCAAACAGAAACCTATAGGAAGTGGTAACATGTTTTTTTTGGGTATTTTCGATTTGGGTTTTCGAACAGAAGTGCAGCGTATGCTGAATTTCGGCCGGTCTCAACTATAGACCAAAGACAAAGATTGAAATAAGGGTAATCTTTAAGATACTTGGGCAAAGACACGCTCGATCCGCTGGTCATTGACTGTCTGAAACGAAAATATGGAATGATCACGTATGAATTATAATTTTATGTTTTTTGTTCAAATATTATTTTGAAGTGTTCAAGGAGTTGAAGTTCACACTCATTTGCTTTAAATTAAATGCCAGCGGAGACCGTTTTGTAGTGATCTCAATGTTCCCTGTTATTCACTGTTTTCCATTGCAAATTTATCTGCGGCTTACCCTTGTCTCCTTTTGGAAAATAAATGGTAATTTTATAATAGGAATCGTTTAAGGTCACGTTTTGTTCAACCAACCATAAAAATCCACCATGAATTATTTCTTAAAACGATACCTACTAGAAAAAACATTTATGTACGTGACGTCAGCATAAATATTTACTTGGGACGTTCTATTATTATTATAACTCTAAGAGCGATTTCTTCAAGAAGTATTCGTTTTTTGAAAATACTTTTTATAAATAATGCATCCGATCGCGGGGCCAGTCTTGTTGAAATATCTGTTATATCTCAGCCCACGTTATTTTTGTCCTGGTTCTTTAGTTATTGAAAAAGTTGGTGGTTTTTAAAGTTTTCAAAGTTTTCAACTAAAATGTGTTTTTAATTAGAAGTTTTAAACTTTACTCTTATGCGTAAAGGTTTTCTTATATCACCAACCCATCTCAACCTGTGAGTGTGCAGCATGGCCGATGGGCGGGCAGCAGTGTCCTTCGAGTTTATTTACAACTCAACTGCTATCGCCAACCCATAACACACCCGCTAGGCGTGGCGATTACAGCAATGAGCCCCCCAAGTGAGCACACAACATACCCCGACCGGTCGTTGTGGCAATCGTAGTGGGACGTCTGTGTCCAGCAGTGGAGTTTATTCGGCCGAAATTACGATAATGATGACTTTTTATTTTTAATTTTGGAACCGGCATGCTATGTGGCCTATCGCATTATTCCATTATTATACTCGATGAAAGTTACGATTCATAATATGTAAACAATAAAAACAGCACCGAAGCACAGATATCATCATTTCAGCCGAAAAACGTTCACAGTTGAACATAGCTCCCCCTGACGGCACGGTTGGTGCAGTGGCTGATATAGTCGGCTGCTGCGCTCCGGGTCGTGGGTTCGATTCCCGCACGGAACAAATATTTGTCGGTAAGATCTGCAGGTAGTTGTTCCGGGTCTTGGTGTATTGTATGTGGAATTCATGTCTGTAAACGCACCCACGACACAGGAGAAATCCTAGTGAGGGGCTAAGTTAAAAAAAAAAAGAAGATCACAACAACGAGCTGTCTGGGCTTAATTGAAGAGTTTGGTCATTATGACCACGCTTGGTGTGATTGTATAATTAGTGTACTCGAAGGAGGCTGCTGCCCATCTTCCGGCTAATCCCATAGTGCCTTATACGACACCCACGGGATGAGATGAACTGTAACGGGATGAGATGTACTAAAATGTTTACGTAATTATTGTTTAGTATATTCAAAGTCAAATAGCATCCTCCTAGTGTTAAAAACAATATACTGCGATGACCAATCCGCCCGCTAAGCTGGTGATTATGGCAACTTCGTGTTCTCAGGCTTACTAATATTATTGATATGTTTGGACTTCAACTACTCGTGTATCAGATATGACAGGATTTCCTATTAGCTTGGTTTGCAACCAGAAGTTATTTCCCCTTGTACGATATTTTATTCCGTCGTCAACAAAAAAAAAATTCTCGTGTTGCCCACGAGTATATACTTATTCGTGCTTTCGTACTACACACAGTGTAATTCATATCCATGTCTCTGTTTGTACAGCCTGTTTGGTTGTCACCGTCAATGCACATACGAATTAGAGCTTTATGTTGTTACAGTTTGGATTCATAATTTGGTTGCGACGTTGTCTGTTCCTCGTTGTAATATGCTTATATTAAAAGACAATTGTGTTCGCGATAGTACAGTAAGTACTTACTTGTTTTCATATTCAATTTCTAATCTGTATTATCGAGCTATTGGTAGTATACAACGATGTGACAACAAATTATACCACGTAAGGGACAGTACAAGATAAAAATTCAGTCGAATTATTCAATTTGACGGCACGGTTGGTGCAGTGGCTGATACAGTCGGCTGCTGCGCTCCGGTTCGTGGGTTCGATTCCCGCACGGAACAAATATCTGTATGATCTGCAGGTAGTTGTTCCGGGTCTGGGTGTATTGTATGTGGAATTCATGTCTGTAAACGCATCCACTACACAGGAGAATCCTAGTGTGGGGCAACGTTTTTATAAAAGATAAAGATAAAAGATAAGATAAATTAGTTTAGGATTATGTCAATCACACATGTAGAATATAAGAAAGGAGACATACGTTGGTACTTCTACGGTTCTAGTACGAGTATACCTTGCGCCAAACTTCTAGTTCCCTCGGAAGTTGCTTCCAGTAGCGTCGCAATGACAAAAAAAAACAGGCGATCTCGGGGAGCGGGAGAGGTGCTGTTGTGCAGACTATGGCAAAGTCAGAAGGAACCAGAGGTTTGGCGCAAGGTATGCCTACACAAATTAGAGTGCATCCTAAAATTGGAAATTCCGTGATCTTTTTTGTTTACTGTCAATGAGCACGATGTCCCTCTTGACGGGTTTATATCCCACTGTAAGGGGAACCCGGTCTTTTGATAGGCTTACGCGGACATGGGCCTAACACGCAGAGGCCGTTTAGAGAATTTTAATCTAAAATGCAATGCGATACTAACAGGGGGACTCGCCACAGCTGCACTATAAAATAAAGTCACGGATTGTCCCCGGTGGTGTAAGGCTATTGTATGAGATGGAAACTATAACGATAAGGTTTATTGCAATGGGTGTTACATGGAATGAAAAGTAAGAAATACGGCGTCTGCCTTTCAACTAAAGGTTACAAGTGAAATTCTGTGGCAGACGGTGACACTCACAAGATGGCCTCCCTAAATGGCCATCACTATAGGCTACAGTTATTACGCCGTTAGACACTTCCACCCCCGAGCATATACTTAGCTCTGGCGGCTCCCCTCTGATCGGCCAACTAAGGCAAGACAGAGTTGAAAAGCCTCCGGGCACCCATGGGGTTCCACACGACACGAGGCCTTGACCGACTCTCTGTAGATTTCGGGTACGCAGTGTCTCCACTCTCATTCAGCTCGCCACAAGCTGCCCTGCGTTCTGTAAGCTTCTTATAGAAGTAATATCCTTATGCTATACTTTTTTTTACCTAGAAGAGAATAGGACTCCTTTATATTAGACTAATAATCCTGCGCTTTCAATTTAATGTTATCTTTTAGAAAATAGTAATAACGATTGAGATCGAGCTTTTAATTGGAGTTAATTTAAGTAGGACATTGAGTTCATCTTTGCACAAATTCAGTAGAAAAAGTCACCAGTAGGTATACCTAATACTGGATTGCGTAGGTATACCTACTCATGAGACCAAAGTCATGTCAGCGAAACGCGGAGAAATACACGTGCTAACTAACAAGAATCCTTTGGGAAAATGATGGCTATAAAGCGGGGTGACCACAAAAGTCGTAATAAGTTGGAAGGCGACGGTGCGTAAAATTATTTGTGTGCGTAAATAGCGTCTCAGATGTGAGCATTAGGTTACACATGAATTTTCTTCTATCTCCGGGACGTTTTTTTGCGCCAAAAAGAACCAGTAGGCTTGATGTTACAAAGAAAATGAACGAGAAATCTTGCCTCGCTAATTACAATTTTTATTATCAGTTTTAGGATTATTTTCCTATTAATTTTAATTAGACGTCGCGTTCGGGAATTTGTTTACGAAATGATCGACGACACTTATCTTACTAGCTGTGTACCTGCGATTTCATCTAAAAACGAGAAACGTCGGGACTAGAGGATTCGATTTTCGGGATTTTGGGTTCCCTATAGCATTTCAGTCCCGACATTTTTGGTATTAAGCTTACCTGATCCGAACCGAGATTTTCGGGATGGACATCATTTTTAAAAGATGCAAAATAGACTACGTGAGTCCAAACGCTCTGAAGGCCAATTCTCGTAATTAATTGACACTATGACTAAAAACTGAACGAACTGAGATTATTAAACTATGAATTGACAAAAACATGGTTTCTGCTACTCTTAAAGTTCTGTCGGAATTCATTATGATCTTTGATCTATGAATTCAGTCTAGTCTAATTTCAATCTCAATTTTGACGTATATTTAATGACAATTTTAGTACGTGTGACAATCAAATGTTAACAGTATACCTTTTTGACTTCGATCAACTTTCGATCCATTTTCGATCTCATCACAGTTTTTGTTCACGTTTGATGTTGTTTAGTTTAGGAGAATAATACTATTTGTGACATTTAGGACATGTAGGCTAGAACGGAACTATAACTTGAACATTATTATATTACGAGAATTGGCCCACAGTTGTTATTTCAATTTTAATCTAAAAATAATATATTGTATAATAAAAAAGCTTTGTGTAAAAGTGTCAGGCTTTTTGTTCTTATTTCGATGGTTCTTGAGGATAGTGAGTCATCTAACAATTTGAGGTACTATAAGTTTTCTATCGATTATAAGCCACTATTTTATAATCCATATCAGCGAAAACTATTTTTGTAGTGGGGAATTTCTCAAGGTCTACCTCCGCCTTGGGAGGGGCAGAAGGACTCTTACCGGCTAAAACCCCACGATGTTCCTTCCATTTACCTATGGCTAGGGGTGCGGTATCACTGGGCCACACCCCCTGGCAGGAAAACTAAAAATACCTGAAATTGTTTTATGTTTTTCTTTTATTTTTCATTTTTAAAACCGTTGCCCCACACTAGGATTTCTCCTGTGTCGTGGGTGCGTTTACAGGCATGAATTCCACATACAATACACCGAGACCCGGAACAACTACCTGCAGATCATACAAATATTTGTTCCGTACGGGAATCGAACCCACAACCCGGAGCGCAGCAGCCGACTGCACCAACCGTGCCGTGAATGTAGCGAGTCTTACTTAAGGGCCATCGATTTAAAGTATCTATCTCTCGGCCAAATCCGTTCAGCCAAACGTGTGATTGAGCAGTACACATACAACACATTTAGATTTGGAGATACGATTAGTGCGATTTTAGCAAGATAATTTTAATAACATTTGGCGTCGTATTACACAGGAAATATATTTTTTGCCTGCAATACGTAAAGAGAAATATTTATATGACGGATTCGTGCAATGCGTGAATAACAGGGGTCGTGCGGTCATAGACCCGCGGGAATCCTCAAAATGTCCGGTTACATCCACCCTTTGTCAATAAAATGGATCTGGTGTCCCGAACTTGTCATATAGCCATGTCTTTTGGCGACAAATTCAAATCTCTTTCGTATTCGCTAATTAAACGCTCTTTGATCTCTACTATCAAACAAACTACAACATAAAATTTAAAGCTGTTCAATCAAAATCAAATTATTAATTTAAATGATTGAATCAATTCGCAAATCGGTTGGGTAGTTCGTCACATTTTTGCATTATTACATCGAGGTTAATGTCCGTCTGAACCGGCTACGAACTTGCGACCCCGCGTCATTGGAGCCATTATTTTACCCGTGAACAGGACCGCCTACCTCGGTATCTCTCTGTTTTCACTCCAGAAATATATCTACTGCCTACTCTAATGTATGTATTTAGATAGAGATAAAACGCATTCAGTTTATTGTGAAAACGGTCGTTCTTGGTTAACCCCACTGAGACAGGCGAGCGAGATTTTTTAATTTGCGTTTCTGTTTTATTAAATTATATTCAACAGCGGAATGCAGTAGGGAATTTTAATTAGATAGTTTACATTCAGTAATTTATGATATTTTTACAACGAGTATTAAGATGATGGAGCTTTTTATGGTAAATAAACGTTCTTTTGTGTTTGGATACTCGAGAATTGTATAGAATAAAATCATTTATTCAGTAATTATGCCCTAGCAGACTATCACACGTCATACTTGAAACAACGGAGGGCATTTCGCTACATGACAACCTTTGAGAAGAAATACCGAAAGAAACTTTTTTTGTTTGTTGGTTTTCTCGTATTAACCGGTCGTTTCTAGCGAAGCCAAAAGAGGCCTCCAGCCAGGCATACAATTAATATTAAAAACTAAGCAACTTGCGCTAAGGGCGCCCCCTGCGGGACACGGACCTCGGCTTAGGTCGTTGATTGGGGGGATAACAAGCCATTGTTCTGGGGACAGCTGGATCGGTATTATTTATAATGTATTAGGGGACATTTAAAAACTACAGGCTTGGCAAGGGCCGGCGCGAGCAAGAGACGGGAGGGAGAAGTACTAACTTGAGCGAGAAGGTGACGCGGCGATAGGCCTCCGCGACGTCGGTGAGGCGGACATCGTCGGCGGCGAGGGCGGTACAACGGTCGGGTGTTAAGTGAATGAGACAACGCGAGTTTCTTTATGTGATCTAGCGTGATTTTATCGTCTGGGTCGACTAGAACGTTCCTCGGGCGGCGTACTCTACTAATACGAGAGGGTTAGTAATCGGCGGCTGATACCACAAGGGGGTTTTGGTGGGACAGGGTAGAATCGAAATAGCGTTTGGACGCTTGTTTCATAAATTGCCTGATGGTCGGCAAGTTAGATCGAAATGGAGTTGATAATTTCGCGTATAAGGCGCTCCGATGGCCTTGCGCATGAAACAGTTTTGGAGGGTTTAGAATAACGCTGGGCTGGTATAGGTCACGATGGGTCGAATGCATGTAGTGTAAATTCTCACCTTATTTCTAAGGGAGCCGAAAACAACTTAGGGCTAGGCGTTTTTTAATAAAAAAGAAATACTTTACTTTTTGTACTTTGTCAAGATTAAAAACTTTATGTTACTAATTATACAATACTGATATCATATCAGCCGAAAGACGTCCACTGCTGTACAAGGCATCTCCCATCGATTTCTACAATTTTGTCATTTATGAGGGGAATTTGCCAGTACTCACCATGATTGGTAGGCCGGTTGGTGAGCGCAGTATGTCTTTTGTTCCACAAAAGGGACGCTGCTACCCATCCCTCTGGTATAAAGTCCCTTAGTCGCCTTTTACGACATCCACGGGAGATGGACTGGTGCTATATTCTTAGTCAGGACACCGCACGGGCAATACTGATACTGACTACAGGTACAATTGGTTTCCAAGGAATTAATTTTTTTGTCTGTCTCTCTGTCTGTCTGTCCGTCTGTCTGTCTGTCTGTCTGTCTGTCTGTCTGTTTGTCCCGGGTAATCTCCGAAACGGCTGGACCGATTTTGACGGGACCTTCACTGGCATGGCTATAAGGCATAACTTTGGCTACTTTTATTTTATAATTAGGGTTCCGCGTAAAAAAATACCCTTGAAATCCAATATATATATTCTATGTCAAGCGTCTATGTCGAACTACTCTAATTAAACGCGGGTGAAACCGCGGGTCCCAGCTAGTTTAAAATAAACTTTGATAGTACAAAAAAAAACTTGCAAACTAATTTAGTGTGGATCCTATCGAGTGCGCCACTGACTTAACTTGCAGAAAGGATTAAAGCTTAAAATGCAATCTAGCTTTTCCAATTAAAACCTCTTGACCTGTGTACTTGATTGTATTTTAACAGTTCATCATCAAGAGAAATTCCATTAAACCTTGACCTGAAACACATAAAAGTTAACACCGTCACTTTTATTGTAAGTAATTAAATTGTATACTTAATTCGTAATTCTTTTATTTTAGAGCTTAATCATCTGCTACGTAGGTTTTACGTTCTGCGTGGGGTCAGCCTTTAGCTAATTTTATAAGACAAAAAAAGTTACGGGAGTCCACATGGACCTCGTGCTTGTCGTGCTGATCTTATCATGGAAATGTTGGAGCGACTGGCGGTAATGTCTTCGTCAGTATAATTAATCTTCATAAGCTGGAATCTTGTTTGCATCCCTAGATATGGAATTTAAATTCAAAAGAGCCTCGGAAATCTAAAATTTAGTTGTTATCTTGATTTGAATTCTGTATAATATATCGAAGAGATTGTTCAGTTTGACAGATAAGATAATCATGAATTGTTGCGTAAAAGCACTCCGAGTCTCTAGATATTTCGATTAAATACTTGATCCTAGTAATAAGTAATAAATTACTTATTCCATTAATTATTAATATGATAAAATTGTGAATTCACGAAGTATTTCATTAGAAATGTTTCAATATTAGTTTAATTTGTATAGAATCATATCAGCTAGCTTTAATATTAATTTGATGCTTTGATGAAAATGTTTGTGTGAATAGATTAACATTTGTACATGCACCTCGATGCTATTATATTTTCCATCCAGAGCTTATATCCACAGTGAATTATTTGAAAACATATGGCGGTGTGTGCCACTATAAAAGTAGTGGGTATTCTCAATACAACAGACAGAATTGATAGACGACGCTATATTTTGTAGAGCGCACAAAATTGAACACGGCTCTCCTGCGACAAAGGCTTTCAAAGATTTACTACGAGTATTTTTGTAACTGCGGTCCGGTTTTAGTACGGTACAGCCGTGCAATATTTAGGTATCCGAACAGAAGTAAGTTTTAGGATTTTATTTACTATTTTGGCTATGAGGGAACAGTCGATAGTACTTATCCGTTTAATTTTGGAGAATGTTACGAATGAAGCTTACATTGTGACAATAAAAACAAGAAAAAAGAGAACATGATCAAAGTCAAAGGACAAATTAAATTCCAAAGAACATGGAAGCCATTTGACGTCGCGGTGTCTATCACGTTTGGCATTGTTCGTTTATACGATTGTTTACATACACAGATGTTTCATTAGAAATTGACGCTTTTATCTTACCAAGTTTACTAAATAGTAGGTTCGCAATAATCGAATTGACAACCAACGTTGGCTTGTTTCCGTTTAGGAACCATCTTTAATCTCACTCCCGGCTGTCTCTTCTAAGTCCAATTGCAATACGTAAAGCATCCAGTGGTTTACGTGCATCCATTCCGGTTTACGACGTTTTTATTGTTCGCGGTCGTCTTATCGTTTATGTTGCTCTTCTTATATGGAACATGTTTATGAGATTCTTCAACGGCGGGTACTAACACTCAATGTACTTTATTACTTGCGAATATCGAGCACTCGCAATAACGTGGGTCGATCTAGAGTAAGGCTAACGTCTTAGAGTATCTTCCTTCGAGTCCCATGTCGATCTCGCTCATTTCTTCCTGGCAGCCTTTTCGATTTTATCGTCACATGGATAGTGATCTGCCTATCAGCTGCCCCAAAGTCCTCCCGAACAGAAACAGTATTATCTATAGGCACGTAAAATATAAGATTTAGTAGTAGTAATAAGGTAATGTCATCATGACATATGGAACAGAGACGTGGTCACTCACAATGGGCCTCATAAGACATAGCGACATAGCTGAAAGGATTAGTAAACTGAAGTGGCAATGGGCAGGGCACATTGCTCGTAGAACTGATGGCCGTTGGGGCACAAAGGTTCTCGAATGGAAACCGAATCGAATGGAATTTGTTCAGCAGTGGACGTCCTGTGGCTGATATGATGAATAAGGTAATGTAGTTTGTATACTGCTTATATTATACTGATAATTTTGTTATCACATCAAAAACAAACAAAGTCGTCATCCAGTTGAAGTTAACTATAAAAGCAACATTGTTTGCTTAGTCAGCAGTCTAGTTTATTACTGTTGGTATATTTCTGCACGGTGCTTTTAATTTAATTTACTTTTATCCCTATCTGTGTTATAAAACAACGCTTCTCCGGAGAACCGTACTGTTTTTAATTAAAACTTTTATAACCTTATATATTTCAGTCGTAAATAACGAATACTATCTGTTAATACTAATAATTTATAACATTATAAATTTGACGTAATAATTGCCGATTTCCAGGTACTTGGAACGTTGCCAGAAAGCTAAGAAACTCATAGAAAAGTTATCTTAGAAACTAGTTCGAACGAGAGTGTCTATAAATCGACACTGTTTTACTTTTCAATTATGTTTGGACAAAGTTTATCGGCTAAATTCGGTTCAAATCAAAACAAACTGGGTGGAATTACTTAGAATTGGGTCTAAAACGGTGGTTGCAAATTGCGTAACACTAAGCTGGTTTTCGGAGATCCGTATAACTAAAGTTGACGTCTTAGATGAATTGATTAGTAAGCTGAAGTTTCCACTTCATGCTACATAGCACAAAGCTTGCAGAACTGATGGCCGTTGGTAGAAAGATTCGCGAATGGAGACCACGTACTGTATAACGCAGCATGGGTAGGCCTCTAACCGAGAAGGATAGACGACACGGTGAAGGTCGCTGGGATTCGTTGGATGCTGGCCGCATGTAACCGGTAGTTGTTGAAATGTAGTGGGGATGCGTTTGATCATGATGTCATCATCATCATCATTTCGGCCGAATGAAGTCCACTGCTGGACACAGGCCTCCCCCAAAGATCACCACAACGACCGACATCGGTATGTTGTGTGCTCATTGGGGGGTTTTGCCATAATAGCCACGCTTGGCAGACGGGTTGGCGATCGCAGTTGAGTTGTTAGTGTACTCGAAGGACGCTGCTGCCCATCCTCCGGCTAATTCCTTAGTCGACTTTTACGACACCCAGGAGGAGGAGATGGTGATGTATTTTGGCTAAAATGATGATGATGATGTCAAATGATATGCCTTGAAGCCAAGTGATTTCATTGTCACGGCTGGAAACCATTGTGGTTTAATCTTAATGATTTGTGTTGTCTGGCACCATGCGGTTTGCCTAAAAAGTATATTACAAAAGCGTGTACACAACCACATATAAGTAAACCAGATGAGCCAATACTATTTTGATATATCTTACCAGGTAGTTACAAAGCTCAAATCATTATCATTAAACATGAGAAAGTACATAATCAATTGTGTAAAATATAATCAGTGTGGCTGTAGTCTTCGTGAAGGAATGCACTGATATGAATATCAATAAAAGAGATGTGGTTATGGTGCAACTGTAGACTTACCTCACAGTTAGTGAGAAGGTGGAAGACGGTAGCACGTGACAGTCGCGTGCTGCCGTGAATATCTCGATGTTTACAGTCTAGATACCAGATAGGATAGGAGATGGCATATGTCTCCCCCGGAGGCGAGCTGTGGTAAACAAAGGGGGTGTTCGTTGCACTGGACATCATGATAGTTCTCCGTATTTGCTGAAAAGCACGTGATAGTTGCGGGATGCCGTGAGCCGCGGGGTTTACAGTGTGGGTATTAGGGGCGAATGCCCCCGGAGACGAACTGTGCCAAAGACCAAATCGTTGCACTGGAGATCCTTATAGGTACTCCTCCGTTTGTGCTGATGATGTCTACCGTGGGGTATAAGTCGGCGGGAGTGGCTTCTTCCCCTTCCCTAGGGTGGAGGAGGCCCACAAGGATTTACCCACCGCGAATAAAAAACTGGGTGACTTTATGATATAATGTTTAAATATGTATTTGTATCAGTATTCAGGACTGAACGACTAACTAGGTCATGAGGTTTCTTTTTTATAGTAGCACAGTTTTATGGGTCTTCCTGAAGTATATGAGGATCACACGTAGCGACGAATTGGGGTTAGAGATGCACTTACTAACGCGTTTTACTCGCTACGAGAATATAATCCATAAATAAGGAAGATTACGAAACGAACGAGAAGGAACGTCTAACTAAATTTCGTCTCATTATTAGGGAACTCGCCTAATCGAAAAAAGACCCGACAAGTGCGAGTGAAACTCGCGTGGAGAGGGTTCCGTCTTGTAACTTATCAAGAACAAACAACAGAACAAACTTAAGATCGTAGTTAAAAAACATGTTATCCCATACATTTTAATCGCAAACGTAAGTTTGTACGCAGAATATTGAAAGATTTACCATGTTATTTTATGACCATAGACTTCTTATAGGTTTTCCTGTAATCTATAGGTAAAGAGCTATTATCTACATCTTTTTCAGAATTTTAGGCTCAGTATTTTCCGAGCTCAATGGGAATGGTCAATTTCTTTATAATTTATTTATTAATCTTAAATAACTTTAAAACGGCATATTATAAAATTAAAAATATTTGAAACCCTCACCACAAGGCCTTCCATTTCATATGTTACACGGTACAGTTCGCAAAACTTTATTATTAAATGTTCTATATTGCCCCCAAAAGTGATCCCCATATTCAAAATTCATTTATTTACGTTACACGTACGTGTTTGGGTCGCAGAAATCCATATGTGCATCAAATTTCAACTTAATCGGTCCAGTAGATTCGGAGCAAATTGGTTATGACAGCCGCCATTTTATCCTTTGGACGTTCGGAACACTAAAAGCAGACTTACGGCCGAAATTAATAAATCAATCTAATAAAAAATCTTTACATCGATTTAGAACTTCATCTGTTTTTGTGTTAGGATAAAAAGAGACAGTCAAATCCTCAATCTCAAATACTTTTTTTTTGGATTAAGCTTAATAATTTCGGCCATAAAAATATACTGGTTAACTTATATCAATCTTGTGATGTAATTCATGAATAGGAACATAAACAGGCTTGAATTTTATTATAATCTCACACAAAAAGAAAGAAAATTTGGTTGAATCACTAGAATCTATTTTTTTTTTATTGGGCTTCTCGCATACATTTCAGGGAAATGTTGAAATTTGTTGGTTTTCTCGTATTAACCGGTCATTTCTGGCAAAGCCAAAAGAGGCCTCCAGCCAGGCTTAAAATGTATACTAAAAACTAAGCAACTTTCGCTAAGGGCGCCCCCTGCGGGACACGGACCTCGGCTTAGGGCATTGCTGGGGATAACAAGCTATTGTTTTGGGGACAGCTGGATCGGTATTATGTCAAATGTATTAAGGGACATTTAAAGCTACAGGCTCGGCACGGGCCGGCGCGAGCAAGAGACGGATGTAGATAATCGTCCTTCGAGTACATTAACAACTCAACTGCGATCGCCAACCCGCCTGCCAAGCGTGGCGATTATGGCAAAACCCCCCAATGAGCTCAAAACACATCCATATCGGTGGTTGTGATGATCTTTGGGGGAGGCCTGTGTCCAACAGTGGACTTCATTAGGCCGAAATGATTTCTAAGGGATAATTTACTACGAGCTAGAATCTACATACGTGTGCGTTCTGATTTATTCAAATGTTCGATTTTTTTTTTCATTTAACTGGGTCATATAAATCTACTGACCAACCCACAGGTGCTGCTGTCACGTCAAATTACCGCCAAGTACGAGTCAGGGTCTTTGTTGTTATATTTTTACTGGTTGTAGGTCATGTATTGCATGCGTGCCAGATATTCGCCTTTAGACGTAACTGTGCTCCGATTAGAAGGGCACTGTAGCTAGTGAAATTACTGGGCATAAGAGACTAAATAACTTTACGTCTTGAAGTGACGAGTGCAGTGTGATGCCTCGCAGGACTAGTCCTGGGTAGCATTCTAATTGTCATGGGCATGTCATGTCATGTCCACTAGAGGGGATGACCACTTTACAGTCATCCCCTCCGAGATGAGCCTAAAGGCGTGGCAGCAACGGGTGGCTCTAGATGGAGAATATTCGAGTTCCTGGAGCCTCCCTTCGGTGCCGAAGATGATCACTCCGGTGGTTTTAGCCGGTAGGAGTCCGGCATGCCCCTTCGCCCTTTCCCGGGGCGAAGGAAGTACATGAGGTATTTCCACCGGATCAATAAAAAAAAATAAAAAAAAGGCATGTCCACCAGGCGAATCACGTGCTCGTCCCGACACCAATTTGTTTAAAAAAAATTGCTATGAATATTACGTATTCGCGCGGTGGCGGTGACTCGGGGCTAGCGACCTCAAACTCACCCCTGTTGACTCATTGTGGATGTTTGCTTTGCTTACACGCCGCACAAATCACCGTGTTATGTCCACCAATCAACCTTTATTAGAAAATACGTCTTTCAACTTTGTTTTGGTATTGGCTTAACAAATAGTTTTCTATGTTATTTTCATTTGAAAGATAACAGACCTGCCGGCTGCCTCGTTGGTTGCAAGTGGTTCGGTGTTCAGGTTAAAGAGAGTTATCCGGTTTTTGTTTTAATAACTTAATCCCCGTTTTACAAACTTAATCTGACATTAAGTATCATTGCATGGTGTGATACCGCCTAAGAATAACACTACCCCATCTCATCCTGCGCGTGTCGTAAAAGGCGAGTATGGGATTTGTCTGAGGACGGACAGCAGTGTCCTTCGAGTACAATAATTACAACTAAACTGCGATCTCCAACCCGTCAGCCAAGCGTGGCGATTACGGCAAAACCCCCCAATGAGCACACAACACAAACCCATACCAGTTGTAGTGGCGATATTTGGGGGAGGTTATGTTCAGCAGTGCATTTATTTGGCTGAAATGACGACGTAATATTAACAATACCTTAACCGTACAACCTCATTTATTGACCAAAAAGGTTACTTAAGATGACCTGCTGATAATGATGTTGTTCGGGAATACTGGCATATTTAGCATCATTAGACGTAAATTTTTCTGTTCCTTTTACACCAACATATGATTTTCTAAGAAAAAATAATAAATATCGATATAAACAAGCATAAAGAGTAATCTCGCGTAGGCTGCGCCGCCTATATACGAGTAACCATTATTGTAACGGAAAGGGCCGCGCGGCCCATGAACGAGTTAAGAAAAGAAACGTAATGATTCCCCGCAAAGAACAGGCCCCCCTCCACCCGTTGACGGTCAAGAGGATGGGCAGCAGGTGAGCAGTGCTCTCTTGTATGCTAGTAACAACATAGTATGATCACAAATCTGCTTCCTGGCGTGGTGAGTTACGGTTTTTAGAAGACCCATATTAAGCCGGTATTAGGCTGATATGAAGGGCAAAAAAACAAAACGTACTTAAACTTAACAGAGGACAACAGTATAAGAGTATACTTAGAATAATACCACCTTGAGGGATAATCTTGTCACAGTCTGTTTAGTGACCGGATTAAGAATATACTCGCATCTCCTCCCGTGGATGTCGTGTGAAGAATAAAGGACTCTAAACCCGAGGAATGGGCAGCAACGTCCCTTCTTTGGGGCAGCAGCCACACTGCGCTCATCAACCCGCCTGCCAAGCGTGAGTACTGGCAAATTCCCTCCAAAATGACGACAGAATAGTGGAATTCTATAGGGGAGGCCGTTGTTCAGCCGTGGACATCTTATGGCTGATGTGATGAAGGATAATCTCGTGCACCGTTCTCCTGACCGTTGACACAAACGCGGAATATTAGCACTGGTAATGTTTTCGCAAGCAACGTATGTTTACTTTCACTGTCACAAACACAAGCGCATAGATAACGTTGTTATTGTTAGCCATTTTGATCACATGACAAATCGTCATAATTATAATCAGGAAATGACAGAGCACTAACGGGCTGCCCCGCGAATGGAATGGCGGGTGTCATATCCGTCACCGTTCATGTGGTTACGAATTGCGTGTGTTAGAGTAGGTAATTATTCTATGTGGGATATCAGAAATTAACTAGCTTTCTCTCGAAATAATGCTTCTTAAGGAAATGCCTTAGGTATTTACTTTTCGCAAGCGCTGAAGCATTTCTCAAATGGGTACTTCATAGATTAGATCGCTAGCTATTTCCACGTGTGTGATTTCTTAAGCCTGCGTTAGACCTTTTTACCTAATCCAACATTCAAACGTCGAAACACAATTTACTTAGTATTCATATCACCCGTACCTGTATCAATGTTTGATGTATCTTTACCGAATAATCTAAATTGAATGCAAGTACGGCTTTTAACGGAATCGTATTTTATTGATCATATTGGTTCCGATTTCATGACCGTTAACCTTTAGGCGTAATCAGTCCACGATTCAGTGCCCGAATCGATATTAAATTAGTCTATATCTTAATTTTTCAGTTTATTTTCTAACACTATTATCAATCCGAAGCCACTGGTACCACCAGTGGCTTCTGCCAATGGCAATTATTATCTAGTGTTTTTTGTCGGTATGAGTCAATGATATTATATATTAAAAGACGTAGATATGTTACATGCGCGCCAAAAGTAAGAACCAAAAGTCCCCCAATTGTAGCAATCAGCAGTGTTATTCAGTAAGAACTCACTAGCAAACTCACTTCTGAATTCGCAGTGAAAAGTGGTAAAAACAATATGAAATTAAATATTCAAATTCAATATGTCAGTGCTTTGCCGCATTGAAAAGGATATGGAAATTAGAGAAATATATGAACCGGAAGCCCCTTGTTCGGCAGTGGACGTTCTTTAGTTGATATGATGATGGAAAATAAATCGAATGCCTTACTGACAAAATAATAATATGATGTGATTGTAAACACTACCGTCATATGTACAAATACAACATCGATCCAGACGAATACAGATCCATTATTATTATTGTTTAGGATTACCGCCGCGCGCCGTCTCGCCGTTGGGTATGTTAACTGAAATTCAGACAGCTCTGCTTGAGATAAAATATTCGCTAACTTCGGAGGAAGTTTGACATTAATGTGTTCCATCTATTTAGTAATTTATTATCTACTAGCTGGGACCCGCGTACAATTTAAAATAAATTTAGAGTACTTCGACATAGACAAGGGTATTTTTTTACGCGGAACCCTAATTATTTTTCTAAAATAAAAGTAGCCAAAGTTATGCCTTATAGCCATGCCAGTGAAGGTCCCGTCAAAATCGGTCCAGCCGTTTCGGAGATTACCCGGAACAAACAGACAGACAGACAGACAGACAGACAGACGACGGACAGACAGACAGAGAGACAGACAAAAAAATTAAAAATAGTTTTTTTTGTTATATGTAACGTACATACTTTCATATGCATTTAGTAAAAAGCTGTTATTTTGACATTACAAACAGACACTTCAATTTTATTTATTTGTATAGATAGATTATAATCACTAAATTTATGACACTGTAATAGTCTTTATTTGTACGTGGGGAATTCTTCATTGCTTTTTCGTCAGCTTTAATATTCCTTGACGTGTCCTGTTTCAAAATATAGCAACACTCCATCTCCTCCCGTGGATCTCTATAACAGCGAGTAAGGGACTCTAAAGGGATAGACAGCATTATCCGTTTTGTGGAATAGCAGTTTTCTTCGCCCACCAACCCGTCTCTCAAGCTTGGTGACTACTGGCAAATTCCCAGCAAAATCACGACACAATTGTAGAAATCTATGGCTCCCCCATCGTTCCGTTCGTTCCCGCCTTCGTTTAGCAGTGGACGTCTTTTGGTTGATATGATGATGATGAATTCGTTATAGACTCGGGGAAGGTAGAAGAGCATGCTGCACTCTTACTGCATAAAAACCTCACGGGGTTCAACCTAGCACATTGCACTGGTGTCAAAAGAGGAGGACCCCGTCTAATCGGAGGCGGAAATGGTATTGTTTCCCCCTCTAGTCTTGTCTTTGAAGGGAGATTCTTAACTCTCCAGCATATTTAACCTTTTTTCTTGTTTGTAACCTTCTCTTTTTCGGACTTTTTTTTTTTTTTTTGACACTTTTCTTCATACAGGCAAAATGAGTCATAATTTATATTATTGTTCCTTTTTGGAAAAGGAACAATTATATAAATTATGTTTATTTAAACCGAGAATATGTTTGCCAATTAGGCATTATAATTCTGAATTTAATTTTGTTTTTCCTTTACTTTTCCGTCCACTCTTCATAGCTGCTGACCATAGAGCCAGCATACTCAACCTGCGGCAAAAAGTCTATATAGACGTGTTAACGTTATATCTAAAACGCTCTATAACTCTATTATCGTCTCGTTTCATCAACAAGCAAACGTCCATGACTGGTAATAAAATAATATATATAAACTATGTGGTTGTTTTGGAAAAAAAACCTTTAGTGTAATGAGTGCTGGAAAAAATAAAAGGCGATAGAGATTATTTTGAGACAGTAAATCAAATTGGTCACTTGCTTTAGCGCTCAAGGATCCTCCTCCTTGGGCGCTAAAGCACCACTAAGTGACTGAGTGAGCTAAGTGACCACCAATCGGTTTGCTGGGCGTGTTAGTAGTTACGGCGTAAGTTCTTATGGCGGTTTATTTGCGGTTGATAAGATTCGGCAGCCGATGTCTAAGGGTTGAAAAGGACTAGACGTTACGTTTGGCGCAGTGGCTAAGCGGTTGTTTTTCAGCGCCAAGTGTCCCGGGTTTGATTCCCGCATGGAACCAATATTTGTATATTGTAGATGTTTCGGGTTTGAGTGTTTGTATTGTGAGATTTATGTCTGTAAACTGTTCCCACGATATTCGTCCATATTTGTAAATGAACGTCTGAAATTTCAATTATGTAAGGTTTATGAAATTAGGATAAATATCACGCGAGGTCGTCGAGTCGTTTTAATTAAATTAATTACCCAAACCCACAACACAAACACACTGAAATAGATTAAACAAGTCAAGTCATTATTCGTACTTTAAAATTTCCCCGAATCCCTTTTTCCTGTAATTTTGGTTTACCGACGCCATAACGACTTTACCGTATAATTTTACGTAATTGGGGCTCAAGCTGCCTCTATGCAAATTAAATTAATGTAGCTCCGTCACGCTAACATTGTTTAATAGTTGTATTTCCTAATATTTTTAACACTTACGTACCTATAGCTGGGAGTACATGGCGGTCTGAGCTCCCCAATCGACAGATGGTCCTTTTTTTATCCGTGTGGTGTCCGGATTAGGAATATAGTACCTCTCCATCTCCGCCGATGGATGTCGTAAAAGGCGACTAAGGGGATCTAAACCAGAGGGATGGGCAGCATCGTCCCTTCTGTGAAACGGTAGCCAGTCTGCGATCACCAACCCGCCTGCCAAGCGTGGTGAGTATTGGCAAGTACCCCCCAAAATGACGACTCAGTCATGGAAATCTATGGAGGCCTTTGTTCAGCAGTGGACATATAAATGGCCGATATGATGAATCGACAGATGTCTTTTTTTAAGGGATACTTCTTTGGGCACGATGAAAGTAAAATTTCAAGTTACCGGACACCGACCCTCTCCCATACATCGTTGGCCCCAAAACTTCATGCGTTGCGTGTTCCGAATTAGTGTCATTTTTCAGATAAAAATATCAGCTATAAGCTGCCTTAGCTTTGGTTCCACCGACAGTGGCATAATCAAGATAGTATATGGTTTGTTTACTTTTTTAAACGTTGCCCCACACTAGGATTTCTCCTGTTTCGTGGGTGCGTTTATAGACATGAACTCCACATACAATACACCCAGACCTGGAACAATTACGTGCAGATCATACAAATATTTGTTCCCGTGCGGGAATCGAACCCACGACCCGGAGCGCAGCAGCCGAATGTATCAGCCACTGCACCAACCGTGCCGTCATTGTATCCACAGTTAGATTATGTTTGTGTTATTTAAAACAAAAACACAATCGTAGTGTCTTTGGTTTTCGCGATTATAACACATTCTAATAAAACACTTGTGAAACGGATTACATCGCGTATATTATAGATTTTTAATAGATTTTTTGCGTATGTAATACATACTTTCCACACGTTTTTAAAAACAATGCTCTGATTTCCTGTGTTTGGTTCTTTCTTTCTTCTTGTAATGGTAAGTATACATGACCTCTTCTCTCATATTTAATTATATATGTACTTAGGTATGCTTTATACTGCCCTATCTTACACATGTCTAGAAAACGATTGATTTTGATATCTGAAATGAATTATACATTTATTCATCTTCAACTTGTCGAAATATTCGGTTCAGTTCCTCCCCTCGTATGCCCGGTACAAGTGTCAAAGCGCTTGAAAGACGCACGGTTTATCCGATCCACGGATAATCCGACCTCGGATAATGGGGTTTTGCGGTAACAATATGCCAACTTCGAAAAAAAAAAACAAGTAAGGTATATTATTTTGAATATTCCTGTTCTTAGTATAAGTAGCTTTGTATTTCCAAATCCGGCATTTCGCTTTATTTAATTAATAAAGTAAACATTCTGTTAGGTAACATTTTGACAACTACATTGTAAAGTTCTTAATTAAAACCAACCTGGCTTAAAATGCCGCTTAAGAAACTATGAAAACGGATTCTAATCTTCATTCTAACATCCGGAGCAGACAATTAATTAGAATTTATATTCGCTATTGCTGAAATATACTATAATATAAACTTGGAATTAAAATTAGTCTCTACATTTTGTTTCAAATGAAATTTAACTACAATTATATTTCGATTTAGAATTTGTAGATATTCAAAGTTCTCAGTGACTACCTGTTGCTAATTCATAACTACTTTGATCAAGTACTGTACCTAAGTAGTGCCTCACAATTACTAAGCTTAACAAGCTGGCAATTAGTAAATACGATGATGGATAGACTGAGAGATATTCATGAAGTTAAATAATAAGTAAAAGTTAATTAATCATAACTTTCAGCCGTATCTGGTTGGACTAGGAGCAAAACCCAACATAAGAAAATGTAACCTTGTGAACGATTATTGCTAAAACAATCAAATTGTTCGATTGTTTCGTTTATTCGAGTACAATCGGATAATGGTTAACAAATTCGATTCGAGGAAGGAATGGACAATCGAATGCACGAAAAATTAAATAGGATTAAAAGACTAGGACTGCTTCCAATCCTTAACACATAATAGGAATATTTTTAGATATGACAGTGTAACAACATTAATCACCCAATTCAGTGTATTGCTGATCACTGCGGAGATAGACCTCTCCGAAGTAGCGCCATAACATCCGGACCTCTGCCTGTTATAAGGCCTATGGGCAATGGAGCAGACGTACCCTTGATTGTAGATCGAGGTTCGGTAAACATGGCGTGGGACGTACTGAAAAGGTGTCCCCTTAGTCCCCTTCTATTAATCATCCCCTTAGTACCATTTTATTGATAATCTATACGTGTAAATATACTATACGTATAAATGAATGTTTGTCCTCTAAGCGCTTCTACGCCATTTATCCATTGAGTTAAAACTTTCTACAGGTGTTATGTGCAAGCCCGTGAAGGTTATGACATAGCATGCCGAACATTAGCTGGTAATTAATTAAAAACAATGACGTTCTAATAACCGAGTCATAATTACACCCATATGACATATTCTGGGTATAATGTAATTATCATTTTTTTATTAATTAAATTCTAACCTTTCTATTAAAATTCTGAAATTCAGACAGCTCTGCTTGAGATAAAATATTCGCTAACTTCGGAGGAAGTTTGACATTAATGTGTTCCATCTATTTAGTAATTTATTATCTACTAGCTGGGACCCGCGTACAATTTAAAATAAATTTAGAGTACTTCGACATAGACAAGGGTATTTTTTTACGCGGAACCCTAATTATTTTTCTAAAATAAAAGTAGCCAAAGTTATGCCTTATAGCCATGCCAGTGAAGGTCCCGTCAAAATCGGTCCAGCCGTTTCGGAGATTACCCGGAACAAACAGACAGACAGACAGACAGACAGACAGACGACGGACAGACAGACAGAGAGACAGACAAAAAAATTAAAAATAGTTTTTTTTGTTATATGTAACGTACATACTTTCATATGCATTTAGTAAAAAGCTGTTATTTTGACATTACAAACAGACACTTCAATTTTATTTATTTGTATAGATAGATTATAATCACTAAATTTATGACACTGTAATAGTCTTTATTTGTACGTGGGGAATTCTTCATTGCTTTTTCGTCAGCTTTAATATTCCTTGACGTGTCCTGTTTCAAAATATAGCAACACTCCATCTCCTCCCGTGGATCTCTATAACAGCGAGTAAGGGACTCTAAAGGGATAGACAGCATTATCCGTTTTGTGGAATAGCAGTTTTCTTCGCCCACCAACCCGTCTCTCAAGCTTGGTGACTACTGGCAAATTCCCAGCAAAATCACGACACAATTGTAGAAATCTATGGCTCCCCCATCGTTCCGTTCGTTCCCGCCTTCGTTTAGCAGTGGACGTCTTTTGGTTGATATGATGATGATGAATTCGTTATAGACTCGGGGAAGGTAGAAGAGCATGCTGCACTCTTACTGCATAAAAACCTCACGGGGTTCAACCTAGCACATTGCACTGGTGTCAAAAGAGGAGGACCCCGTCTAATCGGAGGCGGAAATGGTATTGTTTCCCCCTCTAGTCTTGTCTTTGAAGGGAGATTCTTAACTCTCCAGCATATTTAACCTTTTTTCTTGTTTGTAACCTTCTCTTTTTCGGACTTTTTTTTTTTTTTTTGACACTTTTCTTCATACAGGCAAAATGAGTCATAATTTATATTATTGTTCCTTTTTGGAAAAGGAACAATTATATAAATTATGTTTATTTAAACCGAGAATATGTTTGCCAATTAGGCATTATAATTCTGAATTTAATTTTGTTTTTCCTTTACTTTTCCGTCCACTCTTCATAGCTGCTGACCATAGAGCCAGCATACTCAACCTGCGGCAAAAAGTCTATATAGACGTGTTAACGTTATATCTAAAACGCTCTATAACTCTATTATCGTCTCGTTTCATCAACAAGCAAACGTCCATGACTGGTAATAAAATAATATATATAAACTATGTGGTTGTTTTGGAAAAAAAACCTTTAGTGTAATGAGTGCTGGAAAAAATAAAAGGCGATAGAGATTATTTTGAGACAGTAAATCAAATTGGTCACTTGCTTTAGCGCTCAAGGATCCTCCTCCTTGGGCGCTAAAGCACCACTAAGTGACTGAGTGAGCTAAGTGACCACCAATCGGTTTGCTGGGCGTGTTAGTAGTTACGGCGTAAGTTCTTATGGCGGTTTATTTGCGGTTGATAAGATTCGGCAGCCGATGTCTAAGGGTTGAAAAGGACTAGACGTTACGTTTGGCGCAGTGGCTAAGCGGTTGTTTTTCAGCGCCAAGTGTCCCGGGTTTGATTCCCGCATGGAACCAATATTTGTATATTGTAGATGTTTCGGGTTTGAGTGTTTGTATTGTGAGATTTATGTCTGTAAACTGTTCCCACGATATTCGTCCATATTTGTAAATGAACGTCTGAAATTTCAATTATGTAAGGTTTATGAAATTAGGATAAATATCACGCGAGGTCGTCGAGTCGTTTTAATTAAATTAATTACCCAAACCCACAACACAAACACACTGAAATAGATTAAACAAGTCAAGTCATTATTCGTACTTTAAAATTTCCCCGAATCCCTTTTTCCTGTAATTTTGGTTTACCGACGCCATAACGACTTTACCGTATAATTTTACGTAATTGGGGCTCAAGCTGCCTCTATGCAAATTAAATTAATGTAGCTCCGTCACGCTAACATTGTTTAATAGTTGTATTTCCTAATATTTTTAACACTTACGTACCTATAGCTGGGAGTACATGGCGGTCTGAGCTCCCCAATCGACAGATGGTCCTTTTTTTATCCGTGTGGTGTCCGGATTAGGAATATAGTACCTCTCCATCTCCGCCGATGGATGTCGTAAAAGGCGACTAAGGGGATCTAAACCAGAGGGATGGGCAGCATCGTCCCTTCTGTGAAACGGTAGCCAGTCTGCGATCACCAACCCGCCTGCCAAGCGTGGTGAGTATTGGCAAGTACCCCCCAAAATGACGACTCAGTCATGGAAATCTATGGAGGCCTTTGTTCAGCAGTGGACATATAAATGGCCGATATGATGAATCGACAGATGTCTTTTTTTAAGGGATACTTCTTTGGGCACGATGAAAGTAAAATTTCAAGTTACCGGACACCGACCCTCTCCCATACATCGTTGGCCCCAAAACTTCATGCGTTGCGTGTTCCGAATTAGTGTCATTTTTCAGATAAAAATATCAGCTATAAGCTGCCTTAGCTTTGGTTCCACCGACAGTGGCATAATCAAGATAGTATATGGTTTGTTTACTTTTTTAAACGTTGCCCCACACTAGGATTTCTCCTGTTTCGTGGGTGCGTTTATAGACATGAACTCCACATACAATACACCCAGACCTGGAACAATTACGTGCAGATCATACAAATATTTGTTCCCGTGCGGGAATCGAACCCACGACCCGGAGCGCAGCAGCCGAATGTATCAGCCACTGCACCAACCGTGCCGTCATTGTATCCACAGTTAGATTATGTTTGTGTTATTTAAAACAAAAACACAATCGTAGTGTCTTTGGTTTTCGCGATTATAACACATTCTAATAAAACACTTGTGAAACGGATTACATCGCGTATATTATAGATTTTTAATAGATTTTTTGCGTATGTAATACATACTTTCCACACGTTTTTAAAAACAATGCTCTGATTTCCTGTGTTTGGTTCTTTCTTTCTTCTTGTAATGGTAAGTATACATGACCTCTTCTCTCATATTTAATTATATATGTACTTAGGTATGCTTTATACTGCCCTATCTTACACATGTCTAGAAAACGATTGATTTTGATATCTGAAATGAATTATACATTTATTCATCTTCAACTTGTCGAAATATTCGGTTCAGTTCCTCCCCTCGTATGCCCGGTACAAGTGTCAAAGCGCTTGAAAGACGCACGGTTTATCCGATCCACGGATAATCCGACCTCGGATAATGGGGTTTTGCGGTAACAATATGCCAACTTCGAAAAAAAAAAACAAGTAAGGTATATTATTTTGAATATTCCTGTTCTTAGTATAAGTAGCTTTGTATTTCCAAATCCGGCATTTCGCTTTATTTAATTAATAAAGTAAACATTCTGTTAGGTAACATTTTGACAACTACATTGTAAAGTTCTTAATTAAAACCAACCTGGCTTAAAATGCCGCTTAAGAAACTATGAAAACGGATTCTAATCTTCATTCTAACATCCGGAGCAGACAATTAATTAGAATTTATATTCGCTATTGCTGAAATATACTATAATATAAACTTGGAATTAAAATTAGTCTCTACATTTTGTTTCAAATGAAATTTAACTACAATTATATTTCGATTTAGAATTTGTAGATATTCAAAGTTCTCAGTGACTACCTGTTGCTAATTCATAACTACTTTGATCAAGTACTGTACCTAAGTAGTGCCTCACAATTACTAAGCTTAACAAGCTGGCAATTAGTAAATACGATGATGGATAGACTGAGAGATATTCATGAAGTTAAATAATAAGTAAAAGTTAATTAATCATAACTTTCAGCCGTATCTGGTTGGACTAGGAGCAAAACCCAACATAAGAAAATGTAACCTTGTGAACGATTATTGCTAAAACAATCAAATTGTTCGATTGTTTCGTTTATTCGAGTACAATCGGATAATGGTTAACAAATTCGATTCGAGGAAGGAATGGACAATCGAATGCACGAAAAATTAAATAGGATTAAAAGACTAGGACTGCTTCCAATCCTTAACACATAATAGGAATATTTTTAGATATGACAGTGTAACAACATTAATCACCCAATTCAGTGTATTGCTGATCACTGCGGAGATAGACCTCTCCGAAGTAGCGCCATAACATCCGGACCTCTGCCTGTTATAAGGCCTATGGGCAATGGAGCAGACGTACCCTTGATTGTAGATCGAGGTTCGGTAAACATGGCGTGGGACGTACTGAAAAGGTGTCCCCTTAGTCCCCTTCTATTAATCATCCCCTTAGTACCATTTTATTGATAATCTATACGTGTAAATATACTATACGTATAAATGAATGTTTGTCCTCTAAGCGCTTCTACGCCATTTATCCATTGAGTTAAAACTTTCTACAGGTGTTATGTGCAAGCCCGTGAAGGTTATGACATAGCATGCCGAACATTAGCTGGTAATTAATTAAAAACAATGACGTTCTAATAACCGAGTCATAATTACACCCATATGACATATTCTGGGTATAATGTAATTATCATTTTTTTATTAATTAAATTCTAACCTTTCTATTAATCGAATTATACTAAGCTAAGAAAAGAAAGAAAGAAATAAAATAAATTTATTTGACACCGACAACGTGGTACACATAAACTGAATAAAAAAATACAATAAAAACACAAAAAAAACATCATTGCGGCAACAGGCCCAGTTCAGCAAAAATGCCAAACCACTACTAGACCAGACAGCTACTTCGTTTAAATGATGTATAATTAAAATATGATACTAGTTCTGCTTTAAGAGATTTAATTAATAACAGTAAAGACAAATCATCTGACATCAATTAGCGACAATGTGTTATTAAAAATCTTAACTTCATCCTCACAGACTAAGGATTTTTTTTTAATGTTCGCGTAACTATAATTTCTAGTGCTATAAAATTCTCTGATCTGCTCAGCGTTAATCCCGTCAAAGTTTTTCTAAGAATCTGCACTAATTATTTAAGTTGCAACGGTAATTGGCAACTTGTTAAAGGCTCAACCATTTTAGGAGTGGATATGTGTAGCTGGGGCGAAAGATCTCACGACGTAAAGTAACATTTTTCATAATAAAATATACAGAAATTGGGGCAAGCTGTCGTAAGAGGAGTTAAAAGGAATGTTTATATTTTCCTGGTTTCATAATCCGGGTTCGAGTTTAAACAGTAAATATGTCGGCTGTTGAAGATAGTTAAACATCTTATGTTGATATTTGAATTTATATTTCGAATGCAGATGATATTTGGAATTATATTTCGAATGGGATTTAATTGGTTTGGTTATATCAATCACATAGCTAATTGCATCTCGTTTCCTGCCTGTCTGATTGATGTACTATTTGATTTGTTTTTATTTGTTTATTGGCTGGAAATATTGCGTGATTGTTATGAAATAACAAAACATTTATTCGAGTCGAGTAATTAATGCTTAAATGATTGACTTCATGGTGTTGCCAGCGTGTTTATAACATGAATGAAGTTAATAATATTTTTGTGATATTCGGCAATTACTTTTCGTTTCGATTAGTCTTCCAAAGTTACTGTGATGGTAACAAGAAATGTCTGTTGAGGGCGAACGTAGGTGTTCTCGTCCTTATTGTGTCACTTCAGTAAATTATCGTGCATACATTTTTTGTTAAAGAATTTCATCATCATCATCATCATTTTGGCCGAAAAAAGTCAAAGACAGGCCTCCCTCAAAGGTCAACGACCGACATCGGTGACTTGTGTGCTCAATGGGGGGATTTGCCATAATCGCCACGCTTTGCAGGCGGGCTGGCGATCGCAATTGAACTGTCAATGTATTCGAAGGACGCTGCTGCCCATCCTCCGGCTAATCCCTTAGTCGCCTTTTACGACACCCACGGGATGAGATGGGTTGGTACTATTCGTAGCCGGCACCACACGGCACTACGTTAGGACGTTGCAAGCATGTAATCGGAATAGCTGTTTTGCAACGTAATCGCGCATTTGCACCTTTTGGCTGTTTTGCAGATGTGCAATTACTGTGCGGGGTTCGAACGCAGTAGTGGCGACTGCGTCTAAACTTTTCTATTCATCTCGCTCGTAGTTGCAATAAAGTTCGCCTGAATACGCTTCAAGGCCGTAAGTGATTACAAATCTAGTCTCGTTTCAAGTCTATTTGAACTACTTAAAGCGTTCATAAAATCCAAAATTAACTTAGAACTTGAGTTAAAAAGGTGTTAGTGTTGAAGTAAGTGAAATTACTGGGCATATAAGGCAAAATAACATTTGTTTCGTGTTGACAAACGCAGTGTCGTGCCACGAAGGACTACTCTTGGATGGCATTACAATTGTTATGGGCAGGCATGACGCTTACCACCACGCGAATGACTTACTTGTTTCGTCACCTGGTTGTAGAAGAATAAATAAACTCTTTAGTGTACTGGTATATTGTTAAAGGTTTATTCAGAACGACGGAGACGGTTCAATAATCAAACGACATTGTTGAGGTCAGAGGCTAATGATAATAAACAGCCATAATGCTCTACTGCTCATCATGTAAAACCAATAGCGTGAAAATTCGTAGCTTATATGTTGCCATAGTCTTTAACAGATATTACTGCAATGTTACAAACAAATCTGTCCTCTAGTTTAGGCGGGAACCTTAGACAGATATTCAAACGGACAAAAAATCTAAATAGTGCATTTTAGTATCAGTGTAGATGATATTATACGTAGCAATAAAAACAAAATTCTGCATTAAGGTTTCATCCCGTTACTATTTTATTAGAACATGTGTAGATCATTATTTACTTGCTGGGACCTGCGGTTTCACCCGCCGTTTAATTTAAAAGAAATTGGATAGTTGACAAATAATTTGTAGTACTTCGGCATTATTGGAGGTCGCATATGCAAATATGCACTGGCTTGTGAGAATAATCATATTTAACACATGTTAGTAATTTGAAATTAGCTTGGTTACGGTTCTGTTTGTGTTGAACTAAAATAATATACATGTAACTTGTCTGTACGAATAAATACCTGTACTCTACCAGACCACTGCTCTTATTATTTTAATAGGCATAGACTCTTGACATAAGGTGTATGTATATATTATGTATTGGATTTAGGGTTTTTTTTATAACCCTAATTAATTATCTAAAATAAAAGTACCCTAAGTTATTCCTTATAACATCAGCTATCTGCCAGTGAAAGTCCATAGAAATCGGTCTAGCCGTTTTGGAGATTAGCGGGAACAGACACAAAAATTAAAAAAAGGTTTTTTGTTGTAGGTACCGTATATACTTTAATATTTTGACATTACAAACAGACACTTCAATTTATTAGTGTAGATTTGAGGCCCGGCTGTACGACTACTAACCTAGCAATCAAGAGTATCCATTTGTCCAACAGAGGATGGTTATAGCAGGCGGTGATTCCCAAAAACAAACTTTGGTAGTTGTACTCTGTAATAATATTTTCGTAACGTCTTCGTATTACTATTGTAGCGTAATAATTCAACAGACTCAAGGATATTATATAATATGTTTCGTAGAATTAATGGAATAAATTAATTATTTACGAGGCACTTGGGGAAAACATCGTGTTGAAATCCACGTGTTTGTAATGAAAATCGAATTAATATACGACGCCCAACGCTTGTTGTTTGTTCTAAAAAGAGAGTGTCACCTGTGCCATGCTGGTAACGAAATACAATAGCCGTGTTTAAATCGCGACTCTACCCGCAATTTGAAGTATAGTACGCGCAATATAACTATTCCTGTCTGAAGTTAACCATATTTGCGCAAACGTCACCGATTGGTGTTTCCATAAGCACTCGGCGCCCGCCTACCCCGCAGACCATTTAGACCGAAAACGCGACTACTGCGCAGCCACTTCTTGCGTACTTCAGAGAGTGTAACTGTTTATAATTCGCTTTATGAAAAGCTTTGGATTATTATGAACGTAAAAAAGCTGCTTGAGGATTAAACTGTTCTGAATTAACCTTTCGAACACCACAAAACCGCAAAAAAGTTTGCAAAATATGTACAACTCTTACGATGTCCGCTGTATTAGATTATTTTGCGCTCGGAACAATGATCCGGTAATTAGTGAAGCATCGACACAATTATTGAATTCCTATTAGAATCAACCATTATACCTAATTAATAAACTATTTGTTTAGCTTCTAAAATATAAACGGACTAAAACAGTATTACAGTACCCGTTACACTTACACGTGCCGAAGCTTATCATGTAGTCACTGGCCGAACGTAGACGATTCTATCTCCATAACTACCTACCTACTTATACTTCTGGTGAGCAAGCTAAAGGTTCCTAGTAAATGTAAAGAAATCTGACAAGATTTATACGTTAAATAATTCTAATGTTTACGTGTACCAATTTATATATCTACATTGAAATGGAAAGGGGGATTTGATACAATCCATACGTAAAGGCGCCACTTTATAGCTCGTGCTTTATTGTATATTTCGTTGTTTATCTTGTACGGCTAGCTCTGACAATTGATTAACGGCAGAAATTCATAATCAATCTAATCCAAAATCTTCAGATTTTAAATTCGATCTGTTTGTCTTAAAATTACACTTAACACAAAAACTAGACAAATCTTTATTGATTTGATTTTGATTATTAATTTCGACCGTTAATGGGGATCGGAAATGCAATCTCGAAGACGATTGATTTACTGTGTCAGTCCAGCAACTTTATAGAGCTTCCACATTAACTACTATATAGCTTCAGCATTCGTTGGTATCGTCTGGATCACTTGACCAGTCATTTAAATCCCACTAACAGGGGCGGATCCAGGATTTTAATCTGGGAGGCCCTCAGGTCTCATGTAAGATTTTCAGAGATCATTGTGTTGCTAGTAGGCCTAAGGTCCCCACTGGATCCGCCCTTGCCCACTAATGTTTGTTTCTTTAATGTTGTCAGTGTGCACGGTCATAATTTATCATCACTACACTAACCTACTTCCCTTAGTTGACTCCCACGACTTGCGTGGAATACTGATTACACCATTTTCCTTTTACATTACCATGTAAAATACATTTCATAGTACATGCATCTTTTTTCTATACAGAGGTATATAAACCGTGTGGTGGCCGGGTCAAGAATATAGCACCACTCCATTTCCTCCCGTAGATGTCAAAAAAGGCGACTAAGGGACTCTAAACCAGAGGGACGGGCAGCAGCGTCCCTTCTGTGGAACAGTAACCATACTGCCCTCACCAACCCGCCTGCCAATCGCGGTGAATATCGGCAAATACGACCTAAAATGACGACACAACTGTGTGGAAATCTATGGGGAGGCTTTTGTTCAGCAGTGGACGTATAAATGGCTGATATGAATGAATTAATGAATAGGTATAAACATGATATTACAAGTACAATCACCGATAGTGTATTTCTAATTGCGGATTACTAAATTTGTTAGTACTAGCACGTAACTGTTTGTGTCAAGTAGTGGGTGTATGCTTAAACGTGTACGCTGACGGAAGTTTGATATTACACTAATGTTGTGATTTCGAGTAGGTGTGTTTTGATTGCGCAGTTGCATCTTGGAATTATATATTACGAGTTCATGTGGTTCTCGGCAAAGAATATACCATCCCTTTCCACCCTTTGGTGTTGTAAAAGGTGACTGGGTTGATATCAAGAGGATGGGCTGCAGCATTCGTGTGATACTAACAACATACTGCGATCACCAATCCGTCTGCCAAGCGTGGTGATTATGGCAATATATGACCGCTCATTGTAGTGATCGTTGAGCAGGCCCATATTTAGCAGTAGACGTTCACGGTAGTAATGCCTGAAAATAGATAGATAGTAAAACCCTAAATCACTCATATTATCGATTGGCCTATCGGTACTATCGATGTAATTGATAACTCGATAGGATCGATAGTATCGATTGGAAGGTTTCTTTCAATACTATTGATAGTATCGATAGTAACGATATTATTTAAACTTATCTAATACTATAGATATTATTGACAGTATCGATAATAGGAAATCGTTAGTTTCGATTGGCTAATCGATAGTTTCGATTGGCTAATCGATAGTTTCGATTGGCTAATCGATAGTTTCGATTGGCTAATCGATAGTATGAGAGATTTAGGGGGTAGTCCTATCGATTATTCGATAGTTGATTTTTAAGCAACACTATATGTAGGTAAGGCAAAGTATAGCCACAGTGGAAATATGCCTCCACTGTTGTATAGCGGTGGCAAGTTTATTCTCTATTCATACTACCTAGAATAAAATAAGTTCGTTTCACTGTAATAATATAATAGGGAGATCAATTTCACTGAAAACCTGATCCAATTTTTTGTAGGTAGTTACTGTTTTACCGTTTTAATAAAGTTGTTATAGTCTCTTTCTGTAAAAGCTTCAGTATCTACCCTGAACTCGCGTTAATTTAAGACGTTTAAAGACAAAAGCCGACATCCTATTGTTTGTATATCCAAACCCTTTTCATACAAACGAAAACTGATTAGGTTTTCACAGAACACAGGTTGGAAAGTAAGCTTTGTCATTACGAGGACGGAAAATGATTATGATTAATATGACAATTATTCCTCTGTTTCATTTAGTGTACTTTTACGAATTAATTAATTACCCGTCTGGAAACTTTGCCCAGTTTTGGCATATGGATGTAGTATTTTCCTTTCATTGTGAATTGCGAATGGAGTCTAATATAAATGAGTTTGTGGGTAAGTATTCAAGGATGTAATTGCTATAAATGGTACGTCTTTCTGCATCACAACTCTCATCAACATATGGGGAATGCAGTAAAATGTTTGTTTGCTTTAATATATGTGCGAAGCACGGCCATAAATCGTTTAGAGATTTCAAACATGGTTTAGAGTAGAACATGAAAATATGCGACTGTGTGTTTATAGTACCTACTTATGCTGTTTATGTAGATACGTCTTGATGGGATAGTTTACTATAAAATCTCTAGGAATTTGGATGTTGCGTACTTGTAATAATAAAATTAACAATAACCGTTACCGCGTGTCTCGTTATCTGTAAACTTTAATTCATTGTAATATTTAAGTTTTTAAACTCACATGGTCACTGACACTATTATTAGAACTGGAAACGGGATATTTACCATGTTTTTTATTTCTTTTGAGTAAAAAGTTCGCGAGCGGACAGTGAGTTTCGTGTGTCGGGAACAAAGTCGAGTACTGAGTGACTTAAGTGATAGTGGTAGCAGCACCCAGCGCACAAAACGTTTAAGGAAGAGAGTAGATCGTTTTGTCTGCTCTTAAACATCCACCCGCAAAAACTTTAGTTTTCCGTGAACATGGCGCTTGCAACAGCGCCGAAATATCGGGAACACAAAAGAAATAAAAAACATGGTAGATATCCCGTTTCCAGTTCTAATAACTATATTTTATTATGTAACTGCATAAAAATATAGCATTATGTTTTATTACATGGATTACTGGCGCCAGCTAATGTTAATGGATTGCCGTGCAAGTACAGCACCATGACGTCACAACTAACAACAAATTAGGCCCGTATGTAGGACAATAATCGCGTGACCCAGTTTGCGAACAGTTATTTAAAAAAAGGAATACATATAACTAGCTCCGTGGTCATACTCCTGAAGTTGTGTTTCCCTTCGTGACTAGCCGAAGCGAGTCGAAGATGTTTCGTATTTGACAGGCCCACGCGCGGTAACCATACAGTGTATTTTTTTTTTTTATAATAAAACTAGATAATGTGTTGCAATGCCTACTACTACTACTATTCGAAAGGAAGAATTGCGTACTTCAATCGCATAGCAAAACACAAATCAATATAAATACCAGAACATGACTTTGTATACATGTATCCTAGTAACTTCTGATGCGATAAAACATTATTCAGAAGTCAATACAACCTCTGGGATTCCTTATACGATGTCATAAAATAGGTTCTTTATGTAACAGTTCCTACAGCTTTTTATTACGTTTGTACAAGAGAATAAATTAGCTTAAATGTGTAAGTACACTCAATAATTTGTGTCCTAGGAGCACAAATATTTTCAAGTTGTATATGCTCAGTTCGGTACATAATCATTTCTAAATTCTTTTAAAAAAAATTCAATTCGTAATTCTTCTCTTCAATCGAATTTATTGATTCATACGTATTTTAAATGCCTGCGGTGGTTTAAGTTGGCTGTGTTTAGTTTG
This sequence comes from Diloba caeruleocephala, assembly GCA_947459985.1. Lineage (NCBI taxonomy): Eukaryota > Metazoa > Arthropoda > Insecta > Lepidoptera > Noctuidae > Diloba > Diloba caeruleocephala. The sequence continues at coordinate 7,472,100 of OX381614.1, forward strand.
TATTGAGTCGGTTAAGCCGTTTTATTTAGGGAAGTAGAATAAATTTGCATTTAATCCAGAATTATGATCGACTACGTTGCACGAACTCAATAAATAAAACCAGTTTACTTCTACAATTTTTATTGCTTTGTTAAGTGAAATTTTGTTTATTTATTTATTATTATCTTAGTAACTATTGCATCTTGATTAAAATTTAGTGTTATCTATATACCTATGAGCTGTCTCAATCGATGTTAAGTGACGATGCGGTCGATGATGGAGCACTCTTGCCTATAAGTAACCCGTTAACAAGTCACGGAGACTTGAAGACCTGTGTTGTAACTATCCGGAAACAAAGACTCGAGGAGTCGGAACTCCTTACCGGTAAGCCGATAAACAGTGGAAGCAAAACGCTTCGTGCGTTTCGTGGAACATCCATCTTATAACGGTGACGCACTGCCGTTTGTTTGATTGGCCAATGATGATGGCATGGGGAATTAAATCGTGCAATTCCATCGTATCGTATCCACTGGCTGGAGGCCTCTTTTGGCTTCGCCAGAAATGACCGGTTAAGCATCCACATTTTCCTGAAATGTATGCTAGAAGATCAACAAAAAAAAAGCATCGTATCCGATAAAAAACCGATAAGCTTCCAACTCTGCGTTTATATTTGCGGTTCTAAAGTCTTGCCTCGACCAGTGATGCTATTCTCTAAAGATAAGCCTAGCCTTGCGTGCAGCGCTGTCGCAGCGTCGAAACCTTGACGCTGTGTTGGAACTACTTAAATAGCAAGAAAATTCAATCTTCATTTATCATTGGTATTTTACTATATACCTTGAAATACAAAACTCTCAGTTGAAATTAACCGATTACCTATGTTGTAAAGGTTTCAAGCCCTAACTACTTTACTTTATCAACGAGTTGCTTTGCTCAGCTGCGTTCTCGCTCGTTCGTAGTGCCATCTCGACGACGAGCCCTTCATAGCGTTACAGCCACAAAATTGTGTCTTAGATACAATAGCTCTGCAGTGGCCAGTGTATCGTTGTTAATGAGTATTTTTGGATACAATATGACACAGGAGGTCAAATGTTAAGTGGTAATGCGTAAATAAGTACATATCGGGTATCAGCTAATGGACCGACCAAGATAATCTGACAGCTCTAATAATGTCGAAGAAAGCTAGCACTCCTAATACATATAATAGCTCAATCTTAGATAATACGGGTATTAAGATACGGCTCAATAGAAACGATTCGTGCGTACCAATATTATGTCCTTCCATCTGCGAACTCAAGTTACGCTTCATCATCATCATATCAGCCACAGGACGTCCACTGCTGAACAATGGAGATCCTAGATTTCCACAACGAGCGGTCACATGCCGCTCTCATCCAACGACTCCCAGCGACCTTCACCAGGTCGTCTGTCCACCTCGTTGGAGGTCGTCCCACGCTGCGTTTTCCAGTCTCCATTCGAGAACCTTTTTGCCCCAACGGCCATCAGTACTACGAGCAATGTGCCCCGCCCATTGCCACTTCAGTTTACTTATCATTTCAGCTATGTCGACAACTATAGTTCTTCTACGGATTACGAAGTTGCTTGATTTGTGGATATTTAGACAATGGAGCGGTCATATTGAAGGGACATTGCTATAATCACTCGCTTGTCAGGTGGAATGGTATGTTTTTTAAACGTTTCCCCACCCTAGTGTTTGTCGTGTCGTGGGTACAGTTTACACATATAAATCCCACATGCACAAACACTCAGACACGAAACAACTATCAGTAGATCATACAAATATTAGTTCCGTGTGGGCATCGAACCCAAGACACGCAGCGCAGCAAGCCGCTTAGCCGCTGCGGCAAAAGTGCCGATAACTCACTGTATTTTGTTACTAGAGCACGGGAGAAAGCTGCTACCTCTTGATATCAACGCTTAGTCGCCTTTACCCATAAGTAAAGAATGGTGATCTTTTCACGATGTTCGAACCCTATATAACGATCATGGCCATGGTCAGACGGTCTAGTTACTAATCAAATAAATCGTTGATACTTAAGAATTCTTTGCCTTATATCACTTATTCTTTGATATACCAAAGTACTGGGGGCCTAAAAAGGCCGCTTTAGCAGAATCATAATATGAATTACATTAGAAATAACAAAATGGTCACGTTAATAGTCAGTTATGATTAAGTGACCATTTTGTGGTTTCTAAGTGAATCGTATTGAGATCATTATTATGCCTTATAAATAAAACCTAATACGGTCTTTTTAGGCCTTCTGGACCTTTTGGTGATATTTAATGTGATTCATATTATGATTCTGCTAAAGCGGCCTTTTTAGGCCCCCTGGTTCGTATCAGACATGGATAGCAAGCTTCATTAGACAAATACACTTATGAAAGACTAATTTGTCTTGTGTAGGAAATGTCGATTGACTCAAATACCTATATTGTTGCCACATTATTGTTGTTTATTAGGAGGATAATCGCCTTTCACCAGCCTTCAGGATAAAATTTATTGAATTTATAAATCATTCGCTTTTGACAGAATGGTGTCGGGTAAGGAATACCTCGCGTGAATTCGCAGTCGTTCTAAAGGTTTTGCTGTGATTTATATCGGATATGGTTAAACATCAATATTATACTGGATGGCGGATCTAGTCATCTTCAACACTCCAATGCGGTAGAGCACTGATCCCATTACTAAAACAATAAAAATAAGTTAAAAAGAACTGAAACCCGACGAACCACGTCGACGGCCGAGAATTGTTTCTGTTGTGCATCGTGGTTGGGCCTTCGGCTACGATAAATATATCTATTATTATAAATGGATATTATAATGTAACTTATTTTATGCTTTTGCGTAGTGGGTTTTGGTTTTTTGAACCAATTTTAATTTAAATTATGTTGGCGTTTCAGCCGCATACCGAAAACTAAAAATAAGGTTTATGTGTGTTAAATTACACGTAGTCTATAATGATTAGAATTTACCCGTTAAGGTTTTTCATTTGATACCAAACACGATATCTGACATTATAATCAATACATAGGCTGCTAAAATTATAACATTCCTTTTGGATTTATCATAGTCGGGTAAAAAAGGTTTCTAACTCATAAAAAAGCACGAGGCAATGTAATATCCAACCAAAACACATGCAACCTCCCGAATCCTTTCAGCTAGGTCGGCAACTTTAGTTCTTCTACGGATCTTCTCATTCCTGATTCGATCTCGTAGAAAAATACCAAGCATAGCTACATACATACATCATACATCTACATAGCTCGTTGAGTGACCTTGAGTTTTCTTATGAGGCCTATAGTGAGTGGCAACATCTCTGTGCCCTATGTTATCACTGGTCACACTGGTTAAAGACTTTTCTTGAGGCATTGCGGAGACATGGCTCATTGGAATAAAATATTTCGTTATATAAACTAGCCATTACGCGCATGCTTCGCTGGGCGTAAAATAAAAAGGTATTTTTGGTTTATAATTGAAATGAAAAGTAATATATACCTTGTTCCACGACATATCTATGTCTATGCCAAATTTTATTATAATTGTTTTAGCCACTAGAGCGTGATCGAACCTCAAACATACAGACACAATATTCACTTAAGATAGTAGCAAGATTATTTTTGGAATATGTTGTGGGGGAAAACATTGTCATATGATGTATAAACGAAATGAGACTTGTTTCAACATGCCTTTTTCATTTTCCATTTCATCTAAGCAAAGGGCCTGACAAAGGGAAGTGAAAACGCTGTGATGAAACCATTGAAATTGTTTGTGAGATGATCAATACATGAACGGAAATGTTCTACTTTGTGTTTCTCTTCGACCGTGATACTGTTATGAAACTTTTCCAATTTTAGCTCACGTACAATGCACTTAATGAAAAATGTGTGCAGTCCCTCGAGTATGCTGTGGAACACACAATAATACCAAGTCGTAGTTAGGTACCTACATGCATGAATATTAACTTAAATATTCCTGTAAATATAACATTTATAATTTCAAACTCAGCTCTTGATAAAGAAGATGCATAGAAAACGATTTTGGCGAAATGTAAGACGAATTTTCTGTTTGGTTTCTGGTTTAACAATGCAACACCACTCCATCTCCTACCGTGAATGTCGTACAAGGATGTGAAGCATAATGTCGTTGTTGGAAATTCGTTTTATTTTAAGTAAACTAGACAATACACTTAATCGTGTTAAGTTGTGAACTATTACTTTACTCCTATTTACTGAGAAAATATTACGTAGTCGTTGAAAATAAATACTTACTGGTAAAATAATTGGCCAAATAAATCGTTTCGATATATTTGAAAATAATGTTCGCTGTACTATAGTGGATGAACACCGCACCAACAACAGCCTTCGACGTTTCTCGCATATGATTGGAGACGAGCCACGCCGGGCTTTATAGGATATTACCTTTTGGCTTCACGGGCTTTGTCTGTGAATGTATAGGATTATGTTAACGGTATGGGATTTTATCAGCTTTAAAAAAGTAATGCGGCTATCTCTACAATCCTGAAATCGTGGTTGAATAACCCGTAAACAGTATAGGTACAGGGCGATCCACTGAAATCGGTCAGAATAGAAAAATTATTACCACCGAAAAAAATGTTAAGATAAACGATTAAGGTCAAAACTTGCTCTGTTTTTGGGTTAAGTTCACACTTAATACAAAAACAGACAAATCCTTAAACCTAAATCCAAAGATTTGGATTACATTGATTATTAATTCGGCTGTATGATAAACCGCTTGTTACTAATCTTCAGTAAGTAGTACCTAACCTTAAGTTTAGTTGTCATTTCGGCCGAATGAAATCCACTACTGGACACAGGCCTCCCCCAAAGATCAACACAATGACCGAAATGGGTGTGTTGTGGGCTCATTGGGGGGTTTTGCCATAATCGCCTCGCTTGGCAGACGGGTTGGCGATCGCAGTTGAGCTGTTAATGTACTCGAAGGACGCTGCTGCCCATCCTCCGGCTAAGTTTAGTTAATATGGTTAAACTTATGGTACTACATATGAAATAGCTAAGGTACTATTATTAAGCGAATCCGTATGATGTTCGGATTATGAATATGGCACCACTCCATCTCTCTTGATAATGGCTTATCAAGTAATAGCCTTGGTTTGCCAAAATAAACATTTAATGATTCATAATAAATATTCAATGTGATTAGACACTTGAAGATATATTTACGTTCGTTTAAAATCCTTTGTATGAAGCGTCTGGAATAATTTCGTAAATATACAGCATTACTTATTTACGGTCTTACTTATAAACGTTACTTAAAATTTAAATAACAATTAACAACGAATTAGCAATTTTTCTTACTTATAAACGTTGTTTATCTTTAATCAGTGTCTTAGCAACACATTTACATAGCTGTCAAATTAAGCAACGCCGGACCCTTGTTTAACGCGTTAAGTAACAAGATGGCGGTTGTGTATCAGCTGATTTTGCTGCTACTTGTATCGTACGACTGGCTTGTGTCTATTGTTTTGTCACATTAGTTAGTACTTGTGAAGTGAAATTCGTTTATTGTGTATCCGTTTGAACAGTTTTGTAGTCTTTTTTCTGTTATAAGATGGATAGTTATGAAAACAGTAATGTACTGAGCATGTTTCTTAATGAAATAGAAGATATAAGGACTATAAGGAGCTTTAGAAGTGTAAGGATGCAGGCGGTTAGAAGGACAAAATGTTATAAAAGAGTGAATCCAATGCAAGATTTGAGCGATAGAGAATTTAAACAAAGATATAGATTTAATAAAGAAAACATGCTGAAAATAGTTGTAGTAGTTATGAGAGGATCATTTAGCACAATAAAAACTACAGTTGTAGCTTGTGCAGTATTGCATAATTTAGCAATTGAATTCAATGATTCCTTAGATCATGGTATGTATTGTAGTCATATGTATCTTATTTTTGTGCGACATACACATGACATTGTATAGTGTCCTATGTGTACCATGTGCATACAGGCAATGCCCTTAAAACCCTTTATGCTGCTTTCAGACTTTACTCGCAGCAACGATGATGAAGTAGAAAGTACAGGGGACATGGAGCAGAATGATAATAATAATTTGCCAAATATAACAAGAAGCATATTTATTGACAATCATTTTTAATACAAATATTTTTACTCAAACACTGTTTAATTTCTTCTTCCAATATTCTTTTTCTAAGTTTAAAATTGTTAATCTTATTTTATGCAGTTCTTCTGCTCGTTCGTTATCCCTTTCTTTTGACTCTTTTGCCAATAAAAATAACTCTTTTTCATAGTCATTGTTAATAATCTGTAACAAAAAGAAAAATGTTATTGATCCAATGATACAACTCAAAATCTGTTGGTATTCTTGGTGGAATAACATAAATGTTTACCTTTTTTTTCAATATTTTACTAGATTTGCACCTCTTCCTTATATTATGTAAATTTGGTGCAGACACAGGTGTTACTGTTGCTAGCTTTTCAGTCATTGGCTGTTTGACATCTTCAAGTATCTGGAAAAGGGATTATCAAAACAGTAAATTAAGTACATAATGAACAAGTTTAACATTATGGTTAATATGTATAATTATACCTGAATCACTACTTCTGGTTCCCCAGTGATTTGATGCCTTGAGCTTGCTTGGTACTGGTGTCCTAGCCTCATCACCTTCAGGCTTCATCCTTGGGCTTTGTGAAGTCAGTGACTGCAATATAAATAATTACTTAATAAACATTATAAAGAGTAGTTTTAAATGTAAGAAGCATAAATAGTAAATTACCTGTTTTATAGATTTCATGTACAAACTGTCGCTATCAAAATTATTACTATCAACTACAAACTCATTTGGTATCGCTGGTATGATAGCAAGATCTTCTGCTGGTGGGCTTGGTGGTGGAGGTCCTCCGCCTGTCATCAGTCTAGCACGTCTGTACTCATACTCCCTACTTTTCACCTTAACCTTGGTATTTCTCCACTGTGTCATATCCCTTTTTTTGCTGCTGAGATTGTTGAAGCTGTAAAGTTTATTTTGATAAATTATGATTACTGATAACATGAATGAATACCGAAATAATGTTTATTGATGAGCATATTAATTAACTTGCCAAGACAACACTTGCCATGCGGCTTTCTTCATACTATTGGTGTTGGTTGAAGTGTCTTTATTTTCGATTGTGTTTATGCGTTCTTTCATAAGAAATATTAACAATCTCTGTAACAAAGTATATAGGTAGACAAGTTTTTAAATTATTACTTTAAATAAGCATTTATAGCATAAACCAAACTTCCCGGAAAAATATGGGCCACAGGATTATGTCGTAAACTTTACAAGTCACTAAGATTTATATCAAAAACATAGGTAAGCAATCAGCGTCCTCCGTCTGCGAATAACTGCGATCACCAATACAACTGCTAAACGCGGTGACTACCTATGGGAATTTCTCCTGTATTTGTTTATAGTAGCAGTCATTAAGATGTCCATGTTTAACATATAAATAAGGTTATGGTCTACTACAGGATATTATGATGAACCAACACTAAAACTAAACATAACACGCAAGATAGTATTGTGCCTGCACTGCACAATACGAATAAAATTATTATTATAGCGTTTAAATACCTTTTCTTCTTCTTCCCAGTTGGAGGATCGCACTCTTTTAATTGTAGATGTCTGCATTTTAGATAAATTCGCATAAAATCACAAGATAACTTTAACTCCGAAAATCTTTTCAAAAAGACAAACGATTTCACAACCTAAGTTCACAATTTAAAAAAACAGTCGACGCATTGTTGCCATTTAACCGCGTTTTGCATTTCACGTCGCAGCATAAAATATTCTATGCTGTCAACACATGGCGGTATTGACAGAGTAAAAATGTTTTTTCGTCATTAACGGTTCATTAGTTAAGTCGCGCCTAAGCAACGTTTATAAGTAAAAATTTCTTAGTCACTAATTAAGGAGTTAAGTAGTTATTAGTTAATCAGTTGCTAAGACATTGATTAGTTGATTTTTATAAGTAAGACTGTGACTCTTTAACAGTAATCTAGCCGCGATCGAGTCTTAAAACAGTTCAGGAACGTCGAGATAAATATTCTATCTCCGCGTTTAAATCAGCGGCGTAGATAAAATCTGCTATCTACTGAATCGGTTTCTGTTTATCATAATATTGTCTTATCTCTATCCTAACGCGATTTCAATACGTGTTTATTGTAGCAAACTCAAAAGGAGACCGTAAATTTATATAACGTTAGTGTCTGCATAATACAATGCAGCTTGCGTTACCTACTTACAGTAACAATGGCATCGCCCGCCATATCGCGCGAAACGACACACGAATCGACGCTTGCGCACCAGTCAGTGAACCTCCGTAGTACAATACACACGTGTGGGTCAACAGCTTCCTCTTCCGTCAAAACTCGTTGACCGTGATTAACTTTTTGTACCTACATTATAAAGTATGTATGTATATCAGTTAGTTTAATGTGATTTTGTGTTTGTTGCAGGAAGCGTCGCAAAACCAAGAACTCGCCGACCCCTTGAAGCACCACACCCCAAGACTGAAAGCTCACTGCCGTCTTCCAAAGTATCTCCTAAAACTACTTTAAATTTATCTTTCGGAATCAAATCGACTCCTCTGAAGTCTTCACCCTTAAATTCCACTCCTCAAAAGACTTATGACAGGCGTCGAAGTCCTGAATCCGGCTCTAAACCTAGTTGCATACCTTTGTCAAAAAAATCCGCTGATAAGAATATTCGAACATCTACATCACCGGTTAAGCAGGACTTAACTAGAGAAACAGTATCTAGCAAATTAAAAGCTGAAACGCCTAGAAATAAACCAGCTCACAGAAGTCCAGAAAAAGCCAAGAGTGACTCAGAAAATAATCGTATCGATCGAAGATATCGAGCTCAAAAGGATAGTGAAAGTCTTAGCGAAAAATATCATTATTCAAAGAAAAGACTGACTAGTTTAGAAAATTATTCTCCAAGAAAGACGAATGATTCTAAAAACATTGCGCCTAAAAATGTTTTGAATGTTTATTCACGAACAAATCGGGAACCAAATTTAAATGCTTGTGGACTAGAGAATTCCAAAGTTTCGAAGATGTCTACGCTTCACGAAACCGTTAGACCTCATAACTCTAGACTTTCGCAGGACATGGACAGCTTAGCTGCGTTGACTAAACAGACATTAGATAGGGTTAACAAATTGTCGAATAACGTAACTAGTAATAAGATAAATTTAAACACATCTGAGCCACGTTTCGACTCTATATTCGCACCAAAATCTGAACTAAAACATAATAATCATTCATATAATTATGGTTTAACTAATGAAAGGCCGGTACATAACAGAGGAGTGACAGAGAGGTTAAGAGATATAGACACTGCAGCTCAGAGACTGATTGATTTTGAAAAGCAAAGTGCAATGTTTTCTGATCTCAATAATGATACATCTAGTCAAAATCGCCGTCTTGAGACTTCGTTGACGTCCTGTAGTCATACGCCCGTGTCTATATTAAAAAGAAAATCTATTCATGAAGACAGTGCTGCGTCTTATGCTACTAATCATGCATTAGCGTCTCCGCCGGTCACGTTTTCACCTAGTGTTGTCGAACCACGTAACGGTCGATCTGATGGTAGACAGCGACAAGGTATTTTGAAGAAACGCCGAAGCTTAGACGAGTCACAAGTAGCTCGAAGGAGGTCTTGCAGCCCTGAAGTCTCCTTCGCTGAAGATGGCTCGTTAGAAACAAACAAGTCTATACTCAAAAATAGAAGATCGTCCTTAGAAGACGTTGTGAGGAATAGATCACCCGATGGTCAAATTCAAGGTATACTAAAAAGGAAAATGAGTAGAGAAGAGGACCATCATACTGACGACTTGTCTCAAAGCTCTCCCGAACCTCATAGCATATTAAAAAGAAAATCCAATTCTAGTTCTAGTAGCAGCACTGCCTCATCTCACGTTTCTATCGCTCAAGCCGTGTTATTAGCAGCAGCGGGTGGTGCAGAAATAATTGAGGACGATAAAGAGACTATGAGACCTATACTAAAGAAAAAGAGTTTTTCAGAAGAACGACCATGTCCTGACATTATTGCACCAGATACACCAAAACCTATTCTTAAAAAAAAATCGACCGAACATGACGACTACGATTTTGACCTTCCCAAAAAACCGATCCTGAAGTCTTCAAAAAAGTTGTCTGGAGACGAAGGACATGCTTCTAGTTTCGATTTGAGCGAAGACGACCGAAGCTCCCGGAGACCTTCTCTCCTACGATCCAGAACATCTGACCATTCGGGATCAGAATGTGAAGCTGCAGTTAGACCTATTTTAAAGCAGAGAGGTTCGAGTTTGACTAGGGAACGCAGCCAATCGCCGCGCCCACGACTCTCTTTTTGCGCGGACACCGATGCGAACATTATTAGTGTGACGAATTTCAGTTGCGACGCGAACGACTTGTCGGCGGCTGGACCGCGACGAGTCTTGAATCTCGCACCCGCACTCAACCCGGAAGAGAGTTATCCTAGTGCAGTGCTCCGACGGAGGAATCTTCGACCAAAGACAAATCCTCGATCGAAGAGCCTCGCGTGTGATGTGAACGATGAGTTACTGTCTATATTAAACAACCGCCGGTTAAAGGTTGATGAAAACTGTGAAAACGGATTTTGTGTACAGTGGAATCGCACGAATGAGAACGAAGCTGGAGGCGATAGCAAACCCAACTCATTTCCTTCAATTGCGTCAAGAATAAAGTCCATGGAACAAGCACTAACTAAAGACTTTTCACCTAGAGATCAGCCCTCTACGTCCAGAGCAAAAGCTCGTGATAAAGAACGTTACAAAACCCAGCCCATCACTGTAGAAGAGATGCGATCGATTACCTCCAGGTAACATTTTTATGTACTTTTACTATTTTAATACTTTGTAACTTTTAAATGCGAAATGTATTTTGATCTGACTTTACGCTCAAAGTCATTGCATCTGTCAAGATTTCTCCCACACGGCACAGCGTGTACTAACGTGTTGATTTTATTGTTTGTATATGATAGTTTATTTTAATATCCTTTGATAACAATTTTGTGGTGCGTTGTCCAGACTTTATATCGATCTGCACTTTACTTTATCATTGAACTCCTATCCTTAAATATGACTTTGTTTGCAAAGGTGATTGTGCTGTGACCGGTGTTGGGAGTCCGAATCTAAAAGTTGGCCCGCCGCCATTATTTTGATGGGTGAGCGGCCCACGCCACACGTGGGCTGTTCACCGAATGTTTTGTTCCAAACTACATTTTCTTATCCAGATGGTTAGTTAGTCATCCAAGTGTTTTAATGCACTATCATTTCTTGTCAATATTTTCACCATCATTTCCTACCATTGAAATTAGATGTTTATCCGTGTTATCTGGCAGTATATTCAATCAAAGAACTCAATTTAATTTAAATAAATCTAGCTTTCGGTTTCACTATTGATCGAGTGCAAGTCTTTGAAGGTTAATCTTTTAGTTCTAATGAAAATTCTAGACGATGTTTTCTTAATTAACTACTGTTTTATGAAATCCTTACACAAACTGTGTTAATTTCGTGTTTTTTCGCTGTTCTGACATCATCGTGGCAGCGTCAGTTTACTGTTTGAATCACGCTTGAACTATACACCGTAAGAATTAAATTTGGACTGTGCAGATACATTAAATATTTTAGAAATTGTTTTCGTACCTCAACTTCCTGTGTTCGGATTCTTTCAAGCCAGCTATGCATCGTTTTATTTGGGATTGTCCACTCAAAGAATTGTAAGTAACACGCCACTTCGCCAAAACAATTAGTCTGAACCGCATCCTTAGGTGGTCAACTGGTACTTTCGGTTTTACGGAAATATAGGTCATCCACACAAAAGAACAGCAAAACAAGTAATGTTTTATTTTTTTGTCTTTTATTTATTTACAGGACTTTTATCCAGTGGATATGTCAGTCCTATTGTTACAAAAATTACATTACGAATTTTTTACACATTAATAGATATGTAAAGCTGCCTCTGAGTTTGGAGTAGCTAAAATGCTTTGAAAATGTCATGTCATCAACTATGCAAATAGTATTGTTATTGCGTGTGCAAATAAATAATGCCGACTAAATTATATTGACAAAATATAATGGCAGTCTAGCTGCGTTCAGTAATTGGTCGGGGCATATATTATATCGGTAAAAAAATAATAAACGCATACACTAGTCTCATTTATTTGTGCTTACGGCTGCTTGTTTATATTTAATGTATTCTTAAACACCTGTTAACATTATAAATGCTGAGACGAGCTTGTATAAAGAAACGTCTTTGAATTAATCCCATGGAGTTGACTCATTGTTATTGAAATCTAATGTAATAATGGAAGGAATGAACCTACTTCATGTTCCACTGTCTCCTTGATTGTTGTTGACCAAACAACTTTTTATGGTGTTGGCATTACCTACCGTAACAAATGCTATCGTGTTATTAATCTTAGAGACTTGGCGTTGTCTTGCGTAACTATTATAAGAAGAAATCCAAATATGCCATTATTCATCGGGAACAGTTTGTCTTAAATTATTTGTTGCATTTCATCAACTATCATCATTTCGGCCGAATGAAGTCACTGCTGGACACAGGCCTCCCCCAAAGTACACCACAACGACCGATATGGGTGTGTTGTGTGCTCATTGGGGGGTTTTTCCATAATCGCCACGCTTAGCAGACGGGTTGGCGATCGCAGTTGAGTTGTTAATGTACTCGAAGGACGCTGCTGCCCATCCTCCGGCTAATCCCTTAGTCGACTTTTACGACACCCATTCTGAGCCGGCCCACATGGCTCTACTATACTATAACTACTAACTGTACTTAATTGGTTTTCATTCGGATTACATGATTTACTGTAATTAGCATTGGGTCTTCACGCGCCGTGCGAGCGGTGTGTTGATGACGGAAATAAGCGTTCCAGTCGTCAGTGGGTCAAGCACTATTTCTGGCTCTGTTGTGCTTCAAAGCACGCATCAAAAGCTTTATGACCGACCCGTCTGTGCGCTCAACTCCCCGCGCCCTTAATGCCATCCATTGAAATGCAGCTATAATCTGAAGTGATCTTCATTTAAAACTGCATAGCTATTGAATCTTTATATTCCGCTTGTATTGACATATGTTTCGTGTAAGCTTTAAATTTTACTATTTGATATCATGTTTTAAATTTGGGTAAACATTATAGTACTATCCGTAACTATACAAACAACTCATAGAAAGATGACCATCAGCAGTAAATCGTATTCGGGTTGAACCTCGATCGATAACATAAAAATCATGAGCAGGCATTTATATTTAGATGATATTGCCGATGGTGTCAAACTTTCCTAAAACGATAGATCGGCGACGCCGATCCAATCACTCCCGCCATAATTCATCGAAATTTATGAAGGCGAGCTGAAACAGCTACCGTCTCTTTCTTATGTACGGGTGTGTTCTACTTTAAAACGTTTCTTTTCTCATTTCGCAGTTTGGAGCCGGGCCAAGCGCGTTTCCAAGCGTTCGGCCCCGCGGGCTGTAGTTTTCCGAGCCGACCCGTCGAGTCCGGTGTTGCTCCCTCTACCAGGGGCCCTTATCCCCTACCGGGGGAACCCGAAAGAGATCCCTTCGTAGACTTCGCGAAGGCTTTGGATTCGCCGCCATTCGGCGTGAGCTCGTTCAGTGCTAAGTCCCCGACTGGTGCCAATTGTGTCTCAGACAACGGTAGTACCAAGGAGGATAGCTACGGCGAAGCCACATTTCTTGATTTTGAAAACATCGACGTGAACGCTGAAAGGAAACAATCGACGTTGGATGAAATTGAACAAGAAGTGAACAAAGTCCGCGTTGCGCTTGACGAGGACAGCCGTGCTTTGGAGGAAGACGAGAGACAGCAAGCCGAGGCTGACAACTGGAGTTTGAATGTGTCTTGTGATAGCGGTGTGTACAACCGTGCTTCCTCTAGAGATTCCGGACCACATTCCGGTGAGTGTTTCTTCCAAATTCACTAATGACGTTGGGCAATTGGTTCGTTTATGAAACTCGTAAACTTATTTATATCGGAACGGGCGTGCAGAGTGTTATAATGAGAAAACATCGTTAAGCTTATTTAGTGCGTCCAGCAGTCCCAACTGTCAGTGTCATAAAGTTAGCATGTAAAAGCGATCAGTTGTGTCGGCGCGGTCGGCATTAACTTGCAGTTTGTTTACGTTCTGTATGGTAAAATTAGATTTACCGAATGCGCCGCTATTCGTATTAGGTCGGTTTTGAAAATAAACACTGTATAACCTTGCAGATGTGTCTCGGCCCACTTATTTGGGTCAATGTAATGCACGTGTTCTTTGTCAAAACGTCATTGCATTCGTTGAAGGTAGATTAATTGGTTATTAAGCGATTTGTGTCATTTTTTATGGAATTCGATGTTGGCATTGAATGAGTGAAAAATTACAAACTCAATAGCGCACTATCGATAGCTCGCTGTCGATATTCGGGCGTGGTATTAATTTCAAAACATGTTTTTCTTAAATTCCAGGGGAAGAGCTTGGCTTGATAGAGAGTCAGGAGATCAGAGAGAATCAGGCAACGAACAGCAGTAGCAACGAGTGGTCTTCGTCGTCTGTCGAGCGTGGTCTTCTCACGATGGACCGTGAGAGGAAGTCCACCGAGACCGAGGCCCTGAGGAGTCCCGAGGAGGCGGGAAGTGACGATGAAGGTGCAGAACCTATTGGATTCGCACTGGGACTCGTCAAGAGCAACAGTGTGGTCGCTCGCGCAAGCATGTGGCAGCAGCTGCAGCAACAAGCTAAAGGTAATATTTAGTTTTTGGTTAACCATAAACATGTTTAAAACAGATGTTCATAAGTAAACTTAAGTAATAAATATGTGGTAAAGATACTTTAAATATATTTATTCCTTCATAATTCGTGTAATACCGTTTTACTTTACATGCATGCGGCATACCTTTGGTAGATACTATTTTATAAAGGTTTACTTTAGATGATTTTAAATCGATAAGTAGTAATAGTATATTGTTATAATGTTCCAGGCACTCCGAAACCTCTCCTCCGTCACAGTCGCTCTAAAATGAAGGAGGGACCTTCAGTGGCGGACCGGTTCAAGAGTCAGCCGATATCCTTCCCAGCACCTGTAGTTACCCAGAACGAGCCGTCTGACGATCAGGCCTCTCTTGCTCAGTCCAAGAGCACTGCTAATGTGCTAGACAGGGACGAAGAAGGTAAGCCTCAAGTTTTGTTTAGTTACATTACACAGTTCCAATAGAATCATACTTTGAGTTTTGTTCTTTCCATTCAATATTTTGTATCAATTTATTAAATCTTTCAATAGAATTTTATTGGTTACGTATTAAAGGCATGTAAAATTGCATTACATTCAAGAAATACGCTTCCTGTCTTATGTATCGTCGGCTTTTGTTTCTTTTTTGCATGTCCTCGACTACTCTACTATGTGTATGTCCCGGGCTCTATCGTAAACACACAACTGCACAATGTTATGTATATACGCACACACTCACCGGTGGCAGCTAAGTTAGACGAAGACGACCCGGCGAAGATGTCCCTCTCGGAGAAAATGAAAATGTTCAACGCTAAACTTACTCATAAGCCGCCTGTCGCCGGACTGCCGAGGCCGAAGGACGACCGAGTGCTGCGCACCTCCCGCTTGCGGACGATGCCCGTGCTGGCCAGCCAGGTGCAGGAGGCCATGGAACAGAACGAGAGACTCACCAAGTCGTTGACGCACGAGGATGTACCGCGTAATAACGATTTTCAATTGAAAATGGAACTGTTCCGTTCGGCCAGTGCTAAGAACACTTCCTTAGAGTATATAATGCGACAGAACGCCAAGTTTAAGAGCTTAGGTCTGATTTGTTCATTATTTTCAGTTTGATTTTGTCGTTTGCTTGAACAGTTTCGCTTCTCTGGGTTCGATTGGTACTAATACCTATTACTGTAGTCAGTAACTTTGGATATTCTGTGCATGCTGTAAATTTGCACGATATAACTGCACGATCTGCCCTTTATTATTATTCTAACAATTGCGTTGATCACAATATTGGTGTTGTGTAGTTTTTGAATAATATAAATGTTGTTTGGTCGAGTTGTTGTATATAATATCATTAGAATGGATTGTCGCTACTCCAGAATTATTTTGTTCGACTAACGTAGCGTTATATGAAGCTTGGATAAACATTACAAGGACTGCATGCACGACCTCAAGTCGCTGAGATATTGACATAAATAATAATCCTTAACAGGACAGTAACAAAAAATATTGGGCTCAACACTCCAGTTAATCATCGGCTTGCTCAACGTCACTCATCAATTTTAACATACTGTATATTTTTCACGTATATATTGTATATGTCACGTATATATGATGGTGTTCAAATGTTGCGTCAACGAGTCATGGAGATCTGTCAAAATCCATGATGTCACTTTCTAAGGTCGTGACATAGATACGTATGTGAGGACGGGACGGCACAGTTAGTTTATTTTAGTTATTGTATAATGTTACATTGCTTGAGGTTTTTTTTTACCTTTCGATACACTTTTCTATTCGAGATCCTTAAAGGTTGAATGTTCTGGATAAAAATATCAAGCTAGTTACATTAATTGAGATGGACACTGAAAATTACCTACGATTCCATTCTGATAAAGTTATAAAATAGCGGGTAACGAAAACTGATATCATGGATTCAGTACATGATTTTGGAACCTACAGTATTACAATTGTCAATGCGTCGGTATTTTTTTTGTTATTTGACTGATATTTATTTTATATTTCAGTATAAAATCATTGTTATCGTCTCGTCATCGTTTCAGCCGAATAAAGTCCACTGCTGGACATGCAATGCAATGGTTAAGCGATTCCCGCTAGGAACAAATGTTTGTATGATCTACACAGATAGTTGTTTCGGGTCTGGGTGTTTGTGCATGTGTGATGTATGTCTGTAAACTGTACCTACGACAAAGGAGAGAAAAAAACGCGGGGGACCGTATTAGAAAAAAATAAGAAAAAACATATATCAACTCAATCGTAGTGCAATGTAGATCTACAACTAAAACGATTTTCTAAATCCTGTATTGCTTTACATACGTACAGATAACACAATTTGAATACCACGTACTCCTTCGCCTCAAATCTTTGAGCTTAACTAATTAAAATATACTGGTTTATAGCATCGCTATTCAACTGGTGCTTTGTAAATATGGGGACAAGTTTACATAAACGAAAGGGCTAAGTGAAGCGTCGTGTTTCAGATCTGGACGATGATGCTCCGACGGAGCGAGCTCAGCGGATGATAACGCCCGAAGTACGCGGCATTCTGAAGTCCGGTGCAACTGTTGTGCCAAGGCCCAAGACGTTGGCGAAAGGAGAGAGCTCAGAGGTTCGTACAGTAAGTTTTATAAGTTTAGTATTAATTTCCTCTTTAATCATGAACGATCATGATAAATGAACTTTAAGTTTGGATGATAAAGTCTGTTTTAATTAGCTGTCAAAAAAAATAATAATTAAAAGATTCAATATTATAACTAGGACTCTTCATAATCACTGTCATGAGACATTGGTACGTGGCATGGTGACGTTTTCAATGTCATGTGTATTTTCTTGGTTAATCCAACGGCCGAATACTGAAACGCCAGTTATGTTAAGTCCCCGCTATAACCATTTGAGCCGCCATGTTTCCTACCGAAAACGGGTTTCTCGAATAGTTAAAGCGGGACTTATTAATAACTGGCTTTTCAGTATTCGGCCGTTAGACACCACTGACTCTAACGGTGGAGGTCTAATACATCGTGAGGAAATCTGGGTGGAATGGTCAGAAACCGTCAACACACAGTAAGCAAGCGTAGTGATCAGTCAATGATTGTTCTTTTGCTGTATGAGAAAAGGCATTTGCCTTGCTGTGGGACCGTCACAAGTTGATATAGTAACGGGTATAAGTGACATTGTAACGAAAACTGATGCCTTGGATTCAGTACATGAATCCGAAACCCTCAGCGTCTGAATTTTGCCTCGGTCTCTTCATGAATTTTCAGCTTCATTTTTCTAATTTATTTCACTGATTCCAGTATAAAATCATTGTTTTCGTCTATCATAACGTTATTTAAAATAAAAACACAATAAACAATTAGATTTGCATAAAACTGCAATGTAAATTACAACTAAACTACTTGTGTTGCTACAGTTCACGGATGAGGTCATCGCTCGCAGTAGCATACAATAATCACTTAGCGTTTTTATCGCGATGTTTACAATACATTGCGTGCTTAAAAAGTCAATAACTGTCCCTATAAACTGTATTATATCCGAGATAAATGGTGTCGAGTAATCGAGTGTGTAAAATGATTTGGGTTCTTTCAATGACTGATTATAATGATACTATGAAGACGTTTAATATGATCAACGGTGTACATAAACAAAACTGATTTTATTATAAATTATTATACTCGTAGACGCGATTACTTGGTAATTTCTTCATTCGTAATGACTGCTCGTCGTTGAAGGTAACGTCGCCAGCGCTTCTGCACTCGCCGCTCGTGAGCCCGATTAAATTCGATTAGGCATAATGGATAGCGCTAATAAATGGCCTTCCTATTTTTATTATAGGCCTAAGTGGAACCTCTTTCCAAAGTTTTCGGTACGTTGTCAGTTACAACCTATATGTTATTATAATCGCAAAAGCTGATAAATATATTTTTAACATCATCATATCGGTCAAAGGACGTCTACTGCTGAACAAAGGCCTCCCCATAAATTTGCACAGCGACAGCGACATGGACGGTGTCGTCATTTTGGGACGAATGTGCTAGTACCCATTACGTTTGGCTGGCGGGTTGATGAGCGAAGAATGGCCACTGTTCCACAGAATGGTATACCGATTCTGGAGGATTCACATCGAGGAATTATTACTCACTTGCCATTAACTTAGCTCCTAAGCCATACCTAATTCTGTCTCTGTCACACAATTTTGAATCGCTATCGGCTGAATACTGAACCGCCAGTTATTATTAAGTCTCGCTTTAATTATTTGATCCGCCCGGTTTCCCACTGAAAACGGATTTCTTGAGTAGTTAGAGCGGGACTTAATCTTAAGTGGCGTTTCAGTATTCGGCTGTAAGAGTTTCTGGACAGTTAAGCATCAACTTATGGGAATAGGGCATAAGTTTCATGATATAACAGAAACTTCTGCTACCTTAATTACCGCGTTCACCCTTTTAGAGGTATACTAAAGTTACATGCAAATACTTACAAAATATCAACAATTTTCACTGGTACGACCAGTCGTAGCTTTTTTTTTTTGCTACCCAGTGGTAATTCTACATGAACTTCCTTAACCCCGGGGAAGGGCGAAGAGGTATGCCGTACTCCTACCGGCTAAAACCATTGGAGCGGTCATCTTCGGCACCGAAGGAGGCTCTAGGTCCTCGTGAGATCACACTAGAGCCGGCATTGATGCCACGCCTTTAAGCACTTCACGGAGGGGATGACTGCAAAGCGGTCAACCCTTCTAGTGGAGGGAAGGCGCCCGTAGGCAGGTACCACCGCCGTGACAGATATTCTGCCGCCAATCAGTAGTGTTTTAATCTTGAAATTACTAGACAAAATTGGCGTGAAAATATTTTTACTGGGTCGGCAACGCGCGAGTGTTGGTATTCCAAACGTTTATAGGTTACGGTAACCGTTTACCATCAGGTGGGCCGTGATACCTGAATGATTTGTCAGATCATTGTTGCTACTAGGTCTAATGTCTACTGTTTCCCAGCCCACAGTTTAGCCCTCCAGACCCAACTGGATGCGCCCTTGGTTTCCGTAGAAAGACGTCCTTCGCGCGATTGCTTCGACCACGTTTAAACTCATTAAACCAGTTACAAACAGTGACACGAGATGGGGTTTCATCATGAAATTCTAATTGAAGTCTATCATAACACCGACCGCAACGAAAGTCATAATAAATCATGGAGCGGAAATTCTCTTTAGTCACTACAACGCACGGCACGCACTTTTTAATTTGCCGCCAATTTGTAAAAACATATGACACATGAATACATTGATGTACATCTGCCGGTTTCCAAAGAGTTCTTTATTCAAATTTAAATAAATTTTTCGTCGGCAACTTTTCTTACTGGCCAATTTTAAAAACATTCAGTGTTACTATAAATTAATTTATTACTCAATAAAATATGAATACTGTCTGATTATCATAACGATATGCGCGCGCAGCTCCCGATTTTATTCTCATCATGAGTGCCAAAAGAAGTATAATTTTAAAAATAGCTCGGTTGTAAGGTGTTCCGCAGAACGTAGGAATGCAACGTTTGTTATTTTGGCCCGTGTGTGCACAATTTCAATGTAAACTGTTGTTACGAGGTACGAATATGTATATTGTGCCAGACGGGTAAAGGTCTTGTCGTGATGACAGATTATAGGACGTCTGCTGTCGTGATAACTTGTGTTCGTAACTAATGGCGGTTTGGCAATGAGATTAGAAAATTACTTATACAATACTAGATGTGCCTCGGGGTTTCACCCGCCGTTTAATTTGAAAGAAATGAGATTATTTATAATTAATTTAGAGTACTTCGGCTAAGTGTGTATGTTCGTGTGGTATTTGTATATACGTCGGGCGAACCCCGACACACGCGCCGCATTGCCCACCCGCGCTGTTACTTCGGTTCGAATTAGCGTTCCTGCTGACTTTTTAAAATTTGGTTCCTAAGGGTCGTAGTGATGATTAATAGTCTACAGCCTTTCTCAATTCTCATTTATTCAGAAGTGGTGCCGTGTGGTGCCGGCACAGAATACCACCACCCCATCTCCTCCCGTGGGTGTCGTAAAAGTCGACTAAGGAATTAGCCGAAGGATGGGCACCAGCGTCCTTCGAGTACATTAACAACTCAACTGCGTTTGCCAACCCGTCTCCCAAACGTGGCGATTATGGTAAAACCCCCAATAAGCCCCCAACACACCCATATCGGTCGTTGTGGTGATCTCTGGGGGAGGCCTGTGTCCAGCAGTGGACTTCATTAGGCAGAAATGATGATGATGATGATGAGCCTTCCTCAAGAATTGGGGTATCAAATACAAAAAGATTTTTTGTAATCCGACTGGTAGTTCTAGAGTTAAGCGCGTTCAAACGGACTCTTCGGCTTTGTTATTCTAAAAGCTGTCCGATCAGTGACGGTGATAATCAATATCGATATCAATACTGTGATGTGATCGTCCCTGAAATAAAAATGGCAATTCTAATAAAACGGACTTGAAAGTAACTTACCACTGCCAACGCCATACCGGTCACGACACGCGACCGGCGCGACACCGTGACGGTGCAAACAAGCTACCTAAATAAATTTAGGCCGTTTCATAAGGTAACAAGTATATTTTCGCTACTTGTTGTAAATAGTAGGTATAACTGTGGATATTTTCACAATTCGTAAATTTTATATAATATATTTATCGGAATATATACACGCGCCTTTTGGTCAGGTTTGAGATACGTAGTACCAGCGTTTCAGCCAAAGGACGTTCACTACTAAACAAAAGTCTCCTCTATAGATTAAATCAATTGTGTCATCATTATGGGGGGAATTTGCCAATACTCACCACGCTTGGCAGGCGGGTTGGTGAGCGCAGTATGGCTACTGTTCCACAGAAGGGACTGCCCTTCCCTCTGGTTTGAGTCCCTTAGTCGCCTTTTATGACCTCCATAGGAGGAGATGGAGTAGCGTATAGTGGTGGATATTCTTAATCCGGACCACACGGACAATACATAATATATAAGTAATGAAATTTTATTCAGTAATGTCTTAGGTTTTCGCGTATATTACATATTTTAATAAAACACACAACTACATCGCGTATTTTTTTAAATTTCATTGTTCCCAAAAAAATATTCTTTAAAAAAACGATGACAGTAGTATTTCACCTGTGTACCTACCTAGACATACCTAAATCACACATGCACAAACACCCAGACCCGGAATAACTATACTAACTAGATGATACAAATATTATCGAACCCGCGACACATAGCGCAGAAAGAAATACGTATTATATAATGTATCTTCTATAAATAAAATTGAAGTGTTTGTTTTGTCAAAATAACAGTTTTTTACTAAATGCATATGAAAGTATATACGGTACATATAACAAAAAATATTTTTTAATTTAGTTTGTTCCGGGTAATCTCTGAAACGGCTGGACTGATATTGACGGGACTTTCACTGGCAGATAGCTGATATTATAAGGAATAACATGGCTTCTTTTATATTAGAAAAATAAAAAGAATTATATCCAATATACCTATCTATATGCTTAAGTACTCAAATATCTGATTTCTTTTAAATTAAACAGCGGGTGAAACCGCGGGGAACAGCTAGTAGATAAATAAGTTGTTAGTGATATTTATTATTTATCCAGCCAAGTGTTCTGATAGCTATAAACAAAAGTCGCTCTTATTCCAGGGCCTCAAAGACGAGGGCATCGACAGCTCGTCAGAAGAAGAATCAGTGTCTGCTTCAAGCGTTTCATCATCAGAAAAGAGTTGTTCCTCATCCGACAGCTCTGAAGAGCTCCCAGATCCAAAACCTAGAAGGTTCCAACGAAAACCTATCAAACTGAAAGCGTCCAGAACAGAATCCGACATCCCCAGACACCTGGAACCATTACCCTGCAAGATTAAACTACCGGGAGCGAATGAACTCAAAGAACGTCTAACACAAGCGAAAAATCCCGACGTTAAGATCCCAATTTTGGGAAAACTTGGAAGGAAGCCTTCAGAAGAGGCGAAAACAGAAGATGATCTAACTAGATACAGAAGATTCGTTAAAAAGATAGATGAACCGATCCAGCTCGGCAAGTTAAGGCGGCCGGCAGAAAAAGTCTCACCACCGACACAAGAGATGCCCCCGCCGATCCTCAAGATATCCGCTCTGAATCAGGCCGCGAAAAACAGGTTCTTCGGCCTAGATCCGGGGAAGAAGGAAAAGACTATCGATGAGTTGGCCGCTGCTGTCAGAAAGTACATTCCACCGGTAAGTTCGAATACATTTATAGAACATCATTGTATTTTTCAAATTCAAATTCACAAGATTTTTATTCATATAAATCATTTACGGGCGCTTATGAATAGTCAGAATGTAGTTGCACGGTTCCAAGAAGTTGGTCCTATGGAGAAGAACCGGCAAGAAACTCTATAGACACTCTTAAAATTATTTTACAATGTTACATACATTGCAATATAGTAGTATAAAGTTATGTGAGAATAATGTATGTACACTGGCATGTGAAATAGATGAAGTAAAATAATAATTAAATAGATGAAGTAAAATAATTTCACTAAACAAGATTACATGGCAGTAAGGACTGACCAGTCCCACATGACGGCACCCGTTCACGAGCTTGACGCATGCATCGGCGTCGCTCAGGTCAACCATATTGCAAGGAACTTAACGGCCCGATACACGACGCCGCCATCAGCAAGACATTTTAGTGAGCATGACAGACTCACACTGCGAAACTGCTGGAAACAGGCAGTTACAATTCATAGATGTAGGCTACATTACACTAACATTTGCCGTATTTATTAATTTATTTATGTATTGAAAACTCTCCCGTAATTACCATATCTCTAGTATAAAACAGTCGCTATCTGCCTGTCTGTTTCTCCGCTTACTTCCAAAACACGCAGCGGATTTTGATACGGTTTTCACTAATAGAAAGAGTGATAATGAGGAAGGTTTGTGTATATAATTTGTAAATTTTATACAAAATAGCAGAACTATGACGGTGTTTGTCAAAAACACTGTTTTCGTACGCTTATATGGCCAACGCTGGCCAAATACTAAGATATATATCAAAACAATTCAGTAGAAAATTATAGGTCTTAAAAAGCCTGGCTTTAGTGTGATTATACTAGGACCTGGAGCTCGCCGAATATGACCGCCCCAGTGGTTTTAGCCGGGAGGAGGCTGGCATGCCCCTTCCCCGGGGAGGAGAAAGTTCGCGAAGAATTTCCACTGGGCCCAATAAAAAATATATAAAAAAGGTCTTAAAAAACCCACAGAAAAGTTCGCAATAGCATGTGTATATCTCATATGATACTCCCACAATAACTATTTGTAATCTATTCTGCTGGGGCCACACTAAGGTTTAACGTCTAACGTCCATTATCACTATAATTAAGGCGCAAAAATATTCCACAAAATAATGCGGTAAATTGAGTGGCCACACCTGACGACTTTAACATCTTAATGTCGTTACATCGCGTTATTCTATAAATTATTTTTTAAGAAAGCGATTGAAGCTGCTAGACTGTAATATTTGATGAGTGTCTAAACCACTTTTTCGTTTGTCACTTCATAGTTACAGAATAATTAATGTTAATTGCCAGTGATAGTTATCATCGATCAACGGTTGCTTCGGGCACGAAATAAAGACGTGCAGTCCTATCACACTATCGTTACATAGTGACAAACGTAGGTGTGGCCATTCACGCATTAAATAACGCGCTAAATCCATTTGCTATGCCAAAGAAGGCCGCCACGCGAGCTATCGCCTAACGTCTAATGGCATTATGAGTGCCATTACAAAATTAGCGCGTTAAGTCGTGGCTACACCTATGTCTAGTGTCCATAAACACGATAATTAACAGCGTTAAACCTTAGTGTAGCCCCAGCATCACAGATCAGTCAAAACTATAGCTTTTTTGCGAAGCTGTTTTCTCAAACTTATTCAGATAAATTTGTTAGGTACCTTGTGCATTTAATATAGATTAAAATTGTCTTTATATCTATCATTCAAAAGAAGACAAGAGGTATCACTGATTCAGAATTACTTGCAATAAAAAAATCGCTCTCTGCGGAACGGGTGGTCGGCCGGCCTGCCACAGCTTATAAAATAAACGTTATAAAAAATTATACTTGATACTTTCTTGCTATGCGTACTCCTCATTTTCAAGTGGACAATCAGTACATTCACGATCGGGAGCATCTTCTACCGGCTAGGAGCGGTTATCTTCGGCACCGACGGGGGCTCCAGGTCCTGGATAAGACCACACTAGAGCCGCTCGTTGATGCCATACCTTTGAGCATATCTTGCAAGGGGATGAATGTAAAGCAGTAACCCCCCAGGCATCGGGCATCACATCTGGGCGAAGCTCTCAATTTTTATAGGAACTTATATTTTACGCATGCCACTGCGATTAAGGCTGTAGCTAGTGACATTACTGAACATATGAGACTAAATAAATAAATAAAATAATAATAGTGCAGTGGTGCCACGCAGGAATTGTCCTGGGTAGCATTACAATAGTTATGGACAGGCATGACAGGTGGTACCAAATGGCTTGTTCTTTTCATTATAATAAATCACTTTAAACGGATTACATCAAGTATAGTATAGTTGTTTTCTTAACTTTGTTCTTTACGTCAATAAGTTAAATAAAAAAAAAATCTTATGATGTCTCACTTTATGTTTAGGTTGGCAAGTCGATGTCGACGCACACGATGGAGGTGCCCGGCTCGGGCAGCGACGGCGAGAGCAGTGGTGGGCGGGAGGTGCGGCAGATCAACAGCAGGGTCCGACACAGGTCAGTCACAGTCGATATAGTTCAGATTATATCATGTTATTTTAAATAAATGTATAAATTAATGTTATTATAGTGAGATACGAGCTGCGTGTAGCTATATCGTCGACGGACGTTAATTGATGATCGGGAGAAATGTGAAAATATGAGTTACTAGCTAGCTAAGTCACGGCTTGCGTTGCAGTGCTTCTGTCAATTGTTCCGATTTTTTTTCGTTAGAAACTTTGACCTAAGTGCCAATTTAATTGTAAAATGTTTCAACTTAATCGGACGAATTGTATATAGGAACGCATATGGGACAAACAAAGAAAAAATATTTCACTATTTTTGAATAGTTATATAATTTTACTCATATAACAAGAACTTTCGTAAAGCAAATTTTGGGTAAAACGAAAAGAAAAAAACTTATTACACACTGACCTTGCTACCGTCAGTAGGTTAATAAGGATCCATTAACATAATATGATAGCCCAAAATAGTTCTGTATATGGGTTAATTGGACCATACACACTAAGACACTAACTAAAGCAAAGCAATAACTGTGAAAGACAGATTGCGACTGAGACTGATCGAGATTACTACCTATAGTATCGTGTTACGAGTCATGGCAACTGTAAAGCACGGCATTCACTTCACGAGCTGCGCCCCGAAAGCCGCAACATACAGATCTGCGTATCTGCGTCAAAATGCGTCATCACACACGACATGAACCCTCGGTTGCAGTGCAATTCTAGCTTAAATAATTATGTCGTAAATCACAGATGAATTTTTGCCAAAACCTATGATTATCGAATGACATGGTATTATTATCCCTCCCTCTCACTTGCTTACATAACATAATATGTGTTGCTATTAAGGACTGGGAACTTACACGACAAATCCGTACTCGTCCACAGACGCACGTATGTCGCGTCTCGATACGGCCAGCGGCAAACTTTCCTGTGGACCGCATGCCTACTCGCGAACCATACTATTCACTAGCGGACAAATCCAGCCGGGCGATTCGTGCGCGTGTGAATGGTACGACTAATGCCCATTTCAACGTACTCACTGATGTAATGCTCGAATACGAGTTGTTGCATTACACGCGATTGCTTCCGGCAATTCCATACCCGCCTTTCTATATTTATGTATTACATTTATCTCTTGTGCTTGAAATAAGTTTTATACCTCTTTTTTAATTATTTTTTATTTATCCGGTGGAAATACTATGTATATGTACTTCCTTCGCCACGGGAAAAGGCGAAGGGGCATGCCGGACTCCTACCGGCTAAAACCACTGGAGTGATCATCTTCGGCACCGAAGGGAGGCTCCTGGAACTCGAATGATCTCCATCGAGAGCCACCCATTGGTGCCACGCCTTAAGGCACATCTTGGAGGGGATTATTGTAAAGCGGTCATCCCCTCTAGCGGAAGGGAGGCGACTATAAAGAGGCCGCCCCCCAGGCATCTCTCGAGGGGATTATAAAAGATTCCCCCGAAGCCTCGCTATGCGCTTTGCTGCGCACACAGCGGTACGTGACCACATGCACACCGCTGTCTTCTTCATCTTCGATATGGGTGTGTTGTGGGCTCATTGGGGAGTTTTGCCATAATCGCCACGCTTGGCAGTCGGGTTGGCGATCGCAGTTGAGTTGTTAATATACTCGAAGGACCGTGCTGCCCATCCTCCGGTTTATCCCTTAGTCGACTTTTACGACACCCACGGGAGGAAACGGGGTGGTGGTATTCTGAGCCGGCACCACACGGCATGGCACCTCTCGATTTAACACTTCAAAATTGCCTTTATTCTTTATCGGTTTTATGACCAATCCCCGAATAGCATCTATCCGAATGTGTTACACATAGCATATCTACGCTGAATCACAATAAAACAAATGTTACACAAAAAATGAGTTAACGAAGCATGTTAGTGACGAAATAATTAGCCATTAGACAAGTTTTACACATCCATCTGTGGTTTGAGTAATTAAATAATTATAATTACGTATGATCATGTAGTTTGTGTCATCTGTTGTGTATCAAGGTCAACGAATACAGTACATTCGGAACATACATTTCTGCGAAAGAAATAAAAATAGTTTTGACAGGCGATTTTACAAGCGGGATTTTTTTGAGTAGCTGGATGTGGACGTGGATTCATGGTCCTCTTATGCAGTGCATAAATGCGTGACTCAAAAATATCTGATGTATTGTTAATTTATGCACAAAACGAGGTATTATTACGGCTGAATTCCCAAAAGGTAATGCAAAGATTTATAGTTAATCAATCGTATGTCGGCCGAATGAAGTCCACTGTAGGACACAGGCCTCCCCCAAAGATCACCACAACGACCGATTTGGTTGTGTTGTGGGCACATTGGGGGGTTTTGCCATAATCGCCACGTTTGGCAGACGGGTTGGCGATCGCAGTTGAGTTGTTAATATACTCGAAGGACGCTGCTGCCCGTCCTCCGGCTAATCCCTTAGTCGACTTTTACGACACCCATGGGATGAGTTGGGATGGTGGTATTCTGCGCCGGCACCACACGTGCACGGCACACACCAATCGTATATCGCATAATAATTATATCTGCCTATAGCAGTCCCAAATACGGACGGCACGGTTGGTGCAGTGGCTGATACAGTCGAGTGCTGCGCTCCGGGTCGTGGGTTTGATTCCCACACGGAACAAATATTTGTATGATCTGCAGGTAGTTGTTCTGGGTCTGTGTGTATTTTATGTGGGGTTCATGTCTGTAAAACGCACCCACAGCACAGAAGAAACCCTAGTGTGGGGTAACGTTTTAATAAAAAAAACCCTCTATTAAGTGCTATAAACTGGTGGGACGGCCTCCAACGAGATGTACAGACAACCTGGTAAAGATCGCTGGGAGTCGTTGGATGCAGGCGGCATGTAACTGGTCGTTGTGGAAATCTATGGGGTAGGTCTATGTTCAGCAGAGGATGTCCTTTGGTTGATATGATGATGACTGATGATAACTATCCCACTGTTGGGCAAAGGCCTCTTCTCATACAGATAAGGAGCAAGCATTGATCAGCACCCTTGTTGGCCATATAGTGACAGCACAACCGTGTTGGATATGGGCGCCGGGGCAGTTACCCCGGCGCTGTTTCGTCGTTCTCATTGCGGGATTGGCCCTGTCCTGATCCCGCTCTGTGGTCTTCTGGTGCATAACGCTCTCACAGGAGACCACTCGTATTTTCTCTGCCAACATAGCCGATACTGCTGCCGGCAGAGAGAGATCTTACCCGATCTGATCGACTATGAACCGCCGCTCGGCAGCCCACATAGGGTACAGAGAATTTTCTCACGGTCCCCTGAGATTGGGCAGCAGTCAGTGTTAAACACTCACACTCTTGACCTGGAGAACAAGGCGCCCAAAGTGATGTTCAAAGCCTCAACGACTGTTCAGGGTGAGTCTCAGGTACTTCACTTAACAGGCTATCTCGATTTGCGCTTCATCAACGCGTATCTACGAACCGGGCGGTTCTCTGTTCCGCGGTAAAATGTGGAACGATAGCAGCTCGGTTTATAGGAGTATCGTTAACATAACAGACTAACCTGACACCTGCTAGAGAGTACACATAGGATCGCGTCGTATCTAGAGATTCCATATGAGGGGACCGAAAACTGACCCCTGCGGAACCCCGCATGTTATTTCCCTCCGCTTTAAGCTACCGTCCTTGACTACAAGGCGCAGGCAAGAAGCTGGTCCGTAAACCTTAAACGACGCTTAATATACTACGTATTGTCCAGGTAATAAGGGGCAAGCCTATTGCCATTCCCAAACGGGGCTAAATTCCTACGTCCCATTCTGTGCAAGTATGTACTGAAACAACCGTGCCCGGTGAATACCTACGTTAGGCGGTAGGTGTTGCGTTCGCTCCTTCTGAGCCAGGCTTAGAAGAGCGGCAGGATGGTCACGACGACGCGCTTGGTCTCGAACTGCTGTGTGATGGCACTTCTCAAGTGCGGGCTGCCGAGCCAGCCGCTTCAATATATCGAACGCACCAGGAGGCGCGCTTTCGCCGCTCTGCCGGAGGGACCATGTCTGGTCCATTCGATATCCTGGCGGAGACGGATGCGTGGGTCATCCGTCTCCGCCAGTAGTTTACTTCGTAGGATACTCTTCGATGCGATCCGTATAGCCACTTTGCGCTGCAGACCTTGAAGTTTGGCTCGGCAGCGCTGGAATACCTGAATACCTAAAGAACAACGTACTAAACTTTTATTATTACAATGTCACCCAAATACTGTCAAAATTTTAAATAATATTTTATACCAAATTTGGGCCAAATATTTTATTCATATCGCCACCTCACACTAAAGTATTCACATTAATAAAAATTAATGTATTTCGTATCATATCATTCATCGTATTTTAATCACATGCAGTTGGGCTCGTCTTCGATTATAATGACTTTGCTGATTGGTTCCATTTAAATCTAACGTAACATATTAGATTTCAAGTATAGCGGAGTCAACTGAGCGACAAAGTATGAATTTAGATAATACGCTATAGAGCGCTGATGTAGTTAATATCTTAATATCTTAACCAAACTGCCATATATGAAGGAACAGTAAGTATCAATAAATAATGTTAGTTTTTAGCATGAATTTATTTGATCATATTAATTTTTTTATTAATAATTACCCTTTTTTTTTTCGTATGGCTACCGGCCAACCTAATTAATAATCAAGCTTCCAAAGGCTTCCGACTTGGCTTACTACCGTCTAATGACACCAACCAAGACCGACGCTTGCCCTCCGAAGTACTACGCGGCCACCCCTCCATATATTGACCGCACCAAGCGTTCTTAACCTCGCAGATCGTTTAAGGGGCCTACGCAAAGCTCCGCCTAGGAGTAGGTCGCTTTACTCATCACTGAGTGCAACTGGCTTTTAAATAAATAACCATGAAACATCTTCTTAAATTAATATCATAATAATTCAATTTATTTTCAAAAGCGAGGTTTATCCCTCTTAGTCTCGACGATAGCTTGGACCCTGCAACTGATGTAGGTTGGCCATATTTTTTTTAGGATTGTTTATGGATTATATAAAAATAAATGAAAAACTAACATCAAATAAAATAATACATGTCAGGGATTCTCCCGGTGCGAGGTGGAATAAATTGGTATCCAAATACTTTCGCGATTATTGTTACTAACCACATTTTTTTTATTAATAACTTACTTACAGCGATACTTGCTTGCATTGTGTTTAAGTAGAGCTCTATAGTTATTTATACTCGACTCACCGTACTTTATTGCAGCGGAAACCGGTTCAATTCCGGCTTTCGATGAAGCCGCACTGATGGACTTAGTCTCATGTGCTATCATCTAGTTGCTTAGGCTTCGCTAAGGTCGTTATCCTTGCAATGTTGTACCTACCTTAGTTAGGGCGTGATGACAGGTATTACGTGTGAGCCATATGTATCCGTATCAAATAACATTAAGCTCGAACACTAGAATGTTGTTACAGGATTAAGTAAAATACTTTGTATAAAGTTTATGGTAGGAGTTCATTAAAGACCGCTTTATAGTCAGCCCCTCCGTGGTGTGTCTAAAAGTGTGGCACCATTGAGCGGCTCTAGTGTGATCTTACGAGGACCTGGAGCCCCCCTTCGGTGCCGAAGATGAAAATATTAACCGTTTAAGCTGGATAGGGCTAATTCCACAGTCGTCTTTTATGTCACCTACGGGATGAGATGGGGTGGTGGTATTCTTAGCCGGCGACACCCATACACATCTATCTGTATACTACTAATTAAGGTTACCTCTTCTGTAGCTGATACAGTCGACTGCTGCGCTCCGGGTCGCGGGTTCGATTCCCGCATGGAACAAAATTTGTATGATCTGCAGGTAGTTGTTCTGGGTCTGGGTGTATTGTGTGTGAAATTTATGTCTGTAAACGCACCCACGACGCAACAGAAATCATAGTGCGGCACAACGTTTTTAAAAAAAACAAACACAATTGTAGTCTAAACTTGCAATATCTACGCAATCACTCGCCCATCGTTTTGTTAGTACGACGAAATAGCTGATTAGTACGATAATCGTAAAAGTCGGGTTCGAACGGCCCGGGTTAAGGAAAGTTATCAATTACGACGACCGGCAAGCGACGCCGCCGGGAAATTGTGTGTAGCAGTGCATTAAATTAAAGTGACTTACTAACATTTTCTTCGCTGACAATAAGATTTCACTTTTCTTTTGTTTACGTAATTTATTGTATTTGTTTTCGTTGTTGCGTTAAACTGTTTTGTGACGCAAAATGTGTGCCTTGCTCTTGTCGTTTCAAGGGAAGTGTGGTTAGAGGTGTGAAGGTGGAAGTGTAGTAAGGTTAGAACACAGGGGTGACCTGGTAACAGTCATCCCCTCCGACTTGTGCCTATAGGCGTGGCACAAATCTTCTCGAATAGCTAAGTCCGCTGGTGGCGAGGTACAATAGATTTTTAAGTGTGTCTGGCATTGAGCCCTATGATTAGCTATGGAGCGTTCGTTCTCGAAATCCCGGAGCCCCCTTCAGTGCCGAAGAAAAGGTGCCCAAACTGCATAGGTATTATTTGCCGATTATAAATCAAACAGGTTCTTTCCGTTTTCAAAGTTTTACATTATAAACATATTATTTCACTCTAACACGCTGCTATCGTATGCTATCATATCAGCCAAAGGGAGTCCACGGCTGAACCAAGGCTTAAACAAGGCATAAAGCATTTTTGTTTAGATTGCATTGTGTTGTAATTATGGAGGAAATTTGCCAGTACTTACCAAGCTTGGCAGGCGGGTTGGAGAGCATAGTATGGCGATACTCTTCCACAGAAGCAACGCTGCTGCCCATCCCTCAGGCTTTGAATCCGTTAGTCGCCTTTCACGGGAGGAGACGAGGTGGTGCTATATTCTTAATCTGGGCACCACACAGGATAAATGGCATAGAGCTCTTCAAATAAACTCTTAAAACAATTGTACGTTTACATTCAGTATCCATGCTATATAGATTTTTCTAATCATCTAGTTTTCACCGGTGCGCAGGCACAGAGCTTTCCATCGAAAGTGCTTTACGCTCGTTTGAGTTTAGATATCGCTGGTCCGTACGGAGTAAGCGCTTCGTTGGTTCTGGAGACGGATAGAAAATAGTAGGCTACTATTTTCTGTCTCCAGATAATGCGGTGTAATTTAAGTTACACAAAATACAAAACGTGACGTTTATCTATATTTATTATTTATAGTAGGTTTGTGCTTCACCATTTAAGATGATGATGGCCTTCGATATCCTTTATATATTATGGAGTTTCATGCCGGCTCTACTCCATAGCTTTGCATAAGAGGCTATTAAAGTATAAAATAAATACTTAAATAGCTATATGAAATAAAAATAATTGATTTGATTCTATATACCTACTAAAAGATTTAAACAACAAAAAAATAATTGAGTAATTATCTAAGTATAGGTAGGTATATAGGTAGGTACTGTAGGGGTTCGCGCACCGGCATTAGCGGGGATCGGGATCAAAATTAAAATAGATCTTTCTGAGATATAACACATTTTATTTCGTCTTTCATATATCATTTACCAGAACAGAATTACATAAGTCTTCCGACACTCTCCTGTCAGAATATTTTAAATCTATAAAATTCAATAACCATTATTTTATTATAGTGGTACTCACACCAAGGAGGATCGACCAATATTACAGTACCATGGGCCCCATAAGAAAGCTTATGGCCACTCTGCGAGCTAAGAGCCATAGCGGATAGCATTCATAAGCTGGTGGCAATGGGCAGGACACACATTCATTCCGTGTCTGACGCTCGCCGCAGACGGTCGTGCAGTGCTCGCGCTCCCCGATCAGTGTGCCGTGTAGTGTTTGTTCGCAATCCGTCCCGTCGGATTGCAGTCACTTCAATTAAATCACGCGTTGCCTTTTTCAAGGCGACTACTGATTTTTGTTTCTTTGACCGATTAAATTCATCGAGTTATTGTGCCCCTTCAGGGAAAAACCACTGTTTGGTGGTCCTCGGCGGATACCTTACGGTGCCAACGAAGCCGAGTGGGGTGTTGACCCGGCACACCCGCCTAGCCCCATCAGGGCAAAGCAGTTAGTCGGCAGCGGACTAGGACCACCGGCCTTGGGGGCTACCCTAGTCGACCCTAGTTCGAGTCTACATTTTCAGATTATACAGTCTCTTGCGGGCGATACCTTATCGCCCCTTGCAAAAGAGCTGTCAGGGACCCGTTTGCCCATTAAGACTGGCCACGGATGGTACTAGCTTAGGGCTCACCACAGGTACTCACACCTCCCTGCCTATACCCGGCAGGGAGGGTTTGTTACACACCCCCGGGCCCATCCAACCCGGGAGGTTAGGGACCGCGTAAATCGCGTTTGTTCCTCCGCGCTTATAGCGTATTTTTGTTTTCGTCCCCCCGTCCGCCATTTTGTTTTATAAACAAAATGGCCGACGACGCCACGCTGTGGAAAAATATTAGGGAGATCCTCCTAAAGGACCCCTACTTTGTTGCCAAGTATGGCAACCTTCTCTCCCCACTAGAGCCAGGCACAAAAGTGCAGCCCCCCTATCCCGAACCCAAAAAAAGGGGCACAACCCCCGAACTAGATGCCGGCATATCATCCGCCCCTCAGGCAAAAGCCCCCCTCCCCACCGCCAGCACGAACGCCTCCACGTCCCCCGAAGCCGACATGCCCATACTCTCGGACGTGTCGGACATGTCAGAGAGCGAGGACTCTCCCCCTCCCCCCCAAATCCCCTCCTCCGATTCGGCCTCTGACGAGTTCCAACTCGTCAGCGGTAGCCGTAAAAAGCGGGCCCGCAAGGCCAAGTCCTCTGCTCAAGCAGCGCCCGCTAAAGCCCCGAAAACGGACGAGGCTTCGTCCTCCGCTCCGCCCTCTGCCCCTGTCCCCACAACGGCCTCTTCTCAGGCCAGTCTTCCCCCTACCCCTACCCCCGCTAACTCCCAATCCCAGCCCGCCAAGGTCCCTAAAAAGGACAAAAAACCGCCTGCTATATACATTCAGGCCAAGGACAAGTGGAATGACGTGTCCAAAATGTGTATAGAGCTAGGTATTAACTACCTAAGTGCCCGCACCACAGCCGTCGGGGTCAAAGTGGCAGTTCCCACTGCCCAAGACTTCAGGTCTTTGACCCGTGCCCTCCAAGACAGGAACGTGTACTTTCACACGTACTCTCTCGCTGAGGAACGCCCACTCCGGGTAGTCCTTAAAGGCATCCCCAAGGAGATCGACACCGACTCCATCAAAGACGACCTTCTGTCGCAAAGTATCCCCGTCCTCGAAGTTCATCGCATGCACGCTGGTCGCAGCGGTGAAGCTTACGATATGGTCCTCGCCATATGCGAAAAGACCGCCGATAATGATCGGAAGATTTTTAATATCAAGACTGTATGCCACCTCTCAGGCATCAAAATCGAACCTCCCCATCGTTATGGTCCTCCCGGGCAGTGTCACCGCTGCCAACTCTATGGTCACGCGCAGCGACACTGCTACGCCAAACCTAGGTGCGTTAAGTGCCTAGGTGACCACAGCACCTCCGACTGCGATCGCCCCAAAGATCGCACGCTTTGCACAGAGCCTCCGAGTTGTGTGCTTTGCGGTGAGTCGGGTCATCCCGCGAATTATCGCGGATGCCCCAAAGCACCGCGCGCTAACAACAAGGCAGCAAAGCGCAAAGCGGCTACCCAAGCCTTCGCGGCCGCCCATTACGCCTCTCAGGCCCCTCCCACGTCCCAACGACTCACCCCTCAAAGGCCATCGCCGTGGAACGCGCTGAATCACCAGCAAGCGTTCCCCGCCCTGAGGCCTAGTTTACTGACCCAACAGGCGACCCAAGCGTCAGCGATTCCCTCGCTGATGACCGCCCCCCATACGGCACCGTACCTTCCCGTGCCGTACAACCAACCCGCACCACAAGTGCACTCTCAGAGGGCCGCCCCTCCCTCACCCCTTCTCAAAACTGACGACCTCTCAGTTTGCCTCGGTCTTCTCAACTCTGTCGACCCGAACAGAGTCGCCCAAATGGCCGCAGCCATTAGGGCAAACCAGGGCCAATACGGCCTCATGCTAGTTCTCAGCGACTTCGCTGATGTTTCATCCGCCCTCCTCTCCTACCGCGTTCATCCGTAATGGATTCACAAAGCAGGTGCAGAATAAAACCCCGATCCCTTAAAATAGGCATCTTCAATGCCAACAGCATTAATGGCCAAAAAGACGAAATCGCCTTATTCCTCCGCGACCACCTTATTGACATTATGTTGATACAAGAGTCCTTTTTGAAACCCTCTCACAGGAACCCTAGAATTGCAAACTATGATATAGTGCGCAACGATAGGACCCACTCCCGTGGAGGAGGCACTCTTATCTACTATAAGAGATCCCTTTATTGCATGCCCCTAGATACCCCGTCCCTTTCCAATCTAGAGGCATCTGTGTGCAGAATAGGCATGACAGGTCATCAACCGATCACTATAGTGTCGGCTTACCAATCCCCCAATGCCCAAGACGATCCAATCCAATCGGATCTCGAAGCACTCTTCGATCTAGGCGACTCCGTCATAGTGGCGGGAGATCTCAGTGCCAAACATGAGTCTTGGAACTGTCTCACCCACAACCACAGAGGAAGTAAATTATACTCCCTCAGTAACCTCCTCAATTTTGACATCATCGCCCCGATGTATCCCACTCACTACCCCAGCAATGTTAATCATCGCCCGGATATACTCGACATAGCACTTCTAATGAATGTCAACCTCAAGTTGCATTCCATTGAAGTACTACAAGAGCTAGACTCCGATCACCGTCCTGTGATCCTTCACCTCACCTCCCGCTTTGGCCCCACGGACACAGGGCTACCCCCTCAGACCATTGTGACGACGGACTGGAGGAAAGTTAGGCAACGCCTCAACGACCCCTCGTCCGCTCAGTTAGATAGAATTCCCGAATGCATAACGTCAGTCGCAGACACGCTAGGCGCGATCGACTCCCTCACCGGGCATGTACAGTCCGTCGTGGACGAGTGTTCACGGCGAGTTCCTGCGATGGAAGACCATCGCATGAAACTCCCTGACGATGTACGTGCACTGATGACGGAGAAGAACGCAGCCCTTAGAGCGTACTCATCTTTTCCCAGCGAACCCAATCGCCTCTTTATGCGCCACCTGCAGCGTGCTGTCAAGGAACGTATCAAGGAGTGCCGAGAGGCTAACTGGGATAAGATGTTGGGCGACTTAGAGCCAACCCACCTTGCGTTCTGGCATCTGCAACGGAAACTCAAATCCGAAACATCCAATGCTGTCCCCCCCCTCAACCGTCCCAACCAAAGGCCGGCCTTTGATGACGACGAAAAATCCGAATGCCTAGCTGACAGTCTAGAAGCGCAATGTTCCCCAAGCACTCTACCTGTAGACCAAGCTCACCTCAAAAAGGTTGACGCTGAAGTCGAACGTAGAGCAGCTATTCCGCCTGCCGAGGACCCTGACGACCCCCTCCCTCCGGTCACGGCAGACGAGGTCAGAAATCTCGTGAAAAAGATTCACCCTCGCAAAGCCCCCGGCTCTGACGGTATCACCAACAAGGTGATTAAACTCTTCCCCGAACGTCTTATCGCCTTAATGACCGTCATCTTCAATGCGGCATTAAACAATAACCTATTTCCGCATACGTGGAAACAGGCCACCGTTATCGGTATTCCCAAACCCGGTAAGCCCAAGTGCGAGCCTTCCAGCTATCGCCCCATAAGCCTTCTCAATTCTCTTGCGAAGATTTATGAGCGGATTATCTATTCCCGATTAAAGGATTATGCCGATTCCAAGAAACTCATTCCCGACGAACAGTTTGGTTTTAGAACCAAACACTCGTGTGTACAACAAGTCCACCGACTAGTTGAACACATCACGTTCGGATTCTCACGCGGCCTGATGACGGGAGTCCTCTTTTTCGATGTTGCGAAAGCATTTGACAAAGTCTGGCACAATGGCTTATTATATAAGTTGTACCAACTCGGAGTGCCTGACCGTCTCGTTCTCATCATACGAGACTTCTTGTCAAATCGCAGTTTCCGATATCGAATCACGGGCGCTCTCTCTTCCCCCCACCCCATTAGAGCCGGAGTCCCACAAGGATCCGTGCTAGCCCCATTATTGTTCACACTGTACACCAGTGACCTCCCCAAAAGACCTGCTAATACGACCCAATTAGCACTGTTCGCAGATGACACGGCCATATTCTACTCTGGTAGCAGTCCCGATAGTATAACTAAGATCCTCCAAACCACAGCCAACGTCTACGGTAAATGGTTTAGGAAATGGCGGATCGAAGTTAACCCTATCAAAAGTAAAGCCGTCCTATTTTGCAAATTAGGCGACGACCACCCACGCTTCAGGGAGATCTCGATGCTGGGCCAATCGGTTCCTTGGGAACCGCACGCCAAGTATCTTGGAGTCACCCTAGACAAAAAACTGACCTTCATTCCCCACACAAAGATGGTGCGTGCCCGCGCTGCCTTTGTGCTCGGTCGCCTTCACTATATTCTGAACGCTCGTAGTAAATTATCCCTTAGAAATAAGGTGAGAATTTACACCACATGCATTCGACCCATCATGACCTATGCCAGCCCAGTGTTCGCACACGCCGAATCATACCCACTCCGTAGATTAGAAACCCTCCAAACCCGTTTCATGCGCAAGGCCACCGGAGCGCCTCTGTACATGCGAAACGACCAACTCCATTTCGACCTTAACTTGCCGACCATCAGGCAATTTATGAAACAAGCGTCCAAACGCTATCTCGATTCTGCCCTGTCCCACCCAAATCCCCTTGTGGTATCAGCCGCCGACTACGAACCCTCCCGTATCAGTAGAGTACGCCGCCCGAGGCACGTTCTGGTCGATCCAGACGATAAAATCACGTTAGATCACATGAAGAGACTCGCGTTGTCTCGTTCACTGAACACCCGACCGTTGTACCGCCCTCGCCGCCGAGGATGCCCGCCTCACCGACGTCGCGGAGGCCTATCGCCGCGTCACCTTCCCGTTCAAGTTAGCACTTCTCCCTCCCGTCTCTTGCTCGCGCCGGCCCGTGCCGAGCCTGTAGCTTTAAATGTCCCTTAATACAATTTAAATAATACCGATCCAGCTGTCCCCAAAACAATAGCTTGATATCCCCAGCAACGCCCTAAGCCGAGGTCCGTGTCCCGCAGGGGGCGCCCTTAGCGAAAGTTGCTTAGTTTTTAATAATTAATTTAAGCCTGGCTGGAGGCCTCTTTTGGCTTCGCCAGCAAATGACCGGTTAAGCAACCACATTTACCAGAAATGTATGCGAGAAGCCCAACAAAAAAAAAAAAAAAAAAAAAAGCAGAACACACAGCTAGTAGAATTGATGGCCGTTGAGGCAGAAAGGTTCTCGAGTGGAGACCACGCACCGTGAGACAACCCCCAACCAAATGGACAGACGACCTGATAAAGACAGCTGGGAGTCGTTAGATGCGAGTAACATGTAGCCTGTAGTTGTAGAAATCTATGGGGAGGCCTTTGTTCAGCAGTGGACGTCCTTCAACCGATATGATGATGATGATAATGATGATGGGTACTGTAGAGCTGATGTATAGTATTGGTGGCGTGCTCGGTTGTATTAAATGATAGTTCTTACACTTTTATAGATATATTAATTTACTTTTTAATACAGAGCTGCAGAGGCAACCGCACCGGTCAATTGCTTCTACCTATAATAATGTATTTTCCGCGCGAAATTAGTCCGTTTGACAAGCATTTAGTCGTACTATTTTCAAAGGCATGTGATAATTATCTTTTCTCTTGATGGCCATTAACCGCTTTAGTACAATATCAGGGCCTTATTTTATTAGTCTCCAGTGGAAATTCTACAGGAACTTCTTCCGTCCCAGGGAAGGTTGAAGGGGCATGCCGGACTCCTACCGGCTAAAACCACTGGAGCAGTACAATATCAGGGGCCTTACATGTCAAAAGTTAAACATGTGCCTCCACTCCTTCTCTCCTCCTTCCACTTCCAACCAGATACGTAAACGGTCCTGGGAGTAATGCTGTATACGCTTTACTTTTAATGTTTATAAATAAAACTCAAATAATAGGCGTAACGTTATTTCGAAGCAAATAACATAACGTTATTGCTACTATTATTTCATTTATGATATCCAAGTAACATAAATATTCTAAACGCCATAATTGCATAAAAGCACACACGATGCCAATAACACTTATAAAAACCATAGTATTTACAACTTAATCACAAAGTATAACGGCCACCGTACGTTTATTGTCAGTAGCCACGAAACGCTGAGTGTAATCGGTTTATTACCAAAAATGGGCATTGTCTAACATAACATACGTATATAATATTAATCTTGCGTACAAGCTATTTTAAAACTTATGAGTCCGTATTAAAGTTAAGTTTAGTAAGTGCGGGAAGCAAGCCGGCCGACTAGCACAGTTGCTTCCTTGCGAAATGGCTAGGAAGTCGAGAATGAACCAGCCATGTATGGTGAAACAGATCGTAAGCGAAGTACAGGTAGACCATTATGTTTTAGTTTTAATTCAGAACAGTTCTCCACCATTGACGGCACGGTTGGTGCAGTGGTTGATACAGTCGGCTGCTGCGCTCTGGGTCGTGGGTCCGATTCCCGCACGGAACAAATATTTGTATGATATGCAGGTAGTTGTTCCGGGTCTGGGTGTATTATATGTGGAATTCATGTCTGTAAACGCACCCACGACACAGGAGAAATCCTAGTGTGGGGCAACGTTTTAAAACAAAGAAATAACAAAAATTGACATGTTCATTTAAGCTTTCAGCTGCTTTAATGTTATAAGGAGAATACAGTTTAAATAACCACAATGCGGTCACTAATCCATAGACTGACCGCGCCAAGTCTAGCTTAACCTCACCGTTTACCGATCAGTGAGCGCAACTAGCTATGAGGCTGATTCCTGGTTTTAAAAGGTGCGAACTAAGTAAATCTATTGCTGCATTCATTCTTAGACTAGGGTTTCCCAACAAATATTACTGACATCAAAACTTTAATATATTCTGGAGCATAAGTAAACGTCGTTAGTACGCAACACATGGCTACTCAGATTCCTACATACATAACATGAGGTAAGCTCAGTATCCGGGCTTGCAGTTACCGAACATTTATCCGCGGTCTTTGAACACAATTTACTGCACCGAAGAGCGCATCGAAATTACTAACAGTGAAGAACGACACACATTTGCACAGAGACACGAAACAAGAACCAAGTAAATATTTGAATAGTTAATATACCTCCGTGTGCCAAATCTGTTTGATGTTTCGTATAATGAGCTTTGCGTATGATTAGTTATTTGATGAAAATAGATTTAGGAATTTCATGTACTTACAAAATATGATCAAACTTGCAAATAAAATATCCAAAGTAAAACACAATTACTAGCAATTCAGTCAGTATTGAGCTGTGAGGCAAATTCGTTGGAAGTGTTACTACATAGTCCACTAACAATAAAGAATACTGGATCGAAATGGGTTACGGACATAAATCGCGTTTATTTCATTCATTCTATATACCTTCGTACAGCATCCATACGTGCCGTATATATACGTGCAACCGCTAGGGTTGCATATAATAATTATACTATTAATGCACAAATATAGGAATTATAAAATAAAACAATGTTGTATGTGCTAAGATTGCACGTTGCACGTATGGATGAATGAATTAAATAAACGCGATATATTTCCATAAGCTATTTCGACTCAACGGCTGCTATTCGAGTAAACTTCTGAAAATATTAAATAAATAATACTATTATTCATAGAATAATATTAACTGTAATGTCCGCAGTTATGTTTGTTTTAAAACAATATTTGCATAATCCTGAATGCATTTTATAATAATAATTCATTTATTTCAGACTAATTGTATGTCCATATTTTGTTAGTTACAAGTATGTTAAAACTATGTTAGTCACAGATGTCTTTTTTTTTTTTTTTTCTAAAAAACGTAGCCCCACACTAGGATTTCTCCTGTGTCGTGGGTGCGTTTACAGACAAAAACTCCACATACAATACACCCAGACCCGGAACAACTACCTGCAGGTCATACAAATATTTGTTCCGTGTGGGAATCGAACCCACGACCCGGAGCGCAGCAGCCGACTGTATCGGCCACTGCACCAACCGTGCCGTCGTTTATGGTTTGACCGTAAATCACCACCGACAGAATTAACTATTCGTCATCGTATTTCGTAAAAGATTAGAAGAATTTTATTCAATAATTTCAACATCAGATACTAACGCTACTTTATAGTTTCCAAACAGAAGCATAGCTTGTTCCTCTGCATAACTTTTAAGTGTTACCATAAATCTTCAATCAAAGATAAAGCGCCATTTAAGTAGGTCAAGTATGTTCCTGGTCGAACAATGAGCATCTGCGCATCTGAGCATCAAATGTTTTGCAACAAATCACCGGTTACTGCTGAAGTACCGACTGTGCTCGGTAAATTGCAGTTGCAGATTCAACAAATACAAATGCCCTGACTGTAGATAAATGAGTCTTGTTCGTAGAGTTTGTGTACCGTGGGATGCTACGCAATTTAGTTTAGACTTTTGGGTTTGGTTAGAGATTTGTATATGCACTCAACATTATTTAAGAGAAATGCATGCGCAGTCGGTCCAGTGTCGAATGAATCCTTGGCACCAGAATTGTCGACCGCGACATGGTGTTGTGTGGTGCCGGCTACGAATACCGCCGCGCAAATGATAAACACAGTAAGTCGCATTATTTTCGATGTTAAGTTCATATTTGGAATGTAGAGAATCTCTAAATTCGAAATATGTATGTATTTCGAATGTAGAGAATATGTATGTATTTCGAATGTAGAGAATCTCTATATTACAAATATGTATATCTATACAAATAAATAAAATTGAAGCGTCTGTTTGTAATGCCAAAATAACAACTTTGTACTAAATGCATATGTAATGTATGTAAGTATGTACGTACTTATAACAAAAAAACTATTTTAAAAAAAATTGTCTGCCTGTCTGTCTGATTGTCTGTCTGTCTGTCTGTCTGTTTGTTCCGGGTAATCTCCGAAACAGCTGAACCGATTTTGACGGTACCTTCACTGGCAGATAGCTGATGTTATAAGGAATAACTTAGGTTACTTTTATTTTAGAGAAATAATTAGGGTTCCGCGTAAAAAAATGAAACCCTTTACATCCAATATATTTATTCTATGTCAAGTGTCTATGCCGAAGTGCTCTAAATTTCTTTTAATTAAACGCGGGTGAAACCGCGGGTCCCAGCTAGTAATAATATATAACCCAACATCGAAAGTAATGCGACTTACTGTGTCCTGTACACCGTGTAGCAACCCTAGTGGAAAGTCAATCTAAATCTCGTCTGGAAGTGACACGGCTACAAACTTTCACTTCTCTTGCATATATTATCTTTGGTGTCGTTATGGTGTGCAGTTTTTGCCGAGGAATGAATTTCGCCAATGTTTTTGTCGTTTTGTTAGCCTCGCAGTTTGTGTCACACACACGCCCACAAAATATCCTGTAAACATCACTGCTGAACATGAGGCTCACCAGGAGGAACAGTGATTAATATAATGACCGGCCATAGGGGAAGTTACCATAATCATCATGGATTGGTGATCGCAGTTAGCGCAGGGATGGTGGATGGTGCTGCTCATCATCTCATCCTCTTAATAATCAACCCTTTGCTGGGAATCACAAGGATAACCAAGTCTTCAAACACAGCCTAAATTTTGTAGCCCTGCATCAT
This sequence comes from Diloba caeruleocephala, assembly GCA_947459985.1. Classification (NCBI taxonomy): domain Eukaryota; kingdom Metazoa; phylum Arthropoda; class Insecta; order Lepidoptera; family Noctuidae; genus Diloba; species Diloba caeruleocephala. Next base: position 7,515,559 of record OX381614.1, read on the forward strand.
TTGAATTTATAATTTGAACTGATTTGTGTTTACCGTTTGTTGTTCAGTTATTATATGAAGGGTGGGGGTTTTGAGGGCTATCTCATATTAGGTGGACGTTCAAAAATAACTATTTGTAATACACTAAATTCATTCTTTCCTAAGATTTTACGGAAGCAAATCAAAAGCTGCAAAAATAAAAAGAAATACATCAGTGACTAAACGAGCAAGTCATTCGCCTGCTGGGCACCAGGTCGCGGGTGCGATTCCCGCACGGAACAAATATATGTATGATCAGGTAGTTGTTCCGGGTCTGGTGTATTGTGTGTGGAATTTGTGACTATAAAAGCACCCACGACACAGAAGAAACTTTAGTGCGGGGTAACCTTAAAAAAGAAGTTATTTTCGGCCGAATACTCGAACGCCATTTAACGTTAAGTCCCCGCTTAAACAATTTGAGCCGCCCGATTTTGTACCAAAAACTTCTCGAATAGTCAAAGCGGGGACTTAACGTTAAATGGCGTTTGAGTATTCGGCCATTAGTCTCTTACTCCCAGTAATTTCACTAGCTGCAGTGGAAACGAGAACTCAGTAAAGTTTAATGTTTAAACACTACTTCATGGCAGTAGAATATCTGGCACTGCGGTGGAGCCAACCTAACCGGTCTCATGGATTGCATGGAATAAAAATCTACCCCCGGTATTATAATTTCTTATTTATAACAGTTCTGGTACCCCAGATTTATAATAGTACTAAAACTAATTTAATTATGTAAGCTTAACGCAGTAGTCATCATCATGATCATTATCATATCAGTCACAGGATATCCACTGTTGAACAAAGGCTTAGATTTCCACAATGAGCGGTTACATGCCGCCCTTATCCAACGACTCCCAGCGACCTTCACCAGGTCGTCTGTCCACCTCGTTGGAGGTCCCACGCTGCGTTTTCCAGTGCGCGGTCCCCACTTGAAAACCTTTATGCAATAGTCACATGTATTATAAAAATACGGGTTGCACTCTGGGAGTGCCGACGGAAGTTAAAACTTATTTTGGCGCGTTAGACATTTTTTAGATGGGTACTAGGGTTAATGCGATCCCGACGGCGAAACGCCAAACTAAACGTCTAGCGTCTCGTAACGGTGTCGTGAGGCCAGATATTTTATCTCATCTAAAAATATGCGTACTGCGCTAAAAGAAGTTTTCACTTCAAAAAAAATTACAACACGAGCTGCGACAACCCTAATACGGTTAACCTTATGCCTTGATAATCTCAAGATAATATGTACTTTATGAGTCATACTCTGTAACAAGAGGCGGTTGCCTTTCCTCATTTCCAGAGACGAATTAGACAGGTTTTAGTTCTTTGTTCAACCCTAATCTGCTTCGGGCTCCTTTAATTGTTTCAACCTATTTTTAGTTAGAACACGTCATTTGTAAAAAATGTGAGTTATTTCTCGCTATCTATCATAATCAGTTGCATTGTAATATTCGGGCATTGTTACTTACTAGTTCAGTGTGCCAGAACCTCATTTTTTGTTACTGTTACGAAACTAACGTCTTAGTTTACTTGTTTAATTAGAATAATTGCTTGAAATCGGATAATTCGCGATGTGGTCAGTTCGCAACAATATGTTCTTATAACTATAGCGCTTTCCTTCTTATAATATCCTATAAGAGGTATGACGGGTGTAAGTGACACGTAACGAAAACTGATATCATGGATTCAGTACATGATTCGGGAACCTTCGGTTTTAGAATTATTCGTCGGTCTGTTCATGAATTTTCTGATTTTTCTTTATTTCGGTATATCATAATTTTTTCCGTCTATCCTTACGCTATTTTGAATAAAAACGCAATAAACTATTTATTTTCTCACAAAACTGCAATGTAAATAAAAATACGGCTGCTGTTTCGCTACAGTTCACGGATGAGCTCATCGCTCGCAGTAGCATAATAATATCATAGTACAATAATCACGTAGCGTTGTGATCGCGTTGTTAACGATACATTGCGCGCCCAAAACTGACAAATAATTTAACCTATTATAACCGAGATATGGCTTTCCTATTTTTATTATCATCATCATCATTTCGGCCAAATAAAGCCCACTGCTGGACACAGGCATCCCTCAAAGATTACAACAACAACCGATATCGGTGTGTTGTGTGCTCATTGGCGGGTTTTGCCGTAATCGCCACGCTTGGCAGGCAGGTCAGCTTTTACGACACCCACGGGATGAGATGGGTTGGTGCTATTCGTAGCCGGCACCACACGGCATATTTTTATTAACCTCTTCCCAAAGTTTTCGGTACTTTGTCACTTACATCCTTTATTAGTATGTCTTAATTTTTTGTCAGCACTGTTAGCACTTTAGATGATTTTAATATATTTTTGTTTCTATTTTAATGCCCAGGTAGGTAACTATTTAACGATAAAAATTGAAATGTCTGGCCATCGGATATCTAATTTACCTCCCGTTGCGCGTACTGCTTCTCCGACCACAATACTTTTTCTTTCCAATACAATTCTATAGAGATGCTAAAGAAAAATGAGAACTTAAAGATTATTTATTCCCTATAAAGTATGATAGCCCAATAGACTTGGCAATTTGTTACTCAGTTGTACAAAGTAGGTACACGAACTTACATGCAATTATTCATTACACAATGGCGTAGCATAATGGGCGCGCCGGTCGACTGCTGCGCGCGAGTGCCCCACAAACCCAGCTCTGCGCATGCGCGTACACCAGCACTCTCGCTTGCAATTAACGTATTTTTTATCTAGTGCATATGTTTTGCTTTATGAAAACAAAATGCGGTAAATTGAGTAACCATAATATGAGCAAAACAATAGCCGATTGGGCGGAAAAGAGACATTGTTTTGGATATTTTTTCCCTCCACTCTTTGTCGATTTGTCCAAGCAGTTGAAAAGGCGATAGTACTATTTTTTTTAAGATATCATTGTTGCATGTCGTAATTTTTTCATCATTTCAGCCAAATAAATCCATTGCTGAACACCGCCGGCCAAAGATCGCCACAAAGACCGAACTGGGTTTGTCTGTCTTGTGTGTTCATTGGGGTATTTTTGTCATAATCGCCACGCTTGGTAGGCGAGCTGGCGATCGCAGTTGAGAAGTAATTAATGTTGAAGGACGCTGCTGCCCATCATCCGACTGGATTAGACCGCATTTTGCGACACCCACAGTATGAGATTGGGTGGTGCTATTCTTAGTTCGCACCACACGGTATTGCATTGCATGTGCAATATGAAGTGTGTGAGTAATAAACTTGACGGCACGGTTAGTGCAGTGGCTGATCCGGTCGACTGCTGCGCTCCGGGTCGTAGGTTCAATTCCCGCACGGAACAAATATTTGTATGATCTGCAGATAGTTGTTCCGGGTGTGGGTGTATTGTGTGTGAAATTTGTGTCAGTAAACGCACCCACGACACGGGAGAAATCCTAGTTTGGGGCAATATAAAAAAAATATCTTCTAAATAAAAACTTGATATTGGTAATAATTAATTTATCTCCGAGTGATTCCCGGCTCATAACAACATACCGCGTACGCCGATCTGCCTGCTAAGCGTGGTGATGTCCCCTATGACTGCTCATTGTAGTGATCATTGAGAGGCACATGTTCAGCAGTGGCCATTTACGGGTCGATGTGTGTCTGCGTGAGTGTGAGTAAGAGTAATTTATCTCTCTAGATACAATTTATGGCTCTTTATTTAGACACAATATTCATAACATAAATCTTTATCTTCTAAACTACTACAAACTGATGATTTCGGCTAATAAAATCACTATTTCTCATATTTCGAAAGCTCTTGATCAGTTTTTAGTGCTATAAAAACAGATAAAATGACGTCTAATCAATTTTATAAAATAATGCAATCTAATCTATTTTATGTACTTAAACTTTCATAATGCAGATTAGAATATTTTTTTTGGCTAGTTTGGGTTCCTTATTCATTCCGAACTTAAGGAATGCGTTTCGAATTTTTGCAATGTAATATTCCAAAAATTCGACTTGAGTAAGCATAGGTATATAAAACATTTTCAATTTAGTTCATACAATACAATATAATACATTCTATAAACTCGTTTGTCGGCGTATAAAGTGATTGTCGTCTTCAACGGATATATCATTTATCAATAGTAAAAGGTTTTTTTTTCAACGGCAACCTTTTCTAGTATATCTCTTATGTCGTGGGTACAATTTACAGAAAAAATGTCACATGCACAAACGCCCAGCCCCGGAACAAAGATCTGTAGATCATGCAATATGTTCCGTGCAGGGATCGAACTCGCGACATGTAGCGCTGAAAGCCAATCGCTTTGCCACTGCGCCAACCGAGCCGACGTTAAGGAAAGGTTATTGTGATTGCTACATGAGTCTGAGCACCTCAGCACTATGAAAATAACACTTTGTCGTGAGTCACCGGCCTTAACCGCAGATTGAGATAATTTCCATATTAAAGTTATGAACTTCAATTTTTTATTGGTTGATATCAGTTTTTTTTACGTTATGCGATGACATCATTTCGTTTCGGTTACACAGGATATAGTTAGCAGTAGTGTCGTTATATCAATAGAAATAATAATAGGCGGTTTGTTATGAATTTTGTAATTCATTGTACGGAGTTAACGTCCTTAAAACGTCCAAGGGTCATTGCTCGCGGAAGCCTTCAGAAATCATCCTGAGAGGAGACAATAGTAGGAATCATCATCATACTAGCCAACGGACGTCCAATGCTGAACAAAGGTCTCCCTCGTAGATTTCTACAACAATCTATTTGCCTGTACCTCACCACACGTCTTGGCAGGCGGATTGGTGAGCGCATACTTAATGGCTGCTGTTCCACAAGGGATGCTGCTGCCCTCTGGGTTAGAGTCCCTTAGTCGGGTTTTTCATAATATCCGAGGGGGGAGATGGAGTAGTGCTATATTCTTAATGCGGACACCAAACGGAATTAATATATCTCTGAAACTTCTCTTGAAAATACAATTATTAGATCAAACAGCCTTGACCTTGGAAGATTTGACAATATGACGTCAGGACATTGACCCTATGTATATTTTATGACTTTGTCTAAGACAAATGTTAAGGAGGTCGACAATCAACCGACCGACTTGTACAAATTTGTGTTTAAATTCTAAAACTGGAAACCTTGCCTTAAAATACGAATTTGATTCAATCAAATGAAATCAAACTATAATCTGACGGCCGAATACTGAAACGCCACTCAATAATTAAGACCCTTTCAACTATTAGAGTTGCGCTACCTTAACGAAAATGGGCGTCTCAAATAGTTGACGGCTTTAATTCATAATCATTCAAAGCTGTTCAAGTTTGGATATCTGTTGTAAAAAATTACGCACGTACAATCCACCCGCCATAAGAGTCGTCAAGACACTGATGTATTGCGTTCCGACTTCCGAGCATGCGCCATATATATATATATATATAATACTATCAGGGTATTCTTTATTATTCAATCAATATTAAAATAAATGAGAAAATAAAGAATACGAATTGTTACAGACGTTATTCCGCATTTTTTGTGTAAAATTCATGCCTATCTATTGCCGTTATAGAGAAAATTCAATTTAGGTTAAAAACTGCCCATTTTCTTTTTTTTTCCAGCATTTGGGCTAATTTATTCATAATTTTAAAGAAAACAAATTTTCTGTGATGACCTTAAGTATAACATATATTATTTACAAAGCCAGTGCACAAAAGGATTAGTCAACAAAATCCTTTAAACTTAAGCTATTTTTGCGATTTGAGCGATGTAAATGTAATCCTCTTAACGTTAAGTCCCCGCTTATACAATTTGAGCCGCCCGGTTTGTACCAAAAACAGGTTTCTCGAATAGTTAAAGCGGGGACTTAACGTTAAATGGCGTTTGAGTATTCGGTCTTTTAGTTTCGCTATTACTGCAATGGCCACGATTGCCCGCTGACATTTACCAAGCAAACAAAAAGCTTACATACTTAGGGACGTTCTTCATATGCGTATGGTTATATCGGAATCCACATGTAATAATAAAATTGTTTATTCACATTTAATCAGCGCATATAGTCACACTTGTTAGACATCGCCATATACGTGTATGGGACCGGCTAATGCTGCCTTCTTCCGATATGACCATAATTATTTACAGGATATAAGTGTCATAATATTGCAATACATTTTCCCATAGAGCTTGTGGCATTGGTTACAATATTTATTTGTCTATCACAACTATCATTACAGGATATTCCCAATGCGGTAGTGTGGTCCTTAATTATGAAAAACAAAACACACATAATGTAATTTTTGAGAATTCATTCAAAGAGCAGGAAAACAAATCAATTCTCTCACCGACGTCATTTAGTGTGTACAATGCGATCGTCATAGGCGCTTTGCCGAGTAAATTAGTTCGCCCGCGTGAAACTGCGATTAATCGCGGTCTCCGCCGCCGTACAACGTAATTGTCAGGTACATAAAACACATCTTCAATACACCCGGATGACAAGTCTGACCTCTGAATACATTAAAAATATACGTGATAAGAGTCAAGTCCCTTTTTGTTTCCAACTGATTGTACCCAACCATGCCTAGAACGGACAAGGTTGGATACATCAACGGATAAAAAGTATAAAATATTAAGTGCGGTGTATGGCATAATGGTAATTTATACGTTTCGTGTGGTTCTCTCCCCACTCCACTCGTTGGTGTACTAAAAGGCGACTAAGTGTTGCTATCACGAGGATGGGCAGCAGCATGCGGCCGTGAGCTAATAACAACATACTGCGATCACCGATCCGCCTGCCAAGCGTGGTGATTATGGCAACCGCCCATTATAGTGATCATCGGGAGGCCCGTGTTCAGCAGTGGACGGCTATGGGCTGATGTGTTTTAATACAATAACAGCTGAGGTTAGGAAAAAAATGAGATCATTTACCTCGCCCCGAAGTTAACAGGTTAAAATATAAAAATGTTTTGATGAAAACCTAAACTATGCTCCTGCCATTAGGCGATGAGACACGAATAATGATATGCTAACAGCAATATAATCTTTAGAACTTAGGAATGGATAACGTAAGGAAGCTAGGAAAAAATAATACGCTTTTAATAGAATATGAACTAATAAGCATTTTTTAAATAAAAGTCTGGTGCGCTCGACTTCAAAGGTAGATTAATAATGGGACTAGTAGAGAGAGTAGTCCGTGCGTTTATTTAATATTTAAACAAAATGTGCTTTTTAATTCATACTTTATGAAAAGCGTGTTTTTATTAGTTTTTTAAGCTTTTATTTTTATCTTTTCGTTTTAAAGGAAAATTAAACCCTATAACGTCATTACTTACTGATTCCGATTCATTATTTACACATGTCTAGTGTATAATAATGACATGTTATTAAGTTTATTTAAACCATGAGCAGATGCACGAACACTCGGTCAAAGTCATATCAAATTATAATAGTGTCATCGATTGTCGATACGTCTGCAAAATTTGAAGTCAATTGGACATCTAGAAGTGGCTGAAAATTTTATTGCAACATTCCCTTCTATTTTTACATTCATGGTTACATATACTAGTATGCGTGAACTGCAATGTATGGAACTTGTCAAAACAAATCAAATAAACCCAAACTCGATGCGTTTATAAGTAGCAATTGAGTAGTGCCTCTTTCTTCCCCCTGGCTCCATTATCAGACCCTCGTCACCATATGTAATGTATGTGTCTCGTTAAAACAAACCAAAGTAGCGCAATCTCGAGGGGTTTACTAGTAACCATTAAAGAGTTCCACTATCTACATCCTGGCTCCATCATCAGACCAGTTCGATGGCATCAAATTATTGTACTGTTATCCGGATTACATACACTTGCAAAGTTTCAAATTGATACGACAAATAGAAGTTGTTTAAAATCGACTTCCAATATTTGTGTACATAGTTCGTTAGTAACACGCTTTTATTAGCTTCTGAAAACTTCTGAAACTAATAAAACCTCATTAGTAAATTACCGGAGAATTGGCCCAATGACAAATAAGTCACTTATTTTGGCTTGTAAGAACCTCATCCAAAATAGGGGTCCCCAGAAAACATTGTCAATTGCAACAGTATTTTCAAGCTCAATAGATTAAAAGAGTCAGTCTAATTTTATGACTGAAATGTGCACATTATTTAATGAACCTTTAATACTATCCACTGCCATATTGGGAGAAAACATAATATAGACATAATATATACTAAGGAAGCGGTAGAGTTAACGTTAGGTGTATATTAAACTTTTACAATTTTGATGTGACCCGGTAGCACCAGACTGCACTAGTTCATGTTTTATACCACTGCGGCACGAGGGCATTACCTAATGCTTTCCACGCTTCCACGCGGTATGATCTGGCTAGACATCGAGACCATATAATTTCGGCCGAATAATGTCCACTGCTGGACACAGGCCTCCCCCAAAGATCACCACAACCACCGATATGGATGTGTTGTGGGCTCATTGGGGGGTTTTGCCATAATCGCCACGCTTGGCAGGCGGGTTGGCGATCGCAGTTGAGTTGTTAATGTACTAGAAGGACGCTGCTGCCCATCCTCCGGCTATTCCTTAGTCGACTTTTACGACACCCATGGGAGGAGATGGGGTGGTGGCATTCTGAGCTGGCACCATAACGAGACTTTAATTATATTGACTTAAGACTGCACGCGCCTAGGTCGAAAACTACAGTTTTCAGAATCACAGCCAGACAAATATATTGATTCAGACGCGGCCATAAACTCAAAATCAAAAGCTAACGTCCGACCCATACCTAGTCTAGACTCAGTCTAGACTAATTTTATTGGAAGTACAATGGCACCCGTGGCATTCGTTCCATGCAACTATCCTGTTTGGTTCGACTCTAAAACCACTTTGGACCAAAACTCGAAACAACTCAATTTGCAACCGCACTCGCATTCACAAACGTCTCGCCTTTATATGGTATTGTAGACGTGTAGCGTTAATAATATCACTTTCCCATGTAAAAACCTTAGGGTAACGATTAAATTCTCAGGGTTTTGGTATAATAAAACAGAATAAAGTATAATAGATTTTATTTTTCCTTACGTTTCAAAAACTTTGCAAGATGACCAAGGTGACAGGCGTCGTTACAGATTTGAAGTTATTTTATCTACAGTACAATTCTTATGAAAAATAGTTTTGAGGACCGTACAATTCGAATTAAAAGATCGCTGCAGTGTTTGAAATGTCAGAAAACACAAAAATTTATGACATACGCAATGTATCCCGATAGCGATAAAGATTGCTTTAAAAAACAAGTAGATCAGAATTTTTCCATCGGCATACATTAAATACCTCAGTGCTATTACTGGATTTTTTTTTACACATTTGCAGCACAAATTCGGTTAATTTTTTTTTTGCATATCCGTTCAAAGTAGCTGTGCCTCAGAACCAACAAGCCATGGATGGCATCATTCAACCGTATCTGACATTACGTCACATTCGGCAACGACCAAGTACGAGTGATTTTTATTTTCCGCATCATAAGTGTCATATACAATTTCGCAATTAGAAACAAGACTTTCGATTTCAACAGAATTATGTGAAATTGTAATGGCGATTCAGTGTGCACTCGTTTCTTACGTTCTAGTACGCAATGAGTTATATTTTGGAAGTAGGTTAATGTACAAGATAGTAGTCATGCCTGATGGGCTGGCCGCTGGTGTTACGCGTTTGATTATTAAATTAGAACTGTAATGATTCAGTATTTATTTTTGTAATTATTGTTTCAGGTATGTACTTCAATCCCTCAAACATATCACGTGAGTACGTATTTGTTCTTCCCGATTTGCCGTCGCAGTATCGGTGTTTCTAAATCCTCTGGCATTGATTAACGGCTATACAAAAGTGTAGTATTTCGAATGTTGTGCTGCAGACGCATCGATTCCGGAACATCGATAAAAACTGGATCGTGACGCCCGTCCCGCTCGTTGGAGTCGAACTCGCACATTTTTCCCACGTTTCTTTTACTATAAGTCACGACCATTTTTTCTAAACTAATGTACTAATGACGGTAAGAGCTTTATTTATGATTTGTCTCGATAGTGCGTTTTTGTAACATTTTATCAGTTTTCTATGTTCTGTGCTGGCCCAGATTCTTTCCAATCAAATTATTTCTATAGCATAATGCACTTTTTAAGTTGGAACTTCTATAACTGTCAGTAACCAGTTTCATATATTGTTCCGAAGCAACGTTTTACGGAGAGGTAAAGGTTAAAGTGTGAAACTGGAGATATGTACCTATATACCTACTTGGCAACGGACTCACCTACGACACCAATACGGGTAAAGACATTTCCAATAGCAGTAAATGTCGAAGCGTCGCGGTTAGTGGTATTTAAAGTGCGATGTTTTGCAAGCGCACGTGTTCAAGACGAGTAAAGGTCAGCCGGTGAATAGACACGCCCCGGCAGATGCTACGCGCACAATACAAATTTTATGTAACAATAATACATACGTCTTGCAGGAAGAATGAAACCAAGTAGCAGGAAAGTTCTTTGAAGAAGAGACATTTGACATGGACGTAAGTTAGAAAAACGGTGTAATCTTGACGTCAGTATTAAATATCATTTGTAAATCTTAAACGTGTTAAAGTTGCGTTTATATGGTTGCGTTTATATTAATTGTGGTGTAGAATTTGTGCAATATCATCATCATCATATCAGCCAAAGGACCCCACTTGTTTTTTTCACAGCTTAACAAAGGCCTCCCCCATAGGTTGCCATAACGTCCAGTCACATGCCGCCCATCGCATCCGAGGGCTCCCAGCGACCTCACCACCAGATCGTCCGTCCATCTCGTTGGAGGTCGTCCCAGGTCGCATTTTCCGATGCGTGGTCTCCACTCGTGAACCTTTTTGCCCCAACGGCCACAGTCCTACGAGCAATGTGCCACTTCAGCTTACCTGTCCTTCCAGCTATGTCGGCCACTTTCATTCTTCTACTGACCTCCTTATTCCTGTTTCGATCTCGTAGAGAAATACCAAGCACAGCTCTCTCAATAGCTCGCTAAGTAACCTTGAGCTTTCTTACTAGGCCCATAGTGAGTGACCGTGGCGTGCTATATATCATCGCTGGTAAGACTCACTGGTTAAAGACTTTCGTATTGAGGCACTGCGGTATTGTTGATAAAAAGACGTTGCAAAGTTTCCCGAACGCTGCCCAGTCGAGTCGGATTCAAATATTGACCTCTTTTCGAAGTTGGATAGGTACGACTGGATGGTTTGTCCCAGGTGGACCCATACTCGTCAACATCTTCGAGAACAGAGTTCCCAACGGATATTGATATGGACACGACATGGGCGATTGACATCATTTATTTGACGTGCAAGACCAAAACATTTCTGCCAATAATAGTCATTCTATACCAGCAATAGTCTTCAATAATGTCGGCTATATCTTCGTTTTGCACAAACTTTTCTACACCTAACCTTGTTTGCTCTTACCCATTGTATTCCATCCCGGCTATCCCTCCATCGATAGCCTTTGTGGCGAGGTCTTCATTGTTTATTCATTACAATAAGGCGCTTTTGTTTATTGCTAATGTTATATCAGAGGATGTAGCTCCACATATTTCCATTATTGTGTAAGTACGATTGTTTTGTCACATGTATGTCTTATTTAGAAATTCCTCGAATCGAATCTTAGTTACGACACTATTGTCCATATGAAGTTTGTTATTAGTAGTATTGCTATCACAAACAGTTCTGCTTATATTATTTATCAATAGTAATTTAAATAACATGTACGAGTACGTAACTGCAGTGAGACAACGTCACAATTCTCCCGCTTCACGGAAGCTCGTGAGATTTGGGCATTGTTTGCATTGTTCCCTAAACCAGCTTGGTTCGTCAGATTTCATCGTCTGGTATTTCGTTTAAAATTCTATTTATTTCAGTTTAGTTCGACATGTTCTCATTGCAGATGTATACCGAATCAGTGCAGTTTTTTAGTAATATTTCTTATCGTGTTCAAATAATGTATAGTGGAACTGATAAGCTGCACTACGATTACTAGGCACCTCTTTCTGAGAAATTAGTTATAAAAATCATGCCTTTGAGATGAGTGCTTTATGCATGTACCAAGAGCATATTTGATATTTTTCCTTTATTTCCCCGTTAGTATATACAACAGAACACATATATTCATAAACGAAGAATTGAGACTTAATTAAAATTTCAATGACCTTACAAAGTTGAGAAATCACTGTTGTGTCTCAGCGACCACATGAGAAGTTTTAAGGCGTGTTGTTTGTTTACATATCTTCGTAGTACGCCCATGTGTAGGTAACGGGTCGTTAAGATGCCGCGGGGCGCCTACACTGGCACCAGGCAGCCGAGGCGAGTCCGAGCTCTAGCCTCGCAGTCAGTCGCGCGCGGCACTCTCGCACGCTCGCATACCGCGCGGGCTCCGCACGTAACAGCTGATCGCGACCTCTTGGACTATATAAACAAACATAACAATACAAACTATACAAAAGCACTAGCCCACGAATACATTAAACAGTGAGCCTTAACAAAAACCGAGCAAGGCGGCAATATAACAACTGCACCATTCAGATATCAGATCGATATCCCGAAAACGGTCCTGCAACCTCCAGCGATAGAGCTCAGCAATACTTCCGTGCAATAATAACCTGCAATACTAATGCTTACATTTATAATTAGAGATGATTTAAGTTAGTGATATATATATAATATATAAGAGACTGTGAAAACCGCAAGAGTTCGTCTTATACAAGTGTTGTGTCCGTGAGAATGGATTTCCTTGTCTGACTTTGATATCAGGTGGTTTTGCTGCATCTTCGACATCATTGTTTATCCTGAGTGAGTACGTTGGATATTTACCCTGTCAGGTCCGTTTACTGCTACGTTTCTATTGTTTACCGTATATCATCAAACGATCGCGTTACATCTGCACGTCTTGTGTATTGCTTATCAGTTTCTCAGTAGTCTTGGTATTTCTAATGTAAGAATTTATTGGTTGATTAGCGATTATCCGTTCCAAACACAGATTAGCAATGTATTATTTATGATTAATAAATTTGTTCTAGGATCAAGCAAATCGAATACCAATTTGTTCACCTAAGTTGTGTGAAATGAAAATACCAAGTCAAGTTCATGAGAATTAGTCGAATAACATTATATACCTATGTATGTTATCAATAGATCTCGGCTAGTTGCGATAGGTAATTTCAGTTTTATACTTTGCGTATATCTTCCCCTTTTAGCTGTGCTGTGTTGTGTGTGTGTGTGACTGCAGTGCACCCTTGGGTGGGCGCCGTCGCGTTCCGTCCTATTATTCCCGGGGTTGACTGTGAACTTGAGGGGTGCGTTACCCTCCAGTCGACGGAACCGACCGCACGTCGGGTTCGTCCAACCCAATCACTGAAATATATTTTTTAAAACATATCGATTACGACGGCTGCCGACGAAAAGTGAATAATCGTTCATGTGTTCAATTATAATAATATATCGACTCGCCGTTTATTCCGTTGTTACTCCAAAAATTACTGATTAATTGCAATGCAATATGCGTAAACTACTGTTTGCTGTGTTTATGACTCAATGTTGTCAGTCTATCGAAATACTGGTACTATATTGTTTACAACAGATATATTATTGGCAACTTGACAGGTGACCTCTTGTAACTTTCACTTGTGCCAATTTTCGATTGAATTGAACCTCTCTTATCTTAACAGAAGTTTGTTTAACTTAAATATATGAATTTGGCATAAATTTTCGTGTTGTTTTTAAAATTGTCCAAGCGTTCGACATACGACCTCGAGCAAATCAAGAACTTTCACTATCATCGGGAACTGGCATTGTTAATACTAAAGTGATCTCGCGCTACTGTTACTGTTAGGATCGACCGGATTACCCTCAAATGATGAAAGTTCCTTAATAATTTCGTAATTTTGTTTTTTTATTTGATTTTAGAAAATAATTAAATCGATTTTGCCAAAACAAAAAAACTACGATACAATCGTGGCATAAATTAGTCGAAAAGATTAATTTATGCCACGATTGCTTCGTTTTTATTTTTATGTATTCCTATTCCTGAAATATTAAGCTTTATGCAATATAAAATTAGTGCAATAATATAAAAACCACGTTACAATCGAGTGTTAATGTATCAATGCACTTAAATTGATTTTCACTCAACGCACGTACTATGGAGTCTCATCGTCTAGCGGAAAGCGGTCAGAAGCGTATTAATTATCATCAGGTTTCACCTTCGTTTGTATTCCAGGAAGTGTTCTCAGGAGGCATATAAGAAAGTGCATTTCCCGTACATCGTGTATCCTCGCACTTATCACTTTTTCGTTGAACCAAAAAGATTTTGCATCATCTCTTTTTTATGTTCTGTGTCTAGTACCTACTTTGTTCGTAGGTATAACAGAATGCTTGTGGCTAATGGACTTGTAATCTGTTGCTAAACTTCTCTTGTCTCTTGCAATGTGCCAACATTGCTGGGATACTACGGTTTTTTAATGTCTAAAAGAAAAGTACTTGCTTTATATACACTTATTTAGTTGAAGCTTTGCCTAAAGCTTGTTTTGGTGTGTCATATTCTAATATTGCCTATAAGTCTCCTGTTTTTACAATCGATCCACAGTATTACGTTATGTTCATGTTCTCCTCAGCGTGACCCCGCTTTTTCCTCCTCTTTATAGGACTCATTTAACTTTGTAATCTAAAATCGTTGGATTCGAGTTTAATGTGCATTATCATTGCGGTTTAGATCAATTATAGACTATTTCGTTTAGACACAAGAATGTTCGCTTTTTGTTAATTCACAAATATTATCTTAATTGTTTCGTGTAAGTTGTTGCCATTATAATTACGCTTATATTGACGTCTGCAACCAACAATCATTTTGCAAGTATTATTTTGTAATCAATTGATGTTCAAGGATTTCTGCATAAAAAATATTATTTTCATAATAGACTGATTATTGGCGCAGTTATCCGTCACGTTGTCCGAGACTTGTAAATAACAATAATTTAACCATGAAACAACACAAAACACGTTCGGCATTGAACAATACTTTTGCCATTACTACATCCCTCAAAATTTGCTTTATTAATTCATAAGATTGGTTTATGCTATTTTACGTCAGTGTTCCATGTACCCTACGTTGTTATAAATAAGAAATAATTTAAAATAACACTATGTTCTAATCTTTTAACCCAAAATTTTATTGGAAAGAACGGACATGTGGAACAATGACGAATACACGGCCCTTGTTTTAGATCCTTCAGTTTTGTTTTATTACATCCTCGTTGCTTTCTCTCGATCTAAACTCGAGAAACATTTTCTAATACATGCATACCCCGTGCTTTAAAGTTTCTACGTTGTTTATGTTGTATTTACTGTTTGGTTACAATTCTTGCATTAAAAGCTGAACAAATTTAATGTATGGCGATTGGTGACCTATTTCGATTAAGTGCATTTAAACATTCTACTTGAGTATCTTGATATATTTGGGATCACTTCTTCAATTAAGCCCATCAATTTAGAATCGTCAAGTATCTCACTATCCTGGAGCTGCTTATTCATCTCGAGTGGCCGTCCATTAGTGGGTAAGTGTGGTCCGAATTTAGTATAATGAGCGCCGGTGTTATTGTCACGGCAATTAACAGTTAGGCCGGGGTTCGCTTCCGGGCCGACTATTTTCAGTTCGTTGATTGATAGGTGCAGCCAACTCTATGAGGGGTTTTGTTTCTATTTCAGTTTTTGTCGTGTTGGTTACTTAAATAGACTCACGCTTTTCGGATAAACGATTCAGCTGATGGAAGTTTGCTACAAATTAATGCTATGTTATTTTGGAAAGTTAAATCATGTAAAAATCTTGTAATACTGAAGTAGTTACCACCATATCTATGAAACTAATAATAAAACGTTAGATTGAAATCAGCATGTAGTCCATTAGTTGAACATTAATGAGAAACTGCATAAACTTCATTGCTTACGCCAGCCATTGATAATACGGTCAGTATTATCAACACTGTTAGTGTTAGAATCAATCATCAGTGTGTTTGTTTTTTCTGTCTATGCAATATTAGAGCGATAGATATGCCATTATAATGTCATTAATAAGTGTGGATAGCTTGGAGGAATGGGCAGCTCATCAACAGCGACGTGGCCACGCCCAAGTACATGCGCGAGCGCCTATAAAATGTTGTGATTAATGTTTAGATGCTGGATGCTCTTAATTATGGACTTTGTTTTTTCTATGTGTGTTTATTAATTATATTGAGAGCTTTAAAATTAAAACAAAGATACATATTGATGACGTTGTTTGGAAATACGAAATTCAATTAGAATTTGATTACTTACATATTGTTTCTTGAAGTTGGTTAAACAAAACAGCACGCATTAGCACTGCTGGTTTCCTTATCAGATATTGTTTATTTTGGTTAACCCAATTAGTTATTATTAATTTGGGATCACAGAACAGGATTCAGTTAGTTTAATCTAACTTCCAAGTCTATAGATCGAGGTTTGTTGAATTGTCTTTTAAAACATACATATTGTGGTCATGTAGGTATAATGTGGATTTTCCTGAATCTGCACGTGAGTGTGAGCCTACTAATAACTTAAGTATGGTTCTATTTTTCAAATTAGAATCAAACGAATTGTCATTCAATTCAATGTCGTAATTCTAGTTACTTTCAGGGCAATTGTTAAAATAATAATAATTTGTGATGTGTTACAGTTTCTCGTGTGAACGAATAGTTTCCAATTTTATAATTTAAAGCATTGTTTTAATTCTGTACGCAACTACGCATGTTATTGTTCCAAAATCCAGGCGTTACCTTTTGATTTGTGCCACACTTGAGCATATAAAATCTTCTACGTCACGCGTAAATCGCTTGTTCTTCACTTCATGGCTAAAATATTGTATTCATAATGACGTCGACCGAATTAATTTGAATTTAATTCATAACATAGTGTAGCGTGATACAATCTCGATAGAAAGGTATAAAATGTTAATTAAACTTATATTCGTTGTAATATTGGACGTAACAATTGTTATGTATACTGTGTGTTATTGTATATTTGTAAGCCCGATGAAGTGTATGGATTATGAATGACAGATGGCCTTGTCTGAGACCATGACTTTTATAATACGATCACTTTGTATCAAGTCAAGCTAAATACTAACATATAAAAACAGGAATATCTGTAACGTGACGATGTATTTTTATTCTGTACGAACTGTAACATTGAAAGTGGCTTTTCCACTATTAAAAGAAATGAATAATCCTAAGTTATTTACACGTATAGTCACCCATATAAGGCTGAACAGGTGTTTGTGTAGGTTCGTATGATGTCCGGATTGGATTAAGAATTTAGCACTCCATTTCCTCTCGTGGATGTTGTAAATGGCGACTAAAGGACTCTAAATCAGAGGGATAAGCACGACGTCCCTTCTATAGAATAGCAGCCATTCTGCGCTCACCAATCAGCCTTCCAAGCGTGGTAAGTCCTGGCAAATTCCTCCAAAAATGATGACACTGTTGTGGAAATCTATTGTAAAGGCTTTTGTTCAGCAATGGATGTTCTGTGGCTGATATGATAAGGAGTTTCCAGAACGATTACGATTTAGTTTTGCATAAAACAAACAATCTGATGAATACAAACACGAAAAAGCACGTAACAAGCTTATTGCAATAGCTGGTAACGGTACTTGTACGTGTGAACGGGGTCAATTAGGGTCGTCCGTAATTACTGTTTGTAGAACCGAATTCACTGTGGAAGCGAACGTTGTTACCGTTTCGCTAATATTAGTAATGCGCCATTGATAAGAGTGTTCGGATGAGTAATCCACTAAGCATTCCGTTTTTGAACTAATTTCCGCATATCGACCGTAGGAAGTGGCTTTTTACAGCCGCCTGCCCTCCAATAGAGGGGGTGACCGCTTTACCGCCATCACCTCCGAGATGTGCCTAAAGGCGTGGCACCAATGGGTGGCTCTAGTGTGATCTGACTAAGGACCTGGAGCCCCCCTTCGGTGCCGAAGATGACTGTTCCAGTAGTTTTAGCCGGTAGGAGCCCGGCATACCCCTTCGCCCTTCCCCGGGGCTAAGGAAGTTCATGTAGAATAGAAGAGAAGAAACACCAATAAAAAAAGATGTAGAGCTCTCTCATCTTTAGGTTTCCAATTCATGCATATCATTACTAAACATTTCGTCATATCATAACGTTTATGGTAGGCAAATTGTTATTATATTATTGTACATACGGCTACATAACAAGCTATACATTTCCAGTATAACCTGATCTCGCATGGTATAGGCTTTCCGTACATTGAGAGGTGAGCTTATCTTTAAAAATTATAGCTTGTAATGTAGCCGTGTCTACTATGTTCCTTCTTCACACAATAATCTACATTTTCTCATTGTATTTTTTCCATAATTATAATTTAAAAGTGTTCCTATGCAGTTTCTTGTCCCTTTCCATACGATTAACCAATTGGTGTTTTGGCACCTTTCCGGTGTTCAGATTAAGAATATAACACCACTCCATCTGCTCCCGTGGATGTCGTAAAAGGTGTCTAATCTAAACCAGAGATATGGGCAGCAGCTTCACGCTAACAGTAGCCATTCTCTACTCAACAACCCGCCTGCTAAACGTGGTGAGTACTTCCAAATTGCCTTCAAAATAACGACACATATATGGGGTCTCGTCGTGTTATGGAGGAGGCCTTTGTTTTGTATGATCATGAACTACTAGGCATAAATTATTCTTATATTAAAATATTTCCCTACCGATATTCATCTAGTAATTAGATTTAGTTTATTCTGGTATCAGACCTATCAACGTGTAACCTACATTTGCCAAAAATGTCTGTTTATATGTCCTAGCCACAAGCTTGTTATTAGACTACACATAAATCATTTTGAGTATTCACTGACTCAATTATGCTTCACTCATCATAACTCACAGCTGTGTTGATTAATGGGGTAATTAGTTCAGCTGAGCGAGTAGCTGACAAGTTTGCAATCGATTTAACCAGAACATCGCCACTTCACCCCATCCTAATATCCGTTGGGAGCTCTCTCCTCGAAGTTGTTGACTAGTATGTCTACCTGGGACAAACTGTCCAGTTAGATAGGTCCAACTTCAAGAAAGAGGTCGATTGTCGAATCCGACTCGGCTGGGCAGCGTTTGGGAAACTTCGCAACGTCTTTTCGTCAACAATACCGCAATGCCTCAAGACGAAAGTCTTTAACCAGTGTGTGTTACCAGTGATAACATATGGTCACTCACAATGGGCCTCATAAGAGCTCAAGGTCACTCAGCGAGCTATGGAGAGAGCTATGCTTGGTATTTCTCTACGAGATCGAATCAGAAATGAGGAGATCCGTAGAAGAACTAAAGTTGTAAGGATTAGTAAACTGAAGTGGCAATGGGCAGGGCACATTGCTCGTAGAACTGATGGCCGCTGGGGCACAAAGGTTCTCGAATGGAGACCGCGCACCGGAAAACGCAGCGTGGGACGACCTCCAACTTTTTTCTTTAGTCGCCTTTTACGACGTCCACGGGAGGAGATGGAGTGGTGCTATAGTTCTAATCCGGATACCACACGGGTCATGTTTACTGTATAAATAAGTAAATAAATAAGCGATGTTCCTCCCATAACAACGAACTACAATTTTTATATTTGGTTTTTTAATAATTTGTGTTTTGAAACTCGTGTGGTTCCCGGAAATGGATAGACCACCCCCCTCCACCTATTGGCGTCGTAAAAGGCGACTAAGGGTTGATATCAAGGGATAAGGCAGCAACATCTTCCCGTGTGATAATAACAACCTACAGCGATCACCAATCCACCTGCCAAGCGTGGTGATTATGGCAATATCCCCTATGACCGCCCATTGTAGTGATCACTGGCATGATGGATATATTCAGCAGTGGACGTTTCCGGTTTGATACGTGTGTGTCTTTTGTAAAGTCCATTAAGAAGAAACTGGCCGTATTAAAAATAGACAAAAATATACAATTTGCTTTGCCACTTAATATTTGTACACAAAAGTCACTTTTTACAGGATTCACACAAAAACATTTCATTACAGTCATTCGATTGTGTTGCAAATTACCTTTTTTTTATCGCTCTCCAAAAGTAGAACGTACGAACCTATGAGTCATATACAAATCGCTGTTGATTTGAGATTTATTCGCTGACACACACCTTCCCACATAGATTAATCCAGCTTACTTACAATGGTATATCTAAACAATAACTTCATTATAACCCCACGAGGTTCGAACTGACAGTAGTAATTAAGTTTGGTTTTGTAAGGAACAATGTTGAAATTGTATTGATGTGTAAATGTTATGAATGAAAACTAAACGGGGCTCATGAATGCTTCATTTTACTGTTCATTCATTAACCAAAACATACCATTTGAAATAGGGAAATTTGTTATCGGTCGATGAATTAAAACATGCTCTCCTATCTTCACAGGATAAATATATCAAAGGATTTTAATAGTACAACGACTTCGTGTATTACTATGTTTTAAATTGATTTGACGGCACGGTTGGCGCAGTGGCTCAGCGATTGGTTTTCTGCGCTAGGAGTCTTGGGTTCGATTCCCGCATGAAATCAATATTTGTAAGTATACAGCTACAGGTAGCTGTTCGGTGTTCCGGGCCTATGTGTTCGTATATGTGGAATTTATATCTATAAACTGTACCCACAGGAGAAAGGCGAGAAGATTTTTAATGTGGTACGATTAAAAAAAAATAGCTTAAAATCAAGGCCAATACAAATCATCGAGGTATTTCTACGAGCGCACTCTTACAACAGATTATATTAGCAGGAAGTCGTACATTTTACATTTTAATAGATAATGCACTTTGATTCTAATTAATCTCTGCTTTTATGATGCCGGGGTCCAATTTACACTGGTTACTTTCGAGGTGCTCAGAATAGGATTAATACTGCACTCAACTCATAAAGACCCAGCTATTAATTTCATAGAATAATTTTGCATTTAAAGCCAGCTTTCTATAACCCCGTATATCAGCCGTAAAAAAGTTTAGGGTTGCCGTATACCGGCTTATCATTTCCTAGATATTGCTGGGGTTACGCTGGAAAAATATATTAAAAAAGCTAGTTATTTGAAAGAAGACGTAATGTTTTTCTTGTGATAGGTTTTTAAGAAAAGAATAAGGATAATTGGTGTCTAAAAATACTGTATTTTAGGTAAAAACTACGTAAGCAACTATTTACAAAACTTAACAATAATTACATAGATCACTTACACATAAATATAAATCAACATCAAACTTAAAACAAAAAAAATTAGACTCTGACTTATTAATTAAATTAAGAAAAAATCAACATCAGCTAAAACACCTTTTGTTTTTATGTACCTAAACAACAAAACTTATAAAAAAAAATGTAAAAAAAGGGTTATTAATTGAATTTTGGAAAAAATCTACATCATGTATCTCTATGCTACTACTAATCAAGATTTTTACATATTTGTCACTCGTAATTGACATTTTTATAAGTGTTTAGTCGTCACGGTTGCAATACCGACAAAAATTCTGCGCAAGACTCGTCATAATTAATACGAGTCTGCAGTTCGGACTTGATTAAATCCATTCTGTTTCGCTCTTTAGCCCAGAAATGTTTAATCACGCAAAAATATCTCGAAAGGCGTTGCTTGTTGTTATTGATAGAAAAAAATTTTTTTAGAAATAATTTGAAATGTTTGTTTTTCAAGGATGGGCCCAGATTATGTCGTTAGCAAGTTTTTTGCAAGGAACTCAAATCAGCTTTCAGATGTGAACTGTGTATAAAGGTAATCATTGTCGACCGCCTCTTAGATTTTCAGTATCATAGGAAATTCACACAGCACTTCCCATGTCGATAACAATTCCTCCGATTTGAGACATATCTTTTTTGGAAAGTACTTTAGGTCCAGAATAATATCTCACTTCTAAATATTTGATTGCACTCTGCAGAAAAATATGAACCTGTGATTTCCCGGCCATAGAAGGGATTGAAATATATTAACTGAGTGCGCAAGAGCATCCATATTCAAACATCCACTGTAGCTCTGTCGCTATAAAAGCAAAGATTTCAATTAATAAACTCTCTAACTAAACAATAACATTTATAAGAAAATTAGATTCTTAAATTTATTTAACTTTGTTGCAAGTTCAAAGGGAAATCGTACGGTGTCTTTGGACCACTATATTTCTTGATTGGCATTACCATTACCCCTAGCAGTGGGATAAACTATCAAATCAATCAAATGCATGTTCCAATTGTCTCACATATGTATGTGTACCATTGTGCCTAGATAGTCGGGGTCAGTGTGAATAAAAGAGTCGTGCCTTTTGTTTAGCGGTTTGTGTACGCTGTCGTGAAAGCGGCTTTCACACAATAATATAGTGCAGTTATGAGCCTGACAGGTCATGGGGTCCATGTTATGGTCTGTTTTATGTGAGTACTACGGTACGGTAACGACCAGCACGATTTGACTACATATAATCAGTATATCTAACTGTTTACAAACTTTATCTTAAATGGATATGTTACAAAATTCACGTCTAATGACGTGTGTATTTGTAAGTGTATACAGCTTTACTCATCCATCTCATCTTGACCGTTTACATCCAGCTACCAAGCTTAACCCGAAATACATCCTATGCTGAGACCCGAGTATCACTAGGAGGCACTCTTAACTGTGTTACTTCTTATTTAAGTTATCGTCTGGGCCTGCAGTCTCGACGAAGATAGCGATCACTTTACGACGAAAATCGGTCGCTAAGTCCTAACGATCCTGCTATAACAATAATTGGCAGTCTCCACGGTCTCAGCTATCGAATGTTATCGGTAACTTAACGAACTATATCGCAAACTTTTAGTTATTTACCTTCAATTACGGACACGTTAGCATACCGAGCCCAACTTCGGGAGCCGATTGCGTTCGGAGAAGGAGAGGGCGCATTGGAATGTCAAGATAATTAGCGACTCGGTATCTCGGCTGTAGAGACTCATTTCTGGATTGTTTAAGTTATCGCCTGGCTGGAGGCCCTTACGGCTTCGTCAGATTGTCTGGTAAAGCAGCAACAGCTCCCTACGACGCGTGCGATAAGCCTAATCATAAAAAATAAATAAAACTCATACGCAGGTTTCGGGTATGCCCGACTAGCTTCCGATTCAACCGGAGTCCGTCGTCTCCATATGCTCTTTACG
Source organism: Diloba caeruleocephala (assembly GCA_947459985.1). Classification (NCBI taxonomy): domain Eukaryota; kingdom Metazoa; phylum Arthropoda; class Insecta; order Lepidoptera; family Noctuidae; genus Diloba; species Diloba caeruleocephala. The sequence goes on from OX381614.1 coordinate 7,538,825, forward strand.
TGTTACAATTTTTTTAATGTTTTTATTCAGGTGATTGATTTAATGTTAAATCTGATGCAAATAGATTTTTTTACCAATGCAAATGGAATAATATTGTCAATAGGACCCTGGACTATCCTGCAACGGTTTGTTAGCTAATGTACGGAATTATGTAAAAAATGTACTATAGACATCTAAGTGTGAATTATTTCAAGTGTTATCAAAACTCAAATAATATCAATATTCATATCGGGCTGGTAAATGGGGTTATATAGAATTTTGCCGTTAGCACCATTAAATCTTGTGTGTTGTTTATTAAGTTAAATATAAAGTATATGTAAATAATGTTATTACATATTGTATTATTGTAGTAATTAAAAACGTAACATACAGAGACGTGTAGCCGGGAAGTTCGCAACGCCGCTTCTCATCTTAAAACACAAGGAATTGGTGAAGGGTATCGATCGAGTATTACATTGAAGTTTAACATTTCGTACTATTTATAGTCTCGTTTCGAAAAATCGATTTTACTTCTTTTATTAGAATTAACAGCTTCCACTTTCTTTGCTCATCAATCAAGTTAACGGTATATAAAATTTACGATTTACGGTACGGTATTTACGCTCAAAGGTGGGTTACTATCTGTTCATAGAATAGAACGTAGAAAAGTAATTGCCGTCGTAAAGAAGATACTGGTCAATATATTATGTTGATTGACATTGGACTTTAACTTTTAAGATTAAGAAAATCAAAGTTTAAAATTTAATCTTTCTATTTAATATACAATTGTGCAAGCTACTTGCTTGATAGAGTTTATGCTTTCAATGACTTGTATGATTGAAATTGATCGCGCCATCAATATAGCTTTATGTCAGTAGCTCTCTAGTGAAGGCTGATGAAGAACATTTTCATACAGCGTACCTAGTATAGTCGTATATTTTCTGGAATAAAAGCCTACCCCCTTTCTTTTCGTAGTGTTTAAAAAGGGGAAATATTTACCATTGCCATTCTGCGCTGACTAACCTGAGGCGCCAAGCGTGCTGAGTACCAGAAACTTCCCTAAATTGAAGACACACGGCATGTAACCGGTCGTCTTTGGCACCCAAGAGGGCTGCAGGATCTCGAGAACAATCACACTAGAGCCGCGCCTTGGTACTATAATAGGGAGAAATCTAGATATCTTTGGGAGAAAAATCCTAGCCACATAGAATAAAAAAAAACATTATTTGAAATAAGTATATGAGAACATTTTGACGGAGAAAATAAAAGAAGAGATTCGGGCTGCCGTATGCGAGGTTGTTGGTTATGGAAAAATCAAATTGAGAAATAAATTTATCTAGAAGTAACTAGAGTTTCATAATTATACTTCCAAAGTCATATGTAGGTTCTTTCCTGCGTACCAGTACGCTTACTCAAATAGTCGTTACAGTGCCAGCGCCTTTACGCGAGCGAATTTTATATATCGGAGCTGTGATTGTAAAGCAGTCCCTCCCTCTAGCAGAGGGAGGCGACTGTAAAGAGGCCAAGGCACATCTTGGGGGGATTGTGAAACGAGTGACGATATCTATAGCCCTGTTAACAACTTTACTGCTCAGTGACTTTTACCCACGGCATTACCTATTCCTATATGAAACGGGAGAAGATTTTTTTGTAAACTAACGTACAGCAGTCAGATGTTCTTAGCGCTCATGAGGTTGTCACTACTGTAAACACGATTACTTAGTCACACAGTTTTCAAGCGGTAGCGTATAATAACCACTGACCTAAAAACCCGGGATTAGTACAACAAACTATATTAAATTCTCAACAAATTGCACTTAAAAATAATTTATTTAAAAAAAAAGTCTAACATTCATTCAAGTTCATAATGCTTAGCTATTTATTACAAAGTATAACTAACGGCCCAACGGCCACCCTATCGCACTTTAACCTGCAAAAAATATGATCCATTTCTGATATACCGACTAATTATTTGTTGTACTAGTTTTGTTACTTGGTAAGTTTTTCGACACGTAATTAAATATTTACCCTTTTTAAACACTACGAAAAGAAAGGGGATAGACTTCTATTTCAGAAAATATACGAATATATTAGGTACGCTGTATGAAAATGTTCTTCATCAGCCTTCACTAGAGAGCTACTGACATAAAGCTATATTGATGGCGCGATTCATTTCAATCATACAAGCATAAACTCGATCAAGCAAGTAGCTTGCACAATTGTATATTAAATAGAAAGATTAAATTTCTGTTCCACAGAAGTGACGCTGCTGCCCATCCCTCTGGTTTTAGGTCCCTTACGGTCGAATACTAGCCAGTTAATATTAAGTCCCCCTTTAACTAACTGAGCCGTTGTACCGAAAATAAGTTTCTCGAATAATTTTTCGGATTTAATATTAACTGACGTTTTAGTATTCGGTTGTTAGTCGCCTTTTACGACATACACGTGGAGGAGATGATGATGTGATGAGATGTGATATTGTGACGAAGTCATCCTTCATCTTCATTTCAATCAACCTCTTTCATGATTTCATACCTTTTATCTCCATCACTGTCCACTTCATGATTCATTCTTTATTCAAATCAAAATTAATTTAGTATTGTGGTGTCGAATCGTTCATATTTTGATCATCATCATTACACATTCGATTCTGAACGCTAGTGGTTCGACACACAACTGTTGCTCTGACAAATAGTCTGCCTGCAATATTATAATTACTTATTTTTAATTAACTTAAATTGTGATAGTAAGCTATATTTTAAACATATAAACATCACCATGAAGTGTTCAGTGAATCAGTGAATATCAATATACCATTATAACAATATATATGTTACGTTTCATTGATCTCGTTAACTGATCTTCGTTACTTGCTGCCGTGGAGAGAGCCTCCTAGTTGAGCTAACCGGGAAGGAAACACGGAGAGAGGCACTCCGCGACAATACTACTTATATTTTTATCTGGATACCATACGGAAGTTAGTGACATAATTACAGCTAGTATTTGCCGTGTGGTGCCGGCTCAGAATGCCACCACCCCATTTCCTCCCATGGGTGTCGTAAAAGTCGACTAAGGGTTTAGCTGGAGGATGGGCAGCAGCGTCCTTCGAGTACATTAACAACTCAACTGCGATCGCCAACCCGCCTGCCAAGCCTGGCGATTATGGCAAAACCCCCCAATGTGCTCACAACACATCCATATCGGTGGTTGTGGTGATCTTTGGGGGAGGCCTGTGTCCAGCAGTGGACTTCATTCGGCCGAAATGATGATTTGGAAAATTTGGGATAAGTAATAACTTTAAACCCGTAATAGCACATACTGCCGGCGTACTCAACTCTCAAAACAAAATCATTTTACATAGGAATAAACGCGGGCAGCTCTAGCCGGCCGTGTCTTTTCCATTCATAAGTAACTTACACTTTCTTGTCTATCGCTCGCTTACTCATTATCATTTGACACCAATTTACTAACGATGTCTACTTAATGAATCATGTTATCTAACACGATATTGTTCGTTTGTTCTTTATGTATTACCTAATTCAATGTGTGTACATAATGTCGTAACCGGAGTTACCGGTAAGTGGACCTGAAATGGACCAAACATTGTTTGTCACTAACTGGGTAACGACCTGGCTTGGAGAACTTGCACATAAGTTGTATTTGTACTTATTCTGTAGGACCAAATGTTATCCCTTATTACTATTGTCCTTATTTTTGTGGTTCCCGATATATCTCCAACGAGGTAGACAGACGGCTTGGTCAAGGTCGCTGGGAGTCGTTGAGTGCGCGCGGCATGTGACCGGTCGTTATGGACAGAGAGACAGTGTGTGGGGAGGCCGTTGTTCAGCAGTGGACGTCGCTGATATGATGATGGTGGTGTGGTTCCCGGCAAAGAATATCCCCCAATCTCCACCCATGGGTGTAGCAAAGCGCGACTAAGAGATGGAATGCTGAGGATGGCCAGCAGCATACTCCCGTATGCTATTAACAACATATTGCGATCACCAACTCGCTTGCCAAGCATGGTGATTATGGCAATATCCCGTATGAATGCTCATTGGGAGGTCCATGTTCAGCAATAGACGTTTATGGGCTGATGTGTGTGTATGTGTTTGCGTGTGTACTTATCATTCGATAATGATAATAAAAACGTGGCAAACTATGCTTCAGCCTCAAGTGACCTGGCAATGAACGTATGTAATGTATATGATATAACTGCATACAATTCTTGTATGTGTGATGTCATGTAATTATCGTAAAGCCATCACATATAAGATCGCTATTCTAAACATATTCAATATAAATTCTATTAAGAATCTAAGTTCTCTGAAGATATTACAAGCTTATCTTAATATGTTGAAATAATCTTGGCGGCAGCTATATTGAATAGCTTTGCAGGTTTAAAGTATTTCTAATAGGAGTGCATTTCAAGTATATTTTAAATGCAATAACTGGTTGTTCGACGTTCCAGTGGCTCTTAGAGATTTTATGGGATATAATTATACACGTTTTTTTAGATTATCGAATACTGATGTGATTTTCTTTATAAAAATTGACATTTAAAGTATAGATATAAGTGATATTTTTATATGGTTCCGTACCTCATAGTCATAACAAACAACAGCCCTTATAACCCTATAAGTAATCCTACTTTGATGTGCCACTGTCTGTCCCTGTACCGAGGCCCTTATTTTCAAAACGGCTATAGCTTAGGCTTTCAATAATCCTATTCATATTCGTTAAATGCGAGCGGCATGTAACTGGTCGTTGTGGAAATCCATAGGAGAAGGCTTTTGTTCAGCAGTGGACATGTTCAGCTGAAAAAAATATGATGATGACAAAGGTATAAAATGTCATATTGTTGTAAAAAATCAAGTTTCTAGTTTATCGGAATGCAATATTACGGCCTTTCAAAGCGTATATTCATACTAAAAGTCCCACACAAGTGTTCTTCCCGGTGACCTATTTGACCTACCCGGGTTTTCTGATCCTGAACCAACAAAACTTACAAGCCCAGCGACTTCCAAGTACCTTTTTTTATTGATGTCCAGTGGAAATTCTACATGGAACTTCCTTCGCCCCGGGGAAGGGCGAAGGTGTATGCCGAACTTCTACCGGCTAAAACCACTAGAGCGGTCATCTTCGGCACCGAAGGGGGCTCCAGGTGCTCGTAAGATCACACTAGAGCCGCAATTTGGTGCCACGCCTTTAGGCATATCACGGAGGGGATGACTGTAAAGCGGTCACCCCCTCTAGCGGAGGGAACGCGACTGTAAAAAGGTCGCCCCCCCCAGACACTTCTCGGGGAGGATTGTTTGATTGCTGTGCACACGGTGGCACGTGACTACGTGCGCACCACCGTCTACCGGGGGGTCGCTCGGTGTGAGCACGCAGACTCCCCAATCTGCGCACCTGCGACCCCCGTGGCCCCCCACCATGTAGTGACGGCAGGGGGCCCTGGCGTGTTGGACTTGGGCGCCGGGACGGTTGCTACCCCGGCGCGGTCTCGTCCGTCTCCGTGCGGGATCGGCTCTCTCCCGATCCCGCTCTGCAGCCTCCTTCTGCAGCATGATCCTCTCGCAGAAGGAGACCACTGCACTCCAATTTTCATGCTGTAAATATGCAACATAGCCGACACTAGTGCTGGCAGAGAGAGATCTTGCCCGATCCGATCGACCAGGATTCGCCGCTCGCAGCCCACGCAGGGCACTCCTCGAGCGTGTGCTGTGCGGTTATCCTGGTCGCTTCCACAATGGTGGAGACTTCCAAGTACCTACCTTATCTGTATCGGTGTCACCAGAAAGTTCTTATTATTGTTGCTGTAAAAAAAGGTTTACCGTTTAAAATCTTAATTCCATTTTCAACAAGTACTGCTTCCCGGTAAAACAAGGTACGTAACATAAGCCATAAGTCGGTCAAAGAGGTGGATGTGTTAATTGGAAATGCCTGTGTTACATAGTGTATTCTCTTTATTTATACGTACTCGTTAAAAGATATTAGCGAGTCACCGCTTCAGCTAAATGGCTGATACTTTGTTAGTATCTGTTTTTGTATAAAGACGATTTGTTTTGCTTTGTAAATAAGTACATAATGCTTATCTGTTTTACGATGCTCATAGGTAATACAACTAGAATGTTATGTACTTGCAATTCGAAATTAGAAAAAAGAATACGGAATATTTTAAGTCTATATTTAAATAAATCATTACAGTAAATTAATAATCGTGAGTAAGTAATTGGATGCATCCATCTTGATTTAAATGCAATGGCAAATCGGTATTCTTGGAAACGAAATAGCATTTTATAAAATGTAAAGGCTAGCTACAAGATGACAAGATGTTAAGCACTAGATTTTTTGTTAGTAACTGTGTCTTAATCAGTAAGCGGTCATTCACCTCGTGTCGATTAAGGCAAGAAAAAGAGAATTTATTAACAGTTACTATATAGGATTTAACTTAGTGTCGCATTTTTGTCGTTTTCTAATGTTTATGTTATACAGTTGTCTAAATTAAAACGACCTGCATTCCATTATCCTCCTCAGATTATAAATTAAAAAGTTTCGATGTTTGTTACTTATTTAAGCCGTAACAGCTGGGCCGATCTGGATGAAATTTATATCGATATCCCCATTTTATTAGAACATAAAACATGGTATAGACCTATTTTACTTAAAAGATGATTTGGCTCTATCTTTCAGTTGCAATGTAAGATAAGGACAAACATAATTTAACTAAAATGGTTTCCTTTGTCTTATAGTTAGCGGCCAACCTTGTTACAGGGCTTTCAAGCCGCTCAAAGGCCTCGCACTCGGCTTAACATCTGCCGTCTATTAACTATAATCAGGACCGACGATATTACGTGCCCTCCGAAGCACGGAGACGCTCAGTTCAAATAGCACTATGTGGTCACATTAACTGACTGCGCCCAGCTGACCGCTCAGTGGGTGCGCCAGTGCTACTGGCTACGAGGCAGACCTCATGAAAATAAGTTTATACAACGCTTTATAATTTCATAGAAATACTCATAGTCTATCCTTGACTAGCACGTAGATATAGGTGCACTTTTCAACAAGGTGGAGCTGCAGGCAAGAGTGGTCAACCTTTAAACCATAGTCGTGCGGTCATAACACCGGGGTTAAGACAGTTTTTTTTATATAACTGTTTCGCGTCTTTCCCTTACCTGCGGCCTTCGTAGTGTTAGTCTTAATATGCTGACGACGTAGGATCGTATAGAATTGTACGCGTATATTTGGTAAATAATGTCAATGAAGATACGGTAGCGGTCTACGAGACCATGGTTTAATGTTTTGATTTCGCATTAAAATAAAATATACATAATATTAAATATAATAATAAAATTGAGGTTGTTCAAAATTTAATAGAGGTCAATGTTTTGCTAAGGTTGATGTAGTTTTACAAGGTTTTATTTAACTGGCCTTGTTATTATGGGTCAAATCTTGCAACTGAATTTTACATTTATCCCCAACCGTTTGGGCTAAAATTTTGCATACACATTTAGTTTGGATGACCATGCATGGTTAAGTGACTTCATTCTAAATTCAACATGGCGGACCCCCAAAGATGGCGGACCAGTTATTTTTTATACACCCCCATGTTATGGGTATCAAATAAAAGGGTATGCTGAGAATAATACTAAAAAAATGAATAAAAGCTTGTTAAAAAGATTTTTTCAAATTTGTTTTATTGTATTGTTTTTATATGGTACATCTACTGAATTTTGGTTGTATGCGTCGATGTTGGTGCTAAAATAAAACTAACGATTTATTTTTTCTTTCTTTCTACAAGTCGACCACAACAACCGACATGTTCGTTTTCATAAAGCAACCAGGATAGATGCAGTAACATTAAAAGAATAAAAAATATTGCATGTTTTTATTATCTACATCAACCGACCTTATTATCTAGAAATTCGGCCGAAATGATAATACATATATTAAAAAATCATGTGTAGACGTCATTATGGGCTTAACATATCTAAATGTCTTGGCAAATTATTCAATCAAAGGCTACTTCTTATACAGAAAAGTAATAAGCATTGATCACCAAGCGGGCTGACTGCGAGTTGGCGGTTTTAGACCATTAGATCCAGAATTGTATAGACGGCACGGTTGAAGCAGTGGCTGATACAGTCGGCTGCTGCGCACGGGGTCGTGGGTTCGATTCCCGCACGGAACAAATATTTGTACGATCTTCAGGTAGTTGTTCCGAGTCTGGGTGTATTTTGTGTTTTTAAACGCACCCACGACACAGGAGAAATCCTAGTGTGAGGCAACGTTATTTTTTTTTTTTTTTTTTTTTGTTTTCTATATTTAATTTCGGGACTTTTATACATACTTGTATATGCCAGTCCCATATGAGCATATTCTTTTATGACTACAATATACTAAACACATTTTAGCTTAAAATTAAGTTACTTTTATAATCTATAATATGGAAATCACGAGTTCGAACAATGTCTTTGCTTCTTCAGATGTTGGTTTGGCAAGTATTTGATGAAACATTCCGATATTTAGTCTGTTCAAACCCACAAGACCCACAATAGAATTCCTCCCAGATTGAAACCGTACACACTCGGTTAAAAGGTGTTGAACATCTTCAACTATTCCACACAGGTCACAATTAGGTGAATTAATCAGTGTCATCATAAATTTAAATTTATTTAACGGAACATGTCCGGATCTCAATCTGTGAGCAATCACTAATAATTTTCTAGGTAAAATAGAATTAAAAAACCACGGTATATGAGGAGGCTCACACTGAATGGACTTATACCATATTCCCTTTTCCAATGATTTTACATCAAAGTATTCTTTCCAATGCTCGTAACATACTCTTTTATACTTTATTAAAAATTCAAACTGGTCAGGTCTTATATTTATTTCTTTACCTTCTAATATTCCTTTTTTAGCCAGCGTGTCGGCCTCCTCATTACCTCTTAAACCAATATGTGATGGAACCCATTGCAGTCTCAGTTCTATACCCCTATTGATCAACTCATTTATTTTAGCCAGGATAACATATGCTATCGATGCACCTCTGAAAGCAGAGGTGCAACGAGCTATATGCTGTAAGGCACTTTTACTGTCGCTACAAATCAAAAACTTTTGACTTGGTATTGTACTTATATAGGATAGTGCTTCACCGTTAAAATCAGTGGTGTATTGGAAAAGTGTTATCCGTGTCGTGCCCGGATTAAGAATATAGCACCGCTCCATCTCCTCCCGTTGGATGTCATAAAAAGCAACTAAGTTCTAAACCCTCTAGTTTAGAGTCCCTATCCCTCTGGATGGGCAACAGCGTTCCTTCTGTGGAACAGTAGCCATACTGCGCTCACGTACCCACCTGCCAAGCGTGGTGCGTATTGGCAAGTACCCCCAAAATGACGAAACAATTTGGAAATCTATAGGGGAGGCCTTTGTTCAGCAGTGGACGTATACATGGCTCATATGATGATGATGATGATTGAAACAGTCACATTGGACGATGTCAGGTTTTGAACCCAGCAACCTTGTGCATTAGATGCGAGTCTCTAAATGTCCGCGCCAATCAATCCTTTAACTTTCTCTTTGATCCTAAAGGCTAATGTACTGAACAGCAAACAAGGTCTACCATAGGTAATTCATACTAATTAAGAATTACAATAGAGTTATACTGTCTAAAATTTGACATTGAATCAAAGGTCACGTCGTGATCCACTCGCACTTGACTATGCTCTCAACATTAGGTCATATCTCCTGATGTGATCATTCTGCCACATAATTTATAGGATCAGAAGGCTCGCAGCATAAGCAGCCCAACGACTTATCCATGTCAGTCGAAGGCTGTCCACTGCTGAGCAAATGGCCTTCCCATGGATTTACACACCTGTTACTCCCGCTTTCTATAACTCTCAGATACCTTCACCAGGTCGTCTGTGCTTCCTTTTACGGTGTGTGGACTCCACTCGACAACCTTTTTGCCATAACAGCCATCATCAGTTCTACGAGCTATGTGCCCCGCCCATGGTCACATAAGCTTACCAATAAAATCGAAAAAAGGAACCTTTGTTTTTCTACGGATCTCATTTCTGATTCGGTCTTGTAGAGCAATACCAATTATAGGTATCTACATAACTCGTTAAGTGATCTTTAGATTTTTATGAGGCCTAGCGTCCACGTCTCTGTGCCTCATGTCATAACAATGGCTACATCTTCAATAATTATGAAAAAGTTCATTGAAAGGATGGTACATGGGATTACTGAGGGCCTATTCGATGGCTTTTGTGAAACAAAATGGGTATCCATAAAGTTTCTTGCGGGCTCTTTTTTATAGAACCGACAATTCCTTGGTGCTATTCTAAACGCGTGAAAACTTTCCGTGTCGAGAACGTGTATACAGAGATCGGTATTAAAAATCTAACAAGTATGATACGAAAACTTATTATTTGTAATCAAAGTATAAAACTATTAATTTTGATCTGTTAATATTTTCTACTCTTGTATTATTATTAAAAGGTTTTAATACCGTATTTCTATAGGCACGTTCCCGGCACGGAAAGTTTTTACGCGTTTAGAATAGCTCCTCCGATCTGTGCACTTTATAAGTGTCTATAAATTGATATAGTCGGCATGGTTGGCGCAGTGGCTAAGCGATTGGCTTTCTGAGATTGGTGTCGCGGGTTTCATTCCCGCACGGATCAAATTTTTGTATGATATACAAATGATTATTTCGGGTCTGGGTGTTTCTGCATGTGAGATTTATATCTGTAAAGGATTTCTCCTGTGTTGTGGGTACTGACCCACAACACAGGAGAGAAATCCTAGTCAGGGGCAACGTTTCTCTATTTAGACAAAAAAAGAAAATCTTTCATGTAATAAACTATATTACATTGTGTGTGATTTGGTCTCCGCAGCTAGGTTATGACTCCGTTTTAATGTATGAATATCTACTTATAAATATACTGTGAGAATTTCTTACCGTGTGTTCTACCGTTGTAGCAGTTAAAAGCTGGCCACCCCCGACAGAGAACACCTGTTCACGGGCATGATGCATGCATCAACATTGCTCAATTTCACCAACACACAACCCCAACCCCATCCACACCAGGACATTTTACTTCGCACTCAGGGACTTCCATAGGCAAAGCTAACGACTTACAGAAGAGACGTTCTATTCTACTTATAGAATCTTATATTCGTTTGTATAATACAATCACATAAACCACGGACGCCTCCAACTCGTGAGGCACGGCGAGGTCTGCGACAATCTAAGTTTATTCTAAAATGATTTTGTAACAAGTCTTAAAGGAATCCGGTGTACCTATTCAAGTGCCTACCGCTTCGATTACAAGGACTATTCGACATTTATCACCTATTAAGACATCTGTTAAAGTAGGTCCCGTAGGTGCCTCATAGAATTGCTAATAGTTGAAAGGTGAGTTATGAAACTGTCGCGTGGGAGCACTACAGGTTGTTACTTCGCAACCTACCCCTTTCATACTGACACAGGTTTGAAACTACAAGTTTGTACCTTCCAGTATGTTTCATAATGCGCGGTACATTGGCAATTTTATTGGGTACAACATTATTGGAAAGAATGTAGGTTTTCTCGAGGGAAAGCGTACGTAATGCGTCTTGTAGTATTTTAATTGGGCTCTACCAATGAGCAATTTGGTATGCACAGTAATTGATTGACGAAGAGTATACAGTAGGAAAAAAAAAAAGAAAGAAAAGAGAAAGAGAGTTATAACCATAGATATTGCGTAAACATATACATTTTCTTTAGTCTAAAAGTAAAATAGATTGTTTTATTTTTATTTGACTCGTGGGTCAGTACCCACAACACAGGAGAGAAATCCTAGTCAGGGGCAACGTTTCTCTATTTAGACAAAAAAAGAAAATCTTTCATGTAATAAACTATATTACATTGTGTGTGATTTGGTCTCCGCAGCTAGGTTATGACTCCGTTTTAATGTATGAATATCTACTTATAAATATACTGTGAGAATTTCTTACCGTGTGTTTTGTTTTTTTGTGTAGGGCTTCTCGCACCCATCACGAGAAGGATGTAGTTGCTTAACCGGACAAATTCGTGCGTTATTACGAGTGGACCTTTTATATTTTCTATCATTTTGTGACTGCGGTGATTCATAATCACGGGAACTTTGTTTCTTTCTCCTTAGCCGGTATTAACCGAGGAAAATGCGTGTAACATTTGCTACACGAGATTCTGAGTCACAATTATTTGCTTTGTTAAAATTCTCAAAATTAAAAATTATTCCGTTGATAAACGTTTCTTATCGGACTGTCGTTTGTTAATTATGATAGCACGACGAGTGTGTAGATGTTCTTACAAATGATACGTGATTTTGTTTAGATTTAATAATAGTTTTCTAAGAAAAAAATATATATAGATTTCTTTTTTTTTTTCGTAGAAAAACGTTGCCCCACACTAGGATTTCTCCTGTGTCGTGGGTGCGTTTACAGACATTAATTCCACATACAATAGACCCAGACCTGGAACAACTAACTGCAGATCATACAAATATTTGTTCCGTGCGGGAATCGAACCACGACCCAAAGCGCAGCAGCCGACTGCACCAACCGTGCCGTCAAAAAATAGTGGACACACACTCGCACAACGTGTGCGAACTTCAAAACTTAAACGAACACAAGTACTCGCATGCTGTAACAAGTTATTAGAAATCTTGTTACCTATCATTAATGAATAGCCTTCATATAGAAACAGACATTTCGTTTCAATAACTTAAAACCAAGCAGATGAGCTAGCAATAAATATGGGGCTCCTTTTAAACTATGATGTAGGGTCCGTGTGTAAGACTAATCACCTGGGTGCCGGGCACCTGCTGGCTGGAGAAAATTGATTGCCTAACCGCGATGGCGCAGGTCATCGACATGCGCTGGGCTTTTCTATCTATTTATACTCGAGATTTCTTGCTTTGTTGGCGATTCTTAGCATTTAACGGCAGTAGCAATAGTCATGTAACCTTTTGAACTAATTTGTAGAACCTCTCAGGTAGAGCAATTTTTTATTTTGGTATTTTTGTTTGGTTTATTTGTTTTTTTTAATACTATTGTTGTAAGCGTTGTTGGATTGGTTTTAGTTTCAATTCAAAGTCAAAGTTTTTATACCTGTAAATACAGGCAGTTATGAATAGTCGGAATTTCAATAGTAACGCGATTCCAAGAGGTTTGTCCTATACAAAGGATCCGACAAGAAACTCCATGGATCCTCTTTTTAAAATATGTGTGTGAAAGTTTTCCATATCCACTGCTGAACAAAAGCCTCCCGTATAGATTTTCATAACAATTTTGGCGGAATTTGCCGGTGCTCACCTCGAACCAGGCGGATTGGTGAGCGCAGTATGTCTACTCTTCCATAGAAGGGACGCTGCTGCTGCATCCCGCTGGGTTGGCGTCCCATAGTCGCCTTTTACGACATCCACGGGAAGAGATGGAGTGGTGCTATATTCTTTATCCGGACACCACACGGATAAAAGTCTAATTATTACACTAGAATTCTCAAAAGAGTTGTGTGAAGATAAAGCAGACTAATGTGGGGGACATATTATTTTTAATGATAACTAATTTGCCTTACCATAATATTGTTGTAGCAGTTAAAAGCTGGCCACCCCCGACAGAGAACACCTGTTCACGGGCATGATGCATGCATCAACATGGCTCAATTTCACCAACACACAACCCCAACCCCATCCACACCAGGACATTTTACTTCGCACTCAGGGACTTCCATAGGCAAAGCTAACGACTTACAGAAGAGACGTTCTATTCTACTTATAGAATCTTATATTCGTTTGTATAATACAATCACAAAAACCACGGACGCCTCCAACTCGTGAGGCACGGCGAGGTCTGCGACAATCTAAGTTTATTCTAAAATGATTTTGTAACAAGTCTTAAAGGAATCCGGTGCCTACCGCTTCGATTACAAGGACTATTCGACATTTATCACCTATTAAGACATCTGTTAAAGTAGGTCCCGTAGGTGCCTCATAGAATTGCTAATAGTTGAAAGGTGAGTTATGAAACTGTCGCGTGGGAGCACTACAGGTTGTTACTTCGCAACCTAACCCTTTCATACTGACACAGGTTTGAAACTACAAGTTTGTACCTTCCAGTATGTTTCATAATGCGCGGTACATTGGCAATTTTATTGGGTACCACATTATTGGAAAGAATGTAGGTTTTCTCGAGGGAAAGCGTACGTAATGCGTCTTGTAGTATTTTAATTGGGCTCTACCAATGAGCAATTTGGTATGCACAGTAATTGATTGACGAAGAGTATACAGTAGGAAAAAAAAAAGAAAAGAGAAAGAGAGTTATATCCATAGATATTGCGTAAACATATACATTTTCTTTAGTCTAAAAGTAAAATAGATTGTTTTATTTTTATTTGACGATATATAATATCTATTTATACTGAGTGCCGATTTGCCGACCATGACCTTTTCAAACTCATACCAATTGCTTGCATTATGCCCCCGTCACGTACAATGACCGAGCGTGAAGCGGGCACTTCGGAGACGTTGGGTACCTACCACCCTATCATATGGTAGGCACAGGAGGCCATCGACCGCTAGCCGTTATGGATTCTCTGTTACAAAATAAATCAACATTTTGGTGAAGAATTCAAGTACTATTTTATTACTGAACCAGGTAGAGAGTCGTGAACTGATGGACCCCCTTAAAAATCACAAGTGATTAAATCGCCATTCAGTATATATTTTGAAACGACACCCTCGGATTTCCCTTCTGTCGTGGGTACAGTTTACAGACAAAAAATCGCATGTCCCAACACTCAGACCCGGGAGTACTATCTGCGGGGATCGAACCTGTGACACCCAGTGCAGAAAGCCTAGCGATTAGCCGCTGCGTCAGACGTGCTGTCAAATATAAGGATATCTGAACTAGATAGATTTAAATAATTCTGTTTCAGATTGGTCAAAATCTTTAGAAACTGCAGTGGAACATTACTCGGCGTAGGCCTCGTATCTATGATAAATGCATTAGACAATGTTGTATCAGCCGTTGTTAGTGAGTGGGCGAACCAAATCGTTTAATATTTACCACCTGTTGCCGATAATGCTGTAATAGATCTTATGAATACTCATACTATAAATAAATATTTAATGGACCATTGACCATTAGCGAGCGATGACGCAACTTCTCAATCAATGAGGCAATTAAGGACAGGCTATAACTGCTGTAGTGTTTTTACCGAAAGGATTGCAATGCACTTTTATTGAAAATAGTTTTGTTGTTTTTTGGGCTTCTCACATACATTTCCCGGAACGTATCCGGATGCTTAACCGATCATTTCTGGCGAAGTCAAAAGAGGCCTTCAGCCAGGCTTAAATTTAATATTATAAACTAGCAACTTTCGCTAAGGGCGCCCCCTGCGGGACACGGGCCTCGGCTTAGGGCGTTGCTGGGGATAACAAGCTATTGTTTTGAGGACAGCTGGATTTATTATGTATTAGGGGGACATTTAAAACTACAGGCTCGGTACGAGCAAGAAACGGGAGGGAGAAGTGCTAACTTGAACGGGAAAGGTGACGCGGCGATAGGTCTCCGCGACGTCGGTGAGGCGGAACTTAGTATTAAATTCTGTCGGGTTTATATACCGCTCGTAAATAGAAAATAGTCGTGTAAAAGCCGTTCCCCCAACATTAAATAGTGTGCCAAAGAAACACGAACTACGAATAACTTAAAAAAAAAAAAATTTATATACTGTAAGATATTTTATAAATCTATAAAGCTTTACGCACGAGCATATTTCGTGTATACCCCACTAGTTTCGGAGTAGACTGAGCTCTTCATGAGCTCATTACGTTGCGAGATCGCTAGTCAAACAAGGGCTCAGGTTGAGCCCGAAACGAGTCAAGCACACCCGAAATATCCGTGTACATTTATGAATATCAATCACAAAAGTTATTATATCAAACAAATTTCAAAATTAGAACAGGCTTCAGTTATGTTCGCATCGTTAGATGGCCGGTGCTCAATACTTATCGGCGCATTATTAATGCGCAGTGCATCTGAACGTTCGGTACCGTAGGAGGCAAATGGATTCTGTTATTTATGTTCCAGCCCACTATGGGCTTGATCATTTTCTTGGACAAATGGACTACGTAATTTGATAAATTAAAACTGGAATTTGAAATTTACGGACACGATTTGAATAGGTTTTTAACGAGAATTGGATAGTTTGAATAACTTATTCCATTAAGCAATTGGACAAATGGTTTCCTAATAATTACACCGGTGTTGAATTTAACGTTTTATTACGTTGTAAACGAAAATAAACATCTAACGACGAACCCGTCTCTTTCCAATATGAGACAATTAACTGAGGCATGAACTCGATTTTCCATCGACCACTGAGCTGATAGCCATCGGGAGGCTTGCTAATCCATTTTGCGGTAACACGGTGCACGGTTCGCTTGCGGCTGTGGGAAAATGGCTCGAAAATTACCGGAATCGGTCGTGCCTGTGCGGTCGACCGTTCATGGAATTCGCCGCCGACAGGCACACCAGACCAGACGGCTCACGCACTAATTTATATGTAGTGTAATTATACTTACATCTGTGTTTGTTGCCACTATTAACTTGTATTGCACTATACCACACCTTTTGTGAAATAAACGTTTTATTTTTATTATATTATGTATACGTTAGGCCTCGTGGTGCCGGCTACGAAAGCCATGTGGTGCCGGCTACGAAGGCCATGTGGTGCCGGCTACGAAGGCCATGTGGTGCCGGCTACGAAGGCCATGTGGTGCCGGCTACGAAGGCCATGTGGTGCCGGCTACGAAGGCCATGTGGTGCCGGCTACGAATAGCACCAACCCATCTCATCCCGCGGGTGTTGTAAAAGGCGACTATGGGATTAGCCGGAGCATGGGCAGCAGAGTTCTTCGAGTACATTAACAACTCAACTGCGATCGCCAACCCAACCGGTAGGAGTGGCATGCCCCTTCGTCTTTTCCCGGGGCGGAGGAAGTTCATGTAGAATTTCTACTGGGTCCGGTTAAAACAAAAAAAAGGTACTATATTTACCAAGAAAAGCAAAAGGAGATTATTGTACGTAATTCTTAATCAGCGATTAAATAAAGTAATTCTGGGGTGGGCCAGAAGGATTTTGAGAAGAGCTAGCGGCCCCCTCCCCCAGCCAGGGCTTGCGAATACCATGTTTTTCACGATAACTACATTAAATAATACTCGTAGCCAAAGAGAATTTAATACACCTTCACGTTACCGACTCGTGTTTATTTATGTATTATTACGAAACACACTTTAATTATAACATTTTCCTGTGTCGCCCTCAATAAAAATATATTGAGTAGGTATTTCGTACCACCTTGTGTTTACAGCTATTATAGTTATATAGTTTTATATTATTATGGTATAATACATGAATTGTTAATGTACTCCGAGTACCACTTGTTTTCGTATATGGATGGTTACTATCTTGGATGATGACCGCCTAACATTATCTAGTAGTAGGGTCGCCAGATAGTCGGGATTCGTCTGGATTCGCCCTATGTGTCCAGACTCCCGAAAACAAACAAAGTCAAAAGAAAAAGAGAAAGAAAGAAATCATTTATTTTAGTAACTATAACGACGCACGCGACAAAAATACTTAGTGCAATATACTGGAAACAACATTATTTCAATTTTAAATTGAGTAATATTTTTTAAATAAAGTTTAGTAATATATTCAAATTAACGACAAACAGGTTATCGTAAACATTGTAAAGAACTTATGAGCAAAATTACAGGTTATTTTTTCTTTACCGAAATTGGTGGACTTAATGAAAACAAACTCAAAATACATGTGGTAGTTATAAGAGTAAGTTTATATAAGGAATTCATTCGAGTTTAATCAAACTCAAAATTATTAATAACTGATTAATGTTAAGTATAAAATTAATAATAAAATCGATAAAAAAAAGTAACATTTTAATTGATAATATTTATTATCCAGACCAAAACGTATGTCAGTAACGTTCTGACCAGATATTTTGGTTTTCCTGACGCTTCAAACACTTTGCAGGGTTCGTGGTCGCAGGATAACTAAGGCGACAAGCGTCGTTACATATTAAAACAACAAAAAAAACATTTAACATTTGCGTGCACAACTGCCTGGGTGCACGATTACGCTCACGCATTATCGCGACCCCGGCAGATCTCAACCTGCCTAGCTGGGAGTGGTAATACTGCTTCAGCTTAATGTAATCTTTGAAGACGTCTTCTTCTATAGCTATCCCTGTTATGAGTACTTTCAGTACTCTTTCCACGTAGTTGCTAGGTGCAACAATATGATCTCTCTCTGCCAGCAGTAGTATCGGCTATGTTGGCAGAGCACGAAAACTGGAATGCAGTGGTCTCCTTCTGTGAGAGCGTCATGCTCCAGAAGGAGATCGCAGAGCGAGATCGGGAGAGGGCCAATCCCGCTTGAAGAAGGAGGAGACGGCGCCGGGGTAATAACCGCCCTGGCGCCTAACTCCCATACGCCTGAAACCCCCTGCCGTTGCTATAAGGTGGGGGACCTCTAGGTTCGCGGGTGCGTAGATTGGGGAATCTGCGTTCCAGCACCAAGCGACCCAAGAGAAGACGGTAGCACGCATGTGGTTATGCGCTGCCGTGGGACGCTTTGGGGATCCTTTAAAATTTTCTAACCGCAAGAAACGATAACTCGATATTGAATTACAAAATCCATCATACTATGACCTTGAAAAATAATACCTACCTACCGACCTTATATTTTGGTTTGCTATTTGGACAAAATGTCGAGATTCAACCTGTTCAACAGAATGGACGTCGATTTATAACTACAGATTAATCTAGGACACTTATTATCGAGCTAGACCAGTCTCAACCTTTACTCTACTGGGCTTTCTTGTGCGGACCACTGAGCTTTCATACAGGCCTTTACCATGGATATATGCGAGCTTTTATTAAGGATACTGTTGTAGTGTCATTGTGATTGTATAATATTCGAAAGTATTTTGTCCTTATAAACAAATATCGACTTCGGTCTCGTTCAGCTAGGTTCACATGATCGTGACGCACGATGTCGCCACTATCGGCCAATGATCAATGTAAGTAGGTATTTTAGTATTATACACGTTTAGCCCGTAGCACAACTGGCACAAGTGTGCTAGATCGTAAACTTGGTTTTATAGTACAAGGCTCTGGAAATAATAGTTTATGTAACTTAGATCTAGACTAAGTCAAACATTTGTGTCTCTACAATTTCTACGTGACCTCTCTACTGAGATTGCCTATATAAGGTTAAAGCAAGTAAGTTGGTTTTATTTTATAGCGAGATTCCTCACAGAATGATCTCGTTAAGCAGGAAAACCGACCTTACCTTACTCAAGTACATTTTTAATTTTGCTGTTATTATCCTTATTATATCATCATCATATAACATAAGCACGTCAAACTACAATACTGAAAACGGGCTTCCGCTTGTATACTTTACGGTTAGTAGATGGCTTGATTACGATTGCTTCATGTTGTTTTAAGCATACAGAAATACCCTTCTGTGTGCTGTGTCCTGGAATACTGTTTCCTTACCTTTGATAGCTTCCTAGAACGACACTTGCTACTTTTTACCGGACATAACATCACATGTAAATAGCTTGAGAGACGCGAAACGAAAGTTATGTCTATTAATAAAAAATATTGTGAATGTGAGTTGCATATTACTAGTATTTCTGTTAATTTTTCCGACTAAGGTTAAGTCAAGCCTTGCATTTGTAGCGTAGCAACATCAAATCATATACCTATTAAGTTGTTTTAAATAAAGATATATCAAAATAGTTTGTAACTTAAAGACACTTGACTGCGCTTTCATGTTAGATATTATATTGTAAACATACGATAGTGGTCGCCGGGCCGTGCGCTCGCGCATCATCGGTCGAGCTCGGGTTCTCCCCGCAGTCGTTTGCGGTGCACGTCGTTCGCTCCGCTATCGTATGCTCTCATGTACCATACCGATTTCAAGTACACCTTATGAATAAACTACTGTGACTCTGTGCCGTGCCTACTTTGTTTTTTGTGGCAACAATAACAACCTTACACTAAATATTCAAGAGGTAACAGGATGCAATTTTATATTAAACTAAGAAAAAATATATGTGTATATACATTTAGTTTTAATGTGATATTAATTTAAATCTGAATAAAATATATGCTGTAGTGTCTTTGGCCAAAAAAAAAGAAAAAATGAGACTGTCATTAAAACCCAATATTATTATATCTATAAGTCTGGACATAAGACTGGTACCTGAATATTTTATATAGTAGAACCTTCCCATAACAATGTAGTCTACCCCAATGATAGAATAACACAAATCGACTTATATTATTTTTCATGTTATGTGACTCAAACCCAGCCACAATTTGTACAGTACAGTACTTGGCGTATATATTAAGGTCCTACAATTAGTGAACTTTATTTTTAAGACGATAATCAGTGGGTTACAGAGAGCTTTATTATTAGTAAACAAGTTGTGTTTTCGATTATTTTTGTAGTTATTAATAAATATAGTTGCGCTACGAGATTTTTTTTTCATCTTTTTATTTAGGCAGTGCTCGTTCTTTAATTTAGCGATTTCGTAATAAAATATAAATTTAAAAATAATTTGTTCGCCTAGCAACTTTATTCATTAACTTATTTTAAAAAAATGTGTTTGGATAGCAACTTTGTTCATAATTATAATAAACAACAGCAAAAAAATGCGAGCAGCGTTTTTTCATAAACACGAGCCCTATGGCTACTAATAAATAATAAATCCACTTTATTGCACCCTCAAAACAGAATATAGGAATTATTACAGAAAGCAAGTACAATTGGCGGTCTTATCGCATCTCGGCGATCTCTTCCAGACAACCATTTCGGAGGAATGGAAATCTAGGTGATGCACAAGGGGCAGTCTGGCTACTAATTACCTTGAAACGAAAATTATGAATTTTTGTAGGACTTTATATACAGTAGAACACTTGTATTTTACGTAACTTTATAAAATAATGTGACACTCCAATTAGTATTCTCTACATTTTCTCCTTACTGAAATTACATCCACCTGGGGTACCATTAGTCCGCGTCTCTCATGGGTGTCGTTTACAAGTTGCACTTGCAAGCATTATCGTTTGGCTTCTGTGCCGACGGCCGTGAAACCTGCACGGTGCAACGGAGTGCCGCCTTTGTTGACAAGCGGTCGCTGTGCTCTTGTCTTAAAATATGCAGTTTACGTTTTAAATTTTGAAGTTTGTAATAGGCGTGATTGTTTCTTCACTTTGTTTTGTTGGTTATTTTCGAGAATATTCTTCTTGTATTCGTCCTTTTTGTATCTCCCGACGCATTAAAGAGCGGTATGCTGGTATCTCCCTATGCAATCGTCCTAATTTTCACAAGGTTTTCGTCAATCTATTAGCCTTAGGGCCACAGCTGGACATTGGCCTAATCCAATAGACTTTTTCAAATGTTTATATTTTATTGTTCATCATCATCATTTCGGGCGAATAAAGTCCACTGCTGGACGCAGGCGTCCCTCAAAGATCAACACAACGACCGACATCGATATGTTGTGTGCTCATTGGGGGGTTTGCCATAATCACCACGCTTGGCAGGCGGGTTGGCGATCGCAGTTGAGTTGTTATATTTGAAGGACGCTGCTGCCCATCCTTCGGCTAATATCTTAGTTGCCTTTTACGACACCCACAGGATGAGATGGGTTGGTGCTGTTCGTAGCCGGCACCACACGGCAAGACATAAAAATACTATACATCGACAACTTTATTGTTGATGTATAGTATTTTTTATGTTACTTATAAGTTTTAGATTGTATTTTCTTAAGTCTGTTTGAAATCAATAAATAGTAAGTCAAGAAGTAGTACTTCAAAACGAACAGTTTTGACGAGAAAGGAAAAAGGAGAGGGAATTCTAAGGAGGTATTTAGTTACAAATTGCTTCTCATAACTTTTATCTGTAATTAACTAATCAACCGCTAAATGCGTGTGTATAATTAGTAATTACATCTGAAGATTTGGCATATCTCTTTATTATGTTGGTACCTATGTATTTTAGAAAACACATTAGATGTGGGTAATAAAGCTGTTTTCGGAACCGAACCGAAATATCTATTAGTATCTGAAAAAGTGTTTCAAAACTATGTATTTTAATAAATATTTATTGGGTACACCGTCCAATAAGTAGTTAACGAAAATACAAATCTTTATAAAATGGTATTTTTTGGTGTCGGTTTATGTTACTGTTTCGAAATAACTTATTACATTGCCAATATATAAACCAATTCACGTTCGTTGACAACTGATAAATGTTTAACTTTGGTTGTTAATTTTTAATGTAGTAAATTGTACAATTGATTATTATTGGTAAATAGCATAATATGATACAATATATCATGAATTCGTTTCGATAACTGCTTATAACTACACTGCGCACGTCGTGTATACTCATTTATGAACCTATACCAATATAGATGAAAGTGTTTCGCCCGATAAATACGAGTCGTTTTGAAGAAGCGAATACATAGTTTTAGGTATTCGATAAGATACATTTTTCAATAACTATTTTCGCTGATATTCATTGTTTTACTCGCTATGGAGCAAATCATAACAACTCCCAGTGTACCCCGAAGGGATGTAGAGTTAATAACAACATTATGTGACTACCGACATAACTAACATTAATAGCTATCTTAAAACACGGTTAACAAGTGCCTTTGAATATGGAAGAAAGTAATGCAATTATTACTTTATGTTTTCATTATAAGGAGGGCCAACGAGCATACGGGTCCCCAAAGCTATCATCGCCACCCTTACATCCGAAAGAGCAGAGGAGTCGCGGATGTTTTGCCGATCTTGGGTGCTGATACACACTTTTTCTTTGAAGATCCTTATGAAAATATACGCGATGGAAATTGGAATCCGTTTAAGTGTTTTATTATAATGTGTAATACTCGCGAAAACCTAAGACATTACTACGCAGCAACACTATTGCTAGCAACAATGCTAATACTTCACGTCGGTATTCTGTGACTACGTGATACTTCTCAGATCGAGCCAGGTTATTTATGAGCTCTAGTCGAATAATTACTACCTACAGCTAAGCTCTCACATGCAAAAACTTCATACATCCCTTTTCAACGATGACTCACACTAGGATTTCAACGTGGGTACAGTTTACAGACATAAACCTCATATGCACAAACACTCAGAAGGCCAGTTCTCGTAATTTAAAAATGTTCTAAATATAGTTCCGATCTAGTCTCAGTGTCAAAAATGTCACAAATGGTATTCTCCTAAACTAACAAACAACGTCAAAAGTGAACTTACACCGTGATGAGATCGAAAATGGATCGAAGGTTGATCGAAGTGAAAACGGTATTCTGCTAACATTTCGAACTGTCACATGTACTAAATTGTCATTAAATAAACGTCAAAATTGAGATCGAAATACCATTTTTTCGGTCAATTCATAATTTAATCTCAGTTCGGTCAAGTTTCAGTCATAGTATAAATTAATTACGAGAATTGGCCCTAAGATCCGAAACATGTATCTGGCGATATCATACAAATCGTTGTGCAGTGCGGGGATTGAACCCGCAGCACGTAACGTGAAAAGCCTACTGCCGCACTGCGACAACGTGTCGTTTATGTTCACTTATTTATTTTGTGATTGTTATTAACATATTTATTTTCGTGACTTCGATAGTTGCCGATGTTCACTGTAGTCGTTAGTCACGTATTACTGCTGGTAACTCTACGGAACTCGTAGCCAGCAAGTAGGATACTATTTAATACCTATGATTAGAGTTAGAGTGAGGGGATAGAGAGCGAGCCAAAATACCAAGATAATCTTAATATAGTCATAATTATGCCCGTGTGCTTCCAAGCAAAAAAGACCATCCATCTCAACCTATGGCTGTACTAAAAAGCGATGAAGGGTTGATATCAGGAGGGTGGGCAGCAGCATCCTCCCGTGAGCTAATAACAGCATACTGCGATCACCAGCCCGCCTGCCAAGCGTGATAATTATGGCGATATGACCATATGTATATGACCATTCCTTGTGGTGTCCGGATTAAGAATATAGCACCACTCCATCTCCTCCCGTGGAGGTCGTAAAAGTCGACTAAGGGACTCTTAACCAGAGGGATGGGCAGCAGCGTCCCTTTTGCTGAGCAGTAGCAACTCTGCGCTCACCAACCCGCTTGCCAAGCGTGGTGAGTATCGGCAAATTCCCCCCAAAATGACAACACAACATAAGCACCGGCCCCCAGTTCCCGGCAGCCCCGCCATTCCTGGTCATGGTAGCGGCCACGGAAACGGCGGGGCAGGGGGTGCTAAGAATCTCCGGATGGGATCCGGCTACCACCCAAACCGAAAACTGGCCCTGGTGACATATAACACACGCACACTGAGGGCAGACGAAAAGATTGTTGAGCTGGAAGAAGAAATAGATAAGTTGCACTGGGATATCATGGGTCTATCAGAAGTCCGAAGAGAGGGGGAGGACACGATAACCTTGAAATCCGGCAACTTATTCTACTACCGGGAAGGCGAACATCTGTCTCAAGGTGGTGTCGGGTTTCTCGTCCGCAGGTCCCTCATTAACAGTATAGTGGCCATCGAAAGTGTGTCGAGCAGGGTAGCGTACCTTATACTCAGAATATCCAAGATATATTCGTTGAAGGTCATACAGGTCTACGCACCGACCTCGACACACCCAGATGATGAAGTAGAGAGTATGTATGAGGACGTAAGTAGGGCCATACATACCTCGAAGACACATTTCACTGTTGTGATGGGGGACTTCAACGCAAAACTGGGCACTCAATGCGATGGTGAGTTGAGATTGGGGCAATTTGGATATGGGCAACGGAACCCCAGGGGACAGAGGCTGGCCGACTTTTTGGAAAAGGAGGGACTCTTTATGATGAACTCCTTTTTCCAAAAGCCGCCTCACAGGAAGTGGACCTGGATGAGTCCCGATGGTTCCACGAGGAATGAGATTGACTTCATCATGACCAATAAAAGACAAATATTCAATGATGTCTCTGTGATCCACAGGGTGAAAACCGGTAGTGATCACCGAATGGTAAGAGGCACATTGAATATTAATCTCAAAGTTGAGAGGTCTCGTCTGATGAGGTCTACGCTCCGGCCCTCTAGTGCTCATATCCAAAACCCCGAGAGCTTTCAACTCGAACTCCAAAACCGCTTCGAGTGCCTGGAACATTGCGTATCTGTGGACGATTTAAATGGTCCGTTTGTAGAAACTGTCCAAACGGTTGGGTCTAAGTTCTTTAAAGCCCACCGTAAAGGTAGACCAAAAAAGTTCTCCGATCACACTCTCGACCTTATGGCAGAAAGACGCGCCATGACGCTGCAGTCTTCCGATGATGCTGAAGCATACCGACTGCTCAATAGACGGATATGGAAGTCCTTGCGGCACGATATCCGCACCTTTAACACTAACGGTGTTAAAGAGGCGATTGAGCGGAATCAAGGCTCCAAAGTGTTCGCAAGAGACAAGTCTATTGGGCAAAGTCGTATTATGAAGCTGAAGACCGAGGACGGCAGTGTAGCGTCGACTAAGCCAGAGGTTTTGAGAGAGATTGAGAACTTCTACCGGCAGTTATACACCTCGGTTACTATACCTACCATTGGCTCTGACAAAGACCCGCGAGCCAAACTAACGCGACACTATACCGAGGATATCCCGGACTTCAGCCTGTACGAGATTAGGATGGCCTTGAAACAGCTTAAAAATAACAAGGCGCTGGGTGGAGACGGAATTACGACAGAGCTTCTGAAAGCGGGTGGAACACCGGTACTTAAAGTCCTTCAGAAGCTATTCAATTCCGTCTTACTCGAGGGCACAACGCCGGAAGCGTGGAACAGAGGTGAGGTGGTGCTCTTCTTCAAAAAGGGTGATAACACCCTATTGAAGAATTATAGACCCATCTCACTTCTGAGCCATGTTTATAAGCTGTTTTCAAGGGTCATCACGAATCGTCTCGAGCGCAGGTTTGATGACTTCCAGCCTCCCGAACAAGCCGGTTTCCGAAAAGGTTTCAGTACCATAGACCACATCCATACGCTGCGGCAGGTTATACAGAAGACCGAGGAGTATAATCTGCCACTATGCTTGGCGTTTGTGGACTATGAAAAAGCCTTCGATTCGATCGAAACCTGGGCAGTGCTGCAATCTCTGCAGCGGTGCCAGATTGACTATTGGTACATTGAAGTGTTGAAGTGCTTATACAGAAACGCCACCATGTCGGTCCGAGTACATGAACAGAGCACGGGGGCAATTCCATTGCAGGGAGGTGTGAGACAGGGGGACGTCATTTCCCCGAAACTGTTCACCGCTGCAATGGAGGATGCCTTCAAGCTACTGGAGTGGAAAGGATTCGGCATTAACATCAATGGCGAGTATATCACTCACCTTCGATTTGCCGATGACATCGTAGTCATGGCAGAATCGCTGCAAGAGCTCAGCACAATGCTCGATGATCTCAACAGAGTTTCCCAACAGGTGGGCCTTAAAATGAACATGGGCAAGACAAAAGTCATGTCAAATGTCCATGTAGTGCCCACCCCAATATCCGTTGGGAGCTCTGTTCTCGAAGTTGTTGACGAGTATGTCTACCTAGGACAAACTGTCCAGTTAGGTAGGTCCAACTTCGAGAAAGAGGTCAATCGTCGAATCCGACTCGGCTGGGCAGCGTTCGGGAAACTTCGCAACGTCTTTTCGTCAACAATACCGCAATGCCTCAAGACGCAAGTCTTTAACCAGTGTGTGTTACCAGTGATGACATATGGAACAGAGACGTGGTCACTCACAATGGGCCTCATAAGAAAGCTCAAGGTCACTCAGCGAGCTATGGAGAGAGCTATGCTTGGTATTTCTCTACGAGATCGAATCAGAAATGAGGAGATCCGTAGAAGAACTAAAGTTGTCGACATAGCTGAAAGGATTAGTAAACTGAAGTGGCAATGGGCAGGGCACATTGCTCGTAGAACTGATGGCCGTTGGGGCACAAAGGTTCTCGAATGGAGACCGCGCACCGGAAAACGCAGCGTGGGACGACCTCCAACGAGGTGGACAGACGATCTGGTGAAGGTCGCTGGGAGTCGTTGGATGAGAGCGGCATGTGACCGCTCGTTGTGGAAATCTAAGGGGGAGGCCTTTGTTCAGCAGTGGACGTCCTGTGGCTGATATGATGATGATGATGATGACCATATGACAGTACATCGTAGCGGTCACTGACCATTTTCAGTAGTGGACTTAAGAGATCATGGGTTGCATCATCATCATCACGTCAGCCAAAGGATGTCCACTGCTGAACAAAGCCTCCCCCATAAATTTCCACAATTGCGTCGTCATTTTGGGGGAGTTTACCAGTACTTATCACGCTTGGTGGACGGGTTGGTGAGTGCTATGGCTACTGTTCCACGGAGGGACGGTGCTGCCCATCCCTCTGGTTTAGAGTCCCTTAGTCGCCTTGTACGACATCCACGGGAGAAGATTGAGTGGTGCTATATTCTTAATCCGTACACCGCATGGAAGAGTGAGAGATGGGATGCATAGTCTGGTATAATATTATGATCTATTACGCAAGGAATAGTTTTTAAATGCGGAACACGGAAGGCATCTCATATTACACAGTTATATTATGCGTGTGCGATGCTTCATTACTGATATTATGTTTTTTGTTGTTGCAGGTATGTATCCGTTGACATGGCGCAACTGTGTCATCTCTCAGATCTAAGGTATGAACGTACCTAATATTTAAAATATTGTTGTGAATTCTTTAAGCGTGTACAAGCTTCAGACTTACATCTATACATACATTATTTACTGGTCCTGACTGATTGATCAACGTAGAGCCTAAACCGCTGGGACTAAAAACTTGAAATTTTGGCAAGTGCTGCATTTTATGACTTAGTCGTCCACTAAGGTAGGAACTTCACCCGACGACGACGAAAACTTTATACGACGCGGAAAATTTGGAGCGTCATTATGAAGAGGTTTATTAAAACGTTATTATTTTTCGTCTCGAATCCGCAGTTGCCATGGTCACGGACGGTCTATACTAGACGGAGGTTTTCACAATGAAAATGCCGGGAATATCATGCCATGGAGTAATTTGAGAACTAAGGCCTAATAATGAAATAATAATAATATTTTTTCTTAGTATTAAATCCATTTAGCACCCATTGCAATAGACGTTAAACTTGTAGTTTCCATTTCATACAATAGTTTTATACCTCCGGGGACAATCCGAGACTGCATTTTATAGTGCAGCCATGGAGAGTCCCCGGTTAGTGTCCCATTACATTTTAGATTAAAATTCTCTAAAGGGCCTCTGCGTGTTGGACCCATGCCCCGCGTAAAAGACCGGGTTCCCCCTTACAGGGGATATAAACCCGTATAAAAGAGAAACATGTAAATACTAATAAAATACATTTATTTTCTTTTCACAATAGGCCTTACACTGCTAGGTTAAGCTATTGTGCTACAAATGTAAAAAAACAACTTTGTGAGAAACTGGTGTCTGAAGTAGGTTTTTTATTTAAACCTGTTGTAACTTGAGGCTTGAGATAAATTTCTTTATAATTCGATAAATCTTTTACAGTTTAATCTGTGGAATGCATTGCCAGTGTCAGTGAGAGCTCCCAAATCATTACCCCCCTTTAAAACTTAGTAAAAGTATAATAACTGTCCTTTTAATTGAGTAATATTGTGATATCACTTTTCTGTATTCATAATTACTTAAAATGTATGTATTTATGTATGTGTATATAATATTGGGATTTGATTTTAAATATAAAATACTATAATCTACTTATTCGTATACAACAGACTACCCCATTATTGTTTTTCCTGACTTTCTTGTCCATCCTAAGGTTATCCAGAAAAGGTCGAAGCGATTATACCGTCCATTGTACATAGTATTAACATTTTAGTTTTCTTTTTAAGTTCCAAATGATTTTATTCTATTATAATTGGAATAAGGGATATTGTTAACGCTTCTCATATAGATACAATGATTTGCCGGTCATAAGTATTACGTACGATTTACATTGAACATGATTTTCTGGTGCTAATGAGCCTCGTGGTCCCAGTTTACCGGTAACTTAATTTTATTAATAATATATTAATTTTAGGAAGCGAATAAACTTGTACTGTTTTGTCTGTAATGAGAGAGAATATATATAGAATATTCATGTCCACTGGAGGTTCGCCAGTGCCATAATTCGTTACTAATGTAACAAAGACACAACACATCTAATAGTTTGCTTACTTACGAACTTATCGTTTGTTTACAAACCGGTTTTTAGACCCAAAACATGTATAGTTACGTCACCGCACTGAATTAGCATACGGCATACATGCCTATGATAATTCCACTCGTTGCGCCTTTGGGACGCGCCTGCATCGGCTGGTGCAACCATGAATCGTCTTAATTATTTATTCTTCTAGGAATAATGTTTAGGTAGTACATAGTCTATATACAAGGGCCCACAAAAATAGTTAACTATATTTTAAGTGGACAAAGAGTAGGTTATATTGAGTTGTAACTCCCAATTCTGTTTTGCAATACTTATATAACTAAAGTTGTTATTCGAGTTCTTAAAAAACGAATCTTTAAATTGTTTTATTAGAGCGGCTCGTGTTTTTTATCTGTGTACATTTTCGTAATAAGATAGTGAATAATTTCTTTTTGTGCTCAAATCGTAGCTGTGGTAGTTAAAATTATAATTTGAAATTACAACTTTTTTTTATAATCTGTGCTACCTACTTCTTTTCCCTATAAAATAGAGTTCATCTATTATTATAGCAGGATCCTGTATATTATATTCATGTGTAGTTTGAAGTTGTTCCTGTCTGAACTCATTATTATCCCAGCCTTTCCTCAACTATGCTGTCCAGCAGCCAGTCGTGTCTAGATGCTATGAGATATCTGGGTTTCTGATTGCCAACGTAAACTGTCATATGTTAATCATAAAAAAAACAATGTCTTACGGCACAATTCTGTCACCAAGCAGTAGTGTTTAAACTTTATACATGACTGTTTTCCGGTTTGAAGGGCACTGTAGCTAGTGAAATTGCTGGGAATTGCGTAACTTATGTCTCGAGGTGAGGAGCGCAGTGTGATGC
This sequence comes from Diloba caeruleocephala, assembly GCA_947459985.1. Classification (NCBI taxonomy): domain Eukaryota; kingdom Metazoa; phylum Arthropoda; class Insecta; order Lepidoptera; family Noctuidae; genus Diloba; species Diloba caeruleocephala. The sequence continues at coordinate 7,569,050 of OX381614.1, forward strand.
CACGCAGGACTAGTCCTGGGTAGCAGTACAATTGTTAGGGACAGGTGTGACGCTTACCACCAGGCGAATGACCAGGTTGCAGGACGCAGGTTGTATAAAAAAATATCTAAAGAAACTCTGCGTGTCGGACCTATATAGGTATGTACCTACTGTTAAAAGACTGTTCCTCCTTGCAAAGAATTACAAATCCCGTGAAGAGACACATTATATGTAGTTTATTTTTAAACGTGTGGCTATCGCATTGAGAATATAACCACTCCATCTCCCGTGGTTGTCCCACAAGGCGACTATGGGACTTTAAAACCAAATGGATTGACAGCAGCTTCCCTTCTGTGGAACAGCAGCGATTCTGCGCTCACCAACCCCCCCTGCCTTGTGGTGAGTACAGATTCCCCCCAAAATGAGGGAAGCCTTGTTCAGCATTGGACGTCCTCTGGCTGATACAGTGATGATAATGAATATTTATAAAAAAGCTATTTTCATCTTATACGTTTATTTACTATGCATTTTCTACATAAATTCAATCTACAATTTTCTCATGCGGCTCTTATTTTATATACTTGACCATTCCTGTTTGATATGCATTCATGCAATCAAATGGAATCTAATTGATTGCAGCCGTTTCGTTTATTATTCGAGTCAAACCTCCGAGCGAGCACCTTCATTATTATCTGATTACCATCTAACTATCGTCGAACTGGTTGATAAAACTGGCTTTGAATACTTTTCTTTCCAGTATTATTGGCTTATTAGTAATTGAAAATCAATTATTGCGGGACTACTGCATTATTTTACCATTTACAATGCGTTTTGTAAAGTTCCAACCTTTATATTGTACAGTAGGCGAAGGGATTTCACCCTTTTGTTAAAGTAATGCGATTTCTCTGGTTAAGTCATTCCACTTTCCAAATTTTAAGAGGATTAATACTTCTGAAGTTCTTTAGAATTTTAAATTAATTATTTAATGTTGGGTGTTTACGTTTAGAAATAAGACTTTATTGTATCTTCATCATTTCGGCCGAATGAAGTCCACTGCTGGACACAGGCCTCCCCCAAAGATGTCCACAACGACCGATATGGATGTGTTGTGGGCTCATTGGGGGCTTTTGCCATAGTCGCCACGCTATTGTATCTTGCCACATTCTAATAAGGTTAATTTTGCCTCTACATTAAAATCATCATCATATCAGCCAAAGGGCGTGCACTGCTGAACAAAAGCCTCCCCCATAGTTTTCTACGACGACCAGTTACACGCTGCCCTCATCCAACGACTCCCAGCTGCCTACAATGAAATCGTCGGTCTTCATTCTAGATTCGTACTAAAATATTTCTATAGACTAAGGTAGCGTAGATATTGCAAAAAAAAACAAAAGCAGTTGTTTAAAGAGTATAAAATGAAACACTGGCACAGAAGATGGTTTCGTTCAAGTTGCACCACCACCCCTGCCGAGACAAGCAATGTCAAATAAAATGTTCAAAAAATAATTCCGTCACGGCCTTTTTTTTTTCCTTCACTCCGGGGAAGGGCGAAGGGGTATGCCGGACTCCTACCGGCTAAAACCACTGGAGCGGTCATCTTCGGCACCGAAGGGGAGGCTCCAGGTCCTCGTAAGATCATGTCGTAAATGTCACTAATGTTATCCTCCTAAATTAACAAACAACGTCAAACGTCAACTTAGGTATGTTGTGATAAGATCGAAAATGGATTGTAAGTTGATCAAAGCCAATACTGTATATTTTGAACTGACGCAGGTACTAAAACTTTCATTAAATAAACGTCAAAATTGAAATTGAAATGAGACTGAATTTGAGATCATACTGAAATCAGACTGAACTTTAAGAGGAGCAGAATACCTATGTTTAGTCAGTTTATAATTTAATCTCAGTTCGGTACATTTTCAGTCTTACTATAAATTAATTACGAGAATTGACCCTCTGATTAGGTAGGTCCAATTTAGGGTATTTTTTTTTTTATAATAGGATTTTCTACTAAGAAATATGTTTGCTGTGCTAGGTTAAGCGGATTGGACCTCACGAAATAAATATAAATGTAACAGTTTACAGTACGTGACCCAAGCATACATTACAAATTCTACATTTTAGTAGAAAATTAAAACTACCATAAAATTATACAAAACGGAAAAAACTGAACTTAAAAGAAATTAAGGAATATTATTTAGGAATAAATATATATATTTACATATTTAGTATGCATATCATAGAAGATATCTGGATTAATGTGTTGAGCGAAGCAATGAGTTAATCGGTATCATTGCTCTGGCAGTGGGTGCTGCAGCGGCTCGACGTGTGCGTACTCCCGGGGGTTCCGCGATTAGTTATGCATCAACAAACTTATCAAAGTACAACTAAATTCATAAACTAAACCATTGCGTTTCTAATTGCGGGCACACCTATCACATACTTTAGTCAGCTCCCTTACTACTGCTGTACATGACATGTGGATATGATACACACACACACACACATGCAACAGCCCGTAAACGACGGCTGCTGAACATGGGCGTCCCAATGATCAGCCAAGAGAAATATTGCCATAAACACCACGCTTGGCAGGCGGATTGGTGATCGCAGTATGTCGTTATCAGCACACGAGAGGATGCCCATCCTCTTGATATCAACATTAATTGCCCTTTACCACACCCATGGATAGATATTCTTTGTCGGGAACCATACGGGATATATATGGTAAGTCTTAAAGCAAAATAATCATCATACTTGGCAAACATACTGGTGATCGCCCTAGGAACGTCAAATGAATAACGGCCTGCCTTATGGTCAGTAGCAACCCCTGAATATCAGCATCCTACTGATTACTGATGCTTTTCCGACCTGAGAAGACCTTAAGTTGGAATGCCTTTCGTTCCGGTGATTTCACTGGCTGTTCCTATCCATCACCCAGAAACACAACTACGCTGACACAGTTGCTATGGCAAGTAAAACAGGTTGGCTTGTGGTACCGCCCCAATAGAGCCCTTTTCATAGAACTCCACAACCAGTGTAAATTGTTATTAGAGTGCAATAAAACTTTTTAACAAAAAAAATACTGACTTCATAAACCCTACACGATATAAGAATATTAAAACCACTGAAAAGGAAAAAAATACTTTATTTATGAAGTCGGGCTGGGCCAGGTATAAAATATAACTTCTCGATGGTCTATCAACAGTGCCCTTCAAACTGGAACACATTACACTAAAGTTTAAACACTACCGCGTGGCGGCAGAACAATACCTACCTAATAGGACTCTAGCAATAAGAGACATCATCATATCAGCCAAAAGACCTCAACTGCTGAACAAAGGCCTCCTGCATAGATTTCCATAACGACACGACGGCCTGAGCTTGTAAATCAGGTCATCTCTCCATCTCGTTGGAGGTCGTGCCACGCTGCGTTTTCCGGTGCGCGGTCTCCACTCGAGAGCCTTTTAACCCCAACGGCCATCAGTTCTACGAGCAATGTGCCCCAATAGCATAGAGCAATAAGAGGCCTTCCACCAGTAAACTTCTTCTTTACCGGGTTCGACAAGGCATACCATATAAACTTTTACTGATACTATATACTAGCGTAACTTATGGAAATTATGTAAGATAAATATATAAGTTATGTTTGTAAATCACAATCACTATTTATTTATTTCTCACCACAATAAAAGTTATAGTATTATTCCAATTTATTGTGAGATACTGGTGCCTAAACTAGTCTGAAGCCTGTATTTCAGGTCACCAGGCCTTCCACCCCAGAAGTCCAATTTTGCTCTCTCATGAACTGTACCAAACGAAATTTTTCCATTTCCTTGTTCTTCATGTATCTTGTTTTTTGTTTTTTGTTTTTTTTAAAAAAAAAAAAAAACGTTGCCCCACACTAGGATTTCTCCTGTGTCGTGGGTGCGTTTACAGACATGAATTTCACACACAATACACCCAGACCCGGAACAACTACCTGCAGATCATACAAATATTTGTTCCGTGCGGGAATCGAACCCGCGACCCAGTGCACAGCAGCCGACTGTATCAGCCACTGCACCAACCGTGCCGTCTTGAATGCTCTCCAACTGTAGTGAACGTAGGTATATCGCATTGCTGCAAATTCTCTCCATAATAATGATTACATGATTGTAACAGTACTGTAGGCGTTATATTAATGGCTGCATATAATTTCGCCGCGGCATGCTCATCCGCCGTGGCGGTCACTGAGTTTATCTCGTAACATCCGGCCGGTTATACCCACTGTTGTGTGTGTATGAACCAATTTGTGTGTTTTCCCTTGTCGCTTTCTAAGGGAATTTATCTTTTTTACGAAGCTAGTTAACTTGTGGTAACTAAGAACGAATCTCATCTCGGGGGTGTAGTAAACGGCGTCTATGGGATTAGCCGGAGTATGCGTAGCGGTGTCCTTCGAATACTTTACAACTTAAATGTGATCGCTAACCCGGACACATCCAGACCGGTCGTTGTGACGATCTTTGGGGGAGGCCTGTGTCCAGCAGTGGACTTTGTTCGACTGAAATAAAAAGTTAACATATTTCAAAATGTAAATAAAATATCACAGCAGTATTTCTGATGCAATATATATTCCCTATGGTGTCCGGATTAAGAATATAGCACCACTCCATTTGGTCCCTATGGATGTCGTAAAAGGTGACTAAGGGACTCTTAACCAGAGGGATGGGCTGCAGCGCCTGCAGCGTCCTATTTGTGGAACAGCAGCCATTCTTCGCTCACCAACCCGCCTGCCAAGCGTGATGAATACTGACAAATTACCTCCCAAAATGTTGACAAACGGCACGTAGCCGGTTGATGGGGAAATCATGGGGAAGGCTTTTGGTCAACAGTGGACGTTTTTGGCTGATACGATAATTTCTGATGCTGGTATTTTAGTACAAGGTTAGCATCACTTCTTGAATATCACGTCAATTCCCAAAGAAAAATCTAACTAATTTCAGCTTTCTGTAATGAAAGGAGGTACTGACTCGTCAGCTTCAATATTTGTTGTATCACAAAACCCTTGCGCATAATGCACGAAATATTAAACATAGTTTTACGTAATAGACACATATTGCTAATTTACTATCACAGCCCGTTTTAATTAAAGGCCCTTTGGCATGAAGCTTACCTGACCACTAGACTCATTTATTCGAAAATACTTAGCGTACGTCACAAAACAGATAAGTTTAGAAGTCCTCTACATATAATGTAAGATAATAAGCTCACGTAAAATTCGTGACTGTTCTGCATTGCTTAAATCATAACGACTTTCACAAGAACATTGGGCTCTAAGTCAAGATTTTGTGACTGAGATATTTCGTTTTTGGGAAGGGTCTAATCCCAGGAGTGAACTAACTGTTAACAATTACTCGTCGCCACTTGCCTAACCCGATTTTTTCGGTTCCAAATTAAATTTCATTGTTGCCAGTCTGCGTGAACTTTACTATTGGAGCTTCTGTCTCATTTCTGTATAGGTAGTTACAAAATGTAATCTTGCAGCAGAGTGCGCTTGTGCATCCGGGCGTGAGCTTCCGGTCCGGCGGGCGGGAAATCAACTTATCCGTGTGACACGTGTTTACTTACATGTTATACGTGTTTTGCGCTAAAATAATCTCCAAAATGTTGGCGTAATCCCATTATGGGTGCAGTTTTATGGTAGCGGTAGTTTTGATTGTTGAATCTCTTATAATATTGCTTGTGTTGGGTTCTTAGTTTAGCTTATGCAACTCTAACTGCTACTAGATTTCATTATGCTTTTTTTCTGTTTATTTGATACTATTTTCTGTGATTTTATTTCATACTATATTAGCCGTTAACGTTATACGTGCCGATTGGCCTTCCAATTACCGTAACAAAGGTCATAGAATTATTTCTATGACCTAAGTCATAAGTAATTATTGCTTGGTGATCACATTGTGTACTTATTAGCACACAGGAGAACGCTACTGCTTATCTACTTGACATAACCAGGTTGCTCAGTGGGTCTAGCACGAATATTTTGACGTATAGTAACGCAAACGTAACGCTAATTAATGTGCGTGAATTTGGAATTGAAAATACTTGATTCGCACATATATATATGATACAAATTGTGTTTGTCGCATAAATTAAAACGTAATCCGGATACGGATGTTGTATTATCGATTCGAGATTCACTCACAATATCGTTAAGTATATCGTAAGTTTTAACGTCAAAGCATTCGTGCTACTGTTCTTTGCCAGGAATAAACGACCGAAAGTAGTTGTTTGGCACCAGTAACTTTGTTTAACGTGGTGGACCATCCGAATCGAACACACTCGTATTCGAGTCGAATTGGTTGATTTGCAACCCTTTGTTCGGGATATATGCATATCCCTGAATGTTGATGGATTCTCGATTCGCGGCGTTTCTATTTCGGGCTCCGATGCTAGTTTTTAACGTGGTTGCTTATTAATAATAATATCTTACATTTGCGTTGCTCAAGTCTTCGGGGTTCATAATTGACTTGAAGATTTTTCATTATATTGACCTTACGTTTGACCGCCATCTCACCTATACGATGATGACGATGCGATGGACGATGGAGCAAGGTTGCCTAGAAGATATCTGTGCACTCGCGACTTCGAAGATTCGTAGGTTATGGGTCGGGAAAACAGACTTTTAAGTAGATAACTAACCGAAGATTTTTGTACTAGAAAATAATAGAATTATTTATTCATTCAATAAGGTCCTAACAGACACTTTTACACGTCATATTGAAACTACGGAGACAATAATAAATAGTCTATAGCGACTGTCAACATTTGAGAATAGAAGACAAATAAGTCCTCAAGAGTTGTAATCATCATCTGTCATATAGCACTTAATATCTATTAGGAGTAGTGTTGGAGTTACATAAAACTTCTGTAAACGATATTAATTAAGGTTAATCGATAAAAGTTGCATCAAAAACAAAAGACGTAACAACACAAAATGCGCAGCGCAGCGACTTCACGTTAGAAAATCCGAAACGCAACTAGCTATATACAAACAGATTCCATTCGCTCATCTTTTTATTCATCCCGCAGACATCCTTTAGTAATTACTCCAAAATGTCTACACTGAAAACTGAACTAGGTATAAACAGGCTATAGCGAAGGAAGCACGTAGTCATCTGAAGGGTTTTTAATCTTGAATTTTTCCCCATGGCGAATTGCGAAGACGCGACTACTATCTTAATGACACGCGCTCCTGAAATGTATTCAGATGTACATTTGTAAACATATCACGTAAAAGATGCTGTATTTTGCACCCTTGTGTGTATTCAAAGCAGTTGCAGTGGTTAGCAGTCATATGGTAATGGCGAGAAGTTCAACGGCTTAAGTCTTTAGCGAGATTATGCAGCGGTGACACTAGGGTAATATATTTTAACGTACCTTACTTATTTACATATTGCAATTTCCATTTGTCTTTTTGCAATAAGTATCTAACTAATACTTGCAATTGAGCTAAGTATTTGAGCACAAAAACAATTTTAGAAATGTTTCACAATTTTATTATAGTGGCGCGTGTTCTTTATTCGTAATAAAACGATTTGCTTAGTGCCCAAACAGCAACTTTATTTAAATAATTAATGCAAAAAATATAAATTACAACTTGATTTGTAAAGAAAGAACAAAATCCCGCTTTAACTATTTCCGAAAACGGGTTTCTGGATAAGTTAAAGAGGGACTTAACCACACTATTGCAACTTGATTTAATGTGATATTAATTTCTTTTCCACTTTTCGATTTTCCACTTCCACTTCACATTTCCATTCCATTTCCACATTAAATTCCACAAAATATAAATTGCGCTTCTTTAAATTTTCAGTAACTAATAAATACATAAACATTTACTGTGTTAACGCCTGCAGCGTGATTATAGCAACAAATCTCGTTTCCTAATCAACAGTACGATGACCGACAGGCGTTTCATTGGTACCGCAGACCGTCTGTCAATCCTACGTTTAATTTACACTAACAAGACGAACCATAACTGAATATATTGTTATGCTTGTTATGATGTTATCTTGCTTCGTCGCTGTGAGAATATCACTGCATTTTTTAATACACACCTAAGAACTTTGTGAGTCATGCATTATTGTGTAAAGTTATCGTTTGTATGAGCAGACACAACGTATTACATTTGTACTATTGTAATGTTGCATTTGTAGTTCACAATGTTATGTGCCTCAGAATTTAAAGCTTGACGCGAAGTTGCAAATATGCCTGTACTAACTACGTACTATCATATCTGGCATTATTAATCTAACCTAACAAAACTGTTCTTATATGTCATAATTACATGCAAGGGATCATCCTTTCTTCTAAAATTTATCATCATCATCAGCCATAAGACATCCACTGCTGAACAAGGGCCTCTCCCGCAGACTTCCACAATCATGTCGTCATTTTGGGGGGAATTTGCCAGTACTCAACACGCTTGGCATGCGGGTTGGTAAGCGTAGTATGGCTGCTGTTCCAAAGAAGAGACGCTGCTGCCATTCCTTCTGGCTTAGAATCCCTTAGCCGCCTTTAACGACATCTACGGGAGGAGATGGAGTGGTGCTATATTCTTAATACGGACACCACACGGACATATACCACTTTTAAAAATAATTTAACGATTTTTCGAGTATATGCACCATTTCTCTTCACTAGGCCTAGTGCGCTCTAACGATAGCGCTCAATTGATAATCGCGAAAACCTAAGATATTACGATATCAAAATACTGCGAAAAATACATAAATAATTATTAACACTTTAAAATAAAAATTTACTGTGGGAATTAAAAGACATTTGAAGGTAAAGATACAGATTTTAAGGCTTTATGTGCTATATTTTGCATATTTTGCTAGGCAACGAGGGCAGATAATGCTAGTGAAAGCTGAGTATGAATAAATAAATAAACATTTTAGAACTAAAACTGCTGTTTCAAAAGTTATATTTAATAATCTTCATATTCATAATAATATACCATTTTGACGTGACGTTGGCTTTGGCATATAGTCTTTTAGCCAAAGACAAAATGTTTATTTAATATTCAAATACTTGCGAAAGTGTCTTAGAAAACCAAACTGTGCTTTAACCGAGGATAGATCAGAATGTTAATTTAAAGTCGTGAGTTATTTATTAGTAGGGGAATATCATAATATTTTGCATATGGCAACTCACTCAAATGACAATACAGTTTTAATCAATTTCCTTTGTCGAGTTCCTTTTTTGTGATCTCCACTATCACGCCGTTTTGAGCTATTTTCAAATTACGGTCAATATACAAAAATATAAGCAAGTTTTTCATATTCATTTCATTTTTGTCCGCTGGTGGGCCTATTTTGGCCGATGTCTTAATATTATCTTGTTGTTAACGTACATTTTAATCACAAGCCCTTGGGGCTTGGTCGTGTTGATCTCTTAAAGTTTATATTTTGCTTTTATCACGTACAAAGAACGGAGTGCTTTTAAGATTTTCACTACCCCGCGTCTAGACGGGGGTGGGGAGAAAATTGTGAGGGTTTCAGCTGAGCTCGCTGTTTCACCGCGTCTCATTATTTTCCTGAATAAAATGTTTTGTTCCGCTGTTTTGCCACTTTGGGTTTTTAGTTGTTTATATTTTTGAAGTTCTATAATAATATATTCTTAGCTTACGCTTACGAATCCTGAAAATACTTTATTCAGAATCAGTAATGGAATCGATTGCAATAGTTTTTATCTATGTTTTAATTTCGTCCCAAAAATATGTAACATTTTTAAGTTTGACACATTAATATGCAAGTCATGTACTGCGCCGGGACATTGCATCGATAGATTAGACAAAATGTTACTGGGACTCCCGCTACTTTGTATATACTAAAAATAATTTTGTGTAACTACCCTTAAGTGTTTCACTAATTGAGTAGCTCATGGCCAGATGCACTCACTAATCGGCGAACGATCGTCGAGGTTAAACAATGCTTGGCGCGGTCAGTCCGTGGATGGGTGGCCGGGCAGTGGTATTTCAACTGAGCGTCTCCGTGCTTCGGAGGGCACGTTAAATCGTCGGTCCCGGTTGGTGTCATTAGACAGCAGTCGTTAAGCCAAGTTGGGAGTCTTTTCGAACAATTGGTGTCCAAATCGACGGCACGGTTGGTGCAGTGGCTGATACAGTCGGCTGCTGCGCTCCGGGTCGTGGGTTCGATTCCCGCAAAGAACAAATATTTGTATGATCTGCAGGTGCTTGTTCAGGGTCTGGGTGTATTATATGTGGAATTCATGTCTGTAAACGCTCCCACGACACAGGAGAAATCCTAGTGTGGGAAAAAAAAAACAAAAAAAAAAACAAGGTTGGTCACTAAACACTAGAAAAGAAAGAAAAAAAGCGGGTTACACTCCGTTATCCGTGTGGTGTCCGGATTAAGAATATAGCACCACTCCATCTCCTCCCGTGGATGTCGTAAAAGGCGACTAAGGGAATCTAAACCAGAGGGATGGGCAGCAGCGTCCCTTCTATGAAACGGTAGCCATACTGCGCTCACCAACCCGCCTGCCAAGCGTGGTGGGTATTGGCAAATACCCCCCAAAATGATGACACAGTTGTGAAAATCTATGGGGGAGGCCTTTGTTCAGCAGTGGACGTATACAGGGCCGATATGATGATGATGACACTCCGGGAGTGCCGACAGAATGTAAACTTACGCGTTCGCGGTCTGCTATATGTACATGCATATATGCACACACTATAGCTGCGTCTCGTAGCAGTGTCGAGAGTCTAGAGATTTTATCTCATCTAAAAATATGCGTACCGCGCTAAAAGAAGTTTTCACTTCAAAAACTAATTGAGTTCGGGTTTGATTACTTATGATTCAAGATTGATTTATTTCCATAGAAAGACATTGAATTGGTGTAATCACGACCGTTTAGATGCCCACTCTTGACATAATCATAAATTTACCAACTTAATTGGTTAAGACAACTTTGTATCGTTTAATGTAGTTAACTTAAAAGGCTGTTTAAATCAGAATAAATTATTTGACTTTCAATTTATGCACGAAATACTATTTTGAAAGCTTTTAAAATAAGAAATTAACTGTAATTACTAAATCAAATTATTGTTTTTCGTATTTATTAACATTCCATTAAATTAATCAAGAAATCAATTTCGAGAATTTTAATAGAATATGAATAACATGTAACTAAATATCTATCTTGTCGTCACTGATGGCTGTGAATTTTAACATGTGTGTTGGAAAGCTGAGAGCTCTCGGGATGAAGTGCAGCTTTCTAAATCATTGGCTTAGGGTTAGGCGAGGTGCTTACGTACCCAGTAATTATTGCTGAGTGCTCCGGCGTACTGCACATGTACAAGTATACTTACAACCAGGAAATGGTATATGAAGTTAAACTGTTACCTCAAAATAAAGGCAGGCTTCTATGTGGTGCCGGCTAAGAATAGCACCGTTCCATCTCATTCATCGTGACTATGGAATTAGCCGGAGGCCGTCTGTCAATTGTGGCGTGGTAAAACCTCCACACGAGCTCGCAACACCAGCCTAATACTGTCGTTTTGGCGATCTTTAGCGGAGTCCTATGTCCATCAGTAGGTAGTTTTCGGGTGAAATTATCATAAGCAGGCTAATATTTGCGAAAATAAAACATGTTATTTTCTGCTTAACTCGATGTTGTTACAGATAATTTGATGATTATATCAGTATCCGATTGCAATTAAAGTAAACGATTGTGTAAAATCAATTCATTCGTTTTGATTCCACCCAAAACTTAGATACACATACTTACCGTTTGATTCAATATATTTCCTTGCGTATAAGCTCACAATGACATAGTATGTAATATGTAGATAGAAATAGGAATATTTCCCTGACTATCGGAACTATATAAATACATGTGACGTCATACAATGTCAACTGCGACGGGACTCCTTCCGTTTCCTGTACTTGATGTTAACTACATTTCCCTGTTCAAAAGGCATTTCTGACTACGTCAACTTCGGTTGAATTACTACGAGAAAGGCAATGTAACCTATATAAATGCTAAATCAAGGTGTAGTAGTATAAATAGTACCGTATTTCATTTATCAAATTGTGATGGTTATCGTTTATTTTAATGACTGGTTATTTTGGTCATGAAAAAAAAGGCTACTCATGACTAAGTCCAGAGCATAGATAATAAATTTAAAAAAAAACTTGATTGATTCTAAACTCAAAATTAGTTGTGTCTACTGTTACGTAGCGGCCCGAAGTATATTCTGATAGTCGTTTGGACGCCTCCCATCCGCTTGTCAAACAAGTAGACGAACAGACCAGTCTTCATCTTTACAAGTTAATATCTACCCGACAAGGTTTGAAAACGCAAGATAACAAAGCTTTGCAAGTCGACGTGCCACGTTGTGTCCTTTCATCTCGCTCCCTTTGTTACCCGGGAAATATCAGCGGGTACTGACGCGCACGAATGTCGACTGTTTCCTATGAAATTTTCGAGTCCGCTTTTCTTTTTGCTAAGTACGAAATGAGTATTAGCAGGACTAGGGAGAATGAAATTTTAAATTAGTCGCTTTAGATACATTACTTCGTGTGGTGTCCGGATTAAGAATATAGCACCACTCTATCTCCTCCCGTGGGTGTCGTAAGAGGCGTCTAAGGGACTTTAAACCAGAGGGATGGGCAGCAGCGTCCCTTCTGTGGCACAGTAATCAAACTGCGCTCACCAACCCGCCTGCCAAGCGTGGTGAGTACTGGCAAATACCCCCCAAAATTACGACACAATTGTGGATATCTTTGGGGGAGGCCTTTGTTCAGCAGTGAACGTATAAGTGGCTGATATGATTTACATTTTTGTGGGCTTTAAAGTTGTCAAGCGTACGTAAACTATCCTAGTCCTTAGGCAGAAAAAAATACTTGACGGCACGGTTGGCGCAGTGGTTGGCTTTCTGCGCTACGTATCCCGGGTTCGATCTCCGTACGCAGCAAATGTTTGTATGATCTATCTATAGATAGATATTTCGGGTCTGGGTCTTTGTGCATGTGAGACGTATGTCTGTAAACTGTATCCACAACATAGCAGAAATGCTAGTGTGATGTCAATCGCTTTTATAAAATAAATAAAATGTCGGTGTTATGGTAAATATAATAAAATAATGATGTATTGTGGCCATTTTGCTATAAATTATGTAGACGTCTTCCACTTTATTGTACATTTTTTGAAAAGGTAAACAAAATACACTCTTCGGCCTCTCGAAACAGCTGTTTAGTCAAGTAATTATTAGGACCGTTACAACCCCTACCGCTATTTCATAATAGCTTTCATGGTAGGCTATTTTCGTGGTAGTTAATCACGTAGGCTGCAGGGGGAAAATAACATATCGGTAGTTTCCAAACCATAAAACACGCTTAAATTATCTTACTTTATTTAGATATGTATTAGTTGACTGTGTAGGAATCTTGCATAACAAAACAAACAAATACGGTCTTCCAAGAATTTTTTACTTAATTTCAAGGGCACAATTACCGGATAATAATGATCGTGTTTATTAAAAAATAAGTTGTCATTTCCATATTTTTATCGCAATAAATAAATACATTTCTATGATAGCCCACAGGTTTAAATATTGTAATGCTTAGTTAAAATAACACTTTTAAAAGCAATATGTCTGTCAGCTCCGACGCACGGCTGGAGTTTACTCCTTAAGTACAATTGTCTCAGTAATTAATAGGCAGTGAGGGTTAAAAAATAGCACGGATGTTTATATGTACGACATATATATCATATATTAAAATTAATTATTACCTACCTAGTAACTGCATCCACGTGTTCGTAGGATTTTCTTCCACTGTCACTTAAAACTAGATTTTTCCATATTTTATACTTATTATTGATTTATTTAATCACTCCACTGCGTAGTAATGTCTTAGATTTTCGCGATTATTACACATTATAATAAAACACTTTTAAACGGATTCTATCGCGTATATTTAAGATTTTTGATTTTCCTGACGTTTCGAATACTTTGCAGCATTTATAATAATTTAAAATAACTCCACTGCGTATTAATAATGATATGATATAATGATATAAAATATCAATATTTATATATATTAAATGAAATAATCTAAAACTTTGAAACCAAACGACATTTGATACATACATGACTTTAACGCAGAAGGTACGCAAGGTAGGGGTGCGCATTTTAGTTAACGATCGACAAAATTTCACTCCTCATAAATTTTTCATACCGGGGGCCTTATATATAAATGGATTCTTAAGGACTAAACTCCAATAAATTGCTTTTATATACAGAATATTTAAGTTCTATTAACCTAAAACTTGTTTCATATGCTATCGTACGATTCCGATAACGAGTATCTTATCTAATTATCATTTTATAACAGTTTAATTTTAAAACCTTAGCGTTGCATTGGTCTTATCACAGTTTGGTCAAAAGCGTATCGATTATTAAAAAGGTTTATTTATCACTATAATCGCATGATATGATTGTGTTATATTGTTATCAATTTGGCAAATGACGATGTTTTAAATTGTTTATTGTGTAACATGTTGCCGTTACGATTGCGTCGTAATTGCAGTTCCATATAGGGTTACCAGATTTTAGAAGAAGGAAATACGGAATAAACCGGATAGATGAAAAAAAGTCCGGTCATTTTCTCAAAAACACGGCTATTCTTTACTTACAGAAATATAATAATATAAATACTATTATAATTGTGTTGATTGTTGATATTGAATTTTATTTAAAAACATTGACATTATTTGATTTATCCCTTTTCACTTCATTTGTGAAAATTCCGAACATCTTAGAATCTCCCCGCATTTAGGGCACAGAGAATTTTTGGGACATGTCTGGTGAATTCCAGACGTATGGCAACCCTAATCTTACATGAATTATCGTTTTAGGTGTAGTGCAATTTGTATTCAATCCAAACAGTATTTGTTGAATCTTTCGAGAGCAGAACGCAGAAATTACAACATATTCCTACTTCTTGCTATCAAACTACAATGGTCGTGTTTGAGCTGACACCTGTCAAAATGCCTTTGTATTTAATTTAGTTCTATTTATGAAGTTTATGCATTACATTTTTAGGTTATTCAACCAGATCAGTTTTGGTTTACTATTCAAGGGATATTTATTTTGGTTTTTATAAAGAATATCTACATTTTTGTTTTATCCAACCTTGACACTGGCAGAATCATCGACAAACCGATGGAGCCATAAACTAAAATTGGAATTGGAACTTAGTTCTGTTTATGGTAATAGGTTCGTTCATAAATAATGGTGGACATGGTGGACATTCAATACTTCTCATATTCATCGGTACGCAAGGCTACATATCAAGCTAAAAATTTCCGGTATAAGCTGATCCCGCATTGCGTGCGGTGAGAAATCAGCGTGAATTGGATATGTCGTCGTGTGTACAAGAAATTGGACATTTTTTTACTGCAACCAGTTGCCATTTCTGTGATACATTGATAACCCTAATTCTATATCATATCAACTCGGTCACGACAATACAATTAAATACAGATACACCATATCTCATATCATATATCTGTGTTTATTTTGTATTTACTATTGATCAGTTAAGTTTGTATCAAGTTCGTAAAATAATGTGTTTTATTGATTAAAAAGAATAGTTTAATGTATAAAGCAGTGAAAGTTAAAATGTGTACATAAAATTAGAGCGAAGACTTGTCACAAAATTCTTAAGATTATTTAATTTAAAGTTTTTTTTTCACTTACTGTTTGTTATTGGTTAATAAAAATCGTACATCTGTTACAAAAAATGAGGTGTAGGCTCCAAAGTGTTGCGTAGTAAACTCTTTTATTCATAGTAGCATGCGTAGGTAAAATTAGGTTCTTTGAAGGCAAGGCCACCATTGCAAATATTACCATTAATAAAAAAGGAATCGTTTTTAGACATAGGAACCCAGCATTAAACGTCAGGTCACAGTTCTATTTCTTCTGTATCGTGGTTACAATTTAGTCGCGCACTCGTAACAACTATACGCAGAACATAAAATATAGCTTCCGTGCGGGAATCGAACCCGGGACCCGTAGCGCAGAAATCCAACCGCTGAGATTTGACACTGATATCAGGAAATATAGATCCTTGTGTATATGTCCTTAAAAGATGATATCGTATTCTTTAAAAGTGATTCCCAGTTGTATTTTATTGCCATCGTAGTTATTTTACTACTCTCAGTATTCGCGATCCTCTTAACTATTTGCGACAACTATATTCGGTGGGATAGCGGGCGTCGCAAATAGTTGAGGAGTGTCTTCAATATTGAGTGGCGTTTCAGTATTTGGCTGTCTGTTACCAAAATTGATTGATTTAATGGTAACATTTACGCAACCAATTTCATTCCGTGCAATGAAATACTTTGTCCTACCAGCGTCTACGTTTCAATTGTTATTAATGACGGTGTGCTGTGCATAATATCTCTATATCACAATTTATCATCATAACGTTACTCATGACCTATCTTGTTTGACCTACGGCGTATCAGGCATTTCACTTTTATAGTACGATCGGTCCAGACCATGATTCATTGGTTTAATTGTATAGATAAAGTATAGTAAAATAAACCAATTAGTGCTGATCCCTCTTATTTGAAACAATATTGTTTCAGTTTGGATCAAGAGACACTGGTTCTGTATGCTCTGTGTTTAATTTACGAGTGGTTGCGTGACACCCGCAAACGGCGATTCGATTCGATTACCACAACGTGTTATTAAATAAACACGTCACACGATATTGAACTCTATAGATATGAATGTTAAATGAAATACTAGTTTTTTATGCACTTTAGATAGGATTTGACGTTCGTCGAGTCAATCAGTTCAATCTGCTGAACGTTTCCATTGGCGTTGATTTTCTTTGAGCACTTATAAATTGGACTTTTCCTCGAAATAAAATCTTATTTGGTTTTATTTCAGCCAAGCTTCGTTTATTATAAAAGTTGTTTTCACGTTTAACTGAAACGTTTAAATGCAGGGAATTGCATAAACAGTCAACCGATAGCCGCAGTGAAATGTGATCGACCGACGGATTTCGGAAACTGCTGAAAATCCGACGTTCGGAGGCTGTATTTCATCGGTCTTTGCGCTGTAGTTCAAGACACACACAAGCATAATTCATTGATTTGTGTCAATAGCTTGCATGTGTTCCAGGTAGAGCCGGTTCCACGGATTGGGTTAAATTTCGTTTATGCAATTTGTCTGGGGGCCTAAAAAGGCCGCTTTAGCAGAATCATAATATGAATCACATTAAATATCACCAAAAGGTCCAGAAGGCCTAAAAAGACCGTATTAGGTTTTATTTATAAGGCATAATAATGATCTCAATACGATTCACATTAGAAATCACAAAATAGTCACTTAATCATAACTGACTATTAACGTGACCATTTTGTGATTTCTAGTGTAATTCATATTATGATTCGCCTAAAGCGGCCTTTTTAGGCCCCCTGTTGTCCGCTGTTAATCGCATGTAAAGTTGGTAGTCTGGAAATATGATGTTAAAACAGAAAAGTTCATGTTGGGCATCACATTTTCTACCTTTTAAGGTTCCGAACGTCTGAAAGAAAAAATGGCGTAACCCTTATAGGATCACTCATGAGTCTGTCTGTCCAATTGTCAGCCAATTTGCTCCGAATCTACTGATTAAGTTAGAATTAGGTTCACATTTGGATTTCTGCGACCCAAACATGGATGTATGACGTAAATAAATTAATTTTGAATATGGGGGTCACTTTTGGGGGGTAATATAGAAAATATAAGAGTAAAGTTTTGCAAACTGTACCGTGTAACATATCAAATGGAAGGGCTTGTTTTGAGGGTCTCAAGTATATTTATTATATAATTTTAGTAATTTTAAAATTATTTAAGAAAATAGGCGACAATTTACCATTCTAAAACTTGAGGCTAAAACCACTGGAGCGGGTCATCTTCGGCACCAAAGGGGGCTCTTGGTCCTCGTAAGATCACACTACAACCCCCCATTGATTGAGCACATCTCAGAGGGGATGACTGTAAAGCGGTCACCTCTTCTAGCAGAGGGAAGGCGACTGTAAAAAGGTCGTCGCCCCCCAGGCACTTCTCGGGGAGGGTTGAAAAGGATCCCTCCAAGCCTCGCTGTGTGCTGTGTTGCGCACACGGCGGCACGTGACCACATCGCGCCGCCGTCTTCCCGGGGGTCGCTCGGGAGGTGGTACGTACCTAGCCGGCTTCTTGCAATAAGAGTACACTACCACCAGTAAAATTAAATGAGGATACAGGACACATGAATTAAAACCTATTTTTATCGTTGTAATTTCTAAGTTTGTCCAATCAAGCAATCAATTCAGTCTATCTCAGCAGCAGGACATAATTCCACAAGACCATGTTTTCAGTTCGATGTCAATATTAGATAAAATAAGATTATTCCAAAAAAAAAAACTTCCATAGTGATAGAGCCGGCAAGCAAAATTTCTATGTCGTGTACTCATGTCTACCTCTTCGACAGGTGTTGCCATTTGACTATTGAAGTTAAAAATTAAGTTCGTTGTTTTTAATTTGTTCTTTAAAACGTATCGTATGTCGGCCCTAAGTTAGGACAACAGAACATGGAATTTCCCGGCAAGTCGCTGTGTGCGTAAAAAATTGTACCCACACCGCGACGTTCCCCCAATGTGTGTGTAGGTAGTGCTGTCTATGGGAAATTCACATCAGGAAATTGATAGCTTACCTGCCTTCGTTATTTATTATGGCGATAGAAAACCATTTAGCTTGGCCGTTAGGTTATGATGAATTACTTAGTAGATTCAGACTGCCGGTGTCGGTTCAGTTTATGGCTTTGTGAAATTATTTATGTTGTCATTGATGCATGATTGAGTATCGCAGTGATAAATTATTTAGAAAGTGTAATGGCAAACCATTAGCAGACTTTTTGGTACCTGCTCTGGCTTTTGACGCTTTCCACGTTTACGCTGGAATAGTTGAGTAGAGGTAACCAAGTTGCTCAAAGCACACTATACTCAGGTGCAGGATGGTAAATAAATCGCAAACATCACTGTCCGAAGACACGGTTGGTGAAGTGGCTGGTACAGTGGGCTGCTGCGCTTCGGGTCGTGGGTTCGATTCCCACACGGAACAAATATCTGTATGATCTGCAGGTAGTTGTTCCGGGTCTGGGTGTATTGTATGTGGAATTCATGTCTGTAAACACATCCACGGACACAGGAGAAATCCTAGAGCGGGGCAACGTTTTTTTTAAAATAAGATAAAAAAGAAACATAAGCTTTCTTGGTCTGTCGATGAGTTGTTTTAAACATCAACATAGTCACTTGTAAGTTGTAAGCAACAAATAATGCGTCGACGTACGTACAACTAGTGTTGTGCTAATGAGAGTCGCGTCTCCGACTCTTTGTTTATGTGAACAATGGCGTCAGTATGAGTACGCCCCGCAGACAAAGTTTCGTTGTTAATATCCTGTGTTGTGTCCTCGCCTGCTAGCGTTGTATTGAAAGGCTTCGAATAGTTCGGTATCTACTTTTGACAGTTTGCTATGTACAAAGCGGCTTACATCGAGGAAAATTCATCTCATTTTCGTTTAAAATGTATGAGGCTAAAGCTTTGTTAGTTAAAAGTTAGTGAATTATGATAAACACATTTAAACGGATTACATCGCGTATATCAAAGTTTTTTGTTTTTCTTAACGATTCGAACACTGCAGCGTTCGTGATCGCAGGCTGACTGAGGTGATAGGCGACGTTACATATTTTAAAAACTTCTTTTAACTACCGTACAACTATGATGAAAAATTGTTTCGATGACACTTTACTTACGGCCGAGTACTGAAACGCCAATTATTTAAATGTCGCTTAACAATTTGAGACGCCCACCTTCCTTCCGAAACCGTACGTCTCAAATAGTACTCAAATTAAATGAATACTAGGTCGCCTAGTGGTTATTTTTATGGTTTATGTTAGCTTTCTGCTCTCCTTCTCCGTATAAACTTGAATATACCAAATCTCTCACTCCGTGCGCCCAATTATGCTCAAAGAGGGGTACAAAGTTTTCTCTTCACGTACTCCATTAAATGCCAAATCTCACTCACGCGACTCAACCGTGGTAGAGCAGCAAAGTAAAAAAGAAACCGATTGCAATTGGATATCATTAAATTTGTATATATATACTCCAGTCCTTTCCAACCGCTTATTTGCAGTTATTTAATATAGATGTCATTAATATTAGCTATCCATCTATACAAATAAATAAAATTGAAGTGTCTGTTTGTAATGTCCAAACAGCTTTTTACTGAATGCATATGAAAGTATATACGGTACCTATAACAAAAAAACAATTTTTACATGTTTTGTCTGTCTGTCTGTTTGTTCCGGGTAATCTCCGAAACGGCTGGACCGATTTTGACGGGACTTTCACTGGCAGGTAGCTGACGTTATAAGGAATAACGTACTACGCTACTTTTATTTTAGAAAAATATTTAGGGTTCCGCGCGAAAACAATCAAACTCTTGAAATCCAACATATATATTCTATGTCAAGTGTCTATGTCGAAGTACTCTAAATTTCTTTTAAATTAAACGCTGGTGAAACCGCGGGACCCAGCTAGTTTAAAATAAAATCTGAGCTTGATGACTGTACACAATTATCTACTTTCCTCTCACCGGTCACGGAGCTATCTTTATTCTAGACTCAAATCGTAGACAAAATACATACGATGTAACATAATTTAATTAATGCATTTCTTTATGTGCATCCCAATTAATTGAAACACTAAAAATACAATTAATTAGGTTGTGTTCAGCGTAAACAGCTCAAACGTAGTGCCCCGGGCCTTTGTTCCAAGGTTCGCTGGCTTTCCCGGCTGTCTACGTGAAGCACGATGCATTGACATTGAACTTACTAGGGAAACTCGAATGAAATTTTACTGGAAACTGCTAGAACTTTCTGCTGACGCTTGTTAAATATCTAATCATAGTTAATTTTCAACTATATCTGACAGTCTTGCTTAAGTTTCAAGTAATTACATTAAGCAGAACACACATAATATAATTTTATATCTTATATAATCCATAAAGTGTATTGCTTTGCAGTAGATAGAAATTTATAATGCTTCAGGCTATTGTTCGGGGATTCGCAGCCTTTCCAGGCTGCACGATACCTTTACTACTAAACTTTACTAAGGAACGTGAATGTAAACATAGTAGAAAACGAAATCTCCTGAAATTCTAGAATAACATTAGTTTAGCTTTGTCTGTACTGTCGGGGGCATCTCTACAATCGGGGCACCACACGTTTTCTTTGGTACCACCAAAGAAAACGTGTGGTGCCCCGAATAAGAATATAGCACCACTCCATCTCCTCCCGTGAATGTCGTAAAAGGCGACTAAGGGACTCCAAACCAGAGGGATGGGCAGCAGTGTCTCTTCTGTGGAACAGCAGCCATTCTGCGCTCACCCACCCGCCTACCACGCGTGTTGAGTAATTCCCCATAAAGTGAAGATACACGGCGTGTAACCAGATGTCTAAGTTATTTAATTTCGGGTCATTCTACAGTATTCATATCTACACAATTTCCCTCGTTAACTTTTATTTGTCAAAGTTTCTAAATCAGATCAAACAACTTGAAATTTCTCTGAACGCGTGTCTCGTTCGAGTTGCATTCGTTGAGCCTTAGGCCTTGAAGGCGGTAAATTCCCGCCCGCCCTCCAGTCGCGAAATACTCGGCGCCGGCGTAGGGCGCGCTCGTGTAGCCGTACCTGACTGTAGACGTAAATTTACGTGCGTTGTAAAGCCTTTGTTACGAAACTGCCGGTTTGTATATTGCCTTTAATTGTAAATTCCTTTAATGGTTATGACTGTTCAGTACTGATTGGATTTTCATGTTATTAATTGGGTTTGTAGTATAATGAAAGCTCGGTGTGGTAGGTGTAATTATATTTACGAAATAGTGCTGATTAAATGGTATAAATATAATTTGAAGTTTATTTATCGTAACGAAAATAAATGCCCAATAATTGAAAAACCTTAAAGTGCTCTACTGAGTATGGTGTGAGGTAGTTTTTTTTGGATTTTCGTGTTATAAATTAATATTCGAATATGATGGATGTGGATTTTCGTTAATTTCGAGTGTCATCATTTCGGCCCAATGAAGTCCACTGCTGGAAACAGGCCTCCCCCAAAGATCACCACAATGACCGATATGGGTGTGTTGTGGGCTCATTGAGGGGTTTTGCCATAATCGCCACGCTTGGCAGACGCGTTGGCGATCGCAGTTGAGTTGTTAATGTACTCGAAGGACGCTGCTGCCCATCCTCCGGTTAATCCCTTAGTCGACTTTTACGACACCCACGGGAGGAAATGGGGTGGTAGTATTGAGCCTGAGCCGGCACCACAGTGTGTGTGTTTCGAGTGTAAAATGCACTAAAAGCTCGGGAGCGTGGGATCACTTTTTTAAGCTACTAGAAGCTGTTATTCACTGCAATATAGGCGTATATTGTAGGACACGAACGGTATTTCTCTAGATGAGTTTAGAGAAATAACTTGTGTATTCGAGCTTTTATTTAGTTAATACTAATGTAATGAATATAAAATTACATGCAAAATGTATTAACAATCAGATAAAAAAAAAAACCAAGAATTTCAACATTGACTTTGGAGATTCTATTTTCAAGAAATGACTCCACAAGCATTTCCTCTAAGTATGACTTATAAGTATGTCTTTATGGTATATTCAATTATTTATATAGTTATGTATTTATTAAAGTATATATTATGTCCATGCTGTATAGTTGTGTATTTCATAATTATCAACACCCCCAAAATCGCTTGTTATATGTAACTTTCTTGTGTTTTCTTCCTGGTTGTACACTTGATACTGTCTTCGACTTTTGTTTCTATTTTTTTATGTTTTAGTTAAGCTCGCCTTTGGACAACCATGTTTTACTTTATTTAACAATCTATTATTTTGTACAGTAAAGAATAAGAATTCTACAAAGCAGTTTGATTTGGCGATAAAAATATCAGTGACATATAAAACTTGCTTCAGGCGATGAAATCCAGTAGATTTTATTCATGCGACGAAATCCAGTAGATATCTACCTACGTATCATGTGCTTTTATATTGTGTTTACGATCGCATATAGATACGTCTTTGATGAAAAAACCGTCTCAAACGGTTTATAGCATTTACCATTTTTTGATACTACTTGGTAACGAGACAAGCTCGTCATTCGCTTTAAGCGGCATGCCTGTACAAAACAATGTCAATGCTACCCAGGACTATTTCTGCGTGGGACACTGCGATCGTCATTCCAGACATTAGTTATTTAGGCTCTTAGAAGTCTAGTCTAGTTAGGAACACTAGTATAGGTCTTGTTTCACGAAGTCCGTTTAGTTATGATTGTTGTCAGCCTTGCACATACTTATTTTTAAAACGTTGCCCACACTAGTGTTTCTCCTGTGTCGTGGGTGCGTTTACAGACATGAATTCCACATACAATCCACCCAGACCCGGAACAACTACCTGCAGATCATACAATTATTTGTTCCGTGCGGGAATCGAACCCACGACCCGGAGCGCAGCAGCCGACTGTATCAGCCACTGCACCAACCATTGTTTTAGTGGAATTATTATTATATCTTATGTTTAAACACTACTTACTGCTTCTTGGCAAATATCTAGCACTGCGGTGGCAGCTATCTGGTCTAGCCAGACTCCTGCATTAAGAGACACAGTTATTTATTTATTTCATGCAATAACATACACAATTATAATTTATTTATAGTTTATTTACACAGCGTGAATTGTTTAGGATATAGTACGTAATGACACTTAAGTACCAAGGTACTGTTTATTTCAAAAAGAAATTACTGCCAGCAAATTATATTATTTTGCAATTATCTACGTTTTTATTCTTCAACTTCCATCGCTCAATTCGTATAGGTACAAGAACCATCGAAAAATGTCTATAGTTTATCCAAATCGGCACATAGTGTACAGTTATATGATTTGCGACGCCATTTTTAAATAATAAATTTACTGGTCTCAATACAATAGTTTCCATATTCTGATTTAATATATTTACCGTATCAAAATACTACCTCTATTCGTAGTTACTGACCACTTCGTTTACCTATATAGCTAATAATCATTGTAAAGAGGATAACAGCCGCTCATAAAGTCACGTCGACAAAGTAGTAACAAATAGTTGTTATCTGAACGCGTCCACAACGGACCGACGTACATCTGTCAGTCATCCTTCATTGTTGATGAACAATTGTCTGACTATTTATTCCTTTTATTCCCTAACGTGAAATAAATTACTTCCCCACTTTAGAAATGTGACAACGTAGTGTATTTTTTATTATTTAACGTGTACTGTTAGTGTGAAAACCGCCAAAATGTTGTCAGTGCGGTCTTTCGAAGAGAGACTCTTCAATTTCAACTCTCTCAAAGAAAAGTTTGAGAAGACCAGGTAATTGTTATCATATTACTCAATCATATTTGTGGTTAAAAAGAAATGCATAATTAATAGATACTAATATTTTTTTTGTTTTTATTTCGTAGTATATTAAAAGCCAAACAAAAAATCTACGTGTCTAAATCTAGTTTTGAGAAAGTGTTTAATTTTATCTGTCAATTTTGATGTTCCTAAACAATATTAAAAAATAAGATTTCGAGAGATTCGAATAGAAAGCGAGATTGTGCCTTTATATAGGTAATCATGTGGGATTGAAAGTTTTAATACTAATAGTAGATGTTTGGCGGGTCGTAGATACTTACTCTATCATAAGCCCTTTGTCGTGAGGGACAATATACTGTCATATTCTTTATACTGAAGTTATCTGCCGTCTGCTCCACTTTAGAGACATATAAGTTACAATGATTTGTATATTTATATGATTTTTTATTTGTTTGCAGGGTGGGCGGCGGTGTGCAGCGCAGCGCTACACATGCCGAAATGCCGCACAAAGGAGGAGGCACCATTGCCGAGAGGTAAATCGATTGGTATTCCTATTTATATCCTAGTCCACAGGTGCACACAGGCTTTAACGAGGGAATATCCTCACAGGTTCATAATGGACAAGCATGTTCCAAACATTAGCCAAGATTTAGCAAGGGGCTATCATATTTATAGCATAATATGTATTATATAATGTTCCGTGTGGTTCCTGGCAACGAATAGACCAGCCTTCTCCATCCATGGGTGTCGTAAAAGGCGACTAACAGTTGGAAGTCAAGAGGATGGGCAGCAGTATCCTTCCCTGTGCAAATAAATAAAATAAGCCAAGCGTGGTGACTATGTACATTCATTGTAACGGTTATTAGAAGGCAGATGTTCAGCAGTGAACATTTACGGACTGGTAAGAGAGAGAAAGAGACTACTCGTATATGTAACACAACTTTTCAGCCCGTTACGTACACGTATGTACACCTACGTCTTCTTAAGGAAACGCAAACTGAACGCCAAAGCTTAGATACTTTCCATTTCATTTACTTCCGATACACGTCGACATCTTGGAAACGTTCCAGTTTGGGAAACTTCGGATCATCTGACGTAGATGCCAATAAAGAAACGTTAGCTGATGGTATGTAGTACTCGTAGAACCCCGTGTCAATAAACGATTACACCGACGCTTCAAAGCGGAAACTTAACAAGCAACAAGATTTGTTCAACTAAATTTGACCATTCAGCGCAAAAAAATTAAGCGAATCCAAACGATAATTGAACTACACAAGCATATCGCTTATTCCCTTTTGCGTTTCAACCGTCGATATTATAAGTATGCCATACAGAAGGATAAACTAGTGAACGGAAACGCGAGTAATTAACATTTGATTCTATTTAAACCTCGTTAGTTTAAAATAAATAATAATATTGCCATCCGGTAGTCACGATAGCTGTCAATCTATACTAATTTAATAAAACTGAAGAGTTTATTTGGTTTTTGTTTGAACGCGCCAATCTCGGGAACAACTAATCGGATTTGTTTGAAAGTTTAAAAAATACAACTTATTGACGAACCGAGCGGCTCATTCGCCTGATGCCACACCTTTTTTTATTTATCCGGTGGAAATACATCATGTACTTCTTCGACTCCGGGGTTCAGTCATTGGCCTGGTGGTATTGGTAAATATACCTAATAAATGTTTTTTTTTAAAATAATTATTCCTAGTATTAAATCTACTTAGCACCCATTGCAATAGACCATATAATTGTAGTTTCCATGTCATACAATAGTTTTACACCTCCGAGGACAATCTGAGACTGCATTTTATAGTGCAGCTGTGGAGAGTCCCCGGTTAGTGTCCCATTACATTTTACATTAAAATTCTCTAAAGGGTCTCTGCGTGTAAGACCCTTGTCCCCGCGTAAACCCATCAAAAGACCGGGTTCCGTTACAGGGGATATAAGCCCATGACTAGACAAACTAGAAAAACACTAATTTTTTTTTTTTTTTTTCCAAAAAACTTAGTCGTCATTTCGGCCGAATGAAGTCCACTGCTGTACACAGGCCTCCCCCAAAGATCACCACAACCACCGATATGGATGTGTTGTGGGCTCATTGGGGGGTTTGCCATAATCGCCACGCTTGGCAGGCGGGTTGACGATCGCAGTTGAGTTGTTAATGTACTCGAAGAACGCTGCTGCCCATCCTCCGGCTAATCCCTTAGTCGACTTTTACGACACCCATAGGAGGAGATGGGGTGGTGGCATTCTGAGCCGGTACCACACGGCAAAAACTTAGTACTATATTACAAATAACTTGCCTGGTAATAAGGCCTGGTGGTAAGTCGCCTAGTAGTAGTTTTTTATTGGTGTCCAGTGGAAATTCTACATGGGACTTTCTTCGCCCCGGGGAAGGGCGAAGGGGTATGCCGGACTCCTACCGGCTAAAACCACTGGAGCGGTCATCTTCGGCACCGACGGGGGGTTCCAGGTCCTCGTAAGATCACACTAGAGCCATCGCGCCCATCACCTGGAGTAATTCGTTTTTTTTAATATTCTTATGTTCAGTAAGTAACTGCACTAGCAACAGTGCCCTTCAACCGAAACACCATGCCTGAACTTTAAACACTGCTGCCTATGGACATACAACCTGATGAAGGTGGCTGGGAGTCGTTGGGTGTGGGTGGCATTAAGCCAGTCATTGTGGAAATCTATGGTGGAAACCGCTGTTCAAAGTCAAAGTTTTTTATTTAAAATAAACCAAATATTGGCACTTATGAAACGTCAGAATCTAAGTTGCACGTTTCCAAATAGTTGATCTCGTGGAGAAGATACTCTTTTAATATAATTGAGATTACAATGTTGATTGATACAAATTATTATAAAATATATACCGAGAAAAATATAGATCAATGTGTAAAGATGGAACATACCACAATAATATAATAATAATACATTATTTGCCGTGGCCGTTAACGGCTAACCAGTCCCAACAGACGGCACCCGTTCACGAGCATGACGCATGCATCAGCATCGCTTAGCACAACCTTATTGTACGGAACCGAACGACCCGATACACAACGCCACCGCCAGCAAGACATTTAAGTGAGCATGACAGACCAATACAGCCAGGCAAAAGACAATCAATATTAGTACTTAAAATAACATGAATGGCTACATGATTCTCATACATTTACAGTTTCGTATGAATATTATAATTTAATGTTACAAGAACAATATTAACAAAAGTCAATGTCATAATATTAGATATAAGAAACTAACATAAAAAAATGAAATTTTAAATGAATTCGTTCAAGATAATGTTCAGCAGTGGACGTTCTTCAGCTGAATTGATAATGATGGTGATGATGATGAACTATTAAACAATGTGAATATGTCGATGTATATCTATGGCACTAATAGCGCAGTGGCTTAACAAATGGCTTTCTGATGTACAGGTTCGATTCGAGCTCTAAATAAATTTTCGTATGGCCTACAAGTAGTTTTTCTGGGTCTGGACGTTTGTGCATGTGAAATTCATCTCTCGACAAAGGTGACATAATAGTGTGGGGGGTATCGGTCAAAAAGAAAGAAAAATGAGGATGGTCATTATTTATCAACACTGCTTAGAATGGGCCTCCTTACCGCTTGCTAGAATCAACAGTCTCGAAGGAATATCGCGATATTCACCACGCTTGGCAGACGAATTAGTGATCGCGATATTTTGTTATGACTTCTTCACGCACTTGACATTTTCCCCTTGTATTTTACGATTACGATACGCGTTTGAAGAAAGAGGGTTGTGCCTTCCAGAGAACTACATGGCCAGTTTATGTGGCAAATTGAACTTACTTTACAGGCATAGAAGCGCTTGAAACAGGATAACAAGTTGTAACAATTGTGATGTAATTACTTTAATCTGTAAATATATACAAATATAATTCTATTGATATTAGTATAGAATTTTCTAGCAAACAGAGGTAAACTGACGATCTTTTATTTATAAACAGTTTATAAAAAAAAATACTTTGTCCATTAAAAGGCGGGACAACGTTGATAATAAGTTTAATCTATACATCAGAAACAGGGACTGAAAAAACGGTAAAAAGCTGGTATCGTTACTATACGTAACCGTTCAAATATCAATACAAAAATGCACTGCTTAAATTATGAATAACGCTATTATAAGTGTTCGACATATCGTTGCCTAATTACCGATTAGTGGCCACATTGCATAGAGAAGCGCGGAGGCTGGGCTGGCAACGCCGCCGTGTCGCATTCGTGATGAATTGATATCGTTTTTATTTCAGTCATTTTGTACATCATATCGCCTAAAGTACGTCTAGTGCTGAACCATAGCCTCCCCCTGGGCCCCTATAGATTTCCACAATTGTGTCGTCATTTCGAGCGGAATTTTCCCCACCACGCTTGGTGAGCACAGTATGGTTACTGTACCACAAACGGGATGCTGCTGGCCATCCATTTGGTTTAGTTTTGTTAATTGTACCAACTTAACGTTATTTTAATGTTTTGGTATATACTGGTAAATAGTACCGTTATCAGGCCTGGATCACGACATAATCAATGTCCTACATTTGTTACTAAATTATAATACGTACCACGTTTAGGACTATTTCATTCAAAACATATTATGGTTTTATCAGACGTAAATATTTGTAATAGAACCCAATTATTGTGGTCTACTTGTGTGTAAGTTATAATTATATATTTACATACAGTAAGAATGATGTGTAGACGTATATTGTCAGTTAGTTCCTCAAAGGGCTCACCCCGTAGCGTATTGCAATACTGTGGATAGAAAATCGAAATATTGTTTGTAATTGTGCCCATCATCATCATAAAGTCCACTGTTGGACACAGGCCTCTCTAAAGATCGCCACCATGACCGGTCAGGAAGCGCTGTTTGCTCACTGGAGGGTTTTGCCATAATCGCCAGGCTTGACAGGCAGGTTGGCGTCGCCACGCGGCTATTTCGTTGCCGGCACCACGGATATTTCGTCGCCGGCACCACAGGCTTTTTCGTAGCCGGCACCACACGGCTATTTCGTAGCCGGCACCACACAGCTATTGTAATTAAAGTAATTGTACCCACATTCAGATAATACGCAATACCTCAAGCGAACATAACAATAATAATGTTGGTTTATAACACCCCCACCAGGGCAAAGGCCTCTTCTTGGCAGACAAGTTACGAGCAATGATCGCCACGCTTGCTCACTGCGTGTAGGCGATTTTGATCTCTGGGTCCGGACTTTCTCACGACGTTATCCTTTATCTGAAGTCTTATATCATCATCATCAATGTCATCATATCAGGCAAAAAACATTCACTGCTGAACAACAGCCTCCCCCAAAAGACGACCGGTTACATGCCGTGTGTCGTCATTTTGGGGGAATGGCTACTGTTCCACAGAAGGGACGCTGCTACCCATCCCTTTGGTTTAATATCCCTTAGTCGCTTTAACGACAGCCACAGGAGGAGACGGAGTGGTGCTATATTCTTAATCCGGAAACCATAAGGATGTCTCGTATGAAGTCTTACTCGTAAATAACCTTTAATAAATAAAAATAAAAGGTTATATATTAAAATATTATTGAGTATGCCTAGTGAATATATACTGACTATAGTCAAGTTATTGGAATGCCAATGACCAACAGTAAATGGTTTCGACCGATGATATCGAAATTTGAACTACAAAAGTAATTAATTTCCTTTTAAAAAAATAAAAGTCTACATTAAAAATTACTAAAACCATTGCATATGGTGATTCTAAATAAAAAACAATTACAGGTCGTTTGTTGTATTAAATACTACCGTAATAACTCATTATTATCTATATATTTACCTTTCACATCGCATTGATACAACTTTATCAACATTGATAATGTTAAATTCAATGCAGAGCATAATGATTATTAGTATAATTAAAAAAATCGAATCGGAGCCGTTCTTCTGCACTATCCCACGAGATATAACTAGCTAGGACTCGCGGTTTCACTCGCGTTTAATTTAAAATAAATTTAGAGAACTTCGACATAGACACTTGACATAGAATATATAGATATACGAGGGCGGCACTGAAAATTTCGGGAATCAAGGAAGTGACACAACATTACTATTTAAAAATGTATTTATTGCTTTTCGAAGTATTCTCCGCGAAATTTGACACATTTTTCCATACGATGGAACCAATCATTGAAGCAACCATTCCATTCGGAAGTTGGGGTCTCCAAAATGGCCGTTTTGTAGGCGTCCACAGCTTCTTTAGGTGATGAAAATCTCTGTCCACGCAATTTATTCTTTATTTTAGGGAAAGTATAGAAATCATTAGGGCTTAGGTCGGGGCTGTACGGCGGATGGTCTAATAATTCTATGTTTTCTTGCTCTAAAAACTCTTTTGTTCTGTGCGCGGTGTGAGAACTCGCAGTGTCGTGATGGAGGATGATGCGGCGGTTGCAGTTCTCTCTACGGAGTTCAGAAACGACCTGTGGCAAACAAATGCTAGCATACCATTCTGCATTAACTGTTCTTTGTCCCTCAAGAGGAATAGTCGTAACATGGCCGGTTTTGGAGACAAACGTGGCCAGCATTTTTTTTTGCAACACTCCGTGAACGAACAATTTTTGTTGGCTTTAACTCATTTTCGAACACCTAAACTCGTGACTGGTTTTTTGTTTCGGGTTCGTACGCCTATATCCAGGATTCGTCACCTGATGCGATGTTGTATACAGCATTTGAGGATCCTGCGTGGAATCTTTCGAGAGTTCTGACGCACCAAGTAACGCGAGCCGCTTTTTGCTCTTCACATAGCAAATGCGGTATCCATCGGGAAAACAACTTTTTTACACCTAATTGTTCATGCAAGATTATTTGTATTTGACTCATGCCAATGTCTAAAGTTGCCTGAATTTCGCGGTATGTCACATGTCGATCTTCCTCAATCAGCTTACGCACGGCATCAACGTTTTCTTGGGTGACTGCAGTTTTTGGACGACCTTGACGAGGATCATCACTGAGCTTGACACGTCCACGTTGAAATTCAGCAAACCAGCGATAAATTGTGGTTTTGGATGGGGCTTCATCACCAAATGCAGAAATCATCCGGTCAACACACTGTTTTTGTGTTAAACCACTTCGAAAGTCATAATAAATCATCGCTCTTGAATTTTCTCGAGTCAATTCCATTTTCTCAACGACTAAACAAGTTTGACGAAACCTTGTGACAAGACAGTGAATCTTTTTTTAAATAAATAAATGGTATTCGATTTGTAAAACCAAGGAGTTTTCAATTAAAAAGATTTTAATATGACAGGAACAGTGGAAATATTCCATTCCCGATACTTTTAGTGCAGCCTATGTATATATTGGATTTCAAGGTTTTATTTTTGCGTGGAACTATAATTACTTTTCTAAAATAAAATAGCCTAAGTCATTCCTTATAACATCAGCTATCTGCCAGTCCCATCAAAATCCATCCAGCCGTTTCAGAGATTACCCGGAACAAACAAACAGACAGACAGACAGACAAAAAATTTCAAAAATTGTTTTTTTTTTGTTATATTTACTGTTTATACTTTAATATGTATCAAGGCCCCCTGCCATATAAAGTCGACAGGGGGCTCAGGCGTGTTGTACACGGGCGCCGCGACGGTTGTTACCCCGGCTCCGTGTGCTCCTCCTCCGAGCGGGATCAGCCCTCTCCCGATCCCGCTCTGCGACCTCATTCTGGAGCATTACGCTCTCACAGAAGGAGACCACAGCACTCCAATTATCATGTCCTGTCAGCATAGCCGACACTACTATACTATATATAATATATAATAAGAGGGTCATTATTAAACAATTTGTGTACACTGACGTACCTACGTAAATACGTAAGTAATGCGTATGCCTGTTACCGGCTAATTAAAGTCAATGACTTAGATAAAGGACTTCCACAGGTCACTGGCAATCTACCACAGGCTCTTTAGAGACAATAAATATTTAACTGTTAAGTAAGGGTACGCATCGTGCATCTTTGTTCGTATACATGAGATAACTTGTGACTTAGTCATCCTTCATCTTCATTTCAATCAACGTCTTTCATGACTTCAAACCTTTTATCTCCATCACTGTCCACCTCATGATTCATTCTTTATTCAAATCAAAATTCGAATTTAGTATTGTAGTGTTGAATCGTTCATATTTTGATCATCATCATTACACATTCGATCCTGAACGCCAGTGGTTCGACACACAGCTGTCGCTCTGACTAATAGTCTCCTGCAATATTACAATTACTTATTTTTAACAAGCTTAAATAATTGTTAGTAAGCTGTATTTTAAAAATATAATCATCAGCATGAAGTGTTGAAGTTGTGAATATCAATATACCATTATAACAATACATACGATACGTTTCATTGATCTCGTTAACTTGAACTCCGTTACTTGCTGCCGTGGAGAGAGCCTCCTAGTTGAGCTAACCGGGAAGGAAACACGGAGGGAGGCACTCCGCGACGAACTTACAAAATATATGAGCATTATTAATTGATGCAGGATGATGACGATAGACATTTTTTAATAAACACTGCTATACATAGTTATTATATCACCACTCCATCTTCATCCATGTCGTAAAAGGTGATTAAGGGATTCTAAACCCGAGGGATGGGCAGCAGCATCTGTTCTATGGAGAAGCAGCGTTCAGCGCTCACCAACTCGCCTGTCAAGCGTGGTGAGTACTGGCAAATTCTCAAAATGACGACATACGGCATGTAGCCAACCGGCTGGGCTAGGTATATAGGGGATACCCCGGGAAGACGGTGGCGCGCACGTGGTCACGTGCCGCCGTGTGCGCAGCACAGCGCAAAGCGAGGCTTGGGAGGAACCTTTACAATCCTCCCCGAGAAGTGCCTGGGGGGGCGACCTTTTTACAGTCGCCTTCTCTCCGCTAGAGGGGGTGACCGCTTTACAGTCATCCCTTCCGAGATGTGCCTAAAGGCGTGGCACCAATGGGCGGCTCTAGTGTGATCTTACGAGGACCTGGAGCCCCCCTTCGGTGCCGAAGATGACCGCTCCAGTGGTTTTAGCCGGTAGGAGTCCGGCATACCCCTTCGCCCTGCCCCGGGGTGAAGGAAGTTCCATGTAGAATTTCCACTGGACATCAATAAAATAAAAAATGGTCTATAGGGGAGGCCTTTGTTCAGCAGTGTACGTCTTTTGGGCTCATATTATCATCATCATCACATAGTTATTTATCCACTGCCTAGGTATTAGGTATTAAGGGGTTAGGTCTGCCGTCTGGCTACACGTGCGAGAAAAAAGGCATGAGTAAAAAAAAACATTCAATATCCTATGTTTTTCATCAACATTATTATATCATAATTTCGGTTGAATAAGTCCACTGCTGGACACAGGCCTCCCCCAAAGATCACCACAACGACCGATATGAGTGTGTTGTGTGCTCAATGGCGGGGTTTTGCCATAATCACCACGCTTGGCAGGCGGGTTGGCGATCGCAGTTGAGTTGTTAATGTACTCGAAGGCCGCTGCTACCCAGATTGGGAAAAAGCATTTGTTTATAACAAAAAAGAAGTCTACCAAAAATAATCTAAACTAATATTATTAAGAGAAAAGATTAGATGTTTTGTATGTTTGCTTGTAATCGATTAACTCAAAAACTACTTAAACGATTAAAAAAGTCCTTTAACCTTAAGAAAGCTACATTATCAGGGAGTAACATGGGCTGCATTATATTTTCAACAAATTTGAGATCCCTACTAAAATTGCAATAATGTAACCCAATTAATGAATCCATATCAATTTACCTACATAGGCTGCACTAAAAGTATCGGGAATGGAATATTTCCACTGTTCCTGTCATATTAAAATCTTTTTAATTGAAAACTCCTTGGTTTTACAAATCGAATACCATTTATTTATTTAAAAAAAGATTCACGGTCTTGTCACAAGGTTTTGTCAAACTTGTTTAGCCGTTGAGAAAATGGAATTGACTCGAGAAAATTCAAGAGCGATGATTTATTATGACTTTCGAAGTGGTTTAACACAAAAACAGTGTGTTGACCGGATGATTTCTGCATTTGGTGATGAAGTCCCATCCAAAACCACAATTTATCGCTGGTTTGCTGAATTTCAACGTGGACGTGTCAAGCTCAGTGATGATCCTCGTCAAGGTCGTCCAAAAACTGCAGTCACCCAAGAAAACGTTGATGCTGTGCGTAAGCTGATTGAGGAAGATCGACATGTGACATACCGCGAAATTCAGGCAACCTTAGACATTGGCATGAGTCAAATACAAATAATCTTGCATGAACAATTAGGTGTAAAAAAGTTGTTTTCCCGATGGATACGGCATTTGCTATGTGAAGAGCAAAAAGCGGCTCGCGTTACTTGGTGCGTCAGAACTCTCGAAAGATTCCACGCAGGATCCTCAAATGCTGTATACAACATCGTATCAGGTGACGAATCCTGGATATATGCGTACGAACCCGAAACAAAAAAACCAGTCACGAGTTTGGGTGTTCGAAAATGAGTTAAAGCCAACAAAAATTGTTCGTTCACGGAGTGTTGCAAAAAAAATTGTGGCCACGTTTGTCTCCAAAACCGGCCATGTTACGACTATTCCTCTTGAGGGACAAAGAACGGTTAATGCAGAATGGTATGCTAGCATTTGCTTGCCACAGGTCGTTTCTGAACTCCGTAGAGAGAACTGCAACCGCCGCATCATCCTCCATCACGACAATGCGAGTTCTCACACCGCGCACAGAACAAAAGAGTTTTTAGAGCAAGAAAACATAGAATTATTAGACCATCCGCCGTACAGCCCCGACCTAAGCCCTAATGATTTCTATACTTTCCCTAAAATAAAGAATAAATTGCGTGGACAGAGATTTTCATCACCTAAAGAAGCTGTGGACGCCTACAAAACGGCCATTTTGGAGACCCCAACTTCCGAATGGAATGGTTGCTTCAATGATTGGTTCCATCGTATGGAAAAATGTGTCAAATTTCGCGGAGAATACTTCGAAAAGCAATAAATACATTTTTAAATAGTAATGTTGTGTCACTTCCTTGATTCCCGAAATTTTCAGTGCCGCCCTCGTATACAAGTCATTATTTGGCGTGCGCTGTGAAAACTATTGTTGATACATAAATTAATGTACTACACGTTTATAGCACTCATCATTACCCACAAAAATGTCCTGGAGGCTATATGTCTGTTATATAGATATGTCACAATAACCGCCTTTTATTCAAATTAGTCGGGCGCAATACGGGTGGAATGGAAAGATGATGACATTCGTATCATGATATTAATCCTTATCCAACTAAATAGTTTCATGAACAAGGTTGATTGTGTGCATGTTTTATGTTTCACCATAAAATTACAACTCTAAATTGCACCCGAGCGAAGCAGGGCCGGGTAGTAAAAATATCCTTCGAATACGCTCTAGTTTTCTGCGTACTTGTCTAGCTGTGTAAATTTCATTTAAATCCATGCAGTAGTTTTTAAAATATAGTGGTCACCGTCTTCGAAAACTTGGTTTTGAGTAAAACGCATTTAAGTTTCATACTTGTATACTCATCAAAATAAACGTGTCAATTTTTTTTATACGTAGAATCGTCTTAATGCGTACAGTAAATTTTGTTCCAATGGGGGAAACTAATATGTCAATTTATTGTAGTTCTACGTTGCATTCCGTCTGCTCGATTATTTTCGCTAGCTCGCTTTTCTGATAACCCAATGGTGATGATATAGACACGACACCGTGTAGCTATCTGGATGAGTGGTCAGCAGAAGGATTTTTCTGGAGACTGCGGGGACGCCTGAGCCCCCCCTCGAGGATGTCTATCGAGCCTATAGTCCGGTTGCCGACCGGCACAATGGCGCATTCCGGGATTTTTCACAATTGGCGGGGCAGCCTTTCCTATATAGCTGGCATACTACTTGGGTCCCCATCTATTTGCGGTCGGCCAGCGGTGCACCATGCCTCGGATAGCTACCCACCACAACTAGTTCCCCGATACGTCAATAAACGAGCTGGTGACAGGTTGGTCTACCAACAGTGGATCGGCAATTCCAACCCATCCTCTCTCAGTGTGCCCAACTAGGCCTATTGACGGCACGTCATTGCTCGGTAGTGGTCACAAGCCATCGGCGGAAGCCTACCACCAGTATGTCGCCTGATTACCACCACACAGGGACCACGTGTAGGGATTCGAGAGAATACTCCCTATTCTCCTACGGAGGTGGATGACTCGATCCTCAAAATATGATTCTGATATAACATGTTTTTAAATCAGAATAGTGGTTTTTCTTTTATAGTACCTATATCTTACCTTAGTTTTACTTTTTGAAATTGATGTTCTAATTTATTTTGATTGTTATGAACACTTTTATTATTGTACTACCAAAGTCTGCGTTGGTCATCTTAACCCAATCACAGACCGTTGAGCTCTATTGTGTACTAAATACTTCCTTGACATGTATGAGCTTTAGAATTATAGAATCCTTTAGGGGGCCTAACGAAGATTAATGTCGTCAAATTCTATAGGTTTCCTTGACATAGGTTTCAAGGATTCAGTTCACACTCGTAGCGTTACTTATAGCGTTTACACGTCTCCAGTATTTAGTGGAGGGTGAATATTTCGTAACTTAATATGGACACTACACACGCAACCCTAATATAGCAGTTTTTATTTAAAACCTAAAACGCTTAAATTGTTTAAATTTGTTTACAGGCTGGCGGCTCTCAAGTTGGCGGGTTCAACCGACTGGCGTGCGAGGGTCTGTCGCCTGAGCCCCGAGAAAGACGACACCAAGGCCATTGAGCGTGTCAAGAATAGAATTAATGTAAGTATCTTTACCTTTTTTCTGTTCTTTCCAATGTTAATATCCTCAACAACGATCCACGCGGTCTTTCGATAGGATTACGCTACAGGACAGGGGTCCAATACGCAGAGTCCTTTTCGATTTTTTTATCTGAAACTGTTTACCGCTGCAACGGAGGATGCCGCAGCGTGGGACGACCTCCAATGAGGTGGACAGACGATCTGGCAAAGGTCGCTGGGAATCGTTGGATGAGGGCGCCATGTAACCGCTCGTTGTGGAAATCTAAGGGGGAGGCTTTGTTCAGCAGTGGACGTCCTGTGGCTAATTTGATGATGATGATGATGACGTAATTTCATGTGGTTTTCGGAAAATAATAGATTACCACTCTCCACCAATGGATGTCGTAAAAGGTGACTGTGAAGTGTTGATATCAAGAGGATTGGCAACAGGAGCCTCCCATGAACTGATAACACCATATTGCGATCAACAATCGTGGTGATTATGGCATAATCGCTCATTGAAGTTATCATTAGGAGGCCAGGCCAATATTGATGCCACGTTAACTTCTAGTAATAAGGTTAAATAAGATGATTAAGTATAAGTTCTTGCGACTACGCGCAATCTATACAAATAAATAAAATTGAAGTGTCTGTAATGTAAAAATAACAGCGTTTTACTTAATGCATATGAAAGTATATACGGTACCTACAACAATAACACTATCTGATTTTTTTGTCTGTCTGTCTGTTTGTTCCCTCTAATCTCCGAAACGGCTTTACCGATTTCTACCGGACTTCCACTGGTAGATAGCTGATGTTGTAAGAAATAACTTAGGCTACTATTATTTTAGAAAAATAAATAAATATATATATATATACGCGCGGGTGAAACCGCGGGCAACAGCTAGTTAATTAATATAAGCGTACCATTAACCGAAATAGAGATATTATTTAGAATGTTTAAATGTTTTAAGTCTTAGGGTGATTTGTATACTGGGTGCCGATTTAATGACCTGTAGCGTTTTGGGATGTGAATCAGTCGACGATTCTGTACCCGAATCAGTAAAAATAACAGTACCTTAATTTTTAACCAAAATGTCCACATATTTGGTAAAAGATTCAATCCTAAACAGCTGGAG
This sequence comes from Diloba caeruleocephala, assembly GCA_947459985.1. Classification (NCBI taxonomy): domain Eukaryota; kingdom Metazoa; phylum Arthropoda; class Insecta; order Lepidoptera; family Noctuidae; genus Diloba; species Diloba caeruleocephala. The sequence continues at coordinate 7,607,517 of OX381614.1, forward strand.
GTCAATGGCCTCATTTGCATACCATATCGGGTGGTACGTACCAAACATCTCCGCAGTACCCGCCTCGCCCTCGGTCAATGTACGAGACGGATGCACATGTAAGCTGCGAGTGTTTTAGTTGTATACTAATTAACATTATCGCGTTCAAGTTTAAACACTATTTTTATTATTATTTATTAGTGGGATCAATGCTTCACCGCATTGGAGTGTTGAAAGTGGCTAAATTGCCACCCAGTATTTATAACACTGAAAATAACGTGCCTTTATCTCTACTAACTCCGTGCCTTTATCTCTACTAACTCCGTGCCTTTATCTCTACTAACTCCGTGCCTTTGAGATCTTTTGCAAACTTACGACGTCATTTGAGTAACAAAGCTCGCTGGTTCCTTCGTGCTGGAATCAAAGAGCACCTCTGAAGGATCTTACATTTTTGCTACATGTTGGTACTAGCATTCTCCATCAAACTTCGCATCTATTCAAAACCTACGCCTAGGGCAACTAGCTTACCATTCAAGAGCCTTACGCCTGTGCCAACCTTGCAACGCTTTGACAGTCCCCCTGCAATAAGCAGAACCCTTGACAACTTGAGGGCTGCTTGAGATCTATTGTGATACTGAAGCACCCGTCTGTCACCAGGCGAAACCACTTTATATATTCACGCCAAAATAGAGCTTAGTTTTGGGAATTAAAATTGATAGTTGATTGGTAGTATTTTATTGTTAGCTGATGTTGGCGTTTAAGTTAAGTTACTTGAGTTGATGCGACTGTGATATGTTTTGCTCTAGTTCTTCCTTGTATAATGGTTTAGGCTGGCAGAACGTACTGTTGCCGACCTTTAACAAATGACCTTATTACAGTAGGTAGGAACTTTCTAAACTCCCAGGCAACACTATGCTATCTTGTGTGTAGTAAATAGATAAATAATGATTCCAAACATTTTAATGCCAACTAAGAGAAAATGTATCTTAGTAAGTCTGTATTTTTTTCAGTTTACAATACTCACAATTGATGCGCAACTTAAAGCATTAAATATTGCTTTACGTTGCGTTATAGAATACAAATCCGGGTATATAGCGCCAGATCAATAGAAAATCGGGATATGTCCATAAACCTTTCGGTATGTCCTGCGCCAATCGAGAAATCTGGCAACACTAAACGTGACCGAACACAGAACGAAACAAACAAAAATGAAAACAATGTTCTGCTGGCTTGTAGTTGAGTTGTAGAGAGCTATTTCACTATTTTATTAGTTTACTTAAATTAAAACTGTATAAACTTATAACAAAGACAGCACAGGAGGGAGGGAAAGATCGGCCAATTATCCCATAAGATAATAGTGAATAAGTTTCTATTCAAGCAATTATTTTGTATATAAGTAACTTAAACAAAATTTAAGTTGAAGTCTTTAACTGCTATATATATATTTCGAACTTTCAGTGACATATGTTCTAACTGACATTACGTCTTAGGTTTTCGCGATTATTACAAGCTATAATAAAACACTTTTAAAACGGATTACATCGCGAATAGAATATATTTTTTCCTGTAGTTTCGAACACTTTGTTTGCACCTTGCTTTTCAAAAGACATTATTCAAAATAACAAATTTGAAATCAATTAAATTCGTACTTAATGAATTACCACAATGAACAATTTAACGCATCAACATTTATTAAATATTTATGTTCACTTTGGGTCCACAAATTTAGATCCTTAAGGAGTATCTACCGTACCTGTACCGTATCGTTCCTATTAACAAAATACTAAACATTTTACATAACTTATTTTAAAAGTTTACGATAAGCTATTTGACGCGAGATTTTATATAATTTTGGCAGTCAGGACATCAGGTGAAATGTCGGGAAAATCCAGACGATTCCCGACCATTTGTCAACCCTTAGTCCTATTATACACAAGTGGTCATTAACTTTTTTTCACCGTGGTGTAAGACCTGTTAGGCTTATTCTGCCCTGGCGAAGGACGGAGGGGTTTGCCGAACTCTTACTGGTTAAACCTGCGTGGTCATCTTCACCACAGAAGGCAACTCCATGTTCCCAATAACGAATATACCGGAGTCACCCTTTGGTGCCCACGCCTTAGGGACATCTCAAAGGGAGTGATCGTAAAGCAGTCACCCCCTCCAGTGGACTGTTCCTGTAAAGAGGAAGAATTGTTAAGGACTCCCTGAAGCTTCGCTTTGCGCTGTGCTGCGCAAACGGCGACATGTGACCTTATGCCGCCGTCCTCCAGGGGCTCGCTCGATGAGCGAAGTCGTCACTTGCTCGTACTTACTCAATCGATAAAACGTTTTAATTGCCAATTATTAACCAAAACAAACTTCCAATTACGAATTCATACAATTACATCTAAAGTATAAGGTAAAAGCTCATCGATTTTCGATGGATATTGTCAAGGTCAGGGATTGTGCTACGCAGTGATATCTCTAACCACTGCACCAAATATAGCATTAACAGCTGCGGATTCTCCGCAGAATTTTTGAGTAAATGTGCTTTGGTAACATGTTAGGACATAATATTCTCTTTCCATATAAACGCGTATAGAGCTTAGACAACGTGAAACATGGCATTTCCGTATGATGCCGGTAAATTTTTAATAATTTTATCTGTAACACATCTTCTTCCGTGGATATCGTAAAAGGCGACTAAGGTACTGAATCAGAGGGATACGTAGCAGTGTACCTTCGGTAGAACAGCAGCCAATGCATTCTGCGCTTACCAACCCCCCTGCCAGCGTGGCAAGTACTGGTAAATTCCTCCCAAAATGACAACACAATTGTTGTGAGAATTGTGGGAAAGGGATTTCCACAATTGTGTCGTCATTTTCGAGGAAATTTTCCAGTACTCACCACGGTTGGGAAGCGGGTTAGTGAGCGCATTATGGCTGCTGTTCCACAGAGGGACGCTGCTGCCCATCCCGCTGGTTAAAAGACACATAGGGGCTTTTTACGACATCCACGGGAGGAGATTGAGTGGCGCTATGTTCTTAATCCGGATAGAACACCTTACTAAATAAGTAACCTGTCTTTATGGCTATAAATTGTGGGTGGACTGGGTTGGTGTGTGTGTGTGTGTGTGTGTTAATTTTGCTTATCTATATTGCTATTTATTTTAAAGTGCAATTGGCGTATTGTCTATTTGTATCATTTTTGCAAACATTATTATGAGGGTACACGGAAAATATAGAAGGTTCACATTTTCCGGCATTCAAAGTTATATTTAGCCTTTGTTACATTGTGATAAGTATTTCTAATTAATCAGTGGAATGGCATTTTAAAGGATCGCACTGATCTCATTGTTCATGTAATATTCTTATCAGTTCGTCTATATGCGAGAGCAAAAAAGCTTCCGTTCACAAAAATATCCAACAATAATGTGTTATTAACCTTGCATCAATGTCACGCATGTTGTAAAACCACGCCTATCCTGAACTTTGCCAAAGCGAGTTCAAATCGCGTGTTACCTCCAAAATTGCTTCACGCACAACCTCACTTATGTAGCTCCAAAAGACATTAGCATCATTCTCGACCTAACTTTTTCCTAATTAAGAACCATATTAGAATGTAAAGTGAGAGTTGTTTCCGCTCCTACCTAAAGGTATGTTGTCAGGTCACGGTACGGTTTCCTCGCTAGTAAAACGATAACCTTCATTTCCCCTTGTTTTACTTGCTATCCGTCACGAGAAATTGACATTTTAGTTGAAATCTGACTGATTTATGAAGTTAAGAAGATCAACGTTAAGAGCGAACGGTTTTTAAAAGGCTTGTCAAAATGTCCCCACGATTACTTCGATCGATAGCTTTTAAATGAGGAAATTGTCAAGTTAGATTTTATATGACCGCGTTGGGCGTTTGATGGAGGTTTTAGAGAGTTTACGGTGATGACAGGTTGATTCTGTAATGGACTTTTATCCAGAAATACTACGGTGTTTTGTTTTTAGAAATATGCGGCTTTACTCACTCAACTCTGATATTTAATACTAATATTGTAATGGTAAATTATAGGTATATTGACTTCCACTGCTGAACAAAGGCCTCCCCATAGATGTTCCACATAGGTAGTCATTTTGGGGAGAATTTGCCAGTACTCACCAACTTGGCAGGCGGATGGTGAGCGTAATATGGCTGTTGTTCCACAGAGAAGATGAACCTAATAAACCAGATGAATAGGCAGCAGCCCTCTGGTTTAGAGTCCTTTAGTTGCCTTTTACGGCATCCACGAGAGAAGAAATAAGATGTTGTATATTCTTCATCCGAACACTGCACAGACTTTTGATATTCTGCGGTATTAAAGGTACTAGAACCTTTGTAAGGTCGTTTCTGAATCCTGTAGAACTCATCATTATCATCATCATCATCATTTCAGCTGAAAAATGTCCACTGCGGGACAGAAGTCTCCCCCAAAGATTTCCACAACGGCCGGAATGGGTTTGTGTTGTGTGCTCATTGGAGGGTTTTGCCATAATCATGGATTGGCGATCGTTGTTGGGTTATAAACCCCACGGGGTGACATGGGGTGGTGGTGTTGCGGCACCACACGGCACAAGGATACTAATATATTTTCTTTTCATGTCGACGAGTAGATAAGACCCTTTATTCAATTGTGGCATCGTTCGCCCACCAGATAGGAACATTAACGGAACATGATTCGCCCTAAATCAATATTATATGCAGAACGTTCCAATATTGTCCTATTTCCGTACAAATAGAATTTCCTACCCGATGGCGGCTTTCCATTTCCCGATCAACCATGAATAATATCTACTACACAGTCGGCAAATCCGACATAATGGAGAATATTAAAATGATTCCTAAAATAAAGTTTAGATTGGTGCGTTCGGAAACGAAATTTTTAAGACGTACGTAATATTATGTAAAGGACAGTCATGTTATGTTGGAAAAATTGTGATATTGGATATTGGATTTTGTAGGTCATGTTTTTTTTCTTGTTGCTGCTTTAATCACCGTTACGTAGATAAGTAATTTTTACGTTACAATGATACAATGGGAATATTTGGGTATAGCTTCCAAAAATAAACAGTAATGTCTTCAGTTTGTGAGATGATAACTTACTAGCCATTACGCGCCCGCTTTACTAGCCGTAAATTAAAATTTTGTGATAGGTTTTTTGTTTCGATGAATAACTTATTTATTTAAATAAACATTATCCTATTCCATGATATAGCCTACTTCTACATGAATTTTTATTACGATCTGTTCGACTATTTGAGCCTGATAGAGCCACAAAATCATTTAAAAATGCAAACATTCACATTTATATAATTTAATATTGTTTAAAGGATTGACTACTAGTTGATTGATCACTTTTTGAAGGCTGTGTTGTGGCTCACTTACTACACAGTATTATGCTGAGTCTTGACCTCTGCCACATTTGAGACGTGCGTTAGCAAACTGCTATTTTGTAATACTTATAGTCATTTTATTTTATTTTTCTATTCTAACGGTCAATCATTCTGTTATTTCCTTTTTTTATTACAAGTTTACTGTAGATATTAGTTAAAGGTCTGATTCATGTAAATGTACCGAAGCGCGTTTCATGTGGTAACAAATTGATTTTCCTTCTTTCTTCTTCTACATTTTTATATTTTTCCTAACATTTTAAAAACTTAGCGTTCGTGGTAAGGTTATTGTTTAAAACAACTTATTTTTGTATATCATGAAAATATATCGGCTTAATCACACGTCAAAATTACGTGGCGAAAAACGGTTGTTTGTGGACAAGTATTTCTACCTTTTCCTTTACGAAAACTGCATGGTCATCTTTGCGCCCCCGTTTCACGCCCACCAATGCCATACGCTACTAATAGTGGTAATAAAATCAACTGCTCGTATTTATGTAGGCCCGTGAACTCCGCGTGGAATTACCCTCACTAACCAAATTGCCTCGACCTCCGAATTACGGATATAACACGTAGGAAATTGCATTGTATGCTTGACCTTATAACCGGAATATTTAAAATGTTACATAAATAATTACTTATTAACTATTTAAAATGTTACATAAATAATTGCTGATTAATTAACCTGATTGATTAAGTATAATTAGGGAGACTAAGATTAAAGGTCGTACTTGTCAGAAGTGTGGTGTATACGTGAATGATTCCTCCGGCACAAGGCACTAAAAACATAGTGGTGCGGTTTTAGCTTTTCCCCGTCCCTCTGATTCAGAGTCCCTTAGTAACCTTGTACGACATAAACGGAGGAGATGGAGTGGTACTATATTCTCAGTCCGGACACCACACGGTCCCCGGACACCACATGTTACTCTTTGGTGCAGGAGATTGAGCTGATTTGTATGAATACTGATATTACTAACATTAGTTTAAGTAAAATGTTTGAAACTTATTGTGGGAGTCGTGGAATGAGAGCGGCATGTAACCACTCGTTGTGGAAATCTAAGGGGGAGGCCTTCGTTCAGCAGTGGACGTCCTTTGGCTGATATGATGATGATGATGGTGGTGGTGGTGGTGGTAGTGGTGATGATGATGATGATGATGTAGTGAGTGTAGGTATTGGGGATAATAAAACAAAATTATTATTATTTTATAAGTTATTATAGATAAAGATAACATTGATTTAGAATTTGTTAAATTGATATCAAAATCTCTTCTTTAGTGTGTATGTAATTGTTGTTGGGAGTTATACCAAAATGCACATTTTCCTCTGTTGCCTGCACGTAAAATAAAATGTGTCAAAATATTTGGAAATAAATTATTATGAATAGAATAGAATATTATTTATTGTAAACCAATTTAAAAACAACTACTAGGAATCATTTTATGACATTTACCGCCCATTGTACAATTACTGTTAATAAAATGATTTATGAACTGTAATTGTACAATTGGCGGTCTTATCGCTATTAGCGATTTCTTACAGACAATTATGATACATTTTTGGCTTGAAAAGGATTCTTGTCAGAAAAATAATCCTTGAAGCTGACTTTAGGAATCACTAAAACAAACACACACTTTCAAACAAAAGTCAATTTCACTTTAAAAAGACTGAATTTTAATTATTGAATGAATATTCTTATTAATATCTTACAATCCAGAAAAGAAACAATTTCTTTCATTCATAACCTTTATAAATTCTCTTTTTAGTTGGTTGGTTATCATCCTGACATCCTCATCGGTAGCTACCGCTTAAGGTCACCAACCAAAGTTCAGGTTATTTTTAGCTAAACGACATAACTATTTATAGCGACCATCAAATACCGGTCTGACCTTTCATGGACTTTAGTTTCAAGCCTTATCATGTGATTATGTAAGATACAGCCAAACATTTTTAATGTTGAAACCTTCACTTTTGGATGTTCCCGGCCAGAGGGCGCCTTTTAAACTGTTTTTTTTTTGTATAAATAAGGTGGGTAGACGAGCCTGCGCATGCTAAGCCATCTCCGCCGCCTATAAAACATGCGCCACCTTTAGGGCAGACATACACTTTTATCTTGAAGGATGTTGTATGTCTCTCGGGCTCCCGGTATTCGTTACTCACGACAGCAAAACTGTTGCTCAAGTCAAAGTCAATTCAAATTTAGCGTTCCGAACGTCCGAAGGAAAACACGGCGGCACCCTTATAGGATCACTCGTGTGTCTGTCTGTCTGTCATGAAGTTTAAATTTAGTACAAATATGGATTTCTGTGACCAAAACACGTACGTGTAACGTAAATAAATATTTTTTTAAGAATAAAGAACAAAGTTTTACAAACTGTAACGTGTAACATGAAATGGAAGGGCTTGATGTGAGGGTCTCAAATATTTCATACTTTTGTGAGGATAATGCATGCTAATGTGTGGGTTAAATTCACACAATATTAATTAATTGCCTTATAATAAGATTGCTATAGCAGTAAAAACGGACCAGTCCCGACCATAATGCAGGATTGCTACCATCATTATTGCTAGTTCACTAGCAGTAGTTCAGCTAGCCCATTTACGAGCTAATATTAACTAATAACTACAGTTACGGGGACCACGTAACTTTATATTATTTTAAATTGTCAGTTTCAATCCAAAGGAAGCAAAAAATAAATCGCAATTGCTCTTGTAATTTCTCGCCACTATTGACCCTCTTAATTCCTAAATTATTTTCTTCGAATCCCATGGTATGTACCAGTAAGCATTTATCTTGTATTTACTGAAGCGGCAAATTGAATTCGCCCGTTTCGTGTGTTTTTATTAGATTAAGTGTCAGCGCCATCTATGTTTGAAGGCAGTAATTAAATGCGCGCTAGTGGCGCTGCCAGCGACAGTCGTTGATAATCTCGTTGTTTTTCTTTTGCGCATTTTGTACTATTCTATTGTGTTCGATTCATCATCTCGGCCGATTGAAGTCCACTGCTGGACACAGGCCTCCCCCAAAGATCACCACAACGACCGATATGGGTGTGTTGTGGGCTCATTGGGAGGTTTTGCCATAATCGCCACGCTTGGCAGACGGGTTGGCGATCGCAGTTGAGTTGTTAATGTACTCGAAGGACGCTGCTGCCCATCCTCCGGCTAATCCCTTAGTCGACTTTTACGACACCCACGGGAGGAAATGGGGTGGTGGTATTCTGAGCCGGCACCACACGGCAAATGTTAAAAAAAAAAATGTTCGATTGTATTTTGGAAATTTAGTCTCTTATTTAAATAACTAGAGTTTTAATTCTATCAGGTTTAAAAAGCCATTTCACTCACTGATTTGTTCACATGTCTCTCTTATATTTTAACCAAAAGACGTGATGTCCGCAACAAAACACAAAATGGTCCTGTTGACATTTAATTGAATATAAACATAAACATATTTCAGCATTCTAGGTCACATTTGACTGCATAATTGAAAGGGTATCGCGTCCTCTTAGCCATATTTGGCACATTGTAATACTTGGCATAACCCCGCCATATAGGGTGGTATTAGAAGGAGGTCGCGCTTCGTACGTCCCAGGTGTCTATGTATAAGTTAAGTTTTGCCTATATATTTTATAGATACAACTGGTCTAACAAGGAGGTTTTTTAGAAAAGGTTTAACGCGAATTTAAATCGTGTCATCGTGTTTTGTTGGGAACGGTTCCTTTGAGGAAAGTCGAATGTGATTAGATTCAACTGCACAATGTCTCATGTCACATTATTGACATTATAGTTTAGGGATGTTAAGTAGGTGGTTTTATCGGAGGCGGAGTTGGAAATCTCATAATTACCTTTGCGGAGTTGGAGAGGAGAATCGGAGTGGGAGCTGGAGGTCACGAAAATGGTAGTTTATAGAAAACCATGTTTACATCAAAAATAAGAATACGAGATAAACATTAGGTAATCAAAAAACATCGTGAGGTAGAACCTGCACACCTGTGAGGGCTCCAAAATGTTCTCAATGGTGTGTGTTGTTCGCCAACCCGCACTAGACCAGCGTGGTGGACTAATGCCTAACCTTTCTCGTCGTGAGAAAAGGGCCCGTGCCCAGCAATGGGACTGTAATGGGCTGATTATGTATGTATGTAATCAAAAAACAAAACAAGTGGATTGGTCTTTAATATTTACCATCTCTATATCCCTATTGTAGTTATATGACTATTTAAGAGAATGACTTTCCCGTTGTACTGTTCGTCCGCTATTAGCACAATTTTGTTTACCTGTTTCCCTATATTGTCCCTTATACAGCAAGCACAGTTGTTTGTGGTATAGAAGAACATACATGCTGACCTAAAATTCCAAACAAGATTACCTATTTGGATTTACCAAGGTATTGCAGTTATATACACTACAAATCAGTTATAATCATGCAATAAATATTTACATTCCTATTTCTCTATATACGCATCATCATCATCATTTCGGCCGAATGAAGTCCACTGCTGGACACAGGCCTCCCCCAAAGATCACCACAACCACCGATATAGATGTGTTGTGAGCACATTGGGGGGTTTTGCCATAATCGCCACGCTTGGCAGGCGGGTTGGCGATCGCAGTTGAGTTGTTAATGTACTCGAAGGACGCTGCTGCCCATCCTCCAGCTAATCCCTTAGTCGACTTTTACGACACCCATGGGAGGAAATGGGGTGGTGGCATTCTGAGCCGGCACCACACGGCATATATATACGCATATACTCCTACAAACGAAACTTAATGAGCATTGCTTGGCCGCAAGCTGTAACCCTACCCGAGTCGGTTACTGGCCCTGCGCGCATGCGCGGTCGTGACGCAACACTGACAGCCGCGTGCGCCGCGTGCATCGCTCTGCTCGCGCGGACCCGCGCTGTGATTATGGATTGCTGTATTTATTAAATTATTAACTGCATAAATATTAATTGGGTACTTGAAGGCAAAGGTATTCATAGTATGCAATTTATGTTTTACGGTTGCAAATGTTTCGTTCGTAGGTACCTGCTTGATGTAAAGCAATAAATGCGAACTCTGACATTACAACATAACCTATTTCTCGGAATTTTTCCACGTACTTTATTATGTGACTCATTAGAAGTATAAGTAATCATTTCTTTCGTCAAATACCTACTTAGGTATTTAGATATTCCAACAAAAATTGTACGCTTCTAAGATTCTTAATTGATCTTTAAACTAAATTAAATTTTCAGCTGCAACCCACGAGTGCCATACGCTCGAAACTAGTAGAATAAATATTAATAATTCTGTATGTATATAATGTAGTTAAAAGTATGTGATATAATAATTAGGTACATAATGTAATGATATTTGCATAGTATAAAGTAAAAATAAATACATGTAATGATGTATTAAATAGGCGTAGAAAAGACAGAAGGAGCAAACAGTACATTAGTTGTTTTCCCAATAATTACTGATTCACTATCAGCTATTGTGTATGCAGCGAATGAATGTAATTATGTTGTATGTAGGAAAAAATATTAATCAAGTATGATAAATTAAAATCTATAATAATTTAAAAATATGAAACAGAATTAAAACGGAATTATTAGATTATAATTAATTAAAATCAAAAGTCTTTATTTCAATTAATATAATATTTAGAAATGAATAACATAAATTGGATTCAATCAAATAATACTTTCGGTAGGTACCTTATATGGCGGATGTTATAGCTTGAATATTCTCGTACTCTTTCTGGTGTAGTAGTAAATACTCTTTTAGTTTTAATTTAAAAGTTGAGCAACTTTTGCAGTTTCTAATTGGTGGAGGAATATTGTTCCAACATTTAGTAGCTGAATAACGAAAACTGCCTCTAAAAGGAGCGACACTACCCACGACACAGGAGAAATCCAAGTGAAAGAAAATAAAAGAAATCCAACGTTTTAAAAAAAGAAACAATAAATTTAAAATACATTTAACCATGTGGCTTGCTGAGAAATGTTTTTGTAGCATCCATGGTTTTTTAAAATATAGATTGATTTAATAATGGTTCTATGTGGTTTAATAATTAATTAATTCGATTCTAATCATGTGAATGCAATTGTTATAAAATGTTTGTACGCTCGGCAGAGTAAAACATAACGCGCTTACTTTATCATAATTATACCTGAATATTTACCTGTGTTTATGTCAAATAAATAATTTTGATTTTGAATACGTAATTTTGATAGAAATTAATATATCTAGAGAAGAAGAAGAGATCTATCAAGAAGCATACAAAACGCAGCGCAGCTTGTGGCGAGCTGTATGTGAGTGGCAAAACTGCGTACCCGAATGGCCCAAAGAGTCGGTTACCGGCTTGCCTTTATTGGCTGGCTAGAGTGGTCGCCAAGAGTGCCCACAGGACTCTCAACTCCGTCTTGCCTCAGTTGGCCAGTCAGAGGGGGGCGTCAGAGCAATATGCTCGGGGGTGGAAGTGTCTAACGGCATAATAACGGATAAAACCCGCTCCGAGTCTTCGAGACGCCTGATAGGGTTATAAATACAAAACAGCAAAAAAAATTTGTTGTGTGCCCTACAGTTGCGCCAAACAGGTAACCAGTTCAGCAGCTGGTTTTCATTCGTGTCTATATATCTATATTGTAGCCACAGAGAGTCCCCGGTTAGTGTCTCATTACATTTTACATCAAATTTCTCTGCGTGTTTTTTTTTAACGGTGATCACTGGGATTTCTCCTGTATCGTGGGTGATTTTACAGACATAAATTCCACACACAATACATCGAAACCCGGAACAACTACCTGCAGATCATACAAATGCGACCCGGAGCGCAGCAGCCGACTGTATCAGCCACATATTTCCGCGTAAGCCTATCCGAACAATGGGCTTCTCCTTGTAATAACCCGTGAATAAAGAAAGATATATTCGTAATACACACATAAGATGACCATGAAACAGTTATTGTGATGGGAGAAACTGGCGCAGAATTAAATTATTCTTCATATCAGCTAAACGCGAACAAAACTGCTGAACAAAGTCCTCCTCCAGAGATATCCACAACTGTGGCGTCATTTTAGGGGGAATTTGCCAGTACTCCCCACGCTTGGCAGGCGGGTTGGTAAGCGCAGTAGGTATGGCAACTGTTCCATAAAAGGGACCCTGCCTGCATTCCTCTGGTTAGAGTCCCTTAGACGCGTTCTACGACATCCACGGAAGATGGATGAGATGATGCAGTGGAGCTATATTCTTAATTCGGACATCACACAGATGCACAACACAATTATTAAGATCTAGTTAATTTGCTAAAATATAACATAATTAGTAAAACATCTGAAAAACATGTCTGGCAGTGTTCGCTTTATAGTTTTGTATGTTACACTCGTTAGTCAAACAGTGCCAACGAAACTGTTATGAAAGTGCTCCACATAAGATTTGGCGTTAGAAGCTAAATCTAATTATAAATTTTGGCCACTGCAAAGTTATGATGAACCCAATGTCGGCGGAGCGACCCAAGTTTGCTTTTTAGAGCAGAAAATCGTAGTGTGAGTACGTGAAGGGATAATTATTGTAATAGAAGCGGATTGCGTTCAGAGGAGCCACGCATTTTTTTAGATTTCAGTATCTTATTTTTATATTCAAAATCTTAATTTTAAATTCAAAATCTTAAGTTCCAATATGCGGTCCCCCATTAAAGGCCATTAAAGATATTGTGTATCTGATGGATCTGAATGGATAAAACATACAAATATATTCAAGCTATCAAGATAATATGCTAATGATGTTGTAACTGGACTTAAAAATACCCAAACATTATAAAACAGAGCTCTTTTGTGAATATCAAACAGTAAATCTTTGTTTGAATAATATAAACTTTACTTTCCACGCTAAAACTGTTATTTCTCACGACATTCGACTCCCGTATCGCTTTACTCTAAACATAGTCGCATACAGTAATGGTGTTGAGATACCATTTGAAGGTTCGGAATAAATTTAATTGAACATGAGCCAAGATCGAAGAAACAGTTAATTGGCTTTAGAAAGAAACTAGATTAAAAAAAACATTCATTTTGATTTATAGTGTCGAACATTTTTTAAGAACCATAAGTTATTTTACTATTTTTACACGAGGTTGACTCATATTCATGTATCAACTGCAAAAGCCTTGGTCATAATTTCCGGGAAACTTGCCGGATTGTTGAGCAAACAAAAAGCGAATCTTAATTTCCATATACCAAAAAGCGTTATTTGCGTTGCACATGCATCGACAATGACCCGCCTGGCCGGCGAGACGTACTGGCACCGTCAGTTGTTTTGGACGGGTCGGCCAACGTGCGCGTGCGCTGCTGTCGACGAATTCGACACATTATTGCCTTTAAAATTCGCGTTCACTAAGAAGCGTCAAAATATTCGAAACAGTGCCCTAAAAATTGTAAAATCGGTGGTGTGCCAGAAACTAGTGCCGCTTTGTGTGATATCCAAATTTTTATTGAATTCAATTTGTTTATCATTTTGTAAATCAATTTCAATAAGTTTGCATCACAAAGAATTGTAGGTGTATCACGAATTAAGATAAACTTTACTTAGCAAAATTTAATTCCGAGGTGAATTTTGTTATTGATGTGGGGAACATCGCGCTCTTCATTATCGTGTTATCATAGGCTTATCTTTACTATCTTTGGTTCCGACCTTGTAATCTGCAATAGGTTAACGTAACACTACGTGTGGAAATTCGTTTCTCATATCGTGTACTTTCATAGACAATGCCTTAATCACATAAAATATACTCATTGTTAAATTTAACTCTTTATTTTATTACACTTTCGCCCCTTAACCTCCGTTTCTATTTTTGTTAAACATTAATTATTATGTGTGTACGCTGAAGGCATGTAAACATACCAATCCTTAGCGTCAATGTGATTTGTATTCAATCCAAGTTGACGATTTCAATTTGGTCGCATACTTGTGTGTAGTTTGTTGATTGTGATGGATTCGTCCTATATTGACGTATCATTACGGTCCTATTTTATGACTAATTGAAGTTTATTTTGTCTTCCTGTTGTTCGATTATAAACCTCCATAAATTAGTATATTTGCCTGTTCTGATCCTCAAAGTTAGAATAATTTAAATCTTTTCGATGAATTAGCGTCCGCAGTTTTTTGTCCGTTTCCACAAAAGGTTGGGACAAGTTAACTTATTTGGTGTAAGCTCGGCGCGTCGACAGCGTTATTGCGTACTTTGAGGTGGTTAGATGGAATCTCGTCTGTCGCAGCTTAGTTAAAAACAACTTGGTTTTTCCTGTTCGGTGTAATCAGTTAGTAATAGGAAAATCGGTAAACTCTAATGATTATTGCTTATATGCACAGTACAAGTTGTTACATATTATGAACTATTTCTTTCAAAACATTGTATCTATTTGTCCAATGTTTTGATTACACAGCTGGTTTTAATAACATCTATTTGACTTCTACATACGCATTTATGATTTCTTCGTAATTTATCTGATTGTTTTTCTTTCCATCTCCTTATTTAATGTAAGGTTAAATCGTTTCTGTATTTGGGTATGGTGTTGTCCTGGGTCAAGGTTTTTTTCTACCCGATAGTACCGACGCACCTATAATATAGCAATTTTCAATATATAGTGATGCGTCATTGTTGCTGCTACTGGTTGTATACAATGTTTACACACGTTCTAGGACCTGCGCATGAGTCAGCGATGCCGTGTCCGCCGCCAGATGATAATGACCACTGATCTCAGTGATCAGTTTGATTCTGACAGTCGGAGCACCTACGCGCTTTGTTTACTCCGTTATATTCATATTTTCAAATTTTACGTAAGCCATAAAATCTTACATAACAGTGATCCTGTGTGAATAAACTCAGTGTTACATACTTATTTTACTGTACTGTGTGTGATGGCGTTATAAACAATGTATTATTATTGTATGTAAAACGCTATTGCTCAATTGACTCCCCATTACAAATGGAGCGCGAAGCCTTCAAGGATTACTAGTAGCGCTATCAATAACGCATATCGATCTCAGTCTCAAGTGATTGGAAAGTAATTAACGATGTTACTCGAAACGATCATTGGGCTTGGGGTGTTAATTTATTTATTATGGAAATATATTTTGTTGCCAACTAAACAAGAACGAATTCAATGTGATAACCAAGAAGATGATAGAACATATGAAGCAACAAACAATGAAAACGAACCGGCGTTTGAGAGTGCAGTAAACAGTCCCAATAACATATTAAAAGAGCCAATATCTGGAAATTTAGAAGCAAAGCGGCAAATTTTTGATCCTCTTATAAGTGTTAGTAAACAAGAAATACAAAATGTCATATCGTTTCGATCTGACAAATTAATAACACCTAGTGTTTTGCTGAAACAACACAATGAAAAACTACTTAGTGAAAAAGTGGTCAGACGAGAGAGCCCGCCAAAAGAAAGACTCGCGGAATTTCTAGAGAAAACTATTTTTAGCGATGACAAAATACAGTCGATTATACAAAACTTGTCTTTAGATAAAACTGAAATACTGATACACGAAGAGCCGTTAAAACTGCTTTATCCTTCTTCTAAAGACATAATACCTCTGGCTAAAGAAGAAGGATTTACATTAAGTGAAAAGGCTGCAAGCCAACAAGGCACGATAGATGCAATCGCTAATAGAATAAAACGATTAAATGAAAATAATATTAAGAAAGATATCGATCGACATACTGAAGAAGAAATTGTTGAAAATGATATAGAAGTAGATAAACCGGTTTTAAAACGCCTTCTAACACAGCCAGGGTTTCCACCGGGTCTTAACTTCGGTTCGGTGATTGGTGAACTGAAAAATAAAACGAAGAATGCAAGCAACGGTGGACTTAAACCTGTTTTTAAGAAGTTCGGTGTTGACTCTGTGGACAATGTTCAGGCAGGTTCATTTTTACTTGACCTCATAAAATAACCCAGTATAGCCAGTATTACCGGATATATACAACTTGATTACCTACCAAAATTAATCAATTCTATTACGGTTTACATCCGCTAGATTCTTTCAATGACGATTGGATTAACACAGTTAGTGCAATATTATATTGATAATTTAGTATCTACACAGTTTTTAGCTCTATTCTATTAACATAGTTCCTTCAAATCATTAAAGTGATAAAAATAAGCGTGTACTGTGTCATATTAGAAGGTACCTGATAATATCGTATTTTATAAACCTTAAGACAGGCTGCTTGCAAACGCTTTCGACAATTAAAACGATGATTTCTTAAGACATACTTTACAAGATGTTATGCAAGGTAGAGTGACAATAAATTATTAGTCCGTGAATGTGGATCAAATGTAATATAGTTAGGAATTTACGTAATCCAGGGTTTTGATACACAATAGAAGGAAGAACGCCATAATAATAATATTTCGCACACTTTAGGTATCTTTTGCAGGTCTTTGTCAGCGTAAATGTACATTAAAACGAATAGAAACCTTTCGCCTATATATATTTTAATACATGACTTGGGAAAAATGACACTTTGAGGATTTTGTACAAAGACAACATACACATGAGCCTGTAAACGTCCACTGCTGAGCGTAGCCCTTTGCTATAACCACCACGCTTGGCACGCGGTTTGGTGATCGCAGTGTGTTATTAGCACACGGGAGCATACTGCTGCCCATCCTCTTGATACTGATATCTTGAGGTATCTTTATACGATCTGGTGAGGAGACGAGCATGTCATTTGCCTGCTGGTAAGCGTCATGCCTGCCCATAACAATTGTAAAGCTACACAAGCCTTTTTTTGGAACACAGTAATGTCTAAAGTTTCAACACTTCTGCTTAGTGGCGAATATCATATGTATGTTTGATTGGACCCTTATTTGCCTTTTATGTCTCTCGTGGGTGGAGAGGATTGGTCTATTCTTTACCAGGAATCACACGGTACAAATACTATGTGTTTTTTTTTTTATAACGAATTGATTGCACAAAACAAAACACATTATCAATATAGGGCTGAGTATAAAAGCTTTTTTACTCAATAACAGATTTTGAACTCACTTCCTTCCGATGTCCATTGCAATACTCGAAAAGTTGTATTGTATGAAAGACTCACAGGGATACGATTATTACTGTGTTATTTAGATTTCTATGGTTTCGTCACATGAGTAATGTTATGGTTATATATCACTGACAATTCTTGACAGTGGATACTTAGTTTTTATTTAAAAAAGCATAATTACTTACACTTTACGAAACGTTAGAATGTAAGATGCATGGTTCCAATTGGTCTAAGAATCTCCATGAATAGTCCTAAAAAAAATTGAGATTACATTGCTGATTGATCCAAATGATGACAAACATATGTGTAATGAAAGAAATTTAGGTTAATGTGTAAAAAGATGGAACATATTGAATTAATAAATAATAATTTATTTGTCATGGCAGTTAACGGCGGGCCTGCCCCGACTGACGGCGCCTCTCCGCAAGCACTAAATATATAACAATGTAACTATTAAATATATAACATGAGGGATCACAAGTTGTTTGACAGAGAGTGATCATTGGAATGTTTCTGTCACAGTTAATACAGAAGTCATTAGGTTCTTTCCTTACTTTTTCTCATATATAATGAGATGAATGACACGTACGATAATATGCACCGCATATGATTCATAGCCCAATATCAATTTGTTTTTATTTTGTTCCAGGAATCTCTAAATTCGGTAGACGAAAAGAAAAAGGTGATTGATGACGACGAGATAGCAACTACAAACATCTTAGCAGATAGAAGAAACAAACTAGAAACTGCTGCTCAAGTAAGTGCTCTTTAACTTTAACGGCCGAAATTAGTAAGCAATCCAATCAAAAATCTCTAGATTAAAAAAAAAACATTACATCCGTTTTTGTATTAGGATCATATTAACAGACAGACAAATCCTTAATCCGAAGTGCTTTTAACTGAAGATTTATATTTCGACTTGATAGTCGACGAGTTACAACTAAAATGATCATAACTGATAGGTAACGAATATCATGATCATTATATCAGCCACAGGACCACTGCTGTACAAAGGCTTCTTCCATAGATTTCTACAAATATTGTGTCGACATTTTGGGTGAATCTGCCAGTACCCACTCACTACGCTTGTTAAACAAAGGCTGCCCCATAAATAAACGGCATTCATGTTATTGATATTTTTTTGACATTTCTTGACATTATTATTAATAATTACATGTGTAATTTATTATTATATAACTTTATTTATTACTATTGTAAATGTAAGTGTGATGTAGCTATTTGATTTTTGGCACTAGCACGTTATTTATATATTGCCAACAATGTATTCACTGAGATTGTTAAAACATACAACATTTGAAAACAAGACTAAACCCTGAGTTTCTTTCGGCATTCATGTCAGAGGTTGTCATGTGAAATGCCCTCCGTCGTTTTAATATGACGTGTAAAAGTGTCTGTTCTATTTCCACAACTATTGTCGTCATTTTGGGAGGAATTTCCCAGTACTCAGCACGCTTGGCAAGCGGGTTGGTAAACGCAGAATGGCTAATGTTCCACAAATGTGATGCTGCTGCCCAACCCCCTGGTTTATTCCCTAAGTCACCTTTTACGACCTCCACCGGAGGATATTGAGATGTGCTATATTCTTAATCCGGATACGACATGGATATACCAATTTATATTTATTTATTACTAGCTAATACATTAAATGATCCACTTGATATGTCGTTAGCAAGCTTGGCGCCTTTTTTTTGTGGGGAATTTCTCGTGGACTTACTCCGCCTAAATCGACGAAGGTGCATGCCGTACTCTTACCGGCTAAAACCCCACGTTGTCTATCCTTACCGCTCGTCGGGGGTGAGGTGTGTCAGCATTAGACCGCATCTGCCGCTGGATGCTTGGTGCCCTAAGATAGGTCACTTGTCACCAGCACATAAACTAGGCATCGTTCCGTGTAATATAGACCACCCCTTTCAACCCTTGAGTGTCGTAAAAGGCGACTTAGAGTTGATATCAAGACCATGGGCAGGAGCATCCGCCAGTGTGCTACTAACAACATACAGTGATCCCCAATCCGCCTGCCAAGCGTGGTGATTATAGCAATATTATTCATAACTGCTCATTGTAGTGAGGCCCATGATGAAATATAAAACTAAAGAATCCATGAAATACTATTCCAAAGTTCATTGCTCCACTACCCTGCCTTAGAAAAGCTGCCTCATGGCCATATACACCTACTTAAGATTCCGTTCATTTTTATTTAACTTGTTTTGGCATCTTCGCATTTATTGCTCTTTTCCTCGTGACATTCACTTTCTAGGCCATAGCAATCTCTTGCATCGTTTTTTGCACATGCGCGGTTGCATTACCCGTCGTAGTTGCACGATCTTAACCAGTAACCGCGTACTTTTTGCCAGTGTCATCAACTGCCACCTTGACGTCTATCATTACACCACAACGGTTATTTATTTGCTCATCAGGTAAAACGTATAAATCAACTTTCAACTCAGCGATAAATGCTATAGTTCAGACCTTGCTTCTTGTTTACCAATTCTATGTTGTGTACTTTTAACTTAAATGGTTGAACGATTCTGTTGGCATACGGAATGCAGTTTACTACAATTGCTCGACCTTTGTGGCCTTTCCAATGTGAGCAATGTAAAACAAAACAATATATAATTGTGTTAATAACTGTATCCTTAAGGTTGACTGCTAAGGATATTTAAAGATCAAGGGCTTATCGTCTTTGGAGTGGACAAGGCCAATTTATAAGTGTTACAACTCAGTGATGCGATATACAAACACGAAGTGCGAATATTGGGAAATATGAATAAGTGACCACGGTGATTCATAAATTGTCGATAAGGTTTATTAGTGGTCAACGAGGTCTAATAAATTCAAACGGTGACATACTGCGGTTAATGCAGTTATTTCTTTTGTGTGGTTTAGTCATGAACAGTAGACGAACAAATTTGGATTTAACGATAGTTTCTTTTTTTTATTTTACCTGGCGGAAATGCTTTATGTACTCCCTCCGCCCTGGGGATAGATACAGAGGCATGATGACTCCTTCCGGCTAAACCACCGGAGCATTCATCTTCGGCACCAAAAGGGGACGCCAGGATGTCGTAAACAATCACACTGGAGCCGCCGATTCATGCCACGGGCTTGGGCACATCTTGGAGGGGATGACTGTAAAGCCGTCGCTCCCTCTAGAGGAGGAGACTGTAAAAAGGCACATCTCGTATAGTAAAGAATCCCCCGGAGCCCCGCTGTTGCAGTGCTGCGCACACGGCAGCACGTCGCCACATATATACAAGCCGCTGAATTCCCGGGGATTGCTCGGTATAAGTACGCAGCTGCCGGAATCTGCATGCGATTTAGTGATACTTATCATTATTTTGTGACTAAGCACTGCTCTTTAAACAGTGTTCTCACAATTAGGGTGAAAACCAAAGCAGAACCGAACGGCATCAGTAACAACAATTACAATATCACGCGGTTTTCCCAAGGTCATCGTAGGATCATCTTTTGATTTAATATTAAGACGAATTTTAATCAATTGTACGACCACGTTGGCGGTGTGACTGGACGCTTGTATTCCATACTGTAACAGTCGCGGGTTCGATCCCTGCACGGGAGTTATATTTGTATCGCCTACAGATACGGTATGGTATGGTGGTATGGGTAGGGTAGTATATGGGAGATCTGTCTGTAAATTTTATCTGTATCTACATACGTGAAAAAAAATTCGTAGCGTTGTTTTGTAATAATTGTTTGACCACACTTTCATTCTTTATTTCAGGGCTGGCGCAAGCGAGTCCCCCAGACAGATGCCTCTCTGTTCACGGTGGCGGGCCGGCTGGAGAGAGATAAGGTGGTGTCATCAACGCCGCCTATCACGCCTCCGCCGGCAGTCGCGCCCGTTGTCGCGTCGCCCGGGATACCTCCGCCGAACAAGTTCAAGTGAGGAAATCTTTTATACTCTTTATTACTCAATACCGTGCCGGCTCGGAATACCACTACCCCATTACCTCCCGTGGGTGTCGTAAAAGTCGACTAAGGGATTAGCCGGAGGATGGGCAGCAGGCAGCGTCCTTCGAGTACATTAACAACTCAACTGCGATCGCCAACCCATCTGCCAAGCGTGGCGATTATGGCAAAACCCCCCAACGAGCCCCTAACGCACGCATATCGGTCGTTATGGTGATCTTTAGGGGAGGCCTGTGTCCAGCAGTTGACTTCATTCGGCCGAAATTATGATTACTCACTACCTATATACCGAGAAATGCAAATAAAAGAACACTATGATATCGCTGTTTACACATACATCGCTAGTAAACGTCCACTACTAAAAATGTGTCTCCCTATGATTACGACAATGAGCGGTCAAAGGGGAAATTGCCATAATCACCACATTTGGCGGGCGAATTGGTGATCGCAGTATGTTGTTATTAACATATGGGAGGATGCTGCTGCCCATTGTCTTGATCATAAGTCGCCTATTACGACACTCATGAATGGAGGAGGGTGGCCTGTTCTTTGCCGTGATGCAACGAGATTTCCAACCGGAAACGGGTTTCTCGAATAGTTAAAGCAGGACTTAATTTTAAGTGGCGTTTCAGTATCCGGCCGTAGGAACTTATTATACCGTTTCAGTATCCGGCCGTAGGAACTTATTATACCGATGTTCTTTAGAAAAATAATATATTTATGTGGTATACATGACATACAGTCCTTTTTTTAAATTAAAATACTTATTCTGCCGTTGCCAGAGGATAGTCTTACCTTACTAACAAAAATGAGATCCTTAACACGTGACTTTGCAATCACTATTCAACCTGTTCGATTTTTCACCAAGAACTTTGTTTTTATATTAAACTAGCTGGATCCCGCGGTTTCACCCGCGTTTAATTTAAAAGAAATTTAGAGTACTTCGACATACTACACTTGACATATAATATATATGTTGGATTTCAAGGGTTTTATTGTTTTTACGCGGAACCCTAATTATTTTTCCAAAATGAAAGTAGCCTATGTTATTCCTTATAACGTCAGCTATCTGTCAGTGAAAGTCCCGTCGAAATCGGTCCAGCCGTTTCGGAGTTTACCCGGAACAAACAGACACAAAAAATAAAAATAAAGTTTTTTGTTATAGGTAACGTATATACTTTCATATGCATTTAGTAAAAAGCTGTTATTTTGACATTACAAACAGACACTTCAATTTTATTTATTTATATAGATAAGACACATTGTTAACATACCATTTATAATACACAAGCCCCACATATAACATGCAATTTAACCTCCAGGTCACGCAAGCAGCCTTCCCCTACCAATGGTTTCCCCTCCGGCCCGCTCCGCTCGGCATCATGTGCCGTCGTCAGCGCCGCCGCAATGGAGGCCAAGCCAAAAGACAACGCCAGGATTGACCGCGATTCCTTCAAGCGAAGTCACTCCGTCAGCGAGAGCATTAGTAGGGTCGATGAGAGTGAGTATTTGTTGAGTATTAACGTTAATTACAACGCACGATGCTTAAGCGATAGGTGATTGGCGATTCATATAGTGGTACTGCGTTCGGTGACTGTAGCATCATAATGACGCACATTTGCAACTGCATCATATAAGATTGACAAGATTTGACGGCATGGTTGGTGCAGTGGTTGATACAGTCGACTGCTGCGCGCCGGGTCGTGGGTTCGATTCCGGCACGGAACAAATATTTGTACGACCTGCAGGTAGTTGTTCCGGGTATGGGTGTATTGAGTGTGGAATTCATGTCTGTAAACGCACCCACGACACAGGAGAAATCCAAGCGAGGGGCAACGTTTTAAAAAAAAAAAACATAGTGATAGCATACCACATATCCATTATTCCACCAGTCTTGTTAACCGAGCCACTCATTAACAAATAGATGGCATATCATCATATGAACAAATACCTCTCCCATTGATTTCCACAATTGTGTGGTCAGTTTGGCAGGCGGGTTGGTAGGCGCAGAATGGCTACTGTTCTACAGAAGGGATACTGCTGGCCATTCGTCAAGTTTAGAGTCCCTTAGTCGCCACACCATAACCACGGGAGGAGATGGAGTGGTGCTATATACTAAACCTGGATACCACGCTGATTATATAAGTATCAGGAATTCAGGGCCAATAAATATATCGTTAGGTGAAAATAAATTTAGTAAAAATTTATTTCTGATTTACCTACATTTGTGTAATTTTAATCACATATAGGTCGCACACTATGATACTATGTATGTGATTATGTATATATTGTCTTCTTCTTAATAAAAAAAACCTGTTCAACAGTTATTTATTTAGTCTAACGATCTGAATTAATAAGTTGAATAATAAAATATGTGAGAGCGAGCTTTGATAGAAAATCTAGTCTCTAAGAAACGTTAGGTCGATGTATTTTTGGAATGAATAGTCGATGCATTGGTTTGTAATTACAGGGGCCTGAAGTTATCTGTTATATGTGTATATGTTAAGTCGATGAGTGATGAAAGAAAGAGTAGAAAGAAAGAAACAATTTATTCTTGCGGCAAATCGACGCACAAACACACATTAAGGAAAATATTCGACAAAGGCATGACTAATTAAATGCTTAAATGCTTAAGTGACCATGGTTTATAGCCATAGCTCGTAGAACTGCCGTTGGGTCAGAAAAGTTCTCGAGTTGAGGCCACGCACTGAAAAACGCAGCGTCGGACAATCTTCAACGAGATTAATAGACGTCCTAGTGAGGGCAGCTGGGGGTCGTTAGACGCGGGCACTATGTGACCGGTTGTCAAAGTCAAAGTATGTATACTAATGATAGGTCAGTCGCAGACCCTGCCGTCACTTCATAGTGGGGAGCCGAGGGTCGCGGGCGCGCATGTTGGGGTGTCTGCGTGCTCATACCAGTGACCCCTGGGATGACGGTGGCGCACACGTGGTCACGTGCTACCGTTGCGCAGCTCTGCGCACAACAAGGCTTGCGGGGATCCTTTACAATCCTCCCCGAGAAGTGCCTGGGGGCGGCCTTTTTACAGCCGCCTTCCCTCTGCTAGAGGGGGTGAACACTTAACAGTCATCTCCAAGATTTGCCTAAAGGCGGGGCACCAATGGGCGGCTCTAGTGTCGTCTTACGAGGACCTGGAGCCCCCCTTCGGTGCCGAAGATGACCGCTCCAGTGGTTAAAACCGGTAGGAGTCCGGCATACCCCTTCGCCCTTCCCCGGGATGAATGAAGTTCTGTACAATTTCCACTGGAGACCGATAAAAAAAGTTCAGTCGCAGAAGACAACGAGAATTACAGTGCAGCCGCCGAGAGAATGCGTTCCTGACATCTGTTAATTGGTCTAGTTTCTGTTATATTAAAGACTAGCTGGGACCCGCGGTTTCACCCGCGTTTAAGGAAATTTAGAGTATTTCGACATAGGCACTTGACATAGAATATATATATAGAATTTCAAGGGTATATTTTTCTTGCGCGGAAATTTATGATTTTTTTAAATATAAGTAGCCTAAGTTACTCCTTATAACAACAGCTATCTGCCAGTGAAAGTCCCGTCAAAATCGGTCCAGCCGTTTCGGAGAGTATCCGGAACAAACAGACATACAGAGAAAAAAAATGAAAATTCATTTTTGTTATATGTGCCGTATATATTTTCATATGCATTTAGTAAAACGCGGTTATTTTGATATTACAAACAGACACTTCAATTTTATTTATTTGTATAGATGTATAGATTAATTTAGCGCTAGACTGTTCAATTTTATTGTGTGTCACTACAGTAAAATCATATCTATACAAATAAATACAATTGAAGTGTCTGTTTGTAATGTTAATATAACAGCTTTTTACTAAATGCATATGAAAGTAACGGTACCTATAACAAAAAACATTATTTTAATTTTTGGTCTGTCTGTCTATTTGTTCCGGGTAATCTCCGAAACGGCTGGACCGATTTTGACGGGACTTTCAGTGGCCGATAGCTGATGTTATAAGGAATACCTTAGCCTACTTTTATTTTAGAAAAATAATTAGGGTTCCTCGCAAAAAAAATAAAGCCCTGAAATCCAATATATATATTCTATGTCAAGTGTGTCGTTGTGGAAATCTAAGGGGGAGGCCTTTGTTCAGCAGTGGACGTCCTGTGGCTGATATGATGATGATGATGTCAAGTGTCTATGTCGAAGTACTCTAAATTTCTTTTAAATTAAACGCGGGTGAAACCGCGGGTCCCAGCTAGTTGTATATGAAATTTAATCTTTAATATAAATCGAACTAGACCAATTAACAGATTTCAATGACGCACTTTCTCGGCGGATGCATTTTAATAGCTTTTGTGTAGGTACTTATGTACTATACATATTACGTTTATCGTAATCAGTGCATTCCACCACTTGAGGCTTCTGATATGCTATACCTAATTGTGATTAGCATGTTATCATTGTCATATAAGCTATATCTCATATAGGTGGGTAATTAGGTATTTCTGTAGTAGTACCTACCTAAGTGTATCAACACTTGTAATCTTTACGTATATGAATATCTTCGAAATGTGTCTTCATAACATTGTATACATTCACGAATAGGAAATATTGTCAACTATTTCGTGATTGCACTCAAAATCAATGTGACAGAGTGAGGTAGCGATATAGGTATTTTTAGCGGCGTGAGAGCTAAAAGAAGAGTTAAAAGGAGAGCTCACTAACTGAGCTCTATGACCTGTCATAACATTAATCTAGCTAGATGAATACGATTATATCAGTTTCTGCGGGAGAATAAACATGTACTCCATCGCCTCAGTACAACCAGCTCAGTTTAACCTTTCGCTGCTGCAGTGCAATTCCCTAAGCTAAAACATCCATACATCCTTGAGTACATAATTGTAATAGACGTCCATAGCCGCACCGAGGACCTGAAGAACCTGGTCTCGAGATCCACTCTTATTGGAAAATGTATCAAAAGATGAGCCGTATTTGATTCTGCAGGGCGATTGAAAGAGATTGATGCCGCTTACACTATCAGTAGCGAATACCGACCTAAAAAAGATTTTTGTCTGTTATGACCGTGGGTTCGATTCCCGCACGGAACAAATATTTGTACGATCTGCAGGTAGTTGTTCCGGGTCTGGGTGTATTGTGTGTGGAATTTGTATCTGTAAACGCAGCCACGATACAGGAGAAATCGTAGTGTGGGGCAACGATAAGAAAAATCTCTCTTATTTGAAAATCTGTTTCTCAGCAGACGAAACGTCAGGTGCGGAACGAATTGGTCAGCCAGTGCGAGTGCCACGCGCGGACGATGAAACCTTCCAGGCGTTCTTCACGCCTGCGCTACAGCAGGAGAGAACGGTGGACACCGAGGGGGTTGACGTTGATCTTGACGCCATCGACAGTGGGTCTAGGCAACTGTAAGTATTCAAATTTATTTCATAACTAGCTGGGACCCGCGGTTTCACCCACGTTTAATTTAAAAGAAATTTAGATTACTTCGACATAGATACTTGACATAGAATATATATATTGGATTTCAAGGGTTTTATGTTTTTGCGCGGTACCCTAATTATTTTTCGTTAATCCTTATAACATCAGCTATCTGCCAGTGAAAGTCCAGTCAAAATCAGTCCAGTCGTTTCGGAGATATCCGGAACAAACAGAGAGACAGACAAAACAATTAAAAATTTTTTTTTTGTTATATTTACTTTCATATACATTTAGTAAAAAGCTGTTATTTTGACATTACAAACAGACACTTCAATTTTATTTATTTGTATAGATGTTTGGTGTATTTGCAAAAAAGAAATAGTATTGATCATCATTTCGGCCGAATAAAGTCCACTGTTGGACACAGGCCTCCCCCAAAAATATCCCCGAGAAATATCGATAAATATCTGCTCTACACTATACAATCCGGCAGAGACACTGCATGTAGGGCCCTGCAAGCAGTGCTTCAAGTAGGCCCCTTCCGACAGCACCCATATAAGCCCACCCTTCACCGCTTCCCAGTGTTTATACTGCGCAGATGAAACGGCGCAACAAACTCGCCAGCAACACGTTAGTCTCTCATACGCATATACATTTTCTTATATTAAATGCTCCACATTCATACAAAATATCAAAGGGGATGATTATTTGTAGTATTCTTTTCATAGCTACATATCCGCTAGCACACACCATTACGCAACCAAACTTATATAACCAAACCCCCCCCCCCCCCCCCCCCCCCTCGCAGGCTAGCGGGCGAGGGCGTGCGGCGCGCGCGCGTGGGGCGGCGCCACGCGTCGCGCAACCCGCTGCGCGCGCTGGCGGCGCGGACCGACCTGCGCGACGAGTACGTGCCCCCGCCGCCCACCAACAAGCGGAACTACCTCATCGAGAAAGGTCGCCTACGCTTTTACCGTGCATTGTATTCATGCTAAATTGTGTCAGTGTCATCATTTCAGCTGAAAGACATCCACTGCAGAAACGGATCTCCCAAAGATTTCCACGACAGTGTTTTGCACTTGTTGGGGGTTTTGCTGTAATCGCTACGTATAGCTATCGCAGTTAAGTTGTTGTGCACGTGAACGACGTGGCTGCCAATGATTTGGTTAATCCCATAAGCGCCTTTTACGAAACCCACGGTATGAGATGAAGTGGTGCGTAAAAAAATCTATTGGGTTGTCATTCAAAAAACATACCACAATGTGGCGTATCATCATATCAACCAATGACGTCCACTGCTGAACAAAGGCCTCCCCGTTTCCACAATTCTGTCGTCATTTTTGGGGGAATTTGCCAGTACTCGCTACACTTGGCAGGCGGGTTGGTGAGCGCAGTATGGCTGCTGTTCCAAAGAAGGGCTACTGCTGCCCTGTGTTTTAGAGTCCCTTAGGAGGCGCCTTTACGACGTTCGAGGAAAAGGAGTGGTGCTATATTCTTAATCCGGACACCACACGAACTACTACTATTTTGTATACAGAAATATTTCTAGATAAATATCCTACATACATTACCCTAGTTCAGTCGATAAAAGCATCAGCTGGCTACCATTACGAGGTATTAAATCAACAAGAATAAGTTTATAATATGCTCTTAAAGTATCTGTAATAATTTCCTAAACACACAATAAACCTCCGTAAGCTGCCTAAGACTAACCTGAAAAAATACCGTAATACTTTTTATATGACTGACTAGTTCTACAAAAGTATATATTATTGACTGTTAAATAAATTTTAATGTCTACTCTTCCAGTTGCAAGTAACGGTGGTCTCGCAGCAGAAGCGTTAGCAGCACTAGCCAGTAAGGAGGACTTCTCTAACGTAGCGCTGCGAAGCGCTGCCGCTGCGCCTGTGGTGCACGGTACCAAACCTCTCATGTTGCTGCAAGTCAAAGGACGAAGGAGAGTGCAGGTGAGACCAATAGTAAACTAATTCTAAGGACCAATTTCGTAATTAAAAATGTTCAAAATATATTTCCGATCTGGTATCAGTGTCGTAAATATCACAAATGGTATTCTCTTAAACTATCAAACAACGTAAAACGTGTAAGTATATTGTGATGAAATCGAAAATGGATCGAAAGTTGATCGAAGGCAAAACGGTATTCTGCTAACATTTCGAATTGTCACATGTACTGAATTGTCATTACGTAAACGTCAAAATTGAGATTGAAATGAGACTAGATCGAAATAATACTGCAATCCGACTGAACTTTAAGAGTAGCAGAATACCATTTTTTCGGTCAATTTATAATTTAATCTCAGTTCGGTCATGTTTCAATCATAGTGTAAATTAATTACGAGAATTGACCCTCAGATCAGAATATCGTATATAGGATATATTTCTTTGCTGCTGGAAGGACTGACTACTTGACGACTACCGTCTAGAAAAAAACAATTGAACCGTACGACGTTGCCGACATATTTTTTAGAATTATTTTCATTTTTTATAAATGTTTTATGAATATGTAACGATTTAATAATCTAAACACCGTACGACGTTGCCTTATACTTGACATTAGCGAAATTGTGGAAGATACACAAGCCATAATCTAAGAGAAGAAGACTGCCGTCTAATGACAACTACCGAGGTCGAAGATTTTACGTGCCCTCCGAAGCATACAGATGCTCAGTTTAAATACCATGCGGTCACCCATCCATAGACCGTGCTGTGCGTTGCTTAACCTCAACGATCGTTTACCGATCAATGAGTGCAACTGGTTATAAGCGTTTCATCACATCACATACGATTCGATTCTTTAGCCTTAGCGCATTCACTTACGTCTGGCTCGAACATCGGAATCGTAAACCAGATCGGATCCACATGACTAGTTTTAAAAAAAAAATCCTGGCTGTGTCCTCTTTAAACCTCTATCTCGCCTGATGGAAAGCGATGGATGATGGCTATGGTGGAACGAGCATCCTCAGAAGATGCCTATTCACTCTTTAAAGGTTACCGATATAAAAGATAAAATATATTTTTATTCATGTAAAACCATTTATAGGTACTTATGAATAGTCAAGACTTTAGTTGCGTCGTTCCAAGGTGTAGATTTCCTATGGAGAAGAACGGGCAAGAAAGCATATAAAAGCATATAGGTAGCAATAATTATCGTGTGCCCAGCACAGCGCATAGCGAGGCTTCTGGGGATCCTTTACAATCCCCCTGGCAAGTGCCTAGGGCGGACTTTTTACAGTCGCTCCCCTCCGCTAGAGGGGGTGTCCGCCTTACAGTCATCCCCTCCGAGATGTGCCTATAGGCACCACTGGGCGGCTCTAGTGTGGGCGTATGAGGACCTAGAGCTCCCCTTCGGTGCCGAAAATGACCGCAGCGGTGGTTTTAACCGGTAGGAGTCCGATATACCCCTCCGCCCTTCCCCGGGACGGAGGAAGTAAATGGTGTATTTACATCGAGAAAATAAAAAAGGGTAGCAATAATGAAATATGTTCACACACATGACACACAGATTTGTGGACTGTCTGTAGGTCAACCTAAGCCACTCTTCGAGATGTGATGTGCCTATAGGCGTGGTACCAGAGGCAGTGGTTTTAGCTGGCAGGAGTCCGGCATACCTGTTCGCCCTTCCCCGGGGTGAAGGAAGTTCATGAACAATTTCCACTGGTCACCAAGTCAACCTTAGCCTAAAGCCAAGCTGTTGATAAACTTGCGACACCTGTAACTGTTGTTATATATAGGTAATTTTTTTTTTAAAACGTTGCTCCACACTAGGATTTCTCCTGTGTCGTGAGTGCGTATACAGACATGAATTCACATACAATATACATAAATGGGTCATCCAAGGAAGGATAAATCTGAGATCCTATTTATATGAATCTCAAATGTACTTTTCCTTTTAACAGTTGCACCTTCCTCATAATGTGTTAGGCAGTACAATATTATAATACTTATGTATCAATTTCTCTATTCCAGACGAGGTTAGTGGAGCCTGTACACACGAGTGTGAACCGTGGAGACTGCTTCGTGCTAATTACGTCAGACCAGCTGTACTTGTACATCGGACTGTACGCAAACGTCATTGAGAAGTAAGTACATATCTTAGTAAAAGAACATAGAACATAGAAACCTTCACTTGAAACCATAACGCTATTTTATGAGAAGGATTTATTTTTAAGTGACTTCTAAAAATGTAAACTTCTCTGTTTTCCCAATATGTGCGCATTTTATGATACTTTCATTGGGGTAATCTATATAGGAAAGGTTTTAGTATAAACGATATTAAGGCACCATTCTTAGGTATAGACTTTCTTTTTCTTAAACAAGTTATTTCCTATCTTCAGGAACCGCAGCACTGACGTTGCCTTACACATCCAGAATACAAAAGACCTAGGTTGCAAGAACTCAACAGGGATCATCAAAATAGACGAACAAATAAAAAACTTTAGCAACAAACACTGGAACCAATTCTGGTCACTCCTCGGCGTTACCGATGGCATCGAAAACTATAGGCCAATCGAAACGGGACACGCAGATGAAGATGAAATCTTCGAGTCCTGCATCCTACAGACAAATATGTGCTACGAAGTCATGGACGATGAACTCGTACCCATAAAAGACTACTGGGGCCAAGTGCCGAAGATCGCAATGCTCAACCAAACCAAAGTCATCGTGTTCGACTTTGGCTCAGAAATGTACATTTGGTACGGCAAGAATGTTCCCCTTGAAAGTCGACGTCGAGCGGCACAGTTGGCGCAAGAAATGTTCGACGAAGGATACAACTACGAGGAGTGCCACATCAATCCATTAAACGCAGCAACGTATCAGGGCGCACGCGAAATTACCGAAACACCGCCGAAATCGTCCAAAACCCGACCGGAATGGGCGATCTTATCAAAAGTCACGCAACATATGGAAACCATACTATTCAAGGAGAAGTTCATTGACTGGCCAGATTACTCCCGAGTCATCAAAGTCAAGTCACCCGAAAACAAGACAAACAGCATTGAAATAAATCCATGCGATGCCGAGGAGATGTGGTCAAACGAGTACCAGGATCCAGATCTCATTTTAGAAGGATCCCATATCGGCCGAGGCACGCATTACTATGACAAAGACAACATGAGACACTATGATATCAAAACCAAGTCCGTTTGCAAATGGGTGATACAGGAGTATGATTACCAAAAAGTTGAGAACGAATCCGCAATCGGAGATTTCTTCTCCGCTGATAGTTACATAATTAGGTGGGAGTACCAGATCACAATGACTGGGCGAGAACTGAACGGAAAACCATCAAAACACAACGTGACGGGGAGAGATCGGTGCGCGTATTTCTGCTGGCAAGGACGAGACGCTAGTTCTAACGAGAAAGGCACCGCGGCCCTTTTAACCGTTGAGTTAGATCGAGAGAAGGGGCCCCAAGTCCGAGTAGCTCAAGGCAACGAACCACCAGCCTTTCTGAACTTGTTCCAAGGCAACTTGGTCATCCACCAAGGCAAGAGAGACACGGACAAGAATAGATACAGACTGTTCGTAACGCGAGGCAATCTGACCAATGAGGCGTACCTTCTCCAAGTCCCATGCTCGGTTCGCCAGCTTCGAAGCCGTGGTTCCTTGCTCCTCGTCGACACAGAAAAAGGATGTTTATACATCTGGCATGGCGCGCGAAGCATGAAACATACCAAGAACATCGCGATAGAGCTCGCAAACAAACTCATAGCCAGAAAGTCGAGCTATTTGTTCGGGGACAATGTTTCCGATGTGAAGATCACTGAGGTTCGGGAGGGAGAGGAGCCGAAGGAGGTGCTAGAGGCGTTAGGCGTGGCGAATAAGCAGCATTACATGTCTGTACTGGGCGGGGGACGGGAAGCTTGTGGTGAAATCACCCCGCGGCTGTACCATTTCACGGACCTAGGGGGGCAGTTCGAAGCGAACGAGGTGTTGTCGCCGCTGCGTCACGAGCACCTGGTGACACCCTTCCCTTTTGAACAAAAGGAGTTGTATTCAGCTTCGCAACCGGGTAAGAACTACTTATTTTATATATCATTACGTCATCACATCCTTATAAATCGTTCACCGGTGCCCTAGACAGTCAGTTTTTTTACACTGCCGAAGCAGGCGTTACTGGTGGAGGTGTATGGGCTGACAAGTAAGATGGTTTATCCCGCTTTCCGTCTGCTGGGTCGTCATTTCAGCCGAAAAACGTCCACTGCTGGACAGAAGCCTACCCCAACGATTTCCACAACGACCAGTATCGGTTTGTGTTGAGTGCTCACTGGGGGTTTTTGTCACAATCGCCACGCTTGGCAGACGGATTGGCGATCGCAGTTGAGTTATAAATGTACTCGGAAGACGCTGTAGCCCATCCTCCAGCTTATCCCATAATCACCGCTTACGACACCCACGGGATGAGATGGGGTAGTCGTATTTTTAGCTGGCGTCACACGGTTGATCCAGTCTGCTGGGTGCTTCGTTGAATTAAGATAGCTGCTGTAGTTCTTGGGCAGTATTTCCACATTATATACAATGAACGTGTATTGTTTTCAGCTTTGTTCCTGTTGGACGACGGCGCATGCGTGTGGTTGTGGCAGGGATGGTGGCCGCGCGGGGAGGACGGGGAGCTGGAACCAGCCGAGAGGAACGCTGGTCAGTATATATGTACTAATTGGAACTATATATTGCCATCGCGTAGTTTGATAAGGTCGTGTACAGGCGCGTGTGGCTTTTCATATAGTAATCTTAGTCTTCTTATTTGTATTAAAGTATCGTTTTTTTTTGTTAGACCAGTGGAAAAGAATAATTACGGTTTTAAGAATTATTGAAAAAAGTGAACCGTCGCTGGCCTCGTCGCCGATGCGAAACCATCGAGTATTATTATTTGTTAATAAAATAATTACTTAATTCTGATAAAGGTGGACTGGTAGAGAATACCACAAAAACTTAAAAAAACACGCTTTTGTAGATAACCGAATTAAAAAGTAGAAAATAATTTTAAAACAACAATAGATAGATTAACAAAAATAAATTGTAAAAAAGCGTGCTTGAAGTCTGTTGTAAATATTTGTGGAAGTAGTGGCATCATGAAAATATCCGATAAAGCACTCCACGCTTTGGTACACAATTTTGTTTTAGTTAAACACTATAGTTATTTTAAACTTATTGAAAATTATTATTCTACTATCTACTAACCGTAGTCTCACTCTTATCCAATTTGACGTTTATTGTCGTGTTTTGTCATACATTCCAACTGCAAATGCAATGTAATGTTTATAGGCACAATATTGAAAGATTTACCATGTTATTTTAAGACCATAGACTTTTTATGGGTTTTGCATTAATTTAGGGTCAAATGGTAAATTTTCATTTTTTTTTTTGAATAACTATAAAACAATTTATTTTAAAATTACTAAATTATATTTGAAACGCTCACAATAAATCCTTACATTTCATATGCTACATCGTATAGTTTGTACAACTTAATTCTTTAATTTTCTAATTTGTGCCCCAAAAGTGACCTCCAGTATTTAAATATTTTTTTTTACGTTGCACGTTCGTGTTTGCTTCGCAGAAATTTATATGTGTACCAAATTTCAACTTAACCGTCCGTACATTCGGAGTAAATTGTCCGTGACAGACAGATAGGACACACGAGTGATCTTACAGGGTTCTGCCGTGTTTTTGAAGATGATCACGTGTTTCCATTGCAGGCGTGGGCGCGTTCGCGGCGCGCTGGCAGGCGATGCGCGCGGCGGCGCTGCGCACGTGCGCGGCCTACGCACGGGCCGCTGGAGCCGCTGCAGACGTGCGCGTGGTGGCGGCGGGGCTGGAGCCGCAGCGCTTCACGCAGCTGTTCGACACGTGGCACGACCACGACCATGCCGCCGAGGCCAACATCAACGTGAGTCGCGACCTGGTCTACATATGTATAACGCAGACGTTTTTTATTTATTTTGAAATGAAACTTCTATAAATGTATTTATAGGGTTTAGGCTAAGATAACACGTTTCTATATAGTTCCCTGTTCCCTATTGTCGATAAATCGCTCCCCCACTCTCTCTCCCCCTATCTCTCTCTCTCCCTACCTCCTCTCTCTCTACCTCCTCTCTCTCTCCTTCCCCCTCTCTCCCTACCTCCTCTCTTTCTCCTTCCCCCTCTCTCTCCTTCCCCCTCTCTCCCTACCTCCTCTCTCTCTCCTTCCCCCTCTCTCCCTACCTCCTCTCTCTCTCCTTCCCCCTCTCTCTCCTTCCCCCTCCCCCCTCTCTTGCAATTTTTTTCTTTGTAATACCTTGCCCCACACTAGGATTTCTCCTGTGTCGTGGATGCGTTTACAGAAACAAATTTCACACACAATACTAGGTGTATTGTGTGTGAAAAAACCTAGAACAACTACCTGCAGATCATACAAATGTTTATTGCGTGCGAGGAATCGAACTCGCGATCCGGAGCGCAGCAGTCGACTGGCCCTCTCAAACATCATTTCGGTATTACATATTACCGATAGATAATACAGGCGAAGGTCTCCGATGCACACTCTTTCGCAGGATCAATAAACAAAAATTGCATCCTTGGCATTCAATGTTGAGCGATATGCCACCGGTTTGTCGGTATTTTTGGCTAATCAGGGTACCGGCTGTGACACTGCTGCGAGGCACTGCAAGCTAATATCTATATAAGTTGGGTAGTTGTAATGGTCGTTGGTCTCGCAGGGCCCTTATCGCTATGCCATGTAAAATCGTTTTAAGCTTGGAATGCGTTTTTTTACATGTACACTAATTATGTCACGATCGCAATAAAGAAAAGATAATAACAGATAAAGTTGATTTATAGATGCTGAATAGAACTTTAAACCCCATGTGCAATTATGTAAATAGCCTATCTATCTATCTTTTAAAATATAATTTAAAAATAGTTTGTAATTGTCACATTTCTCTGCGCAATTGAGCCGTTCTATCTCTCTTTTATTTAAAAAACTTTTTATTTGTTTCATAATATCTATAAACATTTAATTATATTCAGAAACAAAAGCAATTTAATTTTTTTTTTTGTGACAATTATTATATTATTTATTAAAAACAAACAGATCCATTATTAAATATTATACAGATTAATATGTTTTAATTGCAAATAGCATCTGAAAATTTGATAAAATACCATTCTGTAAAATATCTAAACGTGGATATAGAACCAAATGCAATTTCAATGACGAGTTGACACATTGTAAAGCCTAATGCACAATGTGATAGGAGGTGGTATTGGTACAGTTGTAAATACAATTTATTTTATGTTGTAAAAATAAATATAACAGTCTCGAAAAATTTTTTCTCTACATTTTATTTCGATGGTGTTAAAATTTTACTAGGTATCATAAATATTAATACTAACTCACCTATTCGTAAAACATAATTATCTAAAGGAAGGCCAACGAGACGCGATACCAAATGTAAACAAAGCCTGTGCAGTCATTTGCTATCTCAAGGTATCATTACCTAAATGTTTATTTTATGGTGTTTTAATATGTTTTTCCATTATTATTATTATTTTAAAATCCTGTGTTTAATCATAATAATATGAAAATATTTGTGTATGGTTGTATAAAAAATAACGGCAAATAACTGAAACCAAATGGAATACAAACAGTAAGTTACGAGCGCTTTCCAATACGGAATGAACCACGAATTTATACGATGGAATTTTGGTGACCAATTTGACTTTCGAACATTATTACCGTGAGCACGCGGCATTATGTCACATACACGAGATTGTCTGCTCCTTATTCCTGGTATAGGCGAATGAACTTCAGTATCGCTTCTCGTTGGCATTTCTTTAGCATGGTCGCAAATTGTACAATAATCACAAAACCTAATTCGTAACGTCTACTAACACCGCTTGCATCGCACTCCGCTGTGAATACTCGCACTGTACGCACCTGTACATTGCAGCACGGGTTCAAGGCGGGCGACATAGTGTCGGGCGCGTGCGAGCTGTCGCGCCTCACGAGCTGCGCCGCCGTGCTGGCGCTGGCCGCGCTGCAGCGCCGCCCGCTGCCCGAGCACGTGGACCCGCACCACCTCGAGCGACACCTGGCCTCGCCCGACTTCCTGGTACGTCTTACTGACAGAGTGACAGAGGGGAATCTAGCAGCTGTAAGGCGTCCACTACTGGACATGTCTCTTCGAAGGTGTCCTGATAACCAACTACTGTAAACTACATTTTTAATAGTCCGACTTCCGTACAACTGGAATCCTAAAAATAGTAAACTTGATATGATATGAGTAGATTATAGGTGCGCGTTGAAAAAACAAGTTTTCATTTTCAAATTTATTGTAATAATAATCAATCAATAAAGTTGCTATTCGAACTACATAAAATGTGTGTCGGCTCCGACGCAAGACTGGAGTTTACTCCTGAACAATTAATTGTTTCAGTAATTAATAGGCAGTTAGGGTTAAAATAAAAAGCACGAATGTTTATATGTACGATATATATCTATATATATAAAAATGAATGTTTGTGTGTATGTCCTTTATAGAACCATAAACTATGCATTTGATCGTGTCATGATCTTCAGCAAAGTGTTGTGCATGAGCCCACAAAGGTTTCTGAGTTGGTACGACCAATCTTTGACAGATGGCGCCACTATAATTCCAATGAATTTAATTTCTAAATATATAAAATTAAACGGCGGGTGAAACCGCGGGTACCAGCTAGTTATATATAAAAATGAATTATAACCTACCTAGTAACTGCATCCACGTGTTAGTCGAATTTTCTTCCACCGTCACTTAAACTGGATTTTTCCATAATTAATATTTTTTATTTAATCGCTCCACTGCGTATTATTGACATTTGACACATACATGACTAACGAAGAAAGTGCGCAAGGTAGCTGCGCAGAAAAACGTAACTCACTTTAGTTTACGCTCGACAAAATTTCACTCCTCCTAAATTTTTCATACCGGGGGCCTTATATATAAATCGGTTCTTAAGGAGTAAACTCCAGTATTTTTACGTCCATGTTATTACGATAACTCATACAAATAAATAACACGATGCCACTGTAATAAATTAATAAAAAATATTATTCTCTATATTTGTCCTCGATGGTATATTTTATAGAAATGAAATTAATAATACATACGATTATTTCCAATACACCCCCGCCGCCATTACGATCGCCTAGTGAATGTGTATTGAGTAGGTATATCTTGTATTGACATCCTTTTATTGCGATTGACATGCGCAAACTTACCAAAACTGCCAAAAAAATTTGTTGTCTGTACTATACTATAGTTAAGTTAGCTATAGTTAGTTGTAACTTATGAATGTGAATATTAACATGAATATAATACCGCACTATATATTTAAATGCACGGATGTGGGATTCCGGTGAAGGTAGCCAACGTGTTATACTTTAATTTTGTAAAACCTATATTGATTCCCAGGTTGTTTCAGGATGTGCTGACATTAACACATACGTTATAAATACATACGTTATAAATACTTATTAAATATCTTGTTTCGTTAACCAGGAGGCTTTTGGCATGACCAAAGAAGAATTCTCGGTGCTCCCCGCATGGAAGCAGACGAATATGAAGAAGGACGTGGGCCTGTTCTGACGTGCCGACTGGCCCCCCACGCGTCCCTCTCTCCAATTTGTATACACATTTTGTACAACCGCAGCTCTTTCGTACTTTTTTACTGAACGATGTCGTCAAAGGATTTGATACAATTAATGTTAAGAGCACGCTTATACTGTATAGTGAAACGTTTGTACTAACGGTATGTATGTACCTAACGATGTATTCGCGCTCGTGATATTTTCATGTAACCGCCATAGTCCATAGGCAAATAGTTGTGAGAATTGAAGGATTTGGACGTTGGAATTGTTTAACGATGGAGTTGACATGTTGGTCTCATCTACGCCGACAACCGCTTTAGATGTTTGTATATAGTCGTTTTATTGGATTATTTATTTCTTACCCATTTGTCCAATTCTATTGATATTTTAACTACAACATTATGATTTTATTTGATGTAATATTTTGTAGTTTTTAGATACGTTTTTGATGTAAATACGTCGGTGTGGATGTGGCTAACTGACAAATTAATACTGGTGATATTTTTCGATTCGACTGTAGGATAGGACCGGGCAGTGTGTCATGCCGAAGATGGTTTTGCTAATGCAAAATAAATAAGGCTTTTTATACTACGCACTGTTCGGTATTATCGTTTGCGAAACGTTTTAGCAAATGTCTGGTCAGTGTTTGATTATTTGTTATAAAACGCTAGATTTACACAAGTACTTTACTACTATTGTATTCACTTTAGGGGTAGGCTTATTTGGTTCTATGGCAGTTGGAATTGCATAATGATTGTAACTTGTGATATTGTTTATTGGCGTTTTCATTGTCATTAATACTAACAGCGCCTTACGTAGCAGACAGCTGTTATCTTTTAGTAAGTAATTCCAATGCCACAGCGCCACTATTATGTATATTTTAACACATCACATATCTAATCTACTCATTGCATCTTTTTATACTGTGCGTAAGATGGACCATGATAAAGTTTTAATATATAATCATACGGTATTCCGTACTTTGGCTTAGCCTCGAGGCTGGCTAGTGTAGTCTCTCGAACACACGCTTTGACTGTAAGGATATTTGTAATGGACTTTTTGTTGCAAAAACACGAATATTTGACTATAAATTATTTGTAGGGTTTGTGTGACGAATCGTCGTCCATTTCCCTAACATAAGCGGTGCTGCTTGTGCAGCCAGCACATCAGTTGCACCGGATCTATTTGTACTTTATTTTTGATGATGTTGGTTTGTTGTGTACAATTTTAGAAGTTTATTTTTTATAATCTAGCTTATTGCTTATAGTGTGGAACGTCGCACGACTATCTGGTTCGTGGGGAGGAAATTGCCAGTATTGTAAGAATTTTACTGCCAATGAGTAGAATAACTCTAACAACCCAGTCATACTTTAGTTAACTAAATACCAATATAAACTTATTTTATGTCCTAAGTGCATTTACGGCCATCATTATCGTAGGCCTACGGTGACATGAACATCTCAAATCCAATTTTTAATATTTTGCTTTGGTTGTGTTACTTATACCTAAATAATTATTGTATTTGAGGATTATTTTGTACTATAATAAATGATGTAATAAATTCTTAAAATTGACTCTTAATACTTTTCATTTTAATATATGATATACCTACATTTACCCTACTTCAAAGTTTAAACTGGTAAATTACCATTTACCAGTTAAAACAGTGGATCTGAACAATAGATTTTCGAGGTGTGATACTTACATCACCATGTAATATCACAACGGAGTGATTACTTACTCTGTGACCTCGAAGATCCATATAATATTTAGCAACATTACTGACAGTTTACTAGTCAATCGTAGATCATCATTTCAACCAAACCAATAATCAAAGTCAACTGCCAAACACGGAGGCCTCTCCCACAGATAGCCAACCTGTATTGGCCCAGTGTCAAAATATTTGCTGTTTTTTTTGTGATTTAATGTTTAATAATTGTAATTCAACACACAGTGCGTGGATGTAACTCATGAAAAACTGTAAACTGTGTGTGTCAGAAAAATGTATGGCTTAAATCATATTATCGCCCTAAATACATCCGATTTTAGCATACATAATAGCAAATACGTGTATTTCTGCTGGAGTCTTCTTTTTTTCTAGTCCTTGGACTGTAATTGGCTTATGCAACAATGTCACCGAAAATGCACCGCCCGATGGCGCCCTTAGTGATGTACCTCTCAATACCGATAATGTCGACTTTATACTATGAACGTCATTCTACATTATACCTTCGTAGTATACAGTCGATGAAATAGGAAATAAGGAGAAGTGGTACGGGGGCGTAACCACGCCACCGCGACAGGCCCAATTTGGGCCACCAGGAAAAAATGGCCGTTTTATAACATCAGTTATTATACAGTTATTAATTGTATAGAAAAAGATTAGTATTTTAAATAGAAGTAGTGAAAATATATTGAAAAATAAAACATCATTTCAGCCGAGAAACGTCCACTGCTGGACAGAAGCCTCCCCAAAGATTGCCACAACGACCGGTATGGTACGGTACGGTGACGGCAAAAACGATAGGCCTCTGCAGTCTCTCCAACTGTAGCGCTGTGTCAACATCGGCTTCGGATGTACCGGTGGCGAGATGCCAGGTAGACCACGCCCAACCTCTGCTTGCTGCTCTTACCACTAGCACACAGCAGAGTGCCTGGCCCCGGAGCATAGATGAATTGTTTATTGACGTAATCGTCTCCCGGAACTGGGACGCTTCCCCTTTTGGATCTGGTAAGATCCATTGATTGAACTCTGGCCAAACCGCGACGTTGACAGCTGCGATAAGCATTGATCGATCGAGCTGTGTGAGGATCCAACGCCGCGATGATGGGCTCGGGCCGGATGGGTGGAGGGCTTCGTCAAACATACGTCAAACACTACGTGGCGGTGGTCGGACAACGTGACCACCTCCTCCGCCACTCGTCAGCCCGATACCATGCAGGCCAGAAGAAGCCGGCACGTTCGGCACGGCTTACGACTACTACCCCTGTGAACGAACGGAGGTTCTAATGGATCCCCGATTCAGGAATCGGAGGTAAGCGACGCCGCAGTCTTCCAAAATTTTCACTCTCGGGGGTTGCCCCTAAACTTTGAAGTGTTAAAGCGAGCTGTAAGGTTAAAATTGAATCGTTCGCTCTCTGCGGTCTGCAGTCTGCTGCTATTAATACCGAATTTGGTATTAGGATGATTTTTTCAGTGAATGTTTATGAGGGACGACTGTTGGACTCGACGACTTAAGTAAATAAAGCAAGACCATTGTCAATAAATAATTTAATAACATCCTTAATATTTACAAAATTGCACAAAGTGATCATAAACTTACATAAATTAAGACTAATTACCTCTATGTTTCTTTTCTAGGTTCTTCCAGTCAGCATTTTACAATGCTTCTGAA
Organism: Diloba caeruleocephala; assembly: GCA_947459985.1. Taxonomy (NCBI): domain Eukaryota; kingdom Metazoa; phylum Arthropoda; class Insecta; order Lepidoptera; family Noctuidae; genus Diloba; species Diloba caeruleocephala. The sequence continues at coordinate 7,649,338 of OX381614.1, forward strand.
GTCCTTTTAGTTGAAAATTCTGAACAGACTTTTGAAGAACTTCGTTGTTCTTGACCCAAGGCTTCCTGCAGAATCAACATCTTCCGCATCTAGTTCTTCTTGGGAGTGACGTTCTGTTTCTGTTGTTTCATCGTTCTCCTCTTCATTTTCATCACCATCGATTTCTTCCTGACTTTTTTTGGATTCTTCGACATCATCATCAGCCTCCTCGGGGACCTCATTTTCCTCCTGTATTTTTTTAACATCAACGTCATCCTTCAATTCCTCATCTTCATCTATTTCTTCTTGCCTCTTCTTGGCCTCTTCGCCACCATCAGCATCTTCGTCATCAGCGTCAGTCTCTTCCTGGCGTTTCTGGGCTTCCTCTTCTTCTGCTTCTTCGTCTTCCTCTAATTCCTCCTGACGTTTCTTAATTACTTCATCTTCAGATTCTTCATCTTCCTCATTTTCTTCTTGCTTTTTGATGGCTTCTACATCATCCTCGAATTCGACGTCATCTTCAACTTCTTCCTGAAGTTTCTTAGCTGCTACATCAATTTCAGACTCTTCATTACTATCTTCAACTTCCTCTTGGCGTTTTATAACTTCTGCATCATCGGATTCTTCCACATCTTCAACTTCCTGTTGTTTTTTCATAGATTCCTCTTCTTGGTCTTCAGATTGTTCACTTTCATCTTCCTCTTGACGTTTCTTAGCTTCTAAATTATCCTCGGATTCTTCGTCGTCACCCTCAACTTCTTCCTGACGTGTTTCAACGTCATCTTCGTCATCAGATGTAATCTCTTCTTGGCGTTTCTTTGCTTCTTCATCGTCGAATTCTTCCTCGTTTTCGGCCTCCTCCTCTTGCCTTCTCTTAGTTTCCTCTACCTTATCTTTAGATTCTTCTACTAACACGGCATGATGACATTTTCTAGCTTTTTCAGCATCGACATCCTCTTCTTCATCGTCAACTACCTCCTGTCTTTTCTTAGTGTCTTCGTCTTCGTCAATCTCAGATTCTTCTTCAATTTCTTCTTGGCGTTTCTTATCTTCCACATCATCGTCAGCCACTTCATCATCGTCAGTCTCTTCTTGGCGTTTCCTATCTTCTACATAATTGTTTTCCTCTTCATCACTTTCAAATTCTTCTTGTCTCTTTTTGCGGTTTACTTCATCGTTAGCCTCCTCATTAGCTTCCTCGTCGTCAGTTTCAATCTCTTCTTGCCTCAAAAGCCTCTTTGCTTTCTCCAGCAAATCTTCTTCCTCCAGGTCCAAAATTTCCTCCTGAGTTCTACGAGCATCTTCTAAATACTCGCCATCGAATTCATCATCATCATCATTAACTTCTTCTTGTCTGAGCTTTCTTGCTTCTTCAATTTCTTCTGCACCGTCATCATCGATTTCCTCCTGCCTGATACCTCTGAATCCTTTCACGTATCTTTTGATGATATCCTCTTGCCATTCTTCACCGGAACCTTCGGCGTCGATTATCTCTTCCGGTTCTGGTAGAGACTCGGGCTCTGGTTCTGGCAAGGGTTCTGGTTCAGGTTCTGGCTCCGGTTCTGGCTCTGGTTCTGGTTCTGGCTCGGGTTCTGGTTCTGGCTCGGGTTCGGGCTCAGGTTCTGGTTCTGGCTCAGGTTCTGGTTCGGGCTCGGGCTCTGGTTCAGGTTCGGGCTCGGGTTCTGGTTGTGGTTCTGGTTCCTCGGAAAGACATCGCTCCGGTGGGCTGGACCAGTCACAAACCTGAAAAGTTAACAATTTGTATTTGATAAAATATGAGCAATAATAAAAATTATTCCTTGTCTTTTTAACTGAACAAGAACGTGTAACATGACATTGAAAAAGTCACATTGGTACTTGTCAGGTTATGAAACCGCTACTTGGTGTTAAAGGAGCGAGTCAGTATACTTCCATGCCACCACAATAGATAGGAAATTGCACATGTTTTATTTTAAAGGTGCGGAAAATCACGTGCCCCCGATATATAACGCGTTCTCGGCCAAACTAAGGTAGGCGCGTCCATACACACCGAAGGAATATATAATTAAGGCGAGTTATGAAAAACCGTGTGATGCCGGCTTAGAATGTCACCACCCCATCTCCTCCCATGGGTGTCGTAAAAGTCGACTAAGGGATTAACCGGAGGATGGGCAGCAGCGTCCTTCGAGTACATTAACAACTCAACTGCGATTGCCAACCCGCCTGCCAAGCGTGGCGATTATGGCAAAACCCCCCAATGAGCCCACAACACATCCATATCAGTGGTTGTGGTGATCTTTGGGGGAGGCTTGTGTCCAGCAGTGGATTTCATTCGGCCGAAAAATAATGAAAAAAGGAAACATCTTCATTCGCCAGCTAACCACTTTTGAAGGATATTTACAATTAACTAATGAGGAATTAATCATTCATTCTTTCTTACGATGCCTTACTACAGACAGTCTGCAAATGGAACTAACAGGAGACGACCAGTTGAAGCAAGGACAGCTCTAAAGTTAGAGCACGGTTTGATTGCATTAACTATTTCTAGTAGGTGTCGTATCCATTCATCTCAAATTACTCATTGAATATTTCGTCAAGCCCTTACTTTTTCCACTGCTTATACGAAAATAAAAAAGAAGAAAACTTATTCTTACCTGTTCCTGCTCATTAAACCATGTCTCAGGAGGACACTGCATGTGGTACGAGCGGCCCGCATAGCACTGGTAATAGTGGAAACAGCTCTCGATGCTGGCTATCCTCAGGAAGTTCTCCTGGCCAGTACACAGAGTCTCCGGATTTTGTCTCAAGGGGATTGAGAGGGCGGAGCAGCCGGCCAGCGCGGCCGCACTACATAGGAGCCAGAAGGCTGCTGGAAATGATAATGCTGAAATTAAAGCAAAACAAAATGGCAAAACAGCTCAGAACGACAAAAATCGACTTTGCTGAAAATATATGAGGTCTTAGGAACCACCTCTTCTGTGTGGTGTCCAGATAAGAAGATAGCACCACTCCATCTCCTCCTGTGTATGTCGTAAATGATGACTAAGGGACTCTAAACTAGCCGCATGGCCAGCAGCGTCTCCTTTGTAGAACAGTAGCCATTCTGCGCTCACCAACCCACCTGTCAAGCGTGGTTAGTATTGGCAAATTCACCACGAAACGCCGACACATTTGTGGCGTTGGTATCTATAGAGGAGGCCTTTGTTCAGCAGTGGACGTCCTTTGGCTGATATGACGATAACGTCTATATGGAACCACCTTAAAAAAGGGAAGCTAGACGTAGGTAATACTTCCTTCAAACCAATAAATATGGTTCATGAGCATTTTTGGGACTTTCAAGCCTTTGCACGCCCATGAGACTTATGTGTTTCATGGATGTGAAACATTCACCTGGTATATATCTGCAGACGTCAACCCATCATACCTACTTGGGAATAAATTAAGAATAGTCAGATAGTAGGCGAACCGAACTCTCAAGTTTCAATAAGTTAGTGCAGGAGGAAAATCCTTATCAGTTTTTATTCGGTCAGGTTTGAGTATGGAATAGTACGTCATTTGTTGCAAAATAATGCTCGTGCTAGAGTTGTTGTTCTTGTTATTCTATCGGCTTCAAATGTTCTATTTTTGCCCATTTCCTCAATTTAGTTTTTCCTGCTTGACCAAATACGCCTTAATCAGTATTAGGGCTGCCATTTCGGAAAACAGAAATAATATTTGGACAACATTTCAAAATGTCGGGATTTTGACGTTGTTGTCTGGAGAAATAAAATAATCAAAATGTTACTTTTTATTTCAAAAATTGACTGTAATAATAACTTACTTCAAATGACTCAACATAATTCAATAATTTGTAGCCAAAATAATTAAACATTTTACTATACTTTATGCACAAATAGAACTTTTTTTTTGGGGAAATTGAATATGAAATTTTGGAAGAGTCTAGGCGAATCCCGATGATCTGGCACTCCTTATCAGTATCGAGGCTAACAAATTAAATTGGGCTATCGTTAAACAGAAATCCTGACACTTTTCCTGAACCCATTCCCTGTATTCATTCAAATTCAGGTCCAGTTGTCATCCTTGTAAATTGAATTGCTCGGATAATTCCATCGGCCAGGTCTGTGTTTCTCTTATGACTAGTCAATATGTTACCACGAGGGCTCGAGTTTCAATTACCTACATAATAAGCTAATAACTTTGCTTAGAACAAGATAGGATAGGAAACTCTTAAGTAAATTTCAGTTCAGAAATTGGGTGTAAGTAAAGTTGGGTTTATTCAACAATATCTACATATATTCATAGTTTCGACTGAGATATATTAAGAGTGAATTGCTTTAAAAGCAGCAACAAATATGGACACAAACAAATATAGCCTCTATCGACTACGCAATGATCTCATATAGAATCTATTTATACATAAAAACCTTATAGTAACATAGAACTTTATCATGTTTCCCAAATAGATTGACAATTAGATTAATAGTATTTGTGGAGTAATACTGAATAAAACATTTTGATGAAATTGCTGTTATCATTTTCATTGACTAAACGTCAATCGATACATGAAACAACTACGCAGTTTGGCAGAGTATACTTATTACCTAAAAATATTATCGTAATACTGAGTAACAGTGATGTTCTAACTACAAGTACCTATTCATATCTATACTTACTAATAATAATGCGGATGAGTTTGTTTGTTTGAACGAGCTACTCACTGGAACTACCAGACGGGTTTGAAAATTTATTTTTGCATGTGATAGCCCAATTCTTGAGGAATTTAACAATACGCTTCAAACCTTAGAAGCTGAGCAAAAGAATAAAAAGTCAGAAAAACGCTAAGTCAAAACGAAGTAATAGCGCGGGCAGGCGACGCGACGCGGTGGGTCGGGGGCCGAGGGCGGCCACCGGCGAGATCCGAGCATTACCGAGAAGAGCCGAACGTCGGCCATAGACGTACTCTAAATTATTTGTAAATAATCCGAATACCTTTAAATTAAACGGTGGGTGAAACCGCGGGGCACAGCTAGTTAAATATAGGGTCTTACTTTAATAATGGAAAATATTTTAACAGGTTTATCTATAGGTTCCAATGGGCCGTTTTAGTCAAAAAAAAAAACATAACATCAACTTTTATTTTATGAAATAATACTGAGTCTTCGTCATCTTTCGCTAGGCGAGTATTTAAATATTGATTTATTTCCGTAATTAATCCGTAAAACCGATACTTGATATTTGAAATGAATTCAATGAAACATTATTAAAGTAAGACCCTATATATCCAAAATTTCAAAAGGACAACCAGTGGGTTATAGGTTTCGCATTTATTAAAAAACAAGTTATGATTTATATTTTACTTTAGAGTTTTATAGTTGATATCGATATAATTCTACACCATGGCAGATAAGAAAACACATATCGCCTAATATTTTGTGCTTTAGTCACGTAAAAGGCGACAACTACACCTGTTATGTGACACTGCACGATGTAGATGCGTTTAACTGCCGCTGGCCATATATACGCAGGGCGCGCGATCATTCGTATTGCGTCATCAGTCAGATGTCTTCTAAATCTTGTATCTTGCTCAAACGTACATTAAGACGTAGAACAAAACATCTGCTCAATTATGTTCTGGAACTTGGTGTATAGTCAAGAACTAATTTTAATAATAGTAAATGTTGCGTTTTTAGTAGTTACTGAATATGTAGAAACATCATGCAGACGTACATAACATATACAAGAGATACTTCATTAAATGATTTTTGAATTCCCATGTAGAAACGACCAAGTTGTAATTAACATAGTTGCCATATTCTAAAGTACATTGTAGATGCAGAAAACTGCAATATGTCACAAAATAAACATAATTAAATATACGTTAAATAATAAAGAAGTGATAAAAATGACAACAAATTTGCTTTTAATTTGACAAATGGGAGCACTTTTTCCTATTAAGCGCTCTCCTGAAAAGTAGCTGTTTTGTATATAACTGTTTTTACTTGTAACCCGTCGATATGTAAAATTGCTATTCGTGCATTTCAAAAAAATCTTTAGGCACTTTTGTAATACAGCGGCGCGCGTATTCGTAATAGAATGGTGAAAAACAATGTTTTGAGCTGAAAAAGCAACTTTATCAATTAATTATTCAAAATAATTGCCATGAAAAAGTCAGAAAATATTACTTTAATTTTAATAATTGCGCCCAACTGGTTTTCTCCTTAAAGTTCACTATTTTTGTATATTATATATTTTGTATCGAAGTATATAAACTTTACCAATAGTAAGCATACATAAATATGTATTATAAATTAGATAGTTTTGTACAATTAAATATATCAGACTGGTTTTTTAAATTACGTAACATTGTCCTAATATGTAAAATTCACTGATAAAGATATTAAAATGACTTACTGTTCATTTTGACCGCACTGTCTTGTCACTGTTGCGATCCAAGACAAAAGTAAAATAAACTAGCGAAAGCCTTCAATTTTATCGAGATCATCGTATCAGGAGCTGTGATAACGTCGGACGATACTACGAGATATAGCCGCGAGATATTGTCTATCAAACAACTGTCCGACTTTAAAGCGGGATGCGATCAATGCGACTAGCTACTAAATAATCGCAGGCAAACAATTGAAGCACGGTAGTTGAATTGAATATATTACAAGGAAAAAAAACGGAATCCTTATAGGATCACTCGAATGTTTGTCTGTCTGTCTGTCTGTCTGTCACAGCCAATTTGCTTCGAATCTACTGAACCGATTAAGTTAAAATTTGGTACTTATCGCGTGTCAATCGCCGGCAGCCGTGTAGACACAATAGATTTTTGATTGTGTCTCGTTTTACGACACGCAATGAGATATATAGATTTCTGCGATCCAAATATGGACGTGTAACGTAAATAAATGAATTTTGAATTTACAATTTACAATATACAAAATTAATGAATAAAGTTTTGTAAACTGTACCGTGTAACAAACTAAATGGAAGGGGCTTATTACGAGGGTCACAAATATATTTATTTTATAATTTTAAATATCCAGTTTTAAAGTTATTTAGGAAATAGATGGGGGGAGGGGAGGGGGCTCCGAAGCTACTGAGCCAAAAAATAGAAAAAAAAAATAGATAATCTCTTTACCTATATATTACAGGAAAACCTATAAGAAGACTATGGTTTTAAATATGGTCGTAAATCTTTCAATACAGTGCGTACAAATGTACGTTTGCAGTTGGAATGTATTGGAGAACATGTTTTTCAACTACGATGTTAAGTTTGTTCTTGTGATAAATTTTTGGTACTACTCGTTCGCCTTAACGCATGGGCATGCATACTTGGTGTTCATAAGAAAGCTCAAGGTCACTCGAGCTGTGGAGAGTTACGATTGGCATTTCTCTACGCGATCGAATCACCATTGAGGAGATCCGTAAAAGAACTAAAATTGCGAACATAGCTGAAACAATTATTAGGACTGCCTAGTGATTGTTTTAGCTATGTTGGGCGTGAAGTGACAATGGGCAGGGCACATAGTTCGTATGTGATGTTCGTAACTGATGGCCGTTGGGGCAGAAAGGTTACCGAGTGGAGACCACGCACTGGAAAACGCGGCGTGGTACGACGTCCAACGAGATAGACAGACATTCTGGTGAAGATAGTTAAGTCGTTGGATGCTGGCATCAGATAACTGGTAGTGTTGGAAATTTATGGGAGAGGTCTTTGTTCAGCAGTGGACCTCTTTCGGCTAATATGATCATGATGATGTATGGCTGAACCAGTGCACGCCGAACGGGTTCAGCTTTGACGGCAATCGAATGTTGTAATTTCGGTCACTAAAGAAAATTATTTTAACGACAAACTCACTTGCTGGGTATGTTCTTGCACAAGTTGAACTAATTAATAAAGCGGATTCATATAAAAAGTCAAAGCAAATACAGCCACGTATTTTACAACAATCAAAAAGATACCAACAACGGTGGCGATGTTGGTAAGCCTATATTTTTTTCCAAAACATATCGCTGCTCTTATTCTCTCCATATTATCTTTCCATTTTCTTGTTTTAGCCCATCAGCGCCTTTGTAATGCATTCTTGCTCGGAGTTAATCTAAACTGACGAAATACATTGAATATTTACGAGGTACCATGATAATACATAATGTACTGCGGGCGAATGTACAAAACACACAGTGCTCCGAGGACATATCTGCAGTGTAGTATAATAATCAAATGCTCTTTGTTGATATGTTGCAGTAGACCCCCATTTAATACAAACAAACGATAATTTAGACATTCACAGACAGATGGCCTGAAATATAAAAACGCTCATTTCGTAACTAATATGTACACACCCGCGCCGTCAGTTTTTTAAGTATTACTGAATTCTAAGAAATACTAGGTAAGTAAAGTTACTGGTGTAAATTCCCCCCAAAACGACGACACCATTGTGGAAATCTATAGGGAGGCCTTTGTTCAGCAGTGGACGCCCTTTGGCTGATAATATGATGAAGATGGTACTAATATTTTCAATTTGGTATAAGTTGTTATAATTAGTAACTAAGTCGCTCGGACAAACAGACAATGGAGTTAGTCAATGGGATTCTTTTTGTAGTTTTCGGGAACCCTAAGAGTAACTGATGGGTACTAAAAAAACGTGTTAAATAGATTTTAATCTATACAAACTGTAGGTACTATATATGTCATAGAGAAATGATGAAAACAGAGATTTGATCAAATCCCTAAAGTCAGTGCTTTGGTCAAATCCCTTAAAAAAGTAACCACCAAGGAAGGAAGGAAGTAACCTTCGTGGTTATAAACAGTTAAGGGATTTGATCAAATCCCTGATTTTCTTTAGGGAACTCACCCCACAGAGATTTTAACATCTTCCGTGAATTGTGATCAAATGTCCGTATTTATCATCTCCCTGCAACATATAGGTACATTGAAAGAAATCCTTTACAGAAAGAAATCTATTACCAAATGTTACTTACAAGTGGGCTTTGTATGGCTGCCTATGACAATTGGATCGGATGTTTTTGACACGCAAATAAACAAAACTTCTTTTTATAAGTTTACTAATATTTCATTTAACGGTATAAGTAACCTCGTAACGAAAACTGTTACCATGGATTCGGTACATGATTCTGAAACACTAAGGTTAGATATTTGCGTTGGTCTTTCATGTATTTTCAGATAATTTCCAATTTATTTAACTAACTTTATTTAACTAATTGTTTTAATCTACTACAACTATCCTGAATAAAACACAATAAACTATTTATTTTCACCAAAAGTGCAATGTAAATAAAATCTAATCGGCTGTTGTTTAGCTACCGCTGATGGGTGAGGTCATCGCTCACATCAGTAGCATAGCAGTAGCATAATAATATTACAATAATCATGTAGCGTTTTAAACGCGTTGTTTACGATACATTGCGTGCTCAAAAATAATAAAATCTGTAACCGAACTACGAGATAAATGGCTTTCCTATTTTAATCATTGGCTTAAGTGTTAACCTCTTCCCAAAGTTGTCAGTACGTTGTCACGAAGTACCTACGTTGCTAAGAATTGTACTCTATTTTATCCCGTGGGTGGTGTAAAAGGCGAGTATGGGGATATGTATTAGCCGGAGGATGTGCAGCAGCGTCTTATGACGACATTTACAATTTAACTGCGATCGCTAACCCGCATGCGAAGCATGGTGATTATGGCAAAATGAGCTCACAACACTAACCCAGAGCAGTCGTTGGGAATATCATCCAGAGGACGTATTTTGGCTAAAATAATATGAATATATATGTATGGGGTCACACTAAAAGTTTTTATAAAATCAATAACGGAATGATGTAGTGAACTGTTGATATTTTTATTATTGAATTAGCCTCCGTTCCTTTCTAAGCACTGTCGCATGCCATGGATTGATCTTATTAGATTATATATATATACTGAGTCTTCTTCAGGAATTTGTTCCACATTTATTTTCGAAAGCAGCCACGGCATCTCCGGCGTTCAAAAATTCCTCTGAGTTTATATTTTATTTTGGGGAATGAATAAAGTCGCATGGTTCCAGGTCAGGACTATTAGGAGGATACCTCACCTCACCTTCCATAGACAAATATTCGATTGTCCGTCTGACGGAGTGAGAAGTTGTCGTGATGGAGGTCTGCTTCTTGGGCTCTGCTGTCGAACATATTCCAAGACGACCAGTAAACAATAACTAACATATCTATCTGCAGAAACAGTTATTTTATCCTCCTTTAATGCTCTCTGGCCCCTAAATGTTCCAGTAAGACTTTTTGTACTTGACTCATCCTAATGCCTAAACTTGCCTGGATCTGTTGATATGTTACTCTTTATCAGTTGAATATATAATAATATATAAATAGAATATATCTCTTTTAGAAAGATGTCCTTCAAATCATCAGTGAGATTGTTTCGACCCGTTTAAGCTCGTTTCACCAGTTATTGACAGTGGCATGAGATGGGGCTTCGTCATGAAATGCCAATCGAAGTCTATCATAACATAGCTGTTGTTGATTTAGACCGCAACGAAAGTCGTAATAAATAATGAAGTTCAAAAATGTTCTCTATTCAAATTCAACGGGACGCACGACACACACTTTTAATATTGCCGCTAATTGTTACCAATAAATGTCATATAAATTCAATGTACCAAACTTATATTTGAAGTAAGAAAAAACATCGGCAGCTTTTCTTACTGGCTGGTTCTAAAAACATTCATTGTGACTCTCGTATACCTATATTGTATGAATGGATGAAGTCGCAACAGTGAGACGGCACATTAACCAATTTGGCGTTCATATTATCGCAAATCTAGTTTTGATGTCCACATGACCTTCTGCCAGTGTCACGCGAAAACATGCGCAACTATACGCAATCATTTGAGGAAATGTGCCTTTTTCTCTATAAACAAACTAACAATATCTAGGTTGTTATGTGGGAAAAGAAGTTAGCCTTAAACGTCGAATTAATTTATGACTATTGACGACGCTTTCTCGTTGGTTTTTTTGTAGATATCTTTCCGGCTTGTCTCCTTAGCACCGGGTATTGTGAATCGTGCATTTTGATTCTTGACTTTTGTGAGCCTGTTAGGGCTTATATGAAATATAAGCTACGCATAATAAATTAATAGGAAAAATTGTTGTGGCGCTGGGAGAGGCATTTTCAGCAGCGGACCGATTTAAGTGGCTTCTTGCGCTCAGGATCACGTGTTTGATCCCCGCACGGAAGAAATACCTACATACTTATAGTTGTTCCGGCTCTATTTGTTTAGAATGTGAAATGTATGTCTGTATGAATCCTTATAACAAAAGAATAATAATAGAAAAAGAGTTACACAGTCGTTTTAAAAACTATTTTCGTCATTATATGGCGGGGAGTTCTCGGGGGTTATGAGCGCGCACATTAGGGAATCTAAGTGCTTATTCCGAGTGACCCCCGGGAAGACGGCGGCGCAGCACAGCGCACAGCGAGGCTTCGGGGGATTCGTTACCGTCCCCCCGAGATGTGCCTGGGGGGCGGCCTCTTTACAGTTGCCTCCCCTCCACTAGAGAGCGTGACCACTTTACAGTCATCATTTTCGAGATGTGTCTATGAGACATTGAATGTATTTCATAGTTTAAATTGTGTTGAAAGTACTAAGTAAAGTCGCATCCTTGCTGATTGAAGGCAATTTCAATAATAACAAGCAGCAGCAGATATCGGTAGCAGTTCTTTCCTTTTGGTCTGTCCTAAATTTTCATTTGTTTTTCCCATAAATTGTCGTCATGAAACAGACGTAGTTTAATAAGGTATTTTTTTTTTTGCTGAGAAGTGTTCTCTCTGTCTATCTAACAGTGAAAAACTATTGGTTTCGATGCCATAAGTTCTTTTGAACGAGTTATTTTTCATCTTTTAATTCCCCTATGCAAAAAAAGCATGATAAAATGTTTTTGTTGTTCTCTATAAATAATATTTTCTACTTATTGTGCTGACCCTACGGACATCGATATCACGGTCTCCACGCAGATAAACGGGGTTACCTTTGTTGTCTTTGTGTTTGCACTTTGCTTTGAATTCTATGATTGTCTTGAACTTTTATAAACTTACTGACCAAAGCTACGATATTTTATTTATACCTGAATTATTTGACCAATTAGCGATTCTTATGGACCTGTGACGATTAATTTTCTTTGATTTGGTTGTTATTGATATCGGATTCAAAAGTTTAAATTTTAAACATGCCTCCCAAAAAGAGGACGAATCTCTCTCGAAACTCATAGGCTTCTAAGATGCAAAGGCTAGATCGATCTAATAGAACTACTACGACGTCTCTATATATGATCGACATTCAACGGTAATGCATTTGGACGTCTATTTAGAAAATGGCTAGCGAATTTATTTCTACCCTCACAATGTCACAGAGCGCTTATAAAATTAAATCAAACTACGCTTCTCTCATTTTTTTATACCACCATATCACTAACGAATGGCGAGATGCCGTCATACTATACATTCGAGAACCAAAGAGGTGTGTGTTGATCGACGTCAACGTGTGTGAGCAGTAGATGGTGTGTCGGGAGTTTCCATAGTGCATCCAAATAATGGCGAGTTCTTTTCATGCATCTTTTACTGCGGACCGTGCGGGGACCGACATCGTTTGCGTTCTTGAGGACAGTTGATGCCGTTAAGTTTTCCACATATCGCGCAGCCTGCGGAGCGCTTCATCTACTTGACGATGATAAAGACTGGGATGATACTCTCGAGGACGCCAGCGTCGGCGACAGTCCCAGACATCTGTGAATTTTTTGCCGACATGGTTGTCTTCTACACATCAACAGCCAGGGTTCGACTCATTGCTGTCCATTATAATGAGCGCACATTATGATGAGTGATCTTGAATGCGTGCCTGTATAATGGTCGGTACTGGCGGCGCCGGCAAGTAGATTGCTCGCAATCGGCGCCCTGCATGCTCGCTTGAAGTGCGCGGTCTGCTCGCTTGAACTATGCTGTCTGTGGGACGGGAGGGTGGTAGCTGCAAGCGCACTCACGAAATTTATTGTGATATTATAAAAGTAGGTATTGTACAACACACTATATCCCACACGACTATAATCCCAATTTAAATGACAAAATCAACGGTGTGATTATAGTCAGTGATGTTCTTTAGGCTGTTAATACAGGGCGGCAAAAGGGCAAGCTTCATATTATGAGAGTTAGAAATGACTACACCCAGTACTATGCCGGAAGCGCTTACAAACAAAAGACAATAGTGCGCGGTCTAGCACTCGGCTGGATGGGCTGTATGTAATATGTGGCAGGCCTATGGGTTGTGTCATTCAGAGATATAGGATGATCTGTCTATACCTATTGCACATTCCCAATCAAAGCACAGGTCATTATTGCATCTTCTATGAGAGCGTCATGCTCCAGAACGAGACCGCAGAGCCGGATCGGCAGAGGGCCCATATTGCGCGTAGGAGGAGACGGCACCGGGGTAACAACCACCCTGGCACCTAATTCTTATGCGCCGCGCCTGAAACCTGCCGTCGCTATAAGGCCCTCTGCCTTATAGCGACGGCAGGCGGCCTCTGGGTTCTCGGGTGCGTAGATAGGGGAATCTGCGTGCCCACACCGAGCGACCCACGAGAAGACGGTGGCGTGCATGGGTGGCTCTAGTGTGATCATACGAGGGCCTGGAGCCCCCCTTAGGTGCCTAAGATAACCACCCCAGTGGATTAAGCCGGTAGGAGTCCGGCATCACCTTCATCATTCCCCGGGGCGGAGGAAATTCATGACCGAGTTCCACTGGATACCACCAAAAAAAAGGTAATTATTGCATGTTTTCAACAATATAATGTAACATTCCAAATTTCACGCGGGCGAAGCCGCAGGCGAAAGCTAGTCTTAACCAAAATGGGTTTGCTTTAATGTTTTATCTTTTTACACGTTTTACATGTTTGCCGCTTGACCTGTATAAATGGGGAATCTTGCAATTCACTTTTTACCTGTCTAGATGTCCGATTGACTAGATTTTTTGAAGACGTATCAAGATTTGATGATACTATAACACTTTTTAAATCATGATCAATATCAAATTTGTGCCGTGTGGTGCCGGCTCAGAATGCCACCACCCCATCTCCTCCGATGGGTGTCGTAAAAGTCGACTAAGGGATTAGCCGGAGGATGGGCAGCAGCGTCCTTCGAGTCCATTAACAACTCATCTGCGATCGCCAACCCGTATGCCAAGCGTGGCGATTATGGCAAAACCCCCCAATGAGACCACAACACATCCATATCGGTCGTTGTGGACATCTTTGGGGGAGGCCTGTGTCCAGCAGTGGACTTCATTCGGCCGAAATGAGTGAGAATGAATATCAAATTTAGATGAATTATGAGAATGTAAGTAGAAAGCATCCCATGCTTCTATGTTTTGTCATATTAAATGAAAACGTTGTTTTTGTTAGGTTTTTTAAACTATTATTTTATTATAAAAAGAGAATAATAAAACGCGAGTGAATCTGGGTTTTAACCTCACCACGCCAATCAAATCTCAAAGATACAATGATTTAAATTAAATATATTAAAAACAGATATTTTTAGAACGTCACATTACGATAGGCTCAGAAAATGAACAAAAAGAAGAGTGTAAATACATAGGCATAAAAGAAAATAAATCTAGAAAAATGCGAAGACTAACTTGCCTCTGAAATATTTTCGAAAAATATACTGTCCATTTTACGGTACGGCCGTCACGTTGTCGTTTCGTATGACACGAACGTGTACATCCAGATAATTTGTGTCGGTGGAAAGGTTACCAGGACCGGGTATAGGCGACACGTTTTCTACATAAATTGTCAACAAATCGACAATGATTGTCAAGCATGCGTGCACCTCAGTTACTGACCCGCTATTTAAAAGTCTTATCTAAGCAACGACGAAACGGCTATTTCAATAAAGTTTAAATAAAGATGAGAACGCAAATAATATATGTAGAACCGAAATATAGTTATCCTCCGCCGGTGAACTAGGAAATAATCATCTATTGCATTAAAGCATGTGCTTGTATGGATTTGCTGCACGTATGTTCAAATTAGATAAGTAAATAATTAATAAGACGAAAAAATATGTACGTTTATTTCAGTTCATCATCATCATCTCAGTCGAATAAAGTCCACTGCTGGACACAGGCCTTCCCCAAAGTACACCACAATGACCGGTCTGGGTGTGGTGTATGCTCATTGGGGAGTTTTGCCATAACCGCCACGCTTGGCAGGCGAGTTGTCGATGCAAGTGAGTTGTGATGTACTCGAAGGATGCTGCTGCCCATCCTCCAGCTCATCCCATATTCGCCTTTTGCGATACCCACGGCATGATACGGGTTGCTGCTATTCGGAGATACCACACGGCTCATTCGTAGCTGTAGCCCTTTTAAGTTCTACAATTATTATATCTATATGTAAGTCTGTAAATAAGAACGGTACACCTACCTTATGTATGTTATGTTTTATATACCAGAACCTTTCCATAAGCATATCTATAAGTAAAGTACCACAGTAAAGAACAATATAAATAGCACCTGTAGTAATACAAGCATCCCGTATGTCGTGAGTACTAACTCACCATGCTTGGGTGTTTTTCAACCACGTTGTTAAGTTTATTCTTGGGATAAGTTATTGGTACAAGACCGAATTCAACAATAGACAATATATTCAGCAATTTCGGAACGAACCTCTCCACGTGAGCTCAACTCGCACTTGTCCGGTTTTTTTAATTTATTTATTTAATCACTTCATTATTAATTATTAATAGTAAATTCATTTCTTTTGAGACTATGTATTTGTCCATAATGTTATTAGTATCAAAGGTCTTAAAACTATGTTAGTAGTTATTGCATAATTCATAAAATTCAGATTCAAATTACAAGTTATCATTTCAACTAAATTTATAATGTCATTTCGTCACATAAAGCTGGATGATAAGGAGACCCATAGCATTATGGATTCCGGCCCACACTAGGATTTCTCCTGTGTCGTGACTCGTGGGTGCGTTTACAGACATAAATTCCACCACAAATTAAACCGTGCCGTCAATATTAAATATCAAGATTTATATATATTAAATAAAATAATATAAATTCAAATAAAACGATATTTGACACATACATAACTTTACCGCAGAAGGTGCGCAAGGTAGGTGCGCAGAAAAACGTAACGCATTTTAGTTAACGCTTGACAAAATTTCACTCCTTTTCCAATTTTTCATACCTTAAATATAAATCGATTCATAAGGAGTAAAAAGCCTACGCCTGTTTTTAGCTGTACTGATTTTAATTTTACTAAAATATATATTCAAGTTGCCTACCTTAGTTCTTAAACCATGTTTTGTTTATTTTACTTGTTCCTGCCCATATTTCATTCAATTCCCAAAAAATAAATCCCACAATATTATAAGAACATTGTCATCACCGATATGAAATATCGGTTATAAAAAATAGACTAAATATCGTTTTTTTAACGTCAACATAAGACAACACCCATAATAGCCCATCGTGCATCCCCAGCCCACCGTGCATTCTAAGCCCACCAATCGGCAGGACTCAACAAGTCAAAATATTATAATAAAGCGTTTTTATATTTTAAAAAACCTTTTCTGTAGGTTGGTTTCTGTGCTTAGAAACAGAGAATTAATAAAGCTTTGATCTCCGAAATCTTGTAAAAACAAATGCTCATTATTCCTCAAACTAATGTAGGCGGAAATTGGTAGGTACACAAGTGAAATAATTTAATACATTTTCGGTTCATTGTTAATAGAAATCAGCGTCGCTTGTATAGCTTCGATAAAGTTGTGCCAGTGGTCCGCTCTCCGTTAACTACAAAACAGTTTAACTGTCGTACTTATTACTTAAATAATAACTAATTTTGTGAAGTAGTTAGGCAGTAGGAATTTCATTCAATTTCAAGATTAATTAATTACGTTAAAATATCTTCAAGATTAGTGTAATGCGTTCGTCATCTCCGGATTCATTTAACTTGGCTCTTATTAAGACATTTACGACCGAATACTGAAACGCCAGTTAACATTAAGTCCCACTTTTAACCGTTTGAGCCGCCTGGTTTTCTACCGAAAATAGGTTTCTCGAATAGTTAAAGCGGGATTATTAACTGGCGTTTCAGTATTCGGCTGTTAGTCGCGTATAATTCGAGTCATCATGGTGAGTTTAGCAATCAAATCATTAACTTAAGTTTGATTAATAAAAACACGCTATTTTTAATTGTAATTAAAAACACTATATATACATGTAGATTTTTTAAGAGACTAGCTCTACTCTGTACCATAATACACCTGATAGTCAAGCTTCTTTCCGAAAGAAGCTTGACTTTCAGGTGTAGGTTATTTTATATGTATTGTTCTTACATTCAGGAAACGTAGTATTTACATCGTTTCTGGGTTTTTCTCTTATAGCCAGTACAACATAAGACACATTTTATTGCGTTATCTTTTTTTAACCGACTTATCTGTCAAAGATATGATAGTGTACTGTCCACTTATCAATGGAATAGATTGTTACCGCAGTTCATCTGACGTCCATCATAGTTGCAGAAATTTTACTATTTATCTTCAGATCGAGTTTTATGAATTGAATAACGCGACATTTTCAATGTATCATATTTTGTTCATCCATCTCCTCCCATGGGTGTCGTAAAAGTCGACTAAGGGATTAGCTGGAGGATGGGCAGCAGCGTCCTTCGAGTACATTAACAACTTAACTGCGATCGCCAACCCGCCTGCCAAGCGTGGCGATTATGGCAATACCCCCCAATGAGACCACAACACATCCATATCGGTGGTTGTGGTGATCTTTGGGGAAGGCCTGTGTCCAACAGTGGACTTCATTCGGCCGAAATTATGATATTTTGTTATATACACAGATTCATATACAGCGTGTTACTTACACCTACGGGGAAGATCGGAACCAGAATATTTTTATTTTTACCTTTACTATACTCTACTATTACTCATATATGTTACAATTCAAAAATATTATACGTGTGGTGCTGGCTATGCCGTGTGGTGCCGGTTACGAATAGCACCAACTCATCTCATCCCGTGGGTGTCGTAAAAGGCGACTAAGGGATTAGACGGAGGATAGGCAGCAGCGTTCTTCGAATACAACAACTCAACTGCGATCGCCAACCCGTCTGCCAAGCGTGGCGATTATAGCAAAACTCCCCAATGAGCACACAACACACCGATATCGGTCGTTGTGGTGATCTTTGACGGAGGCCTGTGTCCAGCAGGGGACTTTATTCGGCCGAAATGATGATGATTATTTATTACGACGGCACGGTTGGTGCAGTGGCTGATACAGTCGACTGCTGCGCTCCGGGTAGCGGGTTCGATTCCCGCACGGAACAAATATTTGTATGATCTGCAGGTAGTTGTTCCTGGTCTGGGTGTATTGTGTGTGGAATTTATGTCTGTAAACGCATCCACGAGAAAGGAGCAATCCTGGTGAAGGACAAAAATTCAAATAAATAGATGAAATAAATTAATTAATTAAAGCTTAAGATTTAAATTTATTTAACTAATGATAAAGATAATTGTCAGTGTATACTTTTTATATTTCGAATATTCAAAACGAATGTTCTCTATAAACTTATTTATAGGAAGACTTGTGTGTGTATACAGATTTTTAAGCATCTTTTTGGATGGCAAATAAGCCTCCTTTAATTTTCAATACATACCTATAGGTAGTTAAGTTTACCAACGAATACCACTTACAATCGGTTGCCAACTTATATTTGAACAGACTTTTTCCGGGAAAATATCACGAATTCTAAATTTGGAAAATGAATAAGTCTAGAAAAGATTTTATCAATAAATAGAAAAGACGGTTTTAAACTAGAATTATTAAAATAAGTCATGCACTTGGACTACAAGACTGACCCAAGCGTTGGGACCCCAAAAGTTTCTAAACAATAATTACTGAAGAAATTATATATTTACATTTGCGTCGTCTAAGTGGTTTTGCTGTAGAAGCGAAGAAGAACTACAACAACTTACAGTGACATCTAATCATCATCATTTCAGCCGAAATTCGTCCACTGCTGGACACAGTTCTCCTCCAAAAATCACTATAACGACCGGTCTGGGTTTAAGTTGTGTGATTTTTGGGGGGTTTTATGTACTCACCACGCTTAGCAGGCGGGTGGGCGATCCCAGTTGAGTTGTAAATATACTTGAAGGAAGCTGCTGCCCATGATCCAGATAATTCCATTTTCGCCTTTTACGATACCCCCAGGATGAGATGGGGTGGTGGTATTCGTAACTGGCACCACACGGCATAGCCGGCACCACACGTATAATATTTTTGAACCCGCACACTGTGTTCCTTCGCCTTAATTTATCGCTGGGGGTGCGGGATCGCCCGCGGGGCTGCAGCTCAGGGAGATCGGAGATCGGTCAGCGCATTCCAATGCCTGGTGGGTTTTATGTGGAGGAAAAGAAATGTGGCTTCCTCGACACACGCACTACCATCGCCAGCATAGTCCGCGATGCATGATCCTGCATCGCGTCTTCGCAAAATATGACAGAAGTGGCAATACATTTTTTTTGTTGTACAATTCGAATTTCCTCTGTGCTGATATAAATGTCTTAGAGGACGGTATATTGCGAATCCACCCTGGGCGCCGACAAATACTTGATCTTGGCTCAGGAATCCTTGTTGAGTCATACATTCTTAGTACACGAGAAAACCATATAAAATGTTTCCAACGGATACTGATTGCCAAGTTTTTCAATATTTTTGTTATTAGTTTCAAATCAATTGCTGCTGAACTGATTGTAAAGTTTCGCAACGTACAACCCCTTTTGCGTTTCTGCGACCTCGCAACATAACGCGAGGAGAGCGATCATATTATACTTACCGCGTGACTGCCCACGTCATCAGTTTTTTGAAGTATACATTACATACAAGAGTAACATTACTGACACGTAACGTTTCTGACGCAAAGAAGACAGAAAATAGGTACTTGGCCATTGAGAGAAAAAGAGAGAACTTGGTATTAGGAAAAGACAAGGTGCAGGTCATAAAAGGTGGGGTTATGCGTAAGCATAAGCGAGAGAGACGGATCCATGTGCTGTACGAACGTGAGCAGTATTTTTTATAATTTTTCTAATAATTATAAAATAAGGTTACGCTTCCACTTATATATCTCACGTTCCCAACGTTTCAACCCCAAACGGCTCAAAAACATAACTTCCAACGAGGTTATGTTAGCGCCGTTTGAGTCTCTACAGCGGCAGCGGCAACGCCAACACAGCCCGATGAACTTGAAACATGGAATGGAGCAAGGATGTAACACATGTTGCATCCAACACCAGAGGCCTTCCCAACTTCCATGTCAATACCGACATACCATCTGGCCTCTTCTAATACAGCTGGCACGCTGGAGGAGACGAATCGAAAAAAATGTCATTAATATTGCGTGTCGTGCTATGTGGCCCGCGCTCCTCCTACACGACAGGTCATGGTGACCGAGGCAGTCGACAGCTTCACCACAATTACACCGATGAGAAGCACCACAAGCAGCACCTTATATATTGGTAAGTATATGATTATAATATTGTTTTATTCACATGAAAGTTAACAGGGTTTACCGAATAGGACGGACTTATTAGCACGTCGGGTCATCAATTTGACGTTTGATTTGGTAGTGGTAATAAAAGAGAGATAGAGATTTGAGTCCGTAGTTAGTTTTATTTACTTGGTAGATATATTCTACATTTATTTGCAGTACAGATTTTCTATAAAATTAATTACAATTGAGCTTATAATAGTAGAGGCGGGAGGTCTGTGTCATACACATAATGCGAAACTGTATTTGTCGATACGTGAATTGCAGGTCTAAAGATGACTCACTCGGAACCCTTATTTACAAGTATGTGTGCGTGGGTAAATCCATTCGTACATAAACCTAAATATTACTTACAAACAACGTCATTACTATAACATTAGGTTCAACAAAAGTTTCAAATTTTATAAATGTACATACCTACATAATTTCGTAGCAATTTATTAACTTGTCACCAACTTACCTACTTATAAGGAATTAAAACGAACTCCGGCGCAACGTCAGAAAGCGTTGCAGCCATATAAAATGAAATCGAAAATTAAGAAAACTTCGTCGTCGGTTAGTTGTCGAGTTGTTTTATATGTTGTTTATTTCTAGTATGGTGTTTAATTAAATTAAACTTACTGGAAGTTTAACCGGGTTTCGCCGGTACTTTGTAATTTATTCTACCAACATTTTAGGTTCGGATATCATCCTTTCAACCGAATGATGTCCACTGCTGGACATAGAGTTCCCCAAAGATCACCACAATGACCGGTCTGGGTTGTGTGACCATTGGAGGTTTTGCTATAATCGCCACGCTTAGCACGCGGGTTGGCGATCAGAGTGAGTTGTAAATATACTAGAAGGAGGCTGCTGCCCATCCTCCAGCTAAACCCACAGTTGTCTTTTGCGATACCCATGGCAAGAGATGGGGTGGTGATATTCCTATGTTCCGGTAGTCTCGTGTTTATTGTTAAGGGCTATTATTTAATATTAGGGCTCTTTTACGTTCTAAATTTCTGCTGGACTGGGCTGTATAGCATGAATCGCGTGCCAATACTTTCTGACTAAATCCAACAACACGTGTTACGTTAAGATACCCTTGTTGAAAACAAAGCACTTGGTCCGGTCATAATTTTTCATCATTTCGACCGAATGAAGTCCACTGCTGGATACAGGCCCCCCCAAAGATCACCATAACCACCGATATGGGTTTGTGTTGAGTGCTCATTGGGGGATTTGCCATAATTGCCACGCTTGGCAGGTGGGTTGACGATCGCAGTTGAGTTGTAAATACACCTTTTAAATGATGGAGTGGTGCTACCCTCACAGCCACGATACTTTTTTGACATTTCATAAATTTTGTTCTATATGGCCAACTTTTGAGCCACTCGTAATAATATAACTGTACTTTTTTTTTTTACACTGTCGAGTATTATTTCACAATCGGTAAATGTTTGGTTCGGACGTGCAAAATTAAGAATATTTCTTCAATTGAAGTATTAAAGTACAAGCAAGAAAACTTACAGACTTTTCATACAAAAACATAACTTTACGAAAATAACTTGAATAAAACAGTTTCAAACACTTGTAAAAACATCTTAGTTTCAAAAGCAAGTATTTTTTTCTTTCATAACAAAATGAAGAAATGAGCTTCGTAACTAAAGACTTTTTTATTTACTGTTACGGAAATATAACACCTGCCTAAACATGTTTTCAGTTTAAGAATACAGCACCACACCATCTGCTGTCGCGGATGTCGTAAAAGGCGACTAAGGGACTCTAACCCAGTGGAGTTGGCAATAGAGTCGCTACTGTGGAACAGTACTACTGACAATCCCTCCCCCCTATATTATTCAGGTTTTTTTATTTTATTTTATTTGGGACAAGCCCGCCACACATTCCCAACCACTGCAACTCCTGTAAGCCAGGATCCACAATGGCGACCACCGAAAAGAACACCGATAAATAAAGCTCGGTGTGTCTCAGAAATGAATAACTGTCTTGGAACCCGCACCGAAATTAATCAGAAGAGAAAAAGGAGGAGTAGGAAAGAATATACGTTCCACATTATTCAGGTTGGTAGACATGAGAAAATGAGAAAGCCGACAGAAGGATCTAGTTGGGCTGATCAGCGTTTGGCAAGCTTCGCCGAGTCTTCTCATCACCTATACCACGATGCCTGAATACTAAAGTTTTCAACAAGTGCGTTATCCCTGTTATGACATAGGGTGCTGACACGTGCACACTAGGGCATGGATACCGGAATTCCGGATCTTCGCAATTCCGGAATCTCGAACATTTTTTTTGATATTTAAATTCCGGAGTTGAGCCGCCATCGATACCGTAATTCCGATATTTATGCTTACAAAACAAAGTAGAGATTTCGAGCGTTTTGAGACATAAACACCATGAATTCAGACTGATCCTAAGATCCACGAAGATGTGAACGTCTTGCAAGATCCATCAAAAGTCTCGCCTGAAAGAAAGAAAGAAAGAATGAAAGAAGAAAGTCGGAGAAAATAATAAAATATGTCACGGATTTCACGGAGCTTCAATAGGACAAGATGGTCAAGCTTAGCGGACATTATCGGTTCGTTTTTGAAGACGTAAGTCTGCGTCTTAACACTGCTGACCGATATAAAGTCAGATATGATTCCCAAATAAGTTGAATTTTAAAACCTTAAGTAAAATTCACGATTTGTTTGGATGATTTGAAATTAACTGTGCTTTCTTTGTCCAAAACTGGCCACAAGCCCACAAAGAAGACCGTTGATTGCAGGAGTACTGTACTACCTCCATGACACCGAAAGCTATCATGATGATTTGATGTCACATATTTCATCACCCTTCAGCTCGAGAAAAAGAAATGTATGATGACTTAAAGCTTCTAAAACATCTAAAGTATAAAGAAAACGACACTGTGGAAATGAACCGGATGAATTGCTAAAAGTGATAGAATCCTTAGTAAAGATGAAAAAATATTGTGATGATGAATGCAAAACGAGAGAGGGCAAGTGATTTGAAAAAAAAATGTTCAGCTGCTTATGTCGCTGACCGTACATAGTAAGGATTTTTATTTACTATTATTTATTATGAAGACGTATACAACTCGCGATTGTCGAGTTTCTTTAAGGTGATTCAGAACGCATGTATCCGGAAAAGAAGTGGGCTCACCGACATAGCTTGCAGAATTAGCAAGTTGAAACGGCAGTGGGCTGGCCATGTCTGTTGAAGGACCGATAGCCGTTGGAGCAGACGAGTCCTTGAGTAGAGATCGCGAATTGGCAATATGGGACGGCCCCGACCCAGACGGACGGACAACCTGAAGAAGAATGCTGGGACAGATTAGATACGAAAGGCGGAGGACTGGATATTGTGGCGCAGCTTGAGAGAGAGATATGCTGGACATATGTGTAGTGTACTGCGATAGGCTGAGTTGATCCTTTCAGCCGAAAAACTCACACTGCTGGACAGAAGCCTCCCCCAATGACCGGTATGGGTTTGTGTTGTGTGCTCATTGGGAGTTTTTGCCATAATCGGGTTGGCGATCGCAGTTGAGTTCTGAATGTACTCGGACGACGCTGCTGCCTATCCTTCGGCTAATCCCATAGTCGCTTTTTACGACACCCACGGGATAGGATAGGGGAGGTGGTATTCTTAGCCGGCACTGTACGGGTCGAGTTGATTGATTGAAGTTTTGTTTTTTATTTTTTTGTTTTTTTTCGGGATATCAATACCTACTCAGTTCCCCTTGAAATAAAGTTCACTGTTTTTGTCAGATGTTATATGAATGAATGAATGATTTATTTTCCCGAATATAGGTACATATTACATGGTAAGATTATTGGATGGTTTCACTACATTCGACTTTACAGTAGTGCAAATTTTTTATTTACATGTAAACAATAAGAAAACTAGAATAAGTATAGTATCATTTCATTGCAAAATTAAATTATTAATTAAATAAATTACTACAGCCAAACCCATTGAAAGATTACATAGAAAATAAGTCAATGAAAAATTCTATCCATAAATATTAATCAATAATAAAATTATAATAAGTACCTATAGTCTCGTTTCATTATAAAATTCAAAATTACTTTATTAATTATAGAGTATTTCATCAAGAGAACTTTAACAAGAAAACACAATTTGATAGAATCAAATACGCGAAGAAGAAGAAAATGGCATTTCACTTGGCAGTTTATGAAAGAGTAAAAAATGACTGACTTCTGGAGTGGAGGCCTGGTGACCTGAAACACAGGCTTCGGCCTAGCTTAGGCACCAGTCTCTCACACTTAAACTTGAATAATACTGTAATTAGACAATATAATTCTAATTCTAATAGATATATATCTAGATATATATATATATATATATATAATTACATAAATTGGTACTGTCAAACCCATTGAAATATATATGTCAATAATTAATAATTAAATGTCAAATTCAGTTAATAAATATTTAAATGATTTAAATCAGGTTTAGGTAGATAGTCATTAGCGAGGCTTGGGGGGATCCTTTACAATCCTCCCCGAGAAGTGCCTGGGGGAGCGACCTTTTTACAGTTGCCTTCCCTCCGCTAGAGGGGGTGACCGCTATACAGTCATCCCTTCCGAGATGCGCCTAAAGGCGTGGCACCAATGGGCGGCTCTAGTGTGATCTTACGAGGACCTGGAGCCCCCCTTCGATGCCGAAGATGACCGTTCCAGTGGTTTTAGCCGGTAGGAGTCCGGCATACCCCTTCGTCCTTCCCCGGGGCGAAGGAAGTTCATGATGAATTTCCACTGGACATCAATAAAAGAAAAGGTATATAGTCATCAATTGAATAATAACATCTGTCGCATAAACAATGATATAACGTATATTCTACTAAATTCTAGGTCAGAGTTTTTTCATTTTTTCCGGTAATCTGTTATATAGTTTAGCTGCCGTATAATATGAGTAATGTGTAGTCAAGTGTGAAGCACCTGGCTTCCCTGTGTCAGAAATTTGACGAAACGAAACAATCGTACCGCTCACACGCATCACGATTTGATTACGTGTCACGTTAGCGAAGATTACCGTAGCATAGAAACGTAAATTCCCGTCGAATGTGACTGGCATAACCGAGATAAACATATTTAAGTGTAGTGTGTACATAACATATTCATGTTTATAATATAATATATTAAGTACACCACGGACTACCCCCTTTGTCCTTTTCCATCTTTTTCTTGTCCATCCAAAGGTTCTCTGTAAGAAATCCCTAATAGTGATAAGACCGCCCATTGTACATAGAATGCACAGTTGTACAACTGTTTGTATGAACTGTTCATAGAATGATTCCTAGTAGTTGTTTTTAAAATGGTGTACAATAAAGAATATTCTATTCTAAGTGAACGCAGAATGGCTACTGTTCCACAGATGGGCCCCTAAGCTGCTGCCCGTCTCTCCGTTAGAGTCTCTTAGTCGCTATTTACGTCCACTGGATGAGAAAGAGCGGTGATATTTTCTTAACACCACACGGAAAATGATCAGCTGAAGAAAACTCTATACATATATAAATAATAGGGGGATAAAATTTGCTTAATGAAGGGTCATTGAACGAGATATTAGTGATCCATCAATTAGATGTTAGTTAAAAGCACTCACTTTTTAAACAATTGAACGACGGATTGGTTACGGAGCATAAAACAAATAAACAATATGACATGTCATCTTTAATGATGAATGAATTTATTTGAACGAACTTACTTATATTAAAGTTACTAGCTGTTGCTAGCGGTTTCACCCGTGCGTTTATTTTTATTAATATCGATACAAATATAGCCTATATCACTCAGCGATAGAGTAGCTTGTTATTAACGAAAGAAACTTTAGAACAGGTAGGTAGGATAGTTCCAGAGGTAACCATGAAACAAACAAATAAAATCTCTTTATACTATTAGTATAATGAAATGAATATAAGGCTAATTCGAAAGAATTCTGCACCTGTTAAAACAAATTGCTCAAGTCGGTCTTCAAATCTCGGAGTAATCGGTGTGCATACATAAAAAATACGCATCTAATTGAGAACCTCCTCCTTTTTGAAGTCGGTTAAAAATAAATCAGACATTGATATAGACATTGATCATAATTATTATCTCAAAGTTTCCACCCTAAAAGGTCAGTCTGAGAGCTTCACTCTAAGTGCAGTATTATGTCATTTCGACGTCTACAAAGCATTATGTATTTAATTCGTCCAGTTGGAATACACTATTTTAGTATTTAGAATATTATGCTTGGAGCTGCGTGTACGCTTTCCACCGTATTTTACTGTGCACCAATACACAAAGCGGTGCCTTTGCTTTTTGGCGGTGTGAGCGCTGTTTGTTGTTATTCGATACATAGAAACAAAAGCGGACAAGTGCGAGTTGAACTCGAGTGGAGAGGGTTTCGTTTGATGAATATGTTATCTTAAGGTACGAGGACTGACGGATGCCTGGCCTAGTTAAGGCGAACGAGTAGTATCAATAACTTATCCCATTAACATTGTAGTTGAAAAACATGTTCTCCCATACATTCCAACTGCAAACGTAAAGATTTACCATTGTTTTTAAAGTCCATAGACTTCTTATAGGTTTTCCTGTAATCTATACGCAAAGAACTATTATCTGTATTTTTTTCAAAGTTTTAGGCTCAGTAGTTTAGGAGATAAGGAGGGGAATGGTGGTTTCGTCTATTAAATAACTTTAAAATTATAAAATAAATATATTTGAGACCCTCAGAACAAATCCTTCCATTTGATATGTTACACGATACAGTTTGCAAGACTTTGTTCTTTAATTTTCCATACTGACCCCAAAAGTGGCCCCTATACTCAAAATTCATTTATTTATGTTACACGTCCGTATTTGGATTTCAGAAATCCATATGTGTACCAAATTTCAACTTAATCGCTTCAGTAGATTTGGAACAAATTGGCTGTGACAGACGGACAGACAGACAGACACACGAGTGATGCTATAAAGGTTCCGCCGTTTTTCCTTCGGACGTTAAAACCCTAAAAAAGACAATCGTGTGCGAGTATTTCCTCTACACCTGAATCGTGGGGTCGCGCAGATTTTGGAATCTGTGTGCTCACACCGAGGGACCCCCGAGAAGATGGTGCGCGCTACCATGTGCGCAACACACATAGTGAGGCTTCGGGGTATCCTCCCCCTGGTGGGGAGAACCGCTTTACAATCAACTCCTCTGAGATGTTTGGCGTGGCACCAATGAGCGACTCTAGTGTGATCTTACGAGGACCTGGTCTTTGACCCTTCGGTGCCAAGTGTTCTAAGTGTTCCGGCACTGTATTTGTATATGCTGGAGGGAGATACGAAGCTAGGTTATTCAGTAACGGCCCAGCATTGTTCCACCGAACCCGCGGGTCCTTATATTATACAACGAGGAGTCATCATCGCGGCCTTTATTCGGACGGCTCCATCACCTACACACGCACGCAGAATAAAATCGGGGGTAATTCGGTGCAACGGAACTCGGCGGATTAAAGGAAGATCTCGGCTAACCTAGATTAGTGGTTCGTTTCCTTATATGCGATCAGTGTCCAGCTGTCCACCAGAACGCTGCTTGTCTATTCTGAGAAAGTATCTCCAAAAGAAATACCAGCATCGGCCGTTTAAGTGAACACTAAGCTGTCTACTGAAAAGTTGCCGTTTTTCAGATGAAATCTTTCACTTACTCGGACTAAGACCTAACCTTTCTCATAGTGAGAAAAGAGCCGTGCCCAGAAGTGGGTACCCCTTCGCCCTTCCCCGGGGTGAAGGAAGTTCATGAACTATTCCACTGGGCACCAATAAAAAATAAAAAAAGGACAATGTCGTCGCACGAAGAGTCGGCTTACCCGAGATCGTTTCTGTGATTTTGTTAAAAATGTCTTATGTGAAGAATATATTTTTGATATAAAATTAATATTCATGGTTTTAACAGTCACATGTTACATTTATGACAAGTAACCTTTTAGACCAACAAAAGTCATAAAATAAGAATTATGGTACTTACTGTATAACAATCGAATTAAAGAATAATCGAGGATATAGCGCGTCGAGGGGTTACCAGTTTTCGCAATAATTTGAATTGGCAAACAAATAAGAATTGGTCCAAAAATGTAGGGGAGCGTGTGCTCTTTTCTGTTTTAAAACGGGCAACTTTTATTTCATTAATGTGAAGGACATAATTGTATGATTGGTATAACCAGTATAAATATTCGAGGTAACTAGGCTCCGTGAAGTATGTCTAATCAAATTAACCTATATTCAAAGGGCAAGTACCACTACATCGGTTTATTTTGTGAATAATTATTGTTTGGGCAGCCAGGGGTGGCCTTTGAAGTCAGTTTGTTGTTTCCAGGACATTACTCAAGCTAAACTTCATAGATCTACATCATTTAGTAAACTTTTTTTCGCGTACGCCATATTTCGTTTGAAGTAGACTTAAGTACGACAGGAACAGTCGGTGTGGTTCTCAGCAAGAGAACACGCCGTCTCGCCACTCCGTCTTTCTCAGTGGCTGTTGTAAAAGGGATTACGTAAGCGACGAAAGGATGTTACGAGGGTAGTAGTAGAATCCTTCGTAGCAATCTCATTTCTCATTTCGGCCGAATGAAGTCCACTGCTGGACACAGGCCTCCCCCAAAGATGTCCACAACGACCGATATGGATGTGTTGTGGGCTCATTGGGGGTTTTGCCATAATCGCCACGCTTGGCAGACAGATTGGCGATCGCAGTTGAGTTGTTAATGCACTCGAAAGACGCTGCTGCCCATCCTCCGGCTAATCCCTTAGTCGACTTTTACGACACCCACGGGAGGAGATGGGGTGGTGGTATTCTGAGCCGGCACCACACGGCTTTCTGAGCCGGCACCACACGGTGATTATTGCAATGTATTATAAGACTGTTGGATTATGTCAAGAGGATAGAAGTAGCATCTTCCGTAGCGATAACTAAGCCGTCTGCCAAGCGTTGTAGTTATCACTGTCTATTAGAAGGCCCATCTCGGACGTAAACCAGCTGTTTTTTTTAACTTTGCCCCAAACTATATTTTCTGCTGTGTCGTGGGTGCGTTTACAGACATATATTCCACACACAATACACCCAGACCCGGAACTACCTGCAGATCATACAAATATTTGTTCCGTGCGGGAATCGACCCCACGACCCAGAGCGCAGCAGCCGACTTTATCAGCCACTGCACCAACCGTGTCGTCAAAGCTGTGGATTGTTCAATTTCTAAAGTTTATCTACACCGTTTTTTTTATTGGTATCCAGTGGAAATTAGTTGGAATGGGAATTGGTGCCACGCCTTTAGGCACATCACGGAGGTGATGACTGTAAAGCGGTCACCCCCTCTAGCGGAGGGAAGGCGACTGTAGAAAGGTCGCCCCCCCAGACTCTTCTCGGGAAAGTTTATCTACACCTATATAATAAAAGCCTGTGATTTCAAAATAAATGCCAAAAAGTTTAAGTGTGAAGTGGCCACGCCTAATCATAAATTACCGTTTTTAGATTTTTTGTCTGAAAGCTTGTCTCGAATAAGTTCCAAAACGGCTTAACGGATTTCAATGAAAATTTTAGGGATTAAAACAAGAATTTTAACTTTTTAATTCTCATGTATGTTTCATTTCGATATCTTGCAGGATTCAGAAGATATGAAAATAAATACAATTTACGCCAAGCGAAGCGGGCGGATAACGACTGGTTCTCAATAAATACAAAGATTCTTGTATTTATGATAATTTAGTTTTAAAGTAAGTCTCTAGTAACTACTGAACATTGATGTCTTCAGGCCGTTCTTAGTTCTCAGTCCTATTTTAAATACGAAATTAGATAATGGCGAACGTAGGAGGAGCAGACTTTATCATAAAAAATAAAGCTGGTAAAAAGTACAGTTTTGACGGGGAAAGTGTATAAGTAAGTATTGCTTTTCATAGACGACAAGGTTTTCACCCTTGTTCAAGCTAAATTTCCTGGTTTGATAACCGGCGGCAGCTTACCCAGGGCAAGAGGATTTGCTCTATAAACTCGCTTGCCAAGGATAGTGACTACGGACAGTTGGTTGTGCCACCGTTGAATGGCACCTGTGTCCGGGTGGGAACCCGTGTAAACTGGATAATGCCCCGTTGGTTTGAAAAATGTTACCTGAATATAGTACTCGATGATGAAACTACAAAGTAGTATGAGACTATTGTAATCCTAATTTGTATGTCTCACTTTTCACTGGTTAATATCCTCTGCAAAGAGGAACCCGGTCTTTTGATAGGCTTACGCGAGGACATGAGTACAACATGCAGAGGCCCTTTACAGAATTTTAATGTAACATGTAATGCGACCCTAACTGGGAACTCTATATGACATGCACAATAAAAAAACGTTGCAGATTGTCCCCGGTGGTGTAGGACTATTTTATGAGATGGAAACTACAACGATAAGGTCTATTGCAATGGGCATTAAATGGAACGATCCCCTAAAGATAAACGGGAACAACGGCGTCTGCCTTTTAACATTTAAGTCAAATTCTGTGACTGACAGTAAATAGCCACTCAACGGCCCACCCTAAACGGCCGTCACTAAAGGCGACTGGGAGCAACACCGACGTGTGCGGCTTGGCGTGTCGAGTGGTGCAGCACCGGTTTATCTAATATTAATAATACGAGTATTATAAATCCGAAAGAGTGTTCGTTTATTACTTCTTGAGGCTTTGAAAGAGAAGAAACCGGAGAAATGGTAAATTTTCGTCTATTTTTTTAAATAACTTGAAAACTATATATATTAAAATTATAAAATAAATACATTTGAGACTCTCACAACAAGCCCTTCCATTTCATATGTTACACGGTACAGTTTGCAAAACTTTGCTGTTTAATTTTCTATATTGCCCCCAAAAGTGACCCCTAAATTCCAAATTCATTAGTTTAAGTATACGTCTGGGTCGCAGAAATCCATATGTGTACTAAATTTCAACTTAATCGGTCTTGTAGATTCGGAGCAAGTTATCTGTGCCAGACGAACAGACAAATAGCCTCACGAGTGATCCTATAAGGTTTCCGCCGTGTTTTTCCTTCGGATGTTCGGGACCCTAAAATCTGTGGAGCTTCAGCCAGCAGCTGCAGTAATGCAGTACAACAAAGTTTCTCTTTGACATCAATACTCTTTGTGACATCTGATAAACTTGTAGAATGAAAGTTGCCTTTTAAGGCTACCTGATCGGTATGACGAGGGGGACATACCCCTTAGACAAAGCAAAAACTTAGTGAGTAGCAGTAATAAACGTTTTTTTTATGTTATCGAATGAACTTCCCTTAAGATACCCTTCCCATTAAGTATCTATCAGTAAGACTCCTTCCGGCTAAAACCACTGGAGCCGCCCCCCAGGCACTTCTCGGGGATGATTGTAAAGGATCTCCCCAAGCCTTGCTGTGTGCTGTGCTGCGCACACGGCGGCACGTGACCACTTGCGCATCACCGTCTTCCCGGGGGACACTCGGTATGAGCACGCAGACTCCCCAATCTGCACACCTGCAACCCCGAGGCCTTCCAGTTTTCGAGTTTTTAGTTTGTTTGTTTAGTTCGAGTCGAATTTCCAAATTGTCCAATTTCCAATTTGTCAAATTTCCTGCAGTATTTCGTAAAGTTTTCGTATCAGTCTTGATAATTATATTGTTTTTGTTGTTATTTTTTATCTAAATGCTTCACAAAAATCAATCTTAAAAAATGCATCTACAACATAGAACATGTTTTTTGCCGGTACGTCATATCTCCCTTGATACTTCATCAAAATTAATGATTGGGACACCATTTTGAAGATTATTGCTGACGAAAAATGACCAAAAATAAACATTCGGTAACTGATCGCGATACTGTGCGAACAATTCGCACGAGCCAACTAGTTCCCTTTTGTACGCCAGTATTAATTACTCTTGTTCAACTAAAAGGAGTTGTTGAGTCGTCGCCAGGTAATTTAAAGTTCGACTCTTTTAATTAAAAAAGAATCAACAAGACCGAATAAAATGAAGCGAAATTAAATTCACTTCCCAACACTGTTAATTGTTTGGATTTCTTTTGCATAAAAAAGGACGGTTTCGGATTAAAAAACAACCGCATTTTGCAGGAATGCATTTTTTTATATAGTCAGCTTTATTATCTGTGTTAACTTAGCTACAATATTAAGGAATTGTGGATAGTAATTCAAACATAACGTATAAAGAAAAAGTGATCTAGAATTTCTACTAGTAAATTAACTTCTTTATAGATGCGTTGGATATACATCATGTACTTCCTTCGCCCCGGGGAAGGGTAGAGGTGGATGCCGGACTCTTACCGGCTAAAACCACCGGATTGGTCATCTTCGGCAGCAAAAATAGACTCCAGGAACTCGAATAAAGTCTATCCAGAGCCAAATATTGGTGTGGCGCCTTTAGGCACATTTCGGTGGGAATGACCGTAAACAGGCCATCCCCCAGGCACTTCTCGGGGGGGTTTTAAAGGGTTCCCCCGAAGCCTCGATGTGCACAGTGTTGCGCGCTCGGCGTTTCATGACCACGTGCAAACCACCGGGTTTCTCTCGGTATGAACACGAAGATTCCCCAATCGGTATGCTTGCAATCGCCCCACCATATAACGAAGACAAGGACTCAGGCATGTTGGACAAGGACGCTGCGGCGGTAGTTACCTCGGTTCCATGTCCACCTTCTCCAAGCAGGATCGGACTAACAAACCTGCACGTGGAAATTGTTGCTATGCAGTAGCTTTGCTGATGTGGAGCAAGTCAATTCTATCACTGCTGCCGCGTAATAAAAATAAAACAAAAAGTATTTTATGTGTATTTTTTATTTACAATCGATTTACGATACGTGTTTATTTATATATGAACAATGATATTATATATTAAAAGAGGTATGGAGGAGATATGTTACATGCGCGCCAAAAGTAAGAACCAAAACTCCCCCAATTGTAGCACTTTGCAATCAGTTCGGCCAAAACAGAATAACGAGCACACGCTGACAGCGTCTCTATAACATCTCTATTTTTATTAATTAAGTGATAACAATGCCGTTGTGCGTAAATAGAAAATGCAGAAACTATCAAGCAAACGTGAATAAAGAACTAGGGATATCATACCACACGTGAGTAACAAATAAAATAAAATATAGGAATAAAAATACTATTCAACTTACTTATAGAATAATATTCTCGAAGAAAACCCAGGTCAATCAAAGAAAAGAGACAACACATATATTCTATCACAGGTGCGATAAAGATATCGAGTACACGTGTTGTCATTTTAGATAACTATCTCTTTTATTCTCGTAGTTTTTGTATCTTCTTTCTTACAGCATAAGTAGATGTGCAGTTTTGTAGGTTTATACATACAGCGAGACTGAATTTTGCGCGCCTAAATGGCGGACCAGGCCTAATATGGACGTAACATATCTATGGTATAATATCATTGTATATGAAATAAAACGTCTTTCCTCTCACACTCGCAGTATACTTCGTGCATCGTCTATAAACATAGGATGGCATTATTTTTTCGCATATGTTGCTGAAAGGACATGGGTGGTTTTGGGCCTGATCTGTTACAGATATGAAAGCTTAAATAAAAATAAGTGTATATTTTTATATTTTGTTTCACTATTTATTTTTGCGATTTGCAATTATAGTGAAAAGTGCAAAAAATAAGAAGACAATATGAGTAAAGCAGTGACATTTCAATGAAACGCACACTATTTGTCTGGAATATTGCGAGCAATTCCATAATTACATGCACCGATACGTATAGGTATTGTTTATATTGATAAAATAAATGATAATAGCTATTGGATCATACCGCCATACTTAACCTCACTGTCACAAAAAACGAGGATTTTACTTAAACTCAATTGAGAATTAAAAAAAAATTGTAATTAAATACTCATGAAATACCCTATCACACCATACCAATTTCTTAAATGTAACGACCAACTAAATTCGGGGCCATGCATTGTATGGGCAATTGCCAGTCTCCTTTGATTATGATTTACGTCGAGCCGCGACACTGTTCGGTGCGTGACTAAGTGAACTCCGGGCGGGCGATTATCTTGCTTTCATATGATTTTAACTGCCAAAAAAGTATCACGTTATTTGAACGAAATTAACATTAAGTAATAAATTAATATTCATAATAAATTCAGTAACAAAATTATAATAAACGATAATGTAAATGTAAAATAAAAAAAAGCAAAAGGCATTTATAGATCCAATTTTTTATTTTATTCAAATATTAAGCCAATCCGTGTGGTGTCCGGGTTTAGAAAATAGCACCGCTGCATCTCTTCCCGTGGAGGTCGTGAAAGGCGACTAAGGGACTCTAAACCAGAGGGATGGGTAGCAGCGTCCTTTTTGTGAAACAGTAGCTATTCTGCGGTTACCAACCTGCCTGCCAAGCGTGGTCAGTACTAGCAAATTCCCTCCAATATGATGACACAGTTGTGGAAATCTATGGGGGAGGCCTTTGTTCAGTAGTGGACGTTGTATGGCCGATATGATGATTAGCCAATGAACATTAGATCAGCTCGATCCCAAGGCATTTTTATGATCCATTTATTGAACATGACTTGGGAATTTATTTTAAAAATTGATACATTATTATTGATAGATTGATACATGCTTAGTTAAATTAGCAGAACCTAACTGCATACCTTTGAGAACCTTTCTTGTTATGTTCAATTCACTTAGAAGGCTACATCATTGTGAAATCGGTGCTAAGCGATGCCCGATGCTCGTAAACGCTTGAGGTAATAGAGGCACACGGAGTAATAAACATCGAGAGTGTCGACAATTGAACAATCATGGCGTAGCTACGATAATCGTCAGTCAAAAACATACACAGCATATGACGCGGCCCCTGCATCGTCCAATTATGGACGCAATACTCTACCACAGATATATCTACAAAAAAAGGTAAGCACAAGTTCGTAAAGATTTGCGGTATATTTTTGATTATGTCAAAAGTATATTTTAGTTAAGGTAAAGCAGAATTAGTAAATTAGTGAAGAGCACGCACCGGAAAACGTGATAAAGGACGGCCTCCTATGAGATGGACAGACGATGCGGTGACGGTAGCTGGGTGTCTTTGGATGCAGGTGGCATGTACCCAATGGCAATGGAAATCTATGGAAGGCTTTTGCTTTGAAGTGGTCGTCCATTGGATAGTATGATGATGTGTTTAACATCACCATTTCATATCTGCCGCAAAACGTCCATTGCTGGACACAGGCCTCCCACACAGCCTCAACGACTGCTCTGGGTTTGTATTGTGTGCTGATTGGGGGGTTTTACCATAATCGTCACGCTTGGCAGGCGGGTTGGCAATCACATTTGAGTCCTTAATGTACACGAAAAAAGCTGCTGCCCATCCTCCTGTTAATCCCAGAGTCGCCTTTTATGACACCCACGGGATGAAATGTGTTGATGCCATTCGTAACCGGCACCACAAGGCAATCGTGTTTATAATTGTTATAATTTACTAGTTGTTAGGTCGAAACCACCGGCTGACAGACAGCTTGCTATCTCTATATATTTTTGTCTTTGAGCATACGTCACAAGTTCAGAGAATAGCATAGAATAGAATAGAATATTCTATATTTAAAAATACAATTACTAGGAATCATTCTATGAACAGTAATTGTACGATGGGCGGTCTTATCGCTATTAGCGATTTCATACAGACAAACTTTGGATGGACAAGAAAAAGATAGAAAAAGACAATGGGGGTAGTCTGTGGTATACTTATTACTAGCTGTGACCCGCGGTTTCACCCACTGTTTAATTTAAAAGAAATATATTGGATTTCATGCTTTTTATTTTTCTAAAAGTAGCCTAAGTTGTTCTTTATAACATCAGCTATCTGCCAGTGAAAGTCCCATCAAAAATCTCCAAAACGACCCAGCCGTTTTGGAGATTACCCGGAACAAACAGACAGACAGACAAAAAATTTAAAATTTGTTTTATTTTGTTATTTGTAGTTTCATATGCATTTAGTAAAAAGCTGTTATTTTGACATTACAAACAGACACTTCAATTTTATTTATTTGTATAGATATTAATAAAATATAATATATAGCTAAAATAAAATAGCGTATCTAGACAATTAAATATAATACGAAAATATATATATTTCATAAGTTACTTAAATAATATGCACACACATACAACTTTATACAATACCATATAAATAATCCATATATACAACCATTAACTATACTTTATACAATACAATATAAATAATTCATAAGTATATAGGATATCGTACGGAAATATAATAAATATATGGAAAATACATGATAAGAAGAAAGCACTATATTGGTAAATGCAACAAACATTGAAACAGAAAAGTAATGTTCTTTTACTAGTTTTAAAAAAAAAATTGGTTGCCTGTAAAGTCGGTATACGGGCGAAAGTTTTACGTGACAACGACTTTGAGTGGTAAAATAATTTTAATGTGAATATTCATTCGTATAGTAGGAAGAAGGATGAAATTAGGCGGGCTAACTGTGCTCGAGTGGAAGGGACGCGTGCCTTTCACTTTTTATGTCTGTCTCTCTCGCTCTTAGGCGGGCTAACCATGCCCGAGTGGAAGGGACGCGTGCCTCTCACTCGCTCTCATTGTGAGCGCATAACGTGAGCGGAGCGTAACGCAGTTTCTTGAAGTGTCACCCGGCAAACCAATTTATAAGACGTTGTCACGTCAAAAGTAGTTAATGACTGGGCACGTTTTAATGGAAAAAGGCAGTGCATTCCATAATCGGGCAGCCTGAACGGTGAAGGATTTATTATAAAATCTGGTAAAATGCATTGGCATCTCAAGTCTCAGGATTCTGCGATGATCTCAAGAATCTCAAATGTGCTTCATTAAGGAACTTAAAAACGTTATTTAAGGTAAATGGGGGTTTTAGGATTAAACAGAATGCTTAGAGTTCGTTGCTATTAAAACGTATGCGTTTTAACACTCCATTTGCTTAATACTCCGTGTAGATGCATCTAATTAGATTGCTGAGGCGCCCACTAGCCGCTTAACAATTGCTCAGACCGTTTCACTGTGCTGTTCAAATTAAACTGTTGAAGCGTTTAAACCTCAATTCACATTTACAGATACCATATGAAGCAGACAAACATCAGCAGAGACGCCGATTAAAACTTCATACATGATGTACCTAAGTGTCTGCAGGTGCGATAAAAAGTCAGTGTCTGCAGATAAGAATGAACTTCTTAATTTTTGTTTTTAGACACAGCACATCAACCTCTAAATGTCTACTGCTGAAAATTCCTCCTTCCCTCCCCCTTCAGTAACCACTACAATGAACGGTTATATAGCCATAATCACTACGACGGTACCTTGGTTTTCTGGTTGGCTTTCTGGGGTACGGGTCGTGGTTTCGTATCCCGCACTTCACATCCCGTTTCACATCCCGTTCAGTAATGGGCTGAAATGATAATGATGCAAGGGCAAAATCGTGTCGTTAAAAAAAACGCAGACATTCATAGTAAGCTTGGAATATCTTGTCATACTTTTTTTAGGAATATTCTTATTCTTATTCTTTATTGTACAACATAAAACAGACTTATTGTTAAATAAAATAAAACATGATGTACAAAGGCGAGCTTAACTCAACATTGAGTTTTCTTCCAGCAAACCTTTGAATAGAGTTATAGTTAAAGCAGTATTTTTTCTTATACAGTGTGAGTTCCCCGAACTGCTTTTTTTGTCAAGTTTACTAAGTCATTGCCATCTAAACGTAAGCAGAAACCCACCTACCCAAAGAGAAAAAAAAAACTGAAACGTTCATATTATACACTAGATATTTTAGGACGAGACGATTTGAGAAACTGGCGCGTTTGGTACATAGTCAATTTTGAATGGTCGTCATTGTGGAACCCCAGTCATTTTGAGACTCTGGCCTTTATGGGTTTGGAAAACTAGTCTGTTTGGTATAGTGGACGATTTGTCGGTCTTAGTCAATGTAGCCCAAAGCCTCCACACTTCCCACAATGCACATAGTGTCAGATTGTCTAGGTATCACTTTGTCCAGCTTTAATAATGTACGTATGGGGACCAAGGTGTGGTGTTCCTCCATAGAAAAGGGAGGATCCTCCAGTCAGGTGGGCCGAAGCTCAACAATTGATGTTGGGTGACTGTATATATGCTGCGTTGCGCGAATACTTTACAAGCGTGATTCAGGATTGTTTGACCTCATCGTAGAGTTGCGATTAATGTTCGAATAGATGTCGCTGTAAGTCATAATTGTATGCTGGCGATAGTGGAGGTGTCGCCACATACGTAGTGTCAGAATGTCATTTCGACTTTCGCGCATTGTTATAATTTTATGTGGCCTTAAGGCCTCGATCAGAGTATATGTATATTATCTATCTATGGACCTCTTTTATAGGGATACGGAACTTTGCGCGGCGCGTAGTGCGGAGCTTAGAGAGCCCGTTTTCTAAGAGGCGACGCGTAACGCTCGCAGCGTAATAAGCGTAGTTTGTTGCGCACTCCGCGGTGAAACACGCAACGGGATTCGCAACTGATACTGCTACGGGTGACGTGACGCCATGCAGTCTTGTTCAAACATCACATGAGACCTTAGAATAGTATACAATATTTATGATACGATTTTTAAAAGAACACTCCACCGTGCACTCCACCGCACACTCCGCCGCGTAATATTAATACATAAGCTTAAGAACCTGCTCAAGTAAACAATACGCGCGGAAATCCGAGTCTCCATAAACGCTTTGATACATTGCCATATTTTCGAATTTACTGAATTCCGCCTCGCATCATGCGTCGAGGTATGCTCCGCATCTCCATGAACGAGGCCCGGGTGTGCCCCTGAACTAATTTATTATGGGGAGGAAAATTAAGATGGGTCTGACATTTTAATACGCTTTATTTTAAGTATACAGAAATAAAAATAACTTCCACGTTGAGCTTAACATAAAATCTATTAAGGGCAGAAAAGCTTACAACAAAAAATCATAATAATAGCGCTGAGTCGACTTGGACCCAAAAGCAGCAGGCTAATTTAAATTATTTATTCCTTAGAAATTTAATATAGACCATTTTTAGGGTTCCAAACGTCCAAAAGAAAAAAACTGCGAAACCCTTATAGGATCACTCGTGTCAGACACACCGTCCGTCCGTCCGTCTGTCACAGCTAATTTGCTCCGAATCTACTGGACTGATTAAGTTGAAGTTTGGCACACATATGGATTTCTGCAACCAAAACATGAACGTGTAACGTAAAAAATAAAAATAAAATAATATGGGGATCACTGTTGGGGGGTAATATAGAAAATTTAAGAATAAAGTTTTGAAAAATGTACCGTGTAATTTATTTAATGGAAGGGCTTGCTGTGAAGGTTGCAAATTTATTTATTTTATAATTTTAATAAAAATAGTTTTAAAGTTGTTTAAGAAAATAGGTGAAAATTGACCCCGCCATATCTCCGAAACTACTGATCTTAAAATTTTGAAAAAATAAATACTTTAGTTCTTTAATCTATAATTACAGGTAAACTTATAAGAAATCTATAGTCTTAATATAACATGGTAAATCTTTCAAAATTGTATGTAAAAACTTACATTTGCAGTTAGAATGTTTACGAGAACATGTTTTTCAACAACGTTAAATTTATTCTTGGGATAATTACACTAGTAATTAAAAACTAGACATGGTTACTGTCTTTGAAATGAAAAGTTATTTTTCTTATAAACAGATGATCACAGTTTAAAAAAAATCATGAAAAAAATCCAACACGTCACGTTTCCATATATTTACAGTTATTGATGAAAATATTTAGAAAAATTCAAAATTATTTGCCTTAACTTTTTTATTGTATATATTTGTATCTGTTATGATAAGCCAGCAATAATCACTTAACATGGTCTCAGTATTTTTTATAATTTTGCTCTAAACTTTTCAAATACGGGTGAAAACGCTCTCCATTTTCGTCGCTGACTTGTCCGCGGTTTCCAGAAAAAATCGAGGTGCGAGTGAAGGAAATGAACTATGAGACGTGTTGATATCCATTCTGTGAAAATTATGCAATAAATCAGCAATTAACTGTCAGTAATTTTATTGGTGCTTAAGAACTCTTGGATAACAAGTGGTAGTGAATTCCAAGCAGATCTTTCAGTTACTTATATGTCATCCTTCAAAATTTTTGTGCTTTGTGGTCCGATAAAACACCTTCTTTCAGTTTCACCTCAGAAAGATTAGGAAAAGAGTATAAATGCTTAAAGGCTGCGCGCGTATCGTGTAAAAGCCTTGACAAGAAATTGCCTTGAAAAAAAAAAGAAGTATTTCGGCAATTCTCCTCAGAGGTCATCATATAGCGAAATGCCGTCTATTGTTTCAGTATGACATGTAAAAGTGTCTGTTTCACTGACTATTATTATATACTATTACTGAATAAACGATTCTATTCTATTCAAAACAATTTAGTAGTTACCACACTGTGTTGCTTAAAAATCGACTATCGATCTATCGATAGGACTACCCCTAAAATATTCATACTATCGATTGGCCGATCGATAGTATCGATATTATCAATAGTATCGTTTCGTTTGATTTTATTTTACATATTGAACAATACTATCGATAGTATCGATAGTTGAAATTATACAATAGTATCGATACTATCGATAGTATTACATGATTTTTTATTTTTATTATTTAAGCTATTTTTTTAAGCAACACTATACCACCACAGTAGCTGTGCATTACCCAGGAGAAATCCTAGTGTGGGCCGTTATTAAAAAGAAAATAAAACCTCACATAGTATACGGTTTAGGGCACGTCTCTTATATGCAAAAGGATAAAAAAATTGGCGTACTTCCATTTTGAATATTTTTTTATTCACCATCCATTTTAATTGCTTCCATAAATCAGTGATTTCAATAAAAACTTCCTTTCTATATTCTTATTGCCTCGTATTGTCGCCAGGTCACTTTTATTGTTTATTGTGTATTATTTGGCCATATGTACTGGCTAAAGTCAACGACGAAAAGTTGTAATTATCGCCTTAATATTAGTTGAAGGATGTCCACGGCTGATCAATAGCCATAGGACCATAGTTCTACGACGACCGGTCACATGCCACCCGCATCCAATGACTCCGCTACTCACAATATGCCGTCGATCCATCACGTTAGAGGCAGTTCACGCTGCGTTTTTCGGTGCGTGGTCTTTAACTATCATCATAATTTCAGCCGAAATATTATTATTTTCAAAATTCACTGTTAGGTTTCGCTGTGTGTCTTTTTCAATCAGCAGTTTTGGGGATCTGGGAATGTTTTCCTTATAGTAAAACTACGAACATAAATATTATCACAATGTATGACGCTTATAAAAAAGAAACACAACGGCACTTGTGTTTACGAATATATTTTTTAGTACAGTTTGGTTAGGTACATCTGATGACGATTTTTTTTATCTCAATTGTAATCTGACAGAAGATTTAGGTGTTTTGTGGGTATTATCTTAGCAAATCAGTCGATAATAGTGTCCACAGCAATACTTGTATCATGCAGATTATTATGTAACAGCTCTGCCAAATTCAATAATACCGAATTGTACTGTACTTGTAGTGCCAGCCAAGAATAGCACAACTCTATTTCATTCCGTAGGTGTCCAAAAAAGTAACTATGGGATCAGCCGGAGGATGGGTAGTAGCGTCCGCATATATTTACAACTCAACTGTGATGACCAATCCGCCTGCCAAAAGAGGCGATTATGGCAAACCCGCCAATAAGCATACAACACAAACCCAGAATATTCGCCGTGGCGATCTTCAGTGGAGACAAGGGAAGCTATTGCTCTAAGCTTAAACATCCATACAGCCTTGAAAACAGAATTGAAATAACGGTGAAAACCCAATTGGGTATTCGCTAAGACTCGTCCTCATGGCTCAACGTCTGCAATATGTCATTGAATAGCTTCAATCATGTCTTAGCTAATATCAAATTGGTTTTTCACCGTTATTTCAATTCTAGATTCAAGGATGTATGGATGTCTGAGCTTAGGGAATTGCACCCCAGCAGTGACCGTCTTTCATCGATAGTGAATCGTTTTCAATAATCCATCTAACCGTGTAGATAAACTATGGGCTAGTAAAAGTCTATAATGTTTGATGGTACCGGTGGTAATTTATTTGTAAATCATAAAGTACAACGAAATATTTAAATAACTTTTTTTTATTTGATTGATATACCTCATCATCATCATATCAGCCGAAAAATGTCCACAGCCGGCCATCAGCCATCGGTCCTTTGACGACTCTTTGAGTACCTACTTATAATAAGCGACATTGAAATTAACGATTATACTATATATGGCACAAACTGTTGAAGGCACGAAAATTCGTCCTAGTTGTAACAAGGTCTGTATAGTAAACAACACGGGGTGTAACTTGCAAGCTGTCAAACATAATATTGTGTTCACATTGCCAAAGAATACACTCCCATACGATATGATGTGCAGATTTTTCATATTCACAGCATGGTGGGGCAAAAAGCTTAAATTGTAACAGAAATGTAAAAAATGGGCTTATTAATAATACAAATGTTTTGTAGAAAGTCAGTTTGTTATTATCACATTATACTAGATCCAAAGTATGTCTCAAAGTAAACAATACAAAAAGTCAAAGCATATCTAATTTGTATACATATATTCAGTTATACGTTAAAATATAAGCCCTTATTCAACTCTAAAAACAGAAATACATGGTTTGGCATTTACCGAGAACCGCAGAGATCGATACGAACATAAAATGTTATCCGCACAAGGTATAAACCTCCACGTGGCTTTAAAAGGCTCTACAAAATATAGTAAACCTAATAGAAACCTCTCCAATACACGTAGTGAAGGCGAGTGACGTTTAATTGAGCCATTTGTATCTATCGAGCGTCGCATCGTACACACGATAGGGGGCGACCTCACTGCAATAAAAGTCTAATCTGCAGAAGATTTGCCAGAGACTGGTCAATACCACAGTGCAGAAAATAAATAAAACGTTTAAACAAAAAAAAAAAAAACCGACTCCAAAAACCCTACACGATATAAAAATATTAAAATCACTAAAAAGAAAAAAAAACTTTATTTATGAAGTCGGGCGGGTATAACTTCTCGTTATTCTGCATCAACCATGGTTATATAATAATACCTGATCCCGTCCGAATTCATAAATAAAGTTTATTGGTGTTTAGTGGTTTTAATATTTTTATATAGTGTAGGGCTTTTGAAGTCGGTATTTTTTTGTTTAAAGTTTTATTTGTTTCTTTTTAGTGTAAATAAATGTAAGAAATTTTTCCAGTTCGATATCAGTATTAAACACAAAAAATACGAATGACTCAAATCGGATCGCGCAGGAATCGAAACTAACTATCATCGACGACATCATCTAGATAAGCGCAGTAAAATTAAACCTGTTTATTGAAGCTGGTTAAAAAACTACTCAATCGGCTATAATAAAATGTATATGGGACTAATTCGAAAGCATTCTGCACCTATTAAAAAACTAATTGCTCAAATCGGTCTACAACCCTTGGTAGTGATCGGCGTGCAGACATAAAAAGAAATACGCATCGAATTGAGAACCTCCTCCTTTTTGAACTCGGTTAATAACTGGCTGAATTCTTTTTCTTTTAGTTTGCTACGTCAAGCTACAGAGCGGGATTTCCAAAAAATGTTTTTATTAATAATTAATATAAATATTGGCTATTGGTCCTAGCCACCACGATTGAGAAGAGATGTCTCTTCTCAATCATGAGATTGCAGAACTGCAAGTGTCCGGATTAAGACTATAGCGCTACATCTCCTCCCGTGGATGTCGATGTCGACTAAGGGTCTCTAAACCGGACACATGAGCGACAGCGTTCCTTCTGTGGAACAGCAGCTATTTTACGCTCACTAAGCACCAAGGCACTTGTAAGTGTGGTAAATACAGAGAAATTCTCCTTAAATGAAGATACACGGCATGTAGCTGGCCGTTGTGGAAATCTATGGAGGTGGGCTTTGTTCTAATTTGATGATGACAATTTAGTCCTACATCTGTCAGAATGTTCACTGCAGCCTTATTCAGATGGTAAGAAGCGAGTACCTTCCCCGTTAGGTATTCGTTTTTTCCGAATCAAGCTTCCAAATGAATCTTTA
Source organism: Diloba caeruleocephala (assembly GCA_947459985.1). Taxonomy (NCBI): domain Eukaryota; kingdom Metazoa; phylum Arthropoda; class Insecta; order Lepidoptera; family Noctuidae; genus Diloba; species Diloba caeruleocephala. The sequence continues at coordinate 7,694,128 of OX381614.1, forward strand.
TTTATTTATTTATGTACACACAACAGTAAAAAAATACAGGGTATATAGGTCACTTAAGTACAAAGGCACTGCTTATTTCTCAAGAAATTTCTGGCAGCAGACCTGCGACAGGAGAGGGCAATTGGAAACGTAGACACAGTGTGTAATTTTACGAAAATAAAAAAAGATAACGATATAATAATTTCAAACAATAGATATATATACAATAATAAGGGTAAAATACATTCTATTCTGTTTCATCGAAAAATGACAAGTGGCAAGTAAAACAAGCTATGAAAATTTTAAAATAATTTATTAAATTATTGGGCATATCAAAGCCACAATATACACATTTTATTAGAACAACGAGTTTATTGTTATCAAGATGGTGTCTGCAGCGAAAATGCGCATTCATGGGATGCAAGCAAAGATCTTTGATGCAAGATGTTAACTGGATTATGTAGGACAAAATCAACAGGTTCGGGGCCTGATAAAGCTATATCAACCTATTGGAGAGTATTCAACAGAACTTTAACAAGAGGAAACAACTTGATGGAATCAGATACACGAAGTATAAGCAAATAGGAAAAAATCGTTCATGAAAGAGCAAATTTGGACTTCTGGGGTGGAAGTTATGGTGACCTGAGATACAGGCTTCAGCCTAGTTTAGGCACCAGTCTCCCACAGTAAATTTGAATAATACTGTAACTTTTATTGTGGTGCGAAATAAAATAAATACATAGATAAAATAACTACAAATGTACTAATACATATACTTTCACAATTATGAGGAAAGATAATGTTCTATACGCGTTTCTTAAAAATAGACAGATTTAGAATCACGTAAATTAGGCGGAAGTGAGTTCCACGGTCTTACTGTATGAACAGAAAAGGAGTACGAATAGTGATTGGATTTGTGGGGTGAGAATTGTAGAAGAGATTCTTCGTAAGCACTTTAGCTTAAAACGTTCTATGGAAGCCATAAATTCACACGTGGTAACTAAAATTGCCTTTTAATTGAGTCATTTGTATCTGTCGGGCGAATTAGCTCCCGTGCAATAATTACGCAATGGCCTGTGAAGATTTATCTTAAACAGGATAAGCCAATCATAAGTTATGACTGAGTGCCCAAACTTCACGGCTTACTACATTGGTAAAATGTTGCTTGCTTTTGTTTTTTTAAGAACTTCCTTCGCCCTGGGTGTAGCGGAGAGACGTGCCGACTCTTACCGGATAAAACTCAGGGTTACCTATGGCTAGGGGTGAAGTGTCCGCCTTGTCAGCATTTGACCGCATCATCATATCATCCACAGGACGTCCACTGCTGAACAAAGGCTTAGATATCCACAACGAGCGGTTACATGCCGCCCTCATCCAACGACGTCCAGCGACCTTCACCAGGTCGTCTGTCCACCTCGTTGGAGGTCGTCCCACGCTGCGTTTTCCGCTGCGCGGTCTCCATTCGACCGCATTTCCGGTAGGTATCAGCCCGTCTTCTTGAGTAATCTGACGAGGACCTGGGGCTCCCCTTCGGTGTCGAAGATGACCGCTCCAGTAGTTTTAGCCGGTAGCAGTCCGGCATGTCCCTTCACTCTTCCCCGGGGGAAAGGAAATTCATGATGAATTTCCATTGGGGACCAATAAAAAAGGTAACAGCCCGTCACTTGATCCGACGGGCCCCAACTCTGTGCAACCTGGCGCGTTGTGTTCAGAGGCGCGCCCAGAACACAACGCGCCGCCGTCTCGGGCCTGTTTCTATTTGGGCGATAGGCTGCCCGTTTATTACCCGCAGGCCGCCACTCACGGAGACTGGTGATCGATCCACGCACTCCACCGGCGCCCACGCACGGTGCGTTTTCGGAGGTGGTCTCCTCCCGTCCCCGCTCTGCTTGCATCACGTTCTCACATCAGGAGGCGACGGCTCCCCAGGTATTCTCGCTCCGGACGATAGACTGAACCACCGCCGGAAGCGACAGGTCACCCTCTTCGACCTCCGTGACGAGATCACGGCGCTGCGGTGCTCAAGCTAGGCAATCCCCCAACGTATGCCACTGTTCTTAAGGAGTATAAAAGTATAGTAATGATTTAGGTTTTAGCGATTATAACTTATTAAAATAAATAACCTACTGTTAAACGGCTGAATACTTTTACAACGCCTATTATAGATTTTTGTTTAAGTTTTCGAACACTGCAGCGTTTGGTGGTCGCAGGATGACTAACGGATAGCTTTTATTGCAGATTTTATAAAAAAGTATTTTATCTACTGTACAATTGATGCAAAAAGGGTTCCAAACATTAGGAAAATCAAATAAACTAAGCGATGTACCCGTTTAAAAGTGTTTTATTATAATGAGTGTGATGGCAATTATAAATCAAGCTTTACTGAAGGATCGAATTTCATGACCATGCCAAAGATTCTTACGTTATCTGTGTTATGAGACCACTGAGGCAGATCATACACCCACTGCAACGGTTGAACTGCGGTATGTCATTCGTTTGGTTTGTTATTGTTTTAATCAGAGCTATGCCAAGTTTAGCTCATCTCGTAATACATTGTTTTTGATTTGCAATACGCCTGAGCGCCTATACCGCTATTATTATTTATTATAAATTGATAGTATTAGTAAAAACGATGACTATGACCCCGAAGCGTCCCACGCATAAGCCTATCGAAAGACCATATTCCTTCTTGCAGAGGAATACCAGTGACTAGAGAGACATACAAATGTCATACTGCGATCACAAATTCGTCTGCCAGGCGTGGTATGGCAATATCCCCAATGAGCAGTCGTTGTAGTGATAATTGGGAGACCCATGTTCAGCTTGTTTATGAAGTATAATTCCCGGGATCCTTAGGGCTTATCCATACCAGTGTAATGTTTAAGGCTGTTAACCCTAAATTGCACTACCTATTCCGACCATAAATTAGTTATTAATTATCAAACCACTGGATGCCTGAATTTTGTGGCAAAATTTCCACGTTTATAACATTGGTTTATAGGTTTGAAGATCTTCGCACTTTAATTAATATGTAAGGTATAATTGTAAAAACATACCATTGACGGCACGATTGACGCAGTGGCTAAGGGATTGTCTTTACGTGTCGCGGGCTCGATCCCCGCACGGAATAAATAGGTAGGTATTTGTAAGATCTATTAAGGTTGGGAAGTAAGGACTCGCCGTTTTTTTTATTTTAACATTCAGCACGTTATTATGGCATAATATTTTAGGGTCATTCGAAAGAGGAAGTTTTGTCCTACTGGAATGTGTTTTGTATATTGTTCGAGTTAATTTATGTTAATTTTCAGATAGTTAAAATGGAATGTCTAGTTGAGAAAAATGCGCTTTTTCGGCTCCTCCTTCTTTTTTCTTTTAATCAAAGTTGTAAGCTGCTACTGCTGCTCGCGGCATTTGTACTGTGTATGGAGAGGGTGCCATAGCTGAAAGAATCGTTCGTGGTTGGTATACCAAGTTCAAAATGGAAATTTCCACCTCAAAGACGCACCTTGATGGGTGGACACACACTGTTGACACATTGTGAGCCGATATAAAATGTGGCAACGATTAAGCCAGAGTCTCTTTTCCATCGGCCACTATTAAAAGAGGCTAGAGTTTGGGATGGTGTATCAGAGTTAAATCATTTGATTTAGCCCACTCCTTCACAGCATGTCCACTCAGGTCCGTGTTTCCGTAGCCCCATTTGGAACTTCGACTGTTAAAATCTCCAATTACAACATTCACTGGCTGGTGGTCAACATTTACTGGCGGGTCGAAATGGAAAAGGGTCACAAGAGGCTTGTACATGGAAGTGACAGTACAGTTCCCAGTTTCAACTGTAACAGCCTCAATGCCGTTATGGGATGAATACGAGGTGGAAGCGATGCTCACGCCGGTAGCAAACACTGCGTTACCGTGCTTGGGATGTTGGATCTCGGCGATAAGCGTGATTCCAGCTAGTTGAGGGCGTCTCTGTTGTACATCCCGAAAGGTCTCTTGGACTCAAAGTATCATAATTATATTCGCGACAGAGATTAGAGAGAATCTCTGATTTTTTTTGAGAAAACCTTCGATGTTGACCAAGATAACACACAGAGCCGGCTTATTTAGCGGTCTTTGGTTTGCCATTGCGGTGTATTAAGTAGTTTCATTGCTTCTGCCACTACTCACGGAGAGAGCCGTCCGGTTGAGTTGGATGCAAGTGTTTAAACCTTTTTTTTCATTCCCGATGGGATGGAATGTTAAGAATAAAATTTTCAGAAGCCCGAAGGTCCTGACTGTGGGAGCCACCCAAAAATTGAAAGAAAATTGTAAGATAGGAGCACAAGGATGGTTTATAATAGTGAAAAGCAAACAGAGTGATCTAACAGCTCTCCTCTGACGGACAGGTACCCATTTAAGCTTAGATTGGTAGGAAGAAATGTGGTCGTACTTACGCAATCCGAAGATGTAACGAATACCATTGTTGAGAAGTCAATCCAATTTGTTAAGTTCTTGGGATAGGTCAGAGTAACAAACATCCGCATAATCAATTACAGGAAGCACAAGGGACTGAACCTGAAGTGTTTCTGTGTTGGATGGAAGGAAGTTTTTGAATCTATAGAGAGCTCGCTATTTCGCTTAACTTAAAGTTAACTGGGAACAGTTTGCGCGATCCATAGATGATGCCCTTCTTAACGTTTTGCCTACCCCAGAGAACTAGGATCGCTTCGTAGAGATTGTATCAATCATCTCTCGACGATGTATCACTGTTGAAGGACCTCAGGTCCCCAAACTAAAACGTACACCGAACAACTGTGACAATGTCAGTAAGCCATTTTGTTTAATTGATATCATTAACGAATGTATTATCTTTCCACAAAAGAGGGTCTGCGTTCAATCCCCGCCTACACCTTTGACTTTTCGGATTCATGTGCGGATCAGAATTTGATTATCACTTGCGTTAACGGTGAAGGAAAACATCGTGAGGAAACCTGCACACCTGAGAGGGCTCCAATAATGTTCTCAGTAATGTATGTAGTGTGCCAACCCACACTAGGCTAGCGTGGTGGACTAACGCCTAACCTTTCTCATCCTGAGAAAAGGCCCGTGCCTAGTAGTGGGACACTAATATACGGATTTCTTTTTAATTAAAATATAAATCCTTTACATATCTACTTTTACTCCTATAGACTTTGACGTCATTTCCTTAATAGTCATAGTTTTATGCTAATACTAAATAATAATAGCGGTATAGGCGCTCAGGCGCATTGCAAATCAAAAGCAATGTATTACGAGATGAGCTAAACTTGCTTACGAAATATATACGTATATGATACGTATCTATATGTGTAATATGGATAGAGCACCGCATGGTGGTGTGTGTGCCGTGCGCTCAAACTTCAGGTTTTGTATAGCTTGATGTTTAGCCGAGTAGTCGAGTATATACGAGAGTGGGACGGAATGACCAAAACTACTACACACTCTCGCACGATTCGCAGCGTTCAACTTCTAATAGTTCAAAGTCCAAACAGTCAAGGTTGATTTGTAGCCGTGTGTACAATAAAGAATTCAAGAATTTTATTATAAAAAGATAAATTTACATTATTATTTTTAAAGTAGGTGATTAACCATGTTGAATCAAATAAAACATGATAAATTACGCCAGCATTGCCAACAAAAGCCGTTCAGTTTTTAAAACAAATGCGAAAACCTTACGAGATTCCTTTAAAGGGATGCCATGGGATAAGTAAAATAACCTCTAACTGATCCAACCCTTAGAAACCCAAAATTCGTGTGGCACGCTTCTAATACGCCCATCCCTTAATCTTTGCCGGCAGCACCGCACTGGACTCAGTTGTCCGGGTGATATAATTTCCAGTGCCAAGCCAATGGAAGGGCCTTATTTCATATTATTAGCTAGCATTGTTTTTCGTGAGAGCGGTATTCATATTTAACAGATGTATTCGTGAGTCATACGCTCTGTGTCATGACACCCAGGGCGAAAGCCCGGGTCTCCCTCCCGAATTCCGCACTGTTTGCCGGATACAACACGGCTCATCTAAATAAACAACCTTCACCTTTATATTATTCTTGAAACCCGCAAAAGTTGCGCGAAAGTTATCAGTCATCAAAGTATTCGCTCGCAGAACGTCCGTCACATCTGCTGCGTGATGTATTCCCGTTGCCGCTTCGTTGCCGTTGACTTAATATTTGTAATTCTGGCGCCAAAACTGTAAGAAACCTTACACACAATCCTAAATCAACAAATAAATGCAAGACGTCTTGTTTAGTATAGTGGCTTTGTGTGAAGACGATACGTATTTCCTGGAGTTGTGCTTGGCATAATTAGTGTTTATCTAGTCTTGCTAATAGCAAGCGACGCCCCGTCTTTCATATCAGCCTTAGATGACAACTGTTGAATATGTAACCCGTGATAGTCTGCCAAAACAAACAGTCATGGCTACATTTGCCAATATAGCCATGATTGCTTAGCCACACACTTAGCCAACTTGGTGCTAAATGATACGTTGATAATAACTATTGCCCACCTTCATGAAAATCACTTAGTCACCTTCCACAAAGAGTGAACTAATTTTAAGTAGTGCCCAAGCAAATAATGCTCATATAGCTTGAAGCTCAGAAAGGTAAATAGAGCGTGAAGATAACTTACGTGTTTCTATTTCTACCGGATCCGTCATTGAAGACGGACACAATGTCTTTCCGTTGCCTCTTATCGACAGCGAAGTGTTTTATGTTATAACTGCTATGTAAGTCGTCTTAATTTTGAACTGTCTATTTAAACCAAAAGGGTAATGATGATTATTAGTGAATTATTTTTGGTATTGTGTTTGTTTATCTGGTACCCTAGAGGATTTCGGTATGCGAATGGACTAGGCGTAGTGTGCTGAAAACAATAAACACGCGCGCAGAGTTAAAGGTATTTGTATGTTAATTAATTAGTAGTTACTCGTAGGTTCGTTAATGTCTAGTAAAATTAATAAACCGTAGTGTGGTAGGTGGTAGGTAAATGAATTTCTACCTAGGATTTGAATATACGATTCGAGAAAAGCTGCTTCAATGCGTTCCGAAGACGTCAAAACACTAACTGTATGTATCAAAAGGATCAAGGATCCGTTCTGGGCGATCAGATTGGGCAAGATCTCTCTCTGCCGGCAACAGCGTCGGCTATGCTATTTTAATATATATCACTCATCAAATCAGCCAAACAATGTCCACTGCTGAACAAGGGCCTCCCCACAGATTTCCACAACTGTGTCATCATATTGGGGGGAACTTGCCAGTACTCACCACGATTGGCAGGCGGGTTGGTGAGCGCAGAATTGCTACTGTTCCACAGAAGGGACGCTGCTGCCCATCCCTCTGGTTTAGAATCCCTTAGTCGCCTTTTACGACCTCCAAGGGAGGAGATGGAGTGGTGCTATATTCTTAATCCGGACACCACACGGACAAGGACACCACACGGACAATCACTCAATTGATTTAAGAGGGAAATTGCTGATCAAATTGTCTATTGTTAAAATCTATCTTGCACCAATAATTTATCCCAAGAACAAACTTAACATTGTAGTTGAAAAATACGTTCTCCCATACGAATGTAACAAATATGTAAGTTTGTACGCACAATATTGAAAGATCTATCATGTTATTTTAAGATATCTTATATTTCCCTGTAATCTGTAAGAAAAGGACGACCCTCTGTATTTTTTTCCAAAATTTTAGGATTAATCGTTTCGGAGATAAACTTTTTTATTTTAAAAAATGAGACCCTCACAACAAACTCTTTCATTTGTTATGATGTTACATGGCACAGTTTGCAATACGTCTTTTTATAATTTTCTGATTTTCCCCTGACTCTGGCCTAAATTCAAAACAATCTAAATTATTCACAATTTATTTATTTAGGTTATACGCCCGTGTTTGGGTCACAGAAATTTATATGTACCAAATTTCAACTTAATCGGTCCAGTAACTTTATAATCATCCCCTCCGAGATGTGCCTAAAGGCATCATGGGCGGCTCTAATGTGATCTGACTAGGACCTGGAGTCCCCCTTTGGTGCCGAAAATGACCCCCCCCTCCAGTGCTTTTAGCCGGTACGAGTCCAGCCTGCCCCTTCGCCCTTCCCCAGGGTGGAGGAAGTTCGTGACGAATTTCCACAGGAGACCAATAAAAAAAACGGATTACATGCGTAAATTTTGCTGGTAATAGGAAGTTATTACTACAGCATCAGCGCATTTTGGGTGTTGATTTACTTCGTCACCTATGATACACACAACTACTACAGATTTTTTTTTTCTTGTCTGGTAACATTTTGGTCTTTATCTTTTTTAAATTGCAGCTTGTCTAAGCGGTCTTTTTAACAACGTGCCATTTCTGTAATAGCTATATTATAAAAACAAATTGGTGTAATTTGGCATCAGACACCTTATTTGCATAATCAATGTATTTACGGCGTATTGAATATACAAGGAGATAAAAATAAAACTAAACAAACATTGTTTGTGTTTTATGCAACTTTGAAATAGAAGATCTAATCTGACTTTGGCCTAGCTTGTCCGTGTGGTGTCCGAATTAAGAATATAGCACCACTCCATCTCCTCTCGTGGATGTCGTAGTCGCCACTAAGGGACTCTTAACCAGAGGAATGGGCAGCAGCATTCATTCTGTGGAAAAATAGCCATACAGCGCTCACCAACCCGGCTGCCAAGCATGATAAGTACTGGCAAATTCCCTCCAAAATTACGACACAATTATGGTAATCTATGGGGAGGCCTTTATTCAGCTGTGGACATCTTTTAGCTGGAGTGTCGTAAAAGACGGCTAAGGGATGATTTCATTTTCATCCAATTAATTAATTGAAGGCTTCCTGATTTTTAACATGCTGAAACTGAAAATAATAACCTAGATCTGAATAGTTTCCCGGGGGGTGACCGCTTTAATGTCGCTCTCCTCCTAGATATGCCTATAGGCATGGCACCAGTGGGTGGCTCTATCACGCGAGGTCCTGGAGCCGCCCTTAGGTGCCCCAGTGGTTTTAGCCAGTTGGAGTCCGGCGTGCCCCTTCGTCCTTCCCCGGGGCGGAGAAAGTTCATGTACAATTTCACTGGGTCCAATAAAATATAATAAAATAACGCTTTGCTTACCAAGCACTCTTCTCTACAAGAGAGAGAAACGAGGAGATTCGTAGAAGAACTAAAGTTACCGACATCGCTGAAAGGATTAGTAAACTGAAGTGGCAATGGGCGGGGCTCATTACTCGTAGAATTTATGGCCATTGGAGTAGAAAGGTTCTCGAGAGGAGACCAGGCACCTGAAAACGCAGCATGGGACTACCTCCAATGAGGTCGACAGACGACCAGGTGAAGGTCGCTGGGTGTTGATAGATGCGGGCGGCATGTGACCGCTCGTTGTGGAAATCTATGGCGGCCTTTGTTCAGCAGTGGACGTCCTTCGGCTGATATGATGATGATGATAGGAGACGGCGCTGGGGTAACAACTGCCCTGGCGCCTCATCGCCATACGCCTGAAACCCCCTGCCGTTACTATAAGGCGGGGGACCCCTGGGTTCGCGGGTGCGTAGATTGGGGAATCTGCGTGCCCATACCGAACGACCCAAGAGAAGACGGTAGCACGCATGTGGTCACGCATTGCCGTGGGACGCTTTGGGGGATCCTTTACAATCCCCCCGGGGGGGGGCGACCGCTGTACAGTCATCCTCTCCGAGATGTGCCTATAGGTGTGGCACCAGTGGGCGGCTCTAGTGTGATCATACGAGGACCTGGAGCCTCCCTTAGGTGCCGAAGATGACCGCTCCAGTGTTTTAGCCGGTAGGAGTCCAGCATTCCCCTTCGCCCTTCCCCGGGTCGAAGGAAGTTCATGAAGAATTTCCACTGGGTACCAATAAAAAACAAAAGAAGGTAGTTACCACCGTAGTGCCACAGATATTCGCCGCCAAGCAGTAGTGTTTAGACTTTAGACATCACTGTGTTCCCGTTACAAGGGCACTATAGCTAGTGACATGACTGTCTCCAGGTGACGAGCGCAGTGCGGTGCTACGCAGGACTTGTCCTGGGTAGCATTGTAACTGTTATGGGCAGGCATGACGCTTACCAACAGCCAAAAGACCTGCTCGTCTCGTCCCAAGATAAGATGAGAATAACATTACAGACAGTGAGTTCGGCCTGCAAACCATATCCGCCTTATCTAAGCAACCCGTTGCGCGAGATTAATTAATACATTTGTACTAATTAAATTACCTCGTCGACTCTTTTAAGCACAGGTGTGTTGACTAACATCAATTACAGTCAAATCTCACTGAAAGAGATGAAAGGATTAATGTTACAGAATTTTGGAGGTACTTGAATATAACCATCTGTAGTACTGTTAGATAATAGTGAAATAAAATAGTGTAGGAACATAATTTCAGGCACAGAATGACGATACGATTCTTGCAGTGGCTAAGCAATTGGTTTTGGCACTACGTGTCGCGTGTTCAATCCCCGCACGGAACTAATATCTTGTGTGGTCTATAGCTAATTCAAAGTCGAAGTCAAAGACAAATCTTTTTATTTTAAATGAACTAAATATTGGCACTTATAAACCTCAGAATCTTAGTTGCACGGCTTCAAATAGTTGATGCTGTGGAGAAAAGCCGGCAAGTAACTGCACTTTTAAAATAATTTCCGGGTTTGGGTGTTTGTGCCTGAAAACGCACGATACAGGAGAAACACTCGTGTGGAACATGGGTTATAGAGACAAAACAAAAAGCAAAAAAATCTTGGTCTATGAGCCGACATTGTCGGCATACCACCAAAAATTTTGGTGATCCTTGATTTGTCATAGATTGTATCAAAATTGCATCGTATTTCTCTATATATCTATCATAATTAATATGTGGCAAATTAATGTAACTTTAATGAGAATTATAATTTTTGCATAATTTAGATTTCCAAGTACACAGGCAATCCTAGTTTCAACTGTGTAGCTATAACACTGCATCAGTTGTAAATATATATGCAGCGTAAATGCGTTGGCTGAATGATTCCGTAATATCCATAACACAGGTTTAATCCTCGCTTGGGAGTAAGGTTTTGCCCCATTCATCACTGAATCTTATGTAATATTTTGTCTAACTGTGTAGTATTGTAATGTAAACGATGTTCGAATTAAAAAAAAAAAATTATTGTTTGTTTCTCTAATCACGGGCTGATATTCCCTGTAAGAGGGAACCCGGTCTTTTATAGGCTTACGCGGAAACATGGGTCCAAAATACAGAGGCCCTTTAGAGAATTTTAATAAAATGTAATAGGACACTAACCGGGGACTCTCCATGGCTGCACTATAAAATGCAGTCTAGGATAGTCCCCGCAGGTGTAAAACTATTATATGAGATGGAAAACACAATTTTAAGGTCTATTGCAATGGGTGCTAAATGGATTAAATACTTCTAACAGAAAAAAACTGTGTCTGCTTTTCAACCTTTATAGTGAAATTCTTTGGCGGGCAGTGACTTACCACTCCCAAAATGCAAAAAAGGGGGCCCCCCATTTTTTTATTGGTGTCCTGTGGAAATTTTAATGAGCGCGGACACTCGTGGGATGTGATGTGATGGTGGTATTATACCCAGCACTACACGGCAGAAACACCTTAATTCATAATATTATAATATAAACAAAACGACCACAATTACCTCGAAAATATCAAATATATCTAAACTAATATTATAAAGAGAAAATATTAGATTTTTTGTGTTTGTTTGTAATCGGTAAACACAAAAACTACTACACCGATTTAAAATTTCTTTCACTTATACGAGTAGTATGTACATTATCAGCAAGTACCATGGGATGTATTTTAGTTTCAAAACCATTAGAAATTCCTACGAAAAATTGCAATAATGTGACCCAAGGTATCAAAATTTTACCTGTACTCATCATTACCCACAAAAAGATATGAAGGTCGATATAGATAAAAATAAACGCGTGGCTGAAAAATTAAACATTACTAAGTAAGAAATTATCAAGCCGTTTTATTTTAGATCTTATCTTGCGGTCGCCGTACCTATGTCTATAACCTAGTAACTAGACGAGCAAGTCATTCACCTGATGGTTAGAGTCACACCTGCCCATAACAGTTGTAATGCTACTCAGATCTAGTCCTGCGTGGCACGACACTGCAATCGGCACCTGGAGACCTCATTCCTTTCTTGAGTTTCTTGAGTTTCTTACGCCCTGTAATTTCAATAGCTACAATGCCATTTTTTGAAGTTTTCACGAACAGCATCCATTGGATTGAAATAGCTTACGGAAATATATCGCGTTTCATTAATTCATTCTATAACTTATGCATTTGTTTCACTATACAAAGGTGTTACTTAATTGTGTATTACACATATGATTTTTTTCAGGTGGGTATATAGGGTAGAACAATATAATATTTATTTATTTTGTATTTCATATATTTGTGTATTAATGATATCATAAATGAATGTGCTAGGGCTGCACGTTGCACGTATAGATGCTGTACGTAATTATATAGAATGTATGAATTAATCGCGATATATTCCCATCATCATCATCATCATTTTGGCATAATCGCCACGCTTGGCAGGCGGGTTGGCGATCGCAGTTGAGTTGTTAATGTATTCGAAGGACACTGCTGCCCATCCTCCGTCTAATCCCTTAATCGGCTTTTACGACACCCACGGGATGAGATGGGTCGGTACTATTCGTAGCCGGCACCTATATTCCCTTAATCTATTTTAATTCAATAGCTACAATGCTCTTCAAACCTGAGCACAGTAATTTTTTAACACTACTGCTTGGCCGCAGAACATCTGGCACTGCAATGGCAAAAAAACCGGGGCCTACCATCTGTGTTATCTACTCATATTAACCGTAACATAAAAGATAAATAACCAACTGACGTATCCTAAGCATACATAAACAAGTGACGATTATGCTTTCACATAAAGAGCTTTACAATATGGCACGACGTCATATCCTGGGACGAAAATGTTAGAATTTTATTCACTTTACAGTTTTCTAAACAATTTGCATTGAAATCGGCTGAAACGATCTTTGGGACACGCGACCGAGGATTTTATACATAATTTTAAACCACCCTATGGCCTGAAGCACTCTGTTAAATTAAGTTGACGGCATCTCATTGCATAAATAACGAAACATTCTATGAGTTTATTTTTTGTGTCAACGTAAGTATTTGCATCTAGTTTTGAAGACATTAGTTAATTTGCCTAATTCAAGTCTACAAGCCCGTGTAATGGGTAATGTAAATACTTATGAAAAAATGTTCCGCCATGATTTCTGTTTAGGAAGTAGGTAAGTTGGCCAACGATTTTCAAAGTGTTAATTAGGTTTTTGAATAATTTTGTTGGAACTTTTTGTTTGAATTTTCCAATATGAATTCAAAAAAGTATTAGTTCTTTCGCACGTGGAGGTTCCCACCAAGGCTGCGTCACAAACCAATCGGAGTAGTCCGCAACGCATTGAAAGCACTGGTTCCGGCGTGGACTGTGTCACAAGCGTCGAGCGGGAGCGATAATCGCACACAAAACAAGCATGATGAGAATGAGTGGATTCTTGTACAGGAAAAAACGAAATAAAGTTTCTCAGGCAACCGAGGAAAACCGCATCGGAGCCAAATCAGAAATTCAGAGCGGCTGAAATTAAAATTCCACTCTTCGTTGCAAATGTTGATAAGCAGACATCAGCAGGTGACGTCAGGTATTACATGTGTCAAAGATACAAATATTCGTGGCACATAAGAAAATTCAAATGAAAAAGCAGAGAAATGCGCACAAAAGTCTTGTGGCACATCACAAGCTCGTAATATTTTTAATTGGCAGTCTATGGCCACACGGTGTGTCTTTTTGTCAATTTGCTTATATTTACAAAGCGGCGACCGATGTATAGGTATGTAGGAATGGTAAAATGACCTACAACAATAATTTATATGAATGGGCAAACGTATAGCAAAACCAAGTCTACTTTCATCAGCTGTAACTGTAAGTCAGTTAAACGATCCCTTGACTGTGTAAGAAGCTTGTATGTAGAGGCGGACATCGAAGCACAGCAATAAACCTGGCTGTTACCACATGACATCCCGATACTCGGATCTAACGGGGCTTAGCATATACGGGCACGTCGGTGGTTAACACCTCTGAAGGTGTCCTCCGGGGAATGCCTTGTGGCGATATTGCAGCAAAAAGGAATTTTCAGAGAAGTTTCTGTGGTTGAGTGCAATAATGCGCGTATTCGTGTGATTAAAGCAACAATGGGCGACCGCGCTTTTCTTGTATTTAGTGTTTAACAGACGTAACTGATAATTGGCCCGAATTCACAACATTGCACATCACAACATCACAACATGTTTTAGTGAGTATGCTATGAACAGTATGTGCCATTGTCGATTTTGATCATTATTCAGTAAAGGCTCATTATGTGTTGGGAGACTTTAGTGCGCACTCGGGCGAACTGTCTGGTAACAAGTTACATAATTTATGTACGGACCAACAATGGATATGTGCTAATATTCATAGATTAGGCAGTGCTTCAAATAACTATACTTTTATAAGTGATGCGCACGGATATACACTATGGCTCGACCATTGAGTTGTTAGTAATTCTGCGTGACAAACAATAAAAAAAATTACTATTAAATATGACACGTTTTGGTAGGGTCACGTACCTCTCGTTATTGACTGTGACTTGAACGTTATAGAATGCAAAGCCAGCTTGAATAAAAAGTGTAATAAGATGAATGTAATGTAAATGTAATCAGTTATACATACATTCTCTTGACCTAGTAATAGTCAAACTTTTAATACTAATTAACATTACGAAAAGTGTGCAAAATACAAACCTTGAAAAAGGCAGATATTTATCGAATAGGTACCCGAATATAGAACACAAAAATAAGAGACATTACTTTAACTAAAATTACAAGAATAGCCTTATTTTTCCGTCGCCAGTCGAGCCATCCGCTTCAGCCTGTCGAACGCCCGAGAGGCACGCTTTCGCCATTCTGGCGGAGAGAACGTGTCTGGTCATAGACCCACGCATCCGTCTCCGCCAGGATGTTAAAAGGCTCTAGTGTGATCATACGAGGACCTGGAGCCCCCCTTCGGTGCCGAAGATGACCGCTCCAGTGTTTTTAGCCGGTAGGAGTCCGGCATACCCCTTGGCCCTTCCCCGGGGTGAAGTTCCATGTAGAATTTCCACTGGACAAAAAAAAATAAATAAAAAAAAAGGATGTTAAAAGGCGGAAAATTTGCCAACAGAGTTGATCCGTGTGATCCATATAGCCACTTTGCGCTGCAGATCGTGAAGTTTGTTTCCGCAGCGCTGAACACCTGATAGCCAAGATGACCATGCAGGCGCCCCGTAGAAGGCCACAGACCACACGATCCCCTGTACAGACGGCGAACTTTCTCGCTTGTCTCCGCGAGATTGGGCAGCACCCGGTGTAATGCACCCACTACCCTCTCGACTCATCAGATTGCATCATGAAGCACCATAAACTGCTACACCACGACAGAGAACGAGACACAGCGAGCGATTCCACGAAGAAAGAACACCCTAGCCGACGCGTCAATAGCGGACGTCGTTGGAGCTGATGGACCCACGAACCCTATGTGGATACAAGGAGTTGGCACTGAAGTAAAGCACAAGGGTAGAAAGGCGATAAATTTAAAGGTTAGAGGAAAATATGCCGAAGAAGAACATGAAATAGAATCCGCATGTACCGTAGACAGACTACATTTCACGCCGGAGACGATCTATGATCTATGATCTAGATACCTACGATCACTTCCTGGACATCAGAGATAAGATCACCCACCACAAACGAGCTTCTCCTAAAGTGTTAATTGCGTGAGATAATTGTCACCTAATCGTTACTTGAGAAATCCGCACCGGTCGTCATAACCAACCGGTCGCCTCCTACATGGAACTCGGTTGGGTTCTACACGGTTGCCATAGCTCACTAACTACAACTTTGGCCTTCAGTGGGGGAATCAAAGAAAGAGAAGGTCTGATCAAGAATCACTGCAAACTTAAGTCTCTATGCATCGAACCCAAAAGACCAAGAGAATAGCAATGAGCGGTAACCATACTAGAAGAAACCAGCAAAGGACTGTCTGACGGGAGATTTGAAATCAGCCTCAGCATCAAAAGAGAGATATTTCCAAATACCCAACAACTACAAAGACGCCGAGAGACGTCTGCACTCATTAGAGGAAAAACTAGACAAAAACGAAGATTAAATAAGAAATGCTCAGAATCAGATCCTCACTGCAGTTTGACTCCAAGAAAACTATCTTTTGCGTGTTTTTCTTTCACGGCGTTCAGGCGATCTCGAACAGGTGCTATTCCATATTTGGTTAATTTCCACTACCATACATATTAACATGTTTTATACAATAATATCCATTACCATACATAGTATCTAATTGGATTTGGAGAGACATACTCATCATTCATCGCCTAGCTTGAATTATAATGTCTCCATCATGTATCCGTAATAATACATTGGGGAAATTCAAATGTTTATTAAATTAATAAACTTTGTGGTGACTTAGTAATGCAACACTGCTTCAACGTCGTCCCGTGCATTGAGAGGTTTCTGAAAACCTTTTAGAGTAACATGTATTCTCTATTACTAAGCGAAACCTTGATAACTAAATTTTCATGTAGTTGCTTTAGTTTCAAACTAGTTTTGAGTAAAATGCAACAAAACACTCGATCACTGTGTTAAAACAATAAATAATGCTTATGACTTGGCTGACATTAGTATTACCATTTTTTACTCCTCCGTAAATATTTTTTGCTGCATTCTTGTAGTTGCAATATATATTACTAATTCTGAGATATTTAATTCTTTAATTTGACCACTTTATGCAGATACTGAAATATGTATAATTCAGTAATAATTTCATAATATTATTATTTTATGCACAATGATGATACACAAGGCGGACTTAATGCCATATGGCATTCTTTACCAGTCAACTTTTGGGTTAAAATGAAATGCATCGAATAGAGGTACAAAGATATCATCCCCTAGCCGTCTTCTGCTGAACTTAGAACATCCAATCATAGGAACAATGATCGGTCATGGGGAATTAAGCCATAATCACCAGGTTAGAGCGATTGGTGATCGCAAAATGTTGTTTTAGCCCCCAGAGGTACACTGATGCCCATCCTATGGGCATATATAGTTAATTCCCGTTTTCTTTATATATTACCTTGCAACGCGAAAGTTTAAAAGTGAGTAAATTACTTAGTGCCCAGTGACGATACCAACGGGTGGAGAGAGGAGGCCGCCCTTGGTTTTTGGGGATCTACATGGTTCTTATAGGTACAGCTAACATCGAAATTAAGTGACAAATGTCAAGTCAACCGATTAATTATTATCGGCACGGTTGGTGCAATAGCGGTCACACCCACGGGATGAGATGGGTCAGTGCTATTCGTAGCCGGCATCACACTGCCTGTTTTATAAATCAGTTGCCGCCTTAAAATGATCTACATTAACCAGCTAATTACATTATAACAAACATCGCACTTATTCCGTGTAGTGTCTGTATATAATACCACTCCATCTAACTCTCTCCATCATCTCCATAATTTACGACATCCATGGGAGGCTATGGATGTCGTAAGACGCGACTAAGAGATTCTAAACCAGAGGGATGGGCAGCCATACCGCGCTCACCAACTCGTCTGGCAAACGTGGTGAGTACTGGCTAATTGACAACACCGTTGTGAAAATCTGGGGGAGGTCTCTGTTCAACACTGGACATCCTTTTGCTGATTGATGATGATGACATATCGCACAGTTTTATTTTACTTTCTCAATAAATTTCGCGTACTATATTAAACTTATTGACTGCAATATTCATTTCTACCCAAAGGCTTAAGAATAGTCGGCGTTGCCTCAAGTTATTTCTCATTCTCATTGAAGAAAGGGCGGAGACAACGAACAGCTTTGTAAAGTGACACGCTTAGAATCGCTCAGATATCCAGTTGCAGTTTATTGTTCTTCAATACGGTGTGTTGTACAAAGACTGTATTATTAATGTTTGCTTTTTAATGTGCTTTATTTGTCTATGTTAGTAATACCGTAACTTTACCTTTTTTCAGTATAAATAAGTTAAGGTCCGTAGCATATAGTACGACGGTTCTGAGCGAAGGCCCGACATAACTAAGTCAGAAAGTATACGTTATTACGGTTTAGCTTGCTCTGGAGCCGCATAGTTATGCTTACACTTCGGTAAACGAGCAATAAGATTAAGCAAAGCTCTACAGATCAGTCAGTCAGCGAACTGATCGTCTCTGGGCTCCCGGTTGTAGTCATACAAATTTATTTTTGTATTTTATGTCCGAGTTCACTGAATGTTTTTAGAATTGGCCCGTGAGAAAACTTTCGATGAAAAATGTATTTAAATTTTGAAAATAGAACTCTGTGGGAAGCTGTAGACGTACATTGAATTTATATGTCATTTGAATTTACAAATTGGTGGCAAATAAAAAAAGCGCATTGTGTGCCTTAATAAATTTGACTAGAGAAAATTTTCACTCCATGTTTGATTAAGACTTTTATTGCGTTAAGAACTATGTTATGACTTAGATTGGCATTTGATGATGAAGCCACATCTTGTGCTACTGTTTATAGCTGGTTTAATGAGTTTAAGCGTGGTCGAAGCAATGTCACTGATGATTTGCGCGACGGACGTCCTTCTACGTCGACCATTGAAGGCCGACTTTAACGTATTGGGGCCCTGGGCACTTTATGATAATGAGGTCGCTATGTTTACGATATGACAGAGTACTATTTATATCAACAACAGACAAAAGTAGTAGGTAAGCAATTTCTAGATTTATTGTACAGTTGCTATTTTCTTTTAGATAAAGATAAAAATATTTTTATTCATGTAAAACCATATGCAGGCACTTATGAATAGTCAAGGCTTTAGTTGCCGCGTTCCAAGATGTTGATTTCCTATGGAGAAGAACGGGCAAGAAACTCCATGGTTACTCTTTTTAAATCATAATAATTGTTACAGTATTTTTGATTACATTGTTCTCAAAATAAATAATGTGAGGACAATGTAGTAGAAAAAAGTAAACTTCTTAAAAATTCCACACTAAACAAGCCTGATATTTAGAAAAAAATATGATTACATTGTCATGGCAGCATTAAGCTGAGCAATCCCAACAGACAGCACTCGTTCACGAGCATGACGCATGCATCAGCGTCGCTCAGCTCAACCATATTGTAGGGCAACTAAGCGGCCCGATACACGTTGCCACTATCAGCAGGACATTTGAGTGAGCATGAAATACCTAAATTGCCAGACAACTATCACGTCAATTAAACAAAATTAATAATCCACATGGTCCTCGCACTTACAGTTTCAAATATAAATTGAAGTGAATATATATAAGTAAAAAAAACAACCAAGTGATTGGTGTCATTTAAACAAATTGAGGATGAAGGATAATCAAATGTCATTAAATGAACTAATTTAGTCCATTACGAAAAATGACAAAATAAATAAAAATTAATGGCAATGGTATTTGATACATCAAACCCAATAATGTCAATATCGGCCTTTGAACATTGGAGCAGCTCAATCCCAAGCATTTTTGTCGTCCATCTACTCTGTAACTTTATAGAAACCTATTCTACGCAACTTCTGCTTTATAATGGACTTGAATTTATTAAGACTTAATTTCTGAAATAATAATTTTGTTAAATGTATGGGTAATAATATAATCCGAAAAAGCAACTCTTCTTACTTCTAGCAAATATGGGTTATCGGCTGGTGATCTGGCAGGAACTAGGGGGCCAAATAGATCCCTGATAGGGCCATGGGGACTTACAGAGTGGCCAATGGAAAAGAGGGGCCTGCCACTGAAGATAACGTGAGTGCCGTGGGGCTAATGATGGAGCCGATAAAAGAATGACATATCAACAGATCCGGGCAAGTTTACTATTGGTATGAGTCAAGTCCAAAAAGTCTTACACGAACATTTAGGCCTCAGAAAGTTTTGCACCAGATGGATACCTCATAATTTCATAGGAAGATAAAAAACGCCGTCGTTTAGATTGGTGTCTCAAAATGCTTGAAAAGTATTACAGAGGTGACTCGAATGCTGTATTTGACATCTTCACAGGTAATGAAAGCTGGATATATTGTTAAGAAACCGAAACCAAAAGACAATCTGTCCAATGGATGTCTCCATTCGAAGATTTGCCAACAAAAGTAAAGGCAGAAGTCAAGGGAAAATGATGATTGCTTCATTCTTTGAACGGACGGTTTCATTTCGGAACAATTGCGCTAGAGGGTAAATGACTGAAAGAAATAAGAATGAAAAGAATATCTAAAAAATAAGTGATAACAAAACAAAAATGCTTACTCGTTATAATTACCAACATAAAGTTAACAAACAGCAATATTTTTTTATTATGTTAAGGTTATATAGCTCAAGTATTCAGTTTTCTTTATGGAAATTAGATTGAAACTAAACCCCACATTTTTAATCCATAAATAAGCGGATATAGCGCAATATAGATATAATTATAACAACATACAGACCGCGTCGGCCTGTTGGAGAAATTACTACAGCAGCATTGTCGCGACGTATTCCGTATTTCATTGGGGAGTTCCTAGAAGAATAACAATAAACAATAGGCCTGTATGGTTTTCAATCGCACTTAAGGTTTTGTCTTACTAAAGTGCACTTACAATGTAGATCAGGTAATTGTTAAGGTGCAGCGGAATGAGAGTTACTATCTAGCTAGTACCTGTTTGTGGCAATCTCGAGATTAGTCAAGTCCAATCGCAGGATTATCGAGAAACGACCCGGATTTTATTCTCTAACCCTGCATCATATCCTGTTGCAAATAAAGCTACTTATCTAATTAAATGTAATTAATTACAGACGTTTTCAATGTAAACAAATGTTGTTATCATTTCATTCTCTTTTTAACGAAAGTCGTAATTTTTCGCCTATTTTCTTAAATAATTTTAAAACTGTTTATTTAAAAGTATAAACTAATATGTGTGAGACTCTTATATGTTATTATTTATTATTCTTAAATTTTCTATATTACTATAGTATAAAAAATTCCTTAGTATTCAAAATTCATTTATTTACATTACATGTCTGTGTTTGAGTTGCAAAAATCCATATGTGTATCACAATTCAACTTAATCGGTCGAGGAGATTCGGAGCAAATTGACAAATGGACAGACAGACCGATACACGAGTGATTCTATAAGGGTATCGCCGTTTTTTCCTTCGGACGTTCGGAAACCTAAAAAATATGATCTTTTCGTCATAAATACCGTATATACATTCATTTGCATTAAGTAAAGAGCTGTTATTTTAATATTGCAAACAGACACTTCAATTTTTTAATTCTTAAATTCTTTATTGTACTAACAGAAAATACAAATCAGACAGTCAATATAAATGTTATGTACAAAGGCGAGCTTAACTCAGACTGAGTTTTCTACCAGCAAAACCTTTGAGTGATACAGAGTGATGGTAAAAAGAGGGCAAAGTCACGTGTACAATAATATTAAAACAGTCATTTAATAAAAACTGAAAATAAGTAAATAATATATATACTAATAAATAATATATTTGTTTATATGCATATAAACAAATATATATAAATAAATATATATATACATATATAATGCTCTGTATATATATATATATATATACAGAAAATTATATATATTTTATACAAATATATTACATATTGACATATAACGAATTTAAAAAGTCACATAGCAAGGAAATGCTTCTTAATTCTAGTCTTAAAAGCGTCCAGAGTACGGCTGTCGCGTAGGGTATGTGGTAAGGAATTCCATAGACGTACGGCACGAATAGTAAAGGAACCGTCATAACGGAGTCCGGAGAAGGAGAGAAGAAGCCGATCGACAGGGTTTTATTTATTTGTATAGATTCAGAGAAACGAATCACGAGAAACCCCTGTATGATATCTATAAATTCTGAATATTATTTAGGTACCATACTGAATAAAAGAATATAAATATTTAATCTATATTATATTCAGCACCAAAAACAGAAATGAATACTAATATAATTATTGAAATTCAAGAGCATCTTATTAATCTATTAATTAATCTAATTTCACCTATTAATTTTAAACTAGGAGGAGCTGCTATATTAGCAGATATTAATAAAAATCATGAAAATCTTATAGAAGGTATGAAATTTATTATCCCCTCGAAATTATTTGATATGACTATGCGGGAAAATTTGTGAAGTAATCTAAATCAGTAGTTAGGTCTTAGAATAATAACGCATTATGTGTTACTGGCATAATGATCTTTATACAGTTGTCGCAAAAAGCTGATATCACTCTTTTTGCGATTCTCTAATATATATAAAATTTTCATTTACACTATATTATTCAATTCCGTGTGGTGTCCGGATTAAGAATATAGCACCACTCCATCTCCTCCCGTGGATGTCGTAAAAGGCGACTAAGGGAATCTTAACCAGAGGGATGGGCAGCAGCGTCCCTTCTGTGAAACGGTACCCATACTGCGCTCACCAACCCGCCTGCCAAGCGTGGTGAGTATTTGCAAATACCTCCCAAAATGATGACACTGTTGTGAAAATCTATGGGGGAGGCCTTTGTTCAGCAGTGGACGTATAAATGGCCGTTATGATTCAAATTAATACTTTAACGCCACATATCCCTATTGTCAACATATATACAAATAACTAAAATCAAAGTGTCTGTTTGTAATGTCAAAATAACAGCTTTTTACTAAATGCATACAAAAGTCTATACCGTCCATATAAAAAAAAACTTTTTTTTTCTATCTGGTTGTCTGTATGTTCTGGCTAATCTCCGCAACGGCAAGACAGATTTTGACGAAACTTTCACTGGCTATCTGTCAGTAAAAGTGTGTGTGTGTGGAAGTGCTAATGTTATAAGGTTACGCGAAAAAAAACCCATGAAGTCCAATACTTATATATTCTGATTATATGTATTTAAAAGATATTTAAACGGATTGCATCGCGTATATTATAGATTTAAATAACCGTATGAATAGGATGACTCCTGCAACCACGAACCCTGCAAAGTGTTCGAAACGTCAGGAAATACATAAATCTATAATGTACGCGATGCAATCCGTTTAAAAGTATTTTATTATAATGAGTAATAATCGCGAAAACCTAAGACATTACAATATGTATATAAATAAATTGAATGGGGGTGAAACCGCGGGGCACAGCTAGTTTTATAGTATACCTTAATAATGTACCTGTGTTCAGCAATAAACATTTTTGACTAAAACATTGATTGATTCATAATTATGTCCATAATCGTATTATATTTTATTATATATATAGAACAACTAGCCGTGCCCCGCGGTTTCGCCGTTTAATTTGAAAGAAGTCGGACTTTTATAAATAATTTAGGGTACTAGATTTAGAGTATAGGCCTAGACAATGTTTTTAGTCATATTTTCATCTAGTATTAGTATATACTGGTTTTCTTGACCCTATGTCCAAGAAAACCAGTATATACTAATGCATACACAGTTCGGCTTTTCTCGGTAATGCTCGGTATTGGTCGGGCGGCCGCTTTCGGCCCACGACCTACGGTGTCGCATCGCCGGCCTGCGCTGTTACTTTGTTTTCACTTATCTTCTTCTTTCTTACTATTTTTCTTTTTGCTCGGCTCCTAAGGATCGTATCGTGATGTTAAATAGTTTGTAACTTTCCTCAAGAATAGGGCTATCGAATACAAAAAGAACGAACTCTTCAGCTTTATTAAAATAGTAAATATTTATTGACTCACTTTAGATATGTTTGTAGATATGTATATTATTGTATTACATTTAATACTGAAGGAACGGAGGACATTACGCGAAAATAATTAACGCCACACATTATTATCCTTAACAAAGCCTTTATCTTTATAATAGGCCTTTTTATATTGTACTCAGTTTCTGTTTCTTCTTATTACACAACTAGCTGAGACGCACGGTTTCACCCGCGTTTATTTTAAAAGAAATTTAGAGTACTTCGACATAGACACATACTTTCTCATACAGTAACGTACATACTTTCATATGCATTTAGTAATAAGCTGTTATTTTGACATTACAAACAGACACTTCAATTTTATTTATTTGTATAGATATAGCACCTATCATCTCTTCGTCATCCTAAAGCTCAATGTTTACAATTGTTGCACCAAGTGTACAAAAATAATAATGTCTACACTAGACTGGGAGGCACGCCATTAACATTCCGACCAAGTGACAGTTTTTATTTTTAATTATTTTTCATTCGTCCATTTTTCCAGTTAGAGGAAAAGAAAACAATCACAATATAGCGCAGTGAACAACACCTAGTAAATGCATATGGATACAGAAAGAGGAACAACGTGGAACAAAGGACAAGACGTATTGTTTCAGAACAATGGCGGCAAGTCCATTACCTGCTTTTATTTGTGTCATATTTGTCACGAATCAGTTGTGTGTAGCGACACACAGTGCACCTTGTTGGTTAACTTTAATTTTATGACCCCCTTTTTAATTATTGTAAAAGACAACATTTATTATTTTGGAGATATATTTCCATAGAAAACGGAGAAATTTCCACAAAAATGATACATATATTTATATACAATTTTTATAGAAAATATTGTGACGTGAGGCCGATGTTCAGGTATATACAGCTTTCCAGCGCCTCGTCCCCCGAGTCGAGAGGGTAGTGGGTGTACTACACCGGATGCTGCCTAATCTCGGGGGACCATGTGAGGAAGTTCGCCGTCTCTACGGGGGGGTCGTGCGGTCCGTAGTCCTATACGGGGCGCCTGTATGGTCAGCTCGACTATCAGGCGCCCAGCGCTGCAGAACCAAAATTCACGGTCTGCAGCGCAGAGTGGCTATCCGGATCGCACGAGGATACCGAACAGTGTCGTACGAGGCGGCAACTCTCTTGGCGCGTTTTCCGCCTTTCGACTTCCTGGCGGAGATGGATACGTGGGTCTACGATCAGACACGCTCCCTCCGCCAGACCGGTGAAGACGCGCCTCCAGGGGCGTTGGACAGGCTGAGGCGGCTAGTTTGGCGGCGCGCACTTGGAAAGTGGCGTCACCGACTGCGGATGCAGTACGCGACCAAGCGCGTCGTGGAGGCCATCCTGCTGCTCTTTGAAGCCTGGCTCAGAAGGAGCGAGCGCGTGACGCAGGTGCTCACCGGGCACGGTTGTTTCGGTGCATACCTGCACAGGATAGGACGTGAAGCCACGGCACAATGTCACCATTGTGAAAGCGATCAGGACACCGCGCAGCACACGCTCGAGGCGTGCCCCGCGTGGGCCACCGAGCGACGGACCCTGGTCGATTGGATCGGGCAAGATCTCTCTCTGCCAGCAGTAGTGTCGGCTATGTTGGCAGAGCACGAATACTGGAATGCAGTGGTCTCTTTCTGTGAGAGCGTCATGCTCCAGAAGGAGGCTGCAGAGCGGGATCGGGAGAGGGCCGACCCCGCTCGAAGAAGAAGGACACGGCGCCGGGGTAACAACCGCCCTGGCGCCTAATTCCGACACGCCTGAAACCCCCTGCCGTTGCTGTGAGGCAGGGGACCCCTGGGTTCGCGGGTGCGTAGATTGCGGAATCTGCGTGCCCACACCGAGCAACCCAAGAGAAGACGGTAGCACGCAGGTAGTCACGTGCTGCCCTGGGACGCTTTGGGGGATCCTTTACAATCCCTCCGGGGGGTGACCACTTTACAGTCACCCTCTCCGAGATGTGCCTATAGGCGTGGCACCAGTGGGCGGCTCTAGTGTGATCATACGAGGACCTGGAGCCTCCCTTAGATGCCGAAGATGACCGCTCCAGTGGTTTTAGCCGGTAGGAGTCCGGCGTACCCCTTCGCCCTCTCAATATAAATGAGTATTTACTCATGTATATGTCGTCATAGGAATTATAGAGAATATAACTGTATTCTAATTAATCTGCAATTATTATTTATATGGACCATAGTTCCAGGTAAAGATTTTAATCTTTAGCTTATTGCACTCTTTCTACTTGTTGGTGACGTTAAAGGCTACTGAAGATAGCAGCAGCGTTTATCTGTGTCCTAGAAACGTGCTTAAAACAATGAACTGCGACAGCAATCCAAGTATGGTAAATATGGCAATATTTGTCTATGCCTGATCTTTGCCTTTCCAGCCCAATTTACGGTGGAACGTTACGTTGAAATATATGATTATGATTCAATTAGACACTCGATCAGTGCACAACAAAGTTCTACTAATAAGCTATTCATTTACAGGCTACAATAACGTAGCATCTACAATGACGCTACACTTAGATCGTAGCAGCTACGAAAGTTGTAATACCTTTATTTTACGTGGGTGTCACAGAGGCGATTATCTTTTTACTTATTAAGGGTAGTCAAAAATGTTTTCGTCCTTTTCCCGGAACCGAATAACATAATAGAGTATTATGAAGGTCAGGTAAAAGATTTGCGAGACTAAGATTTTAAATAAAAAGAGCTGTTAAAAGGTTCCGAGATTAATCTGTTAAGTCGACGTTCGCACAATGTCCCACAACTCATTTCGTTATTTTACCGTTTTAATTTCAAGGTGATAAAATATTTACGAAATTTCTGGTGAGTGTTTAAATCAAACGTATGTTACTTTTTTCTGTTTATTGTTCTAATGTAATAGCAATGTTATTATATAGGCTGTATTATAATTCCTTTTTCATCTTTAAAGCGTTGTTCACCTTTGGAGTTAAAAGGGTACGGGGCGATGCCTTTGTTTTCTACAGCTTCGTGACGAGACAAGCAAGTCATTCGCTCGGTGGTTAGCGTCATGCCTGCTCATAATAATTGTCATGCTTCGCAGGACTAGTCCTGCGTGACATCACACTACGATAGTCAGCTCGAGATATTAGTTTCGTTAGTCTCTGATGCCCAGCAATTTCACCAGCTACGGCCCTTCAAGCCGGAACACAGTAATGTTTAAACACTACTTGGCGAATAAAAATATTTGTAATTGTATTTATACTGCTTCGTGGCAGAATATCTGGCACTGCGGTGATACCTACTCAGCTAGAGTCTTGCAATAAGATACTCTTTTGGTCACTCAGGATTTTTTTATGAACTTCCTCCACCCCGGGGCCTTCCCCGAAGGGGCATACCGGACTCCTACCGGCTCAACCACTGGAGTGGTTATAATCGGCATCGAAGGGGGGCTCCAGTTCCTTGTTCGATCACACTGGAGCCGCCTATTGGTGCCATATCTTTAAAACACATCTTGGAGGGGATGACTGTACATCGGTCACCCGCTCTTGTGGAGGGCAGGTGGCTGTAAAAAGGCTGCCCCGGGCACTTCTCGGGGAGGATTGTAAAGGTTCCCCCCAATCTCAATGTACGCTGTGCTGCGCACACGGCAGCACGTAACCACGTGCGCGCCACCGTCTTCCCGGGGGTCACTCGGTTTGAGCACGCAGACTTCTCAAGCAATAAAAGACCTACCACCAGTAAACGCGGGCAATAAGCGGGTAGGAGACAGTAGAGTAGTACTCTACTCAACTCTCTAGTGATTTGCCGGATATCCGTATCCGTAACCGTATCCACGGATATCCAAGGGAGAAATAAGATCTGTATCCCTATCCGTATCCGTTACTTTATGGCGTATCTTGAACGGGTCTTTTACATTATTAAATTTCATGACGTATATGAAATTTACTCCATCTCCTCTCGTGGATGTCTTAAAAGGTGACTAAGGGACTCTAATCAATCAAAGGGATGGGCAGCAGCGTCCCATCATACTGCGCTCACCAACCCGCCTGCCAAGCGTGGTGAGTACTGGCAATTTCTCCCCAAAATAACGACACGATTGTGGAAAAATGGAGACATTTATTAAACCAGTATAGCAAGTTATAAGGTAATAGTTTAACTATCTTTGTAGTGAGATCAAAACTCTAATCTATGCTAATTAAAATAGTTATAAAGGTTATTAACCATCACGAGAAACCCAAATGTTTTCCCTTACGAGAAAACATTCCTTTCCAACCTTTGCATTTGGCACCATCGTCATTTGCTATCGTAAAATATTTCCATAATACACTACCAAACATATTTATAGTCATTGTTATAACTTTAATTTTTCTTTTAACTTTTCCAAATAAACATACGTAAACTATGCTATCCTGTATGACACTAAACTATAAACAAAATCACATGCAGTGCAAGTTAAAATACATCACGTTACTAACACAAAACGTTAACTGTAGACCCAAGGTCACAGGCACCGGAGCCGACAGAGTATGAAAGTTGAGGTCCGTATCCGAATTCGCGGATCTAGACACTAATGATCCATATCCGCGGATATACATTTTTAACAATCCGGCACATCTTTGAAGAGCACTGACAAACGTTTTTCAGCCCGCTCCGTACCCTATTTTTGGCCAGCCAATAAACAAACAAAGGCCATTAACCTGTAAGACTTTAAGTTATAGGTTTAGATTTATCTTCTTTGACGGCATAGTTGGCGCAGTGACTAAGTGATTGGCTCTCTGGGTGTCGCGGAGCAAATATTTGTATGATCTACAGATATTTGTTACGCGTCCGGCTGTTTGTGCATGCGAGATTGATGTCTGTAAACTCTGCAGTGTGTATCTATGATATAACAAAGATTCTAGTATGAGATGCCCCAGTTAAGTTGGTGCAGTGACTGATACAGTCGGCTACTGCGCTCCGGGTCGTGGGTTCGATTCCCACACGGAACAAATATTTGTATGATCTACAAGTACATGTACCGGGTCTGGGTGTATTGTATGTGGAATTTATGTATGTAAACGCACTCAGACACAGGATAAATACTACTATGGGGCAACGTTTATAAATTAAAATTTGATATCTAATATATGAAATAAAACTTCAAAACTGAGTCTTTTGTCCATGACTTTTTGCTGAAAGTATATTAACTCAATGCGTGAGGAAGCCATCCATGAACTCAAGAGATGACGTTATCTTTAAATACACAAAGGTTTGTTAACGTGTTCTTAGTAAATAGTCTAAGAATAAAAGTGACTGCTTAGATGTCTTTCAACCACTTTGAAATATATATCGTGACATGAAGGAACAATGCAGGTGTTAAAAATCGGTGTGGAATAAAACAGGTAATCCTTATCATCATATCAGCCATTTATACATCCACTGCTGAATAAAGTCCTCCCTCTCCCATAGATTTCCACAATTGTGTCGTCATTTTGACCCCCCGTATTTGCCAATACTCACTACACTTGGCAGGTGGGTTGGTAAGTGCAGTATGGCTACCGCTCCACAGAAGGGACGCTGCTGCCCCTTTCTCCGGCTTATAGTCCTTTAGTCGCCTTTTACATGAGAAGATGGAGTGGTGCTATATTCTTAATCCGGACACCAGAAGGACAGTTAATGTAAATTATTAATGCGGTGCTTTATTACGATGTTTCACGCTAGTGATCTGCATACTGGGTACAGTTTATATATAGACACAAATCTCACATACACAACTAGCTAGACCCAAAATAACTATGTAAATATCTGTAGATCATACAAATATTAATTGTTTTGTGTGCCAACTTTGCCGTCATTTCAAAGAGTTAGAGAGCTGCTGAGGCTTGCTGAGGCGCCGTGTGGTGCCGGCTATAAATAGCACCAACCTATTTCATCCGGTGGGTGTCGTAAAAGGCGACTATGGGATCAACTGGAGGATGGGCAGCAGCGTCCTTCGAGTACATCAATAACTCAACTGAGATCGCCAACCCGCCAGCCGCGCGGGGCGATTATGGCAAACCCCCCAATGAGCACACAACACACCCAGACCGGTCGTTATGGCAATCTTTGGGGAGATTGTGTCCAGCCGTAGACTTTATTCGGCAGAAATGACGATGATGAAGAGGCTTCTTAAAGCTGTATATTGACTTTTAACAAGCGTTCACACCCGCACTGAAAATACCTCGCCGGTGACACGGTCAATTGACAGAGGTGTCTCGAAATGACTCTGCGGTACCGATATACATACGAGTATATACGATATACATCCTCTTTACAGGTAAATTACACAGCATCGGCATCCCGTGCATTGCATGTAGAGGCAATATATTGGCACATAGCATATAATGCAAATTTATATGCAGATATTTTTAGTCCATTGTATTGGACTGAAAATATCTGTAGAGGAAAAAGAATAAATAAAAATGGATTTCGGCACGTGTACAATTTTTGCAAGGAAAGTGTTTGTGGAAAAGTTTATTTTTCTTTTGCCCTGGGGTCACTTTCTTTTTGTTGCTTGTACGCGATATTCCAGCCCTTTGTGACCCGTTCATTTACTCTCACGGGTCTCTCTCAAAGAGGCTGTTAATTTTTGACAATGTTATATTCTGTAGAAACATAAAAATATACGTGGTTTTACTTAAAAATCACTCTTAGTTATAAAAGCTAAGCTAAGGCCATTTTTAGGACAGTCTTGACATGATAATAATAAATTTAAATTAATGCAGCAATAAAAGAATTAATGCGCGTAACTTTTCATTATCTAATTACGGCACTTGACACGGCGTCAAAATATAAGCTGCTCAAAGTAAATAATACTCACGGAAGATCAAAGAATCAAAAATAATTCATCATATTAATGATTACTTTTCTTTTTTATTATTATTATTGGTCCCCAGTGGAAATTCTTCATGAACTTCCTCCGCCCCGGGGAAAGGCGAAGGGACATAACCGGCTAAAACCACTGGGGCGGTCATCTTCAACATCAAAGGGGGCTCCAGGTCCTCGTAAGATCACACTAGAGTAGTCCATTGATATGATGCCTTTAGGCAGGAGGGGATGACGGTAAAGCGGTCACCCTCTCTAGCGGAGAGAAGGCGACTAAAACAGTCGCTCCCCAGGCACTTCTCGGGAAGGATTGTAAAGGATCCCCCAAACCTCGCTGTGCGCTGTGCTGCGCACACGACGACACGTGATCACGTGCGCGCCGCCGCCTTTCCGGGGGTCGGTGTGTAAATTGGAGCTCTGGGTTGTACAAATACATGAGGTATTTCCATCGGATCAATAAAAAAAAATAAAGATTGTAATCCCTAAATGCCTAAAGGCGTGGCATAATGGGTGGCTTCTAGTGTGATTTTACGAGGACCTGGAGCCCCCTTAGGTGCCAAAGATGACCGCTCCAGTGGTTTTAGCTGGTAGGAGACTGGATTTTAATGCATGAGGAACGGGAACGGTGACGCTCAGTTCAAATACGGGTGACTGTATTATATATATCCATAAACTGATCGCGCCCACCGTTGCTTAACCTCACCTCCATAAATCGCTCGTCTCGCTACAGCTCGTCAAGACAATATTTTAGCCTGATGACTATAGCAAATCGGTACACTGAATTTGGTCGTGTCACTCGAGAGTGTCGGTACTTCCGTATTCAGTACGCTTGAAATGTATGGCACCTGCCTCCCAGATTACGTCAATTTGGCCGGCGGTCGCCAAATCTGGCAGCTATAATTGTTCTGATACACGAAGCGTTATGTCCTAGTGCCGCAAGTGTAGACGTTTCCTGTCACTTAAGCAAAGTAAAGCCTAAACTGACTTTGCATGGATTCGTTTGTGGCATGTATGATATATTCACGGTACACAACTCGTGGTTAAATTTTTGGTACACTTACGACCGAATACAGAAACGCCAGTCAATATTTAAGACCAGTTTTCGAGTGAGTGGTGGAATAGTAGTATTTGAGACGCCAGATATCGTTATTTACGATACGACAGTACAAATTATTTGAACTAAATCTAGAAACCGATAAATATGTAAATTGTGACAAGCGATAGTGATGTTCCTGCCGAGGACCTGGAGCCTCCCTTAGGTGCCGAAGATGACCGCCCCAGTGGTTTTAGCCGGTAGGAGTCCGGCATACCCCTTCGCCCTTCCCCGGGGCGAAGGAAGTTCATGAAGAATTTCCACTGGGCAACAATAAAAAAATAAAAAAAAGGTGTTGTCGAAACTAAATATTTAAATTGTTACCTTACCATACACGAGTGCATTTGACTTCAGACGCGATGGAGTACCCGTCTGAGAACCTTATCTTACATCGATAATAAAATAATATAAAGTAGGACGTCATGCGCATTCAAGAAATGTAAATATTTGTAGTTACATCACTAGAAATACGTGCAAGGATTATTAATTAAATTACAAGTTAAATGTAAATCCTTGTGCAAGGATAGAGGCATTACATTTCACTTGTAATTTATTTAATACAGGTTATGTTTTCAATCATTAGATAAATGTCGCAATCATAACGCCATTTTTGTTTATTGTCACTACGTACGCTGATAATAGCGGTAGAGAACGAACTATTTGAAATACTTATGAGAAGGACAGTGACAAAGATAGTTTCGTACTTCGTCAAGAATACAACGATAATTAATTGTCCGAATTACGTGTTTTCCATTTATCGACACCATGCGGAAATTATTATGCGTGACATTGTTTGAGTAGGCCGTTTAATATACGCACACGAATAACATGCCACGGATTTAGTATTTATTCTATCTAACGATTTAAATGTTTGGTCGAAACTAGCTTTTATGACTCTTCTGTGTGGAACACCAACTTATAATATCAAATAAGTTTGAAAAACACATTCAAATAAAATATGCATCCGTGTGGTGTCCGGTCTAAGAATATTGCACCACTCCATCTCCTCCCATGGATGTCGTAAAAGGCGACTAAGGGAATATAACCAGAGGCAGCAACGTCCCATCTGTGAAACGGTAACCATACTGCCCTTACAAACCCGCCTGCCAAGCGTGGTGAGTATATGCAAATACCCCCCAAACTGATGACACAGTTGTGTAAACCTATGGGGGAGGCCTTTGTTCAGTAGTGGAAGTATAAATGGCCAATATGATTGATGATGATCCATACCTATAAACCTGTAGTTAGTATCTTTTATAGACATAGAAAACAATAAAAATTAACAAACTGTCAGTGTGGTGTCCGAATTCTGAATATAGCACTACTCTATCATCACCCGTGGATGTCATAAAAGGCGACTAAGAGACTCTAAATCAAAGGGATGAGCAGCAGCGTCGTTCTGTAGAACAGCATCATCTGCGGTTATCAACCCGCTGGACAAGCGCGGTGAGTGTTGGCAAATCCCCCCAAATTGATGCCACAATTGTGGAATTCTACGGAGGAGACATTTATTCAGCAGTGGACATCTTTTGGCTGATATGATGATAGTGATCCATTCAATCCCACACCAATAGTAATTTAAAATTTTACCTAGATTTCCGTGCCGTGAAACCAATTGTAAACAAATAGTAATTAAATTCCATCATAATTGGAAAATAGAAATAAGGGGCAAGTGAAATACGGAAACCTATAAACTTGATGAATGTTTTTAATATGAGGACATATTCGCATCTCACGTGGATTTCATAATCTGTTTTCTTAAACTACACATAAATAGTTTGATTTAGATCACTCACATCACTGTATTTAATTACCGCCCACGGTGGCAGACCATAAAGTCCTGTGGAGATTTTCTGTGATTTTTAAGATATCATTTTTCAATACAACTTGGTTACGATACATGCACGCCTGCGCCTGACTATAAAGTTTGATTGCATATGAGCCCAATTAAGTTTTTAGTAAGGTGTGTTTTATTTTTTTATTTTATTAAATTGTTGTTGTAATATCTATGGATTTTGGTCTGAAATAAAGATTATTATTATTATCTACATGTTTCTCTTTTACACGGGTTTATATCCCCTGTAAGGGGGAACCCGGTCTTTTGATAGGCTTACGCGGGAACATGGGTCCAACACGCAGAGGCCCTTTAGAGAATTTTAATCTAAAATGTAATGGGACACTAACCGGGGACTCTCCATGGCTGCACTATAAAATGCAGTCTCGGTTGGTCCCCGGAGGTATAAAACTATTGTATGAAATGGAAACTACAAGAATGAGGTCTATTGCAATGGGTGGTCTATTATAATGCTGCCCAGGACTAGTCCTTTTTTTATTTATTTTTATTGGTGCACAGTGGAAATTCTGCATGAACTTCCTTCACCCCGGGGAAGGGCGAAGGGGTATGCCAGACACCTACTAGCTAAAACCACTGGAGCGGTCATCTTCGGCACCTAAGGGAGGCTCCAGGTCCTCGTATGATCACACTAGAGCCGCCCACTGGTGCCACGCCTATAGGCACATCTCGTAAGCCCAGGAATAGTCCTGCATGGCACCACACTACGCTCGTAACCTCGAGACATAAGTTATTTAGTCTTTTATGCTGGGCATAAGTTTTACCAGCTACAGTGCCCTCCTAACCGGAACTCAAAAATGTTTAAAGTTGGCTCGGCGACAAATATCTGGTACTGCGGTGATACCTACCTAGGTGGACTATTACAATAAGAGAATAAGAAGTTCTAGAGAATTGAGGATTTTTGTTAGATTCAGAAGATTTCCTTGTGAAGGGCTCGACTAGAGCGCTACTACAGTCTTACCTATTGCATCCGCCAACAACTATGTGTAAGCGTTGTCATGTTGCTAGTGAAAGATAGGGACATGCACTGAAATTACCGGAACAAAAAGGATTCCAACTTATGCCTTAAATCGGCAACGAATCGGTTATTACTAGTCGGATGTCCACGAGTGCGGTTGCTACTTACCGTCAGTAAGGCCTTTATTGGTTGGACGTTCTTCTAAACGATCGATGTTGGGTCGTCTCCCGATAAATGTCAATTGTTCGTGTGGTGTCCAGATTAAGAATATAGCACCACTCTATCTCCTCCCGTGGATGTCGTAAAAGGTGGCTAAGGGATTCTAAACCAAAGGGATAGGCAGCAGCTTCCCTTTTGTGGAACAGCAGCAATTCTGCGCTCACTAACCCGCTTGGCAAGCGTGGATCTCCACGCCACAGCCAGTGCCCCCATAATAATGACACACGGCATGTAACCAGTCGTTTATGGGGGAGATTTTTGTTCAGCTGTAGACATCTTTTGGCTGATATATGATGATGATTTGACGGCATAGTTGGTGCAGTGGCTGATACAGTCGGCTGCTGCGCTCCGGGTCGTGGGTTCGATTCCCACACGGAACAAATATTTGTATGATCTGCAGGTAGTTGTTCCGGGTCTGGGTGTATTGTATGTGGAATTCATGTCTGTAAAACGCACCTACGACACAGGAGAAATCCTATTGTGGGGCAACGTTTAAAAAACAAAAAAGATGCGATCAATAGAGTCACTCCATAACGTAGGAAATACACTAGCAAACACTAGGTTTACGCCAGTGCGCTTCTGCCACGCTTGGCGTGCACGACACTTTGTAACATTTGCTCTGCATTTGCATTTGCGTATGTAACGAACTGCAGTTACCTAGTAGGGGGAGGGAGAGGGGATAGAAAAAGGGAGGATGGAGAAGGGGAAGTGGGCTTCCGGTACTCGTAATCTCTCGAAACAGCAGCACGATTTTGCCTCTTTACGGTGGTACTTCCCCAGTCGAGCAAGCTTTTTTCGATATAGTCAACTAGCCGTTACGGGGACGCTTCACTGGGTAAATTAAATTTTTATTATAGTATTTTACTATAAATTTAAATAAAGAGTATCCTATTCCGTGACATATTATACCTCTATGCTAAATTTTATTACTTTCTCAATCGAGCAAGCCCGTTTTCGACATATGGACAACTAGGTAACTCGCACGCTTCGCTGGGCGTAAATGTTTTTTTTATGATAGTTGATTGTGTATTTTCATATTTCATATAAAAAGTGCCTTATATCTGATTCTACGACATAATAGAGCTCCGTGCCAATTTTTATTAGAGGCCGTTAAACCGTTTGACCATGATGGTGCCTCAAACATACAAAACATTGTGGTTTTAGTCTTAAGGGTCACAGCTCTCCGCTTTCCCTGGGGCGGAGGAAGTCCATGAGGTTTTCTCCGCAACTAATAATCTCTCGATTCAATCACAAAATATGAAACCAGTAACGTTAAATTTCATGTATTTTCCAAGGTGTTCCAAAATTCAAGCTTCAATTTGTACTCTAGTTGATTGATAAATATCAAGCAGACTGCCTCGCAGACATCGATTTTAGCGTAATTAATTAAACGTGGCCACCTGGTCCCCAGTAAATAAAAGATAAACCCTTATCTCCCAGCGGCCCGGGGGCCCAGCAAGTCTTTCTTTATGCTCAAAAGTCAAAATAATGCACTTCCTTCCCTGATCTGACTACCATGTGTGTTGGCGTGGCTTGAAATAGTTTAGAAATAACAAGGTGGTGACGGAATTACGTCAGCGCTTGTGAAAGCGGGTAGAACATCGGTACTTAAAGTCCTTCAGAAGCTATTCAGTTCCGCCCTACTCGAGGGCACAACGCCGGGAGTATAGAACTTTTCTCCAAAAAGGGTGACAACCCCTGTTAAAGATTTGTAGACCCATCTCGCATCTGAGCCATGTTTATAAGCTGTTTTCAAGGATCATCACTAATCGTCTCGAGCGCAGGTTTGATGACTTCCAGCCTCCCGAACAAGCCGGTTTCCTAAAAGTCATCAGTACCATAGACCACATCCATACGCTGCGGCAGGTTATACAGAAGACCGAGGAGTATCATCATCATCATATCAGCCACAGGACGGCCACTGCTGAACAAAGGCCTCCCCCTTAGATTTCCACAACGAGCGGTCACATGCCGCTCTCATCCAACGATTCCCAGCGACCTTCACCGGGTCGTCTGTCCACCTCGTTGGTGGTCGTCCCACGCTGCATTTTCCGGTGCGCAGTCTCCATTCGAGAACCTTTTTGCCCCAACGACCATTAGTTCGATTTGATTTTGCCTTCGATTCGATTGAAACCTGGGCAGTGTCGCAATCTCTGCAGCGGTGCCACATTGACTGTTCGTCACCATGTCGCTCCAAGTACACGAATAGAGCATGGGAGCAATTCCATTGCAGAAGAGGTGTGAGATAGGGGGACGCCATTTCCCCGAAACTGTTCACCACTGCAATGGAGGATGCCTTCAAGCTACTGGAATGGAAAGGATTTAGCATTAACATCAATGGCGAGTATATCACTCACCTTCGATTTACCGACGACATCGTAGTCATGGCAGAATCGCTGCAAGAGCTCAGCTCAATGCTCGATGATCTCAACAGTCTCCCAACAGGTGGTCCTTAAAATGAACATGGGCGTATAACACAAGCATTCTCTTTGCAAAATAAGGTTTCATGTTGCGTAAACTCTACAAAAAAAAGTCAAGTACGCGCATGTGCGAATCTATTACATTTCCATAATCACGTGTGAAGACTAAGAGTAATTCTCATTTTTCACAAAACCGTAATCCGACCGAGGACGATACTATTTACCTTTCTCGTCTAACTAAAATTTACTATAGACTTTATTCCTCTACTCATAGAGTTGACAGTATGTTTTAGGTAAGAAAATTATTCTGGTTGGCGTGAAAAGTTCTTGTATCGCGATACTACTGTTATGTGACTTTGGAAGACGATACTTTTGTTTTAGTAAAGTTTTAAACATTATATCTGAGGCTTAGGCGTTTACTATAAATTTACGACATGTATTTAGATTATATTGGTAAATACTAATGTAATTTAGTACAGTAGGTAAAGTTTTATGTTTTTGCGATTAGTACTCATTATAATAAAACACTTTATTATCGAATGACATTGCGTATATTATACATTTGTGTCAGAGTGATTGATTATTGTGTGCATCCCGAACCAAGTTACAGTAACTAGTAGATAAAAATATCTTCATAAATCAGTAACGACGCCTGGCTGTCACTTCAATCAATCTGCGACCACGAACGCTGCATAGTGATCGAAACGTTAAGAAAAACAAACATCTAAACGACGACAAATATACGCGATGTAATTAATAAAATATGTGCTGTATTATAATTTAATTTACGTTCTCAGCTGTTTTAATATTAAACTTCTTGTTAAATATACGAATTATTTTAAGTAAGTGATTGGTTATTAGTTATTTTTAATTAACATATCAATAAAATAAATAATGGCCTCGTACTATAAGTTACAGAGTACTCCGTACATGAAGCAACCCTAGTCCCCACTAGAGTTGCTTCATGTACGGAGTTGTTTCGAAGTTTCTTCACCGTTTTTCTCCTTAAGAAATCTACATTTTGGAACGCGGCAACTAAATTCTGACTATTCATAAGTGCTTATAAATGGTTTTACATAAATAAAAATATTTTTATCTTTCGATATCGGTTTACAAATTACATAATAATATTTATGTACATTCGTATACATAGTTACACCTCAGACTGCCTCATAATTACATCTATCTACCATTTTCCATCCTAAGGTTGCCTGGAAAAGATCGTGGGTAGCGATAAGGCCGCGTATTGAATTTGATTTAGTTCAAAACTACTGTGACAGTTTTTGGTGTACAATAAAGAGTATATAAATAAATTGATAAAT
Organism: Diloba caeruleocephala; assembly: GCA_947459985.1. Lineage (NCBI taxonomy): Eukaryota > Metazoa > Arthropoda > Insecta > Lepidoptera > Noctuidae > Diloba > Diloba caeruleocephala. The sequence continues at coordinate 7,732,659 of OX381614.1, forward strand.
AAATAATCCAACTGGCAATACATTTACAACAAACTATATAAACTAATTCAGAAGCCATTACATAACATTCGTAAACAAACACGTCCAATGCATCTAAAAACAAAACAGTATGCAGTAGCACCCGGATTAAAGTGAAATAATTTTATCGTTGGTGGCCTACAGTTGCTGCAACCGGTATCCCGTTATTGCTTCTGTCGGCCAGTCAACCGTGGCGACAAAAAACATTGCATCACATGACCCGGACGTTAAAATATGCGCATAAAATGAAAAGCATTGATCGTTACAGGTATCCGGACACATGGAATAAAGAATATAGCATAAATCGATACAGGTATCCGGGTATACGGATAAAAAATATTTATATTGTGTGTGTTATTTTGTGGAAGAAGGGCTGGCTAGGCAAGGTAAATACTGTCCTAAAATTAATTGCTGTATCTTTGGGTTTTCGAAAATAAAGCCAATGAAAATCGGTAATCATTTATTTTTTAATTGATACGTACAATGTTTGTATCAATTAATAAGCGTTGTTACATTTAATGAGCAATCATTTTTATTCAATGAATAAGCGGTTTTCTTCTTATACAAAATAAATTATTAATTTTAATTGAGCAAATGTTACGAAGTACCCTTCTAGCTGAAGTAGTTTTCATCTTCATCATCTTCAGTGTATTTTTAACTGACTTCAAAGAGCAGGAAGCTCTCAATTCGTCTGTATATACAATGTGGGCCTGGCCGTTAGACATCCTTCATACAAAATGTTCTGTTATTCATTTCTGACCATCATGCAAAATTTCTCCTTTGTCGTGGGTACAGTCCAGTTTACAGACATAAATCTTTAAATCCCACATGCACAAACGTCCAGACCCGAAACAACTGTCTGTAGTTCATTCAAATTTTTTTTTCCGTGCGGGGATCGAACCTGCTACACGGAACGCAGCAAGCCGCTGCGCCAACCTTGCCGTCTAACTTGTATAGTATGAATGAAAAAAAAAAAAAATGAAGAAAAAAACTAAAGTTGCCGACATAGCTTAAAGGTTTAGAAAGATGAAGTCGTAATGGGCGGGGCACACTGCTCGTAGAACTGATGGCCGTTGGGGTTCTAAAAAGGTTTTCGAGCCTCGAACGAAATGGACAGACTACCTGGTGAAGATCGCTGGGAGTCATTGGATGAACCAGTCGTTGTGGGAATCTATGGGGGTGGCTTTTATTCAGTTCAGAATAAAATACTTTTAATCGTGTTTGAACTTTACGAATGTTACATAATACAACAGAGTGTTTGTCATAATTAAGTCGGTTCAAGCATTGTTACATTACAAAGTGTGATGAAACAAGTTGTTAATTATAAATCGCTTGCCCACATAATCAAGACTCGAGTTTCTTAGAACAAACGAACAATACATTGCTTACTCTAGTGCGGTGTTTACGACAGTTACGAATTTATTTTGAACTTGTGATAATGTACTGTTTTGTGTGTCCACGTTTTATTATTTTCTTTGTTTATATACAATAATAATTTTGTTATATACAAAGGTTAGCAAAGCAAAGGAAGAGATATCTCTAAAACATTTTCATTAAACAGTCTGTGTAAAAAGCAATAAATGAGATATAATAAGTCGTTTAAAGGAATATTACTATCATATAATTAATATTAATTTACACACTTTTTTTTATTTTTGACGGCACGGTTGGTCGGCTGGAGAAATCCTAGTGTGGGGCAAAGTTTTTTAAAAACGAAGAAAAAAGACTAAGACTTAAAGAAAAAAATATGACTATCCCCATTGTCCACGGCTGTACTATAGCAATACAGTCACGAATACCCGGTGATGTAGGACTATTGTATGAGACGGAAGCTACACGGTCTATTCCAATTGGTGCTATATATACTGGAAACTAAACTGAATCAACAGCGTCTCTTTCCACCTTTAAATCAATTCTGTGGCAGACGGTGACTCGCCACTCACATGATGGGCTATCTCTACATACGGTGCTACACCGCTTTCACCATCGCGCATCTCGAAAACTCAGAGCAGTTTTCCCCGCCATTACGCCGTTAGATACTTCCACCCCGAGCATATAGCTCTAGCAGCTCTCTGATCTGCCAACTAAGGCAAGCCATCTTTCCTTTCTTCTCTTCATCTAGCCTTTCTTTCTTTCTTTGATAGGCTTACGCGGGGACAGGGACCCAACATTCAGAGGCTTTTTCCCTAAAATGTAAGGGGACACTAACCGGGGACTCTCCATAGCTGCACTATAAAATGCAGTCTCGGATTGTCCCCGGAGGTGTAAAACTATTATATAGAATGGAAACTACGATATATAAGGTCTACTGTAATGGGATGCCACTTAAATGGTTTTAATATTTAGAAATACCGAAGAAGACGTATATTTCCACCTTTAAATTAAATTCTGCGGCAGACAGTGACCACTCACAAGATGGGCCCCTTAAATGGCCATCACTACAAGTGACTGAAAGTGGATGAATAAATCGTTACATATTCATAAAATATATACCAAATATGAAAATAATTCTAAGAAATATATCGGCAACGTCGTACGTTTCAATTTTTTTTTAAAGAAGTACAATCTAAGAATGCTAAATCTTACCAATTTCAAATCTATTTCGCTCGCAAGCAACGATCATAACCTCGCCCGTCCTTTATTTCGTCACATTTTTTTTGCAAAATAGTTTATTAGTATTGATTACTTTATGAGACTTTCACGGGTTTGTTTAGTCTAAGTAATTCTACTAGTGGACGAAAATAAAGGATCGTGGGAGCGGGTTTTCTTCAATGCGTCGTAATGTACAAAATGCAACATTAAGGTGTATAGGTGTCCATTTTAACGATTGTACTTATTTATAATGGTTAATTAATTTCCATGCCATCGCTATTATTTATCCATCGTACCGGCGTTTTGCCAAACATGGTATCGCTATTAATCATCATCATCATTTCAACTGAAAAACGTCCACTGCTGGATAGAAGCCTCCCTCAAAGATTGCCACTACGACCGGTATGGGTTTATGTTGTGTGTTCATTGGGACGGTTTTGCCATAATCGTTATCCTCCGGCCAATACCATAGTCGATTTTTACAACACCCACGGGATGAGACGGGGTGGTATTCTTAGCGAATACCACACACCACTATGCATCTTCCGAAAGCAGCATAAAATTCTTTCGGATTTCTTCAATCGTCTCAATCGAAACTTATAGTCGAAACTATTTTTAGCATTCAAAATAAATCAACCCTTATATTAAATACAAACTATTGATAACATCTTTTCTCGCTTCGCCGCAATTGACAAAAAAGTATAGTCCATCTATTTTTGTACCTTCATGGACAACGATATATAACTGGGGACACAACACGGAACGCCACTTTTGTCTCAAATAGTTGTTATCTAAGGGTTAACTCAACACGACTTCACTTTCGCAGTCTACTACTTCCAAATTGTTGTTTATGTATTCCATTCATGGTGTTATAAAATAATAAAAATAAAATAAACCTTTTTTTTACTTTTTCTAGAAAGAATACAGATAGTTGCAGTAATATTCATAGTTATGCCTCATATAAAGGTTTTGTTAGTGCCTAAATAAAAACTAGTATATATTAATTCCGTAATTAATATATTTTAGTAGAGTTGTAGAGTATAAAAATAATAAATTCCGAGTAAGGAATTAGAATTACATGATGCGACTTGCTCGAACTAGGTTTATTGAAACCTGGGTTTGTTTTATGTGGAAGCTATTTAACAAGCCCTGTTTTTTCGCCACGTCGGAAATGTTCAAACGTTACCCAACGCCCTACAACAAGCCCTAGGGATTCAACGACACTGTCAAGCGATTTTCTACTCACCTGGGCATCGCTACCGCTCATGAGAGTTGCTTTTCGTATTGTGACTCTTCTCCTTCAAAACCATTGAATAGATTTGAAAGGGGTTTTGTTGTATACCATGGTTCTTCAACAAGGAATTAAATTGTGAAAACATCGTGACAAATGAGCTGCATGCATTTACCTTTTTTTCACCACTGTGGATATCCTCATCGACTTCCTTCGCTTCGGGGATGGCGGAGGAACTCTTATCGGCTAAACCACATTTTTTTATACAAACTGGTTACGAGACGAGCACGTAATTCGTCTGGTGGTAACCGTCATGCGTGTCTACTCCGGCCACGCCTATAGGCACGTCTCGGACGGGGTGACTGGGAATCTAGCACCACCTCAATTGGAGAGGAGCTGGATCAAAATAGGCACAGCTAGAAAGGATCGTAAAAAATCCGCCGTCTGCGGCACATGGTCACATCCGTACCACCATCTTCCTGGGGTCATTCGGAATAATCGCGCAGAGTCCCCACACTAGGCGCCCGAATCCCCTGAGTTATGTATAGGCACAGCCATTGCGGGATCGGGAGAGGGCCGATCCCGCTCGAAGAAGAAGGAGACGGCGCCGGGGTAACAACCGCCCTGGTGCATAATTCCGATACGCCCGAAAACCCCTGCCGTTGCTATAAGGTGGGGGACCTCTGGGTTCGCCGGTGCGTAGATTGGGGAATCTGCGTGCCCACGCCAAGCGATCCAAGAGAAGACGGTAGCACGCACGTGGGCACGCGCTGCCGTGGGACGCTTTGGGGGATCCTTTAAAATCCCCCCCGGGGGGGTGACCGCTTTACAGTCACCCACTCCGAGATGTGCCTATAGGCGTGGCACCAGTGGACGGCTCTAGTGTGATCATACGAGGACCTGGAGCCTCCCTTAGGTGCCGAAGATGACCGCTCCAGTGGTTTTAGCCGATAGGAGTCCGGCATACCCCTTCGCCCTTCCCCGGGGCGAAGGAAGTTCATGAAGAATTTCCACTGGGCACCAATAAAAAAAAGGCACTGCCGTTAGAAGCCACGGCACGGCTAGTTATAGGTTAACTGTATTAAAAATAACATTTACTTCAATGACCTACTTTTACCGAGAATGCCAGACTGAGTTGCCTTTCAGACCACAGGAGCTAGATATGTCAATATTTCCAACCGTTTTCAAGCTACGGCTCATCAAAGTTTAAAACATATGACAAATTTCAACCCTAATCGGGTGACGGACGCCGTGCGTTAGGGTTGGCATGAGATGAAAAAATATTTTATCGTGACAAAAATATTACAGTTATATTTTCTTCGAACAAACATATAAAAGGAACATAATAATTATACTGGTGGATATGTTTTATTATCTGTTCGGAACATTCCCGAACGTCGGCGGTGGAGGCGGCAGCGCGGGACGCGGGGAACGACGAGTTCGCTCCGGCCGGCCACGCCGCCGCACGGCGCACGCACAGCACCATCGACCACAGCGAGCGACACCCGCGACCGTAAACAATTATAATACGCGCGCCGCCAGTCATTCCTTGTTCTTTGTAAATTCATAATTATATTATTTTAACCAGCCTATTAGCTTTCATTAGTAAAAATTATACAGTCCCCTACATTATCTGTAAACATTGACATTTGACATTGGCGTTGGACACCAGCCAAACTTCATGCAACATAGTGACGAAAAGGTTAATCTACTATTAAAGTAGAAACATGAGACATTTATACAGGCTACATTTGATTTGACAGAGAACTTCATCGTAAGCATGGCCTAGTACCACGCAGGCGAGTACTGAGGTGCCCATAAACAGTTACTGAGGTTAAGCAACGGTTAATACGGTCAGTCTAGGGATGGGTGAGTGCATGATGTTATTCAAACTGAGCTTCTTCGTGGTTCAGATGGCACGTAAAATCGTGGAACCCGGCTGTTGAAATTAGAAGACAGTTGTTAAACTAAGTCGGAGGCCTTTGGGCAGCTAGAACATCTCCCACAAGGTTGGGCACTAATCAGACCAAAAAAATAAAAGATGTAACAATATAATAAATACTATTTAAAAGTTACTGGATAGAAGAGAATAATCCCCTTTATTAATAATCCTAACATCCTAAACAATTTACAGTTTTCGTCCCAAAGTCTGTTCCTACCACGCACCTAAATCCGGTTTCTGTTCCAATTCATATAGCGGCGCCATTGATTATTACAATTCATTGCGCATGAGAAATCTATGCTTGTAAAATATCACATGTCAAATCAACGAGAACAAATATGAAAATGAATTAAAAGCAGAAATCATTTCCATGCCTAGTTCAAATACCACCGGGTCGCTCATTCATAGAATGACCGCGCCGAGCGTTGCTTAACCTCACCGATCATTTACTGATCAGTGAGTGCAACTTACTATGAACGATTCAGAGCACCTAATATATTTTACTGTATAACTCATAATATATTACAGGCCTCGCCTTTAGATCGAGTCTCTAAAGAGAGAAATACAAACAAAAAAGGCTTGAATAACGTTTAATTGTTATTCCAAGAAATTTGAACAAAACTGTGTTACTAATTCACGACTAAGGCATGCTGAGGTAACGCACTAAGCAGTCCGACCGCAGTGGATAGGGAAGCAGTTGTTAGCCAATTTGATGATTTTTTAAGTTATATAAAGAAAGAAAGAAAAAGATTTTATTTCTACGCGCAACTGACACACACTTAAATCTAGACTTTTAACAGTAGATATAATAAAAACATCATATATTAAACATAAATAGTAAAATAATCGTAGCACAGAAAGGAATCTCTAGTTTATAATGTTCAATGGATGTAGTGTGATTATGATTGCTTTTTATCTGTGGTTATGATTGCTTTATCCAATCAATTTCTAATTCCCTAAATGCAACCAAACAACAACAGAGTACAATAATATACACACAAATAAATACATTTGGTTTATTAATATATACACATTAATAAAACTAAATCATCATACCAGCAAAAAGGTCCAACGCTGAACAGAAGCCTCCCCTTAAAAGACCAGTTACATTTTGGGTGGAATTTTCCAGTACTCACTACGGCAGCGAGGCTTGGGGGATCCATTACAATCCTCCCCGAGAAGTGCCTTAGACCTTACAGTCGCCTTCCCTCCGCTGGAGGGGGTGACCGCTTTACAATCATCCCCTCCGAGATGTGCCTAAAGGCGTGGCATCGATGGGGTGGCTCTAGTGTGACCTAGGGGTCCCCCCTTTGGTGCCGAATGACCGCTCCAGTGGTTATAGCTGGTAGAAGTCCGGCCCCATGTCAGTCATGCCCCTTCACCCTTCTCCGGGGTGGAGAAAGTTCATGTAGAATTTCCACTGGAGACCGACAAAAAAAAGGTGGATTGGTGAGCGTAGATTGGCTGCTGTTCCACAGAAGGGATGTCGCTGATACTGCTGGACCATCCCTCTGGTCTAGAGTCCCTTAGTTGACGTTGACATCCACGGTAGGAGATGGAATGGTGCTATATTCTTAATCCGAACACCACACCGACAATCCATCAAGACAATTAATCAGACCATCAGTATGGACATGATTAAAAAACACAAAGCCCATACATTAATTTCAGATTCAACACATATGGCTAGCTATCAAAATTAATACATTTTTTTGTAATAACTATAGACTGCAGATATCGTTGCAGGCTTTGTATTACGTAGGAAAGAAGAAAATAGTATTATAGTGTGTTAAAGTTGCACACACATTGATAACATTGATGACACTAGTCATGTAACTGGTCGTTTATGGGGGAGGCCTTTGTTCAGCAATGGACGTCTTTTGGCTGATATGATGCTGATGAAAAATAGGAATAACAAAAGGTGGTGCATGAAATCATATGCGTTTAAGTATGGCGTACAAAAGGATTACGTGTTATTTCTTCAACGACAAAATGTAAGTCTAGTCAACGAAGTGTCAGATTTTAGCCGCAAAGTTGTAACGCCTAGTGCGTTCACTGTCTTTAAAAAATCTCATGTTTCGCCAAAGCCGATTCATTTAATGATTTATTACGTGTTCATAACAAAGGACCACTTAATCATTAATGAGAGGTGTAATCTTTGCTCCACTGAAATAACACTCTTCGATAATGTAGGCTTATCGCTAGCAAAACTCAAATTGGATGGCTGTGTAAAATATTTTTTACTTTGTTCATATACTATAACTATCGTTCGTTTTCGTTTCAGCCGAATAAAATCCACTGCTGGACACAAGCCTCCCCCAAAGATCGAACACGACCGTTCTGAGTGTTTTGTGTGCTCATTGGGGAGTTTTGCCATAATCCCCACGCTTGGCATGCGGGTTAGCGATCGCAGTTAAGTTCTTAATGTACTCGAAGGATGCTGCTGCCCATCCTGCGGTTAATACCATAGTCGCCTTTCACAACACCCACGGGTCGAGATGGGTTGGTGCTATTCGTAGCCGGCACCACACGGCAACTATTGTTACCACACATATATCTTACTTAATATTATGAATCTGAAAGTATTATGTTTATTACTCAATCACGCCGGATCGCCTGAATGGATTTCAATAGAACGAGAGAGATTTTAGATTTTGTACCCACGATACAGGAGAAATCCAAGTGTGGTCCACAGCTGAAAACATCACCCCCTTTATTCAATGTGTATAATTAAAGTGATTGTAATAAAAAAGTCAAAAATAAGCAAAATATTAAAGGAACTATTGCCCCTACCAATATATATTTTCCAAACGGTTAAACATTTACTTTGAACATGTCTCGACGCTGAGCTCCCGAAATAGGAATGAAAAATACTGTGACTAAAAAGGACTACACTATTTACCAACGTTGTATCGTTTTGGAGGATATTCAATGCAATCTATACTATAGTAAAATCGTAGAGAGACAAAAACTGTACAATGAATATTTTTTGAAAAAAATCACGGACGCGTGCTCCCGGAGCGAGACTGATGCCAAAACTGCAATTTATGGAATTTCTGTCTGTTTCTATGTTGGATGTATATAATTTGTAGAAATTTGGCAAAAATGTCCGTTACTATCCAAGGATGGACCTAGAATACAAATCATCACGCTTTTGTACATGGGAGGTGAGTAGTATAACCATATGTCTACAAAGTTTTGTTTTACACCGAAGAATATGAAATATTCGCACAAGTGACCACATTCGTGATCAGTACGTAATAATAATTATAAAAAAAAACATTACTATCACGCTATATCTAAAGGGAGCTAAGTGACAGATTTAAAAAATGAGAAAGCTTATTTCGAAACCTTTGTAACTGATTGCGTAGCCTGCTAAACTAACACGCCGGTTGTCATTGCTTTTATCTCGGGATAAACAACCTCTAAAGTCTTATTTTTTGCATTAATTTTTTTGTCTTGAAAAGCAATTTCTATATTGAACATTCTGTCTGGTCTTTAGTTGATATTTTATTATATGTAAACAATAAATCACGGGTGCAAGGCAACATTTACAAAATTTACTGTTAAACTAAAACTAACAGGCTAACATTAGTTTGAATGGCTACGACAATGTTGTGAATTGAGGGGATTAGCGCTGATAGCCGAAATACAGGCTTTGCTTAGTTCGGCTACAGATGCTTCATGTATTTTTGTAAAATTTTAACACATAGCCAAATAATATGTAGAAATTAGTTGTTTAACTTTTTGTGTAATAAAGATAAAGAAAGATATAAAAGATGTATCTATTATTGCATGTTTTCAATAGCATGATATACATTTCTAAATTCCACGCGTGCCGGGGCAAAAGCCAGCATAGAAATAAAATCACAGATCACTGAGAAAGTAAACTTAAAACTAAAATAGCATATCGCTGTAGTCATTGAACAAAAAAGAAACATTATTATACTAGTCATTAGAAACCAATAAATCACATGTTCGTAACTAATTTAAAACTCTGCTCAGTTTAATGGCTATTTTGCCGCGGCTTGTCCAACAGTTAACCTATCCTTGAATCGTTTATGCAAACTAGTGCCCACTTTAGTTTTATGTTACAAACAGACATTCAATCTATCCGAGTTACCATTACATCAGTTTTAATGTTTTAACTTCTAATAAAACACATTTAAACTGATTACATAGCGTAAATTATAGCTCTTTATTTTTCCTGACGTTTCGAAAACCTAAGACTAATACTACGGCAGATTAAATCATGATATGAAAACATAACATACAAAGGAATTTAGTGTTCAAAGATTCTACGTGCATCATTATTATTTCAATTTATATTTTATTTTATTTGGGTGGCTTACAGCTACCAATACAAAAAATGTAAAAATTAAACAAATAGCGAAAAGCCATTTACAAGCCTCCACAATTAGTCATCATTTCGGCCGAATGAAGTCCACTGCTGGACACAGGCCTCCCCCAAAGATCACCACAACCACCGATATGGATGTGTTGTGGGCTCGTTGGGGGGTTTTGCCATAATCGCCACGCTTGGCAGGCGGGTTGGCGATCGCAGTTGAGTTGTTAATGTACTCGAAGGACGCTGCTGCCCAACCTCCGGCTAATCCCTTAGTCGACTTTTACGACACCCATGGGAGGAGATGGGGTGGTGGCATTCTGAGCCGGCACCACATGGTACTAAATTACCACAATTAGTACTAAAACTGTAATATATTAATATATAGTGAATAGTAGAAATTAGGTAGGTAAATTACTTACATACAACGCTTATATAGCTTATTGGATTCAAGATAGTCTTTAGATATAATGGTATTAATAGAAAGAAAGAAAGAAAGAAAGAAAGCCAGATTTATTTGATCACAACACAGAGGCACAAAATAAAACAGAGCAACAGATACAGTATAAAAATTTAAAAGAGCAAGCCGTTAAAACTACAATAAACCTATGTAGGTAGGTGACATACCTTGAATACATATAAATGATATGTGTCTCACGGTTGGACCAAATAGGAGTCCAGATCAGCTTCATGCCAGGCACAAGTGCCAGACGCTGGTTTTCATCTGGAACCTAATGTACACCACGGATGTCAATGTCATGTTTGACTTATTTTGTGTGTTATTATGTGCAGTAATGGTGTGTGTAATGCCAATGAATGTTATGATGTGTAATGAGTACTACAATAATAAATAATAAATTAAGTAGAATTGTTAAAATTATCATATAAATACGCATTTCATAATATTAAGACCAATTTTTTTCAGATTATATTTTATTAATAGATTATCATATAAATACGCATTTCATAATATTAAGACCAATTTTTTTCAGATTATATTTTATTAATAGATTATCATATAAATACGCATTTCATAATATTAAGACCAATTTTTTTCAGATTATATTTTATTAATAGATTATCATATAAATACGCATTTCATAATATTAAGACCAATTTTTTTCAGATTATATTTTATTAATAGATGTTAGGCTACTTGTAAGCAGATCAAATGAGGGGTGACCAGATTTAATGAGTAGGTTGATTGCCTTGGATGATCGTAACATGAATTACTAACTTTACTTTGCACTGCAGCAGCGTAGGAATCAATAGGCAAACCCTACATGGATCACGCTTGATCATAATCGTTCAATACGAAATTGTAATCACAAATCTGTCACCGAAGACATCGCCTTAAAATTTCTCAAGTTAATCCGACCAGGTGTACTGTGGTGGCGGAGAGGTTTACAGACTTTAAACACCAGGTAGCATGTTCAGAACCCGGTGTGTATCATTATGACGTTTTCAATGTTATACGTACTTTCTTATTTAAATCTAAGTCACCACTAACTCTCATCATATCAGCCAAAGGATATCCACTGCTGAATAAAGGACTCACCACGCTTGGCAGGCGGGTTGGTGAGCGCAGAATGGCTGCTGATCCACATAAGGGACGTTGCTGCCGTCCCTCTTTCTTTCTTTCTTTCAAAAACACGCCCCACACAATGATTTCTCCTGTGTCGTAGGTACGTTTACAGACACAAATACACCACATACAATACACCCAGACCCTGTTGTTGGTCCTAGTGTAAATTAACATGAACTTCCTCCACCCCAGGGAAAGACGAATAGAAAATTCTCTATTGAATCCTATATCAATAACAACCAAATCAAACAAAATGAATCAACACTATTCCGTTCGAATCTCATAAAAATCGCACATGTAGGTTCTGAAAAACTAGTAAAATCAGTTAATTTTAATTAATATTAATGTAATTACATAAAAAATTAAAGATTTCCGGATTAAAACATAGCACCACACTATAATCGCCGGTAGATATCATAAAAGGCGATGAAGGGACTCTAAACCACAGGAATGGGCAACAGCTTGCTCAACAGCCATACTGCCCTCAGCAACCAAACATGATGGGTACTGGCAAATTTCCCCCCAAAATGACGATACCATTGTGGAAATTTATGGGGGACGCCTTTGTTAAGAATTGCACGTCTATTGGCTGATGTGATGACAAAATATTACAAATTAATAGTACTCACATTCATAACATGCTCTTCACACTTGCGACGTTTTTAGCTACGCCAGAGATTTTGTTTTGAACACGGACTCTAAATCTAATAGTTAAAATACTGAGCTCCATCGACTGTGTAACACATGCATTGTATAATTAAAATCTTTCCAGATTTAAATGTATGTCTATGATAAAGTAATTATAACTCTACATGTAAGAAGTCCGCTTATTATGTCCCACGTAATCCCAAGCGTTATTTTAGAGTTAATTAAATGTTTGCGTTCATTCAGCGCGAACATTATTATACGGACATCTATAGAAAGGTCTTGGGGACAGATTAGTCTAATCATGATGGCAACGACTTTTCATTAAAGGCGCGTTGACACCTAACCAAAAATTCGGCTATATAAGATTATATAGTAGTACTAAAGTTGCCAGCCTTTAAAATAATTCTGAATGCCCGTAATCACTGTCGAAATCCACATGCTCCACAAGGCATGGAATGATCTCGAATTGGCAACAATATTCCAGAATAATCTTGTAGACGTTAATAACACATTACGGCTTCGAAAATCAATCGTCAACTGTCGAAAAGTCGAACCCATTCAAACGTTGGCAATACTAAAAAACTTGCGAAATTTCTCAACAAATTCTCTTTTCAAACCGTTTTAGGGATCGGACGTACAATCTTTTGCCTTTATAAATACATTGTTAAAGCGGAAATTGAATAAAGGATTTGGATTTGGATAGCGTCGGTCAGAGTCAGGATATTGTAATAATCTGTTTGATCTGAACCTACGCCAATGTATTCATATTATGAATTGTTCAGAATATGGGACTCCACTCGTCCGTTTTTAGACAGAATCTAGAATGACACTAAAGCGGCCGTCGTTTTCATGTCGAAAAATTTAAACTAGAAATTATAAAACGCATTTTGTATAGACCTTCTAGTGTTGATGAGTTTTGATTTGATCGCTGGTGTCATCATCATATCAGCCAAAGGGCGTCCACTGCTGAACAAAGGCATCCCATCTGGCCATAAATTTCCACAACGACCAGTGTCATACATAACAAAAGTAGAAACAGTAAATACAAACGATAAAAATGACCTACATACAGTTGACGGAGAACGTAACAATGAGGATATATGCAATTAAAACTGACATTTGAAATTCCAGACTATTTCTCATACACCAGAAATTCTATCTGGCTTCGATATTATTTCGACTAGCAACCCTTTATTAAACGTAACTAAAGCTGACCTTTGTAAAAGTACGTTTTTAAAATTGAAGTTACACTGAGTGTGTGTGTGTCTTTTGGATCGTAAACGGCACATTAGTTATATATTATGACGACTATAAAATAATATTTCCTCTTAATGTTGTAAAATTACAGTATTGCTGTAAGAAAATAATACTGATAAAAATAAAGTTCATAAGGGTTTGAATGAGATACTTAATTTTTATGTGAAACGTTTATTGCAGAAATGCTGGCTACTAATTAATTGTGTGAAAATAGTGATTGAGAATCCGCAGCTTATTAAATATCAAAAAGAAGATTAAAAAACTTAGACACTTTTTATTTTTATATCCTGATGCTAAAGCAAGTCATTCATTCATGGTCACATTAATAAAACTTTATAACAAAAAAAATACCGACTTCAAAATCTTTATTTATGAAGTCGGGCGGGGCCAGATATGCCCCAACCATGGTTCACGCAGCCCAACGAGAAGTTATATTATATACCTGGCCCCGCCCCACTTCATATATAAATAAAGTTTATTTTTCCTTTTCAGTGGTTTTAATATATTTATTTATTTATTTATATACACTATATTGTACACCATATAACAAAAATAAGGAAAAAATAAAAAAAAGAAGAAAAACAATAGTCAATGTACAATGGGCGGTCTTATCGCATATAGCGATCTCTTCCAGACAACCTTTGGATGGATTTGGGAAATAAGGAGATACCGATCAGTCTAGGTGTACATGTACAAAGTAAGGCATATTTTTTATTACACATATATAATAATTAAAATAATGTGGTGCCGGCTCAGAATGCCACCACCCCTTCTCCTCCCATGGGTGTCGTAAAAGTCGACTAAGGGATTAGCCGGAGAATGGGCAGCAGCGTCCTTCGAGTACATTAACAACTCAACTGCGATCGCCAACCCGCCTGCCAAGCGTGGCGATTATGGCAAAACCCCCCAATGAGCGAGAACAAATCCATATCGGTGGTTGTGGTGATCTTTGGGGGAGGCCTGTGTCCAGCAGTGGACTTCACTCGGCCGAAATGATGAATAATTAAAATACATACTAGTACAATAAAAATAAATAAATGTTATATACAAATAAATATTGTATGTGTATATAAATCGTAAATAAGAATAATGAAGAGCGAGTAAGGAATAACAAGTTAATGTGAAAAATAATGTTCTTCCACTAACTTTTTAAAAACGGGCAGTGATTGTGCACTTCTCACAGGAAGTGGTAATGCATTCCACAGTCGAACAGCTTGAGTGGTAAACGATTTATCAACGAAGTTAGTTGAATGCATATGGATTTTTAATGTCAAATTCTCTGATGATCTCAATAACTTAGAATGTGTATCACTCAGGAACTCAAAACGTTCTTTAATGTAAAAGGTTTTGAAGACGCTCAAGTTTATCAAACTGGCTCTCGGTGAGATCGAGATAGCTAGCACCAGCATAGTCGAGAACTGGAAGGAGGAGATATTGTGCTAGCGCAATTTTAGTGGTAATAGGGAGGAAATTTCGGAGCCATCTCAGGGATCCTGCCGAAGCAAACATCTTACGACTGACTTCCTGTAGTTGTGCAGTCCACGAAACTGTTCTATCTAAATAAATCCCCAAGTTCTTTACTTTTTCACTCATAGGAATGGTAATACCATCAAAAACAACCTGGGGAAGCAAAGACCAGTTTATTCTAGAGACCATTCGTGGACTTCCAATAACAGTTACCTGTGTTTTTGTAGGGTTCACCTTAAGTCCAAACTTTATGCTCCAGTCACCTATTCGGGCAAGGTCCTGATTGATGATATCTATGCCTTCAGATAACTTCTCAAGAGGAGCTTGGCTATAAATTTGAAGATCATCTGCATAAAGGTGGTAGGAAGAAGTTAGTTGATGAGAGATGGAATTTATAAAGATTGCGAAAAGTAGAGGAGATAAAACGCCACCCTGAGGTACGCCAGCAGTAGTATTACACCAAGAAGAAAAAGTATCGTTGATGCAAATACGCTGTCGACGACCAAGCAGGTAACTATGAAACCAATCAATCGCTGATGGAGATATGTTAAAAGAGCAAAGTATGCCAAGCAAAATATCGACATCAACGGTATTAAAAGCATTGCTGAAGTCTAACAGTGCTAGGACCGTTAAGTTTCCAATTTCCATGCCTGACCTTATATCATCCGTAATATTAACGAGAGCTGTGGTAGTGCTGTGACCGCGGTGGAACCCGGATTGAAAAGGATTCAGGAGATTATGTTTGGAAAGATATAAGCTAAGTTGATTATGGACAAGTTTTTCAAGTACTTTGGATAGGAAAGGTAGTATGGATATTGGACGATAATCAGAAAACGATGAAGGACTTTTTTTTTCGGCAGAGGGATAATATGTGCATCCTTCTACGCATATGGAAAAATACTACTTGTTATGGAGAAATTGAGGAGATGATGTATTACAGGAAGGATGTCGTCAAGGATAGGCATAATTATCTTACGGCTGATGCAGTCACATCCAACTGCATTAGATGTTATTGATACAATGCTCCTTTGAACATCACATGCAGAAAATTGACCTATAAGAAATGGAGGATAATCGGGTTTCGGAAAAGTGGAAAGATAATTCAATGTAGTAGTTTTAATAGTCCTATCAAAATTGGACGAAGTTGTAAAATGGTTATTGAGCAAGTCAAGATCTAAATCTCTAGAAATTGTGTCATGTCACGATATTCCAAGCCCCAATGATTTAAGAAATTTCCAGACTTTAGCTGGGTCTCCATTTTTAACAGAGTTATGGATATGTTGGCGTTTTGCATTCCGACATACCTTGTTGCAGTGATTTCGGATAGATATGTACTTTTCCCTATTTGAGTCTATAGGTAAAATTTTGAATTTACACTTCGCTGCTGCTTTTTTATTAATTAAAGATTTAATTTCGTCCGTAATCCATGGTGCGGGAAGGTGTTTCACTTTTACTGCCCGAATAGGCGCATGCAGGTCATAAAGCTGGATTAGTTTCGACGATAGGATTTCGACTTTTTCGTCAACAGGTGTAGAAGTAACTAGAGAAGTCCAGTCTATGTTGCTAGCATCCATATTTATATCGTGTAGGGATTTTGAAGTCGGTATTTTTTCTTGTTAAAAAGCTTTATTAGTTTCTTTTTAGTGAATATAAATGTAAGAACTTTTTCCAATTTGGTATCAGTCATATCATCATCATATCAGCCATTTATACGTCCACTGCTGAACAAAGGCCTCCCCCATATATTTTCACAACTGTGAATTTTGGGGGGTATTTGCCAATACTCACCCCGCTTGGCAGGTGGGTTGGTGAGCGCAGTATGGCTACCGTTTCACAGAAGGGACGCTGCTGCCCATCTCTCTGGTTTAGATTCCCTTAGTCGCCTTTTACGACATCCACGGGAGGAGATGGAGTGGTGCTATATTGTTAATCCAGACACCACATGGAATTTTTGATTTTTTTACTAATTTTGGTATCAGTATTTAACACTAAAATAAGTTTGACTCAAATCGGTTGTCTAATCTGAGAAAAATCGAAACTATTAAGACATCATCTAGATAAGCGCAGTCAAATTAACCTGTTTATTGAAGCTGGTTAAAAAACTACGCAATCAAATATAATGAATTTTTTATGGGACTAACCCGAAAGTATTCTGCATCAGATAACAAAATAATTGCTTAAATAGGTCTACAAATCTCGGAGCAATCGGTGTACATACGAGTACATAAAAAAATACGCATCGAATTGAAAACCTCCTCCTTTTTGAAGTCGGTTAAAAATAACTAATGACTAAGCAATTTAAAAATACTTAATTTTAATTTAAGTAACCGTGAAATCGTCTCTCTATTTAAAAGACGTCTTAAAGAGCAGTAGCTCTCGTAGTCGTTAAAGTTTTGTATGTCAATTTCATTTTAGGTTAACTATGCGTGTATGTGGGTATTTATAATCATATTTATACACATAAATATGACTATAAATATTAGGTTTAAGATAACTTAATTTTTCAAAAGAATTCACATTCACTTACATCTGAAATTTAAATATAGCTAAACATGTTGACGGTTGGCGGTAACAGTTAGTACTAAAACGCAATTATTATAAGTCTATGTTAATAACAAGTAATAATTTAAACATAAATTGTTAGTTAATTTAAACAAAATATCAACTATATAAATATAATCCAGTAACTACAACTACAGGATAGTTTACAATATTTATAATTGTAACTGTTATTCTATATATATATCTATATTATACATACATCTATATAAAACATATATCTATCTATGACAAAATCAAGAATTTTCAACTCAAATTAAATAAACATTTATCTACACAGAATATTTAATATATCGCTTGAATGAGCTACATTTTTCTATCAATTTAATTACATTTAGTTTAATCATAATTTATATGAATTTGCTTCTAGTTTTTAACTTGATCCGCGTAATTTTTGGAACGAAGTTCCTTATCGCGCGTTGCGAAAGGGGGCTAGACGGAAAAAATTAAGACCAAACGTTGTAACGACACTTTTTGCTATAGTTGTAAGCCGTGCGGCGTGCGCGTGTTTCTCTGTCTGTCTCTCTCTCTCTCTCTCTCTCTCTCTCTCTCTCTCTCTATCTCTCTCTCTCTCATAGAAAGCAAGCTAGTTATTTTCGTTTCGTCTTTCTATTTCGCATTGAACGGTGTGGTATCGCGACGATTATTTTTGTTGAGTGTATACAGGTTTTTGTACATAATAAATAATAAAAAATAATAACAATAATGAATTCTGATAGTGTTTCTATATTTCTTCTTATTTAAACTCTGTTCTTGCAGGTATGCCGGAAGAGATTTCATACTAAATAAGTACTACCCCTTAGCATTTACTCCGATTTTATCTTTCTTTTTGATTTTGTTTCTGTGTTTGAATATATTGTAAAATAATAAATAAATCCTCATAGAAAATTGCACTCACTGATCGGTAAACAATAATTGAGGTTAAGCAACGCTTGGCACGGTCAGTCCATGGATGGGTGACTACATAGTGGTATTTTAACCGTGCATCTCCGTGCTTCGGCTTCTCTGTTGTTGTCATTAGATGACAGTTGTTAAGCCAAGGCCTTTGACAGGCTAGAACAACTCTGGCACAAGATTGGCCACTAACCAAACGAAAAGAAAAGAATATTTATACCTACTTATATATGTATAACTATGTACAATATACGAAGAGAACGTATGCACCGAACTATTCGTCCGCATCGCTGTCATCGGGTAACGTGCTCAAAAGGCACCATAGCCTCTTGCATATTCCGCAATTTCCGGCAGCCGTGTAGACACAATAGGTTTTTAATTGTCTCGTTTTGCGGCAGTTAATGAGATACCCATGTTGGATGACAAGCTGCCAGTTGCCAACTAAAGTCTACTCTTGATGTTACCTTCATAAATAATAACAACAACATACCAAACAATATTTAAAAAAAGATTTCTTTTAAGAGCAGGTGAGGGTACAATTATGATTATGGCAAAACCCCCCAATGAGCCCACAACACATCCATATCGGTGGTTGTGGTGATCTTTGGGGGAGGCCTGTGTCCAGCAGTGGACTTCGTTCGGCCGAAATGATGATGATGATGATGAGGGTACTACTTTTGTGTTTAGATTACGCATTAAATCGTGAGAAGGTAGGTAATTAACCCTTTTTTCACCTGAGTCTGGTGTAAACAGAGCCTCATTCACCCAGCCTGTAGTTGTACCGGAATATTGGATATTTTTAGAGCATATTGAGTGCCTTTGCCTAAAACAAGCAAGTGCTAACCTTATTTTTGTCCACCCACATACGTTTCAATGAGTTTTATAGTCATATCAACGTCACACCTGTGCCCTGAAGGGTTTTAGTAGAGATATTAAAGTGTCGTGTACTAATAGTTTATCTATGTTAGTAACTATATACATAATGAAGTATATATAAAAAATCTAATTATAGCCCATGTTCACGTGTTAGAACAGTAACATAAAATAAAAGTTACAATGCAAAGATATTTTTGTCAAACTAAGGAATAAATTTGCAGATACTGAGGACTAACTGCGCGAAGAACTGTCGATAATAGGGGTGTTTGTCTAATTTCGGTGTGGCGTCCGGACTAAAAATATAGCACCACAGCACCTCCTCCCGTAGATATCGTAAAAGCCCACTAAGGGATTCTATACCAGAGGGATTCTACACCAGAGGGCTGGGCTGCTCCCTCTACGACCGCGTCTGATGCGTCCTTTCTATGGAACACAAGCTATATTGCGCTCACCAACCCGTCAGCCAAGCGTGGTAAGTACTGGCAAATTCCCCCCAAAATCACGATACGTTGATAAAAATCTATCGGCGAAGCCTTTGTTCAGCACTGAACGGCCCGTGGCTGCTATGATAAGATAAGATGAGATAAGATTAGCCCAGGTAAAACCAGTTTGTTCTAAGCGCGATACACGTAATCAGTTTTAACTTTTAGCAATATCGCGAACATGTAATATATTTTTCGCACTTGTTTGTCGGACATGTCGTCCCAATAACCTGTCAAACATTTCAGCTATTGCTGTAACGACTCGTCGAGCTAATGGCCTATCTCGTACTTGCTTGTACTAGTTTAGACTAGCCCAAACCAATTTATTTTGGCATGTGTGTATTGAAATGATGATGTGTGTATTCATCCTGTCCGTGTGGTGTCCGGATTAAGAATATAGCACCACTCCATCTCCTTCCTTGGATGTAGTAAAAGTCAATTAAGGGATGTAATAACCAGAGGGATGGGCAGAGGCTATTCTGCGCTCACCAACCCGCCTGCATGTTCCGCATGCAGCATGTTGAGTATTAGCAAATTCCCCCCAAAATGACGACACAATGGTGGAAATATATGGGAAGGCCTTTGTTCAGCAGTGAACATCTATAGGCCGATATGAAGTGTGAATTCATATTGGGATATACCAGTTTACACACCGCCCGTTATTGTACACTACTAAACATGGGCCTTCTAATGACCACTACAATGAGCGGTCATCATCATTATCGCCATCTTATCAGCCAAAGGACGTCCACTGCTAAACAAAGGCCCCCATAGATTTCCACAACGAGCGGCTACGTGTCGCCCGCATCCAACGACTCCCAGCGACCTTCACCAGGTCGTCTGTCCACCTCGTTGGAGTTCGTCCCGCGCTGCGTTTTCCGATGCACGGTCTCCACTCGAGAACCTTCTTACCCCAACGGCCATCAGTTCTACGAGCAATGTGCCCCAGCCATTGCCACTTCAATTTACTAATCCTTTCAGCTATGTCGGCAATTTTAGTTCTTCCACCGATCTCTTCATTTCTGATTCAAACTCATAGAGTAATACCAAGCATAGCTCAATCCATAGCTAGCTCACTCAGATTGAGCATAGGGGGTACTCCCTTATTCACTACGCTAGGTAGGCGGATTGGTTACCGCAGTACGTTGTTATTAACAAACGGGAAGATGGTGCTGCCCATCCATTTGATATTTACCCTTAGTTGCCTTTGATGACATCCATGGCTAGAGAGGGTGGTTTTCTTGGCTAGGAACCACACAGAACAAGGAACTGATTTTGCCTGGGTAAAAATTGTCTAAACTAAACTGGTTGATCTTGTCGCATTTAAGAAAAACTAGGTAAAACTTGCCGTATGTTGCCGATTACGAATGGCACCAACCCATCTCATCCCCTGGGTGTCGTAAAAGATAACTATGGGATTAGCTGGAGGATGGGCAGCAGCGTCCTTCGACTTCGAGTACTTTAATAACTCAACTGCGATCGCCAACCCGCCAGCCATACGTGGCGATGATGGCAAAACTCTCCATGAGTACACAACATTGAAGTCTACGGGCTTATACAGAGCGACCCCCGGGAAGACGGTGGTGCGCACGTGGTTACGTGTGAGCCGTGTACCCAGCACAGCGCATGCAAGGCTTGAGGGGATCCTTTACAATCCTCCCCGAGAAGTGCGTGGGGCGCGGCCTTTTTACAGATGCCTTCCCTTCGATAGAGAGGGTGACAGTTTTACAGTCCTCCCCTCCGAGATGGGCCTAAAGGCGTGGCATTAATGGGCGGTCTAGTGTGATCTTACCAATGGACGGCTTCGGTGCGTCTTTTCTCGATAACCTACAGCGCCCCCTTCGAGGAAGAAAGAAAAGTCTTCTTCTTCTCTTCTAGACGGTCACGTCCAGGTGATTTTAGCGGATAAAAGAACGGCACACCCCTCCGCTCTTCTCCATGGCAGAGAAAATCCATGAAGATTTCCACCGCTTTAAAAAGGAATCAGCTAGTGAAATTACCGGAACAAATGGCACTAATGACATTAAAGTGTCGTGTACTAATAGTTTATCTATGTTAGTAACTATATACATAATGAAGTATATATAAAAAATCTAATTATAGCCCATGTTCACGTGTTAGAACAGTAACATAAAATAAAAGTTACAATGCAAAGATATTTTTGTCAAACTAAGGAATAAATTTGCAGATACTGAGGACTAACTGCGCGAAGAACTGTCGATAATAGGGGTGTTTGTCTAATTTCGGTGTGGCGTCCGGACTAAAAATATAGCACCACAGCACCTCCTCCCGTAGATATCGTAAAAGCCCACTAAGGGATTCTATACCAGAGGGATTCTACACCAGAGGGCTGGGCTGCTCCCTCTACGACCGCGTCTGATGCGTCCTTTCTATGGAACACAAGCTATATTGCGCTCACCAACCCGTCAGCCAAGCGTGGTAAGTACTGGCAAATTCCCCCCAAAATCACGATACGTTGATAAAAATCTATCGGCGAAGCCTTTGTTCAGCACTGAACGGCCCGTGGCTGCTATGATAAGATAAGATGAGATAAGATTAGCCCAGGTAAAACCAGTTTGTTCTAAGCGCGATACACGTAATCAGTTTTAACTTTTAGCAATATCGCGAACATGTAATATATTTTTCGCACTTGTTTGTCGGACATGTCGTCCCAATAACCTGTCAAACATTTCAGCTATTGCTGTAACGACTCGTCGAGCTAATGGCCTATCTCGTACTTGCTTGTACTAGTTTAGACTAGCCCAAACCAATTTATTTTGGCATGTGTGTATTGAAATGATGATGTGTGTATTCATCCTGTCCGTGTGGTGTCCGGATTAAGAATATAGCACCACTCCATCTCCTTCCTTGGATGTAGTAAAAGTCAATTAAGGGATGTAATAACCAGAGGGATGGGCAGAGGCTATTCTGCGCTCACCAACCCGCCTGCATGTTCCGCATGCAGCATGTTGAGTATTAGCAAATTCCCCCCAAAATGACGACACAATGGTGGAAATATATGGGAAGGCCTTTGTTCAGCAGTGAACATCTATAGGCCGATATGAAGTGTGAATTCATATTGGGATATACCAGTTTACACACCGCCCGTTATTGTACACTACTAAACATGGGCCTTCTAATGACCACTACAATGAGCGGTCATCATCATTATCGCCATCTTATCAGCCAAAGGACGTCCACTGCTAAACAAAGGCCCCCATAGATTTCCACAACGAGCGGCTACGTGTCGCCCGCATCCAACGACTCCCAGCGACCTTCACCAGGTCGTCTGTCCACCTCGTTGGAGTTCGTCCCGCGCTGCGTTTTCCGATGCACGGTCTCCACTCGAGAACCTTCTTACCCCAACGGCCATCAGTTCTACGAGCAATGTGCCCCAGCCATTGCCACTTCAATTTACTAATCCTTTCAGCTATGTCGGCAATTTTAGTTCTTCCACCGATCTCTTCATTTCTGATTCAAACTCATAGAGTAATACCAAGCATAGCTCAATCCATAGCTAGCTCACTCAGATTGAGCATAGGGGGTACTCCCTTATTCACTACGCTAGGTAGGCGGATTGGTTACCGCAGTACGTTGTTATTAACAAACGGGAAGATGGTGCTGCCCATCCATTTGATATTTACCCTTAGTTGCCTTTGATGACATCCATGGCTAGAGAGGGTGGTTTTCTTGGCTAGGAACCACACAGAACAAGGAACTGATTTTGCCTGGGTAAAAATTGTCTAAACTAAACTGGTTGATCTTGTCGCATTTAAGAAAAACTAGGTAAAACTTGCCGTATGTTGCCGATTACGAATGGCACCAACCCATCTCATCCCCTGGGTGTCGTAAAAGATAACTATGGGATTAGCTGGAGGATGGGCAGCAGCGTCCTTCGACTTCGAGTACTTTAATAACTCAACTGCGATCGCCAACCCGCCAGCCATACGTGGCGATGATGGCAAAACTCTCCATGAGTACACAACATTGAAGTCTACGGGCTTATACAGAGCGACCCCCGGGAAGACGGTGGTGCGCACGTGGTTACGTGTGAGCCGTGTACCCAGCACAGCGCATGCAAGGCTTGAGGGGATCCTTTACAATCCTCCCCGAGAAGTGCGTGGGGCGCGGCCTTTTTACAGATGCCTTCCCTTCGATAGAGAGGGTGACAGTTTTACAGTCCTCCCCTCCGAGATGGGCCTAAAGGCGTGGCATTAATGGGCGGTCTAGTGTGATCTTACCAATGGACGGCTTCGGTGCGTCTTTTCTCGATAACCTACAGCGCCCCCTTCGAGGAAGAAAGAAAAGTCTTCTTCTTCTCTTCTAGACGGTCACGTCCAGGTGATTTTAGCGGATAAAAGAACGGCACACCCCTCCGCTCTTCTCCATGGCAGAGAAAATCCATGAAGATTTCCACCGCTTTAAAAAGGAATCAGCTAGTGAAATTACCGGAACAAATGGCACTACCTTAACTTAAGCCTTAGCCTTAGGTCGGTAACGCATCAGAACCCAGGTTGCTGATATTCATGGATGCAGTTGCTCCTTATCATCAAGTAAATTAGACAAGTTTATCCTAAAATCTGGTTTGGTCAGTAATATATGCAACACAACAAATGTATGATTAACCGTGTGTTGACCAGATTAAGATATAGGTATCAGCACTCCATCTCTTCCCGTGGATGTCATAAAAGGCGAGTAAGGGACTCTAATCCAAAGGATAGCAGCGTCCCTTCTGTGAAAGTAGCTTACCAACCTACCTACCAAGCGTGGTGAGTACTGGCAAATTCGCCTCAAAATGAATTCATCGATATAACCGGTCGTTGTGGAAATCTTGTAAAAAACCTTGACGGCAGGTTTGGCGCAGTGGCGAATCGTCTAGCTTGTGGCACTCATCTCGCGGATTCGATCCCCGCATGGAACAAATACTACAGATACTTCCTGGTCTGGCTTTTTGTGCATGTGAGATGTATGTCTGTAAACTGTACCTATGAACCAGGAGAGTAGATGGGGATGGATTAAACCATAGTTTAGTAAAAAAACTATGGGTGAGGCCATTATTCAGTAGCGGACGTCTTTGCGCTGATATGATGATGATATCAATAAATAATAAGCCAGAGCTTGTTCCCTGTCTGGGGGTCAGCTCTCCTGATACTTTTCGCGACTCTTGTGCAGCATGTCGTAATGGATGGTTCGCGTCCAGGTAGTCTTTTCCTTCTTTTTATGATGACGATATGCAACAAAATATTTCCTCAGCGCAATTTTGTTTCTCATATTACTGATACAGTGGCGATCTTTCCACACATAAAAAGGATAATTTACTGTCGGAAAGCCGAGGTTAGCGTCGTCATAATTCACATTATGAGATCGTAAAGGTTTCTTATAATTAAGGTGACGGCGATGAATCTTTGTTTATTTTTTAATATCCAATGTATCGGTTCGTCCTTTCGGATATTCGACCTTATTAGGATGATGGTGATTTTCGGAAAAGTAATAGTACATTATAACTGTAGCATTGGCTACTTTGCTTATACGTCTAACGGTAAGACTCCAACGTCCCGACCCATTGGAAGAAGCTTTAGAAATAACATTAGAAGAATAAAACCTCGACGCTTTACGAGGAAGCAACTGAACATTGTAATATTAGCACACATAGATAGCAACCACCTAGTTATAGGAAGCCCATTAATCCTGACTGAAATTTACTTAATATAATGAAAGTAAATTTCAAGAGATTTTTCATTGACATTTTTATATCTTTTTTTTCCACACTTTTTACTTTTACCCTTGATTTACCCGTATTTTCCTTTTATAATAAAATTATATTTCGATTAACTACCAATATATCAATATAAGGAGCTGTGTGGTGCCGGCTACGAATAGCACCAACCCATCTCATCCCTTGGGTGTCGTAAAAGGCGACTATGGGATTAGCCGGAGGATGAGCAGCAGCGTTCTTCGAATACAACAACTTAACTGCGATCGCCAACCCGCCTGCCAAGCGTAGCGATTATGGCAAAACCCCCCAATGAGCACATAACACACCCAAATCGGTCGTTGTAGAGATCTTTGGGGGAGGCCTGTGTCCAGCAGTGGACTTTATTCGGCCGAAATGATGATGATATCAATATTCTGTTTTCACAGATTCCAATATTACAATACACAATATCAATTAACTAACTTAGATAGACCAACCCTAATCCGTATAACACATCAACAGAATGCAATTAAACAATTTAGACTTACTGTCCATGATCCCTACACAAATACAACATATAATTAAAATGATTATAGATTTCATTTAACTTAATGATTAGATTTCGTATTACTTCAATTACAGATAGTAAAAGAACACGTTGGCGATCACAGGATCTTCCTGGGTGGCTTGGATCGTTGTTAATTAAAGGCTTGTAGTTTCTCCTAACAATTCCTAGGTGTCTTATCCAAAAGCTTGTGTTACCTCGTAAGTTTTACGATGAGTCTTGGTGCCTGAAGAGCTTGTCTGTGCAGTGGCTATCGTTGGCTCGAACTATTGTCCTCGTCCACCGAAATCGATGAAACTTCTTGTCTCAACTCCAAGCGATTAATTATTGTCTTCAAGAACGCGTTGCCAGCGAATTTTACTGTGAGGGTCCTTCTGACTGCGCCAGTTAAGTGTGGGCGGCAGAGTATCAGTCCAATTTGCAGTGACGATAACGTCTTGTCGTGGTTGCGATGCGGTGGAACACTACCAACAGGCGGTGGTGACGAATAAATAACTAACTATTTCTGGATCAAGAAGTCAACTTTTATTTTTACAAAAGTATAACAAACTGTTAGACTAGGTTATCATCATCATTTCGGCCGAATGAAGTCCACTGCTGGACACAGGCCTCCCCCAAAGATCACCACAACCAACGATATGGATGTGTTGTGGGCTCATTGGGGGGTTTTGCCATAATCGCCACGCTTGGCAGACGGGTTGGCGATCGCAGTTGAGTTGTTAATGTACTCGAAGGACGCTGCTGCCCATCCTCCGGCTAATCCCTTAGTCGACTTTTACGACACCCATGGGAGGAGATGGGGTGGTGGAATTCTGAGCCGGCACCACACTAGACTAGGTTACTAAGTGTTATTAATAGGTTAAAAAGTTGCTTTTACATATACGTGTGGTGTCCGGATTAAGAATATAGCACCTTGTCCTCCCGTGGATGTCGTAAAAGGCGACTAAGGGAATCTAAACCAGAGCGATGGGCAGCAGCGCCCCTTCTGTAAAACGGTAGCCATACTGCGCTCACCAACCCGCCTGCCAAGCGTGGTGAGTATTGGAAAATACCCCCCAGAATGATGACACAGTTGTGAAAACCTATGGGGGAGGCCTTTATTCAGCAGTGGACATATAAATGGCCGATATGATGATGATGATGATGATGATACGTGCACAAATAATATTATACATGACCGCACTATCGCATTGGGCTCTAAGCTGTAATGGTAGTTTTAAAGAAGTTATAAATAAATAAACAGGAATACCAGGTGCTCATACTTATTGATCGGTAAACGTTCCGTCAGGTTAAGCAACGCTCAGCGCGGTCAGAATATGGATGTGTGACCGCGTGGTGGTATTTGAAGCGTGCGTGAGAATACCTGAAATTGTCGATCCCTGATGTAGCTTTCAGTAGTGGGCAGTCATTAAGGCCTGTCGGAAGTATTTGGGCAGCTTGAACAACTCAGACACAAGGTTGGCCACTAACCTAACGAAAAAGAAATAAATAAAGAAGCATGAAAATTAACGGTCTAGGGACTCACAAAAATATTCAATTCGTACTTCACAAAGATAAAACATTTTCCAACGAATTAATTAAACTCAACATACGGCCCACAAAAAAATTTTTATGTATGTAGCTCACATTATAACACATAATAATAGTATTTTTGGTCGTATTGTGCAAAATAGTTACCCATGTTTTC
The DNA here is from genome assembly GCA_947459985.1 of Diloba caeruleocephala. Classification (NCBI taxonomy): domain Eukaryota; kingdom Metazoa; phylum Arthropoda; class Insecta; order Lepidoptera; family Noctuidae; genus Diloba; species Diloba caeruleocephala. Next base: position 7,760,502 of record OX381614.1, read on the forward strand.
AACAGAAATAATATTTCAATAGACACGGTCGTACTTAAGGGGACGGAAATAAAAAATAATGATACGTAGAAAATCTCATGCTTACGGTCTTATCAACATGTACCTACATATATTATTATTTTTATGGAAAGAAATATTCGCCTCTACCTTTGAGGAGGTACATAAGTCCACGATTCTATACGAATAATGTAATTTTTTTTTATTAAATAGTTATTTTGCATTAAAATATCCATTTAACTTCTAACATTAAGGCAATCCAAAACACCTGGCGGTCAATAGCCTCATGGCCTCATGTTCTTATTATATGATCAACTGGTAGGTACTAGCGATGCGTGATTGTGAATGATCTCAATATTAGAATTAGCTACTAACGCTAATTTCAGTAATCGAATTGCTAATTAGCAATATACTAATTTCAATAGCCGGTTGGCGGGCTATATACACTATTGAGAACATATCGGAGCCCTCTCAGGTGTGCAGGATTCCTCACGATGTTCTCCCCGTTGGCTTCAGTTTAGTTCTTATGTTGGCCAATGGGGAGTCCTTCGAGGGTACCATCCAGCTTGCCAAACATGTGGTGGCATTAGTCGTAGCCGAAATCCACGCACTGGGTTTACGATTAGCGCCTCACAAAACCAAGGCGCTATGGTTCCACAAACTGCCGCGAAGCATGGAGCCATCCAGTTCGTGGGGACACATTGTTGACGCGCAAATTAGGGTGGAGTATCTGGGGCTCACCTTGAACAGACGATGGGGCTTCGAGAAGCATTTCAAGAGCCTTGTCCCCCGGGTCTAGAGGGTGGTAGGTATCTTGTACCGGCCACTGCCTAATTCCAAGGGATGGACGAAGCGTACCTATGCGCAGTGCTATGTGCACACGGCAGCGCGTGACCACATGTGCGCCACCATCTTTTCTTGGGTAGGTGTGTCATCATCTTGGGAGAATATGTCAATACTCACCACGCTTTGCAGGCTGATTGGGTGAGCGCAGTATGGCTACTAGCAGAAAGGGCGCTCCTACTCATCCCTGTGGTATTGAGTCCCATAATCGCCTTTTACGACATCCACGGGAGGAGATGGAATGGTGCTATATTCTCAATTCGGACACCTCGTGGACAGATTCATGCTGCCGGCTATCACGGCTCCACTCAAAACGTCTATTAAACTTTCTTCAAAAGGCCATTTCAGACGATGCCCAACGTTTTTCTCACACAAAGAAATGTCTGGACTTCAAAACCGAAACCTATGAGTTTGTTTCAGCATTTTTTCTCAGAGGCAATCTGTAGAAAGTGCCAGTTTCATCTAGATTTAATTATATAATGACGCCCTCGGATAATGTGTAGTTTTATATTCTTATCAAGCGAGGTGGATTAAAGCGGTTGTGATCAACCAATTGATTAATTAAAGTAGCATAAACATTTAATTTTTATTTACTACATCTACGTATTGTAATAAAATTCTAATACGATTTAAGCTGCAAATATTTTTTTGATGTATTATATTCCCATCTGTTTGGTATCCGGGTTAAGAACGTAGCACCACTCTATCTCCAACCCTGGAGGTCGTAAAAGGTGACTAAGGGACTGTAAACCAGAGGAATGGGCAGCAGCGTCCATTCTGTGGAACAGCAGTCAGTCATTCTGCGCTCACAAACCCGCCTGCCAAGCGTGGTGAGGACCGTCAAATTCCCTCCAAAATGACGACACACGGTATGTAACTGGTCGTTTAGGCTTTCGTTCAGCACGTCGGGTCGTCGCATGTTTTAAGCTGATATTATTGTCTGCTATATAGGTACATTTTTATTAAATCTTATCTATAATTCTGTACGTGTGTATGTCACTGAACTCCTAAACGGCTGCACTGATTTAGATGAAAATGTTTGTATATGTTTGGGTGGGTCCCTGGATGGTTTAGACTTATAACTGGACCCAGTAGGGGTGTTGCTGCAATCGGGTTTGCATGTGCCTCCCTGTGAGAAGCCGGGGCGGGCAGCTAGTATGATACAAAATTATCATTCATCATTTCGGTGTGAGTAAGTGTTTTAACGTTTCATAGTGATAAATATTTTAAGGAGCGTTAAAATGTGTGTGGCATGTAAACTCACACTCTGTCTTTATAATATGTACAAACATAATATATAGTATTTTTACAGTATATTCTTATGGAGGGAAGACCCCTCCCCCCCAGCTGCAGCTGTGTCATTATAAGCCCTTGCTTGACCTTTTGTCGTCCATTTGCTCGTGCGCTGCGGACTTGTGTGGATTATTGTGCTTACTCTCGATTGTTAGTTTTGTGTTTAAAAGTTGTAAATCATTTTTGTTAAAAAGTAAATACAATTTTTGTTTTCTTTATTCAATATTTTTGTTTTCGTTTTTTAAGTTCTACCCGCTACGATCTATAAAAATATATTAATATATTACCGAACAAATAACGTTGTCCTATACTGAGATTTCCCCTGTGTCATGGGTATAGTTTACAGACGTACCTTTCACATGCACAAACACCCAGACAACTATCTGTTGATCGTACAAATATTTGTTCATGTGCGAATCGAACCCGCCACACGTTGCGCAGGAAGCCAATTGCTTAGCCACTGTGCCAACTGATTTAATGCCGCTGAATTCTAGTCGATAGATACGTTATTAAGCTATGTTGATAACTACTAAGTAAGAATCCCACAGAGCTATTTCACTACCTCAAAATCCAAACGTATTATTTTCACTGTAGCCAGCACATCGACGCAATTATGCAGTGACGGACTCAAATAAGAGGGAAGCAGCTGGCCAGTGGACCTCTAATCAGTGCCTCCAATTGCATAATGTTAATCAGGTGCAATCCCAGTCGCCAATCGACAGTCAATGTCCCTGTGAACGTTAATCTTTGATTGCGATTCAGCTCGGTGCAATCCGACCGTTGTAATTAATGAAAGCACGATGTTAATGTGAATCACGAATAGTTACATTTTTATTAATTAGGTGATTTCAGGAAAACATTGGCACAAAGTGGTAAATTATTAATAAGCATATGTCTGAATCATTGACATAAAAAGAATTGTTTTGATGAAGAGTTGGCATGAAATATTAATTCCGTAATTTTACGAAGAAAAAATATATTTATATATATATATAAATATGAGATAGATATTTTCGCTGTCCGTGTAGTTCCCGGAAAATAATAGACCACACTTCTCTTCTCATGAGGCTCGTAAGTGACTAAGTGTTGATATCAAGAGGATAGGCAGAATCATCCCCCGTGTCCTAATAACAATATTCTGAGATCATCAGCCCTTGGCAGGCGTATCCAAATCGCCTTGTGAGACCAAGGTAGTATAGTAGATTGTAGTGATCATTAGGAGCCCATGTCCAGTGGTGGACTTTTACGGCCTGTGTGTGAAAAATATGAATCGATGCCCCCGTACTAGTATTTATCCTGTATCGTTGACCAGTTTACAGACATGCATCTTACATGCACAAACACCCAGAATCGAAATAATTAGCTGTAGATCATACAAATATTTGTTCAGTACGGGGATCGAACCCGCGACATGGAGTGCAGAAAGCTAATGTCTTAGCCACTGCGCCAAGTGTGACGTCAAGAATAGATGCCGATTTCGTTTTTCAGAATTACAGCTATATTATACGCCGACAGTTTAAGTGGAAAGGAGCAACCTAATCTAAGTATTGCTTATATATGTATTGGAAAAACATTCAGGACCGCTAATCCGTCTTCCAAATACTGTATGAAAATAGATTATCCTGCATTAATAAAGAGTATTGTGGAGACGGATTGGTCAAACATTGAAACTGAATCAGATGTCAATATTGCCACGGAATGTTTCATCAAGCTAATGACAGATAATATCAAAAACTTTAGCTCAAAGATCAAAGTGCGCAGTACAGAAGCCATACGCAAGCCTTGGATGACGGCAGGTCTTCTTAAATGCGTCCGTAAGAGAGACCTTCTGCATAATAAAGCTAGAAAAAATCCTAATGATAATATAACACAACGCGTGTATAAAAAATATAGAAATTATTGTAACGATGTTATCAAAAAAGTTAATGAAGAACACAATCGAACAATGCTTATTAAGTCTGACCTCGCCTGTTCAACCTATACGTCAACGGGCTGATTGAGGAGCTCAGCAAAGCTGGTATTGGATGCTCGATAGATGGTCGGATTGTGAATAACATAAGTTATGCTCACGATATGGCTTTGCTGAGCCCATCAGTCAAAGCTCTTGAAAAGCTGATAGGCATATGCGAGAGGTACGCGAAAGCCCATGGCCTCAGGTATAACACAAAAAAGAGCGAACTACTTATTTTTAAGGCGGGAAATAAATTACCCAAGTCAGTTCCACTAGTTAAAATTGGAGGAGAGCCCTTACGTAGAGTCACTAAAGTCAAATACCTTGGTCATTGGGTTGCTGAAGACCTTTCGGATGACCTAGACATAGAGCGGGAACGTAGGGCATTGGCTGTGAGATGCAATATGCTGACTCGTAGGTTTGCAAGATGCACCAAAGAGGTTAAAATTACTTTATTCAAAGCTTATTGTCAAGTTTTTTACACCTGCAGCCTATGGGTCAGATATACTCGCAGATCGCTGGATGCCCTACGAGTACAGTATAATAATGGTTTTAGGATGCTGATGGGGCTGTCTCGATATTGTAGCGCATCAAGTATGTTTACTGTGGCAAATACAGACTGCTTTCATGCAGTGCTAAGAAAGAGAGTTGCCTCCCTTATGCGGCGCGTCCGGGACAGTGCCAGCAGCCTCCTAAACACCATACTGTGCAGAACTGATTGTCCTGTAGTGTGCCATTGGAACGCCGTGCATATGGCGTCTAGGACACCTATGTTTAATATTAAATAGGTTATTATAGATTATTATATATATTATAGATTGTTTAATTTAAAAAAAGTTATAGATTACTAACATAGGTTAAATTTTAATAACAAATTATGGATTATTATTATCTGAAATAAAGTAAATAAAAAAAATTAAAAATAAAGACAACACCAAAAAGCTTTGGCAAAGTATTAAAGAAATCTGCAACATAAAAAAAAATCCCCAATACCAGTTCCGATATTACCAAAACATTGAAAGAGGTAACGGAGTCAGTGAATTCTGCCAATAAGTTCTTTAGTACAGTCGGCAAAAATCTAGCCGATGTTATCCTATCAAAGCTAAATGTTACTGAACAACAGTTGGCAAATAATACATCAGTTAACAGCACTCCAATGAACTCCTTCTTTTTTTCTCCTACTGATCCGGAAGAAATAACAATGATTATCGATAACCTAAAAGAGTGCTCTGCTCCTGGTGATGATATGATTAGCAACACTATATTAAAAAAATGTAAAACTGTTCTTTCCCCTATTCTAGTACACATTTGTAATCTTAGCATTTCAACCGGTATCTTTCCAGACTGTCTCAAAGTGGCCAATGTCTGTCCTATTTTTAAATCCGGTGACCCACTGCAAGTAACTAATTACCGTCCTATCTCTCTGTTATCTTCTAACAAACGCCTACAACAATATCTGGAAAAAGAAAAACTATTATCCCATAACCAGTATGGCTTCCGACAAAAAACGTCTACCGAAGATGCAGTAATCAATCTTGTTGATTATGTTACTGAAAAGATAGATTCAGGTCAAAAATGCGTTGGTGTATTTATAGATATCACTAAGGCTTTTGACGCAGTATCTAGGCCTATACTATTGAAGAAGTTGGAATTGATGGGTATAAGAGGTTTGGCACGGAACTGGTTTCATTCCTACCTTTCAAATCGAATGCAGCGAATAAGAACAAAGGATGGTGAAGTAACAAGTGAGTGGTCGGATATTGATTATGGTGTTCCTCAAGGAAGTGTGCTCGGGCCAACCCTCTTTTTGGCTTACATCAACGACCTTTGTGACATTGGATTAGAAGATGCAAAGGTACTAACCTTCGCGGATGACACTGCTATTGTATTCCATGGCAATAGCTGGGCAGGGGTCGTTGATGCGGCCCAACGGGGTCTGGCTCGTGTGGTGCACTGGCTCCAATGCAACCTACTGACTTTAAATGGCAGTAAGACTAAGTATATAGCATTCAAAAAATCTAAGCATTATGACCCCGAGAATCTGCCTTGCATTAAACTGCACTACTGCAACAATCCTAACGTCGATATTTGTCAATGCGTCGAGATTGAACAAGTTAACCATTTCAAATACCTTGGCGTCTCGATCGATTATCAACTGACTTGGATCAAACAAATAGATGCTGTCTCTGCCAGGGTCCATAAATTAATGTTTATTTTTAAAAAACTTAGAAACATAGCTGATTGTAACACCCTGAGAAGTGTGTATTTCGCCTTATGCCAATCTATTTTAAATTATTGTATAGGGGCATGGGGTACAGCAGCGAAGAGTCACTTGATAAAGCTTGAACGTGCTCAAAGGGCCATATTAAAGGTTGCATATGGTAAGCCATATATTATAAGATGTCAGGAATACTGTCTGTCATATTTAAATAAATGATTTTACGAATTAGCAAGACTTGTTAGGTCTAAAAAACTATTCCATGTGGCGATGAAGATGTGACCTGTAAATGATGCAACGTCATGCTCTTGAACGAGTGACATCTGTTAGGACTGGTCATCTTAATGCTACCATGACAATAGATACAAAAACTTATTAAATAAATATAAGCAACCAGGCTTGTTAAGTTTAGACTTTTTAAGAAGTTTAGACTCTTTTCTCCTGCATTTTCCTCATTTCGAGAACAATGTAGTCAAAAATGATTGTAACATGATTTAAAAAGAGTCATTGAGTTTCTTGCCCGTTCTTTTCTATAGGAAATCTACAACTTGGAACGCGGCAGCTAAAGTCTTGTCTATTCATAAATGCTTTATGTAGATAAAATATATTTTTATCTTATTTATGCCACATATTTAGAAACACTACTTTTCACTGTAGACAAAAAAATCTCTCTTGATGTTTATTTTTACTTGCTCAATCATTATAGTGGCCACGGTTGTTTGCTTTCTATGTTCTACATGTGTGAACGATGAGGTGCAGATTTGATTGATTTGTGTGGTGTAAACACTATACAGTATGGAAATGAGAACCTCATCCTTTTTAAAAGAAAAATACGCCGATATTCTTAAAAAATTGGCAATATATCGAATTTTTTTGCGTGATATCGAAAGCGATATTGGTATAATTAAAAATAATCGATAATACATACCCTTTAGCACTTCCGAAGTTCCGACATCCGTATTAGAATATAATAGTATACGTTTGAGGCGTATTTATCGTCACAGATAAAATGCTAGGTAGTAAAAAAGCACGCGCGGTTACGTACCACCATTGTGGAAGCGACCTGGATACTGCGCAACACACGCTCGAGGAGTGCCCTGCGTGGACTGCCAAGCAGCGGATCCTGGTTAATCGGATAGGGCAATGTATCTCTCCCTGCCAGTAGTGTCGGCTCTGTTGGCAGAGCATGAAAATTGGAGTGCAGTGGTCTCCTTCTGCGAGAGCATTATGCTCCAGAAGGAGACTGCAGAGCGGGATCGGGAGAGGGCCGCTCCAGCACGGAGAAGGACGACACGGCGCCGGGGTAACAACCGTCCCGGCACCCAAGTCCAAGACGCCCCTGCCGTCACTACATGGAGGGGGGCCTCGGAGGTGGCGGGCGCGCAGGTTAGGGAGTCTGCGTGCTCACACAATATATATTATTTATACACTTATACCTGTTTATATTGTATAATGTTCCTTTTTACGTGAATAAACTTTAATGTCATAAAATACCTACCTAAATAGCTAACTACAAATCATTAAAATTGCGAAATTTCAATTTTATCTAAAACCTGGACTTCACAATTTTCACATTTACATTTGTGGAGACAGGCGCTGTCATCTACGCAGAACTGGCCGCGTGCGAGGTTCTCTACAAACTAAGTTTCTTATATGCACGCCAATTGCAAGTAATTAATTAAGTAAGTCTTTCATCCCTCAGGAATTTTGAGTAAACATCAGTTCTTGCACCAGAAATCCATCAGCGAACCATGAAACTCGCATCGAAACGCTACTTCGATTCTGCCAAACAGGAAGGAAAAGGGAAGGAAGGAAATTCGGCCTAATAGTAACGGCCGCGGCCACCTGATACATACCCTCCCGCAGCAACGGTCATCGTCGTCCAAGACACGTCTTCATCGACCTCGACGATGAAATCACCCTTCTTTGGAAACCACACAAAAAGAGACTCGTTCGACAGACCATTATACCCATGCTCGTGCTGAGCCGGTAGCTTTTGATATGTTCTTTAACAGTCATTTCTGATACAGCTTCTCTAGCTTGTCCTGAGTCCTTTAGCTGAGGCCTGAGTCCCACTAGCGGGTGCCTTTAGCTGTGTTGCCTAGTACTTTATACGTCAGGCTAAATGCCCAATAAAATAAACAAATCATTGAAGTAGCTTACTTTTCTCTATATTGATCACTACATTTGCTTTTCAAATCACTATGATATCATTGGCATTTAAAAATTATAATCATTAATATTATGAACGTATACTCTTTCTAACACTCGATATTCCGCGATCTGCAATTGTCAATCCACACAATATCAAAGCTATAATTTACATTAAAGCTTCAGGTATATTCCAGGTTATCCCTTTATGATTGACATATTGTGTCAGAGGATCAAGTAGAAAAGTTTCACGATACGTTCCACAAAATCCTGTGAATTGCGTCTACCCGATATGAGATAAACGAGCCGCCTAATAAAATAGATATTTACATTTATTTCAATATTGTGGGTATATACATGTTACGTATACACTTTTTTATAATATATCATACAAAAGACGTCCACTGCTGAAAAAAACCTCTCCCGTAACCAACCAGTTGCATGCCGTGTGTCACCGGTTGCTGGTGGAGCCGCCAACCTCTTATGGGTGCGGCCTCTGACAGGAGCACTACGCACTCTCAACCTCACGTATTCCATGGTACTCAGAGTGATTACACAAGTGTAGCACTGTTACACTAATTAAATAACTGTGTAATAACTAATTTCAAGATTGATTAAGAAGAGAAGTCCATGTTCATATTATATGCTACCATCGCATTAGGTATAAAAAATAATCTTGTAATGATAGTTGTAAGTTTGAGAAATAATAATTCATTTTGGAGGGAATTTGCCTACACTCACCACGCTTGGCAGGCGGGTTGGTTTTTCAATATTAGTGTATAATCTATGGTCAGTGGCGTCTTCTCCTACAGAAAAGAAGCATTATATTGATCACTACGGTGTAGTGTTGCTTAGAAATCGACGATCGATCAATCGATAGGACTACGTCTAGTGACTAGTGTCCAAGTCCCGCCAGATCGAGAATGAGATTGCATTTAATATACATGCTGGCCCTTTTTTTATTTTTGTTATTGGTGTCCAGTGGAAATTCAACATGGAACTGCCTCCGCCCCGGGGAAGGGCGAATGGGTATGCCGGACTCCTACCAGCTAAAACTACTGAAGCGGTCATCTTCGGCACCTAAGGGAGGCTCCAGGTCCTCCTATGATCACACTAGAGATAAATGCTGGGCCTATTACGTAGGGTTCATATTTGATTAACGCAATCTCGAGTCAAGTTCTACTTGTGTTTTGTTTCTCGATGTAATACAGGCCTAAGAAGAACTAAGATAATACATAAAATTGAGAGCCAGTTAATAACCCGCAAATTTATTTCTGGTTGAATTTAATAAATACCCCTACAATGCAACTACAATGTAACTATTATGTTTCAGTCGCCTTCAAAGAGGGAAAGGGACCAAAGACTCATTCGGCTTAGTGAAATGTATGTTTCGGCTTTAGAAACATGATCACTCACATTACAGCTAATTTCCTGCTCGTATTCAGTAGGCACAAATGTGTAAACTAAATTAAGTCGACCATTTCCCTTAGACATAGTTATCGATCTACTTTTCCCTGTAAATGTTCATCTAAATATTTATTCCTCAAAGTTACGCCAACGTCAAATAGTGCCTTTGCTCAACTATAGTAAATAATGTTAACATTTTTAAATGCGTTTTTATTAGCTTCACTTGTAACTATATAAACAAATCTTGGAAGGCGATTATAACTTGCTTCTAATTGTCGTATAGATTTGAAACATTGCACGTAAATGTTATCCAGATAACAACACAATAAATTGGTACCATCGAACTGATCTGATGATAGAGCCAGAGGGTATTTAGTACAACTCTTCAATAGCTACTAGTAAACGTCTCGAGATTGGGCTCATTTGGATTGTTTTTTTTTTTTTTTATAAACTTTGCACCAAACTAGGATTTCTCCTGTGTCGTGGGTGCGTTTACAGACATACATTTCACACACAATACACCCAGACCCGGAACAACTAAACCAAACCAAACCAAACCAACGGAACCCGCGACCCGGAGCGCATCAGTCGACTGTATCAAACACCGCACCAACCGTGTCGTCGTTTTAACGAGTGTCATACATTACATTAATTTGGTAACGAGGGTCTGATGATGGGGCAGGCAGGTAGTGGAACAAAGCGTGTATAAGCGTTTATAGTTTTTAATGTATCCTAATTGTTATTGATATTACTATCAAAGCAATTCTATATTTGGTTGCAAGGTCATACATGAACTGTTAGAAATAAAAAAATAACTGCATTTGATTAAAGAGAGATACAAATGATAGTAGATACAGTAACACACACATCAGCCCGTAAACTCTTCTGCTGAAGACGGACCTCCCAATGATCACTACAATGAGCGGTAATAGGGGATATTGCAATAATCACCACGCTTGGCAGGCGAATTGGTGATCGCAGTATGTTGTTATTAGCACACGGGAGGATGCTACTGCCCATCCTCTTGATAACAATACTTGAGTATTATTACTTCTTTTCCGGGAACCAGTACACGGATACTGATCTCCCAAAAAGCAGTTAAGTAATCAGCGATACCTATATATGTAAGTGTTACCAGTTAAATGGAACAGGGATGAGGTCACTCACTTTGGGCCTCATAGAGCTCTGGATAGAGCTATGCTTGGTGTTTCTCTACGAGATCGAATCAGAAATGAGGAGATATGTGAAAGAACTAAAGTTGCCAACATAGCTGACAACTAATTAAACAATCCCTAAAATATTCTGGGTTAGCTAGTAGCTCTTCAACGTGGCGGGGTACACTTCTAACACTAATACCATGTAGTAGCATTTTTACCGACTTCGGAAAGGAGGATGTACACCGATTACTCCGAGATTAGTAGACCGATTTGAGCATTTCATATTTCAACTGATGCAAAATGCTTTCGAATTGGTCCCATATAAATTTCATTACATTTTGATTGAGTAGTTTTTAAACCAGCTTCAATAAACAGGTTAATTGACTGCGCTTATCTAGATGATGTTGTCCGTGTGGTGTCCGGATTAAGGATATAGCACCACTCCATTTCCTCCCCGTGGATGTCGTATAAGGCGACTCTAAACCAGAGGGATGGGCAGCAGCGTCCCTTCTGTGGAACAGTAGATCTCTGCGCTCGCCAACCCGCCTGCCAAGCGTAGTGAGTACTGGCAATTTCCCCCCAATATGATGACACAGTTGTGGAAATCTATGGGGGAGGCATGTGTTCAGCAGTGGACGATGTATGGCTGATGAGATCTAGATGATGTCTTAATAGTTTCGATTCCTCTCAGATCAGAGAACCGATTTGATTCATTCTTATTTTTAGTGTTTAATACTGATATCAAATTGGAAAAAGTTCTTAAATTTATTTACACTATAAAGAAACAAATAAAGTCGATTTAACAAAAAAAATACCGATTTAAAAAACCCTACACGATATAAAAATATTAAAAACCACTAAAAAAGAAAAAAATACTTTATGAAGTCATATCACGGATCACGGATAGCGCTAAGGCTACCCATTCTACTGTTTATTATATTAAAACTTCTATTTAGATGTAAAGTAAAGAGTACGAGTATATAGGTATATGATTAAATAGAAATATTTGCGTACAAAGTTTATATCATGCGGCCCTCGTTGATTAAAGATAAATTTGAGGCCCCCTTTTTACAATAAATGCTGACTCATGCTCTAAGCCAGTGTTTACCAGTCACAGCGGGTGGTCGTAACGCTTGCAAATACGTCGCAGTCGCAAGCCGGAATAAATTAAAAAGCATGCACAGTGCACAGGATTTCTCGATCAGTAGGTATGGTCTCATTAGAAAGAAAATTAAATATGTCGTCTCTAATCACGGACAGATTTATTACAATCCGGGACCGCCCAATTTTTTTAATTGTACAGATGTCGCGTATTCTATAAGGTTGAAAAACACTGGTCTAATCGATTGAGAACTATATCAGAAATGTAAATAAATGCTAATGAATGTAACTGTAGTCAAAGGAATTCCAAAGCTCAGATGGACTGATAATTCAATTAATGTTTTCCAACTTGGAACAGAACGTTAATTGTGTTAAGTATACGCCGAGAAAACTCAACCGTGCGGGGCGGCATCTACTCAATAGGATATTATTGCGGTTCCAAAAATGGAATGAAACTAAAATCAGTTTTTATTCTGCGACTAGCCGTGCCCCGCGGTTTCAACCGCCAGTTGACGTAGAGTATACGAGTTAGTCGGAAAGGGTGTATACTAAGCCGAAAGTGTTTAATATTATGGGTGGTAATGAGCAATTTTCGTTCTACGACTTTCTCCAAAAAGTCAATAGTTACAGAGTTACAGCTGTCCAAATTTTCATGAAAAATACGCTGATACAACCCTATCAGCTGTGTCACATTTGCTGTATTATAGTTATAGGCATATTTGGGTTCACAGATTCTGCCTTTCTGTCGTAATATGCGCAATCTAAGGTAAAAATTTCAAATTCACAAATTTTGCCAAGGACAATTTCAGTCGGAATACAGTCGGCGTTCTTTTCAATCCACTTTGTTTAGCTGCTTAATATTTTTTGGAGGCAAAATCATGCAATGCACGTCTGTTACGTTACGTTAGTCTTACGGTGTATCCTGGTGTTAAATCGATTTGGCTGTAACGCGAGTTGCGTGTGGTTATTGTTTATTTTTTCATCGTTATTTACGTTACTGAGTGAAGTGAGTATTTAGTGTCGAGTGCGGAGTACTAGAACATGATATTGTGTGTAGGCAAATGGAATTGGAGAGATGAGATTGAGATTTGTCCGTGTGGTGTCCGGATTAAGAATATAGCACCACTCCATCTCCTCCCGTGGATGTCGTAAAAGGCGACGAAGGGACTCTTAATTAGAGGAATGGGTAGCAGCGTCCCTTCTGTGGAATAGTAACCAATCTGCGCTCACCAACCCGCCTGCCAAGCGTGGTGAGTATTGGCAAATACCCCCCAAAATGATGACACAGTTGTGTTAATCAGTGGGGGAGGCCTTTATTCAGCAGTGGACTTATAAATGGCCGATATGATGATGATATGATGAAATGAGATTGAAGCAAAGAATAGCATCTGGTTTGAGAGCATCAGGAACTCTCCGCAGGTGTTACGCAACGTCATCGGATCGGACGTTCGCCTTTGACGACATCCACGGTAGGAGATTGAGTGGTGCTATATTCTTAATCCGGCCACCACACGATATAGACACTGATACCAAATTGGAAAAAGTTTATTTGCACTAAAAAGAAACAAAACTTTTTAACAAAATAAAATACAGACTTCAAAAACACTACACGATATAAAAATATTAAAACCACTAAAAAGGAAAATAAAACTTTATTTATGAAGTCGGGCGGGGCTAGGTATGCCCCAACCATGGTTCATGCAGACTAACGAGAAGTTATATTTTATACCTGGCCCAACACATACGTATGTCAGAGACATCAACAAAGCACTATTTCCTGGATACTGCACTCGTAAACTCTAAAATTTTTAGACTATAACACTCGAGTGGTGCCCCTTAACTATATGTATAGTGGTTTTATGTTTATGCATGGATATTTTACGCGGCATGGTCTAGGCACCTCAGTTTTAATGATTTACGAGATAATGATGACATTCCGCTAATGCACGCTTTACAATGTACCCGTACAGTGCCTGGCTGTAGGACCTGGTCCTTAAGTACCTTTTATGTAAAAGGGTTTGTAGGTAATGGTTTTTTTACTTTATACAGCCTTAAGCGACGATAAAGGAAAGTGGGAATTTAATAAACAAAGCTTGAGTTAAATTGTGAAAATTTTGTAGTATTGAAATATTGCGACTCGAAGGGCCATTCATTTCCATACAATAAACTAGGTGTAAGAACAGAAATAAATTGTATCATAAATTTACTTATTATAACAAATAAAGACTGTAAAATTGAATTAAAACGGAAGTATCAGGTGTTAGGTTATAGAGTCAAGAGTTTAGTTCTCTAGAACAACAAAGATATACCTACTACATTCTTAACTCTGTAGCCACATGGCATACTCTTTGGCCAATCACCGTGCACTAGGGTTCCAAAGACATAATAGTAGATAAAAATGGTTCTGATTGCAGATTACAGAGATTCATACCTCTGAAATCTGCGGTGAAAGCGCTCTCTCGGGTAGTTTGATAGGCTGTGGCCGAAAGCTTGGCAGCGTCGCAGTTCTCGGTCAAGCTCGTCTTTGAGGCTGACCTACTTTTTGGTGCTTGGCTTAAGAGGAGCGAGTGCGTCACCTACATCGGACGCGGTTGTTTCAGTGCGTAACTGCACAGGATAGGACGCGAGGTCAGAGAAACCAGGATACCGTTCAGCACATGCTCGAGGAGTACCCCACGTGAGCTGCCAAACCTCGGATTCTGATCAATAAGCTTGGCTTAGATCTCTGCCAGCAGTAGTGTCCGGTTGGACTGGCAGAGCATAAACATTGCAGGGCAGGGTCACCTTCAGAAGGAAGCCGCATAGCGGGAGCAGGAGTGGGCTGATCCTGCTCGAAGAAGGAGGAGACGGCACCGGGGTAACAACCACTCTGGCACCTTATTCCTATACATCTGAAACCCCCTGCCATCCCCTGTCATCTGCCATTGGGGAATCTCCGTACCCACACCGAGCGACCCATGAGAAGACGGTGGCGCGTGGGTGGTCACGTGCCGCCGTGTGCGCAGCACAGCACAGCACACAGGGACGCTTCGGAGGATCCTTTACAATCCTCCCGGGGCGTGACCGCTTTACAGTCACCCTCTCCGAGATGTGCTTATGGGCGTGGCACCAGTGGGCGGCTCTAGTGTGACCAAATGTGGACCTTGAATCCCCGTAGGTGCCGAAGGTGACTGCTCCAGTGGTTTTAGATGATAGGAGTCCGGCATGCCCCTTCCGTCCTTCCCCGGCGGCCTACTGTATCAGCCACTGCACCAACCATGCCGTCAAATACGACACAATTAAAAAAAAAATACCCTTCGCTCTGCAGTGGACGTCTTTGGGCTGTACGAGTATGATAATGATATTAAAATATATAAAAATAAATCAAATATTCAATAAGCAATCATATTATTTCCGAGATTGCCTCCCCGAAGATTCTCTGAAACTACTCGTACCTGGTCGTCAAACACATAATGGAGTTACTCGCTCCAACTAGCCCAGAACATCACAAGTTAGCAGGAGTCCCTCCGTCATTGTTTGTGTTACAACCGCTGCATCTGATATTAAATTTCGCTATCGTATGTGACTTGTATAATAATGTCTAATAGTTCCTATTTACCTACGGATTGTTAAGGAGATTAATTATTTGTTTCTACAGAGCATCCTCATGTAGATGTTTATTCAGCTCCCCATATTCGGCATTGGGCGTTTACACGCTGAATTACTGTTGATGTGGTAATGTCTTAGGACTTCGCGAGTATTAAACATTATAATAAAACACTTTTAAACGGATTCTATCGCGTATATTTTAGATCCTGCGACCACGAACCCTGCGAAGTGTTCGAAACGTCAGGAAAAACAAAAATCTAAAATATACGCAATAGAATCCGTTTAAAAGTGTTTTATTATGTTACTGTTGATGATCATTGAGAGTTCTATTACTTGCGGAACTGTGTATTGTAGTATATTGAGTTTGTGTTGGTCTTTTATGTCGATTCATCTTCATAATTTTAGCGGAAAGTCATCCACTGGTGGATATCGATCTCCCCCAAATATCACCACGTCTGGTCTGGGTTTGTGTTACAGGGGTTTTGCCATAAGGGCCAAGCTTTACAGGCGGGTTGGCGATCGCAGTAGTGTTTTAAATGTATTCGAAGGACGCTCATCGTCCAGCTAATTCCATAGGCGCCTTTGACGATACCCACGGGGTGAGGTGGAATGTTATTTATTAGCCGGCATCACATTACCGCACCTAATTTCTACTAATGTATATCTATTATTAAATACATGTTTTTGTGTCTAAGGAAGACTTGAATGTTTGAGGCTCCAACATGCTCTACGGCTGAACAGATTCTAATGAAATTTGGCATAAAGGTATATTATGTCGTGAGATAGGCTAATACTTAATTACAATTCATATTTACGCTTGTTTTAGGTCAGGTTTAAGATATATGTTATATGCAAAATTTAGGTTAAGTTAATTTTAAGTTATCTCTTTTGTTTTCTATCTTATTAATTGTCGGCTATGTGTTGGGCTCAACTGTCGCCAAAAACACCCCGACCGTTGTCGATTTTTTATGTAGATCCTAGCCCATATCGAAGAGTTTTTACTGGTAACCTGCGATTGTACCAGCAGAACTGCGCGTAATCATCTGGTACAGAATGAGCTGTTCCTGGGTTTCGCCCTGAGTCTAGCAAGAGCATCGCAGTCACACATTATATGTACCATTGACTCCTTTTCACCCCTGCAGAATCTTCATGTATCCACTGTGCTCAGTTCGACAGGCAAAAAGTTCGTTGGATGAGGGCGGCATGTAACCGCTTGTTGTGGAAATCTAAGGCCTTTATTCAGAAGTGGACGTCCTGTGACTGATAAGACGATGATGATGATGATGATGAAACACATTTTAAGTAAAAGCTCGTACTATATGAAGTCGACGTATCTGCATGATGGCATATGCAAAGATTGCAATCTTTGGCCATATGGCATTAAGTCCACCTTGTGTACCACCATTGTGCATAAAAGCATAAATAACTAAATGTATTTATTTTTATAATACTGATATAAGCATTGCCATTCAACGTGGCAATGCTGCCCGTCTTCTGGGTACATTACCGGCTGACAGCGATGGGGAGGAGTACTTTGACGCCTAAATGTCTCCTTTTTTAGGGTTTTTATATATTGTTAGTTATTTAAGGCATACATATTGTGTATACTTTTTAGTTATATGTATATATAAGTTTTATCTTTAGTTATATTGTATATATATATGTATTTGTTTGTAATCGTTAGTTTAATCATAAATAGTGTATATATAATTAGTTTTAAAAAAGAAATACATCAAACCAGACTTAGATAAGAAAGCTAATTTAAAAATTAACAGGATGTTAATCCAATCCAAACTTTAAAAACAAGATTTGGAATGAAGTCAAACTTTAAAAACAAGATGTAGAATGAAGTCAAACTAAATCAAGCAGTTTTATAACTGCAAATAAATTCATCTATACGGATTTAGTTTTATTAACTTTGGAACTACGCGGAGTATGCGGTGGATTTTTATTTAATTATAAGTTATCGATATTAAATTAGCTACGTGCATTTAATGTTATTTCTATTATAAAAATGCAGAAATAAGAGCAGAAGTTAATTAGACAGAAAAAATATCACCTGTTTTCCAACTCAGATGTCGAGAATGATCATTTCACAGTGTCATCATCATCATTTCGGCCGAATGAAGTCCACTGCTGGACACAGGCCTCCCCCAAAGGTGTCCACAACGACCGATATGGATGTGTTGTGGGCTCATTGGGGGGTTTTGCCATAATCGCCACGCTTGGCAGACGGGACAGGGTTTCACAGTATACTGAGATCGAACTATCGTGACCAGACTATGGTAGCCAATAAACCATTGAACCAGTCATCAATTCATTAAATCATACGGAATGGATTAAAAGCCAAGAGCCTCGATCAATACCCTAAGAGGCTTTCGTTAGGCTGGGTCAAGGGCTTGTTACAGAAAGTGGTACTCCTGGACACAGCTCCAATACTTAGGAGATTCTATTCTGTGGCACTCTGATCTTCGGTGATTGGATCTTGTTCCCGATACAGGTGGGCTACTACGTTCATATTTTTAAACATATGAAAGTTATTTTTATGTGTATTTAAAAAAAAATTGCATGAACAGTAAACGTTTAATTGTGTATTTATGTGAAATAAAGAGAATAATAATTCAGTTTCAATAATACAAAACTTGAAACAGCCTGAGGACTTGTGAGCCTCATCAAATCATAGTCTCAGACGCCATCAGCCTCGTCATTTCGCAAGGCTCAAATCACACTATGATGTTTATTTCAAAGGAATTTTCAGCAATGAATAAGATATTATTATTAGATAATTTATATATGTTCATAGACTAGGAACATACGATGTCCACAGAGAACATTTATAACGAATCGTATCGATTCAGTAACTTTAGGGCTACCAGCCTATCTATGGTTTTTACATATTTGTATTTTCGTTATGTTTTGCACTCGTTTAATTTCTGTTACGTTTATTTTTATAATGTCTGTAGTGCGTTAAATGTAGCGGAGAAATAAATATTTCTTCCTTTCTTTCTTTTCTTTCTTTCTATATCCTTACATATGCCGATTTCGGATTTTGCCTTAATCGCCATGCTAGGCTGACGACTTGACAATCACAGTTGAGTTGATAAATATACACGAAGCACGCTGCTGCCCATCCTCCAGCTAATCCCATAGTCGCCTTTTAATACACCCACGGGATGAGATGGGATGGTGGTATTCTTAGCCGGAACCACAAGGCGTTTGGGTGTCTTTTATAAATATTATGGCGATAATCCATGCCAACGTATGTCAATCTTGAGACTGGAACTTGTACAGGATTGGTATGGAATGATTTTAAAATTCACGTATCATTCATCATCATCATCATCGTATCATTGCAAAAATTTGACGCTAATTTATTCAAATCGTACATTTATTAATTATTAAGTACTATTACATTATTAAAACAAAAGTATTCATAATTGTTTTTTTTTTCATAGTTGTTGTACACAGCCAGTATATTTCTGTTTTCTTCAACGCAACATAGTAATATTTCTTTTTTTCCTCAACGAAATTAAACCATGGAACTCCCGCATCAATTTAACCGTTCATTCAGCTGAATCGTTCACAGCTCTAAACATTGAATTATATTATTGCGTTCTAGGATAAGGAATAGGTAATACATGTACACATAAAGGATACTCGTAAAGAAAACAGTCATAAATATTTCTCCTTTAAAATTACCTTTACAGAAAATTATAGTACATTAGTATTAAGTGTTTAGGTTAAATAAAGCCGTAATAACAATGCTTAAAGTTCGATTTGTCACATTATATAAATGCGAAGTATTCTCGTCTCTATGTGTATCTAGACGTGGGTAGAACATATACCTATACTATTGACCCAACGATATTAATGTTTTGACGTGTCATTCCGAACAAAAGGTTGGTCCAATAGCGTGTTTGACTACTTACTGTTAAAATATTTCTAGAAGAGTCATTATCTCGTATGCTTAATAATCAAAATAAACATCTCAAAAATTGTAAATTGTGGGAAATTGCGTTTGAAGGTGAGCACGTTCGGGACGACCTAAGTATAATTACTACGAAAATATGGATGTCTCTAGTTAGTTGAAAGGAGTTTACTATATTGTCAGATGTATATATTTTCATATAACATAGAAAAATATTGACTGAATTTATAACGATTAATAATTCTAGGCTCCAAAAATAAAGTAAGTAGTAAATTAATTTCTTTATTTTTATATTACGTGACGTTACTACACATTATCAAAAAAGTTATAACCACATTTAATACTAAACTGAGATAAATGCAATTGATTCATAACCTTGCAGTTAACATTTTTTAAAAGAGTGTATTAATATCTCTAAAAGTTTTATTTTATTTGCTTCAATTTGTGTATCTTAAATAGTTATCTACTAATAATAAATCGAAATAATTTGTTTTATTCGGCATTAAAATTTGTATCGCTTCCATTTCTTTCGGCGCACTACAAATTGATGTCACTTTATGATTAACAACTTTGTCCGCGGTTTTGTGGAAAAGAGATAGATAGATAGAGTAGGTACGATAGACTTTTTTCAACCATTATACTCCAAATTAAGCGTCAATTGGACTGTATCTGTTCTTGCCGCGGAGATAATGTGCTTTAGTCAAAATATTGAAATGACTCATTTCAGATTTATTTCTTTTTAGGGTTCCGAACGTCCGAAGGAAAAAACGGCGGAACCCTTATAGGATCACTCGTGTGTCTGTCTGTCCATCTGTCACAGCAAATTTTCTTCGAATCTACTGGTCTGATATTTATTATTTAATTTTAAGTTATTTAAGAAAATAGGCAAAAATATACCACAGGTCACACTGCAATTTATTTTCGTAACTACGGAGCCTATAATAATAAAAATGTATATTATACTTTTTTACTTATAGATTACAGGAAAACCTATAAGAAGTCTATGGTCTTAGAATAAGATGATAAATATTTCAATATTGTGCGTACGTAACTTACATTTTCAGTTAGAATGTATGGGAGAACCTGATTTTCAACTACAATGTTAAGTTTGTTCTTTGGATCATCATTTCAGCTGAAACACGTCCCCTACTGGTAAGAAGCCTCCCCCAAAGATTACCAGAACGACTGCTATGATTTTGTATTGTGGACCTATTGGGGGGTTTTTCCATAATCGCCACGCTTGGCAGACGGGTTGGCTATCGCAGTTGAGTTATAAATGTACTCGAAGGACGCTGCTGTCCATCCTCCAGGTAATCCCATAGCCGCCTTTTACGACACCCACGGGATGAGATGATCTGGTGGTATTCTAAGCCGGCACCACACTGCAGTTCTTCGAACAAATTATTGGTACTACTCGTTTGCCTTAACCAGGCCAGGCATCCGTCACTTCTCGTACCTAAAGATAAACGAGAGAAACCCTCTCCACGTGAGTTCAACTAGCACTTGTCCGGTTTTCATTATTAAACTTAGCTTAGAAATGACTAACTCACGGCCGAAAACCCAAACGCCATTGAACTTTAAGTCCCCGCTTAAACAATTTGAGGCGCCCGGTTTTGTACCAAAAACAGGTTTCTCGAACAGTTGAAGTGGGGACTTAAAGTTAAATGGCGTTTGAGTATTCGGCCGTTTGACACACTGAAACATATAGATGCTCTAGTGTCATCATACGAGGTTCTGGAGCCCTCTTAGGTGCCGAAGATGAGCGCTCCAGTGGTTTTAGCTGGTAGGAGTCCGGCATGCCCCTTCTCCGTTCCCCGGGGCGGAGGAAGTTCATGATGTATTTTCTACTGGGGATAAATAAAAATAAATAAAGTATCAGGGATATTTTAAATTGAAATAATTATTGCACGTGTAAAACAAGTCTTGGAGGTACAATAATTAGTACCTATTTTTTTCCGTAATGGCATTTCCTCCCCTGATGTTGCAAGAAAATTTCCCCGAAACAAATTAAATGTTTAAGCCCAAACCACTCCAACACTTTCTGCAGCACGAGGGTAGACAGTTTTAAGAGACTTGAAAATATAAGCAAAACCCAAACAAAGCACTACATCGGCGCCATTGCGCCGAGGCCGCAGGCCACTTCGGCACCAAGGAGCACCTTCAAAGAATGACGCTTATTAAAACAGATACATGCAGATTCTGTATGGATAATCAAGAGTCAATGCTGCACATTTTGTGCAGCTGAGAAGCTCTGACCAGACGTAGGGCAAATCATCTAGTAATGACCTATCCAACATCTGATGACTATGCCTGGCTCCAGGCAGGTGTGATTGCGAAGCACCTTCTTGAGAGCCACAATAAAATAGAATAGAATTTAAATGGTAATCCACAACAGTCACGTACTTTTTTAACCCAGGCGACAACGTAATCGTTTTCTCACGTGAATTTTATAAACTGTGTGGGATAGAGAATACTGTTTTTCTTTTTCAGGATAGAAGCGAAAGCTTTCATTCTATATTTAAAAAACACGTTATTGGATGGCAGCTAGCATGAAAAGGTTTTATTATGCGAATGCCTTATTGGATAAATGTTGAAGAGTATACAAAAATGCCTATATTTCCTATTTTTGAGCGCTTGTTATTTCTTCTTAAGATAAGACATGGTAGGTTGGAGATTTATACACCAACGTTTTTATTAAGATTGATTTAAAAATCAATACAAAGCATTTTCGTTTGGTTAATAAATATAGAAAAGGCATATTATCTGAATATAATATAATTATAATAACATTCCAAAAAAAGAAACCCGCGTACATTGAGCGGATTATACGAAATTGGAAATTAAATCTTTGCCAGAAACCTAGCAAGGGCCCTACGCGTAACTCATTACTCAGAATTATTTTGATGCCAACACGTGGTTAACTTGCTTCCTCATTTAATAAGTCAAGTCAAGTAAGCTCAAGTTACCGTGAGTGGGTCCTCTAATTCGGGGTGACTTAAAACATAATGAGAAGAAATAACGCTAGTTAACTTAACATTTAAAAGTCATTTCATCAGTTGTGAGCAGGGTTTACCAGGTGATGTTCGGTAATTTTGAAAATTTGATCTGGCAACCCTGGACTACCCCATGACTCGGCGGATTTAGTTGCGCACTACTTTGTGTGAAAAGCCGCCAAACTACGACGCGGTGGACGCTGCACGGGTCTGCTGCGACCATATTGGGGCCGTATTTTGGGGCCATTACCTAAATTTTAAGCCAAAAAGAACATGCTATCACGTTATACGGGACGGAAAGAGAGCCGGCTGGAAATAGATCGATATTTCTATACTAAAAAATTACGCGCGCCCGCAGGCCCTCACCGCATGCCCCCTGCCGTCACTACATGGTGGGGGGCTTCGGGGGTCGCGGGTGCGCAGATTGGGGAGTCTAGGTGCTCACACCGAGCGACCCCAGGGTAGACGGTGGCGCGCACGTGGTCACGTACCGCCGTGTGCACTGCACAGCACACAGCGAGGGTTGTGGGGGATCCTTTACAGTCCTCCCCGAGAAGGGCCTGGGGGGGGCGACCTTTTTACAGTCGCCTTCCCTCCGCTGAGGGGGTGACCGCTTTACAGTCATCCCCTCCGTGATGTGCCTTAAGGCGTGGCACCAATGGGCGGCTCTAGTGTGATCTTACGAGGACCTGGAGCCCCGTTCGGTGCCGAAGATGACCGCTCCAGTGGTTTTAGCCGGTAGGAGTCCGGCATACCCCTTCGCCTTTCTCCGGGGTGAAGGAAGTTCCATGTAGAATTTCCACTGGACATAAATAAAAATTAAAAAAGGCCCTCACCGCATACATTTTGTACTGGGGTCTTATTGCAGACCGTAAGAAATTTGCCGAAACGATCTTCCGCTTATATTGCTCATAGGATGCACACCAATCGGACGTCAGAATGTTTTCTCAGCTCACTCTCCATACTTTTTGTACTAGACCTACTTACTTTTGTACCCCGCACATTATCAGAAATTCGCATTGCACATTAGTGTCGAGTGAACACCCGTCTGCTGCGCATGTAACACCACACTGTGAGCATGACATGCCTCAACAATATGCAGAATTGCTTGAACACTGCCTAACCAATGGCTACCTGTTGTGGGACAATGAGTTTTACCTGCATACTGACGGTGTTGCCATGGGCTCACCGATCTCACCTGTAGTAGCCGATATTTTCATGGAGGCCTTTGAGGAGACAGCACTGATGACAGCCCCGGCTATACCAAAGATGTTCAAACAGAATGTAGATGATACTTTTATTATTTCGCCTCACAATATCACATCTTGCCTCAAAACCGCCTTACCTTAAAATATCTAAATTCAATAAACAGTAAAATTCAGTTTAACATGGAATTAGAGAATAACAAATCTTTACCCTTTCTTGACATACTTCTTATCCATAATCTTGATCATTCTGTTAGTCACACCGGTGACACGGACCTTAACGGTAAATTTCACCATCATCCTATTCAGTTAGCTACCGTGGCCAAATCTTTGTTATAGAAAGCACAAGGTATCTGCGACCGCAACCATCTGGCAGGGCAGCTTAACCATGTGAAGCAAGCAATAAAAATTTAAAAGCGCCATATTCCCGTCGCAGGAGCCGCCCGAAACCCACCACACTTGATCGGAGACCTGCTGTTTTACCATTCCTTAAGGGAGTCACGAGCAGAATTGGTCATATCTTCAAGCGTGCTTCTATTAAAACCTACTACAAGCCACATAAAAAGATCAGACAACTTCTCAAACCAGTGAAGTGTCACATTCCGCTACAAGATGCGGGGTCTATAAGATTGACTGTGATTGTGGGTGGGTTGTCATACATATGGCAAACAAAGCTTAGTATAGCCACCAGAATTAGAGAATACATAGCTGACTTCATGCATAGACGCTCCACAAAGTCCGCAGTGTGTGAAAATGCCTGAGGCAAACCCAACCATTTTCTCCGATTTGATCATCCTCAAGTCCTAGCGAAACAGAACCGTTATGTACCGACAATGTTTCGTGAGAGTATTGAAATTAAAAAACATCTTAATTTTAATAGAGAAGATGGCAGGTACCACCTATTCGGATTCCGGTTATTAAATTAATAAAGTCCTAAACAATACATCACACTAAAAAACATCAAGACACTGGTAGTGATTACTGCGTGCATAGAAACAATTTTTAATTATACGGTAGATAAAATAACTTTAAAAATCTGTAACGACGCTTGTCACCTTAGTCATCCTGCGACCACGAACCCTGCAAACTTTTCGAAACATCAGAAAAACAAAAATCAATAATATACGCGATAGAATCCGTTTAAAATTGTTTTATTGTAATAAGCTCATACACAATTGATGGTGGGTGAAATAAGCACCTATTTAAAACTATAAAACCGTTGAGCCCTTGACACCTCTACCACCTATTCTATTTAGTATTGATGTAAGGTATTTATTTAATTAATGCTCGGGGGCGTATAACAAAGATATCGTGATGTAATGATCGGCGAACGTCTATTAATTTACTAATTAACATCATACATACATTGAATGGTATTGAATGTGAGCTCATTCGTCTGGCAGCCGAGGCACGGCATGACTAATTAAACTAGTGAAAAGTAGACACATTTTATTATTAACTAGCTAATGCTATGCATTGCAAGTTGTCTGTAAGAAATCGTCAATAGCGATAAGACCGCCCATTGTACAATTACTGTTCATAGAATGGTTCCTAGTAGTTGTTTGTAAAATGGTGTACAATAAAGAATATTCTATTCTCTTCTATTCTACCTCTTTTAATATTTGTTTATATCAGAACCTTTCACGCAAGTGCCGACAACAATTTCTACAGGTAGGTCTCGTATTGGAAGAGGCCGGCTGGGTAGGTACCACCCCAATGCCAGATATCTGCCGCAAAGTAACTATACATTACTGCGGTTTGAAGGGCACTGTAGCTAGTGAAATTACTGGGCATAAGAGACTAAATAACTATATGTCTCGAGGCGACGAGCGCTGTATGGTGACACGCAGGAATAGTCCTGGGTAACATTACAATTGTTAGGGGCAGGTGTGACGCTTACCACCAGGTGAATGGTGAATGACTTGCTCGTCTCGTCACCAACTGGTATAAAAAAATAACAACTGTACAAGTTTCAACTCCATCGGATGAATGTCATAGGAACGCATACGGGACAAACAAAGAAAGAAACATTCTTTTTTACATATACATATATATGTGATACAGTCGGCTACTGCGCTTTGGGTCGCGGGTTCGATTCCCGTACAGAACAAATATTTGTACGATATGCAGGTAGTTGTTCTGGGGCTGGGTGGATTGTCTATGGAACTATGTTTGTAAACGCACCAACGACACAGGAGAAATCCTAGTGTGGGTGACGCGGTAAGTACGGCTACCGCAGTGGCAAACCGATTAGCTTTCTGCGCTACGTGTCACGGGTTCGATCTCCGCACGGTCAAATGTTTATATAATCTACAAATCAT
This sequence comes from Diloba caeruleocephala, assembly GCA_947459985.1. NCBI lineage: Eukaryota > Metazoa > Arthropoda > Insecta > Lepidoptera > Noctuidae > Diloba > Diloba caeruleocephala. Next base: position 7,786,655 of record OX381614.1, read on the forward strand.
TATTTTAGGTTGGGGTATTTATGCATATCATATTTGTTTAAACTGTATCCACAATACAGGAAAAATACCAGTGAAGAAAAGCTTAGGAAAAGTATCATCTTAGATTTTGGTCAACTATTTTAGGCAGCGAAATGGGCGGACGGCATTGTCTTCGTCGCGGATCGAATCTGGATGAGAGTAGCACGAAAGCGTAGTAATTATCAAATGCAGAGAAGCCTGTACCCAGCTGTGGGTAGAGTCGGTGACGGCACGGTTGGTGCAGTGGCTGATACAGTCGGCTGCTGCACTCCGGGTCGTGGGTTCGATTCCCGCACGGAATTAATATTTGTATGATCTGCAGGTAGTTATTCCGGGTCTGGGTGTATTGTGTGTGGAATTTATGTCTGTTAACGCACCCACGACGCAGGAGAAATCCTAGTGTGGGGCAAAGCTAAAAAACAGCCTCCTTAAAAAAAAAGTCGGTCTGTGGGTGATGGTGATGTTAGGAATGGCTTCCAGTGTTACCGGATGTGGCTGAATATAATAAATATTTGCATTTAAGTAATCCGGATGATAATATAACAAGCCAGCGGTTTATAACAAGTTTTGGATTTAAATGGGATCAGATTGATAAGCCATAAATTAAAACAAATATTATTACTGGCAATAAAACTTTAATCGATTCGTTATTTTTATTATGTAAATCCGTTCCAACAGTCAAAACTTCTCGCAGTTTATTTAATAATAATGATTTTACTTATAGTATTATAAAAATTAACTGTAAGTATCATATATAATGATGTGCACTGTATTACATAAAATGTATGTAATACAATGCAGAGGGTGGTAGCCGGATCCCATCCGAAGATTCTTAGCACCCCCTGCCCCGCCGTTTCCGTGGCCATAACCAGGAATGGCGGGGCTGCCAGGAACTGGGGGCCGGTGCTTATGTTGTGTTGTAATTTTGGGGGGAATTTGCCGATACTCACCACGCTTGGCAAGCGGATTGGTGAGCGCAGAATTGCTACTGCTCAGCAAAAGGGACGCTGCTGCCCGTCCCTCTGGTTAAACAGTCCCTTAGTCGACTTTTACGACCTCCACGGGAGGAGATGGAGTGGTGCTATATTCTTATCCCGGCCACCACACGGAAAACTTAAATAATTAATAATGGATACGGAATACTTAAATAGTTTAGCGCTAAATTAAATCTATGCCATTAGGGTTATTCTAACTTCCAAACTGACGTTTCGCGAACACATAACTAACAGCTGTAAAAAGGCATAACGAAACTTAGGATTTTAGTGAGACAGACACGAGGCTTCACGAATATTACAGCAGTCAGGCGCACTATTCTGGAGTCATCTGGAACATTGTGCTGTTAAATGGTCTCCACATGAGGCTAAGTATTCTGTAATATTGGATCGCGCTCAGAAGAACACAGAAGAGAAGTCCAGGGACCACTTGTACACAAAACTGTACGGGGTATATCTGTTTTACTCACTGATGTACCCCACTCTGTTCGTACTGGGTATGGTCAGGTACAATGAATTAAGGTGCGACGGAAGTTTACACTTGTCGCGTATTTAATCAAATTACTCCGTGGCATAGAGCATAATCCAAAAGTGCTGCGTTGCTTGAGTTTATGTATATCGGATAACTATGAGCTCAAGAGGCGGCGTCCTCCACTACTGGTTGTGCCAACAGACAGGACTGACCTACTGGCCAAAACACCTCTTACCCGAGCAATTTGTATCATTAACGAAGTTCATATAAAACTGATATATTCACAGGCCATTTGTGTGAATTCGCAAGGGTACTTCTGTTTATCTTGTATTATATTGTAGAATATTGTTGTATGTATTGTTGAATGTTAATGTGGTATGTCGTGTGGTGCCGGCTCAGAATGCCACCACCCCATCTCCTCCCATGGGTGTCGTAAAAGTCGACTAAGGGATTAGCCGGAGGATGGGCAGCAGCGTCCTTCGAGTACATTAACAACTCAACTGCGATCGCCAACCCGTCTGCCAAGCGTGGCGATCATGGCAAAACCCCCCAATGAGCCCACAAGACATCCATATCGGTCGTTGTGGACATCTTTGGGGGAGACCTGTGTCCAGCAGTGGACTTCATTCGGCCGAAATGATGAATGTGGTATGTTATGCTGTTGTTTATTAAAATGCTATGTTAGTGAGTTATGACACTAACAGGTTAAAAAGTTACTGTGTACCTGTAGAACTAATATTATATATGGCTGCACTATCGCATTGGGTCCTAACCTGTAATCGTAGTTTTAAGGAAGTAGTAAAAGAAAGTCAGGGACGCATTCTCTCGGCGGCTGCACTGTAAGGGTTGATATCAAGAGGATCAGTCTGCTCATGTGTGCTAATAACAAATTACCATCAATCATGTCGCAAGGTGTACAATCCAAATAATTAAAAATCTTTTTTCTTTATGTATAAGTTCATCATGCCAAAATTGGCGTTGTAGATAAGTGATGGGCCAACCGGGCTGTAGGTCACAAGCTCAAAACGAGCACAGAAAAAAACTTGTATATCCTACAAAATGTTGTTTCGGGTCTGGGTGTTGTACCCTTGGGAAAATATAAGTGTTAGGAATGTTTAATAAAAACAATACTTACATCAAATTCGCATAAGTCGTGTATCTTTTAAAATATAGAGATTTGTAAAGCCTGATACTGAAGCACTGTAGAATTCCGTGTGATGTCCAGATTGAGAAGCATACACCATAGCACCACTACGTCTCCTCCCGTGGATGTCGTAAAAGGTACCTAAGGGATTCTAATCCAGAAGGATGGACAGCAGTGTCCCTTTTGTAGAACAGTGCCCAAACTGCGCTCACCAACCCGCCTGCCAAGCGTGGTGAGTACTGGCAAATTTCCCCCAAAATGATGACACAATTGAGGAAATCTACGGGGGAGGCCTTTGTTCAGTAGTGGACGTCCTTTAGCTGATATGATAATCAGGATGTTGACGAGGTTCATAACGAGCGACCCCCGGGAAGACAGCGGTGCGCATGTGGTCACGTACCGCTGTGTGCGCAGCACAGCGCATAGTGAGGCCTCGGGGGAATCTTTTACAATCCCCTCGAGAGATGCCTGGGGGGGTGGCCTCTTTACAATCGCCTTCCTTCCATTAGAGGGGATGACCGCTTTACAGTCATCCCCTCCGAGATGTGCCTAAAGGCGTGGCACCAACGGGTGGCTCTAGATGGAGATCTTTCGAGTTCCTAGAGCCTCCCTTCGGTGCCGACGATGATCACTCCGGTGGTTTTAGCCGGTAGGAGTCCGGCATGCCCCTTCGCCCTTTCCCGGGGCGAAGGAAGTACATGAGGTAGTTCCACCGGATCAATAAAAAAAAAAAAAAAAAAAGATAGGGATGTTGACGAGGTGCTTCCTCTAATATACCTTAATTTTCCATTATAAAATGGATGGCCGCGGTGCGGGGTTACCGCTTTACAGTCACCCTCTCCGAGACGTTGTCTAGGTCGTCACCCCCCTTCGGTGCCAAAAATGACCGCTCCAGTGGTTTTAGCCGGTATGAGTCCCCATTGCCTTTTCCAGGGGTGATTTTTTTTTTACGAAAGGTTATTAAAATAAAACCGATTTCGATACCCGATAATATTTCTTTTATTTCATCCATAACGTCGACAGTGGTAATTAACAACGAACTAATTAAATAATGGGTACCCAAACACTTTTCAAATATTTCATCACCTAAATATATTTTATTATATCCATTACAATATTAATTAAGTACATGTATGTATGTAGAGTGAGTATAATAGGACATACTCCACTAATCTTTTTATCTATGAGAATTGACATGAATAGGATACTGTGTGACCCAGCCTAAATAATCATAGATACGTTTATAGAACATTAGAGTAGCCTTTCCCCTTAGATAAATTGAGAATCACAAACGAGACGATATCGAAACATGTAATAGAGCAGAGTTCAATTTAATGGCTCCTAAGTATAGTGAGTCATCTAATAAGTTAACGTAAATATTTGTTAGACGACTCTCAACACTTTGGAGCTATTGAAATAATATCTAACATTAAAATACATTTTAGTCTTGTCCCTCATATATAACGTCGATTTGACTACACTCTGTTAGAAACTGAATTAATATGGTTTCCGGTATACAATCTCGTCACTTCGATAATTGACTTAGTACCACGCAAACCTATTTTTTTCTTAATACCTGCAATAGTCACCAAAATACTAAGTCGAACTTGGGAAGTATACATCTATATCTACACATATATAAAATAATTTTAGCTGAATGCGACACAGAGATAAAGGAAACTTTAAGTTAAAAATAACGACTATTAATCTACATTTTTAGATATAAAGAGTATCTCTATGGACAGACAATTCTTATGCCATCGACATTATATTTTAGATTATTTACAACAATCGATATACCCGAACAATAATATCGTTCTTAAAATTAACTTCAAATAAAGAGAAGACTTTTTTTTATTATTTTTGAATGCGAAATTATTTATTTGATATCACAGTAACGTTACAGGTTATGTCACTGAACGATAGATAGACTTTATATAATATAAATATATTGATAGCAGTAACATATTCCAAACAATACGTAGGTACTCCAGTAATAACGATAATATTATTGCGTTTAAAGCACGTTCCTGAGTAGCTCGTCCGATGATAGCATGCCGTCCTGCGAAGAAAACGTTAAAATAAATCAAATTCAATGTATATACATACGTCTTGCAAAAATAATTTTTATCTGTGTGCGTTTTCGTAATATAACGTTGAAAGGTTGATATCTTAGTACTCAAACAGTAACTTTATTCATTAATTATTTTTTTAAACATTGTTTTATGCGTTATCCCTGTATCTTACTACAGATGATGTCCGCGTGGTGTCCAGATAAAAAATATAGCACAAATCAATCTCCGTGGATTCTTAAAAGGCAATTAAGGGCCTCTAAACCAGCGGGCTCGGCAGCAGCTTTTATCTGTGTAATATCAGCTATTCTAAGCTTATCAACCCCAAAATGATTGACACAGTTGAGGAGATCTATAGAGGAGGCATTGGTTCAGCAGTGGACGTCAGTTGGCTAATATTATGACGCCTACTGATTTTCCCCTAAAAATCTAGTACACTATTTTTGTACGACATATGTGTCGTATCTGTTCATATCCTTTTATAAATATCAATTCTGTTAAGAAAAACCAAAAAAAATACATGAGGCGATCGTACAGAACTCTAAAGATTTGCGCAATAACGGTTATGTAACTTTGAAGTATAAGTATGAAAGTTCGTTTGTTGAAATCGACTGATTTAGTTTACGACCAAGTTTCCAATTACATTGTTAATTAAAATATTTTTGCAAAGTACTTATATATATAAATTTCAACATGCTCGGAAACTTTTTAGTACTCTTTCGAAACAAATTTCCAATAGAGGTTAGGCAACTTTAAAGGATAATGCATACCGAGAATTTTTGTGTAGAGTCGAGCGTTCATAAATTCTGCTTCCCCCAAAATTACCTTTTAACTGGTGGTGGTATCAGTGTGGTATCTGGATTAAGAATGTAGCACCACTCCATCTCCTCTTATGGATGTCGTAAAAGGAGATTAAGGGACTCTACACTAGAGGTATGGGCAGTAGCGTCCCTTCTGTGAAACAATAGCTATACCATATATATACCATGCTCATCAACCCGCCTGCCAAGCATGGTGAGTATACTGTCATATTCCCCCCCAAAATGCACGACACAATTGTGGAACTCTATAGGGGAGGCTTTTCTTCAGTAGTGAACATCCTTTGGCTGATATGATGAAGATGAACCAATAGTAGACGAAACGGGACTAATGGAACTAAACTGTGGGTATGTACTAGGAATCCAGACGAATACAGGACTACAGAGTTAGACTAAGGCTATATAGAGCTTTTCGCCGAAACGGGATAGGCGTTAGTAAACAGCTTCACACAGACCATCTATTTACCATAGGAACCTTACCGTGCATAATAATTACACCTTAGAAACTTAGATGTGTGTCTTGAATAACTTAGATGACTTAAAATTTTACTTAAACGCTTAATAGCTTTATCGGCTAGAAACTGAACTGTAGTTGTAGTTATTTAGCTAGAAATTTGCTTTTATTGATTAAGGTAGGCTGTGTTCTTACTGTTATAGAGCAGAATATCAAGGCTGTGTGGTTTCTGGAAAAGAAGAGGCCTCTCATTGTGAACCGTAGGTATCTTAAAAGCAACTAAGGGATTACCTTAAGAGAATATGCAGCAGTGTATCTTGGTGTGTTAATAAAAAATAATGCGATAACCTATCCATCTGCCAAGCATGGTGATTTTAGCAATGTCTCTTACAATTAGTTGTACCGGTAATTAAACAACGCATTTTGGGGACAGGATATGAAGCTGGACCTTGTTACATAATTATTTATGAATTTAATTTAATTCGGACCCATTATTTATACCAAATCCTGTCAACTATTAATTTCATCCATATGTAACTATTTAATGATTACTCTCAGTAACACATTCAATTTCATATAACATTCTGTATTTTAATATTCCAGGAACATTTTCAATGTATTTACTACTTTCAAAAGCCTAGGGAATTATGTTTATGTGCTTTATTAATTAGACATCAGGGAAGGTTTATATCAATATGTAAATATTGTACCCTAAATCATTGTTTTATGTTTCAGGATGTGGTACATAACAGAAAGGACAAGCAGTAATAATTTGGTCTCAAATACTCAAACTCGTATCTGGTTTTACTTACGACAAACGTAAAGTAATACTTATGATAAATATATATAGAATAAGATAAGAGAAGATAGATATATACAAGATATGTATAGATAGGTAAATAAAAGTCTTACCTGATTCAGATCGATGAACTTGCGGACCACAGATCGCGCAAAGTCTGGATTATTTATCATCTCGTTCACAAACCAATCCAGGGGAATGCTGTTAAACGAAATAAAAAGTATTATAAAAGTGACAGACAAGATAAAGGCTCATTGCTTTCAACGCGGGTAATGACTTGACTATACTTAGTCGTGATCGGAACCTGAAATAATGTTTCAAGATAATTTATTTTCATTGCCTTGATACGTAAAGTCTACTCCGTTACATAAAGGCCAGATATATATTTTGTAACACTTATAGTAAGAAAAAGCGATAGAGTATTATAAAAAGAGTAAATTTGGTGCTTAATTTTAATAACTTCTTAAATGACATCACAATACCTCTACGTAAAACCACTTAGGTACTTTATTCGGTTGTTCTAAATAGCAATTTGTATTTATTTTTAGCATGTGTTCTATGCGGAAATCGCGTACCGGTTCACGTGTATTTCCTGTATTTCCTATTAAATTCTTAAAGTTAGCATATTTTGTATATACCCATATATGCTGCATTAACAAATCACCGATGTAACCAAGGAATGAAAAAATACGTTAGTTAATGTATATTGATTTAAATTGAGTAAAATCAAATAACTGCTACTCATAACATTGCTATGGTTTGTAGACAGTCATCTACATTATGTAGCACGTAGCTGCTACGGTCGTAGCACTATGCGTAGTAAGGTTTTCTTGTCACATCATTAGGACATTAATGTTATTTATGTATAAAAATAAATGATTTATCATAAATTGCACATGCGTGGTGAATACAAACAATTAGAAACGACCATATATTGATATTATAATATTATATTTATTTGTATGGCTTCGTCTATCTGCACAGATCTTAGTATACACACAGATAGTAGTAGAAGTCGTTATGTATCCAATGTATATTAAGCAAACAGCACTATACTTGTGAATGTCACAGAAAGGTGGCTCGGATTGCAGATCGGATCAGTTAAATGCCAAGCCTTATTTCTAAAGCGGAATAGCGGGGGCGATTTATTTGTCCCTGGACTTATCCGAATATAGTTCACCCTATTCGTGAGTTAGTAAAGATGTCGGTAAACACCACTATATTTTTGAAACATTGTCATCATCATCATCATATCAGCCAAAGGACGTCCACTGCTGAACAAAGGCCTCCCCCATAGGTTTCTACAATTGTGTTGTCATTTTGGGGGGAATTTGCCAGTACTCACCACGCTTGGCAGGCTGGTTGGTGAGCGCGGTATGGCTACTGTTCCACAGAAGGGACGCTACTGCCCATCCATCTGGTATAGTGTCCCTTAGTCGCCTTTAAAGGCTTGCACGGGAGGAGATAAAGTGGTACTAGATTCTTTATCCGGGCACCACATGGATAACACCATATAGTATTACGTATTTGCTATATATAAGATTATTTTTATACAGAGAATTCTAAGGACACTCTGAACGAAGGTTAAGTTCATATTTTTTATTAGGAACCGCAAAACATTATATTCTATTACATTAGTTGTATTCAAAAGTAATAAAAAAATTGAATCATAACCATATCCAAGTTTAACATAGAGAACACTTCTCCAGTAAGCGTAAGTAAAATGTTGGTAACCTAAGCTTATATAATTGATGTTAACAATTATTTAATATCAATGAAAGCCAAAATAAATTGTATTAAACTCTCATTACTATTTAAAGCTACCTTGAATTAACGCGTAAATCACGTTTGATCAAATTAGCAAGAGCAAATGTTATTCAGTTTTTTCCGGGCTGAAATAACGTTTTTTATTAGTGCAAAGACTTCAAATGAAGAAAAAAAAATTGTATGTGAGCTTATCTAACAATAGAAATATTGAATGAGAAAAGACATTATACCGTTATAAATTCCAATTTTCAATTAAATAGATTGTAATAGGATGGTATGCCCCTAATGCGATATCTTTCTTCAAGATTTGATCAAATTTCTTGGACGAGTGCTTCATGTCGCACAATGTCGTTGTTCAAAACATTATGTTTGATGATTAAAGTGCCACATTAACTTCTATACACATAATTTTATTTTAATAACTTCAATGTGTGTGTGGTGCCGGCTCAGAATACCACCACCCCATCTCCTTCCGTGGGTGTCGTAAAAGTCGACTAAGGGATTAGCCGGAGGATGGGCAGCAGCGTCCTTCGAATACATTAACAACTCAACTGCGATCGCCAACCCGCCTGCCAAGCATGGTGATTATGTCAAAACCCCCCAAAGAGCCCACAACACACCCATATCGGTCATTGTGGTGGAGGGTTTGGGGGAGGCCTGTGTCCAGCAGTGGACTCCATTCGGCCGAAATGATTGAACTTCAATGTGTTGTTTTAATAAACATCAAGGGATGTTTATTTAAACAACACATTGAAGTTATGCTTTTATACTAATTAAATATTGCTTACATCTCCATTTAGTTGTGATGGATTAAACTGAAATGTTAAATTCTTTGATCAGATAGAGTTGCTAGTTCATTTGATGAAATCATCCAATTTCTATGATCAAATGTATGGATATTGGATGAGTGGCATACCATTTTTAGTTCTTCTTAGTAAATGCCTTTGGTAAAGGTGATGCAAATGCCTTAACCACTGTTTAGCATCATTGCAAGATGATTTACCAAAAATCATACTCGCAGTAACGAAATGTCAGCAACACGCACCCCCTCTGCTGTGCTCTCCTAATTGCTGCATATCATGCATATATTTACACTGATACCCTTGAGCCTCCCTTGGGTGCTGAAGATCGCTCCAGTGGTTTTAGCTGGTAGGAGTTCATGAAGAATTTCCACTGGGCACCAATAAAAAAAAGGTTGCAAATGACTTTCCTTATTTAATAGTAGTGGATTCCGCAAAATCAATAGACACTTTATCGCCAATTAATACTGATCCTATCATTATAATTGACAATGTTACACCTTTATATCTGTAGCTATAAAATATACTGAAAAATAAAATACAACACATATATTAAACGGCTCATATGAAAGATTGGTATCAAACTGTATTTGATGACATGGCGCTTTATAAAAGCAAAAAAATTTAGTTGTCATGTTTCCATCGTAGCTTCATTTATCTATAATAAATCTGGATTAATCATCGTATTAACTCCGTCAACCTTCAGGAACTGAGTCAAAAGACCTCTAAACATCTATAATTTACAGAGCTTAATATATACCAATGGCAGTCTTTTTTGTAGGATCCCTTCCAGAAACTTCTTGTACTAATAATAAATTGCCCCACACTAGGATTTTTCCTGCGTCGTGAGTACAGTTTAAATCTGACATGCACAAACACCCAGATCCGAAGCAACTATCTGTAGCTCATACAAATATTTGTTCCGTGCGGGAATCGAACTCGTGACACGCAGCGCAGCAAGCCCATTGATTAGCCGCTGCACCAATCGTGCAGTCCATACATACATTCGAGTAAACTTACATCATTTAGTTTACATTCAAGTAAACTAAATGCTATAAGTTCTATAGTGTAAGAAAGAAATTGTGTTTGGTCATGTAAACCTATATAAATAGCATTATATCTTGAGCAATCAAAGGTACCATTTAGAAGAAATTACGAAGTAATGTTATTTATTATCAACTGTGCTATGAAAGTAACTTAAAAGTTTTGTACAGTATTCAGAGATTTTGCCTATTGGAGCCTTGTTTGCAAAGTGGCCTCAATGTAAATGCCTTATTTAAACACAATTCACAATGTAAATATTATCATATTAAAGTAGGTACCCAAATGAAATTATTGGGCTCAAATTGAGGTGGATTTACGATTGACCTTTACTTTCTATTATTTACTGCCCCGAGATTGTTAATGTAATAAAATATAATATCGTTTGTTTTAATAATATTAAGTACAGAAATCATACATACTCATCTTATATGTTGCTAAAAGTAAATTTCATATGTATTTAACCGCATGAGTAGCAGAATATAACATGAGAGTGTAGAACATGAAGTGGCTTCAAAATAATTATTACTTTAACTTTTATGTACATTATAAAGATTGACACCAATAGCTAGCATAGGCATACAATAACAATTACATATACTGTCTTTACTATATTCATTAATATTAAAAAGTATTTAAATAGGTAACAAAAATATCATTAAAATTAAGAAGTATTTAAAGTTACAAAAATAAAAAATATCATAATACCAACATACCATTACCAATTCATTTGAATTAAAAAATAAGGATCAAATGAATAATGGAACACTGAACAGATCATGGTTGAGGCAAATTATATTTTGAGAGCGATTTATCAGACAAAAACTCTTTTACAGGGTAGTAGCAGCATTTATTCGCTAACATGTCATGAATGACATGTTAGCGAATAAATGTCTTGGTTCTTTTTGAATATCTTTATTTCTGAAATGCCTGTAATCGATTTGGGGATATTGTTAAATATACGCGAAGCTGTGCAAAAAATACTTTCATAGAATTGATGCGTCTTGCTAGGAACTGTGCGCTTATCCTGGTGCCTTACTCGGGTACGATACTCAAATAAATGGTTGTTAGATCTTACAAAGACCGCACTCTCAAATATATATGGGCAATGTTAATATTTTCGTATTCTGAACAAATAGTTCACAGGAGTCCGTTTGATTTAAACTAAACATAGACCTCCATGGATACTCTTTTAACATAATTGAGATTGAGATTGATTGATGCAAATCATGGTAAAACATATAGCGAGAATAATGTAGGTTAATGTATAAAGACCTTCATACTACAATAATTAATTTATTTGCCATGGCAGTTAACGGTTGACCTGTTCCGACAGACAGCACTCGTTCACGAGCATGATGCTTGCATCAGCATTGCTTAGCCCAACCATGACGTCACGGTTGGTGCAGTGGTTGATACAGTCGACTGCTGCGCTCCGGGTCGCGGGTTCGATTCCCGCACGGAACAAATATTTGTATGATCTGCAGGTAGTTGTTCCGGGTCTGGGTGTATTGTGTGTGAAATGTATGTCTGTAAACGCACCTACGACACAGGACAAATCCTAGTGTGGGACAATGTTTAAAAAAAAAGATATTGTAGGGAACCTTTTTTTTATTGATCCGGTGGAAATACCTCATGTACTTCCTTCGCCCCGGGAAAAGGCGAAGGGGCATGCCGGACTCCTACCGGCTAAAACCACCGGAGTGATCGTCTTCGGCACCGTAGGGAGGCTCTAGGAACTCGAAAGATCTCCATCTAGAGCCAATTGTAGGGAACCTAACGACCCGATACACAACGCTTTACAGTGACTATTATCTGACCCCCTAACCCAGTTAGCATCTGACTACCTGTACGCCTGACATATGCCTTAGTATGACAACCCGGACCTATAAATATTTTCTGAGGCTTAGGGGAGTCTCGATTTGAAAGTACGATACAATGCGCTATTGTTAAATAAATGTGTGTCATATTTTTTCACGGAATGTTTGGTGCAGTGGCTCCGCGATTGACTTTTTGGGCTACCTGTCGTGGGTTCTATCCCCGCACGGAACAAATATTTGTATGATCTACAGATAGTTGTTTAGGTTTTGGCTATTTGTGCATGTGAGAGTAATGTCTATTAACTGTATCCACATTACAGGAGAAATATTAGGGACGGAAAATGATTGAAAAAATAAAAAATACTGGATGTAAGTGACAACGTACCAAAAAACTGAGAATTTTACCCTTTGGCCTATAATAAAAATAGGAAAGCTATTTATCTTAGAATTTATAGGTAACAGTTTTAGTCATTTTTGAGCACGCAATGTATCGTAAACAGCGCGATCAATACTCTTCGTGATTATTGTACATATGATATTATTATGCTTCTGCGAACGATGACCTCGTCCGTGAACTGTAGCGAAACAGCAGCGGTTTAGTTTTTTATTTACATTGCACTTGTATGTTACAATAAATAGTTTATTATGTTTTAATTCCTAATAGCGATAGAATAAACAAAAATCATTATTTTGAACTGAAATCATTAAATTAATCCGAGAATTCATGAAAATACCGACACAAAATTCTAACGCTGAGCGTTTCGGAATCATGTACTGAATTCATAATATTAGTTTTCGTTAAAATTACACCCGGTATATATAGAAGTCAAAGTACAAATCCCGGGCAACACACGGAAGCTTCTAATAACAAAATATTGTGGTTAACGTTAATTTAAATTCGCTAATACTAAATTCACGGCTTCATAATTGGTTTTCAGTCTAATTAACCAGTGTAGCAATCAGTATTAAATTCCTGGTGGGTACAGTTTCATAATAAATTTCAAAGAAGAAAATGCCAGTGTATGAAATGCAGACTAAATCTGTCTAATGGATGTCAAAATAACTTATGGTTACAACGCCGTTTACAACATCCACGGGAGGAGATAGAGTGGTGCTATATTCTTAATCCGGTCACCAGGTGGATAAAGTACGTCACATATGCAAACATTTAACAATTTTCTCTCGCTTGCTCTGTTACAACTGCTTTTTTTGCTTATCGGTCTACTTAATTTGACACTGTATTCCGAAATTGAAATATAAAATAAATTACTTTTGTAACGTTATTTTAAAGGCATAGTAAAATTGCTCAAATAATGTCCTTAGCCAATACTACAACGGAAATAACGTGAATCACAGACAGATGTAGAAGCTTTTAGCGTGTAACGAAGAAACGTTGTTCCAAAACCACTTACAACCTAGTTTAGCTTGCAACCTGAGTAGATAGCGAAATCGTAATAGCAACTTGAAACTAGATTCCAATTTCTACGTTCACTTTATATTGCCTACATCTTTTCTTTCACGGCGTCAACAGGAAACCTCTTTTGTTTAATATAAATAGAATTCGATAATGCGAAGCCGGTTTCATTTTCATTCATTCTAAATATGAATTCAAATCCAATCACTTTAACTGTTAAAATTGGAATCTCACTTTGGGTGGAGACGTATACAAGTACATTTGTATACAGGAGGAGACGGAATGTTGCAATGTCAGAGACTTTTTCTGCAAAACGGCACCGAAACATATTTTTTTTTTAAAAGTCACTGTATTTAAACGCGCTCACACTAAATATTAAGTTCCACATAGAGATTAATGTATTATTTCCATTATATTTGAAGTGATCAAGGATAGTATAAAAGTAAGAGTGATGAGAGGATAAAATATGTTTTCCTTATATCCATTACTATATTATTTAGTTGTATTTTATTCCAACTACTTTGGCGGGTCACTGTAATGAGATCTTGTTAGTATTTCTGATTCTCTGTAAATTCGGATAACATACACGATATCTATATGATGTCACAGGTTACTAATGTGCTTAGTATGTACAATATTTAGTTATATAGTTGTTAGTACAAAACTAGACTAGAATGATTAAATAGACAATTACTGAACTCTGAGACGGTTGGGTTACTTTTGTGTATATTCAATGTCATTTTGAAATGCGAATATATTTTATATATATAATTCTTTTGTATGTGTGTGTCACTGAACTCCTAAACGGCTGTACCGATTTAGATATTTTTATTTGTGTATTTTTGAGTAGGTCTCCAGGATGGTTTAGATCCACAATTGGACCCGGTAGGTGGAGCTGCCTGAACCTGCCTATGAGAAGCTGGGGCGGCAAGCTTAAATCGAAATGAAGTTGGTCATTCCGCATGCACCAGGGCGCTCCGGTGGCCTTACGCATGAATCGATTTTGGAGGGTTTGGAATCTATGAAGTGGGGCGGATTCAGCGTGTGCAAAAGCTACGCTGGCATGGGTCATGATTGGTCATGATTGGCCTGATGCACGTGATGTAAATTCTTACCTTACTTCTAACGGATAATTTGAAGCGAATTCAGCAGGTAATGAAGGCGAAAGAGCGCAAAGGCGGCGTGGGAACGCACCGTCTTTGCGTGCTCTTGGAAAGGCAGATTTTTGTCGAGAGTGACTCCAAGATATTTGGCATGCGGTTCCCAAGGAATCAATTGGCCTAACATCATGATCTGTCTGAAGTGAGCATGCTCGTCTCCGCTTTTGCAATATAGGACATCTAGTAAGAATATATAAATCAAATGTGTGGTCTACAAGGCTACCTTTGTTTTGTGGTGCCGGCTACGAATAGTACCAACCCATCTTATCCCGTGGGGGTCGTAAAAGGTGACTAAGGGATTAGCCGGAGGATGGGCAGCAGCGTCCTGCGAATACATTAACAACTCAACTGCGATCGCCAACCCGCCTGCTAAGCATGGCGATTATGGCAAAACCAATGAGCACATAACCCACCGATACCGGTCGTTGTGGTGATATTTGAGGGAGGCCTGTGTCCAGCAGTGGACTTTATTCGGCCGAAATGATGATGATGATGATGATGAAGGCTACCTTTCCAATGTCCTCTCGTCGTTAGCTTCCTGTCCTTCCCTCTCGGGTGCAGCTTCCAGCATCTCCCAGAAGTTATCCAGACCATACACTGTTGGAAACAAAACAATATTTATTTCTGAACTAAATATTTGTAAATTGAATTTTTATTTACTGTAGACCGTACTAAACTGTAAACAAAAATTCAGTTTACGAGCAATCCAAAACAACCGAACATTGTATTTAGTACATTCGATTGTTAACAACATCTCAGCTTTACGTCAGTCGACCTCAGTATACAGTCGTATTTATATGCATGTTCCAAAAAACCAGATTCAATATAAGCACATAATGAAACCGTCAACAAAACCCTCTAATAATTATCTCATTAAATAAGGAGTAAGCAAATACCTGCTCACTTCTATTAGCCCTCACAATGAGGCATTCATACGAAGTAATAAGCAACATTAACACGAGCCCTCAGACCTCATACAACGGTCACAATAAAAGCTCTTACAAGCACATGAAGCCGAGAAAGTAAATCTCCCCAAGTGAGATATACCTCTCATACATTTTTCTATTTATAAAAGAAGACAGGAGTCAAAAGCACACTCCTGTCCCTATCAGCGCTACACACTCACATAAATACAGCATCAATACGGACCCCATGAATACGAAGTGAATACTTTGACGAATATTTTATCTCTATCGAATAAAAAAAAACTTAATACATTGATATTGAATTGTTATCCGTAACGATGCTGCATTTTGCTTTACAAATTCTTCATCTACTTACAACCCTTAACCTCCAAAAAAGCGAACAGAAGCCCTAGTGTGGTTGTTTATTCCAATGTTTTCACGTGTTATAGTTTGCATGTGTTATTAAGCGAGTATTGCATGTTTATGTTGGCCCAATACGCCGTCTGGCCGGTCCCCTGAGGCTTTAATGCGGTCGATACGAATATTTGTCGTATAAATAATATTTTCGCGGCTTTAAGCCGGTTTTTGACGGACGACACCAAAAGTCACCGATAGTGCGTGATTTCTTTGTTATTGAATCAGAGATTATCTCAACTAATACCTCGATCGTTCTTTGGCAAACGGGCCCTTTTACCGTAACCCCTGGCGATAAGTACGTTTGAGTTGGGTCTGAAAGTTCCCCTGGTCACTCTAATTTCTTCCTCTGTTGAAATGCCAAGTCATGGCGGTAAATTATTTTAGATCACCGTTAAAAAGCGATAAGAAGCGTTATCTGTTTTATTTACTGCAAAAGCGTCTATTTTTATACAAAAATATTTTATTTTGATATCCGCAATATTGTTTTGATTGCATTACAAGCTTTCAAAGCTCTTTTAGCAATGCGAAAGCTCATCATATTTTACCTTCGTCGTTAATATCATCATTACCACTCCTTTTGCCAAAGTCATAGGCCACCATGAGACTGTTCTTGGGGTTAAACTTCCTGCGAGCATGGGCCTCATAGTTGTCTTGGGCTGTCGATGCATGATTTTGAATGAGACATTGTTAAAATGCAAAAATATGTGTTAAAGTCTGTGTAGGATTGAATTACAAAAAAGCAAATAAAACCAAACGCCTTACACCAGTCGACGTGGTACTGGATACTTGAATAAAGAACCATTGAAAGTAACCAACTTTGATGTTTCAATATCACTTGAAATTCTATTTGTCAGAACATTCATCTAAAGTTGAGAACTTGTTCCTTTAATTAGAGAGAATAAATCACTATTTTTATTTTATATTATTATGTGCAAGATTTGATTTGTTTTATTGAAATAGCATTTTATTGGAACACACTAGCCGTGTTTTCTCTCTGAGTAAAGGAGTTATCGAAAAGTTCACATCGATATGAACCCACATAATATCGAGCTGTAACAAGGTTTTTATCCTTTCACAAACACCTGCAAAGCGACACAGCTTTCGAAAGGGCCTGTCCAAAGGCTTCACGCACCAGTTCCAAGTGGATTTTAGCATTTATTTCATAACACACGCTTGGACTATGCTTAAGTCTATACACGATCCGGTATTTCACTGGCTTCGGCGTAATTTTGCCATTCATAGTAATGCGAGGCCGGAAACTCAATCAGATTCTTTGTGGTACCTTCAGCGTCCAATTCCGGAGTTCTTTTACCAAAATCTCTTGCGATCCCAACAGTGGGACTCTTAAAAGTCGGCGTGCCGCGGTGTGACCGGCTTGTGGGCGATTGATGCTCTACGTCCCCTTCAGAAATAACGTAACCATTCTTAGGTTCATTACTGTTACTGTTACAACTTGAAAAGGTCCCGACCGACGCACTGGGGCGTCCACAATTTACCTCGAAAGAAAACTCATTTACCTTTTCCTAACAAATAACAACAATGTGTATTGTACGTTTGAATGCCACTATTTCATCCTCCAAAGATTATGGTAATCGCAAATATTTGGATTCAATACAGGCATTCGAACTTTACATACGATTATGTTGAACAATGACAAGTGAAAAGTTGCACAAAGTTGGTCCACAATTGTCGGGTTATTTGAATTTCAATGGTAAGGAGTGTGCTTATACAATATACTATACGAATTACGCGCTCTATTAGCGATCAATTGGCGGAACTTATAAGTTGACAGACCAAGAAGATGGATGCTTCACCATTGTTTTGCTAACTCTCATGCATGCACTAGTTGAATTCAAATGCTCGCGCAATTACTTCACAGAATTCAATTATAATAGGAAAATTTTCATTTTTTCTGGATGTAACTGATGGCTATGCTGTCTGTGGAATTTAAAAGGAAACAATAAAATGAAGATGAATAAAAAAAAATGATCATTATAAGGAGTGTTTACTTTAACTAACAAATAAATAAAGAAAATATAGTTACGTACATAATTGTACACGTCGATGCATTGAACCATATATTGTACACATAATTGATGGACTGAACGCGTTCTATTTATTGTCACTCAGTCAAAACTAGTGACACAGCTGCTAATGTAGGTTACTTCATTAATCATAAACAAATTCGACTGATATTTTTATTTTATCCTTACAATAAATAATAGGTGAAAGAGGGGTAGAGTGGAATTGAACAATATGTCAGCATATTGATTAACCCCACTAATAATAGCTATTGCTTTATAGACTAATCATTTGTCTCCATCTCATACAATCATTTTAGACAAACGACGACAATTTCTGACTTCATTTTATAGTGCAGCCATGGAGAGAGTAGAGAGTAGAGTTCCATTACATTTTAGATTTAAATTATCTAAAGGGCCTGTGCATGTTGGACCCATGCCCCGCGTAAGCCTATAAAAATATCGGGTTCCTCTTTGTAGAGGCTATTAACCCGAGAATAGAGAGACTATCAAGTCCATAAAAATGGTTTCTTTCAAGACAAAACCTTACAACAAATGATATTGCGTAAGGTACCTTACAATCTGTAAATAAAGTTGTTATTGCGAAAATACAAAATATACATTATATTGCTGCTTAATATACGAATTTTATAAATCGTTGTACACACTCATAATATGTGGAAGGTCCTACATAAAATAGTGAACTAACTATATTTCAAGGGGACAGTCAGCAGGTTATAGAGATCGAGTTTCTTATAAAACAATTCATAGCTTTTTTGTTTTTTATTTTTTGGTACTTTTATACAATTTTATTCATTTATTTTTAAATATTATTAAATAAGCTGTGTGGTGTCCGGATTAAGATTCACCACTCCATCTCCTTCCTTGGATGCCTTAAAAGGCGACTGGGGGACTCTAAACTAGAGGGATGGGTAGCAGCGTCCCTTCTGTGGAAAAGCAGCTATTCCTCGCTCACCAAGTGTGGTGGGTATTGGAAAGTTCTCCCCAAAATGACGACACAGTTTTGAAAATTTGTGTGCGAGGCCTTTGTTCAGCAGTGGACGACATTTGCCTGATATGATGATGATTAAATATTACAGCAAAAAAAGGAAATTGCAACTTCCCTATAGCCTGCTCATTATCGCCTTGCATTAAAGTTCTCTATTTTGTAGGACGTTATTTAAGCAAGGTACGACAATAATGTATTGTTCTATATTTTATTTGGGGATCATATCTGTTAAAAAGTCGAATTAAATAAACCATTCCAAAATTAAACTTACGTTCAGCCCTGGTGTGTGGCCTGTCCCGCTTGCCGAAACCCCTGGCGGTCATCATCTCGACATTCTTGAAGCCTCGAGTGGGCCGTTGCTGCTTGGTGCGGGCCAGCCTGCCCTCGGGTGCTGCGGCCACTACGCAGAGGCATGCCGCCGCCGCCACAACTACCGCCAGATGCATTGAGATATTCATTGCTGGGGACAAGGAGAAAGGACGTTAATATTTGTATCACTGAATGGTTTAAAATTTATTTATATGTAGTAAATCCGTGTGTATGGATTTAGATTATAGTACCTCTCCATCTGCTCTCGTTTATGTCGTAAACGATGATTCAGAGACTCTTAACCAGAGGGATGACCAGTAGCGTCCCTTCTGTAGAACAGCAGCTTTTCTGCGCTCACCAACCCACCTGCAAGTGGGGCGAGTATTGGCAAATTCCCCTCAAATCTATGTGGGAGGCCTTTTTTCACCACTGGAAGTAGTCTGGCTGATATGATGATGATGATGGTGTCTCAATAGACTTAATACTTAGACGCATGTTACCTAATTCTACTTTGCCAAAGAATTCTCATCTGCCTTGCCGTTCCACTAACATATTGGTGTACCCACTGATTTCCACAGTCGGTTACATGCCCGTATCCAACGACTCCCAAGCTACCTTCACCGTTTCTTATCCCTTTTATTTGACGCCGTGTCCTGCTGCGTTGTCCGATAAGATGATCAATACATGCTTTTATTAGCCAGATTATGTCTATAGTTTTTCTTATCTCTGTGAGAGTATGTGATGTAATGTATGCAGTAAACTGTGAACGATACGTGATGTTTGTGACATCAAATAATTTTCAATATCTATAAAATTGAAAGCCATAAACATGGCCGTCGATAATTAATTAATAATGAAAAATCCTCTAGTGTTTTATGGATGTAACAATCCTTACTGTCTTTGCATTCTACTGTTCTAAAATTTGATGTCAATACTGGTTATTATAAATTCAAAAATAAATTAATCCAAAAATGACAGTCGCGAAAATATTATTAATATCTATAGTAACTATTACAATGAAATCCTTTACATGGACTAGTCTACACATCGCACAGTATCGTAATCAATCAATAATTTTAACGATTAACGACTATTTGTTTATTTTGCGCCATCAGCGGGGAACATGACACCTCAAAATGATATCTCAATCAGTAATTTTCATAAAGTATTAAGCGAGATATATCGTACCGACAGAAAGCAGCTTTCAGAAATAATGTATATTATAATTTGAGTGTTACTACAACTTAGAGGTAAATTCAGTAAACTTTTCAAAGTTCAGTATAATGGAGTGCAAGTTTTACGAGCACTGGTGTAAAGTGGGGTACCACTGGACCCCACCGTAGGGTCACGAACACGGTGACACGTCATAATTTAATTATCAAACTGCCACATTAGCACTTTGTAGCTCTTCTTTATGTTGCGAAGATTGTGTTTCATTCAGTTGTTTCAGAATTATTTTGTGTCTACATAATATTTGTGCCGTGAGGTGCTGGCTCAGAATACCACCACCTCATTTCCTCCCGTGGGTGTCGTAAAAGTCGACTATGGGATTAGCTGGAGGATGGGCAGCAGCGTCCTTCGAGTACATTAACCACTCAACTGCGATCGCCAACCCGTCTGCCAATCGTGGCGATTATGGCAAAACCCCCTAATGAGCCCACAACACATCCATATCGATCGTTGTGGTGATCTTTGGGGGAGGCCTGTGTCCAGCAGTGGATTTCATTCGGCCGAAATGATGATGATGAATATTTGTGCAGTATCTCCATATTTTAAATAGTCAGGCAACGTTGTCCAGCGAATTCAAAGTAAATTTATGAGACAGCAAAGGTTTTTCATTCATACAGCTTGGTGACGAGGTGAGCGAGTCATTCATCTGGTGGTAAGCGTCATGCCTGCCCGTAACAATTGTAACGCTAGTTCAGTGTGACCCCACACTGCGGTCGTCACTTCGAGACGTAAAGTTATTAAGTCTCTTAGGCCCAGTAATTTCACTAGCTACAGTGCCCTTCTAACCGGAGCGCATCAATGTCTAAAGTTTAAACACTGCTTAGCGGTGAATATCTGGCACTATAGGCGATATTTTCATAATCACCACAGTTGGCAGGTGGATTGCTGGTCGCTGTATGTTGTTATGAGATGGGCAGCAGCGTCCCTTCTGTGGAACAGTAACCATACTGCTTACCAGCCCACCTGCCAGTACTGGCAAATTCACTCCAAAATTATGATCTTGGAAAAAAATCAACAATCTTGGAAGAAAATCACCAATGGTGGAAATTAATGGGTTAGGCCTTCGTGCAGCAGTGGATGTCCACTGGCTTATATGCTTATAGGAGACTGCATAGAACAGATAGGCCTTTGAGTGATAGAGACATACTGGGTTAAAGATAATATTAAGTCAGGTAGACCAAGCTATACGACGTATACATAGCTACATAGATAATTACGTTCCATACTCTAACAACTGCAATCCAATCTGATTGCAACGTGTGCTGCTAAAACATGCATGTAACACGTTGGTTACAACCAAACAATGCGCCGTGTCACCGGCACACTTGCATCGAACCGGCACGGACAGCCGGCGCTGGGAAGCCCTAATTCCGAGCTAATCTAAAGTTATATCCGGATCTAAATCGCATTATACGCAACGTACGCTAACCGTTTAACCTGTAGTGTGACAGTGTTTTATAGTTCACCCTGACTGCGGTGAGGAGTAATGGTTATTAAATGTATTGTTTTTATTTGTTTGAACATGTAAAAAGACATAACCTGGCTGGTGGTGATGATCGACAGGAATTAGATGTAAACAGCTAATATTACTTCTATATTTTTAGGCCAATACAAGGAAAATAGGAATAGATTTCCGAAATAAATAAAACCTTCAAAAGGTAATATTAATAGTGGCATCATTATTCCCCCGTTACTCGTAAAACACCGATATATCGTACGTATGACACTAATTGATTCGGATTTTATCACCCTCTGTCCCACCAACCACGGCAAATAACACACTAACGAACTCCTTCGCGATCAGTCGACTTGTTATGTTTTATCTGTTAGCAGAATAAGATAGTGGTTCCCTAAAGTAGAGGTATGGTATGGTTTAGCCATAATTCTTCCATGACCGCAAGTAAGGTCCCTAGTTGGGATATATGAATACAAAAATTACTGACATCAGCAAAAAGTTCGTAGCTCTAGAACAAGACCAAGGAGCCGATAATTTATATTTTTTCTTTATGATAAACATTTCTGGTGGCTCGCAAGACCGTAAAAAGAAAGGCTGCGAAAGTTAAAAAGGCATCAAATTAAAACGATTCAAGGGAGAAAATTTCTTTACCCAAATTTCAAAGTTGTTAGGAAATTAAACTAAAAGAAACAGAGCTGTTATCTTTGGAAGGAATATACAACAAAAGAACGAAAGATTCCAAGGAAAAGGGTTGTTGTCTTTGCACAAACTGTAACAAAAGCAGTTTTTAAACACATATATTAATTATTATGCGTAACTTTGTTTACCTATGATTAAAAAACCTAGTTTATTATTTTTGATAACGTGTAACATAGACATATATTGTAATAATGAAACAGAAACAACTAAACAGCAATAGAAACTAGATATAGAAGATTAGACAACTATGGGGCTTGGTCTAAGTCAAGTATTGGGTGGAGATTGTTGAAGTAAATGAAACTGGATTCGACATATTTACATAATTTAACGGCATGGTTAGTGCAGTGGCTGATACAGTCAGCTGCTGCGCTCCGGGTCGTGGGTTCGATTCCCGCACGGAACAAATATTTGTATGATCTGCAGGCAGTTGTTCCGGGTCTGGTTGTATTGTGTGTGGAATCCATGTCTGTAAACGCACTCACGACACAGGAGAAACCGTAGTGTGGGGCAACGATTAAAAAAAAAAAAATTGCCATCGTGCGGTGCCAGTTACGAATTACCAACCCATCTCAACCTGTGGGTGTCGTAAAAGGCGACTATGGGATTAGTTAGAGGATGGGCCGCAGCGTCCTTCGAGTACATTAACAACTAAACTGCGATCGCCAAATCGCCTGCCAAGCGTGGCGATTATGGAAAAAACCCCCAACGAGCTCACAACACACCAAGTGTCTTTGTGGCGATCGGCGCAGGCTGTGTTCAGCAGTGGACTTTATTCGGCTGAAATGATGATGATGAAATCATTTAAATCGAATGGTTCGTAACTATTCATATCTTCATCAATTGGAAAAA
This sequence comes from Diloba caeruleocephala, assembly GCA_947459985.1. Lineage (NCBI taxonomy): Eukaryota > Metazoa > Arthropoda > Insecta > Lepidoptera > Noctuidae > Diloba > Diloba caeruleocephala. The sequence goes on from OX381614.1 coordinate 7,810,321, forward strand.
ATACAAACCGCTATCAAATCAGTTCCTATTTTCTACGGGTACCTCTTGTACCTACAAGATCAATTATAACTTGACAAACTTTGTTTGACCATAAAATTACGGTACTATTCGATTTAGATAAGGAATTACTAAAATTTTAAACCGCTGTTTGATTTCCCTATAAAGTTCTGTTTTTTGTGATACAGATTATTTTCTATGATCGATATTTATATTTAGAAGACACACAATAATGTACTGTGTAGAAAATAAGACACTATATAGACTAAAAAAGTTAAGCTAGAATCCGGAATTTGAATTTTCCGGCAGCGTTCATAACGATAAAGTCGGCTGCTGTGCTCCGGGTTGTGGGTTCGATTCCCGCACGAACTGATTATTTGTTTTATCTGCATGTAGTTATTCCGGATCTGGGTGTATTGTGTGTGAAATTTGTGTCTATAAATGCACCCACGACACAGGAGAAATCCTAGTGTAGGGCAACGTTTTTAAAAAAGAAAAGAAATACAGTACCACCCAGGAATTGTCTCATTTCTGTCACCATTTAATGGTTACCCATTGCGTGTTCCAACTACCCTTCTAGATATTATTTAGCGTACGCAATAGTTCTTAAGATTTCTCAGACCTTATTACGTGGGCGAGAAGTAGAGACGTTTGTAAACGAAACATTAGCCATGTAAATGGAGTGAATAAAGTAATGTCATAGTACGGCAAATACAGAAGGACCACTTTTTTAATACTACTTGGTGACGAGACGAGCAAGTCATTCACCATTCACCTGGTGGTAAGCGTCACACCTGCCCATAACAATTGTAATGCTACCCAGGACTAGTCCGGCGTGGCACCCCACTGCGCTCCTCACCTCGAGGCGTAAAGTTATTTAGTCTTTTATGCCCAGAAATGTTAGTAGTTACAGTGCCCTTTTTGCACATTAATGTCTAAAGTTTAAACACTACTATTTGGCGGCGAATATCTGGTAGTCTATGCATTCTACTATTGCAATCACAATCACAATGAAGACAAAAGACTATCATTGCAATCGTGATAATTTGTCTTTTCATGTCAAGGGGATACGTTTCGCTTCCTCTATTTACTGACTGTTATTTTAGCTCAAATCTTGGAAGAAAACATGTTTTTTTAGGATTAAAGCTACTTCATCCATTACTTATAAAGAATGACTGTCGCTTATTAAAATAAACAGTTATTATATGTTAACACGTTATACCGTTATTACTATTTATAAAACGTAAATACCTTTCATAAAAAAGTTTATGTAATGAGATTTGAGCAAGACGTTTTTTTATCCTACCTTGTGGTGAGCCTGTGTGCCATTAGTGGTAAGTGTCACGCCTGCCCATAATGTACTGCTAGACAGGACTAATCCTGCGTGGCAACATACTGGGCTCATCACCTCGAGAGGTCTGTTATTTATTCTCTTATACCTATACTTATACTTTTACTATATAATTTTACTAGATATAGGGCTCTTCAAATGGGAAAACAGTTATGCCTAGTTTAAACACTACTACTTGTAAGCAGAATATCTGGCACTGCGGTGGTACATACTTAACCGGAATCTTATATAAGAGATATGTAAGAGAGCTATGACGACTTTCAATTCATAACCGTGACCGCGTTAAATTCTCAGCTTTGGTTTTTTGTTTTCGGATTAAGAATATAGCACCACTCCATCTCCTCCCGTGGATGTCGTAAAGGGCGACTAAGGAACGTAAAACCAGTGAGATGGGTCCTTTCTATGAAACAGCAGTCTTTCTGCGCTCACCAACCCGCCTGCCAAGCGTGATGAGCGTTGGCAAATTCCCCCAAAAAAAGCAACACAATCGTGGGAATCTATGGGGGAGGCCTTTGTTCAGCAGTGGACGTCTATAGGCCGATATGATGAGTTTTTTTTATATCGAACTAATAATCCCGAATTTAAAAATAAGTGGTCCTTCGGTACGTCTTTATTTCGTGGTAAGATCGCGGCTGGCCGTGTTATTGATGTAACATTAAATCGCGTCTTGTTGACACTCGCGCCGCTTGAATATTGATGATGGTTTCTTTCACTATTTGGACTAATCAAGACGAAGCCTTAAATACAAATAGTTTTAAGTTTTGTGTAATACCGTGCGCGCGATACCGTGTGACAAATACCTTAACAAATATTGTTCTTTGGTTAATTGTAGGACTAGTTTCAAGTCTTCAATTCAATAACGATAGAGGCCAATAAATGTTACCAGTCGTCGTGGAAACCTTTGGCTGATATAATGATGATGCCTTAGTGAACTAATCGTATACGATGTGTATCAAATTATAATGTCACATTAATATCATATAATTATACCTATTCCAAGGTTATTGCTATTAAGTGATGGTAAACGCTAGTAATTTAGCAAGCCACATGTACCCGCACTTTGCAATTTACATAAATGTCACCTGCCACAAGTGCCACATTTAAACGTCAAATTAATAATATGCTCAATACATGCTGTTAACATCAAAACTTCCTGAATATTGCATACCTTCCTAATGTATTCTGTATACCCATGTATAACAAACTGTTTAAGGCCTCTTCCACACTAACTCTTTCAGAGTGTGCGCGTTCTTCGAACACGTGATGTACGCGAACGCGACACGCACGCGGTTTCATTTTATACTGACTAGTATGAAAATATTTTCGTTGCACCAACCCACTCTGCCGCAATGCTGCTTCGAGTACATAGCGGAAAGTATAATTAACGCATGTAATGTGCAAAATAGTGTCACAGTCCCAAAATGATTTGAATGTGGAACATTTTAAACAAGAACTACAAAGTTTTATAGAAGAATGACGGTTTTTTTATTTCGTTTTGTTATTTTATTTTAATAGCTAGTTTAATAGTAATGCATCCTCGACAGAATCCATGTGATATGTACTGATCACACAGTGCGCACAGTTCGTGACTGACACGTTCGAAGAACGCACCCGCACAAGAAGCGCTAGTGTGGTGGTGGCCTAACTCAAAACATTCTACATTCATGTATAAGGTGGCAATTAAACCGCAATATACTACCCCAATTTTATGGTCAGTGAGCATCCCAAGAGATGTTTAGAAGAAATAAGAGAATTTCCGGTTACAATTTGTTTTCCCAAGTCCAACAGGGAATAAAAGACAACATTTTTTCTTCCCGCGAATTTAACATAAATCGACTGAACGTAACTGCGTCGGCCAATAAGGGAAATTTGCATATCTTACTATATTAATTTTTTTTTTTTCATAAACCAAGGTGAAGTCATGGTGATGTATGGTGCCAGCTATAAATAGAAAACCCATCTCATTTCGTTGGCGTCGTAAAAGCCATTCCCAAGCTATGGGATTTGCCGGAGGATGTGCAGCAGCGTTCTTCGAGCACGTTACAACTCAACTGCGATCGCCAACTCGCCTGCCTAACGTGGCACACAACACACCCATACAAACAACGACTGGTTGTGGAGATATTTGGGCTCCCCGAACAATCTACTCCACTTTATTACAATCATACAAACACAACATTGTAAAACACAAACAATTACTACAACACCACAAAATAGTTTACATGAAATATGTGTGTAACACTATCAAAATTGATTACGTAATCTACTTATAATTACCGGAACGAGGACACATGGGACAGTTCGTAGTGTTTTTGACAAGTATGGGTTCGTCCCCGTCCCTAAAACAGACAACATACAGCTGGACAATATCAACCTGTTCGTGAAACACATCCCATACTTTAAAGTAATTGGAAAAGTTCATATAAACAAACGGTAGTTATAATATTCTATTGCTTTAGACACTTTTATGTCTATATGTCATCTGGCTATAGATAATATTAGTGCTACTCATGCGAAACCGGGGTGGGCCGCTAGTATAATGTAAAACGCGGAGAAGCTTAGCGCAATCAATTTCAAAGTAAAACACCTTGCAATATATATAGATTGGTAGCCAACATTTGACTTTATTATTTTTGGTTGGTGAAGAATATAACTTCATGAATTAACATACTCATGAATAACGACTTCATAGAAAACAGTTATGAAATTCATCACAATTGAAAAATATATCGTCGAATACAAAAAGGTAAAAAAATCTATTTAAAGGAAGGTTTCTTCAAGTTATTAGAATTTAAATAATGGTACGCGTTAATTTTTTTTTGGATTTATCATCTTAACAGCTTTATTGTTCCCCCAAGACGGTATTGTCTCCTGAGGTCACAGCGTTCTATAAAGCGTTACAGCGCCGGATTCACTGAAATCCTGAGAAAACTTTGGACATTTGTCTTATTTTGAATATTACAATTCAAAATGTAACCATTAATCTCTTAAAACTTTGGTTGAAACGGATTATTTCTTGGTTATGACGTTTTTATTCTAGATTGCTTCGTAAAAATAATGTAATAGTATTTACAATTATTGGCCTGGGTTATTCCCAAGAATATTTGAATCGGCCGCCACTGTAAGATATGACCAATATTTTATTAACACAGAATGTGACTATTTCTAATATCTGACCTCTACAACTTAATTACTAATATATCTCCTGTATCGTGTGTACAATTTATAGACATACACCTCACTGCATAAACACCCAGACCGGCAACAACTATCTGCAGATCATTTTTGTTACCCATTTTCAGTATTATTGATGATAATTTTTTGTTCATTACTTATATTACATTTGAGTTAACTCATTTAAAATTTCATAAAATCTTATGTTATTTACATCAATTTAATAATATGGCATTGATTGACTATTCGTTATTATTAATATTGTTATTGTGACATTAACTTATAATATTTATACAAAACTGTAAATGTGTGAGCATCATGTAGCAATTAATGTTATATGTTTAGTACTTATGTTGATTGTGTCTTTTGCCTGGCTGTATTGGTCTGTCATGCTCACTAAAATGTCTTGCTGGCGGTGGCGTTGTTTATCGGGTCGTTCGGTTCCCTACAATATGGTTGAGCTAAGCGATGCTGATGCATGCGTCATGCTCGTGACACACGTACACGACCATCTGTTGGGACTGGTCAGCCGTTAACTGCCACGGCAAATTCAGTATTATAATATTATTGTGTGTAGTATCATTATTATAATAATATTATATGTTTCATCTTTACGCATTAACCTACATTTTCTCTGTATATGTTTTACAATCATTTATATCAATCAACATTGTAATCCCCAAACATTTTAAAAAAGTATCCATGGAGTTTCTTGCCGGCTCTTCTCCATGAGATCAACTATTTGGAACCGTGCAACATAAATTCTGACGTTTCTTAAGTGCCAATATTTGGTTTATTTGAAATAAAAAACTTTGACTTTGACTTTTGATATCTGGTAATTTGAATTTACAGTCGCCGTTTAACTAGTACCCAAAAATAAATTAAGACTTAAAAACAACATTAGTGAAAAATTCAGCGCTTTTCAGCATACCATTAAAAGTGAAGATACCGTTTGAAAGCTTAATAATTTTGTAAGCATCGTACAGTTGCAACATATCAGCTAAATGACGTCCACTGCTGAACAAAGGCCTCCCCATAGATTTCCATAGTTATGTCGTCATTCTGGGCGGAATTTACCAGAGCCATCAGGCTTGGCAGCCGGGTCTGTGAGCGTAGAATCGTTGCTGTTCCACAAAAGGGAAACTGGTATCTATCTCAGTTCCTTAGTCGCCTTTTACGACATCCATGTGGGGGGATGAGTGCAGCTATATAATTAATCAGGACACACGCCGAAGCGTACAGTTTACCCACCAGATGAAACTGTTTCTGTAGTTTAACTTAATACTCAGATTTATCTAATAGATCATAATATTATAAAGCTCAAAATATTTTAATGGTAAATAGATTTTTCAATGCCGTACTTAGAGCCTGCCTTTGTTAATTAATTTACAATTATTGTATAAATAATGTTTATAATATCTAAGTACTCTATTTTTCATTTTAATTATAACGTATAAATTATTAAAATCTTTGCATAATGAAAAGACAATTAAATATTTGATTAACTAAGGATGCACGTGTATTAACGATAAGTTGTGTTTTTTAAATTACTTATACATACTGTCTTTACGTCTATGTTTCTATTTAACCTACCAAATTTCCGACCAGTCATATATCATTGTTACCATGGATATTCATATTACATGAACACGTATAACTTCATTCATATTTGCGTTCATTTTTATTGCGAAGTGAGACAACAATCATATGAATTGCATGACTCAAGCCCTTCAAAAGAAGCTGTAAAAATATGACCCTCTATAATGAAACACTGAGGTTGGTGAGGTGTGATACCATAAAATGGTGAAGGTATTTTGCACGACTTTTAGACTCTTATTTACCTATCTTTTTTATTTTTTGCATGAAATGTAAATTTTTCGTACTAATCCCGTAGAAAATCTTAACCGATGTTGTGTAAAGTTAAATAAATTTTCCATACCCCCACTCTTGCTTGAGCTGGTCCGCGCAGACTCTATAGCTTTAAATATAATCCAAAATCTAAAAAAACATTCATCTTTATCGATCTGGGCTTAGCAACGACTTAAGTCGAGGTCCGAGTCCAGCTATCCTTTCAACTTCACCACTTCGTCCGGTTAAACAGTAACAGTTCTAAGAGTGAGAAAGCCTACGAGAAACCTAAAAAAATCAAAGTTGTTTTAAGTAAGAGCACAGACAATAAAAATACTACTAACCAGTATCGGGGGCCTGATAAAGTTATATCAAAGTATTGGAGAGTATTCATCAAGAGAACTTTAACAAGAGGAAACAACTTGATAGAGTCAGATACACGAAGAAGAAGATTTTTTTTCGCTTGGCACAGTTTATGGGAGACCAAAATTGGACTTCTGGGGTGGAGGCTTGGTGATCTGAAAGACAGGCTTCGGCCTAGCTTAGGCACCACTCTCCAACAATACATTTTTAATAATACTGTAACTATGCGGTATTGTATTTTCTTGCAACTTTTTCATTATTGTGGAGAAAAGACAAATTACTTACTTAAAAAATTACTAAACTATTACCAACAAATATTTCATCATTTCGTATGTCTTCTTCTTATATCTCAAAGCATAGTTTCAAATTCATTCACCTTATACCAAAAATCCAAATTATACAGAACTTATCTTAAATTATTTATTAAATGATATACAATTTCAATTGGTCGGACGCCTATGTCTTAAACCACATCAATCGGCTTAAATAAAATGGTCAAGGGTCATAAAATTCCAGGGGTCAGGTATTACATCATTCAAATCTTATTGAATCTCTGAGCTCCATCGCGTGTGCAAAATTTAAACGATTTTATGACCATGTACAATTCAATCACTGAGGGATAGATATAGAAGAGGGAGAATATTTCATCCCTGATTATCGCTACAGGATAACTGAATAATAATGTGGGGGCACGGGCTTAGTTCCATTGATATAGCTGCAAAAGTCAACGTCCCGAAAAGTTCTAGCTATATATAAAACAATACATCTGTAAGGATGAAAAGGTAGTGATGTTTATAATTACCATCTGACAGGAAAAAGGCCTTTAACAACCAAAAATTTCTTAGGTTGATGTTTGATGTAACCACAACACAATTAAATTTCAGCCACTGTAGACGGTAAATCCTTGTCGTAATTATTATAAACCATACTGGAGATTTGGCGACGTTGGACTGTATTGGAATTATAGACGAAGTATACATTTATAAGTTTTATATAAAACACTAACTATGAAAATCGGTATCTTATATACTTGTACATCATATCATCATCATCATATCGGCCATTTATACGTCCACTGCTGAACAAAGGCCTCCCCCATAGATTTTCACAACTGTGTCATCATTTTGGGGGGTATTTGCCAATACTCACCACGCTTGGCAGGCGGGTTGGTGAGCGCAGTATGGCTACCGTTTCACAGAAGGGACGCTGCTGCCCATCCCTCTGGTTTAGATTCCCTTAGTCGCCTTTTACGACATCCACGGGAGGAGATGGAGTGGTGCTTTATTCTTAATCCGGACACCACACGGAATTATATATTATACTTGTACATCTGATATCAATTCAATGTTGAATATCCTAAAAATTATAAAGACATATCTACTCAACTAAATCACATTAGACATTCTACCATTACGTGTATTCTACTTCTAGTGAAAGGGACGTACATAGAAATAATGTTATATTGGTTTAATATTCTGAATTCTATTTTCGTTGAAATATCGTAGCATTAATAAAAGTAGCAATTTTTTATTGTATATGTGGATAGTCTTGTTTTGGATATATTACTTACTGAAATTATACTTGTTGCTTATTTCACATCTTGAGAGGAATGTTAATTACTAGTTCTAAATATTCTATTCCAAAGGTAAATTGTAAGTTTGGGACTAGGTAATACAAAACTAGGCCATGGTCTTCCATCTTCCAGCTTCATTTCTAAGAGATTGGGAATATTGTAATCATGTGAAGTGGCTAGCTTTCGCGTCATTACCCCTCGCAAGTTTCGAATTATACCCAGAGGAAATATCAATAAAGTAATGGGTGATAATTAGAGCGAACCGCAAATTTATGGTCACGCCTACAAAATTACAGGGTGCGACGTTTATTACCCATAGGAATTGATTCTGAGACTATATTATAAAAAAATATGTAGGCAAGTCGTTAAGATAAGAATGAATTACTATTTTAAATACCTTTTTATGGAACATAAACTATATCTAGGCTCTATTCGTTATTATTTATTTTATTTTGACTATGCAAATATCTACTGACTTGATTAAGATTTAAGTTTTTTAATGAATTTAAACGAAGTAACATAAGTAGCTTAATTAAAATTATACTTCGAACTTTAAAGTTTAACTTGCGATGAATATTAATATATAATATTATATGAATGATTTCACATTGTTGAGCGCTCATTCACACGACGCGATATAATTCAGTTCGAGACCAAGGCGCGCGCCTTTTGCTTACGCATCGCACTGTCCTCTGGCATTTAATGCAATTGTGGGTGATGTTGTTAACATACATATTGGCATATTACTATCAACTAACAGCAACCGCGCGTGTGCCACACACGCTTGGGGTCAGACCAGAAACCTACGCACAAGCCTTAATGGCCAGGAGATTGAGAGTGTCATACTTATAGATAGTATACTGATATAGGAAGTAGCGACGTGTACGCGACTCAGAGACAACTCGCAATCGCGTCGAATGCACGTCTTGTATACACATTCTTATCTGAACAATAAAAAAGCAAATAGCTAAACGACTCCCTTGATAGTTGACACAATCGGACGTCTGTGGTAAAATACTAAAATGTTGGAAAACTATATACATAACTTTGTGCTGCAAACATTGAGAAGCTTTTAGTAAACTAAACTCTAAATAAAATATCTCCAATGTTTCTATACAAAATACCTTGCATTGCTGCAATAATTTTAAATATCCCATTTAAATCTAACTAGAAAAAACTGACACTTAAATTCCGGCTTATCTCCTGATTCTATACACAGTTCAAGCTTTAAGAAATAGTCTTCTTTCTGACCCTTGAGAAAACAAGGTTTCCTTATCTATACGAGGCTTCTTTATATATTAAACTACAGTTTTGTCATTATATTATCTACTAGCCGTTACCCGCCCGCATTGCTATGCTTAAATTATATTAATACTCATATCTTCTGAACCCTGATATCGAAATGAAATATAATATATAAATAAAATTAAGTTTCAGTTTTAGTCCCTGAAATTTTCATTGAAATCCGTTGAGCCGTTTCGGAGCCTATTCGAGACAAACTTTCCAACAGACAGACAAAAATTCTAAGAACGGTCAAATATTTTAGGCATCGTTTTCAGTTTGAACTTAAAGTTAGGCATTTATTTTGAAATCATAGACAGACACTTCAATTTTATTATATTGATATAGATTACCGCGTATAGTAAAGTAAAAAAGGTAATCTTAAACATTCTAAAAGACTGTCCATGGAGTTTCTATCTGACTGTTCTCCATAGGACCAACCAACCGGGACCGTTCAACCTAATATCACACCAGTGCCAGCGCCAGTGCCATTTTATTTAAAATAATACCTTTATTAACTTTTCCCCGATCTGGTATTGTTCATCTGCCGAGAGAACAGTTTACTAACAAATCTCACAGACACAAACACCCAACCCCGGTACAACTACCTAGGTAAATATTTTTCCGTGCGGGTATCGAACCCACAACGTCCCAGACGTGCCATCATCATTGACTATTAAGGCTACAGCTTCTGCAATACATTTCTAGCTATTTACTTCTAAGGCATAGATAGATAGTTGCCGTGTCTGGTGGTTAAGAATACCACCGCCCCATCTCACCCGTAAAGGCGACTATGGGATTAGCCGTAGGATGGGCAGCAGCGTCCTTCGAGTACATTTATAACACAACTTAGATTGCCAACCCGTCAAGCGTGGCGGTTATAGCAAAACCCCCCAAAAGCACCCAACACAAACCTATACCGATCGTTGTGGCAATCTTCAGGGGAGGCTTTTGTCTAACAGTGGACATTTTTGGGCTGAAATGATGATGTCGTAGCCTTTAGAGACTAGAATAGGACCAGACCACTCAAATCAAACTAGCTGCTCCTAAATCAAGATATTGGTTCCCTAATGCAGTTCCTGTCTGTTTACCCACCTCACAGTAGGTACATACAATTTCGAACAGAGTTCCCTCAACCAGTGTATCCAATTTGTTAACTTAATTTTAGTAAGTAATTGCTTGCGGGTACCTAGTACCAAATACGTAAAAGGTATATAATTGTTAACCATTAGCTTTTATACGGGGCTATAATACCTATAACCAATACTAGGTATTTATGTGTGTAAATTATAATCCATTACTTTTATGTGTAAACAGATTTTTAACGACTTCAAAAAGGAGAAGGTTCTCAATTCGATGCGTATTTTTTTTATTTTCTTATTTCTCTTATTTTCTTATCCCGACTTCATACGGAGGTATAATAAATGGCAAGGGGAATAAAAAACAAATGTTACCGCAAAGTAGTACTTATGTAATATCTCCTTACTGGGTGGTGCCGGCTAAAAATACCACCACCCCATCTCAACCCGTGGGTGTCGTAAAATACGAATATGGGATTAGCCGGACGATTTTGGGATCGGCAACCCGTCTGCCAAGCGTGGTGATTATGGCAAAACCACCACTGTTCCCACAACACAAAACCATACCACACATTGCGACAATTTTTGGGGAGGCTTCTGTCCAGCAGTGGACGTTTTTTGACTGGAATAATGACGATGTTGATCTTCTTACGCGCCTGCATAAGTACGCACACCATTATTTTGTCTCTTTATATATTGTCTGCTTTTGAATAAAAAGGATGTTTGGATGACAAACAGATAGATACATAGATACAGACAACAGATAGATAGATACATTGATAGATACATTCTGCATGGTAAGCGAGCATTGTGTCCATCAAATTACCTTAGAAAGGACTCTATTAGAAATCCGCTTAGTTCCAATATTAATCTCTTAAGTAGATTCATTTGGCGACAACAGGAAATTCATTACGAAAATGTACCAAAGCTTTATTAAAATTTCATGTATTCGTAAATACTGTGTTGTTACCGGCAAAGCCCACCCCTACACCCGTCGTCTTTGTTACAGCCGAATATAGTCCACTGCTGGACAGAAGCCTCCCCCAAAGATCGCCACAACGACCGGTCTAGGTATGTTGTGTCATTGGAGGACTTTGCCATAATCACCACGCTTGGCAGGTGGGTTGGCGATCGCAGTTGAGTTGTTCATGTACTCGATGGACGCTGCTGTCCATCCTCCGGTTAATTCCATAGTCGTCTTCTAAGACACCCAGGGGATGAGATGGATTGGTTTTATACATAGCCGTAAAAGCCGACTATTGATTAATATGAAGAGGATCGACAGCAGCATTCTCCCGTGTGCTAATAACAATATACTGCGATCACCAATCCGCCATCTAATTGTGGTGATTATGTCATATCCCCGCGCATTGTAGTGATCATTGGGAGGCCCATATTCAGCAGTAGATATTTACGGAATGATGTATTTGTGTCTATTCGTGTTATGTTATTGATAAATAAAAAAAGTAGTTGGCTTATAGCAGCGTTCACATAGACACAGGTAATATAAATACAAAAACGCAATGAGAATGCAATTAGGTGACTAAACAGAAAAAAGAAACTAGGGAACAAATCAATTGTACAGTTTTAGTTGGCATTAATTAACTTATAAATAGATTATGGTGTACGTCGCCGTTGTCCCAATAAGGTCCCACGGCCATCATGATGCGGTATATAAATCGCTGAAGCGCTGATTTTTCAGCGAGAGTCTAAATGATGTGATGAGAGCAAGAGTGGCCTATCTTTTCCAAACACAATTAAAATAATTTGTGTCTAAAAAGGCGATAATAACAAGATTCTTTACTGAGGAAACATGATACAAACAAATACTAAACTTTGTAGACCCTGCAGTCTTCTTGTTATATAATATTCGTAATAAAGGGGACGGACTGAAAACTAAAAAAAAAATGGTATCTACTACCTATTTGTTTTGTTTTGTTCTAAACCCTTTTTAATAATGTCTTCGCTTCCTATAAGTAAGAGGCGCTAATAGCCATGTGCATTCACTGATCGATATACGATTGGTGCGGTTAATCATTGCTTAGCACGGTCAGTCTATGGATGGGTGACCATATACTGCTGTTTGAGCTCAGCGTCTCCGTGCTTCCGAGGGCACGTAAAATCGTCGGTCCCGGTTGTCATTAGACGACTTGAACAACTCCGACATAAGCTTGGCCGCTAACCATAAGATAAAGAAAGGTAAGTAAGAAAAACATTGGAACTAAATGGATTACTAAATATTAGTCTCGGAGACGCTATCGCTGATATGCTGCAACTAAAGTAATCACAGCTTACATTTTGTTCTAAATCACATCGAAATCTAGATCAATTAAGTTGTTCTCGTAGCTTGTACCAAATTTGTTCAGATTGTAGCAATACAGGCAGTGCACCAGAACACTGTGCGGTTAGTAAAACAAACAAAATAATATAAACTCCTTTGAATACCAAACCTACGCCAATCTTCGGTTTTCCTTTGAGTAATTAAGGCATTCAATTAAACGTTTGCGGCCCTGAATCTCTAAGTAATTCAATCATAAATTGTTTGAGTAAATGTTTTCTTACATTGAGATGACGTTATCTACCATTTTACGAAGTTGACCCAACAATTTACATGAAAGTTTATAGAAACTGCAAACTGTTATCATGTAAATTTACGTGTAAATACGAGCAAAATAAAAATGTTTTACCCTTTTCGCGCCCTCGGGGTTGAATCATCCCTTCCTATGACAAGAAAGAATATGCCAATCTATCGCAAAATGCCCAGAATAGATATTATTGAGCTAAACAGGAAAATATATGGGTTTTATGTACACTTTTATTGTACGGAGTTTATAATAGGCAAAATGAAGCGTGGGCGCTAATAAATTACGCTTAAAATTATCTGTTTAGAAAACAAATACCGATTCTAATCCCGCCTTAAACAAGTTAATAGATACATGCCGCATTTTGATAACCCCAAATACACACCAGAGAATATAATCCGTTGAAGGCCTTAATCCTAAACATAAGATACACTTATTTACATTTGAGCTCCGAGACTACGGTCGTCGGAAGCTCCAATGAGTCTTTAAGGCTCGTATTTAAAAGGATTAAACAGGATATTTAGGCTTTACAAGCCTTTACATACATACATTCATAGTTTGGTACCCAATAAGTATAAGTTCTATTTTTTTTGTTCTTCGGAATTGATAATTTCAGCTTAATAGAATTGCTTTAACAGTTTTAGTTTTAAAAAAAGTTGGTGAATTCACACACTAACCTGAATGCCTGATTACTCTAAATCTATATTTTGTGACTTACTACAGTACTTACTACTTAGTCTTACTACAAACTTTTATGAATTGCAGTGTTTTTCCTTAACCCGAATAATAATTACTTTAATAGGATATCTACGTTTTTAATTTCTAACCTACATGGCAGCATTTTTTATACGACTGGCTTATGATGATTGAATATATCTGTGTAATACAATTTTAATGTTGGCAAACCCATCGACTACACTCGATATTGTCGTTTCAGCCAAATAAAGTCCACTGCTGGACACGAGCCTCCTCCAAAGATTGCCTCAACCACCGGTCTGGGTGAGTATTGCCATAATCGTCACGTTTGGCAGGCGGGTTGGCGATCGTAGTTGAGTTGTTAATATACTCGAAGGACGCTGCTGCCCATCCTCCAGTAAATCCCATAGTCACCTTTTACGACACCCACGGGATGAAATGGGTTGGTGCTATTCGTAGCCGGCACCACACGGCACAAGTTTCATTCGGCATTCGATATATAATCGAATATTTGTCTGGGGGTATATTTCAGTAGGTCGTGACTATTGAACGTATCAATAAATAAAAGAATCGATACCACATTTTAGGATAAAATGAAGTACTTGTTTGAGGAGACCGCATAGTTCACATTATCATTAAACTAAAAGATATTGAACGAGTGTTTATTAATGATTATTTCATGATTGATCTCGTGTCCCGACCACAGACCACTAATGAATTCGTCGATACAATGGCTGCTCAACCTGAAAGGTGTCAAATGTTAAAGTAGTCTGTTCATTACATAATAATGAGGCCTGATGCTTGCCATTAATTATATCTCTGAGCAAACGCCGTGTCACTCCCCGGTTAATTGAAATCGCTTGCTTCCAACAATATGTTGTGTTGAATGAGCTGAACCTGCGATTTTTGACGCATAATTATTGTTTCATAATCTAAACTCAAAATGTTTATTTGACGTTTATTTTGTGAGTTAAATTAGGTTCGCAAAGTGTCGTGAATCGTGGAAAACGCCATAATGAGTGTCACTCACGGTATTGTACTGATGTCCCTTCGCTCTCGTTGCGTTTTTGTTTAAATACAATTTTTTATGGTGGGCAAAATTTTTCTCCTTTAAGTGCAAGAACATGTATAAACATATCTTGACACTTTATTGGGAACTGAGCTAAAAAGGCCTTCAGTAATTCTTAAGAACCTTTATTATCTATTACCTTTCGTAACATTATAAAACACGAGGTCTGAACCGTCGATTCATGAGGGGTTACTGTATCATTTTTCACCGTCACCTTCAAGCACAAAAGTTGACAGTAATACAATAACTTCCTCAGCCTTTTTGTCGCCCGGAAAATCCATCAAGGGCTTCTCACACCGGAGCCGCCCACTAGTGCCGCGCTTTTAGTTACACCTCGAGGGGGTTACTGTAAAGCGTTCACCCCCTTTAACGGAGGGAAGGTGACTGTAGAGATCCCAGGCATATCTTGGAGGAACTGTAAAGTATTCCCCCCGAAGCTTCACTGTGTGCTGTGCAGCGCGTATGAGACCACTAATTCCCCAAATCACGCTGGCCTGTGAGACCCCCAAGAAACTTCCTCAGCCTAGAGGTCCGATATGTTAGGCATGTAGAACCCCACCAAACGGTTTTCTAGAACCTATAGAGCGCTAAACTATTCCGAAGTAAAGGAATCGAACATTCCTTATAAAAATTACAATAGATATTTGAATACATAAATAATATGCTGTTGTTTGGATATGTTCAAGTATTTTTATTTGTGCCTCTACATGATTTAGTTGATCACGGTGT
The DNA here is from genome assembly GCA_947459985.1 of Diloba caeruleocephala. NCBI lineage: Eukaryota > Metazoa > Arthropoda > Insecta > Lepidoptera > Noctuidae > Diloba > Diloba caeruleocephala. The sequence goes on from OX381614.1 coordinate 7,826,063, forward strand.
TAGTAACAATAAAACCTCACATTCAAAGCCCTACCTGTTTTGAATGTGAGTTTTACCCTGTTATTTTTTATTCCCCATTCTACGACCTGTTGCCAGAGACGCTTTGCTGAACAGAAATAGATCATGTGATGGATGGACGACGATATATTTATTCTTCTTTGACACCATAGTTGTCTCTTGCGACAGTTATAGATAAATGAAGTAGTTTATTATTAGCCGGGACCGGAATGTGTTTTTATAATGGTTTTCGATTAGAACCACAAAGTTCGTATGAGTTATTACTTAAAATAGCCCATCCCAGCCATCTCCATCACAGAAACCCACGCATACAATGAAAGTTCAATGTGTAACTTTATTGTTAATGCGAGTACCGGGCGGTGAAATAAAATAAACTCCAAATATTATGTGTATACCCGTTTTATTTTCGCATTACAGAAAGGTAAACAGGTACCTACGAAGCAAAAATCAAGTTTAATTATTGAACCCCAAACAATCCGTTGGTAAGTTAATTTTGTTTTAATCAACGTTTAACGCTATAATGTGTCTCATAAATTTCTTCGTGGGTTGTTGTAGTTCCTAATAATTTATTTTACGATATGGTACAGTTTCAAGAATAGGACAAAACTACTGAATTATTGATGGATTTATCTCGTATACAGACATTTATTCTATCTCCTCGTTTGAAAGAATTATAAGAGAAATAGGTAGGTGCTCTTACAATCTAAATAAATTATGTAAAGACATCTTAGATTTTAGATTACATTGTCTATTACATTAACATAGCAAAAATACTGATCAGCTCGAAATGTTAAACAAATATATTACTCATTGTGAATGAAACACAATGAGGGTTTATCTGTTTGTCTAATTAATGCACATAAACTTTTGTTTTGATGTTTCAATGGCAAATATTAGCAAACAATGTTTTTAATTAATAATCAAAAATCTTATAATTAGGGCAGGACCTTTGAAAAATAATATAAATATATTGTTTTAACTTAAGAAATAGACTTATTTCTTTAACATTTTTGCTTTCGAATTTAATTTGAGTACTATCTAATCGTAAGGTAATTAAATTCAGGCGAAGGTACAAAACTTGCGTTAATTAAAACTTTGTAGCGTTAGGTACTGCTACTTTACTACGGATATGGGCTATGGCCTACTTCTTAAAATGTCTACAGTAAATAATCCCAAATGCTGTGCATATTTACTCAAGTGTATGACTTAATTGGCATGGCAACATTAAGATGACCAATCCCAGCAGACGGCACTAGTTCACGAGCATAACGCATAAAATACAGATTGCTTTAAACTTACAGATATTCTACTAAAATAATACTAGCAAAACTAAAACAAAATAATTTATAGTGTACAGTTGTTTTCCTCCAGAGATTTATATTAAGTTGCAAAGCACTATTATTTTTACAGTATAGAAAAACTTCTATTCTATCATTCGAATTTTCGGATTTCAGTTGGAGCTCCAAGAATGACCTCTGCTTTAAATAAATTTTAACAACATGATTATATCGTCTAAAATCACGACGTTTCCGAATTGTGATTAAAACATTGTCCAAAGTTCAGCTATTTTTGTAGTCAAATGATCCCCACCTATGTTTAATATCCTGCTGACGTTATGCATTAAAATAGAAACGAGAATATATTTTATTAGTTGAATCAAAGTTGACAATGTTTTGTCCTTTCAATTCCAATTTATATTCATTCACGCTACACTAGTAATTCGCACAGGTATCTAACTTGTTCGCACTGCAACACAATGCGACACAAGGAAGCAAATTGACATGTGTTCTCGAAAGTCAGTTTTGTATCCAAATGTCTATTACACGAGAAGTCTTGAAATCAGTGAATTGTTAAGAGTTACGTATTTGCGTTATATATGGTTTCCTTTTTATTCTGTAATATTTTTCCAATATTTTTTTGTAACTAGCGATAGAGGATTCTGACTGAAAATAATCGAATTACGACTGAAAATAATAATTAATCTAATCCAAAATGTTTGACAGTTGTTCAGTCGTGTATTTTATTGTTCATTTATTGGTAATCGTCGAACAAATATCGAATGAAAATGAACAAAATGTTACATCGCGATTGTAAACCACGCACAATGATAAATAACAATCGTTATAACATCGATTGTTATCCCATTATAAACGAATAAATAAAATAATTCGATTATTTTTGCTAACAGCTTATTGCTAGTTGAAACACATAATATATTAACTTATCTGATTTATCAATTGGTGTTATTATAATTTGTATACCAAAAATAGAATTATTTCAAACTTAAATACACATATGCATAAATTAGTGATGTTATTAATTTTGTACCCCCTTCATACATCTGCTTTTGATATATTGAAACTAGATATAGTTGTAGTGGCTCAGAGGCCTGGAGGGTTACAGACTCGATTCTTAAGCATCCGGTTCAAGGTACGGTTCCGGTGACAAGCATAGAATATTCTTTATTCTCCAAGTGGTGTATCATCTGGATAAAAATATAGCACCACTCCATCTCCTCCCGTAGATGTCGTAAAAATGTCTAAGCGACTCTAGGCCAGAGGGATGGGCAACGTCCCTTCTATGGAATAGTAGCCATACTGCACTCACCAAACCGCCTGCCAAGCGTGCTGAGTACTGGCAAATTGCCCCCAAAATGACGACACAAATGTGTTAATCAATGGGGAGGCCATTGTTCAGCAGTAGACATCCTTTGGCTGATGATGATTCTTTGTTGTATACCATTAGAAAAACAACTACAACAATACAATAGGCGGCCTTATCGTTATTAGCGATTTCTTACAGACAAACTTGTCATAATACGTTCTTATTTACTCTAAGACCCCGTTGACGTTAACGGTGGAGGAATACATCGTGAGGAAACCTGGATCGAATGGTCTAGAATAATCAACACGTAGAGAGCTAGAGTGGTAACCAATGTCCGTTTCTTCTCTGTATGTGGGAGTCCTTTGCCTGCAGTGAGACATCTATAAGCTGATCTTAGCTATAGGTACCAGTTGTATCCTGAACGTTAACGAATAGAATTTTGGCATTATTTTTATTTTTTAAATTCCAATTCACAATATCTACATAAAATGTTATTGAGATAATTTTAATCAAACTATGTTAACGATTTTTGTTATTAATTCGATTAAACGAATATATTACTAGTAATCTTATTGGATAAATCAGTTTGAAGCCGCGGTGATGTTAAGCCATGTGGTGCCGGCTCAGAATACCACCATTCCATCTCCTTCCGTGGGTGTCGTAAAAGTCGACTAAGGGATTAGCCGGAGGATGGGCAGCAGCGTCCTTCGAGTACATTAACAGCTCAACTGCGATCGCCAACCCGTCTGCCAAGCGTGGGGATTATGGCAAAACCCCCCAATGAGCCCACAACACACTCATATCGGTCGTTGTGGTGATCTACGGGGGAGGCCTGTGCCCAGCAGTGTACTTCATTCGGCCGAAATGAATCTTATTGGATAAATCAGCTTGAAGCCGCGGTTGGACCGTAGGAGGATTTCATCTAGTTATATATGCGTATAAGGTAGAGGAAGAATTCTTTAAAATACCTTTGGGCAATTTAAGCTATCTCTCACTACTGTTTTGTTTTTAATTATATGTTTTCATGCAGACAGCTTTTTTGTCTTGCACACATTATGTATGTTATGTCAGAGCTGCTTAAGCCGCCCAAAGAACTCCCACTTGGCGGTGACTCATCTATAGCTTGACCACGCCGAGCGTTGCTTAACCTCACTGATACGATAACGATATTAGAAATAGCCTGCCTTTTTTATTTGCATATCTACATTAATAAATTTTAGTCGAAAAGGAAGACGGACTCTCCATGAAAATACCTTGTACTAATATGTATATCTCAAAAATGTATGGCTCTCTTAATGGCCGTACCGCGGAATTTCAGAAGCTTTTTACTACGTTTTCATTGCGAATGACAGTTCGGTACGTGACTATTATAAAGAACCTGTCGCCATGTTCGTTTGTAACACAATTTATATAGTAATTTGTACAATCCTGTACCCTATTAAGGTTGCTGATTGCTATATAGGCTTTTTACAGTAATTTGTATTGTTGGAGTAATACGGTGAGGGGTTGGTACCAACGACCCGATTAAACAACGATAAAATAACAATACTCGGTGTTGCTCCCTGTCGGCTGTTGTGGTGACCATTTAGGGGGTACATCTAGTAAGTGGTGAGTTACCGTCTGACACAGAATTTAATTTAAAGGTGGACAGAAAAACGCCGTTGTTTCCGTTTTTCTTTAAGTTTTCATTCCGTATAACACGCATTACAATAGACCTTGCCGTTATAAATCAATCTAATCCAAAATCCTAATAGTTGGGATCAAGGGTTTGTCTGTCATTGTATTAAGTGTGATCTTATAGGATATGATAGTTTCCATCTCATACAATATTCCTACATCACCGGGGAAAATACATGACTTCGTTTTATAGTGCAGCACGAGAGAGTCCTCAGTTAGCCCCTTTACAATTAAATCCCATTCAAATTGCAATGAATAGAGAGACATCAATAATAATAGTAGGGCAAAGGTGTCGTCAAAGAAGACTATGGGACTTCGAGTAAATAAATAACTCAACTGAGAACGCCGACCCACTTGCCAGGCAATTGGACTTTATTCGGCTGAAATGGTGATGATGATGAAAGGTCTCATAAACGGAGAAGGAACGAGCATTAACCACCAAACTTGTTCTCTCCGAGTTGGCGATTTCAGAATACTTTATCCACATTTCCTCACGATGTTTTCCTTGACTGTTTAAGTCAATGGTATCTTAGGTTGAGGAAGTTACATATTATGACATTAAAAGTGTCATATTGTTAAAACAACGATAGGAGAAAAACGATGCGGTGATAAAGACATTTCCAAAGAATGATATGTTATTAAACGTAGGGCAGAGCCTACCTTACATGGTACATGAGTATGTTTTATGTACCCGGTAGATCAAAAGTCAATTTACATGGCAAATGTTTCAGAAATGTAAATTGGCTTTTAAAAACATTCGAGATAGATAGGGACTACTTTCACTGCTGAACTTCATAGACCAGATTCTACGTGGGAATGGTACCGTCCATGGCCCTAGCAAAGGGACCTACGTATGGGTGGACACGACGGTAATAAGGGGATACCGTACAATCTCCTTCGAGGTGGTGAGCCTCGCCGAAGTCGACGGCCAGTACTTAGAAAGATCTGAAACAGTGCAACGGTCCTAGGTTCAGTGGATCCTAGTGGTGGACTGGAAAGAGCGACTCATGCACCCCAGTGTAGGGCACACCGGAATAACGGCGGTAAGATATATCATAGAGGAGTGACTGGAGAGGCGGCATGGCGTCCGCACCCCTGGTTGACAGAGATACACTTGGGAAACGGTTGATTCGAGAAGTATTTATGTCTATCCAACAGAAGGACCGGAGGCTGCTCGGGGAACACAGCGCAGCACACATTAGAGGTGTGCCCAACTTGAGTGACGCTTCACCGTGATTCTTCGCAATGGTTAGAAGTGCTAACCTCTCGCTTTAGATTTGTCCATGGTTCGAGGTGGTCAGCGAAAGTCACGAGTGGAAGAAGAGTCCATTAAAACCACGTTTACTCATTGATCTGTACGTCATTAAATAATTCTAGTGCATATAGAAAAGTATGTCTTTTAACACGATGTGGCTCCTAGTTATAGTTCTCAATTTTATTATATTTATTACTTGACGGCACGGTTCGTGCAGTGGCTGATACAGTCAGCTGCTGCGCTCCAGGTCATGGGTTCGATTGGGTTCGATTCCCGCACGGAACAAATATTTGTATGATCTGCAGTTAGTTGTTCCGGGTCTGGATGTATTGCATGTGGGATACATGTCTGTAAACGCACCCACGACACAGGAGAAATACTCGTGTGGAGTAACGTTTTCTTTTAAAAAAACTTTGCTTTTATGATATGCAATAGTAATGCAATAGTATATTGAAATTTTTTCAAAATATGTTACGCTATATAACATAATGAAATAAAATGACTAATGACATTTATAACATCTTGATAAAAATATATCATATTGTTTAATTTTAAAAGCTGTCTACGATACAGAAATCTCTTTCACTGGAGGATGTACTCCAGTGCGGATGCGAGATATAAGAGACCCTTGATTTTGATATTGACTATTTGTTCAAAGACTTTTAAAACAATATGGCAGGATTTTGAATCATGAGGACAACAATAATCTTATTGTCCAATAGCTTAGTAAATGTCAGACATAGATAGGTACTAAGCAGTACAGAAGATATATTTAGGCATTACCTTGGACAATAACTTGCCTGAATCCTAAATAAATATATAAAAACAGTGATCCGATTAAATCCGACAGACGACCTGGTGAAGGTCGCTGGGAGTCGTTGGATGAGAGCGGCATGTGACCGCTCGTTGTGGAAATCTAAGGGGGAGGCCTTTGTTCAGCAGTGGACGTCCTGTGGCTGATATGATGATCCGATTAAAAACAATTGATTACTGATTAGTTTACACCATACTTGTTTATTCTCTTATTTATTGAAACTAAATAAATATAGTGTAACATAGCGTATCAAAACAAAAATAAACCTTTTGGAAGTTTGATATAAATAGGGAAAAAATCTTTAAGACTAGATTTATTTTACGGTTTTTGATTAAAATTTATGCCTTCCTGTATTTCGATAGCGTAGTTTCACCACTTTAATAAAATCATTTAGGATAGATTTTTTAAACATGTCGACTTTTGTTCCTGCCATACCTCTCAAGGTATTATTGGATAATCTTTGACATGGCAATGTTATTAAATGATTGCAACTGTCTACAATATTTTTTTGGTTTAACAGACAATCTTCCCAATAAAAATGTCATAATGTTGCCCGCAATGTTATAAAAAAGCTTTTTGCTAATAAAAAATAAATGATAATTACTCGTTTGACATGTTTATGCTGTTTATAGGGCTATTACTAATATTTTTGACATTCATATTTAGTGTTTTGATAACGTATAAGTTTGCATGAAAAAGGCGGTCAGCCTATGGATGGGTTACCGCATAGGAGTATTTGAACAGAGCGCCTGCGTGCTTCGGAGGGCACGTAAAAATCGTCAAGGCCTTTGGGCAGCTTGAACAACACACACAAGACACAAGGTTAGTCACTAAGAATAGGAAAGAAGAAGAATTCCATTTTAAAATGTAGACCATTTCATCTTTTTGTATCTTAGTTTTAGAGAAATTGCAAGTATTTTATAATAAAATAATTGTTTGCCATAGTAATGTAGTGGTCTGATCTAGACAATGGCAAAATCATCATCATCACATTATCCCGTAAACTGCTTAATAATCACCCCAATGAGCGGTCATGGGGGATATTGTCATTGTCAAAAAGAATTGAGATTACAATGTTGATTTATACAAACGACGGGTAAAACAATATAACGAGAAAAATATAGGTTCATGTGTAAAGAGTATCATACTAATGGATCAGCTTTACAGGGAGATTAGTGAGGATGATCTTCTTGATATCAACCCTATAATAAAACACTTCTAAACGGACTTATCATCATCATATCAGCCAAAGGACGTCCGCTGCTGAACAAAGGCCTCCTTAGATTTCCACAATGAGCGTTTACATGCTGCTCTGATCCAATGACTCCCAGCGACGTTCACCAGGTCGTCTGTCCATCTCGTCGGAGGTCGCCCCACGCTGCGTTTTCCGGTGCGCGGTCTATAATCGAGAATCTTTTTGCCCCAACGGCCATCAGTTCTAAGAGCTATGTGCCCCGCCCATTGTCACTTCAGTTTAGTAATCCTAGCTATGTCGGCAACTTTAGTTCTAGTTCTAGTTAAACGAATCACATCGCGTATATTATAGATTTTTGTTTTTCTGACGTTTCAAACACTTGGCCGTGTTTGTGGTCACAAGATGACTAAAGTGACAGGCGTAAAAGTTATTTTATCTACCTTACAATTGTAATCAGAATGGTTTAGATGCACGCAGTAATTACCCTCGGTATCTTGATGTTTTCTGCTGTCGTATGAAGTTTGAGACTTTATTATTTTAATAAGAGGATTCCAAACTGGTGGTACCTACCAACTATATTCACTACTAAAATTAAGATGGTTTTTAAAATTTCAACATTCTCACGAAACTTTTTAGGTACTTATCGGTGCTCTTGAGGTTCATCAAATCGAAATCGAAGAATAAAATTAGGTTTTCCTCACCTACGTAACGACGCCTGTCACCTCAGTCTGTGACCATGAACACAGCAAAGTATTTGAAACGTCAGGTTAAACAAAAATCTATAATATACACGACGTAATCAGTTTAAAAGTGTTTTATTATAATGAGTAATGATTGCGATAACCGATGACATTACTATATTGACCCTATATTCACCTTTAACGACATACATGTAGGGGTGGTATATTACTGGAAACCTCAAGCAAAATCTTATGTGTCGTTTCCAAAGTTAACTTAAATGAGCTGCAAATTCTCTTTCACTGTGAAATTTCAAACCTTTTTTTCTTCTCTCAATCTGTTCACCATTTTTATCATCCTATCTATCCGTCAAAGTCCAATGCAAATCGTCGGCCTCCCCTAAACGGTTGCAATAATCGATAATCACTAGGTACACTTGGTTTTGGCGTTGAGGTGTTCATAGTCAGTAACACTTACTGAACCTTTTGTATTGTTTAATTGGCGTGATAGTTGTCTGAAATTCTATTGTCTATCTCTTTTTTTTTTATACAACTTTGGGACAAGACGAGCAAGTCATTCGCCTGTGGTAAGTGACATGCGTACCCGTAACCATTAGAAGGCTACCAAGGAGAGGCATCACCCTTTGCTCGTCAACTCAAGATGTAAAGTTATTTAGTCTCATATGCCTAGTCATTTCACTAGCTACAGTGCCCTTCTAACCGGAGTACAGTAATGTCTAAAGTTTAAACACTACTGCTTAACGGCGAATACCTGGCACTTGGGTGGCACCCATATAGCCGGCCTCTTGCAGTTAGAGCCCTACCACCAGTAAAACCTTAGTAACCTGTTACTACAATCTCGAGTTGGGTCATCCGATGCCTTGCTGGGAATCACAAGAACCTACGAGAAATCTAGTTATCGAACAAACTCAGTCCACGCTTATTTCTAATTTGCTTCTCTTTTAAACTTCGTTCTTTCTTTTCATGAAGTTCAGTTAAGTTTCGCACTCAAACTTATAAGTAACGTTGGAAACCTTAGAACCTTAAGGTTTCCAACGTTAGTTTATAAGTTTGCGTTATGAAATCAGAAACGGTTGAGTAAAAATGTAGAGAGTTAATTACTCTCTTCTGAATGTTAGTTAAGCACTCCAGTTGATTATTATTTTATTAAACTTTAGGTTATATATTAGATTTAGCAGGCATTTGAAATAAATTAAAATTTAGCTTATTCCCGAAATCCTTTCAGATCCTTTTATACTACCATTTTTTTTACTATTCATTCCGGTGCGTTTTGCTAGAGTTTAAAACCATCATCATCATCATCATATCAGCCAAAGGACCACAATTATGTCGTAGTTTTGATGGGGATTTGCTAGCAAAATCTCATTTCTGCCGACCGTGGTGAGTAATGGTACGCACCACGCTTGGCAGGCGATTTGGTGACCGCAGTATGGCTACTGTTCTACAGAAGGGCTGCTGCCCATCCCTCTGGCTTAGAGTCCCTTAGTCACCTTGTACAACATCTGTGAGAAGAGATAGAGTGGTACTATTTTCTTAATCCACCACATGGAATAAAAATTAAAGGAATTAAAAATATTAATGTAAATTTTAAGACGTTAAATGGCAAATGGTACAGTTGTTCAACAAAACTTCCTAAATGATTATGACTATATCCTATTATTAATTCGATACTTCTATGCTATGCATTAATGAGTACGAATTTTACCAATTATTTGCTTTACATGCATAATTAAAAGGATTTTTATAAACCCTCATTTGTCAATATAGTAACTGAATTCGAAAATTATTACATGAATTAGCTCTATGGTGGGTGCACTTAAACGTAAAATGACAGAATGCAAGCTTTGCTACAAAGCTTAAAAGGTCCGGTCATTAATTCTAAAATGGAATATTTGTATTATCCTGAAAATTTTATCGCGTTTCAGAATTATTCTATTATGGTACATTTTGTCCCCATGAATTCTTTATGAAATCAAAAGCCGACGGCCAGGATAGCTGTCACATATACCTTTTCCATTGCCTCCGATTTATTTTTAAAACTTTAATACCTGCTTCGTGGTAGGTTGTTAGCTAACAAATTAAGCTTGTGGCCTATAAAGTTATAGAATTACATGTCTGAGGTGGCTTGTGCGGTCTTTCATTTTAACAAATTTACTATTTATTTATTTAACATGAACGGTAAATTATAAATTATTTTTATTATGATGTAGCAGGTACAGGTAACATACAAATTATTTTTACATTCCTGCACTTTGAAACAAACTCAGCGTTTATTGATAACGGTATTTTACAGGGATCGGTAATTTAAGACCTTCGTAGAAATAAAAAGGATAAAACAAATCTAAAGGTTTTTGTGGTATATTATCCGAACGTTTCCAATTTTATGGACCGAAGATTTTTATAAAGCGTCAGTTAATTATAGGTCCAAAGTCAATTTAATTAAAAAAATACACTATCACCAGTTTACCGGCTGGCAGTTAAACAGACAACGCTTAATCGAGCAATCCTTTGATGTGATCCAAATTCTGGTGTTATTAGCCCGTACGACCGGATGCCTTTGAACTTGTTTAACTTTGTTGAATGTACAATTCGCAATGGGAAATTCATTTGTATCTTTGCGCAAATATTTCTTTAGAATTGTGAACTTTGTGATCAATGCAAAATGTTATAAAGAGACAATTATCATGAATTTCAATATTATTAATATATTCAGTATGACATTAAAAAATCTCTGGTGTCTAAAATGCCCTTTATTTTATATAATTTAATTTCTTCCACATTTTGTAAATGTGTGAACTTCGTCGACTTGATTAGTGCAATGCATTACTATGCCGTGTGGTTCCGGCTTAGAATACCACTACCCTATCTCCTCCCGTGGGTGTCGTAAAAGTTGACTAAGGGATTAGCCGGAGGATGGGCAGCAGCGTCCTTTGAAAACATTAACAACTCAACTGCGATCCCCAACCCGTCTGCCAAGCGTGGCGATTATGGCAAAACCCCCCATTGAGCCCACAGAACGGTCATATCGGTCGTTGTGGTGATCTTTGGGGGAGGCCTGTGTCCAGCAGTGGACTTCATTCGGCCGAAATGAATGCATTAATAATTCTCAATTTCCTATTGTGTACTTTAGAAGCAATCGTCTGTATTATTGTTGTGTGGAACAATTATACATATAGTCTACTTTGTTCGCATATAACAAAGTAGATAAACTAACTTATTACGATGTAATAACTAAAACTCTGATATCACTTTTTTTGAAAAATAGTGTATACATGTAGTTTCTTGCCGCCCTTCTCCTTAGGGTTGACTTTTCCAAACTGTGCACTTAACTGTTGACTTTTCTTAAGAGCCTATTAGAGCCTACATGGATAAAACTTCTGAATTTAAAATTTTGATAAAATTACACCCACATGAACTTGGAAATTGTGACTTGAAGCTTATCATCGTAATTTCAGCCGAATAAAGTTCACTGATAGACACAAGCCTCCCCCAAAGATTGCCACAACGATTGACCTGGGTATGTTGGGTATTCATTGGCGGGTTTTGCCATGAGCGCAATCGTTTTAACTTGAAGTTAGTGGAACGTTTATTTATTAAATTTTAGTAAATATCAATTTCGCTAGCCTCAAGTTTTTAATTTCCGGTTGTTAGCTTTGTCATTGTTGCGAATAATTAGGGCTTTTGAAGTTTTGCCTAAAAATTACCTTCATTATGGTTATATTGTTTTTATAAAATGCTTTTTTCTGAATTGCCTTTATTTTCAACTTACACTTTATTACTTTGTATTTGTAACGTAAGATAACGGGTTCTCATTGCGTAACTCAAAAATTACTTACATAACTGGAACTATTCTCTGAAAACGGCTTTATTCGTTTTTTTTCCTTTATGTGATGATGCCGGTTTTTTGTTATTAATGCAAATATGGAATACTTTTAATTTTATTTTATAGTAAGCAATCGAGCTAACTAGATCGTGTCACATAGGTCAGTAGGCACCACTGCACTGCATTAACCATAGATAATTACTTATAAATAACTGCATTTGATCGTTACATTAATTATTTGCATGTAAGATTTTGTTTGAATACGTTAAGTAACCCATCTAAAACTCCCGTATATTTATTATAATATTTAATTGTTGTAATAATCATTTTATAAATAACACGCGTACCTACATATGTTATGTATATTTTATAGAAGAATTGTAAGGAAAATATTTCGTTTGTATCCGAAGTTGTAAATGTTTTATCATTACAAACTGAACTCAAGTGCATAATCATGTCATCACTAGGCTTTTGGACTTCAGATTATCCGATAGAGTTTATTAGAGTCACTTAAAAACTTACCTGCAAGTTCGGAGATGTCGAAAACTGTACGTGTAGTACACTGAACACTGCGAGCGAAGTATAACGCGTGTTGCGCGCTGGGTCGGTTCCACTCAAATGGCCACAGAACTTTGCAACCCCCGATTATATACCCGAGAGCTACGAGGAGTAAAGCCAGAAGAGTAGCGGTTGGTGCTACGCTTCTACGCCGCGCCCAGCGTAGGCGTGCGTAGGCATCAGCCTACGGCATGCTACGGTGATAGTTAAGAACGGTAAACTTACAAATTTACAATTGGCATCGAACCCATTGTTAAGCAAAATTAAGCTTATTTAAAATCCGTTGTAGACGTTTATTCCGACAGGTACAAATATAAATTAATGGTAATGCTATGAGTTCATGGTACTGTTACTTAAAAATGACGTTTACTTTTTGACAAGTAATTTTGCAACCAAAACATATCCAAAACTTGTTTTTTATTAGTCTCATAGTAGATACGTGATTATTGTATAAATATCTAATGCATAATGTATTACTTGCCTATGTCATTTAAGAGATGCAAATATATTAATATAAGTGGATTCATATGAAGGTAAATATACGCAAAATCGCTATTGCTAGAAAAAAAAATGATATCGTGTAACGTGTAATTAAATTTCTTGCATATATGTCCATGACGATCGTAGTTGAGGTATAAATGTACTCGAAGGACGCTGCTGCCTAGCTAGTTTTATAGTCACCTTTTACTACACCCACGGGACGAGATGGGGTGGTGGTATTTTATAGCTGGCACCACACAACATGTTACTATTATTGGTATGTAATATTTACATTGTGTTTACGACAAAGAAACTCTACCAAGTTCCCTGTGTGCTGATCCTAATAAAACTTCTAGAGACATTTCGGTAAGCAATATTTTTAGATTACCCTATCACCTTCAGTACTTAAATACAACAGTCATAATTACCTGACTGACTGATTCATCAGCGCAGAGCCTAAACCGGTGGGGCTACAAACTTGAAATTTCGGCAATGCAATTTGTTAATGCAAGCGATAATCAATTCCTATCCGTACATGAATCCGAAAAGTCAAAGGTGCAGGCCGGGAACGAAGTCAGACCGTACTGTATGGAAGGCAAACGTTCAACCACTACGCTATCACTGCTATCTCGGTGTTTGTGTATGTGAAATTTATGTCAGTAAACTGTACCTACGACACAAGAGAACGAGTAAAACCTAAAGATAAAAGGACTTCTTGGTGAGCAGTTCTATACCATCTGCGTCGTTAGTTAGCGGAATCCTCAATATTTCAAGAAGATCAGCAGTAACACCTGTTTTCGTACAACTATCGTATCTGCTTCAATCACAAAACCTGTGAAAATCTATATGAGTTGTTCAGCAGCGGACGTGGAGTTTTACCGCTGTCATTTTATTATACCGAACGCTATAGATGAACTTCGTTATGCTGGAATAAAGAACATATTTAATGAACGCTACAGTGATAATCATTGCGGATGCGTGGCCGCAATATCTTGTTTTAATCAAAGAGAAGACTTTTTCCACTTTTTACCTACATAGGGCGGAGAAATCTAGGCAGTCGATTGCTTTTTTTAAGAAACATATTTAGATTCAGGTCAAATTTCACCCATGCATGGAAACTGGGGTAACGCTTCTCCCAGTGGACCTTGCTAACTTTTCCGCGATAACAAACCGCTTTTTAGTTGTATTTTTGTTTCATTCGTGGTACAGACAAAAACTACAAAGTTTTATCTGTGAGTATCCAACGAGTTCCAATGGTACCTCTTCAATCCTTCAAATACAGTTGGCTCGAAAATGGTTCATCAGTCGAATCTCAAACGTGTGCTATAAGAGCTTATTTGGTTGATTTAAAAGTACTATGGTTCTCTTTTTCTCATCGTGATGATGGTATCATTAGATTTAATCGACTAGCTCCGTTACAAGGCTGTTATTTTAACACACAATGAACATAAAATTTAGTATAATATGCTCAATGTTATGTTCATTGTGGGATATTATGGCATTATTAATATCACTGATATGCTACGTATCTCGGCTATGCCACGTATTCTCTGCTACGCTACGCATTTCGGAAACTACACATCTCTGCTACGCCTCGAGTTTCTGCTACGCTGCAAGGATCATGACTCCAGCTCAATATGGGAACCGGAGTCGAAGTTTCTTATAGTCCCGGTCTAACTGATTGCAAATTTTAGCATCGTATGAAAAGAGAATACTTGTCATGCCTTGCTATTTAACATAATTTATCTTATGCATAGTTTTAAGGCCATCCTGGCACCCCTATCATGGAAAGTTCTTGACGCAATCAACATACATAGTGAAGTTTAGATAAGCTCATACCTTTGTTAAGAGGTATATTCCACGTTTTCGAGACCCCTACCTTTCTAAACCTATACCGACTACTTATGTTTGAAGTAAGTGGGCCACAATTAAGATAGGAAGTGAAAAAGTGCAGGTGTTCAAAAATATAAGTCTGAAGTAACGATACTAAGGTCAACAGCACACGGATCACAGGTGTCATACGCTCGATAACCCCGATAACTGCTTTACTGTGACCTGACAGTTTTACCATTAGGCCGTTTTCACGTCGCCGACTATTGCCTAATTAAGTGTTGTAACCTTTTTCTGCTAAATTGTTAGAGTATGAGAAAAGTAAATCTTTCTTCTGAGGTAGAAATAAATGTAATTATTCATATATTTAAATGGTAAAAGTAAAAACATGGTGAATATTTAATTTCAAAAAGTATCAATATCCTAGTTTATTATTGATTGACTAACCGAAGACAATGAGCTGACTGATGTACAAAATGCTCTTGTTCCGTTTTTACTCAAATTTGTTGCACGTGTAAGAAGAAATCTCATCCTTTGGGTCATAGTCATAGTCATAGTCATTTATTCACAATTTGGGTTCTCTTTACATTACATAAATAAGGGTAAGCCGTCAGTGGGGCATGGTAGTTACCTCTGTACCACAGAGTAGAATACACATGGAGTTGTAACGATTAAAGAAACGACGCTAAAGACATTCGCACCAACAGTGCGTTGCTACAAGAGTCTCCAATGACAAGTCCAATAAAGAAATTATTTCTCCCACTTCACATAATATTATCCAGTAAAAGTCTTCTGCTAAACATAGGCCTCCCAATGATCACTACAGTGAGCGGATTAATGATCGTAGTGCAGTTGTTACTGGCACACGGAAGGGTGCTGCTGCCCATCTCCTTAATAACAACTCTCAGTCGACTTCTACGCACTCTTGGATGGAGAGGGGTGGTCTATTCTTTTGCCAGAAACAGCTCAGCCTCGCACACCCTTTACAAATTCTATGAGTGGGATACCTTGGAGAAATATGGCTATATTAAAAATTTGTACTCCATTAGTTAAGTTCTCTATTATAACCCACTTAACGGATGAAGAAGTTCATTTAATCACTACTTATATGGTCTTTCGATTACATAGAATTAATAGGGATGATCTAATCGGAGTCCTTGCTCCACAGTGGTAAGAAATCCAATATACACAGAGCTGTAATAAAATTTACATACATAGTTATTTATTTGTATGTACGTCAACACTATTTAAAGCCACGTGTACAAAACACTGTCTTCGTTTCAAACTTTTAAATGTGACTATAAAATGAGTATTATTGTTTGTAGGTCCAGAAATAAAACATACATATAATGTCGGAGATGACAGATTTAGCTTTGTATTATAGTGCCAACTGTGAGTGAATGCAGGAGCTAATTGATGGTATGCCTAGGTAGGGTCGGTTGAGCAGTTTCACTAAAGTGGGGCATCTCGGTTGGTAAGATTGGGTACACGCAGTCTTGTTAACTATTGTGGGACAGTGAGGTGTACACTTTTGCGCTGTGGACACTACTTGAACCGAACCTACCGAATTCTGTTCAAATTATTACCAAGAAATTGAAAGCACTGAAACAGGGAGGTGATGGTGGTGATATTGCCCACGCACTGCTATATAAAAAGTTAATAACCCTAATCGTGAGACCTATGTAACTATGTCTTCCTTTATGTGTATAGCCCAGCCTGTCCAACATGTCCGCAGGTTCCTCCAAGCGATCTCGTGGGATCTCAGAAAAAGTCTCCGGCGAACATTATATCTGAGTTGGGGTGTGATGTGGGTCACAAATATCTTAATAAATACATATACTGTCTTTTTGAACATTGGTGCGTATAGGACGTGATTACTATATTTCCTGGATGAGAAGAAGCAAATGATCATCATCACCACTTCAGGTGAAAACATCCACTGCAGGACACAGGTTTCCCCCAAACCTGGGGGTCTTGCCATAATCGTCACACTTGGTAGAAAGGTTATAAATGGACGCTGCTGCCCATCCTCCGGCTAACCCCATAGTCACCTTTTGCGACACCCACAGGATGAGGTGGGGTATTGCTATCCTTAGCCAACACGACACGGAATCAAATGATGCAGGGGTGAAAACGGGGGTTAAAAGTGATTTGTAAAAATCACGTGTAAAATGGCGTAGTTTACATTATTTTCACTTTATTATAATGAAAGTGAGCAAATATACATCTGACATCAAAGGAATGTTTTCTACTCTTTACTTTTTTGCTGTTACAGTAGCAAAATTTGTATTTATCTTATTATTTTATTATGATTGTTTCAACGTTTAAATTTCAACAGTTTTAATTCCATGTCTCTGTTAGTTGACTATAGTAATGAAACCTCATCATTCTAGTTACGTAAGATATATAGATAAGATAAGGGGCAATTGAGCGGGTATATGTCAGTTTTTATTTCTTTAATTTCATGGCGAAATTCCCATGGACTTCCTCCACCCCGGGAAAGATGAAGAGGTCTGCTGGCCTCTTACCAAAACCAAACGGCAAATCCATAACGGTGTTCCTTCGACTTACCCTAGGCTGGGTGTGCGGGATTCACTCGCACATTCGCCACACCTCTGCGGCCCATCCGGCCCCCAACCCTCTCGAGCGGGCCTCGTCTCCCTGCGCACCCTGATCGGCCTTTCAATAGTCTAGGGAGGCGCGCTTGGAGCACGGCTGCCACCGTTTCGGGCTTGTCTCTAATTGGGTCATGGGCCAAGTGCGCCGGCCACAGGCCGCACTCAGGTAGGCCGAAGATCGACAATCGTCCTCCAGCGCAGGATGCATATTCTGCTGAACCTCAGAGACATAATAATGTCTTAGGTTTTCGCGAGTATTACACATTATAATAAAACACTTTTAAACGGATTCTATCGCGTATATTTTAGGTCTCAGAGACATGGTCTCCCTGTCCCATTCCACCACCTACTTTGCTTACATCACGTCCTCGTCAAAGCGGATAAAATTCATTCATCGAACAAAACCCAACAACACAATGTTGCAACTTTACTGGTATTCGGTGTTTTTTTTCACGTCGATGGAAATGCTCATGCATTGTGAAGCGCCCCTGGAAAGAGGCTGGGGTCTATACCGAAACCTTACCTGATGAAACCATCTGGGCGTCATCTTTAGTACCAAAGCCCCCTCTGGGATCTCAAGAATGAACGTTCCGAAGCCGCCACAGTGCACGCTATAGGCACTTTTCGGAGGCCTCGATCAAGTCTGCCCATTAATTGACAAATCCTTCAAGCTACGTTTAAAATTATTTTCTATTTCTGGTTATAAATCACCGTAACTGTCTGCCTAAAACATGTTCTTTAAATACTCCGATAGGATATAACCGTTATAATAGAACAGAATACCAGTCGCAGTGCCTCGTCCTCCGAGTCGAGAGGGCAGTGGGTGCATTACACCGGCTGCTACCCAATCTCGGGGGATCGTGTGGCGAAGTTCGCCATCTCTACGAGAGGGTCGTGCCGTCCGTGGCCTCAGCTTAACTGTCAGGCATGCAGTGCTGCCGAGCCAAACTTCGCAGTCTGCAGCAGAGAATGGCTATACGGATCGCACCAGAATACCAAACAATATCCTACGAGATGGTAACTCTCCTAACACGCTTTCCGCCTTTCGGAATCGTGGCGCATACGTGGGTCTGTAATCTGATACGCTCCCTCCGCCAGAGCAACAAAAGCTCGCCTCCTGGGGCGTTTGACAGGCTGAGGTGGCTGGCTCGGCGGCCTACCGTTACCTACCGCTTGACGTAGGTATTCACCGGGCACGGTTGTTTCAGTGCGTATGGCACAGCGCACAGGTCAGGGGGATCCTTTACAATCTCCCCAAGGCAGATGTGCCTATAGGCTTGGCACCAGTCGGTGGCTCTAGTGTGATCATAGGAGGTCCTGAAGGTTTTAGCCAGGTTTAGGTAGGAAACACGGCATGTCCCCTTTGCCGTTCCCCAGGGTGGAGGAAGTTCGTGAAGACGTACTAGTGGGAAATAAAATAATTAAAAAAGGGATACAACAGCATTGAAATAATAACGTTCTAAATTTCAATAAAATATCACAAGCTAGACTAAAAAGTTGTGCCGAAAATCGTTGATGGTTAACCGGCCTAACATATTCTGTCCCATGTTTCTATGTACGTAGCACCTTTGATTTCTCTCGGGCGGCTTGAGAACCTTTGCCTGTAACGTGTCATACGACTACTTGTGACATTATGCCTTATTCCCAGCACGGGACTTTCCGCATTGCTTATGTTATGCAACTTCAGTTTTTCATTTGCTCTATACACGTGTATGTCCGGAAATAATAATGTCTAGTGAGACAATTTGTTGCCTTTATTTTCGCATTTTATAGCATCTTAATGTAGGTGTAATGCTTATTTTATTTGTATAAGGAAATTAAGTAATACGTTTCAAATGGTTATTAGCCATCCGCTAATATCCTGTCCTACGTTATTGTGATCTAATCTAACATACCACATGATGCAAGTATTTGTTTAACTTTCAGAAAACAATACGTTAATTCCTCAGTCCATTGACATTCTGAACTATTTTTGGTACCACCTTCTATCACAATGTAATATAGGTAATGCTTATGTTAATGACACAAAATTATTTTTTAAACCTTGATAAATGAAATATATTTTGTTGATGTTTTAGTTTTATAGAGGATTGGCAGCAGCATGCGCACGTGTGCTAATACACATATCTCACTATCGGGCTTAATGCCAGACACAATTTAAAATCTATTGTGTCTGGCCACCGGAGGATTTAGCCATTTGAGAGGATAAGATCACCAATTCACCCGCCAAGCACCACTATCATTATAACTACTATGACAATATCCCCTTGACCGCTCATAATACTGATCATTGGGAGCAGGGACTGAATAACCGAAAAATATCAAGTTTTATAAAGCGGTAATCGTCACACGCTTTTAATAACAATACCGAAATACGAGTCTACATTTATATAAATCTACATTAATATTTCGGTATCGGTATATTTACAGGTATGAATATCGCTACCGCTATAATAAATGTTTAACCTGTATAATTTAAGTACCGCTATGGGTTTTAGGTCTTAGATGGCGTATATACGAACATATTTGTATGAACATACATACACACGTGCACAATTATCAAACTAAAATGCACAATGTCAGCCAGAATAATAACATAATTGCAATAAGTTGTGTGTGTAGTTTAGTGAAAAAAACTTTAAATGACTTCTCTTGCGCGCCTTGCCTGTGGTGTGTTTTCGGTACCGCAATTGCAAAGCGGTTGAATAAAGGTACAGGTTCAGATTTTGATACCTATTCTGTACCGGTATGATAGCAGTGGTTTGAACCGGTATTGTCTACCGCTTTCAGTCCCTGATTGGGAGAAGATGTTCAGCAGTGGGCGTTTACGGGCTGATGTCTGTGTGTGTGTGTTAGTATGATAATTCGGAGATTACCCTCAAATCAATTAATAAATCTTCTATCGTGGCCTCAGAAAGGCTATTTTCAACATAAGGTAGCTTTATAAGTACAAACAGAGAAGTTGCTAAAGACTTTATTTAAATCGTTGGCAATTATGTACATTGTGTACTTTCAGTAGCTAGGGCAACTTTTGGGGATGAATGTCCTGTTACAACATACTTTCATTCAACAAAAAATGATTGAAGTCTAAAACTTTTCAATATTCGAACGAACTTTTCCGTAAGAAATCGAGACGCTAACATTAAATTAAATAGCATTTGCTCAAATATTTTATTAATTTGTATTCCAAAATGACGTAGAATATTAATTGAATTGATAGATCCCAAAAAGTTCCTGAGTATTTGTTTTAATCAAACGGTGACTTTCTCTTGTGTCGTGAGTACTGTTTACAGACATAAATCTCACATACACAAACACATAGACCCGAAACAAGTATCTGTAGATCATACAAATATTTGTTCCGTGCGTGGTCAAAACGCGACTCGTAGTGCAGAAAGCCGATAAGCTTGCTTGCCACTGCGCTAACCGTGCCCCGTCTACGATATAATATATTTCTACTAGTGATGTATGTATGAATTCATCATTGCAGGTGAAACACGTCCACTGCTGGATATTGCCTCCTGTTCGGTGTGTTAACTAAACATTAAGTTTGACAGTGTAAATGCAAATATATTTATGCAGAAAACGTAATTTAAATGTAAGGCTGTCAGTGAATGCTCAGCGGGGATAATTAATAATAATTATCTAAATAAAAATCCAAGTTGTCAATTATTGAACATTCATTAAATTACGTGCAAAATGCTTCAGGTATGCTCCGCCGTATGTCAATGCACTCAAAGTCAAAGTCAAAGTCAAAGTTTTTATTTCATATAGGCCCTAATAGGCACTTAAGAAAAGTCGAAAGTTAACGTGCACGGTTCGGAAAAGTTGATCTTATGGAGAAGAAGCCGGCAAGAAACTCCATAGACACTCTTTTTAAAAAAGTGATATTACAATTTAACACATTGCTCGCTATGTGGAAACAAAGTGGACTACATATGCACGATAATAAACACACTATTGCTTCTGTAGTACACAATCAGAAATTGATAATTATTAACGCACAGGTACGAGTCAACGAAGTTATCACATTTACAAAATGTAGAAGATGCTAAATTATATTAAAATAAAGGGCAATATGGCCATCAAGCTGTTAACAATGTCATATTGTGTACATTAACATGTCAAAAAGGACATATGTAATATGTCCTATATAAAAAAAGTTATCAATTCTAACAAGAATTATATCTTCATTCGTCGCAATTCAGAATAATTAATAGATAAACACATATTTTGTCAAAAGGGTACCAGGGAAGCCACATGTGCAGAAAGAGTCAGTGCCAAACATCCCTGTCATCAACATAATCTATAGCTTTATAATAAGCTTTTCCAATAAGAACGCGTTTAATATAGGCTTTAAACTTTCCCTCGGTAAGATCTGTAATAGATTTGGGCAGCTTGTTATAAAAACGTATACTATTCCCTAGGAATGACTTATTCGTTTTAGCTAATCTAAATTTAGGTACTACTATTTTATGTTTTTGCCGTGTATTGATGTCATGAAAATCGCTTCTTTTATGATACTTGTGCAGATTTTTGTGGACATATAAAATGTTTTCAAAGATATAAAGTGACGGCAGTGTAAGTATGTTAATTTCTTTAAACATGGTTCTAAGAGACTCGCGAGGGCCCATGTTATAGATCGCACGGATGGCCCTTTTTTGTAAAATAAAAATAGAATCTACATCGGCCGCTGATCCCCACAACAGAATGCCATAAGACATAATGCTGTGGAAATATGCAAAGTAAACTAATCGGGCTGTAGCTACATCAGTCAGCTGCCTAATTTTCCGAACTGCAAATGCAGCAGAGCTGAGCCTACCCGATATAGCTTTGATGTGGGCACTCCATTGCAATTTAGAGTCGATGGTTATTCCTAAAAACACAGTTTCATCAACAGTTTCAAGTTGGTTGCCTTCAAGAGTTAATTTTAGTCCTATTTGGGGTGTATTAAGCAATGAAAACTTTAAACATTTGGTTTTATCAGCATTAAGTAGTAGATTGTTAGCCGCAAACCATTTGCAAAGGACTGTTAGACTTTCGTTTACGTGTGGAATATTACTATCATTTCTATTAATTTTAAAAATTAGGGACGTGTCGTCAGCAAATAAAATTACATCAGATAATTTGGTCATCATATATGGAAGATCATTTATATATGCTAGAAACAAGAAAGGGCCAAGAATTGAGCCCTGGGGCACGCCCATTTTGACCCGAGACCCCGAGGAGGTAGCACCACTTATATCTACTTTTTGCTGTCTAAAAGATAAATAAGAAAATACAAGATCAGCAGCTCGTCCACGAATTCCGTAATGCTGTAATTTACGGATTAGTGTATTGTGGTCAACGCAATCAAATGCCTTGGAAAGGTCACAAAAAATGCCAATGGCATCTTGAGAACCTTCCCAGGATTCTAGAATTTGGGTAACTAGTTGCACTCCTGCATCCGTTGTTGATCTACCTTTCGTGAATCCAAACTGACGACTATGTAATATCCCGTTAATATTAAAATGTAATAACATCTGATCAAGCATAATTTTTTCAAAGATTTTACTCAGTGCTGGGAGCACAGAAATAGGTCTATAATTTGACGGATTATTCTTACATCCCGATTTAAAAATTGGTACTATCTTACTATGTTTCATCAAATCGGGAAAAATTCCGCTATCTAAACATTGGTTAAAAATACCTGCAAGTGCAGGGGCAATGGTATCAATTATAGCTTCAATTACTTTAACGGACATACCCCATAAGTCTTCAGTGGATTTTATGTTAAGACTTTTAAATGCTTTTATAATTGACGTCATTGAAATACGCCTAAATTCGAAATTTGGTATGTCTCTACTAAAGTTCTCTTTAAGTTGCGATTCAGCTAATATAGAGGACGAGGAAAGGGCTTTCGTAACCTCAATTGGGATATTTGTGAAAAATTTCTCGAATGTATTAGCGACCGCTATCTTATTTGAAATAATTTGATTATCAATTTTTAAATTTATTTCGTTATCCCGTTTTTTTGAATTGCCGGTTTCTTTGTTTATTACCTGCCATACTGCTTTTATTTTATTGCTTGAATTACCTATTTTGCTGCTTATTAGCAAGGATTTAGCGTGAGTACATACTTTCTTAAATATCTTAGAGTATTTCCTTACATAATTATGGACAGCTTCATCAGACGTTAATGATTTTTCATAGTATAAACTATAGAGAACATCCCTACTTTTTCTTATGCCTTTAGTCGCCCATTCATTAAATAAAGATCTGTTAGTTAATTTAACTTTCTTAACTGGACACACTTTATTAAATTCCTGACATATTGTAGAAAATAGAGTACAGTAATTTCTGTTGGGGTCTTTAGAACTGAATGAACACTCCCGAATGTAGGTCGCGATCAAAGTGCAATCACGCGAGCCTTCTAGCTGACTTATTTTCCTACAATAATATATTTTAAGACACATGTACGTGCGCCGTACACCTCCCATAAAGATTGCCACAATGACCAATTAGGATTTGTTGTGTGCTAATTGGGTGGTTTTGCCATAATCGCCATGCTTGATGGTACTCGCAGTTGAGTTATAAATATACTCGAAGGACGCTGCTGCCCATCCTCCGGTTAATCCCATAGTCACCATTTATGACACCCACGAGACCAGATGAGGTGGTGCTATTTTTAGCCGGCACCACACGGTACGTATGAATCACGTAACTTTTTCAGTTTAGTCAAGGCATAATTATTCGTTTATTCTACATAGTTACTTGAATGAACTTGAAACTTATAATTCCTGCAACATGTGACCTTGTGATTTGTTTCCTAATTTCTTAATAACGTGATCGAGAAATTGGTTGAGTAAATCGAAAGAATCACATGTTTGATATTTCATCAGCCAGTTACCCAAACGATTGCGCTAAACTCGGTGGGCATGAAGCAATGCGTGAGTTTGGCAATAAGCGGCAGATTAGTCAAAGATGTCCGTTGAAAAGATTGGATAACATAAATTGTAATTTATGATAATACTAGAGAATGCTTTGTAATGCATCTTTTTCTTATGTCAGAAATGTTCACGCAAGTGCCAACAACAATTGTACAAGGTTTCTATACAATCAGATGAATTTTATAGGAATGCTAGATGACAAACAAATTAAGAAACAAACATTTTTATAAGTGAATGTATCGAAAACTTTGGGAAGAGATTACACTTAGCACTATGATAATAATAGGAAAGCCATTTATTTCGGAAATAATAGGTTACAGTTTGCTCATTTTTGAGCACGCAATGTATCGTAAACAACTCGATCAAAACGCTACGTAAATTTTTGACCTTTATTTTTTATTGATGTCCAGTGGAAATTCTACATGGAACTTCCTTTACCCCGGGGAAGGGCGAAGGGGTATGCCGGACTCCTACCGGCTAAAACCACTGGAGCGGTCATCTTCGGCACCGAAGGGGGGCTCCAGGTCCTCGTAAGATCACACTAGAGCCGCCCATTGGTGCCACGCCTTTAGGCACATCTCGGAAGGGATGACTGTAAAAAGGTCAACCCCCCAGACACTTCTCGGGGAGGATTGTAAAGGATCCCCCCAAGCCTCGCTTTGCGCTGTGCTGCGCACACGGCGGCACGTGACCACGTGCGCGTCACCGTCCTCCCGGGGGTCGCTCGGTGTGAGCACGCAGACTCCCCAATCTGCGCGCCCGCGACCCCCGAGGCCCCCCACCATGAAGTAAAGGCAGGGGGCTCAGGCGTGTTGGACTTGGGAGCCGGGACGGTTTTGCCCCGGCGCCGTCTCGTCCGTCTCCGTGCGGGATCGGCCATCTCCCGATCCTGGTCTGCAGTCTCCTTCTGAAGCATGACGCTCTCGCAGAAGGAGACCACTGCACTCCAATTTTCATGCTCTGCCAACATAGCCGACACTACTGCCGGCAGAGAGAGATCTTGCCCGATCCGATCGACCAGGATCCGCCGCTCGACCGCCCACGCAGGGCACTCCTCGAGCGTGTGCTGTGCGGTATCTTGGTCGCTTCCACAATGGTGGCAATGTGCCGTAACCTCGCGTCCTATTCTGTGCAGGTACGCACCGAAACAACCGTGACCGGTGAATACCTGCGTCAGACGGTAGGTGACGCGCTCGCTCCTTCTGAGCCAGGCTCCGAAGAGCGGCAGGATGGCCTCGACGACGCGCTTGGTCACGAACTGCAACCGCAGGCGATGTTGCCACATCTCGAGTACACGCCGTCGAGCCAGCCGCCTCAGTCTGTCGAACGCCCCTGAAGGCACGCCTTCCCCGCTTTGGCGGAGGGAGCGTGTTTGGTCGTAGACCCACGCCTCCGTCTCCGCCTGGATGTCGAAAGGCGGAACGTAATTTTTGACGTATGATATGATATTATTATGCTACTGCGAGCGATGACCTTATCTGTGAACTGTAGCGAAATAACAGCCATTTATTCATTATTTACAATGCAGTTTTATGCGAAAATAAATAGTTTAATAATGTGTTTCTATTCAGAAGAGTGGATAGACGATAACAATTATTTAATACTGAAATAGGTTAATTAAATTGGAAAAAAACTGAAAATTCATAAAAAGACACGTATAATAATGATGTACTGAACTGGTGGTTTCCAGTCCGGATTAAGAATATAGCACCACTCCATCTCCTGGATCTCTCTCTGGATGTCGTAAAAGGCGACTGAGGGACTCTGAACTAGAGGGATGGGCAGCAACGTCCTTTTTGTGGAATAGTAGCCATTCTGCGCTCACCAACCCGCCTGCAAAGCGTGGTGAGTACTGGCAAATTACCCCTAATATGATGACACAGTTATGGAAATCTATGGGGGAGGCTTTTTTTCAGTAATGGACGTTGCATGGTCAATATGATGATGAATCTATGGTATCAGTTTTCATCACGATGTCACTTACACCAGTCATATATAGACAAGCTGTTATGCTTGACTTTATTCACGTCCTTCTTAAGGGAACTTGATATCATATGTCCTACTCCGTGAAATAATCTACCTCTATGCCATTTTCATTAGAATCCATCCAGCCGTTAGAGCATAATGCAACCTCAAAAACAAACATACCAATTTTTACATTTATATGTAAGTAAGGAAGATAGAGACAAACTACTATCCAGAGGCATCCAGTATGTTTGTCTGTTTATAAACTATACTGCGATTATTATCAGCTTATCAAGCATGATGATTATGGTAAAGCATTTAACCAAACGAGATGGATAGACGACCCTACTGGACAGGCCTTTGTTCAGCAGTGGACGTCCTTTGACTGATACGATGAAAATGATGATGATTTAAGAAACATAGTTTTTATGACTAAGAGACTTTTACTGGCGATAACGATACATTCCTAAAACGCGAAATAAAAATTAAAATAAAACGCTTTTAAACGGATCACATCGCGTACATTAAAGATTTTTATTTTTCCTAACGTTTCAAACACTTATTTGCGTTCGTGGTCGCAGGATGTTCATCATCCGCTGCGTTTAAAATGATGAGAAATAATTGTGAAAAATAAAATACATATAAAAATTCAAATTGTGAAAAATAAAATACATAAAAAAATATTGAGGTCGTGCAACTCAGTACACGTAACAGTAGTAAAACTTCGTTGTTTGAGGAAACCAACTATAGCATGGAAACAATCGCTTATGCGCATGCGCCACACACAACGTTACAGATAAAACGTAGCATTCAAATTTTACCTTAATAGGACGGCGGCCCGCAAGATATCACGTGCCGCCATGTGCGCAGCACATCGCACAGCGAAGCTTAGAAGGATCCTTTACAATCCTCCCTGAGAAGTGCCTAGAGGGCGACCTTTTTCAGTCGCCTTTCCTCCACTAGAGGGGGTGACCACTGTACAGTCATCCCCTCCGTGATGTGCTTAAAGACATGGCATCAGTGGGCGTGATCTTATGAGGACCTGGAGCCTCCTTCGGTGCCGAAGATGACCGCTCCAGTGGTTTTAGCCGGTAGGAGTCCGGCATGCCCCTTCACTCTACCTTGGGGTGGAGGAAGTTCATGATTAATTTTCATTGGCCATCAATAAAAAAACAAAAAAAAATTGTTCAGCATCGAATCTGCGACACCTTTTATCGTGTTGTGAATTTTCATGGCTTAAGATGAACGATTACTCACCATCAGATCGTAAACACTGGTCTATCGACTAATAAGCCGATGGGCATGCACGTTTGCCCTTCTAGAAAGGGAATATTATTCCTCGATTTTGTTTTTATGTTGACGTCAGGGTTAGCGCAATCAATTAGCTTTCTGCGCTTTGTATCACTGGGTCGATCCCCGCACGGCACACATATTTGCATGGCCTACTACTGGTAGCTGTTCCGGGTTGAGTATTTGTGCATATGAGATTTATGTCTGTAAACTGTACCGTATGTCGTGACACAGGAGAAATAGTAGAGAGTAACACAGAAAAAAAAAAAGATAGAACTATTTTGTATGAATAAGGATCGAAAGGCATCATCATTCCATCTCCACTGCCGTCGTCCAGCAGCAATCAGATTTGTTCTATAAAATCCATTACAGTCTAATCAAAATGATTACTTACTAATCTAAGAATAACAACGATTACGTCACAGTATCGTCACATCCTAGTACAGTCGTTTCCAGGGAGTATGAGAACTCGTATCTCCCAAAATCTTTCCCCCGGTGATTGGTCTATGTCGTTTAATTGATTACTAGTCCTTTCCCGACGTTTAATTGTCTCTCTGTCCCCATTGACGGATAACACGTTGCCTTTTGCCGTGACTGATTGTTTTTACCTAACAAAAGCTCCCTTCGTTTAAGTACATTCTCTGATTAGGTACACATTTTCATATATGATGATTGTTTGTTTTATTATGTTCCAGAATTTACTTCTTAATTGTTATACAGATGTTAATTTGGCTTTATTAATAATGAAACAATATGATTCAGTTCTTATCCAGTTTAACAATTTAGTTGATTTTATGACGTGTGTGTTGATAGTTAATTTAATAAATTAAAGCTTGATGTTTTTGAGGCAATTTTTTACCTCAAATCAATTTTTTACGTGTCTTTGTTATCTTTGGGACATAATCTTATTATTTGTCCTTAAGGCATATCGCATTGAATTTGAACCGTTCCGAAACTTAATAATTGTAATTAGCTGACTGTTAAAAATTAAAACCAAAAAAAAAATTAAAACATTTCTAAGGACTGGAAAGGTTAGTAGCATCGTTGAGTAATGAGTTTTAACAAGCTTTTATTTAACTTGCAATGTATGTTACTTTGTTCAGGTCAAATTTTCCAACCCAAAACCACTTCCTGCAGGAAGTGGTTTAAATTTATGTTTACTTAGGATTTTTGGATGCTTCTTCAGTTCTGATGACCATACACTAAAATCATAGAAATAACCTGATGCTGCAGCCAGGATTGTCTCCTGATGAGGCCACTAGTTAACGGTTAGTAGCATGGACTTTGAAAATTTGTTGAGTTCTGATGACAATACACTAAAATCATAGAAATAACCTGATGCTACAGCGAGGATTGTTTCTTTTCTTTTTCTTTTTCCTTTTCCCACACTAGTATTTCTCTTGTGTCGTGGGTGCGTTTACAAACACAAATTCCACACACAATACACACAGACCCGGAACAACTACCTGCAGATCGTACAAATATTTGTTCCGTGCGGGAATCGAACCCACAACCCGGTGCGCAGCATCCGACTGTATCTGCCACTGCACTAACCGTGCCGTTTCTATCATAATGGTATTCCGCAACGGTTAGTAGCACAGAAGAAATTTAGCGATTACGGTTAATTTTGATAGCTAAACATGATCTTTATCATGAACTGGTGCTTCAGCCAGGATTGGCTTCTCACGAGGGCGCTCCTCAACGACTAGTAGCATGAACATGAAACTTTGCAAGTTTGTAAGTTCGGATGACAATACACTAAAATTATAGAAATAAATGATGCTGCAGCCAGGATTGTTTCCTCTGAGGATACTCCACAACGGTTTACTAACGCATTAATATTTAATAAAATTAAGCATTTAAATAATAGCTTATCTTTCAATATGTTTTTGACCATTAATTTATTTTAACCAAAAATAATGTTAATTTTAATAGATTTTCTCTGTTACAGGCCACGCAAAGTCTTATATGAAGATAAAAATAATGTGGAATCTCGGAAAAATATTACCTCGTGTACACGACAGGGACGTGAGCAGGGAAGTATGCAGAGCCAGTGTTTAAACAGGTCGCTACCTATGTCCCTGCCGTCAAGTGGGCTCTGTCCATTTCCCTGCTCACTGCCACGGACATGAGCTGAGTGTAAACGAGGTATAAACTCAAAATATGTTGACTATGATTCCCTCCTAGAGGATGATACTAAATTTAATTTAAAATATTTGTAAAAATACTTTAATCAAACAAGCATATTATAAATTAGAGGATTATCTTATTTTTTAAATCTTATTTTATTTTAGGGGTTTTTATCGATTAAGGACATGTCAACCCCATCATAGAGGATTATCTTACATATATAATGTTTGGTAGACTGATGGTCCAGCTTCGCAAGACCACTATAACAAATTATTCAAATATTTCATCATGTTGACTTATTGACATGCCGTCACTTGGCATGTTTGATGATAGCAATTTATTCATACTTTTACTGTAATGACATTAATTTAATTACTCTTTTAGGCATTAATATTGTTTATTTTTTACACATTTTACAATATTATTAGTACTTTACATCTAATTGAAGAATTACAGACCCATCTCACTTCTGAGCCATGTTTATAAGCTGTTTTCAAGGGTCATCACGAATCGTCTCGAGCGCAGGTTTGATGACTTCCAGCCTCCCGAACAAGCCAGTTTCCGAAAAGGTTTCAGTACCATAGACCACATCCATACGCTGCGGCAGGTTATACAGAAGACCGAGGAGTATAATCTGCCACTATGCTTGTCGTTTGTGGACTATGAGAAAGCCTTCGATTCGATCGAAACCTGGGCAGTGCTGCAATCGCTGCAGCGGTGCCACATTGACTATCGGTACATTGAAGTGTTGAAGTGCTTATACAGAAACGCCACCATGTCGGTCCGAGTACATGAACAGAGCACGGGGGCAATTCCATTGCAGAGAGGTGTGAGACAGGGGGACGTAATTTCCCCGAAACTGTTCACCGCTGCAATGGAGGATGCCTTCAAGCTGCTGGAGTGGAAAGGATTCGGCATTAACATCAATGGCGAGTATATCACTCACCTTCGATTTGCCGACGATATCGTAGTCATGGCAGAATCGCTGCAAGAGCTCAGCACAATGCTCGATGATCTCAACAGGGTTTCCCAACAGGTGGGCCTTAAAATGAACATGG
Organism: Diloba caeruleocephala; assembly: GCA_947459985.1. Taxonomy (NCBI): domain Eukaryota; kingdom Metazoa; phylum Arthropoda; class Insecta; order Lepidoptera; family Noctuidae; genus Diloba; species Diloba caeruleocephala. The sequence continues at coordinate 7,857,005 of OX381614.1, forward strand.
GCAAGACGAAAGTCATGTCAAATGCCCATGTCGTGCCCATCCCAATATCCGCTGGGAGCTCTGTTCTCGAAGTTGTTGACGAGTATGTCTACCTGGGACAAACTGTCCAGTTAGGTAGGTCCAACTTCGAGAAAGAGGTCAATCGTCGAATCCGACTCGGCTGGGCAGCGTTCGGGAAACTTCGCAACGTCTTTTCGTCAACAATACCGCAATGCCTAAAGACGAAAGTCTTTAACCAGTGTGTGTTACCAGTGATGACATATGGAACAGAGACGTGGTCACTCACAATGGGCCTCATAAGAAAGCTCAAGGTCACTCAGCGAGCTATGGAGAGAGCTATGCTTGGTATTTCTCTACGAGATCGAATCAGAAATGAGGAGATCCGTAGAAGAACTAAAGTTATCGACATAGCTGCAAGGATTAGTAAGCTGAAGTGGCAATGGGCAGGGCACATTGCTCGTAGAACTGATGGCCGTTGGGGCAAAAAGGTTCTCGAATGGAGACCGCGCACCGGAAAACGCAGCGTGGGACGACCTCCAACGAGGTGGACAGACGACCTGGTGAAGGTCGCTGGGAGTCGTTGGATGAGAGCGGCATGTGACCGCTCGTTGTGGAGATCTAAGGGGGAGGCCTTTGTTCAGCAGTGGACGACCTGTGGCTGATATGATGACATCTAAATTTATTATTATATAACTTTATTTAAGGCCCTAGTATTTTATTATATTCCACTTATTTATTAAGATTTTATACTGACACTTTTTAAGAAGTTAAGACTTAACCATGTTTTATGTAGGAGCATTGTCTTCATATAACCTGAATTTCTAGAACAATGGACTCTTAAATATTCTAACATAGCATGATTTAAAAAGAGCAACCATGGAGTTTCTTGCCCATTCTTCTCCATAGGAAATATACATCTTATAACGCGGTAACTAAACTCTCGACTATTCATAAGTGCCTGTAAATGGTTTAAAAGAATAATAATCCTTTTATCTTATCTACGTTCAATACGGACGTCTTATTTATATGGATAGCCGGTCTAATTCTATTCACTATATCCAACAAATCATTATCTTACATGAGACCTGACAAATCGGCAGGAGACCGCGTGCATTCGCGATCTATTGTAACGCTATAACTGTCACATACTTTTATTTCAATCTTACTAAACACATTCTACAGATTAAATAAGAAAAAAAAAACAAAAGTTACACGAACGACAAGTCGAAAAAATCCGTGATACATGTCTTGTCGTGGATATGGTAGGTCTGCTACATTTACATAATTTAAACAGTGGAAGTAAATTATGAGTTAAGTTCTAAGAAAATATTCCCGAATTACTCGCAATAAACGCTAAACTACTCGTATGCTATGTGAATTAATTGGTAAAGGGGGCTTAAGGCGTGAATTTAATGGACACTTAGATCTTCGTAGGTTATTATTAAATAGTTTTAATTTTATATTATTGTCATGTCATTGCTTTAATGGACACTTAGATCTTCGTAGGTTATTATTAAATAGTTTTAATTTTATATTATTGTCATGTCATTGCTTTAGTGGACAGTGGACTTCCAGCACTGCCTTCCAATGAGGTCAGGCAAAGGATAATAATGAGGTTTGTTTGAATATTTGGCACCTCGCATAGACGTTTAGATACTGCACATAGGTATATATAACATATGTAATATACGCGATATGTTTACGTAAGTTATTTCGAATCAATAGTTAATGTGTAATCATATCAGCCATAGGACGTCCACTGCTGAACAAAGGCCTCGTCATAGATTTCCACAACGGTGGTGACGTCCACTGCTGAACAAAGGCCTCGTCATAGATTTCCACAACGGTGGTTATACTAGGGGCCTATTGTTTATCCGGGTTTTATGCACCTGAATATAGCACCACTTCATCTCCTTCCGTGGACGTCGTAAAAGGTGACTAAGGGACTTTAAAACAGAGGGATAGGCTTATGCCCTTCCGTGGGACTATTATCCCCAAAATGACGACACAATAATTGTGCCACTACAAACCACAAAAATAAACACGTTTCATTTTACAATATGAAATTCTTTCGTGTATAAACGGTTTGAGTAGAATCTTTTTGTGCAAACAATATTCAAGTATTATGAGCAACGGAGATCCAGCCGAGATATAGCTGCAACTAGATACTACAAATATTATTGAAATCTAAGAGCTGATAATAGTGATGTGACACTAGTTAGTCAGTTAAGCATTTAAAGTTATATAGATTTTTTAAGCGATAAAAATTAAGGAGAAGAATTTCTTGGCCCTCGATAAGGTAAAGTTAAAACAGTCTTCAGTATAAACCATTTAATCCCATGTTTTAAAAATAGGTTCCTTTTAGTTGTTTATTTACGTTTGAAAGTCATTCTACGTAGTTGTATGGTTTTATTGCAGCATTAAAGCTAAGTAAATTATACTGCCTAAACCGTCAGAGTCTAAACGGACAAGGTTCAATAATCAGAAAAAAAAACTTTGGTTAGTTTTGTGGCGACACCTGCATAACAACAATAAATTGCGACATCTACTGAGCTATTTAGTACAACTTTCCGATGACGTCAGGAGTCCTAAATCGCGCAAGTGAAATATTACAGTAACGTTGCCTAATACAGCCTCCTAAGTTCTCTAAAGTAGTGAGCCGACATACCACCTCGTTTCTCCACACTGCATTAGTGGCCCCCGATGCGATAACACGTTTGATCACAGTTTCTATTGTAGATATGCAACACTCAGGGAACAGAAATAGGTACAGCTTCGAGTTATTCTGTCATTTTTCAACTAGCTAAAAAAATGTTGTCCTCAAACGAAAATTTAAATATATATATTTAAATAGTATAACGGAAATGTACGAGTATATTGCAATAATCAGAAAGAGTTATGGCTACATTGAGCGCATACATAAGCACTGGGCCATTCAATTTGGAAAAGTCACTTTTGTCGCGTCACTAATCAATAATATTTCTAAAGAGAATAACTCAAACTAAGTATACATTGAAAACAAAACTTTAACAATATCACATATGGTAGTATTTGGTTTATCTCGATTCTAAGAACTAAATTACATGCACTTTCCATTGAAAGTTTGTTATGGAATACCCATACGTGAGTTTGCATTGTGTAGCAAATAAAAAAACCATACGCTCCATTCACTGCTCCATATAACGAAATGAAAAGCTGTTATATGCGAAACGAGGTGAAAGCTAAAAGCTATCTGCCTCTCGCACAACATAGTTCAATATAGAGTTGTTGTTCCGCGCTCGGAACATTTTCCAGTACAAGAAGATACATTTATTGGCATTGCTGGCTTTATCACTAAATACCTATCACTGTGAGATTGCCGTGGCGTTGTTACTTATCATTTCATCCGAATAAAGTCTACTGGTGGGCACAGGCGTCCCCTAAAGATCGCCACAATTAGCGGTCTGATTGTGTTGTGTTTTGGGGGTTTAATTTATTTTTACTTTACCCCACACTTTTTTCCTCCTGTGTTATTTACAGACACAGAGTCCACACACAATAGACCCGGAATAAACCTGCTGATCGTACAAAAAATTGTTCCGTGCTGGAATCGAACCCACGACGCAAAGCGCAGCAATCGACTGTATCAGCCATTGCATCAACCGTGCCGTAAAGTTGTAAACTGTAAGGACGCTTATCCTCTGGCTAATGGCTGACTTCCTCCGCCTTGGAAAGGGCGAAGGAGCATGCCGGAATCTTACCAGCTACAACCCCACGGTGTCCTTCCACTTACCTCTAGCTGGGGGTGTGGTGCACGCTTTGTCAGCATTAGACCTCACCCCCGACATGTATCGGCTATTCATTGTTTGACAGGCCCCGTCTCTGTGCTACCTGGCTGGCCGCGCGCGCAGAATATACGCGCCAGCGACTCGGGCCTGTTTATGTTCGGCCGACGGACTGCCCTTATTTCGTCGCCAGTAGGCCGCCACTCATGTGGGGCGGAGATCCTCACATCTGCTATTAACAACATACTACCAATCGTGATCACCAACCTCCCTGCCAAGCGTGATAATTATGGCAATATTCCCTATTACCGCTCATTGGAGGCCTATGTTTGTTGTGGGCGTTTACGGGCTGATGTGTGTGTATATGGTTCTCCAGTAAGATTTTGGGGTATACTTTAAGCCGAGGATATATCGTAACGTAGCCAGTTGCACTCACTGATTGATTAACAATCAGCGAGGTTAAGCAATGCTTGACGCGGCCAGTCTGTGGATGGGTGACCTCATAGTGGTTATTTCAACTGAGCGTTGACCTGAGCGAGCACCTTGCTTTGGAGGGCACGTAACATCGTCGGTCACTGTCGACGTCATTATTCGGCAGTCGGTCGGGCATCTAATCGGAGGTTTGGTTAGCATGAACACCTCTGGTTGGCAACTAACCACAGGACAAGAATAGAAAATAAAGAAAGAATTACAAATGAGTACGAAATCAGCCCATTACTGGGCACGAGCCTTTTAAGATGAGAAAGGTTAGGCATTAGTCCACCACGCTGGCCTAGTGCAAGTTAGAGGACTACACACACGCAACCCGCTAGCTATAATCAACCGAGCTATGAACAAAGTAGAGCTCTACATACTATTTTCTTGGTTTTAGCAGTATTTAAGCTTGTAGTAGCCACTTCAGACTGCGCTGCATACTATATAAGATACCATGGATATTGCTTTTCCAGACAAACATATTCCCCGTGACTGGATCGACTGAAGTAGTACGGGTAGTCATAGCGAGCATAACCAAGAAGATACAATGCCTGAGCATTCAATTTACATTTCTGTAATGTTAAATAAAAAACAAAAACGGTAGCCTTATTTTACGGCTATGAACAGCACCACCCCATCTCCTCCTGTGGGTGTCATAAAAGTCGACTAAGGGATTAGACGGAGGATGGGCAGCAGCGTCCTTCGAATACATTAACACCTCAACTGCGATTGCCAACCCGTCTGTCTGCGTGGTGATTATGGCAAAACCCCCCAATGAGCACACAACTCACCGATATCGGTCGTTGTGGTGATCTTTGAGGGAGGCCTGTGTCCAGTAGTGGACTTTATTCGGCCGAAATGAGGCCTTATTTTAAACCAAACACATTTGGGTACAGAGCTACGTTGTTTTTCTCTTCATCTAAAAATTATCCCATTTGTGGTCGTATAAATCAAATTAAAGGTTACTGGTGCAGGTAAAGGTAAAAGAAAATACGTAACTAAGATAACGTCTATGTGAATTTTTTCTTCACAAATATTACCATTGTCTTCTTAATTTTTTTCTTTTTTGTCAAAAAAAAACGTTGCCCCGCACTAGGATTTCTCGTGTCGTGGGTGCGTTTACAGACATGAATTCCACATACAATAACACCCAGACGGCAGATCATACAAATATTTGTTCCGTGCGGGAATCGAACCCACGACCTGGAGCGCAGCAGCCGACTGTATCTGCAACATTATTAGCTCGGCTTAAATCTTTTCTATACTACCTGAAATTTTATTCTTCTGCACGAGGTGATGACCATGTACGTCGGGGATGTACGTCACGTACCGTCACCGCGTCGCTCTCGTCATTTCTAAATCCTGTTGTAATTGTGATAGTTTGTCTGTATGCGGCTCCATCACCCTCCAACAGCCTCGAATTCTAATTAATTTTGGCATAAAACATGGCGTTTTTTACGTATTGCATTATTAATGATTGCGGGTAACAGCTAGTTTTTAGGGTTCCGAACGTCCGAAGGATATAACAGTGGAACCCTTATAAGATCACCCATGTGTCTGTCTGTCTGTCCGTCTGTCAAAGGCAGTTTTCTCCGAATCTACTGGACCGATTCTATTAACTAAAAATAATTTGAAGACTTGATATTTAAAAAACCCACATACGATACGTGTCATTCGATGCTGACAGGATGTAACCGGTCGCTGTGGAAACATATGCGGGAGGCTTTTGTTCAGTAGTGGACGTCCTTTCGCTGATATGATGCTGATGACACAAGAAGTGTGTGTGTCACAAACACACAAAGAAACTTCACAAATACACTAGGCCCACCGAGCTTTATTTGGTGATATGCGCGCCTCCACTGCCAAAACTAAAAGAACAAAAACATCCACAGACAAATAGAATGCGGTCCTAAAGTCAATTATTTGATTACCAACACGCCCTTTTTTCTGTGTGCTGAGGACCCAAATCGATCATTATCAAATCACAGTATTTGCACACTTACCTAAACGGGGAAAAAATGGTATAACCTTTATAGCGTTCATCATTCAAAGAACAGTAAATATTACACAACAGAATAAAATTATGAAAGACCTTAATTTTACATAAAAATATTAAACGTTAATACCCTTAAAATTTACGTTCTGAGCCTTTTTTATATTATTTAACCCTTGTACATACTTCCACCGCCTGGGGGATGAGTGGAGAGGCATGCCGGACTCTTACCGGCTAAAACCACCGAAGCGGTCAACTTCGGCACCGGAATACAGGTCCTCAATACAAGCTCACTAGAGCCATCCATAAGTACATGGCGGCACGACACCACGTGCGCGCCACCGTGTTCCCGGGGGTCGCTCGGATCAGCACACAGACTCCCCAATCTGCGCGCCCTGCGTTCTTAGGCTACCGTTTACCGTTTTATTTATATATGTGACATTTAATTTGCATACATTTTTGACATATACTATAATTTTAGTACTGTTGTAATTTTTGTTTTTTTTTGTACATGTATGTTTAAATATTGTACATGACAGACTAACATGTTGCTGGGGAGTTTGTTGCGCCGTTTCTTCTCCCCAGCTTAAACACCAGGAAGCGGTGAAGGGTGGGCTTAATGGGTGCTGGCTAATGTTGACGTTCAAAAAGAATTAATAATTTAGTATATTTTGAATAAATCATTATTTCATTTCCCTCGTTTACATTGTTAGAATAGGTAAATTTCTACAAATAGAAGATACATACATTTTCATAATGCATAACATTTTTAATGTCTGGCAACTGTAAGTACTCATGACCTTTTCCGGCACTGCACGTAGGTCTACCAGAAAGGAGGCGTTGTAGTCACCAAAGTGGCAGAATTACACATGTGTCAAGTAAGGGCTACCTTACCTCTTCCTTACCGCTACCTTACCGCTACCTTACCGATTAGAAGTGGGTAATAAAGCTCTTTGCGTGAACCGAACCGAAACTATGTATTGGTATCCGATAAAGTGTTTCAAAACTATGTATTTTCAAAAACTATTTATTGGACGATATGCGTATAAAGTGTTTATGAAATGATAAACGTTTTCGTGTCGGTTCATGTATTTGCTTCGAAACATGCTATCAACACAAAACTATGTATTTACGGTAACTATTTATTGGACGATATGCGTATAAAGTGTTTATGAAATGATAAACGTTTTCGTGTCGGTTCATGTATTTGCTTTGAAACATGCTATCAACACAAAACTATGTATTTACGGTAACTATTTATTGGACGAGATGCGTATAAAGTGTTTATGAAATGATAAACGTTTTCGTGTCGGTTTAGGTATTTGCTTCGAAACTTGTAATCAATAGTAAACTAATTCAAGTTCGCTATCAACTGAAAATTTTATAATTTGGTTTTTTGTTCTTTGTCTGTGGTAAATGATTATTATGACTGGTAAAATACAATAATTTGACACAATAAATTCTAGTCTTATGCAAATTTCTAATATGTAATTTATACTCGTGCCAATATAGGATGGATATACCTAAATAACGTGTCAAAGATTTGATAGCAGCATAAAAATCATTCCTAATAAAATAGAATAAAATGTGATTTCTATTATTATTATTTAGAATGACTAAAATTCATAAATGCGCGATCTCGCTTCTTGTTCGTGCGATCGTCGGTATCGGTCGGGTTTACTTCGGAATAACTCGGTCGGAGTCATTCGGCTAGTTTCGGTAACTGTTTATCGACGATCCAATGCTGTGTGAATAAAGTGTTTCGCCCGATAAATAGTTTCTGAAGAGACCAATACATAGTTTTAGGTATTGGACGCGATACATAGTTTCAATAACTGTTTACGGTTTGCAACGCACACCGCTATTACCGATACCTTACCCCTGCCTTACCACTGCCTTACCGCTTATATTGTCTGTTCCTATTTTATGCAATTTATCAATTTTGTTAAACAAAATTGCATAAATAATAGTTTTTGGGTATATATATATCGGAGCTAATAAAAGCTCTGTGGTGTTTGGATTAAGAATTTAGCACCTCTCCATCTCATCCCGTGGACGTCGTAAAAGAAGGGACTCTAGACCAACCTAAGACCAACACCTTTGCGCCTGCCAAGCGTGGTGAGTATGACAAATGCCCCTCAAAATGACGACAGACGGGTTATAACCGGTCGTTTATGGGGGAGGCCTAGTTTTTTTTTATCTTGACCCTCTCTAGGATTTCTCCTGTGTCGTGGGTGCGTTTACAGACATGAATTCCACATACAATACACCCAGACCTGGAACAACTACCTGCAGATCATACAAATATTTGTTCCGTGCGGGAATCGAACCCACGACCCGGAGCGCAGCAGCCGACTATATCAACCGCTGCACCAACCATGCCGTCGCCTTTGTACAGCAGTAGATGTCTTTTGGCTGATACGATAATGATGACAAATCAAAGGTCAATAATGTACGTCTATATAACACAGGCTGTTACCCAATAGTAAACATAAAAAATACGGTACCTTAATTTGCCGCCCCTAAAACCTGTCGCCCTTTTTTTTTTTTTTTTATTGGTGCCCAGTGGAAATTCTTCATGAACTTCCTTCGCCCCGGGGAAGGACGAAGGGGTATGCCGGACTCCTACCGGCTAAAACCACTGGAGCGGTCATCTTCGGCACTTAAGGGAGGCTCCAGGTCCTCGTATGATCACACTGGAGCCGCCCACTGGTGCCACGCCTATTGGCACATCTCGGAGAGGGTGACTGTAAAGCGGTCGTCCCCCCGGGGGGATTGTAAAGGATCCCCCAAAGCGTCCCACGGCAGCGCGTGACCACATGCGTGCTACCGTCTTCTCTTGGGTCGCTTGGTGTGGGCACGCAGATTCCCCAATCTACGCACCCGCGAACCCAGAGGTCCCCACCTTATAGCAATGGCAGGGTTTTTCAGGCGTATCGGAGTTAGGCGCCAGGGCGGTTGTTACCCCGGCGCCGTCTCCTTCTTCTTCGAGCGGGATTGGCCCTCTCCCGATCCCGCTCTGCAGTCTCCTTCTGGAGCATGACACTCTCACAGAAGGAGACCACTGCATTCCAAAAACCTGTCGCCCTAGGCTCAAGTCTACTTAGCCTGCTGGTAAATCTGACTACACTGAGGCACCATGCTTGACAAGCAATAATTAGGTACTATGGAGCTATACGAATACAATCATCATCATCATCATATCAGCTAAATGACGTCCACTGCTGAACAAAGGCTGCTGATCTTGGATTTCCACAACGAGCGGTTACATGCCGCTCTCAGCCAATGACTCCCGGTGACCTTAACTATTCTATTCTATTGTTGGCTCTCACGGGCTCAGCATCAGCCGAACGCACTTCGACCCTATTGGGTCCATTGTGCTGCCCAAAGCCCTGCACTACTCCTCCGCTGGCAAATCAAGAAGTCCCTGTAGGTACTTCGCAATCATACCTGCCTGGAGACGAGCAAAATCATCAGGCAATGGATAAGCCATTCCTAGATGATTTGCCCTACGTCTTCCCAGAGCGTCACAGCTGCACAAAATGTGCTGCATAGACTCTTGATTGTCCATACAGAATCTGCATGTATCCATTGTGTTAAGCTTCATCCTACGGAGGTGCTCCTTGGTGCCAAAGTGGCCTGTCATTGCGCTTATATAGTGCCTTAAATGGGTTTTGGTAAGATTTAATAGTCTCTTAAACCCGTTTAGTCTTGTGCTGCAGAAAGTCTTGGAATGGTTTAGGCCTTTCGCTTGCCTCCATTCTCTGACATGTTCTTTATCAGCAAATGCATGTAATGCCAGTTGGTACGTACCATGAGGTATTCCTACGAGTGGCTCAGGTCCAATGAGCTGCTTACTCGAGCCTGCCCTAGCTAGTTGATCCGCCTTCTCGTTACCTTCAACACCTTCGTGTCCAGGTACCCAGATAAGCTTTACGTAATTGTGTTTTCCTAGTTTGTTTAGTAGGATAACACCTTCCTTGACTAGTTTCGAGTTTACTTTAAAGGAGATTAGTGCCTTTAGAGCTGCTTGACTGTCGCTGAGTATGTATACGGTTTTGTTCTTCACATTCCTCCTTAGCATTTCTCTAATGCTGACAATTCAACCTTTACTAGGTCATCTGTTCACCTCGTAGGAGGTAGTCCCACGCTGCGTTTTCCGGATACAATGCTTGTCCAAAAAAACAGTCAAGCTGTACCATTATCAGAAAATCTGGATCCTGAAGTGTATGTGTTTAAATCGCAAACTGTTATTTCACAGGCGCTCGCGTAGAAGACTGGGTGATATTAACCGCGTGTGTCTCACAAAATTAATCCATACGTGATTTGAAACTATTGATTTTGTATTCCTTCACCTGTACAATAAGAGCTTGTGCCAAATGTATAGATTATAGGTCACCAGACCCTACAGGGTTTGATGATGATGTCGAAAGGCCCGTTAAACTAGAAATTTGAACTTTTTACATTGACTTACTCCAGGGCAGGGCATAACATGTCCGTTCCCCATTTTAAGTTTTGTTTTCTCACCACTGTAATGAAAACGGTGCAACAAAATACAATATTGCCTAGTTACAGTATTATTTAAACTTATTGTGGGAGATTGGTGCCTAAGCTAGGCCGAAGCTTGTGTATCAGAAGAAGTCCAATTTTGCGCTTTCATAAACTGTGCCAAAATGAAAAAATAAAAAATGTGAAATTTTTCATTTTCTTCTTCGTCGTGTATCTGATTGATTGATGACCAGTGGAAATTCTACATGGAACTTTCTTAGCCCTGGGGAAGGGTGAAGGGGTATGCCGGACTCCTAACGACTAAAACCACTGGAGCGGTCATCTTCGGTACCGAAGGGGGTTCCAGGTCCTCGTAAGATCACACTACAGCCGCCCATTGGTGCCACGCCTTTAGGCACATCACGGAGGGGATCACTGTAAAGCTGTCACCTCCTCTAGTGGAGGGAAGGCGATTGTAAAAAGGTCGCCTCCCCAGGCACTTCTCGGGGAGGATTGTAAAGGTTCCCCCCAAGCCTCGCTTTGCGCTGTGCTGCGCACACGGCGGCACGTGACCACGTACGCACCACCGTTTTCCCGGGGGTCGCTCGGTTTGAGCACGCAGACTTCCCAATATGCGCACCCAGTAACCATTGAACCTGGCGTGCCAACTAATAAATGCACATTTTAATTATTAATTCCCAACAAGGTCACGAGATCCTCAAGATTAAGTGGCAGGAAGATTTGGCGACAGTCAAAGCCTCAATGATTAGCCATAGTCATGGTGTCCTGGTGGCCCGCAGATTTACCGACTCGGTATAGAACAGAATAGAATATTCTTTATTATACATCATTTTAAAAACAACTACTAGGAATCATTTTATGAACAGTAATACCACGCTTGGTAGGCGGGTTGGCAATCGCAGTTGAGTTGTTAATTTACTCGAAAGATACTGCTGCCTATCCTCCGGATAATCCCCTACTCGCCTTTTACAACACCTACGGGATATGAAGAGGTAGTGCTATTCTTAGCCAGCACGACACGGTAGTCTGTCTCTCTTTTAAAATAATTGAGATTAAAAGGTTGATTAATATAAGTTACGGTGAAACATATAATGTGATATTATTTATAAATGTTTAAAAAGGGAACAATTACAATAAAATAGTAATAATTTATTTGCCAGGCAGTTAACGGTTAATAAACAGAAGCCTAGATTGTGGATTAAAAGAATCGGTTTAAAATAGGCTTTTATATCAGAATTTTGCATAATACATATAATCCAGACTTCAACAGCTTGCTACAATTTAATACCTAAACTTAATTATAACTTAAACCAAAGAGTAAATCGTTGAATTCTATCACTAACAGAGTCTTACTAAATGCTTCTCTGTAATAAGATACCTGTCAGTCCACTGGTGAGCTGTCAGCTAAATAATAATGTAAGTACTTTTATAGTTAATCAAAGAGACCTACCTAAAAACGGCGAGTGTGCAATATAAAACTATAAAATGTTCAAAATGAAAATTGTATCGACCAAAAAGGGTATTTACCACCTCAGTTTATGGTTCCACGTAGATTTCTTACATAATCCATTTATAACTTTTAACCATTTATAAATCTAAGCGGTACATCAGTGGCTTAAGTATCGATATATGTATCTTAATATTCAACATATATCATCAGCATCATCATCATACCAGCCAAAGAACATCCTCTGCTGAACAAAGGCCTCCCCCACAGATTTCTACAACGAGCGGTTACATGCCGCCCTCGTTCATCGACTCCCAGCAACCTTCACCAGTTCATTTGTACACCTCGTTGAAGGTCGTCTCACGCTGCGTTTTCCGGTGCGCGGTCTCCACTCAAGAACCTTATTGCCCCAACGGCCATCAGTTCTACGAGCAATGTGGCCCGCCCATTGCCACTTCAGTTTACTATTCCTCTCAGCTATGTTGGAAACTTCAGTTCTTCTACGGATCTCCTCATTTCTGAATCGATCTCGTAGAGAAATACCAAGCATAGCTCTCTCCGTAGCTGTCTGAGTGGCTTTGAGCTTTCTTGTGAGGCCCATAGTGAGTGACCACCGTCTCTATTTCATATGTTGAGGCATTGCGGTATTGTTGACGAAAAGACGTTGCGAAGTTTCCCGAACGTTGCACAGCCGAATTGGATTTGACAATTGACCTATTTTTCGAAGTTGAAGAAGAATAGCTTCTACTTTAAGTACTGGTGTTCCACCCAATTTCAGAAGCTCTGGCGTTATTCCGTCACCACCCGGCCTTGTTATTCTTAAATACAATACATAGTATTATACAGAAATTAACAGTCAATACCTAAAGTTACTTGTAACCCCTTTTATTTAATAGAACATTCCCGCTCACGTGCCTAACTAAGCCATGGGTTTAATCATTTCTTCCATAAGATTCATGTGAAAATAATAAAGTAATGTGTCACGTAGCATTTGAATTAGGCGGCCAAAGCAAACAGTCCAATATTTGTGAAGATAAGAGAGCTGCTAATAGAAATAGTTTATTTCGCCGTAGTCAGGTAGAGGTGAATCACGTAGGTTGGCCCACAATTTAGTCGTGTCGTGTCTAGTGACAAGTAATTTTGCTGAACGATTTTTATCGATGTTACTCTAAGGCCACATTTTCACAGCTCCGGTGTGAAATCGTGGTGTACGAGTTAAACCTAGAGCTGCGAATCTAAATTTGTAAAGAGCTGAATTTACACTTAGGTTGGGACAAGCAGAAAAATCAGAACTATTTGTTTGTTTGTTGATTAAAAGTTTTAGGTTTGATGCAGAGTATATTCCATGTGTATGGAAAGGGAGTAAATTGTGGAAAATTCTCACCAACTACTATAATATATATATATATTCTCGGCTAGCATCAAAGGATATACTCGTATTATATAGTGTGTACGTAAAAACGTACCGAAAAATTTTGGACACAGATGCAATTTATCTTGGAAATAAAAGGTTAAAGTTTTTGTGATTATTGAGCACGCAATGTATCGTAAACAACGCGATCAAAATGCAACGTGATTATTGTACCGTGATATGTTATTATTATGCTACTGCGAGCGATGACCTCATCGTGCACTGTAAGAAAACAACAGCCGTCGTTTTTGTTTACACTGCAGTTTCACGTGAAAATAAATAGTTAAAGTATTGTGATTTTGTTCAAAATAGCGGTAGGATGTATTAAAACAACTATTTTATACGGAAATTAGTAAATAGACTGAAGAAGAAAAAATGTAAATTCATGAAAAGACCGACGTATAAAACATTTAAAACAAACAAATACCGGGCTTAAAAACCCTACACGATATAAAAATATTGAAACCAATAAAAGAAAATTTAAAACATCTTCGTTTAAGCCAGGCTGGGACAGGTATAAATATAATTTCTCGTTGGGGTTTTAGTGTTTCGACTGTCCGAAGGAGTAAGCGTCGGATACACATATGAATCTCTACTTACTACTAAGTTTTGAATATAGGGGTCACTTTTGGGGTACAAATTATAAAATAAACTAAACAAGGTTTGGAAACTGTACTGTGTTACATATCAAATAGACGGGTAAGGAGCTCAAATATATTTTGTTTATAATTTTAGTATATTTAGTTTTAGAGTTATTAAATAAAATAAATGAAAATTATCCATTCTCCAGCTTATCTCCGAAACTACTGAGCCGATAATTTTGATAAAAATATATGTCACTTCTTTGCTTATAGATTATAGATATATATAAGAGGTCTACGGTCTTAAAATAATATGGTAAATCTTTCAATATTGTGCGTACAAACTTACATTTGCAGTTGGAATGTATGGGAGAACATGTTTTTCAACAATGTTAAGTTTTTTCTTGGGATAATTATTGTTACAAGACAGAATTCAACTATAGACAAGATATTCAGCAATTTCGGAACCCACTCCACGCGAGTTCCACTCGCACTTGTCCGGTTTTTTGTAAAATATATCAGACTAGCTGGGACCCGCTACTTCACCCGCAGTTTAATTTAAAATAAATTGGATTATTATTTATATGCAATTTAGAGTACTTCGGCATAGACACTTGATACTCTATGTATGTATATAAACATATATATTGGATTTCAAGGGTTTTAATTTTTTGTGCGGGGCCCTTCTGAAACATCAGCTGATGTTATAAGGAATCTGCCTGTGTCCGTAAAGTCCCGTACAAATATGTTCAGCCGTTTCGGAGATTAGCGGCAACAAACAGACCGAGAGACAGACAAACAAACCGAGAGACAGACAAACAAACCGAGAGACAGACAGACAGACAGACAGACAAAAAAATAAACATAGTTTTTTTGTTGTAGTTACCGTGTATACTTTCATTGCAAACAGACACTTAAATTCAATTGGCATTCAAACATTCAACATACAGCTTATCAATAAGCTGTTAGTTTAGTATTTAGTATGAAAGTAGTTTAATATGAATTGGTAATGGGCATTTTGCCAGACCGTAAAATTTGCGTATCCAGCCCTAAAAATCTGTCTATTTTGAGAGATACCATTATTAATAAAATAGATCAGAACATACCGGAGAGCAGCGAAAGTATATAAAAGTATGTACATAATGTAGTTGTAGCAAATCATATAATTATCCGTTCCCATGGATGTGCGACTAAGGGTTTCCAACAAAAGTGCAACAAAAGGGCAGCAGTCAAGCGAAAAAGATGATTGCCTCATTCGTTGGACGGACGGGTCATTTCACAACAATGGCGCTAGAGGATAAAAGGTCTATTACTGCAGATTAGTATACTATCCCCCTCCACTACCCCCACAAACTACCAACCCCAATCCCAGCCCGCTATTGCTCCTAAAAAGGCCAAAGACCTCCACCAATCTATATCCAAACAAAGGATAAGTGGAACGATGCTCGCACCACAGCCGTCGGCGTCATAGTGGCAGCTCCCACTGCCCAAGATTTCAAGTCTTCAAGTCTTCTTTCTTGCCCTCCAAGATCGTAACGTATACTTCAACACGTACTCCCTCGCTGAGGATCGCTGATCACTCCGGATAGTCCTAAAGAGTCTCCTTATAAATATGGTCCTCCCGACTGAGCAGTGTCATTGCTGCCAGCTTTATGGCCGCTGCTGCAGGGCCTCCGAGTTGTGTGCTCTGCGCGGAGTCGGGTCATCCCACGAATTATCGCGGGTGCTCTAAAGCCCCGCGCGCAAACAATAAAGTAGCAAAGCGCAAAGCGACTACCCAAGCCTTCGCGTCCACTCATTTCGCCGCTCAGGCCCCTCCCATGCCCCAGCGACTCAGCTCTCAAAGGCCATCGCCGTAAAATGCGCTGAACCATCAGCATGATGATGTCTAGATGATGTCTTAATAGTTTCGATTCCTCTTAGATCAGAGAACCGATTTGAGTCATTCTTACTTTTAGTGCTAAATACTGATTTCTTACATTTATTTACACTAAAAAGAAACAAGTAAATCTTTTGATCCTGGTCTATCAGATCGGGCAAAATCTATCTCTGCTGGCAGTAGTGTTAATTAAAATCGGAGTGCAGTGGTCTGCTTCTGCGAGAGCGTCATGCTCCAGAAGGAGACTGCAGAGCTGGATCGGGAGAGGGCCTATCCCACACGGAGAATAGACAAGACGGCGCCGGGGTAACAAACGCCCTGGTGCCCAGGTCCAACACGCCTGAGCCCCCTGCCGTTATCATATGGTGGGGGCCTCAGGGGTCGCGGGCGCGTGCATTGGGGAGTCGGATCCTTTACAATCCTCCCCGAGAAGTGTCTGGGGAGCGGCCTTTTGATTCATATAAACCATTTACGGGCACTTATGAATAGTCATAATATAGCTGCACGGTTCCAAGAAGTTGGTCCTATGTAGAAGAACCGGCAAGAAACTCCATAGACAGTCTTAAAATAATTGAATAGTGTTACATACATTCGTGATAGTTACAATAGAATTAAGTTATATGAGAATAATGCCCGTGTGAAATAGATGAAGTAAAATAATAATAATGTGCCATTAAATAAGATTGCATGGCAGTAAAGACTGACCAGTCCCACAGGAACAACATCAGGCGGTTATTTCATAGATGTATGTACTAGGCTACATGATACTCATATTTGCCGTATTTATATATATATATATATACCTATAAAATTGTTTGTAATACAATTACTTAATACACCACCCCATCTCTTCCCATGGGTGTCGTAAAAGTCGACTAAGGGATTAGCCGGAGGATGGGCAGCAGCGTCCTTCGAGTACATTAACAACTCAACTGCGATCGCCAACCCGCCTGCCAAGCGTGGCGATTATGGCAAAACCCCCCAATGAGCCCACAACACATCCATATCGGTGGTTGTGGTGATCCTTGAGGGAGGCCTGTGTCCAGCAGTGGACTTCATTCGGCCGAAATGATGATGAAAGTCACAGAAATATACTAATAAAATTAGTATAGTTCTGTGACATGTAAAAAATATTGAATTATATTTTGATTTCAACATTTATTTATTTATTTATTTAAGGCACACCAACGAAATATTTGCAGACAATTGGTTTAACAATAACATTTTTCTTCTAAGCTGTGCAAATACGTCACTTAAAGGTGTACACACCATTCTAAGTAATTACATCATAACTAATATAATAATGACATCACTATCTATTGATTAGATTTACATTCACACAAATAGATCACATTAATTCATTAAACGAAGTAGATTGATTTCTAATTGCATCACTTAAATTAAATTTCAAATGTGAATAAAATTAATTGATTACAGATTCAAATACATTACATTGTTTTACATTGGTCATTAGAGAAAGAATAGTAATTTATATTTATAAGATTAGAATTAAGACTAAACAAAGCAAGAGTAGGAGGTCAACCAATCACAGGACATCAACATTAATTACTTTAGCTTTAAAATTTGGCAGCTTGTCAAAATATATATCGATTTCGTTATTACAAGAACTTGCTCTATTATAAGTGGACATAACATAGGTAGTAGATGTTGATAAAAATTCAAATGTCAATGTAATGTCAAATGTATGTTGAATAATAATAATAACATTAGTTCATAGCTCAAATCATGATCTTTTTTTGTTTGTATTTCTTTTTTTATTTAAAACAATTGCTCCACACTAGAATTTCTCCTGTGTCGTGGGTACGGTTATAGACACAAATTCCACAAACAATACACCCAGACCCGGAACAACTACGTTCAGATCATACAAATATTTGTTCCGTGCGGGAATCGAACCCACGACCCGGGATTCAGCAGTTGAGTGTATCTTCAGTTGTCATTTTAGTCTCATCATCATATCAGCCACAGGTCGTCCACTGCTGAACATAGGTCTCCCCCTTAGATCTCCACAACGAACGGTCACATGTCGCTCTCATCCAACGACTCCCAGCGACCCTCACCAGGTCGTCTGTACACCTCGTTGGAGGTCGTCCCACGCTGCGTTTTCCGGTGCGCGGTCTCCATTCGAGAACCTTTTTGCCCCAACGGCCATCAGTTCTACGAGCAATGTGCCCTGCCCATTGCCACTTGAGTTTACTAATCCTTGCAGCTATGTCGATAACTTTAGTTCTTCTACGGATCTCCTCATTTCTGATTCGATCTCGTAGAGAAATACCAAGCATAGCTCTCTCCATAGCTCGCTGAGTGACCTTGAGCTTTCTTATGAGGCCCATTGTGAGTGACCACGTCTCTGTTCCATATGTCATCACTGGTAACACACACTGGTTAAAGACTTTCGTCTTGAGGAATTGAGGTATTGTTGACGAAAAGACGTTGCGAAGTTTCCCGAACGCTGCCCAGCCGAGTCGGATTCGACCATTGACCTCTTTCTCGAAGTTGGACCTACCTAACTGGACAGTTTGTTGTGTGTTTGTTGTTGACAGGTAGACATACTCGTCAACAACTTCGAGAACAGAGCTCCCAACGGATATTGGGATGGGCATGACATGGGCATTTGACATGACTTTCGTCTTGCCCATGTTCATTTTAAGGCCCACCTGTTGGGAAATTACTTCCCCCTGTCTCACACCTCTCTGCAATGTAATTGGCCCCGTGCTCTGTTCATGTACTCGGACCGACATGGTGACGTTTCTGTATAAGCACTTCAATGTACCGATAGTCAATGTAGCACCGCTGCAGAGATTGCAGCACTGCCCAGGTTTCGATCGAATCGAAGGCTTTCTCATAGTCCACAAACGCCAAGCATAGTGGCAGATTATACTCCTCGGTATTCTGTATAACCTGCCGCAGCGTATGGATGTGGTCTATGGTAATGAAACCTTTTCGGGAACCGGCTTGTTGAGGCTGGAAGTCATCAAACCTGCGCTCGAGACGATTCGTGATGACCCTTGAAAACAGCCTATAAACATGGCTCAGAAGTGAGATGGGTCTGTAATTTTTCAATAGGGTGTTGTCACCCTTTTTGAAGAAGAGCACCACCTCACCTCTGTTCCATGCTTCCGGCGTTGTGCCCTCGAGTAAGACGGAATTGAATAGCCTATCAAGGACTTTAAGTACCGGTGTGCCACCCGCTTTCAGAAGCTCTGTCGTAATTCCGTCCCCACCCGGCGCCGGCATTTTAGCCTATGTGGTCCAAATGATATTAGAATAGCTTCATCATCAGCCTATCGCAGTCCACTGCTGGACATAGGCCTCTTCAAGTGCATGCCACTGATCGCGATCCTCGGCTACTCCCATCCAGCTACTGCCAGCCACCTTGCGCAGGTCATCACTCCACCGAGCTTGAGGGCGTCCTACACTACGTTTACCAAGACGCGGTCTCCACTCAAGAACACGTTTTCCTCAACGGTTGTCGGTTCTACGACTAATATGGCCAGCCCACTGCCACTTCAGCTTACTAATCCTATGAGCTATGTCGATAACATTGATTCTCTGTCGGATCACTTCATTTCTGATTCTTCAGAGAGACTCCGAGCATAGCCCTCTCCATTCCTCGCTGAGCGACTTTAAACTTGTGGACCAGCCCTACCGTGAGTGTCCACGTCTCGGCACCGTATGTTATGACGGGTAGAACGCACTGGTTGAAGACTTTAGTCTTTAGGCTCTGTGGAATAGATGACGAGAATACTCGACGTAATTTCGCAAATGCCGCCCAGCCCAGCTGTATTCTTCTATTGGCCTCCCTCTCAAAGCTGTTTCTACCCAACTGCAGGGTTTGCCCGAGGTAAACATATTCCTGAACAACTTCGAGAATGTTGTCGTGTACCGCAATCGGCTCCGGAACCACATGTTGGTTAAACATGACCTTGGTTTTATCCAAGTTCATCCGGAGACCGATGCGTTGAGAAGAATCAGCTAGACTGTTCAGCATTTGGTTTAGATCCTGCAACGATTCGGCCATTATGACGATGTCGTCTGCAAATCTCAAGTGTGAGATGTACTCGCCATTTATGTTTATGCCACGTCCTTTCCAGTCCAGCGTCTTAAACATATCCTCCAATGCATTTGAGAACAATTTGGGGGAAATAACGTCCCCTTGTCTCACACCTCGATGCAGGGGGATATGCTCAGACAGCTGGTTCTGTACTTGGACGGCCATAGTGGCGGTATCGTACAGACATCTCAACACTTGGATATATCGCCAATCGACTTGGCATCGTTGCAGGGATACCAGAATGGACCCGGTTTCGATCGAGTCAAAGGCCTTCTCATAGTCCACAAACGCTAAGCACAGGGGCTGATTATACTCTTCAGACTTCTGTATAATCTGCCGCACTGTGTGAATGTGGTCTATGGTGCCATACCCTCCTCGAAACCCGGCCTGTTCCGGGGGTTGAAATTCGTCGAGTCGTCGTGCAAGACGATTTGTGATGACTCTTGAAAACAGCTTGTAGATATTAGAATAGCTTAACCCCAAGCATTCTTGTCCTCTATGTAATCTGCGACTTTGTAGTAATCTTTTTTTACATATCTTGTGCTTAACTATGGATTTGTACTTATTTAGACTTAGGCTCGTATTACAGAACGAGAATCAAAACTTAAGTAAAACTTGAGCCTAGATTGCGTTAATGAACTATAGACCTTACGTATTAGATCCAGCATTTATATTCTATTAAAGCAATCTCGACTTAAGTTCTGCTTGAGTCTTGATTCTCGATCTGTAATACGGTCCTTAGAGTTTGCATAGTGCTTGGAATTTTGTTCCAAAAACGAACACATTGGCACCTGTACAAGTATATTTTTATTTCTAGTGTTAATGCCGATTTTAGAGAAAAGATTAATATTCTTTTAACATAAATCAAGTTTTCGTATGTATGGTGTAATGCGACTGTCATTATATTTATTTCTCTAAATTTAACCTTTAGTGAATGCCTAATACTTGAAATATAAATTGCTCGAATAACTTTCTTCTGCAGCATAAATATAATTTCAATATCAGCAGCATTTCCCTACAAAAAAATGCCGTATGACATCACACTGTGAAAGTAACTAAAATATACCAATCTGGCTGTTTCTCTAAAATAATGCCTAAAAACACAGTGGTGTCCACAAGATCCAACTCAAGAGGAGTCTCCTTTATTAGAACACTGGTTTGCAACATTTTCATGAACTTCCTTTGCCCCGGGGCAGGGCGAAGGGGTATGCTGTACTCCTACTGGCTAAAACCACTGGAGTGGTCATCTTCGGCACCTAAGGGAGGCTCCTCGTCGTGGCGGTCGAAGGGGGTGACCTCTCGCTTCCGGCCGTGGTTCGGTCCATCGTCCGGAGCGAGAGCGCGTGGGATGCCGTCGCCTCCTTTTGCGAGGAAGTGATGCAAGCAAAGGAGGCGGCAGAGCGGGTACGGAGGGATATCTCCGATCCCCTCCGCAGAAGACACACCGGGCGTCGGCGCCGGGGTGGGGCGCTGGACGATCTCCGGCCACCATGAGAAGCGGCCTGCGGGCGACGAACCAGGGGCGGTCCGTCGCCCGAACAGAAACAGGCCCGAGATGGCGGCGCGCGTGTTCCGCGCGCGCCTCTCCGAAGGATAGGTGCGGCCAACGGGGCCACTGGTACCACGCTTATAGGCACATCTCGGAGAGGGCGACTGTAAAGCCTCCTTTTTAAAAATCAGGGCTAAAACACATTTCAACCAAAAACTTTTAACATACGAGTTTGGTTAGTTTACCGCGTACCTGCGTTAGACCATAGTACAAACCGTGGCTTGGCCTAATAATATTGTCTATGATATATTTTGGCGCACATCCGAACAAGTGTAACAACTCTACAAACTTTATATTTTTGCCCTTGGTCGTAGTTTATGGTCTATATAAGAGGACTTGACTTCAGCTTGACCATTGACATTGAAGACATTGAAAAAACAAGATTTGTCTTTCGGCCTGTTGAAGATTAAAGGGTATTGAGAAAAGAAGACGTGGTTCGGAGAACACTCATACAGGAGAAAAATAATAAACTTGGCTGTATAGCTCAGTTCCGTTGGCCTGTCCTTTAAAGGGAAATATGAAACAAAAAAATATTTATGGTCGAGATATTGTATTACTATTGGCTACAAAACGAGACTTGAAAATGGCGCGGGTTTTGTCATATCCTGTTATGTGTCGGGTGAGTGCATGGCCTCGAGTCTCGACGTTGATCCCGTTCTAAGATATTTTCCTCAACGCCGCTGCTGTATTTATAATATCGACGGTGTTAAATTTCGTGATGGTGTTCTTTAAAAGGCCATGGATTTGATGAAAACGGTAAGGATAATACATTTGCAGTACATTTACTTAACCATTTGTTTGGCTTTTGTTTCTTGTTTTGGTGATATTGAAACTGGCCATTACATTAGAAAAAATATCTCTTTCCAGACATTGTATGCACGTGGGAGGTAAGTGGCAATAGTTTTTGATAAATTGATAGTGTCCAGTTTCGTGTTTACGCATTAAGAATCACCAATATGTTGATTTGTCAATACTTTGATGACACCCGGCAACTGAGCGTTGTTACGCCATCTTATAGTCCTCCAAATGTTACGCTTATTTTGCAGCTTCGTGTTAGTGTAAGAGATTATTATGTGCTGAAAATCATGCTTTAGTTTAAAGGAATTCTATGGAAGTCAATTCGACAATGTTTGTTTCACATATAGGTATGTCATTTTAACTTGGCAAAGCATTTCACAATTTCATGAACCACATGTGCTATGGATTTGTTATTGTTTAGTCAGTACGGAAGTTATTACATACCATAATTTTTGTATAGTAGTTATTTATCTTGTAGGTATACAATGTACATAGGTATTTTATATCGAAAGCTTCTGTACATACAATTACTCGAAAAGTCCCGAATCGGTTAACCTATAAATTAGACAAGCCGTAGAAAAGTCCAACGTTCAAACGGGTTGTCACTTACACTTACAGTACTACATTCCAAAACGTGATTCAAGGCCACGTTTTCTTAAAAAATCATGTCGATAAATAAGTTTCTTCAGAATGTATTTCATATTTCAATATTGTTCCATGTGGTTCCCGGCTAAGAATTGACCACTCTTTTCTCCCCATGGGTGTTGTAAAAAGCTATTAAGAGTTTATATGAAGAGGATGGGTAGCATCCTCCTGTATGCTAATAACAACATAGTGCCATCACTAATCCACTTGCCAAGTGTGATGATTATGACAACATCCCTATGACTGCTCATTGTAGTGATCATTGGGAGGCCATGTTCAGCACTAGGTGATTATAAGCTAATGTGTATACAGCAAGCACATAAATAGTAATTTGTCATCTGACTTAAGAAATTCAATATTATTGAATCCTAAAACCTGTATTCTGATGCTTAAAAATAAAACTTATTTATCATACTTTTGAAAAATGATAATACTTGTAGCAGGTTTCATTGTAACCTTTAATAAAATATTATATTATTTTATGAATCATTTTTTGATTTCATGAACTGAAAGCCTGTTAAAATATGTTTGTTTGTTTAAAATAGACTAAAAATATGCCCTTTTGAATGTCAACATTACACAAGACAGCAACCAAAAATGCTCACCCTTCACTGCTTCCTAGTTTTAAGTAGGGAAGAAGAAGCAGCATAATGAACCCCCCTGCAACATGTCTGTCATTTAATTTTTAATTACTTTATTACATACATTTTAGTTATTGGTTTTTAAAATGTCTAATTAAAACAACAAATCATTACAAGTAATAGGTTGGATATGTAATTGTCACACATCAGCTAGCACACATACATATACAATTGAAAACAATAACTCACTGGCGGTACCTACCAATCAATAATATCATAAATATATAATTATTGCAGGCCTCTTTATAAATCTGTTATTAAGAGGGTGCCTGCTGACTTGTGCGATAGTATAAATTTATCTAGTTGGGTTGTTCCGAGGTTATGCATGTGTAATTAGGAAGTGCCTTGTTGTTTTTTAGTAAAAGTAAATGAAAATAACAATGGTCAGCTGGACAACCAGACAGACCAGTACTGCAATCAGCACGTGTTCACAAGCATGATGCAAACGTTATGTATAGATAATTCAGCTAAATCCAAATTTCATCATTGTAGCTGGTATTGATTTTGATATCAGGATATTTAACCTATACTGGTATAAACAGGTCTCACTTTCACTGAGTGTTACGAATGACTTCTTACTTAACTACTAACAGCCGAAATTAATAACCAATCTAATCCAAACCTTTGGATATGGGATTAAGGATTTGTCTGTTTTTGTGTTAAATGTGATCCATACACAAAAATGGGTGGAATTATAAAACCTATTGAGTAATGACTATTAATTTCGGCTGTAAGTAAAGTACTCAATGTAATTTTGCAGGATACAATTAAACTAATATAATTTACAATGTCTCGTTATTTACAGATATACTTTAATTTTATTATTGTTTTCAACACAGATATGCCATGTTTGATTGTAGTGGCTATTTATTTTAATTCTGAAACAACTGGATGATTTTAATGGTATGAGCTCCTTTTTTTGTATAACAAAAGCACACAGACCTTACCTTTTAAAACAGCATTGATATTTGAATATGTTTCTTAAAATATTTATGGTTAAGTCATATAACTTATTTATATAGGGTTGTAGAAAAATAGTGAGCTCTATTTTAAGGGGAAAATTAGTAAGTTATAAATAAGTTGTAATTTCCTATTATATCACACATAATATAGTAGAGAGATATCACTGATGAAATAGAAATACTACTTTATCAGTTATTTTATTCTGATTACTTACAAGTTGATCATATCAGCTAAATACATACAGTGCTGAACAAAGGCCTCCATAGGCAACCAGCTACATGCCTGTATCATAATTTAGGAGGAAATTTGCCAGTACTCACCATGGTTGGCAGGTGGGTTCGCAAGCGCCAAATGGTTGCTATTCTACAGAAGCGATAATCCTGATGCAGTTTCCCTTAGTCGCTCTTTACGACATCCATGGAGGATATGGAGTGGTACTATATTCTTAATCTGGACACCACACAGACAACAACTTAAATGTAGGAAGTAATATTCAAGTTACAAATTCGTAACCCAAAGAATACACATAGTAGGAACATTATATATCTGACACTAATATTTCAAGGTTCAACTATTTTTTTTTCAGTTTTCAACTGGGGACATTTCACTCTACCAAATTTCTAATTAAAATAACATCATTCATTGGAATGATTCTGCTTATTGTTATCAGATCAAAAACCTACAGATAATTTGGTCTTAGATGCCAGACAGAAACTACATACAATATATATATGCAAGATTTAGATTTTACAAACATTTGAATTAGTAATTAACATTTTGTATAATCAGTGTAAATGTCAATCAAATTGATGCGCTTAGCTTTCTGTGCACTAGATGTCGAAGGTTACATTAAATGAAAATAATATTTATACAGCATACAGTTATCTGTTCAAAAACTACATGCAAGATTTGTGAATGTTACTACACCCAAGATACAGATAAATGCTAGGGTGGGCATTGGTAAGAAAATCAGACAACATATCCAAATTTCAAACTAGGCTGGGTTGAAAGTTCAGGAAGTAGTAGCACAAATTGCATTTACATAATTTTGGCAGTGACAGTTAATAAATTCAAGACATGTCAGTCTTGTGATTTGTGTTTATAGCACAATAAAACCTCATAAAAAATCTGTTATAGTGTGGTGAATATTAATTATTACACTATATGAAGAAACATCAGTATTCTTTTCCTGATTACCTTGAAAAAAATCAGACAAGTGCGAGTTAAACTTGCATGGCTCTCCATGGTTCCGTACAATGAATATGTTATCTACCATGTTTTTTTTAATCTGACTCAAATTTGTTAGTGGTAACTAAAAAAAATATTTATGGCGCAGGATTGTAGAGGGAAATTGCTGAATATATTGTCTATTGTTGAATTCTGTCTAGTACCAATAATTTATCCCAAGAACAAACTTAACATTGTAGTAGAAAAAATGTTCTCCCATACATTCTGACTGCAAATACAATACAATATTGAAAGATTTACCATATTATTTTAAGACTTCTTATATTTCCTATAATTTATAAGTAAAGAGCAATTTTCCGTACTTCAACATTTTAGGCACAGGAGATAAGGGACATTGACAGTTTTCACTTATTTTCGTAAATAACTGCTACTGTATATTTTAAAATATAAAAATATATTTGAGACCCTCACAATAAGCCCTTCCATGACATGCTACAAGGTACAATTTTTTTTTCTAATTTGCCCACCAAATGTATATATTATTTTATATTTATTTACGTTACACATGGGTTGCAGAAATTCATGTGTATCAAATTTCAACTTTACTGGTTTAGTAGATGCGGAGCAAATTGGCTGTGACCGACTGACAGTCGCCGCTTCCGCCGTTTTTCATTGGACGCCTCAACCCTAAAAAAATATGATTAATAGTTTATATAAAATGTTATCATAATCAACATAAGGGCAAAAGTAACCCCTTATTTGACCCTCAATTACCTAGTGCAGTGAACATTTAGTAACCCCTTATTTGGGCCCTGAATTGCCTAGAGCAGTGAAAGATTTTATCTGTTGAATTAATCCTCTGTCTCTGTCGGTCTTACCTTTAGACAGGTGAAATAAACACATGAATAAATAAAACAAATCAAAATCCGAATAAATTACAGTAATTCATATACGTAGATATAAATTGTTGCTAGTAATAAAAAAGCAATTTACCTACTAAACATATTTATTTGAGAAAATTTAAAAAAAGAATAGTGCTAACACTGATTCATTCCCAATTCCAGAACACATGCGATGTGATCATATATTTTATACAATATTTGTGTTATAACTATTCCTGTTATTCTGTCCATCTATATACATTTCCTGCTGCCAGAGCTAAAAATTTTGCTCAAATCGACCAAGATCCGCCACTCGGTAGCCCACGCAGGGCACGCGTCGTATGTGTGCTGTACGGTATCCTCGTCCATTTTACACTGGTGGCACTGTACCTTGCGCACTGCACAGGATACTGTAAAGTACGCACTGAAACAACCATGACCGGCAAATACCTGTGCCAGGCGGTAGTTGACGCGTTTGCACCTTTTGAGCCAGGCTCCCGGAGAGCGGCAGGACGTACTCGACGACGCGCTTGGTCGGCTATCGCTACCTAAGGTGCTCTCGCCACTTCTCGAGTGCGCGCTAGACCCTTTGCTGTCTACCCTCTAGCAGAGGAAAGACAAAGACGGAGCGAGCGATTAGGGATTGTAATCCGATTTGACGGATCCGGCATCGTTAGGCTACCTTCCAAATCCGATAAAACCGAAAAAAAAAAGCGCGGCGCGAGCCATGTTTTTGTGCAAAATATGAGTACTCGCACCGACTCGCGTGCGAGAAATGCAAAGACGCCGTTTAAACGCGCCTATTAATTACGCCTATCATATCAGCCACAGGTCGTCCACTGCTGAACAAAGGCCTCCCCCTTAGATCTCCACAACGAACGGTCACATGCCGCTCTCATCCAACGACTCCCAGCGACCCTCACCAGGTCGCCTATACGCGCGTTAAATACAATATGTAGCTTAAATCATCGTACACGCGAGTTAACTCGCACTTGTCCGGTTATTCTTGATTACATTTGGTAAGAAGTTAAACATAATCATTTCGTGTGGTGCCGGGAGTAAGAATATAGCACCGCTCCATCTCGTCCTGCGCATATTCTAGTTTTTGTGTTACCATCACATTTAACACAAAGAACAAACATATCCTTAATCCGAAATCCAATGATTTTGGATAAGATTGATCATTCATTTCGGCCCCAAGTGATAGTAAAGTAGAGGGATGGGCAGCAGCGTCCTTTCTATGGAACAGTAGCCACAATGCGCCCACCAACCCACCTGCGTGGTGAGTACTGGCAAATTGCCACCAGAATGACCAACACAATTGTAGAAATTTATAAGGGTAGCCTTTGTTCAGCAGTGGACGTCCTTTGGCTGTTTCTTTTTATGGTGGCTTGTGGATATATATTTGAGACAAACAATAAATGAATAGGCTCTCAGCCAAATACTGAAAGGCCAGATCCGGCTTTAACTAATGGACCCGCCCGATTGCCTACCGAAAACGGGTTTTTCGAATAGTTAAAGCGGAACTTAATATTAAATGGCGTTTCCGTATTCGGGCGTCTATTTCACATTATTGTTGGTGGCATTTGCATAAATTATGCAAAGTCATACTATACATAGTACATCCAACTGTCTACAATATGTGCTCTACATAGGTGTATGTCATGCTCACTTGGCAATCACAATTAGGTCATTAATCATGATTATATTCAACTCCATTAATAAACATTATGGAGTTAGTCCACATTTTGCCAATCAGTTATTGTTACCTAGAATGGAAATGCATATAGATGGACAAAATAACATAGGAATAGTTATAACACAAATATTGTATAAAATATATGATCACGTCTTGGAAAAAGGCCAGGTCAAGAGTACCCTAAACCGAAGAGCATGTATGAAGGGAATTATGAAAGTGGACGAAGCGAAACAAGTATGTAAGGATCGTAGCAAGTGGAAAGAAGTGGTCTCTGCCTACCCCTACGGGAGAGAGGCGTGATTATATGTATGTATGTATATGATCACATCACACGTGTTCTGGAATTAGCGTTTGGAATGAATCAGTGTTAGCACTATTCCTTTTTTCAATTTTCTCAGTGCATTTTTGAGAAATTCCAGAAAATTCGATCTTGACTTTCCAAAACTTGCACACCCGTGTCATGGAAACGATATTTGTTGTCTCGGTGCATCGTATTCCGCACCTTCCATGTTGAGGTTCCGAGCTACTACTCTGATGCGCATCGTAATATCTGCATCAAAATCTGCAAACATTTCTTCTTCTACACTTGGGTCATGTCTTCTCGGGTTGAATCCAGGTTCCGCGTGATGAATCCCGAATTCAGAAAGCCGACGTTTGAACTAAACTAACCTCTGTCTCGGCATATCGCTCTTCACTAGGGGCTACCTACCTACCTACCCTTTTTTTGACGTTGCGCGGCGGCGTCCGTTAGACCGGCTCCCTCCCTCAATTCAGCTTGGTTCGTGCACGTGCACCATATTCTAAGAATTGATCACAGCTGTCATTTCTAACAAAAAATGGGTGCATTTGGCTAAAGTGTTGTTATTGGTCTGTTTAATAATTTATCGTTATCTCCCTCAATTTGGTTAATAGATCCTAATCCAAGAGTTGATGGGATATCTGCATAAATTATACCTCAAAGAAAAGGCAATAACCAAGCATGTTTTTAAAAAGGTTTGAACAACTGAGGCTATTTTATGAATTTTTTTAGACACCGTAATATAAACCTTTTCATCAATTTTAATTGCGTTCGATTATTTTATCTATAGAATTTTCCGTATCGGAATCGGTATCCGGATTAAGAATATAGCACCACTCCATCTCCTCCCGTGGAGGTCGTAAAAGTCGACTAAGGGACTCTTAACCAGAGGGATGGGTAGCAGCGTCCCTTTTGCTGAACAGTAGCAATTCTGCGCTCACCAACCCGCTTGCCAAGCGTGGTGAGTGTCGGCAAAATCCCCCTAAAATGACAACACAATGCAAGCACCGGCCCCCAGTTCCCGGCGGCCCCGCTATTCCTGGTCATGGTAACGGCGGGGCAAGGGGGGCTAAGAATCTCCGGATGGGGTCCAGCTACCACCCCAAACGAAAACTGGCCCTGGTGACCTATAACGCACTCAGGGCAGACGAATAGATCGTTGATCTGGAAGATGAAATAGATAAGTTGCACTGGGATGTCATTGGTTTATCAGAAGTCCGAAGACAGGGGGAGGACACGACAACCCTGAAATCCGGCAACTTATTCTACTACCGGGAAGGCGACCATCTCATCCCTCATTCACAACATAGTGACCATCGCAAGTGTGTCGACCAGGGTAGCGTACCTGATACTCAGATTATCCAAGAGGTATTCGTTGAAGGTCATACAGGTCTACGCACCGACCTCGACACACCCAGATGATGAAGTAGAGAGTATGTATGAGGACGTAAGTAGGGCCATGCATACCTCGAATACACACTTCACTGTTGTGATGGGGAACTTCAACGCAAAGCTGGGCACACGATGCGATGGTGAGTTGAGAGTGGGGCAATTTGGGTATGGGCAACGGAACCCCAGGGGACAGAGGGTGGCAGACTTTTTTTGAAAAGGAGGGACTCTTCGTGATGAACTCTTTTTTCCAAAAGCCTCCTCACAGGAAATGGACCTGGATGAGTCCCGATGGTTCCACGAGGAATGAGATTGACTTCATCTTGACCAATAGGAGGCAAATATTCAATGATGTCTCTGTGATCTGGTGAAAACCGGTAGTGATCACCGAATGGTAAGAGGCACATCTCAAAGTTGAGAAGTCTCGTCTGATGAAGTCGACACTCCGCCCCTCTAGCGCTCATATCCAAAACCTCGTGCGCTTTCAACTCGAACTCAAAAATCGCTTCGAGTGCCTAGCACATTGCGTATCTGTAGACGATTTAAATGGTAGGTTTGTAGAAACTGTCCAATCGGTTGGGTGTAAGTTCTTTAAAACCCACCGTAAAGGTAGACCAAAAAAGTTCTCCGATCAGACTTTCGACCTCATGGCAGAAAGACGCGCCCTGATACTCCAGTCCACCGGTTTATTTTTATCAATAATTAAAGTAATATAACTCACATGTAATAAACAGGATCTGCTGGTAAATATATGATGATTATATAGAATGAGATTTATATAGAATCATAATAATAAAATGATTTTATATTAAATAATGTATAAAAATATGAATAAACGAATGCACTAACAATTTTCGACTATAATAATAATATTAGTGCAGTCATTTCAGATTTCCAACCTTAACATCTTACCAAAAACATTTTTGAGCCATCCATAAAAAAAACGTGTAAAGCGAGTTTTACTGTATAGAATGAAGTGGTGACATGGTGATGAAATTGAAGTTCTTCGACTCGGCCGACTTTGTTTGGAAAGTGACAACCTTCCTTTAATATTTAATTTGTAGTTGTTAGCTTATCATCTATTGTATGTACGAAATGTAACATAACCATGGAATTGGATGAGAAGGGCAACAAGAAGTCTGACAGTAAGTTCTGTATTAATATCAATGGCATGTTTCAGGACTATGAGTTCCTAGACTTATCTGATGTGAAGGAAGCGGAATTGAACAGTCTACAGTGCGCACTGTACGAGCGGATTCCTGACATCTCGGCAACCGCAATCGCCGGTGGCTGGAACAAACCTACTATAGGTAAAGACCGCATTGAAATCATTATACATAATTTCATTAAAATTGTTTTTATTTGATTAAACACTATATAACAGCTGTAAAATAAATATGCAATAGCAATGTTGAATTCTAAGCTGCTTATTACTTGGTTTAGAATTTATTTGAATTGTTGGCATCAGATCCGTCATCGTGTTCATCGAGCACGGCGGGCGCACCGACCGTGTCGAGCAGCGTGGACAGCCTGTCGGGCGGCGAGTGCGAGATGGCGCCCCACTCGCCGGCGCGCGCCGCCCCCCCGCACCACGCGCCGCCGCCTCCCTACGCACAGCCGCCGCCAGCCTACCCGCCGCCCCACCACCACCAGTGGCCCGTAGCGCCGCCCAACGTATACGTGAGCCAGGTCACCGCCAACGTCAACGTGCACGGCTACATGGGGCAGTACTACCAGCCGCAGCCGCAGTACGCCCCGCCCGCTCCCGCCGAGCGTGCCGCGCGCACACAGCGCCGAGAGCGCCGCAGCAAACGCCCGCCCTCGCCGCCGCAGCAGCCCCCGCCCTACTATCTGCAATACCCGCAGTACTATCCCGCCGCACAGGCGCAAGGCGCGCCGCTCTACCACCTGCCCGTTTATCAGCCGCTCGTGTACGGGCCCTACGCTTACCCGCCCTACTACCCCGATTATCCTATGCCCGTCGAGGGCGACGCAGACAAGGGTCCTGACGAGTACCCACAAGAGGTAGTGATGGAGCAGGAGGCGGTGGACGCGTACTACGCGAGCGCGCACTACGCGGCACCGCCTTACGGGCCGCCGGTGGAGGGTGGCGTGGAGTACATGCCACCCATGTACCTGCCACCGCCGCCACACCCGCCGCCCGTGCCCATGCAGCCGCAACCGCCGCCACAGACCACGCCACACCAGTTCAACGTGCATGCCAAGAACTTCGTTCAGGGTCAGAACCAAAACAAAAGTTATACACCGCCAGACAAGAGTCAGGATCAAAAGCCGATGCCCCTACCGCCGACCGCATCAGCGTCGGCGAGTTCCGTGGAGTCACTGCCCATTAAGGACCTTAAAATCGGAAAAGGCCCCAGCAGTCCAAAACAGACAGACCGGGTGACAGAACCCGTACAAGCTAAGTTATCACCAGTCGAAAAAGTGTCGACTACACCCAAATCTGATGTACCAAAGACTTCGTGGAACGCTGCAGATGCGAAGGCCGAGCCAGCTATCGCGGCCCAGGCTTCGGTAAACAAATCATTCCCGCCATCCGCGCCCCCTACCAATCCGGTTCCCACAAATAAGGTTCAGCCCGCGGTTCCGAAACCGACTAAGTGTCCCGCCGCTCCATTCTCTGGTGGCAAGCAGCCCGTGAAACCCCCCGTCCCACAGACCGTCGTGCCCGTGCAGCAGGCCGCTTCGACGCCTAAGGCACCATTTGGCAGCAGGCAAAAGCGTGATGGGCCCACCAACCGCTCGCCATCCAACGAAAACCACGAAAACTCGGACAGAGGGGTCCCCGCGGGCGATCACGCAAAACGCGAACCCCCGCTGCCCCCCAGCAAGGCACCCATGCCGATCTCCATCACCCTGCACTCGGCTGGGCCGCCGCTTATCGTTACGAACAAAGCGCCGTTCGGGCACTCGCGCAAAGGTGCTGCTGCTCCGGAGCCGCCCCCTGTGCCGCAACCCCCACCGCCCGCTCCTACCGCGTCAGACTTTCCTCCGCCACCCACGCCCCGTAATCGAGGTGAACCTGCGCCGCCACCGGTGCTGCCACCGCAACCGCAACCGGCGCCTGGCAAATCGTGGGCCAGTCTGTTCTCCAACAAGGCGAGTGGATCGGCCATTGCCGCACCGGCCCCCGCGCCCGCTCCTGCGCCCGCTGCGCCAGCACTCGAGGAGCCGCCTAGTCCGACGACAGTTGCGCCCCCCGTCCCGCCAAATGTACAGAAGCCAGTCGCGAAGGTGCCGCCATTCGACGCGTCGCCACTGCAAACGACAGTCGTCGACAAAAGTTCCCCGATACCCCGCGCTCCGCCGACCGGGGTGTCCTACTCCGAAAAGACGTCCGTAAACGCTACGGCGGGAGGGGCGCGCGCTCCTGCTGCTCCTGACATGCGCGACGTGCCCGCCAGCAAAGAGCCCAGTCCTGCCGCGCCCGTGCAGCCCTCTCCCTTCAGCGATGACCCTAACTCGTACAGGATGGGAGGTAAGTTAACCTATTTTGCATATCGTCTTAAAAAGATATTTTTTTATTTTTTTTAAATCATTCAAAGGCACTTATGAATATTCAAGACTTTAGTCGACTTCTCATCGTAACCTGACCATATAGCTAAATACCTAGCAACGGATTAAGGCAGTATGCTGTTAGCACATGGGTGTACACGGCTGCTCATCCCCTTGATATAATCCAATACTCTTACGATGCCCATAGCTGAAAATCGGAGGACCTGATATAGAATAGACCTGAATGAGGCCTAGTCAGGAAATCGCTGGCCACGTGTTGTAAACCATAAGGAATAGTATAGGACAAAAAAAATGGTGTATGTGTTAATTTTTTCTTAGGCGGTAAACATTAGTCCATGATTACATGACTATACAGTATCGGGTCTTTTCGCGCACAGATTAATATCAAAATAATAGTTTGACTAATCTCGACGTTCCGATCAAGTTGTATCGACCGGGGTCACGAGCAAAACATGTATTCAATTCGCGAAAGTTAATAAATTACAAGTCCATGACTGTTTCCCAGAATTCCTGTCGAAGTACCAGCTGGACAACCGCCCTGTATCACTGTTGCCACGTGGCCTCACAAACCGCTCCAACTACTGCTACGTGAACGCGATCCTGCAGGCGCTGATCGCGTGCCCGCCCTTCTATAATATGCTAAAGGCGCTGCCGTATCAGACACGCCGGGGAAAATCTAGCACTCCTGTTATTGACTCCATGTGAGTATTCTAGCATAGATGGACTTTTATGGCCATACCAAATTTAACGGATACAGGTATCGCGCTGCCGTATCAGACACGCCGGGGGCAAATCAGCACTCCTGCTATTGACTCCATGTGAATATTCTAGCATAGATGGACTTTTATGGCCATTCCAAATTTGACTGATAAAGGTATCATAATAGCCATTTTTCAGGATGCTGTCTACCTGTGACGAGTCAAAGAGGTTGCGAAATTGCATGTAAATATATGCAGCCAGTGATTCGATTTGTAGAAAATTATCGTAATGTACATTACATTTCAAACATAATCAAGCCAGTTTATTTGCGAATCCATCTAGCTGTATTGTATCGTGCCGAAATAAACGTTGTTCATGTGGTAGGGTGGAGCTGTGCTACGAGTTCAGCCCGCTGGCCGGCAGCGGGCGCGGATGCCGCGGGGCGGCCAGCGTGGGCGGGGCCCCCGCGGTGCCGGCGGGGCCCCCGCTTGAGGGCGGGGCGGGGCAGCGCGTACTGCGTGCGCTACGCCCCTTTCCCGGCTCGCAGGAGGGTCGCCAGGAAGACGCCGAGGAATTCCTTGGCTGCCTCCTCAACTCGCTCAATGACGAGATGCTCGAGGTAAATGATGGACTTTGTCAATGACGTGCACTTATGAATGGAAGTGAAGTAATCATAATGTTTACCAGCTATATAATATTAATAGAATGCTCGATTTATAGAGAGAATGTAAAAAAAAAACCATTAAAAGAAAGACTGCTTTTTTGTGATTTCCTTCATATGAGGTCACGGTCACGAGTTGAATATGCTCTACCCAGTGTAGACTTCAACTATTTATAAAGGTAATATGATCCAGCTGACCAAAATGACGACACGGCATATAAGCGGTCGTTTATGGGGGAGGCCTTTGTTCAGTAGTGGACGTTATATGGCCGATACGACGATGATCCAACTATAGTTCCTGCGTTCATCATCATCAAAATTTCTGCTGAATAAAGGCCAAGACCATAGATTTCCACAACGACCAAACGGTCGTTGGGTACAGGCGTGTAACTACATGCCGCCCACATTAAACGACTCCTGTTATTCTTCTACGAGTTTTGAGATTGACTTTGATAATGGCGTAACAATATATAGGCTGACCTACATGCCACTGTATGTTAACAGCTGATGAAACTAGTAGAGCCTGAAGAGTCGCGCGAAGCAAGCGCGCCTGCTGCGCCGGCGGCAGTTGCGGCGGTCGACGAGGAGGACGACGACGACGAGTGGAAGGTGATGGGCCCGCGCAACCGCGGCGCCGTGGAGCGGCGCTGGGCCGCCCGCCGCACGCCCGTGGCCGACATCTTCCGCGGCCGCACTCGCCTGCGCCTGCATCGCGCCGCGCACCATGACGTCACCGACGCTGTGCAGCCCTTCTTCACGCTGCAGCTCGACATCGAGGTGAGCCGACGCACCAGACCAACCGTCCAGGGTGCGGAAGAACATCAGTAAAGTTATGCAAACGTGCGCATCGGTTTTAATTGTATTCCTTGTGTATGGTGCACATTTTCATAATATAAAGAAATTTGTGAATGTGTATACACTTTCATAAGACAGTTCATAAAAGTCACTAAAACACATAAAAAGCCCTAACTTAAAAATAAATATTACTATTGTATTTTTTTATGGCTAATCTCTATTTCAAATTAAGGGCATACAAAGGGGTCATTTATTTTATCGAATAAGATTGATAAAGTTTAGGCCAGGATTGAATCCAGATGTGTAAACTTCATCTTATCTATTTACATACTTTCAATCTATGACGTGTAACTATATTGCTTGGCCTCTCATCCTCCACATCCTGCAGCACGACGACTGGGCTAATTGTCAGTCTTTCGGCCACTCGTTTCTTGCACTGCTTGACATAAATATGCTAATATTCACAATGATGTACTTTATTTTTCGTCTCTGACAGTGATAAACACCACTTTTATGTAGAGATAATTTTCTGAGTGAATGTCAAAAAAAAATTAAATTAATGTATATTATTTGGGCTTGTCACTAAGGTTTTTTTTGATTATTTTTCAGCGTGCTAACAGCGTAAAAGACGCGCTTGAACTGCTGGCTGGTAAAGATACGCTGGAAGGCGTGAGTGACGCATGGCAGCAGTTGTCTCTGGAACAGCTTCCAGTAGTGCTGCTGCTGCACCTCAAGTGCTTCCAGCTCGATGCCGACGGACACACCGCCAAGATCGTCAAAAACATTGACTTCCCTATAGACTTGAAAATTGATCCAAGTATGTAGCCTATATGAATTATATTTTTGTTCCGGGTTTCTATGCTGTAATATACAATGATGTATTTATTTTTCGTCTCTGAAACACAACATACTCGTGTTGCATACATGTGGTTAATAATATCTGAATAAACTAAAACTTATTTAAATTTTGTTCTTTTTATTTGACTGTGCTAATAAAATTATTATAATATTTGCAGAAATTATGTCGTCCAAGTTGAAGTACACGTCGAAGCAACGTGTGTACAAACTATTCGCCGTGGTGTACCATGAGGGTGTTGAGGCAGTGAAGGGCCATTACCTCACGGACACCTTCCATGGACAAGTAGGCTGGATCAGGTAAGCTCATTGCACAGGGAACTGGTTATGTTTTAATTTATACTAGCAATCTTTAGACATATTTTGTAAGAGCTGTTTGCTCTACAACAATTATTTGTAGAGAAAAGTTACCTTGTATTTTTTACATGTAGTAAATAGATATGAGACAGTGGTGATATCATAATTTATAGATACTTTTGTTAATACATATGTATCTCATACAAACTATGATGACTTATATTTTTCGTCTCCAATCGTGATGCAATCACGGAAAATGTGGACAAATTTTACTGAGTAAACTCTCATGCAAGTTTTTGCGACCGAGGCGAGGTTCAAGCGATTCTAACGTGTCGAGATGCCGCAGGTATGACGACTCCACCGTGACGCAGGTGAGCGACGCGGCCGTGCTGAAGCCCAAGCCGCCGCGCATGCCCTACCTGCTCATGTACCGGCGGCACGACACGCTGCCGCCGCACCGCGCCGCCAAGCCCGAGTGAGCCCCGCCGGCCCGGCGCGCCGCGTGCGTCGCCCGGTGACAGTGTGTGTGCAGTGCGTGAGTAGTGTGGTGTGCACGCTCGCGGGCGGCTCGGCGTCACCTGCCGGTGCTGCGGTGTGAGCTGCACCTGCTGCATGCAGGCTCTGCCCGAGCCGCGAGCGTCCCACGAACCCCAAATCGACTTAGTGCGTGTATATTCTGTCCCGTACATTTCTCCCGGTGGATATTATCGACGCGTATTTTAGATCTGAGTGTGAATTATTTTTCTCGTTTTATAAAGTACAAAACTGAGGTTTCGTTTTTGAACCGTCGGACCTAGTGGCGGCGCTGTAAAATAGTTAAGCCTTGCCGTGGCGATTATACAGAAAAACGATTATAAAATTAATTGCAACAGGAAGCTTAGGTGCCTAATTGTAAATAAGTATGTAGTGCGTCTAGCAAGAAGAAACTGTTCGATCGAACCTCAACCGCCGCGCGAGGATCTTTACAAAAGCATTTTTGAAAGTAAAACATGCGTCCTCTTTCCTTAGTATGTACTTGTAACTTTTCTCCTCGACAATATGGAATTGTGGTGTTAATAAATTATAAAAAAATGTAAAAAAATATCTTAGGATAACTACAACTGAATTCATGATACATATTATTTCTGCTCATTACGAGATGTTACACACTAAAAATATTGATGTAATCAACCTTTTTGATAGTACAAAGCCATTTGATCATTTAATATTAGTCCCAAATATGTACCAGTACTTGTTTCCGAAAAAATACATAAGGTATTATAAAGTGCATATGCTAGTATTTTGCGGCTGGCGCAAGTGTAACCGAAGGGAAAATGTGTAACTTGAATTAAATGAGTTAGTCATAGTATTAAGCAATAAATTAAGGGGTCGTGGAGTATTAACGCTGGCAATGTTAATGGTATCGGTGCTTTGATGGACTGACTATGGCAGTGAATGATAAGTGCCCTATGATTCTTGTGATAAT
This sequence comes from Diloba caeruleocephala, assembly GCA_947459985.1. Lineage (NCBI taxonomy): Eukaryota > Metazoa > Arthropoda > Insecta > Lepidoptera > Noctuidae > Diloba > Diloba caeruleocephala. The sequence goes on from OX381614.1 coordinate 7,895,498, forward strand.
GGAGTGCTTGAGGACGGTGACAGCAGATTGATTAGTTGTAGTACACACTATTGTATAGACATTGTTATAACAATATAAGTGTTAAATATAAATATATTATTATCTCGCCGTTGGTATGTTGTGGGGGAATGTCTGTTTTTAATATTATTCAAATTCATTGAGGTATGTTTATTCTGTTTGGAAACTTTCAAAATATAGGATGGCATTCTCGATAACGCAATGCGTTTGTTGTTGTCAGAATGCCAGACTAGTTTTGCGATCAAACTAGCTGACTGTTAGATATATAAAAAATTAATAGTTGATTTATCTTTCTAAATATGACTCATATTTGACTCGAAAGTGAGATAGCACAAGTGCTATGATTATGTTAGTGTCCATTAGTATTTAATATCAGAATTGATTTTGTAAGTTCATAAAATGCATTGCTTTAGAGTTGACTAGCTAGTTTGATATTACAATTTTATTAATAGCTACGCTATACATTTATTATTGTAAATTGATAATGAACCTTTTTGATCTCATTCATATTGTTGTTGATTGGGAATTATCACGAGTTTGGATATAAATTTCCTTAAAATGATGAAGGCAATACCTCATGCCTTATTAGGTATTTGAATGCTAATGTTACGAAATTGACCAAAAAGTATGGATATTATTTGAAATTGCTGCTATTCTAGCTTTTCTACTTAGTGTTACGAAAATCATAATAAGAAGCCAACAATAGGCGTCTAATATTATTATAAAATGCACTTCAATTGTGTCCAAATTGTAATGAAGGGAGTATTTAATCTTATAATTAGTCAATTTAACTATTATTATTATGAAAACGAAATAGGTTTAGTTTTGTATGATAGTTTCTAAAACAGAGTTATATACTAACTTGCTAAGCTTTTTATAATGTATAACTCGGTTGTTGTTAATTGGTTTATTTTGGATTGTGGGTAGGTTTAGCGTAATTAGCGGTTTCACTGGCGATAATATAATATTAGTTCACGCGAATACAGCTAAGATACTTTCGCAGAAAGCAATGTGCTGGACAGTCACACAATGTTCTCGATGCTAGTGAATCAAGGTAATGCTCGGCTGCCGTTCTCACCTGTGTTGTAGAGATTAAAACTGTTGATGAGTTCCTATATTTAAAGAGCATCAGTTCCTATCAATTCCAACATCATTAAACAAGAAGCAACACTTCTCTGCCATTGAATATATTTTATTGTTCCTGAATAATCTCATTTAGTAGTACATATTGCTATGAAATTCAATTATTTAATCCAAACTAGTCATTGTTATTGTTTCATTCGAGGACCGATAATCCCGAAGCCACTTAAAACTACTGATTCATCTGATGTAATGAGAGAGAGAGAGAGAGATCTGATAATTTCTATGAATTGCTCTTCCTGTTACTCGATTTTTTATTTACGCTGGTGGTAACTAGAAAAAGTCAGCCAAACTCACCTGTTTCAAATGGCGTAACTATGCTTTTCTAAGCATACTCAAAAATTAAATAGTACCATTGTCGGTCCTTGGTTTCATACTTTATAATTGGATGTGCCTTTAAATACATTAGAAGGTATTTTAAATGAATATCTACAATTTACTACTATGAATTAGTAAACAGCTGTCTTTTATTCAATCTCCATTTGTTGTATTTTAAATACTTGTTACAATAAAATGAATAATTTGTTGTGTTTCCTATTGCTGTCACACGACGTTAAGTCAAGTTCTGGGAGAATAAAATGACACGGCAAAGCATTGGGAGAATAAAATGACACGGCAAAGCAACATCTTGATTCTTGAAGCAACAAACTTTATTGAATGACTGTTCTTTTGTAACTTATTAAATATGAGCACACAGCACGAATTTTAAAATGATATGCAGCGGCTTGCATTTGTAAATATTGATTACATTAAATGTTTCATAAGAATAAAACGAATTTATTCATTGTATTTATAATCAGTAACTCATCTCAATGGCCTGCGTAACTGATGGTCCACAAATTCAGCATCATACTTGCACAAGTTATTTTTATTTTTTATATCTCTTAGTTTTTTAAATCTGTTCCTCTTGTTTTAGCTATATTTATTTATCAATTGTATAGTATTGCTGAAGTAACTGCATGTTATTGTGTTTGCTTCTCTATAGATGTTTCGATGATTTGTTTTATTATGAAACGGAAATAACAAGAGTACATTGACATTAAAAGTTTACGTCTGAGGCATCATTGTAGATTTGTTAATTATATTAATTTAGCTGTTAGCTAGTGATACCTGTAACATACAACAAGGCTTGTAATTAAACTTTGATATGTTACATTAAGCCTTAACGTAATATGGTACGTACTAGCGATGTCCTCCAGTGTATTTTGTGGAATCTTTCGTGCGTAAGACTGAGCGCAGGGTCCCGAATGCCTGTTATTTATATTTTATTAGGATGTGAACGCAAGCACATATAGCAAGTAAGATTTTATAGTAACAAAAGCTGCCTTTTAGTTAAGTGTCTATGTTGCGTATTTATTGAATAATGACTAACTTAATACGAATGGAGTAATTAATCTTCTTTGCGTAATATCATCCTGGTCGATTATTTAGGTTCGTTTCGTAAACAAAAACAACTACATATGAGTAGTATATATGCAACAACATCAAATTTTTCGCGAAACAGCTTCATCTACAATTAATAGTTATTATTTTTGGCAAATGAGGAATTTATTTAGCATTTCTTTTATACAGTATATATTACAAATTTTTTTTTTTTCATGCCTGTGAATAAAAGAAATCGTTTAAACGCTTTTCGGGAGAAATGGATGTTGCTGCCTTTGTTTCTATATGACTCATGATAAGTCAGTAGTGATGACTATCATAATGTGTACGTATGTAAACTAGTTAACATTAATAACTAGTTGCAGTGCTAATTGAAACCACAGTCATCATGGTAATTTTGTTTATGTTAATCTTGATATCTATCGCACCAATCACAAACTAACTACATCATTACTGTGATAAACTTATCAGTATAGATGTAAGATGAAAATAGTTGGAGAATATATTATATATTAGTTTGAAAACTAATCAATTAATTACTGAATGTTCCTGATTTTAGTTTATAAAATTATATCAGATCAAAATAGTTGAGTGAAATCGAAATACTTTTTAACTAGTTTTATTTTCAGCAGAGAGCAGCTTATTTCATATTTACTTTGTTCTCGAAAAGTGACAAGTCGCAATACTAATAAAATGTATACTATGATAACTTGCTTTGAGAGTCTTATGGTAAACTAATAATGGATTTATTGTTGTGTGCCGATAATATGTTGGTATGTCTTCAACGAGGTGTCAACAGAAGGTAATCCACAGTTTTTTCTCATAATTTATATAAGCTCAGACAAATAAAAACTTTAATGAGGTCATATGTAAGAATTTAGTGTTTTTAAACCATAAATGTTATGTATAAATGATCCACTAGCACAAACCTCTCAACTGTATAGTGAGTAATATGCAACACTAATCAAATTCCTAAAGGAAATCGGGTAAATTGTATTTGCCCGCTTTCCATTATATTTCTGTACTGATATCAGTTCCATCATAACATTTAAATATTATTAGGCTGCCTGACTCGAGTCTCGATTCTAACCTTACGCTATCCGAATAGGTCCCTAATATCCTTATTTTAACATAGACAACTTATAAATTCGCAACATAAGTTAACATCAGTTTACCCATGCGCTATTCGTTAATAAAATGAATTGGTTTCAATCTTTTAGGACAACAATTTACCTTCGAGAATATAAGTGTTTTAAATTATAAATTGCATCCTCAGCCATCTTGGCCTAGCCTAGCATGTATTAAAATATTTCCAGTGTCACTCGCATACCGTAAAAGTCATCAAATAAAATGACGAGTGTAAAATAGATAATAATAGTGTTATATTTGATAGTTTAGCGTAACTTGTTATATATCTTGCGGCAGGCATTTCATAAACTTTATTCATGCATGCAAATTATTCATTCTCAGTTCACGTACCAGTTTATTTTTCGTTGTTTATAATTTATTTTGATCCCGTTTATAGCTTTAAATTTTTAGTACGAGAGAGGGCTAGATGACTTGCGCAATAGTTACGCCGATATTTCCAAGTGATGGAGAGTTGAGAAATTTCCGACGTCCAAATCTTGATTCTATATTGAATTAAAACTAAATACTTTTGTTTAATGGCCACATATATGTGGTGAACAAGTATTATGTGTTTTCAAATTCCTGGTCTAGTCCCCATAGGATATAAATCAATGCATATTATATTTATCAAAGAAACTATTTCGTTACATACAGTCACTATAAATTCAAATTCCTAGTTGTAAACACAAAGCAATAGTCTGAAAATAAGTATCTTTACAATGAACACTGGCGGTCTATCTACTTAGATCGTAAACTTTTTAAAAGATGTATGTAGTAATGTTTATCATTATTATTTTTATATGAGAAGTTCATTATTTAAGTTACGATTAATTTTAGAGATAAGATCCAAGGCTGTATTAATAGAAGGAGTGTTTTTTCCCCGATCAAGCAAAACTGATTGAAAAGTTTTATTAACCAACAACTTAATAAAATATTGTGTAAAAAATACTCCTGTTGATCATAATAGATAATGTTCACTTTAAAAAAGACAAAAATGCCAATGTTTAAACACCGTGCATTATTTATTATGTTCAGCTTTCTAAGTTGTTATATGGATATGTGTGTATGACTAATTATAAAATAATCCTTTATTTTGGTAACAAATTGGTGTTATGAAAAATTTTGTGAATAAAATAAGATTCATTCTGATTTAATTGTTTCATTTTATCATTCAAGATACACTTGAGAAAACATCTACAATGACTTTATTTTGTACAATTATTTTTCGTCTCGAACGATATTCTGAAAGAAAAACAAATGTTTTAGAAAGCTGTTCATGCACCAAATAAGAACCCAAGATCAGTTGCCATTTAACTTACTCTGACTCGGCATTTGAAGAACCCATAGCAGATCATAACTATAGCGATGGGCAGCACGGCCAGCCCCACGAGCAGCCAGCCCGCCAGCGACTCCCTGGGCGTCCACGTGCCTGCGCCGCCCGCGAATATACTCTACCAAACATAATAGCAAAGAGGTAGGTACTTGGTTATCACAGACATCAATAAAAGTTAATATTACAACCTTCATCATATCAGCCACAGGACGTCCACTGCTAAACAAAGGCCTCCTCCTTAGATTTCCACAACGAGTCACATGCCGCCCTCATCAAACGACTGCCAGCGACCTTACCAGGTCGTCTGTCCACCTCATTGGAGAGGTCATTCCACGCTGCGTTTTCCGGTGCGCGGTTTCTACTCTAGAACCTTTTTGCCCCAACGGCCATCAGTTCTACGAGCAATGTGCCCCGCCCATAGCCACTTCAGTTTACTAATCCTTTCAGCCATGTCGGCCACTTTAGTTCTACGGATCTCATTTCTGATTCGGTCTCGTAGAGAGATGATACCAAGCATAGCTCGCTGAGTGACCTTGAGCTTTCTTATGAGGCCCACAGTGAGTGCCTACGTCTCTGTTCCATATATCATCACTGGTAACACACTGGTTAAAGACTTTCGTCTTGAGGCAGTGGTATTGTTGACGGAAAGACGTTGCGAAGTTTCCCAAACGCTGCCCAGCCGAGTCCGATTCGACGATTGACCTCTTTTGCGAAGTTTGACCTACCGAACTGGAGAGGTTGTCCCAGGTAGAGATATACCCGTCAACAACTTGAGAACAGAGCTCGTAACGGATATTGGGATAGGCGCGACATGGGCATTCGACATGACTTTCGTCTTGCCCATGTTCATTTTAAGGCCAACTGTTGAGATCATCGATCATTATGCTGAGCTCTTGCAGCGATTCTGCGATTACTACGATGTCGTCGGAAAATCGAAGGTGAGTGATACACTCGCCGTTGATGTTAATGCCGAATCCTTTCCACTCTAGTAGCTTGAAGGCATCCTCTATTGCAGCGGTGAACAGTTTCGGGGAAATGACGTCCTCCTGTCTCATACATCTCCCCGCAATAGAATTGCCCCCGTGCTCTCTTCATGTAATCGGAGCGACTTATGTTGGCGTTTCTGTATAAGCACTTCCAACTAGTGTTGAGTAGGACACGATTTAAAAATGAGTTTGTAAGAGTAGCCTCTTTTTTGTACTGCACCAGTACAATGTCCCACTTCAAATGAGGCGAGGCGTCATGACGTGGTGACGCCTCGCCTCATTTGCAGCTTCATGAAGCTTGGCGGTACATTTGAAAGAACGAGTATGTCATGACGTTGTGACGCCTCGCCTCATTTGCAGCTTCATGAAGCTTGGCGGTACATTTGAAAGAACGAGTATGTCATGACGTGGTGACGCCTCGCCTCATTTGCAGCTTCATGAAGCTTGGCGGTACATTTGAAAGAACGAGTATTTCATGTACTGTTGCTGTATTTGTACTGCCCTGTCTTACAAAGTGTGATTGAGGTAATACTTAAAGCAAAGTAATAAAAAGCGATTGATTTTAGACGAATGACGATTGTATCGACGTTTCTACTTATTAGCCACTGTAGCATTATTGTGCAAGCGACTTATTAGTAAAACATGATTTTGATTTAAAATACACCTAATACACAGACATAAACAAGCAAAACAAATAGGTATTTAACAGACATTCATGAAATCATATTTTTCTAAAACTGTCGCGTCTCGTACTTTGTACTAGTACATTTGTAATAGAGTGAATAAAAGCATCATGTTGTCTCTTGCAGTCACGATAATGTCCGTTGAATAAAAAGACGTGCTTTTCAAGCATGTGCCTCATTCTCTCTCTCTCTCTCACCCTACAGTTCACATGCGAAGAGTAAAGTAACGCGACATAAAATTTGAAGTGGTACATGTTATAATGTTGAGCCGCTCTTACAATATTGTGTCATGTACGGGACAAATGTACCGCCTCTTGTATGTCCTACTCAACACTACTTCCAACACTTCTTTCCGCTGGCTGGAAGTCATTAAACCTGCGCTCGAGACGATTCGTGAAGATCCTTGAAAACAGCTTATAAACATGGCTCAGAAGCGAGATGGGTCTATAATTTTTCAACAGGCTGTTGTCACTCTTTTTGAAGAAGAGCACCACCTCGCCTCTGTTCCATGCTTCCGGCGTTGTACCCTCGAGTAAGACGGAATTGAATAGCTTATGAAGTACTTTAAATATCGGTGTTCCAACAGCTTTCAACATGGCTTGCTTTTTAAAATTGCCTTTGTGGTATTTCCACAGCCACTATAGTTGGTTGCAATGGCGGCTGCCAAACGCGAGCCCTTTAGTTCGTCGATGAGACGTTGCACCACAGGGTTTATAGTTACCTTTTAATACCGTAAACGTTCACTGTTATACACGGACTTGCAATGGACGGTCACGTGGAATAATAATAATAACAAAACCTCGATTCGTGATCGCGGTATATTATTAATAGAAACAAAATCAAACACACTATTCAAGGGTTTTCCACTGTTATCGGAGCGTGCTTCTTTTTCATATTTTGGAAAAACTACATCGAAACGTGAACAAGGTTTCGTTTGTATATTTTACTGAAAAAAAGAAAAAACAGAAAGAGTCGAGCGAAAATGACAAACAACAACAAATCAATGGTTCATATCCGACCGGCGTCCCACGACTATACAGCTTTTAGGGTTCTGTACCTCCGAATGAAAAAACGACGGAACCCTTATAGGATCACTTGTGTGTCTGTCCGTCTATTACAGTCAATTTGCTCCGAATCTACGGGACCGATTACGTTGAAATGTGGTACACGTATGAATTTCTGCAACTCTAATACGGACATGTAACGTAAATGAATGAATTTTTAATATGGGGGTCAATTTTGGGGGCAAATTAGAAAGTAATGGTTTGCAAACTGTACCGTGTAACATAAGTATCAAGTGGAAGGCCTTATTGTGAGGGCCTAAAATATACTAATATAATTAAGAAATTGTCTACCCCACGGGGAACCCGTGTCTCAGAAGTTACCGAGTCAAATTTTAAAATCATTCAGTGGGAAACCTATAAAAAGCCTATGGTCTTAAAATAATAACAAGGTAAATCAAATCAAGGTCAATCACAATCACAAATAACAAGGTAAATCTTTCAATATTGTGCGTATAAACTTACATTTGCAGTTGGAATGGAGAACATGTTTTGCAACTTAGACCATTTGCAACTACAATGCTAAGTTTGTTCTTGGGATAAATATTATTGGTACAAGACAGAATTCAACAATAGACGATTTATTCAGCAATTACCCCTACAATCTGGTACCCTACATATTTTTTTTAGTTCCCACAAACAAATTTCGGCACAGATTAAAAAAATTAACCGGACAAATGCGAGTTGAACTTGGAGTGGAGAGGGTTCCGTACGATGAATATGTTATCTTTAGGTACTAGGAATGACGGATGCCTGGCCTCCTTAAGGCGAACGCGTAGTACCAATAATTTATCCCAAGAACAAACTTAACATCGTAGTTGAAAAACGTGTTCTCCCATACATTCCAACTGCAAACGTAATTTGGTACGCATATTGAAAGATTTAGGTACCATGTTATTTTAAGACCATAGACACCATAGACTTCCTGTAATCTATAGATAAATAGCTATTACCTAATTTCTTTTAAAAATGTTTGGCTCTCCAACCGAGTTCAACTCGCACTTGTCCGGTTTTTCTATAGATCCGATACCACAAAGTATCGAGTCTTTGTGTCAATGTTGGCGCTTATGATAAAGATAACTGCTTACCATCATAACTACTGGCGACAGAGCCCAACAAACTCGAATGAACACACTGGGGTATTCGCCGACAGCAAAGTACACGTCCTCACAGAACGTGGTCTGTCCGTACACGTAGGTGATGACAGTGGCGACCACTGCTGCCATTGGCACGCGAGGCGTCGTCGCTGGCCAATGCATGAGGAAGTTCATTATGTAGAGACCACCCTAGAATGTGAAATAAATGATTTTATAGTTTTGTTTTGTGGATATCTTTAAAGCTGACTAAGGCTTTATGCCAAGAGGATGCCAGTCAAAATTTAGTACCTTTAACAGGATACCGCGATCACCATTCCTTCTGTTAAACGTGGTTAATAAGGTCTCTTATGATCGTTAATTGTACCAATCGTCTTAAAAGCCTTATTTTTATCCAGCTGTGGCCGTTAACGTGCTCATATGACGACGAAGATCGTTGACTGAAGAGCCTTAAAAAACATTTTAACCCGGTGGAAATACTTCATATACCTACTTCCTGCGTCCCGGGGAAGATCGGAGAGGCATGCCAGACTCCTACCGACTAAGACCACCGGAGCGGTCATCTTCGGCACCGAAGGGCGCTCCAAAGGCCTTTCTAAACGCATGAAACTTTCCGTGTCGAGAACGTGTCTACAGTAGAGCATGTCTGATCGTAGATCCACGCATCAATCTCCGCCAGGATGTCAAAAGGCGGAAAACACGCCAGGACAGTTGCCACCTCATAGGATACTATTCGGTATCCTCGTGCGATCCCACTCCGCGCTGCAGACTGTGAAGTTTAGTACTACAGCGCTGGGCACCTGACAGTCCAGTTGACCATACAGGCTCCCCGTAGAGATGGCGAACTTACTCATATGGTCCCCCGGGGTTGGGCAGCAGCCGGTGTAGTGCAGCCACTACCCTCTCGACTCGGGGGACGAGGCGCTGAAAGTGCTCTTCTAAGCCCCAGCGACTGTCATGGTGAGCCCCAGGTACTTCGTGTACCGGCCCACCCAGATTCGCATGTCACCAAGGCGTATCCACGAACTGGGTTGTTCTCTGCTCCTTAGCAGTTCGTGGAACCATTGTGCCTCAGTTTTTTGAGGCCCTATCCGCAGACCCAGGACGTGGATATTGGCCACGACAATTGCCATCGCTTGCTCAGCAAGCCCGAGGGTTCTTTCGAAGGACTCCCCGCCGGTGTCAGTGTCGTCAGCGTAACAGACTAAGCGGACGCCAGCAGGGAAAACGACACGCAGTTCCGCGTCGTAGGCGATGTTCCATAAGAGCCCCCTCTTATCCGAGAACTGAACCCTGCGGAACCCCGCATGTAATTTCCCTCCGCTTTACGCGCCAGTTTATTTCAGGTCCACGACCGACTCCCTCTGCCACCGAACGCAGGTGCTAATTGACCCCCGATTCAACAATCGGAGGTCAAGTGATGCCGCCCAGTCTTGCATTATCTTCCCCCTCGGCCTGTCCCGACGTTGCCCCGCCAAACCCACTTCATTGCCCCGGCAGCGGCTGCATCCGTGGCAATGAGGTGGGTTTGGCGGTATGCAACTGCGCAAACCGTTTTCACTCTCACAGAGCACTCAAGCTCGGTGCTGATACTGTAAAAGTAATTTACAAGACAATTTCTTTTCAAGTAATTTTAATATATTTTAATATAATTTTAAATAGTTGTAATATCATAAGAGGAACAAATCTTAAATATTTTATGATTATTGTGGATATCTCTTGTATTCAAATTTGCTAATTTATTATTAGCAATGTCATACCTGTGTACATAAGGTGATTGCGCCGATCAGGCAAAAGAGTATACATGTGAGTATGAGGAACGCCCACGTGACCTTTCTGATTGTCCGACCGGTGAATGTGGACATCACTGTCTGAACTAGTAGCGCCTAGAAATATTCAAAGCAAAGCCAGTTTCAGTATTGTTTACTCCTGTTTAACATAAACTCTCAACATTAGAGCATGGTAGGCTTAACAGCAGGAACATATGACAGGGAAACCAAAATAGGTAGTCATAAAAAATAGAGCTGTCGCGGCGTGCCTCATCATATCAGCCACAAGTCCACTACTGAACAGAGGAGAACTGAAGAGAGGATTTCCATAACTGCGTCGTCATTTTGGAGGGGAAATTCCCGAGTAGGCACCACGCTTAGCAGGCGGGTTAGTGAGCGCAGTATGGCTACTGTTCTATGTCAGGGACGCACGCTGCTGCCCAGCCCTATAGTTCTTTAGTCGCCTTCTACGACATCCACGGAAGGAGGAGGAGGAGTTGTGCTATATTCTTAATCAAGACTCCACACGGAACGACTGGCTTCTGCCACGCATTTAATCGGGGTTCATATGGGTCTGTGTATAGACACGCGAATAAATTATACACATCAAAAATAATCAAATCTTAAACAGTTTCGACGTACCGCAGTAGTTAGTGCCAAAACGAAGAATGTGAAGAATATAAGAGTAGACCAGAATTGACTTCCAGGTATTCGTGCCACGTAATCCGACCATAGAATTATGGATGCTGAAGATCCTGTAAAAAAACTATGACTTATAAACTCACCAGACTCCTACATCGCCACCATGTAACTACAACTTATAGTGACATCTACTGGGACATTAAGTGCAACTTCAATGACGTCAAAGAATCCTGAATCACGCAAGTAAAATGTACAACGCTGCATATCTACAGATGCCCAACATCAACCGGCGGGCTGATTACCCAGGGGGGTGAAACTCTCATACAAATAGTGAGTACGAAAAGTTGCATCGAAAGTAGCGCCATCTCCTGCCTACAGTCGGCACATTTCATATTAAGTTTTATTCAAAATATGACTAGATGGCAGTAGTACCTTACCGGAAGTACCCAAAATAAATTTATTTAATGTTTTTTTTTGGTAATATGTTCTTAAATTACAATCCCTTTTTTGTAATATTAATAAAACACGATTTCGTTTATTTAATGTCGACAAACAATAATTTGTTTATTATTAAAATATCATCACTTCACAAATTGTCAAAGAGAAAAGATACCTACCTACCATTTACAAGTTTGTAAACTTAATTTAGCTGGTGTTTACGTGTTTGCTATTGGATTAGATTATTTTATGAGTGTGATCATTTTACGTTGCATTTCTTGTAATTTTTGAATAATCTCGCACTGAGTTTTATAATCCACGGTATAAAGAAGTGAATATAACTTCGAATGTAAAATTTTCTTAATATGATAAGAATGACCTAGTTTTGGTAAGCGTATGATTATTATACGAAAAGAATAATAAAAAACATTGAAACGTTTCCCTTGTTTCTTTTTTGTAGAACTATTCTAGTTTAGAGAAATTATTAGGTCGGTTTAAATTGCAAAACTTTTTTCAATATATTATATTATGGTCTGCGGCGCAATTTAATCGATCTAGTGATTTTTTCATACAATGAACAAATTTTATTAAAAATACTAGAGGCACGCCACCTGCAGGATTGTTTCGGTACTAAATGAAAACGTAGCGCCATCTAGTAGTAAAGGTCGCATGTTTGATTATTGTGTGGTCTTAGAGTTGCGCATCTATGTCAGTATTAAGTGTATAGTCTATGTGATTACCTAAGTCGCAGACGCTTTGCAACAGGCGTAAATTGCTCCAACGCCGCCGTTAAACGTCAATTTGGTATTACCTATTTGCCGATAGCGACTAAACAGGCGAAGATCTCTGACACGCCTCTGTCGGACAATCAATGAATTAAAAACGTTCATTCTTTTTAGTTCCAATGGTGGCTACTGGCGCTAGTAACTATGCATCTGCCACAATAGCGACAGGCGGGTGCATGCCTTACGTAATAGGTACCAATTTTTTTGACGCTTTGCCACCGGTGGATCTTTGGCTGCGCGATAGCTGATATCGCGTCTGCTGTTGCTGTTTTTAGATAATCAGCCCGCCGGGCTTCGACAGTAATACCACTAACCTTGTCGACCGTGCAACATTAACCACGTACATGTAACTCTGATGTGAAACTTACCGCACAAAAAGTAGGCACAATTATGAATATAACAAGTCACATTTAATTTTTTACTTTGTTGGTTTACTATGTAATTTAATAAATATCAAAATCTAGACGCAAGAAGGAACCTGTATTTTTTACATAGCCACCCATTCACATATATGTAGATCCGTCATCATATTGATTTAAACAGGTAACCCATTAGTAATGTCTTAGATTTTCGCGATTATTACACATTATAATAAAACACTTTCAAACGGATTTTATCGCGTATATTTTAGATTTCCTGCGACCACTAATGCTGCAAAGTATTCGAAACGTCAGGAAAATCAAAAATCTAAAATATACGCGATAGAATCCGTTTAAAAGTGTTTTAATATAAAGGTAACCCATTAATTATAACATCTTTACCTATGCGACCCAATGTTTCAGATATGCCCTCAGTATATTTTCAATATGGGTCCACGTATCGCTACATTTCTCCCACAAATGCAATTCAAAAGTAACAGCCCACTTATTCATAATGTGTCACGCACAAAAGACAAAACTCTGTCACACTAAGGTGATTGGTGAATTTGCGAACTGATAAAAATCTCTTTAAAAATAGGTTGACAGCAGTTATTGTTTATTTGCTGGTGGTAGGACAGGCTTCCTGTCAGACTTGATTTGTTGTGGTTATACTATTTTTGCAGATAACCACAGAACAGTTAGGTAGGCATTTAGAAAAATACTAAAACACTGAAAGCGTGTGGCGTCTGTTACGCAACTAAATGAAACGTATCACCATTCACCGCCGCTGTCGTATATGGTCAATTTGACCGCATGCTGGCGATACATAGCTTGCCTTCAGAGCATACCCCTCGATATTAGTGGATTCAGTCTTGGCTATGGACCAAAAAAGTTGGACGAACACTGCTCTAAATCGAACACATACAGGCTGATATAGATTATGAAAACAAAATTACCAGACCAAATATAAGTAGCGTTCTCGTAATCCTTATAGAGCGCTCCGTGTGTGGCCCCTAGGACCAACGCGGCCATCATGCAGCTGCTCTTAGACACGGCGAACGCCAGCATCGCAGTGGAGCCAAGCTTGTGTTGCGTTTTGGGACAATAGGAACCCAACATCACAAGAGAGCCTTGGCACACTGTCATCTGGATTAACGCGTATTCCATTGCCTCACGCCACATCTAATGAGAAAATTAATCCAAATTTCAAGATTATTAGAATAAAAAATTTGAACAAAAAAAATACCGAGTTCAAAACCCTACATGATATGGCCAGGTATGCCCCAACCATGGCTCATGCAGACCAACGAGAAGTTTTATTTTAAACTGGTCCTCCTGGTCCCGCCCGACTTCATAAATAAAGCTTTTTTTCCTTTTTAGTGGTTTTAATATTTTTATATCGTGTAGGGTTTTTAAGTCGGTATTTTTTTGTTAAAACGTTTTATTTGTTCTTTTTTGTCTAAATAAGTGTAAGAACTTTTTCCAATTTGGTATCGGTATTTAACACTAAAAATAAGAATGACTCAAATCGGTTCTCTGATCTGAAAGGAATCGAAACAATTAAGACATCATCTAGACAAGCGCAGTGAAATTAACCTGTTTATTGAAGGTGGCTAAAAAACTGCTCAATCAAATGTATATGGGACCAAATCGAAAGCATTCTGCACCTGTTAAAAAAAGAATTGCTCAAATCGGTCTACAAATCTCGGGGTAATCGGTGTAGGAATCCGACATACCCGCCCGCCTTTTCCTGAGGCGGAGGAAACACATGATGTGCCTAGTTCCACCGCGTGAAATAAAAAATGATAATATAAAAAAAAGTTGTTGTCAACCTGCAGTCCATCGAGCAGCACGCTCCAGTCGCAGTCTTTGAACATGCGTCCGGAGCCTTCCAGTCGTATCGCGCCCACACAAACGCACACCAGCACGAAATACGTCATCACGTCTTTGAACAACACCAACTGGACAACACGGATATTAGGTAGAAGTGATAACGGCCACGCTTCTAATGTAACAGAGCCAAGCAGCACATGTAGACTTCAGTGGCAGTACGAAATTCTGAATCGCATTAGCAAATAGGTAGTTTGTGAGAGTACCTAAAATTAGGGATCCGCCCCGTCTTTGCTACATTTATAAACATAATTAGGAAACACTGTTATTATAATAATGAAGCCCCAAATTCATACCACAGTAACAGTAAAAAAACATCAAGACACTGCGAGTGATTACTGCGTGCATCGAAACAATTTTTGATTAGAATTGTGCATTAGATAAAATAATCTGTAAATACGCGTCATCTTAGTAATCAGCGCTGCAGTGTGTGCAGCGAAACGTTAGAAGAACTAAAATTCATAATATACGCGAGATAATCCGTTTAAGTGTTTTATTATAATGAGTAATGATCGCGAAAACCTAAGATCTATCTAAATCTAAATGTATTAGGACTTATGCATAGGCGTAAGTACCGACTACCCTTAAGGACTCAAACAAAACTATCATGAATATATTTTGTGCAAGTAAATAACTAATATTGCTTGAAGGAGTCCTTTATTGCGCGTTATATAATTTAGTTTAATTATTATAATTACTTTGGAGTAGCTGTATATCCGTTTCATGACTATGCAGTAGACGAGTATCCAACATATGACGTAGTATACCAACAGTTCCCACACAACGTTGCCAAGACCACCCTCCAGCCCATCGCGCTTTAGATCCAACACGAAGTTGCTGAAAGAAATCATAAACACATTAGAAGAAAACAAACTTGTCAAACATAAGTGTAACATTACTCAAACGGTAGTGTAGAAACGAATGCAGATATTTTAACATTCGCGGAAGAGAACGGTCATGCAAATTTTTTGAGGCTCACATCTGCGGGTGCGGATCTCAAGCCGTTTTAAGAGGAGATAGTTAGTTTAACTTTATGAATTAATTAAAGGGATGACTTTTTCCTTTAAAATAAGGCAAATCACCTTTGCTTCGGTGGTGACATTGTAGATTCACTAGTCCAATCGATTATATTCACGGTGGTATACTCACAGAAGACGGTAGAATACTCAATAAACATAAGATACTCATACGATAAGCGCGCCTATAAAAACGATGTGATGGAGTTCTAATAAAAAAAAACGCCTTTGGACATCCTAGCGGAGACGGATGCATGGGTCTACAACCAGACAAGTTTCCTCCGCCAGAGTGGAGAAAGTACGCCTCCAGGGGCATTTGATAGGCTGAGAGGAGTGCCCTGCGTGGGCTGTCGAGCGGCGGATCCTGGTTGATCGGATCGAGCAAGATCTCTCTCTGTCGGCAGTATTGTCGGCTATGCTAGCAGAGCATGAAAATTGGAGTGCAGTGGTCTCCTTCTGTGAGAGCGTCATGCTGCAGCAGAAGGAGACCGCACAGCGGGATCGAGAGAGGGCCGATGCCGCACGGAGAAGGACCAGACAGACGGTTAACAACCGCCCCGACGCCCAGTTCGCCCAGGTAGCACACCTAAGTCCCCCGCTGTCGTAACATGGCAGCGGGCCTCAGGGGTCGCGGGCACGCAGATTGGGGAGTCTGCGTACTCATACCAAGTGACCAAGGGAAGACGGTGGTGCGCACGTGGCCACGTGCCGCCGTGTGCGCAGCACAGCGCACAGTGAGGCTTCGTAGGGGTGGCCTTTTTACAGTCACTGCGTTCTGCTATAGAGGGTGACCGCCTTACAGTCATCCCCTGTGTGCCTAAAGGCGTGGCACCAATGTGCGGCTCTATTTTACGTACGTGTGGTACGAGGACCTGAAGCTCCCCTTGGTGCCGAAGATGTTTGCTCCGGTGGTTTTAGCCGGTAAGAGTCCGGCACACCCCTCCACCTTTTTCCCGGGACGGCGGAATTACACGACGTATTTCCACCGGGATGATAAAATAGAAAAAAGGTACTAGGAGTGACGGATGCCTGGCCTAGTTAAGGCGAACGAGTAGTACCTACCAATAATTTATCCCAAGAAAAAACTCATCGTAGTTGAAAAACATGTTCTCCCATACATTCCAACTGCAAACGTAAGTTTGTACGCACAATAAAAGATGTGATATGTGATAACCATGTTATTTAGACCATTGGTAGACTTCTTAAAGGTTTTCCTGTAATCTATATATATATATATATATATATATATATATATATCTCGATATCTGTATCTATTTTTGGCTCAGTAGTTTCTGAGATAGGGGGGTATGACAGACGGACAGACAGACACACGAGTGATCCTATAAGGGATCTGCCATTTTTTCCTTCGGAACCCTAAAAATGGAGTAAAATGTCTACTGAATTTTTTGAGTTGCCTTCGTTTTGATTTAGGTATGTGATTTTCTACGAGCTATGTGCCCCGCCCAATGCTTGTTTATATTACTAATCCTTTGAGCTATGTCGGCAACTTCAGTTCTTTTACGGATTTTCTCATTGCTGATGATTCGATCTCGTAGCGAGATACCAAGCATAGCTCTCTCCATAGCTCGTTGAGCTTTCTTAAAAAGCACATAGTGAGTGAACCCGTCTGGCGTCGATCATAACATATAATCACTGGCATTCAACACACATTGGATAAAGACAGCTGTCGGGGTACAAGGGTTCTCGTGTGGAGACCGCGCACCGGAAAACGTGTAATATGCAATGTACAGTGGGTTGCCTATACAAAAAAAACAAATGGCAAAACAGGATTTGTATTTATTATGCTATGACCGGGCGGGGCTATCCCCATTTTGAGATATTCATAGGTATAGTAATTAAATGCGATTGACTCAAGTTTCTAACGTCATTTTGGAGGGAATATGCCGCGGTACACACGCTTGAAAAGCGAGTTGGTGAACGCCATAGGTATATGGCTACTGTTCCACAAAAAGGACACTGTTGCCCATCCCTCTGGTTTAGTCTTTTAGTCGCTTTTTATGACATCCACGGGCCGAAATGGAGTGGCGCTATGTTCTTAACCATGACACTACACGAAATTTACTTTATATAATTGATACTATTATAAAACACGGAAACCTATATATAGTTATTCGTACCTATTATATACCAACAATTTATTTGTAATACCAGAATTTTGCGCAACTGTCCTAATATCATCGTCTATCTAACGATAAGTATTAATTTTAGTCACCACCCAAATTTTGCCAAACTAGTAATCAAGTTTTTGAGCTTACGGTAAATTATACTTTAATTTAATTATATTTTATATGCCCGTGGCTTTGTATATGTGTCTTTAAATGTATTTATTTTTGCAGCCAATTGACTTGGCCCTTAGTCACCTTAATTACCTTCGAGAGGGGATGGTTTACTCAGTGGCGGGACCAAATACTTAGACAATTATTGCACAATTTTGTCACTAACAAGAAGAAAGATTGCGCGGGCGTCTCGCTACCGGCAGGCAATGGCCGATGTCGTGCAGCGCAAGGCGGTCGGGCTGCAGCAGCGCAGTGCAGCCACGGCAGAAACGTGTGCACAGAGTGTACCGTCAACGCCAAGCACCACGCGCCAGCTGCACCTGCGGCAAGCGCACTGAACACGCACGTTGAGAGCATGGCGAACCCTATCCCTGTAAAACAAATTTAAGAATAATAACGTTATTATTTATGCTAGTACTTACTTTTTTAAAGTATAATTAGTTATTATAGCAAGAATATTTATTTATATATAATTATTACTAACCTTCGTCGTTTGGAATAGCGCTGGGTGTTTCACCCAGCACAATATGCAGAGTTGGTTACCTTTTCGGTATCTACGTATGTTCAACAGCGCACTTACTTTTTAATCTGCTTTGTTCTTATTTTAGGCACTATCTGCTATACGTATATACTTGTATATATATACTTTGCCGAATAATATTTTCTATTCTTCTATCTATTCTATAGTAAAAATCTTTTGAGTTTAACATAGCGCACGACGATACCTACGTGAGGCCTATCCATGCATGGCGTGCCGTGCTTTCTCATTGTCATCATTCTGACGTTACTAAACTATTATGTTATGTTACTCTTCTAACTGATGCACTATGAATTACGGATCAACTAACCTTAACGAGATTCATATCTCATCGCATCCTCATTATTCACCTTGTGGTGCTTTCCGTGTGGTATTCGTATTAAGAATATAGCACCACTCCATCTCCTGCCGTGTATGACGATAAAACCGACTAAAGGGCTCTAAACCAGAGGGATGGGCAGCAGCAACGCTTCTCTGGAATAGCAGCCATTCTGCGCTCACCAATCCGCCTGCCAAGCGTAGTACCTTCTGGCAAATTCCCCCAAAATAATATCACACAGCATGTAACCGATCGTTGTTGCAATATATGCCTTGGCCTTGATGCAGCAGTGGATGTTCTTTGACTGATATTATGAGTCAGGCCATGCGTGACATGTCATGCCCTGAGCGTCAAACGAAAAAGATCGACCACTGGGTGTTTATTTCAGATATTACAAATAAGTTGCTCAGTATCACTTAATGTTTAATTTGAGTCGATAAACTAATAACTTACATTTGTCGGAAATAGTTAACACTGACTGGTGCTGTCGAGTACATCCGACTAAAAGTCAATTTATAAAAAAATTTAGGTATTAGGTACCTCGGGTCATAGGCGCCAAATCCCAGCAGTTGAGTACGCTCTTCTTCGTGACCACGCCAAGCGCGAGCTCGAGGTAGAAGAGCGGGTATCCGAGCACGACACTGAAGACGTTGTACAGAAACAGGAACGGCAGTAATCTCCTGAAGTCGTGCAGGTAAGGGTGCCACCATACTTGGAAGATGCCGATGCAGGACGACACTACTAACTGACGGTAACTTATGTTGTTCGTCCAACGGTCGTACACCTGGGTTGGCAAAGTATTTTCTTTTATATTTGTGTCCTTAAGTACTGGGTCTAAGAATTTTCTAGGCTACTGCTGAGTGCAAGCTTCCGAGATAGGTATTTAGGATCTCAAATTGGTAATATATTGGGTTCTTTAATTTGTAGACTGTGCAGAATTCATTAATAATTTTTGGTTGACTTCTATACTGATTCCAGTAGATACAACATACCCAAATTATGCACGTGAATAAAGCTGTATATTATATCACAGTCATATATGCATACATATCAACAGACCTGCCACAACCCCCATTCTCCCCCACTTCACTGGTAGTAAATTAAATTTAGTGTTATTTTAATCATTCTAATAAAATATATCCTATATCCTATTCCATGACATAACATGGGTAGACCTTACGCCAAATTTCATTAACATCCCTTAGAGCGTGATGGAGCCTGAAACATTCAAACGCATAACCTTTTAAATATACTTTATACATAAGATATTGCTTCCTTTTACAGGGAATCCCCTCCTTGGTTTGGAGCCCTTAACAGTCCGCAACCACGAATCCTATGTAAGTAATTTAAAGTAATTACCAGAGGACTTTCAGTAGATTCCGACCCAACGGTCTCTGACACCGATTTCGTACGAGTGCTCTGAAATAAGGAGTAATGTAATAAAATAATGCGTCCAAATAAATCCAGTTTAGAAATATGTAGTGTTTAATTATAGTATTCTCACCAAGCTTTCAGTCATTTTCAAAATGTAACGATATCTAAATAATTAATATATTTCGAAAATATTTCTGATGCCATAGATATAAACATGTGTCAAAATATAGTTCTGTTATATCGTAGAGTTATATAATATATGATATAGTTCAAATTATTGACTGAAGAGTATTTTTTGAGCCATCAAAGAGTATTTTTTATTGAAGATCACAATGAGTTGGGAATTCATAAATATTTTATGTAGGTACTTACCTATTTATACTGGCACTTATGATAGCTTCCAATAGTGTCCATATACATTTTCAATGATAAAAAAATAAAGCTCCAGTGATACTTACTTCCCTAATACCGATTACCAGCACTAATGCCAATTACCTTCCTTAAGCTTGTCGTTGATTATGATTGAATTTCGCTTCATAATCCTTGGAATAAGTAGCTTATTTTCCAATGGATCTTATCTATAGATTCCCACTTGGATTGTATTATTCTTAGTTGATCTTGAAGTTGCAACTTTTTTATTGGTGCCCAGTGGAAATTCTTCATGAACTTCCTTCGCCCCGGGGAAGAGCGAAGGGCTATGCCGGACTCCTACCGGCTAAAACCACTGGAGCGGTCATCTTCGGCACCTAAGGGAGGCTCCAGGTCCTCGTATGATCACACTAGGGCCGCAGTCTATAACCCCTGTCTGAGATTTGGCCTCCCTGTGTATGTTCTACCGCTTCAACAACGGACAGTGTTCTATTAAATTCCTGCATATGATGCCAACGACTAATTTCTACCAACGCAGCTCTCGCCAGCAACGGGCAGTTCATCCGCACACCCTTGAGCCAAAATGGTCTCGTACCGTACGGTTTCTGAGGAACTCCCTCCCGCGCACGCTCAGATTGTGGATTCAGCTCCCTACCGAGGTTTTCCTAAGAGAATACAGACTTTTCAAAAAGGACGTGAAAAGATGTGAAACCTTTGGTAGAGCAGGCGTTCATAGGTTACGGTAACCGCTTATCATCAGGAGCGCCGTATGCTTGATTGCCACCTTAAAAAACGCGAATGAGCCATCCTACAGTGGCAATAGTATAGTTTATGAAGATTTTTTTTCTCATATCGACGTTTTATTGTGAATCGCGTAATCATCGCTCGTTTTAAAGATGCATGCGAGCCGTTCATGGGAAGCAGTTTCACGGGTCCAAAATTACAGGAAACGACGACCCGAACGGAGCGTGTTTGAAACGTGTTCTGTATTACAATTTATGCGTTCGAAGACATAATATAGTACGAGTATAATGTTTATGGTAGGGATGGTAACAATGAAAGATCAATGTTGTTAATATAACAAATTCTATAATTCTTTTAAGTCTATAATACCTAGCTATACATAGTGGATTCGTGTTAGCTAAATAAATTAACTAATCTCACCAAATTACACTATTATTTGGTTTACAAACGTGATAGAACCTTGAATATAAAATCGAAGTCGACAAAAAAATCGCTTTTTCTACGTGGGACTTAATAATCAAAAACTCTCATTTATTAATATTAACATACCTAATTTTTAATCACCTTTATAATTTAAATCTAGATTGTACTAGATTATATATTTTCAGAGCATGCCCAGACTTATTTACTCATTGCTAGTAGTTCAGTCAATTCATTAATACATAATTATGTACTTACATACCAAACTAGGGAAAATAATATTAAATTTCTACTTATTTAAAATTCTAAATAATATTTGCGGACGACAGCGAAACCAGCGCTAACAGGAGTATTGAAAAAAACGATTCATAAATATACTATTGATGTACTCAGCTTTTGGCATGGGGGAGAAGGGCAAAGGGCCACTGCAGGGCAGCTCCCTCCCCACGAACAAAGTGCACTTTTGTGACAAGATAGAAAGAGATGAGGAACTTGACATCTTTATAACTAAAATTTCAATAACATGTCTTTCGTCGGCTTGACAGGAACGCTTTCAGTGCATTATATTATCTTATGTTTATAATTTAGAATAATTATTTAGAATTAATGTAAAAGGAATAATGTTTTCTTTTTTGTGATCGTTATTGACATTCACACATTTGACATTATCAATGCAGATTTAACAGTTAAAATATAGCCACAATTCAACGAGATCTTTGTCCGTCTAAACGATAGTATATGAAGAAGACAGATGTATACGGAATAAAATATATCAGTGAAAGTTAAATAATCGTCAAATATAATAGATATATGAAAATATTTTAAATGTGTTTACATCGCATAGTAAGTAGGAAGATAAGAAGTTAATATGGACTAAAACTTATCGCAATTATTACACATTTTAATAAAAACAATTTTAAACGGATTACATCGCGTTTCCAATACTTTGCACCATGTATGCTGGAAAGTATTCGAAACGTCAGGAAAAACTAAAATCTATAATATACGCGATCTTATCCGTTTAAAATTGTTTTATTATAATCTAAAACTTGCAATTTATAACATAACGAACAATATATCAGGGACATCAAAGATTTAAATCTTTGAGGATCACCATATATACGGCCGGATACTGAAACACCACTCAATACTTAATTCCCGCTAACCTGTTTGAGACGGCCGTTTTCGGTAGGCAATGGGGGCTCAGTATTGGGCCGTTAGTACCCAAAAGCCAATGTCAGCTACACTTCAACGTCATAGTATCATAATTTAGTAACTACTTCAAAGATCCATTTACATTAACCAAGAAAATGTTTGTTGTTGCCCCGCTCTTTATTAATATTATTTTAGAGCTGGAACAGACATGGCAATTGGCAATGCAGAGCATAAGGAACCGCGCGCACTAGGCGAATCGAAGAGCTGACCTGACACGTATACTAATGAAAAGGCCAACATAGTTGCCGAAAAGCTTTTGTCTGGTTTGAGCATTCGAAGTCGAGTTGCATATTCGATTTGATTCCTCTTTTTTTTGTTGTTTTCACATTAAACAAAGTTCTTCTGCGTAAGCCCCGTGTTTAAGGAATATTAGAGGTGAGAAAAATAAATTTCACTTGCTAAGTGCAAACGGACTATAGATGTCTGGTATATGACTAAGAACGGTGCGATGAACAGTGAAGTTAAGCAAGCATAGGCCAAAGGCAAAGGAACCATTATAAAGATCATGACTACAACTTAATATAGTTTATCGGTGTTGGATAGCGCATGATATTCACTAGGCGACAAATGTCTGATAACTCGGGTTGCGACAAATCCCCGTAAGTTACATTATTCACCAATGATAAGGTAAATGTTGCGAGGATGGACGATATTGGGAAACATATTGCCAATATTACAACCAACATGTCGCCCAACATTTGTCACCTACATATTCCACGATTTGAAACTGTTAAAACTACTAGAGTAAGGTAAATACACGGTCCACTTTTGATACACAAGAGATACATTGATATCTTTATGTATAGGAATAATACATATATATTGTAACTATTCTATATAAGGCAGGTTTCGAATAAAATTTTATTATATGAAGTGTATGATAATGTGTAAAGATTTTTATGGTTAAGTTTGAGATAATAATATGTATTACCGATGTCAATTCTTACGCGTACAAATTGTATTAGAAATTCAAGCGTGCTGAATGATTACTCACAAAATATAAATCAATGCCCAATATATATAAGAAATACTCAAAATCGGTACACTTATAAGTACTTATAGTCTAGTTATTTCAATAATAATGCGGCCTGCGCCAAACTTCTCGAGCGAACTGGAACGTAACCACGACTCCATCCGCGTGGAATTCAATTCCGTTTAAATCTACAAGTAGGGCAAAAGTAATGTCATAATATGAATGTGTCTTTTTGCAAATGGCGTCAAATGTCATTATGGTTTGACATTTATGTTGTAGACACATAGTTGAGTTTGGCAACAAGCAATGGAGCGATACACACCTGAATAACGCGGAATTACTGTGACTGCTTATTCCGGTCTGTTGTTTTAACGCAGTGTGAGTTTCGTCGTCATCCCGCACCATGTGTGCGAAGAATTAAGCGATTGGTCAGTCAAGCGTTTGGGTCACGTGCATACTGGTTCCACTAGAGATGTGGCAAGATGTGGCCGACCCCGTGTTGTTCGTGCGACCGACTGCTGTGGCCGAGGATGTCAGACACAGTTCACAAACATCGACGAGCATACAATTTGGTATCAGTAGAAGTTCATTGCGTAGAATATTGGTGAAAGACCTGAAGATGTTCCCTTGCAAAGTGCAAACCATTCACCAACTGCTGCCTGCTCTGTTAAAACTGGTGCAGGAGGATAATTTCGTATCCAAAATCATAATGAGCAACGAAGCCCCTTTCCACTTAAGTGGTTATGTGAACAAACAATATTTACGTTTCTGGGCCACGGAGATTCCAAATTCCAAAAAAAATCCCCTCAAAGTGATCCTGAAAATATCCGCACGTTGCTGAATGGCCTCTCGAGCATTGTTGGCTCCAGCAGAATGGAGCAACGAGCAACGATGGAGATTTTGAGACAATTTCCGGGTTGTGATCTCACGTTTTGGCGATTTGGACTCGCCAGACCAGCAGATCTGACGGCACCACTTCTTCCGTTGGGGCTTTCTAAAATATCGCGATCACCACAACAAACCACAAACCTTGCAAGTGTTGAAAGCAAACGTTGAAGAAGAAATCACCAATTTGCGATATATTATTTTCAAATTAAGTCATTAGTTTCTATCCTTTCAAATAAACTTTCCGTGAAAACGGAGCTGTTTTTTTAACGAGATCCACTCTTAATTATGACATTACTTAAAAGTACCCCACCGTGTATTATTCTATAGGAACTCTTTCATCCTCTTTCGCGCCCTTAGCGCTTTATTTTTGCAAAATGCTTAAACTAAACGGGTTGTTACCTAAAAAAAAAAGCACCTGCCTGCCAAAATTGAGTAATACATCGTTATGTCAATTATTGTCAATCATCAGACAATATGGCTAACGATATCGCCCGACTATTTCGCACAATTCCCGGGTAAACACAAAACCATACACTTCAATAGCACATGGTCTCCCGATTTGAAAATTTTACATCTTTAAATACACATCTGATGTATTTGCTACTCGGAATCCACATTGAACGAAGAACATTATTAGCTAGGGCTACGAAATACACTTAAAACTTTATAGAGACTTTGTGACATTGCTCTCTAATGGTGTGCGGAACACCACAACGCTCGATATGGGTGTGTTGTGAGCTCATTAGGGGGTTTTGCCATAATCGCCACGCTTGGCAGACGGGTTGGCGATCGCAGTTGAGTTGTTAATGTACTCGAAGGACGGTGCTGCCCATGCTGCAGCTAATCCCTTAGTCGACTTTTACAACACCCACGGGAGGAAATGGAGTGATGGTATTCTGAGCCGGCACCACACGGCTAGCCGGCACCACACGGCTAGCCGGCACTACACGGCTAGCCGGCACCACACGATCTGGGAGTAAAACATGGAATTGAGATTAATCCAATTCCAGGAGTTTCCAGCAAAGAACAGGCAACCCTGTCTCGACTTGTGAGTGTCGTGAAAAACGACTAAGGGATCATCAAGGGCAGCGTCGGCAGGAAGTGGAATGCGGAAACAGTGACAGCTAGACGGGAAGGTGACACTATGCGTAGAGGAAAGCAGGCAACATGCAACTGCTACTTGTTCTTAATAGCTGAAAACACGACTCGCTAAGCACGCAATTCACGTTACATCAGTTCGCAGCAGTCCAGACTTCAATTAAACGGTATAATCGGCTTTTCGCAGTACATTGCTCGATAAAAACCCCTACGTTTCACCGCAACATCTGGTTCTTAACTTGCCGCATGCAGTTTATATACATTTAAATACCGAAAGCAACGTGGACCGGCCTCCAACGAGAACAAACGACCTGGTGAAGTCATCTGAGAATCGTTGGATGCGGGCGACATATTAGCGGTTGTTGTGGAAATCTGGGGCCTTTGTTCAGCGGTGGACGTCCGTCGGCTGAATGATGATGATGAAACACTCAAGTCGCCACGTGTGAGAGCAGCTGCTGCGCACGCCTCCTCGCTTAGGAGTGGGTACTCCTTATGCTCAACCAGCCCAAGAGCTTTTACGCCAAGTATTATTTACCATGAAGTATTATACGTCACAACCTAAGTGTATTCCTTAGTCGTCAGATGCAATGCGAGTGTTTCCATCGATGGGCGTATCCTCAGATACTGAACAGGTCACCGGCAGACGGCAGTGGCGCGAGTCCGCCGGTCACATCCGGAAGACGCGACACGTCTGGAAGGTTCTCTATGTGGGACTTCACCTCAGCTTTTACCGCGTAGATCTTTTGGAGTTTTATATTATATTCCTGTAATGAAAAACTGTTTGAAGGATACGAATACGGAGGGATACGAATTGTAAGTCTATACTTTTAATCACAAGTCCCGTGTAGCTCCGGGTCACAAACAGGGCTCATCACTTATCACCTCATTCCGTGACTGTCGTAGAAGGCGACTAAGGTAGTTTGTAACCAGGTGCGTACCATTTAAGCTGGGTTACCCGCAGGTGGCGGTTAAACTACCAACACTAGCATACTCAAGTAGGGTTGATGTCAGGCGGCTGACTGTACAAACAATATAACTAGAAACATTGCGCCAACCCCAACTTACTTGGGACCAGAGCAGGGCAGGGCGAGAAGAGATTAAAATGTAACAAACCTACTATACCAATAATAAATCAATTATCATCACAATCCACTGTTGGTCAGAAATCTCGCCAAGGTTTCGCCACTTTACTAGGCCCTCTCAACTTCCTTATCCGGTCAACCGGCATATATTGTTATGGACACAGGTCCATTCATGACTTATTACTCGATACGAAATTTCGACTGCACACCCTTTATTAAATAATTTGAAATGTAAAGTTGTTTTTGACTGGAAATCAGGAACAATTTTCTTAGTAATGCCTTAGCTTTTCGCCATTATTTCTCATTAACCGTTACAACCCGCTTCGCTGGGCGTAAATAAAAAAAGTGTCCTATGAAGAAAAAATCCGGGGCATATTATTTGGACGTACATTTCTTGAACGCGCACGACGTTGTTTTTATATTATTTTCTTAATAATATAAGCACCAGAAGAACAAGGCGTCCAGACTCTCTTCCGACACTCGAGCTAATGAGGAAAAGGCGAAAGATGCCAGACGCAGACGTCAGATAGAAGTACCTTAAACCCACGGATCAGGAAGCTGATACGACGTGACTTCCGCTGCCCCAACACCCACTATTGAGGTCTCGATTCATCAAATTAAGGAGTCGAAGGTGTTCACTCAGCAGTTAGTGAGAGCCCGTGTGACGTAACTTAAAACTACAGATTCGTCACTCCAAGGCCAGGAATCTCGAGGAAGTCGAGCGCTTCTATGGATGCTTGTACTGAAACCAACAGGACCCAGCAACCATGACTACAGAGCCCAGCTTACGCGCCATTATACTGAAGACATCCCAGAAGTTGACCAGAGCGTGATTAGGGTGGCTCTCGAGCAACTGAAGAACAACAAAGCTCGAGGTGATAATGGAATTACCACAGAGCTCCTAAAAGCAGAAAGAGCTCCAAACATAAAAGAGCTAGCAAGTCTCTTTAATATTGTCATCCAACTAGGTACTACACCAGAAGCATCGGGCGGAAGAGCGGTGGTGAATTTCTTAAAAAAAAGGTCCTTTGTGAAGAACTATAAACCCATCTCTCTCCTGAGTCTCGTAAAGAAACTGTTCTCGAGGGTTTTCAAGAATCATCTCGCCATACGACGAGTTCCAACGGCCAGGAAACGTCAGATTTCGAAAAGGCTATAGTTCCGTGAACCACATCCATGCTGTTCGACAGATTGTACAAAAGACCGAAGCGTACAATCAGCCGCTTTGTATGACATTTGTGGATTACGAAAAAGCCTTCGACTCTATAGAAATTTGGACAGTTCAGGATGCTCTGCAACCATTACATTGACTGGCGGTATACTGATGTGTTGAGATGTCTTTACAACACTGTCATGATGACCGTGCAGTACCAGAATCAAAAGACGGACAAGGGACGTGATATCCCCTAAGCTCTTCACCTATGCGTTGGAAGAGTATCGGGAATGGATGATTAGTTGATGGTTCCAAATTTAAATTTATGTTTTTAGTGTTGTTGTTAGATTGGCACAACTATTTTCCATTTTGGCGCGGAGTTTGAGTTGAATCTGTTATATATATTAAATACAGTGCTGTTTTTAGTTATATCATATCTAGTGTGTATAGCGAATTTCATTATGGACAAAAACACCGAACAAATTGTTTGTCTTAAATTTTGTATCGCCAATGGAATTTCGTGTTCGGAGTCACTGAAAATGTTAGAAGGCTTACGGTGAATCGACTATATCAAAAACACGTGCTTATGGGTCGAGATGTGATGGAAGATTTGCTTGATTTGATCATTTGGGTATGAAACATATTACCGCTCGGCTAGTACCAAAATACCTGAATTTTCTTCAAAAACTCAATCGCATGAGAGTCGCTGAGGACATGCTAGAACGAGTCAATTCCGACCCAACATTCATGAAATGCATTGTTACTGGTGACGAGACGTGGGTTTACGAGTTTGACATGCAAACTAGTCAATAAGCTTCGCAGTGGCGCCTTCCAACTGAACCGAAACCGAAAAAACCACGCCAAAGTCGATCAAAAGTCAAAGTCATGTTGACTGTTTTCTTTGACTATCGCGGTGTTGTGCACAAGGAATTCTTGCCGGAAGGTCAAACGGTTAATAAAGAATATTATTTGAGCGTTATGCGGCTTTTAAGAGAGACCGCCACAACGAGATCACGGCGCTGCGTTGCCCAAGCTGGGCGAGTCCAGTGGAGGAATCTCCAACGTGTGCTACGCCGTGTCTACCGGGCAGTGATGACAACCGGGCGTCCCTTCATGGCCTATTCGACACAGGTACTTCCCGAAACACCTAGAGTTCGAGAGCACCTGCGTCATCCGGAAGGTGAGACGCCATGCCACCTCTCCAGCCATTACTCCGTGGTGGGTCTTACCGTCGCTATCGCGGCGTGCCCTGCATTGGGCTGCACCAGTCGTTCCTTCTACTCCGCCTCCAGGATCCGCCGAAGCTCGTACCGTCGTACCTCGGTCACACGAGGTAGTGGCCGTTCGCCCCGGCTTAGCGCCTCCCCACGCCACTGATCCAGTGACAAAAAGGCATCCCAGGACGGTGTTCCGGCAAGGAGTCACCCCGCCATCACTCGCTGCGGTTTTTGCAGCACGGCGATGATGAATGTCCTCAAGGAGTTCACCCACAATGGAGGTGGGCCATGGACCGCACGACCCCTATGTAGGAGGCTCTACCTCCGGAAGGAGGCAATGCCGCCCCCCAAATTGCGCAGCAGCCGCTAAAGTGCAGCCGCGGCCACCGTTGGTTTGGGGGCCAGCCGCTGGAAAAGCGGCACGAAATTCCACCAGCTGTTGAGGACGAGACGCCAATGGGAACACCTCCCACCACAATGCAGGATCCAGAGGTTGGCGCGCACTGGGGCCCATGAAAAAACAGGGCCTCCGACTTGGTGACAGGCACCTCTAGACCCAATCGCCAGATCCTTGCGACGACTAGTGCAGCCCCCATCGTAACCAGTATTGCAGCGCGGTGTAAACACTTCCCCCGTGCCGTCACCAGCGAGTCATCGGCATAACAAATTACGCCGATGCCGGGGGTATTCGCACCGCGCAGCACCCAATCGTATCCGATGTTCCACAGAAGTGGTCCCAAAACCGATTCCTGTGGAATACCGCACGTCGTCTCTCGCCGACCCCATCCTTCTCCACCCAAGTAGACGACTGCTCTGTTTGCCAGGTAGGCCCCGACAATGCGATAGAGGTAGGTTGGCACCCGATGATACACGAGTGCTTCCCTAATGCAGCTCCAGCAGCAGAGCAAAACGCTTGAGATCTGCCAACGAGCCATGGAGCGTAGCACTTACGAACCGGAGAAGGAACTCAATTCTGCGCACCAAAACACAGATCGAAGATTTCACTAAACAAGCTTCAAGTTAAAATGGGATTGTCCCAGATTCGTCTGCGCATGTCAGACAAGTTGTGGGCTAAAACAACCAATCACTGAGTAGGTTAAAAAAAAGGCCCAGCGACTACAGTAATCTTTTATTTTGGCAATGTTGGGCGCTGACCTTAATCGCCTCTTCACCGGCGCAGAAGTATTTTTTCGGTTTGTTTGGCGGTGTACAACTGCACAAACCAATCCCCACTATTTCACTGAGCGCTCAACATACTTGCTGGCTATTATATGTTGCAAGACCTTTTGTTTCTACCAGCTAAAACCACTGGGGCATCTTCTTCATCGGCACCTTAAGAGGCTCCAGAACCTCGTATGATCACACTAGACCAGAGCTACAGACAGACCTAGAGCCACCCACTGTTGCCACGACTATAGGCATATCTCGAGAGGATGACTGTAAAGCGGTCACCCCCCAGGGAGATTGTAAAGGATCCCCTCGAAGCCTCACTGTGCGTTGTGCTATGTTGCGCACACGCCGGTGCGGCGAAAGCGGCGGCGTATAACCACATGTGCGCTACCATCTTCTCGTGGGTCACTCGGTATGGGCCCGCGAATGCCCAATCTGCGCGCCCGAGATCCCCAGCTAAATAGCGACGACAGGGGACTCCACGTGTTTGACCTGGGCGCCGGGATGGTATTTACCCCGGCGCCAGCCCTCTCCCGATTCCGCTCTGCCTCACGCTCTCAGACGGAGACCACAGCACTCCAATTTTTGCTCTCTGCCAGCATAGAGCAAATCTTGCCCGATCCAATCAACCGGGATCCGCCGCTCGGCAGCCCACGCAGGGCACGCCTCAAGCGTGTGCTGTGCAGTATCCTGGTCGCAGTCACAGTGGAGTGACCTCGCATTCTATCCTGTGCAATTAACACCGAAACAACCGTGCCCGGTAAATACCTGCGTCAGGCGGAAGTGACGCGCTCGCTCCTTCTGAACCAGGCTCCGAAGAGCGGTAGGATGGCCTCAGCGACGCGCTTGGTCTCGAACAGCATCCTCGGGTGACACGCCACTTCTCAAGTGCGCGTAGCCGAGCTAGCCGCCTCAGCCTGTCGAACGCCTCTAGAGGCGCGCTTTCGCCGCTATGGCGGAGGGATCATGTCTGATCACAGACCCACGCATCCGTCTGCGCCAGGATGTCGAAAGGCGGAAACCGCGCCACGAGAGTAGCCACTCTGCGCTGCAGACCGTGAAGTTTGGCTCGGCAGCCCTGGACGCCTGACAGTCGAGCTGACCATACAGGCGCCCCGTAGACGGCCACGGGCCGCACGACTCCCCGTAGAGACGGCGAACTTCCTCGCTCGGTCCCCCGAGATTGGGCAGCACCCGATGTAATGCACCCTACCCTTTCGACTCGCAGCACGAGGCACCGAAAGTGCTCTTCGAAGCTCCATCGATTCATCATTTCGGCCGAATGAAGTCCACTGCTGGACACAGGCCTCCCGCAAAGATCACCACAACGACCGAAATGGGTGTGTTGTGGGCTCATTGGGGGGTTTTGCCATAATCGCCACGCTTGGCAGACGGGTTGGCGATCGCAGTTGAGTTGTTAATGTACTCGAAGGACGCTGCTGCCCATCCTCCGGCTAATCCCTTAATCGACTTTTACGACACCCGCGGGAAGAGATGGGGTGGTGGTATTCTGAGATGGAGTGGTGGTATTCTGATCCGGCACCACACGGATATCACTCCATCGATTATCCAGGGTAAAAGCCCCAGGTACTTCATATACCGGCCCAACCCGATTCGCGCGTCACCGACGCGTATCCATGAACTGGGTGGCTCTCTGCTCCCCGGAAGTTTGTGAAACTATAGCGCCACGGTTTTGTGAGGCACTATCTGCAGACCCAGAGCAAAAACTAATTTTGAGAGAATTTTTTAATTAATTTTCAGAGCGTTCTCTGTAGCAAGACAATCCGAATAATATTCTATACCCACTGAAGATTACTGTGTATTTAAGCTTAACGCCGTCTGTGTGCATGGTGTAGAGAAAAGATATAAGTTGCCACTAAGAACGCTAGAGCTCGTATTAATGCGCTGTGTTGCGTTTTTTTTTTTGTTGATATAGTCTTTATGAATTAGGTGTATAATTTATCACTATGATTCGTAATTTGAATGACCCGAAATCTCATCAGAAATTACAGAATTTTCTTACATACAGGTTGACAACATAATAAACTCTGCCATCTAAAAGTCAAAAATTAGTGGTTTCCAAGTAATTAAAAAAAACAAGGAAAAAAAACTTGTCGCTTGTCGCTACGTGCATAATAAAAAAAGATTTTGTCTTAGAACTGTATAATACAATTTTAGTTTAGAATTATAAAACACAAAAATATTATAGCTATACACGATGCCGCCGTTACAAGGATATCTGTTGCCTGCATAATGGCGCCATCCCTAGTATGGCTAAGCGCACACACGAACGAAATGGTACTCGTATCTACGCGAACTTGTGATTGAGCGCATAGTAGGCAACTACGAGGCGCTTATTTCATACACTTTATCGTGTCCGGGTGTGGTGAAGTCGAGTTTAAGATAGACCTGGTAACAAAAAAAAACTATAAAACGACTGTTTTCATTGCCTGCAATGTTTTAGTCTCTTGTCTCTTCTACCCCAATTTCACCACATATATGCATATTTTGTAGGTGTACATATATTTGAGCAAGACAATCACCTGGTCACCGTCACACCTGCCCCTAACAATTGTAATGCTACCCAGGACTAGTCCTACGTGGCACCACATTGCACTGTCACCTTGAGACATTAGTTATTTAGGGTGGTATGCCAGTCATCCAATCTCTTCATTCATTCATCCATTTTCTTTGGCGACCGCTTCCTGCAACTCATCCAACATCTTCGTCCAAGATGTGATATTTTACAAGTGCCATATTCAATTCTAAACGCATTATTTTATTTTTGTAATATCGATGACATGTATTGTAGTCATTGGTAGCTTTAATACTCATTTATTATTGCTTTCATACCCCTTAACTTGTGATTGATAGAAAATATTTAAATGTAAAAATCTTTGATCAAATAAAACCAAAAAGTAAATGATTAATACATCTTCTTTAATCAAATGAACACTGGACAACAATGCTGGATGAATGGCATATCAGCCGTAGTTTCTTATGCCTAGTAATTTTGTCAGTGCCATTCATACTTTAATCTACATGCAACTTTAGTATAGATGGTTTATTACAAATAGGATTCTTACGGCCGAATACTCAAACGCCATTTAACGTTAAGTCCCCGCTTAAATAATTTGAGGTGCCCGGTTTTGTACCAAATACCGGTTTCTCGAATAGTTAAAGCGGGGACTTAACGTTAAATGACGTTTGAGTATTCGGCCGTAAATCTCACTCATTGAGTACAGGACTCATTGAGTACAGATTTTTTACCTTTCCATTTTCACAGGTACATATTACCTTTTAAACTATTGAACAGAACAGACCAATGCAAGATGTTTTATTTCGGTAATTTGTTAACTAAGATCAAAATTGGAGACCTTTAATGTCCTTATGACGTTTTGTACTGTGTACAAACGATTACCTTAGGGTGCATAATGTTTCGTTCCTCGAGTGTAGATGGCGTAGCGTGTGACCGGCCGTATATAATATAATGGTAGTCAATACCGGCTTGTGAACTTGCTATAACGAGCCCAGCCCTGTTTGCCTAGCAAATGCTACTTTTAGAAGAATCTTTGTAACAACTGATCTAAGACATGTGACGCATACTCTGTGTTGTGTCCAGATTAAGAATAGAACACTACTCCAGCTCCTCCCATGGCTGTCGTAAAAGGCGACTAAGGGACTCTAGACCAAAGAGATGGGCAGTAGTGTCCCTTCTGTGGAACAGTGGCCATACTGGCAAACTGGGGAATTTACCCCAAATGAAACCACAATTGTCAATATCTATGGGGAGGTCTTTGTTCAGCAGTGGACGTCCTTTTGCAGCTGATATATTGATGGTTGACAACGAAAGCGCAATATGAAGGATGAGCTTCAATAGGCAGACTTAATAAATTACGAATACGATACGTTACCTCTAGCCTAGCCTCCGCCTGTTTGGCGAGGTCCCGCTGCGCCTGCGCGAAGTCCCTCAGCATGGCGGCAACCTTGCGTCTCTTCTCCAATTCTTCGCTGAGCCTCAGGTTATACTCGGCCAATAGTTCCACGGCAGAGTTTACCACCGCACTCAGACTTACAGCCGACTCCTTATCTATAAGAGACGAGGATTCACTATTAGCCACTTATCAAAGGAGTAGAGACGATATTACTATTTAATAATGACATTTCCTATAGTATTTATTGAAATGTTGACTGAACTACATTTTCTATGTTATGTATATATATAAATAGCAGGGTACTTAATCGATTAGGTAGTGTTTATGACCTTTGTGAACGGTTTTTAGAAGCAGAGGTTATGAATGTGTAGTAATAGTGAAAAGCGGATTGTGTGTTGCTAGTAATTATTTAAATCAAATTGTGTACCTTAAACATTAGTAAAATGTGCCTATAATTGTAACTTTCACTTTTGTATAGATTGCGGGAGGCAGATATGAGACTTTCCATCGAAAATCATGATATACTGACATACATAAAAAGGTCACAATAAATCGTTTCTTCATTTTCATTTATAGCACCAAAATTTCATCATTATGTAAATGAAAATATAGTTTATATAACATTTTAAAGCCCACTAATTAATTTGGGCAACTAAGTGAATAAGTGAAATACACAGGGCATGATAACAATATTCTTTATTAATATGTAATCGTAAATAATATTACAATGTTTTTAGTCTACTTAAAATCAACAAATCATCACAAAAGTTGGATAGGTGTAATTATTGTTGCATGGTTTAATTTTAACTATATAATAACTGACGAATATTAGCAGCAAAAAAAAAATTATGACACATATCACAGATAAATATTTATTCTCTATTCAACAAGTTCAATAAGTACTACTTTATCACAGTTAATACTTACAAAACATAATCAACTTTATAAATAAGAAAATGTTGAATGAAACTACTGCCTTGAGACAAATTAAACAGTGTCCCATCTCCCTACCACAAACTGAGATTAACTAAATCGTTTATTAAACACAAAGTTCATTTCCATGACAATGAGGAAGGCTACACGCCGAATAATACCGCAATCCAAACTACAGCCGTATCGCGATATGTATCTCTGGATCATGGTCAACCCTAGTCTATCAACGAAGATTGTTTCAATATCGATATGATTTAAATACCGGAGATGCCCGACATTCAGCGCTCGTTCAGGAACGGCGAACGTTCGAACACGCTTCAAACAACGGGATCATTAATATCGATTTAGAAAAAGGCGGAGTACGTGCCCCTGAAAACCTATCGAGGCCAACTTTTGTAACAAAACAAAGGAAGGAGAAACCCCCTGTTCGATAACCGACATCTAATTCAATTGCATTAGCCATCAGGAGCAGGAAGGTTCTCGAGTGGAAACTACGCACTGGCAAACGCAGCGTGAAAGGACCTGCAACGAGGTGGACAGAAGAACTGGTGAAGGCAGCTGCGAGTCGTTGAATGCCGGAGGCATGTGACTGACCGTCGCAGAAATCTATGAGGGAGACTTTTGATCAACAGTGATGTCCTTCGGCAGAAGGAGCATTACTTAGACTTAAAAAAAAACCTTAATGCAAATAGGATTCGTGCGGCTTGGATGTCGTGTGAACTAGCCCTTCTCGTGACCTGGGCATATTTTTTTATTTCTGGATGTCTAAAGTTTCTGTAAGAAATCACGACTCGACTATCCTATCCATTAGCCGACGTGGATATATAACGTCCTACAAAATAGCATACTTTATTTCAAGGAGACATCGATAGGTTATAGAGATCGCATTTATTATAAAAAACAAGTTGAAATTGCCATTTACGTTTTAATTATATCTTCATTAGGCGCGGCTAAATTACTGATGACGTAAGCAAGACGGAAGCATGACAGCTTAAAAAATTGTCATGTTTATGTAAATTTTTATTTATTTCTATTCTATTTTTACTTAATGGTTTTCGCGATTATTACACATTATAAAAAAACAATTTTAAACGGATTACATCGCGTATATTATAGACTTTTATTTTTCCAGACGTTTCGAATACTTTGCAGCATTCGTGGTCGCAGGATGACTAGGTGTCGTTACAGATTTTAAAAAGTTATTTTATTTTATCTACCGTACAATTTTAATCAAATAATAGTTTTTAGTGTTGTTTGGGATTTTATTTTAATAACTGGATTCCAACCCGTCTGCCAAGCGTGGCGATTATGGCAAAACCTCCCTATGAGCCCACAACACATCCATATCGGTCGTTGTGGACATCTTTGGGGGAGGCCTGTGTCCAGCAGTGGACTTCATTCGGCCGAAATGATGAAACAGGAGGTACTTGCCAAGAATGTTTTTTAATTTCGATAGCCTCACGAAACATTCTCGGTACATTTCGGTTCTCTTACGCGAGGACTCGAGGTTGATCAAAACGAAGAAAATGGTTAGGTTTTCCTAAGGCATGTTCACACAATGCAGACTTTCTGGATCGTCTATGCTTGATGTCAGCTAAGTGTTTTTTTATTCGGGTGGCTATACTACGCCTCGTTTGCTAAACCACAATCATCTTGTAAAGGAATGTGACATTTCACCGGCTTTAAAAGTTGGCTGATCTTCTTATGGGGATTGAAGTAGGTTTTAATAGAAGAACACTTCAAGATATGACCAATTCTGTCGGTGACTCCCTTAATAAATGGTAGCTCAGCGGGTCGTTGATCAACCGTAGTGGGTTTCGGGCGGCTTCTGCGACGGGGATGCGGAGCTTTCAAATTGTTGTTTTGAAGACATGGATTCACATGGTTAAGCTCATCTGCCTGATGATCGGCGTAGCAGATGCCGTGAGCCCTCTGTAATTTTTAAAATCTGTAACGTCGCCTATCACCTTTGTAATCCTGCGACCGCGAATGCTGCAAAGTATTCTAAACCTCAGGAAAAACAAAAATCTATAATATACGCGATTTAATCCGTTTAAAATTGTTCTATTTTTACTTATTATAATTACTGTTTAATTAACTTTTTTTTTAATGAATAATTATATACTTATTAACATGCACTCATTTTTCTGCAATAATATCGAATAGAATAGCTAATGAATAAAGTCGCAATCGAATAATTTTTTCTCAATATAATAATTAAAATAGAACACATAAAGAACAAACGACCCTGTAATAAAATTATGGAAAATGATTTTGCTTGAACAGGAACTTAAAACATTGCAATAAAAATGGAAATTTTAATAAACACGAATTCCTATAACGTGGAGATTGTCTTCTTGAAATAAAGGACATGAATGGTTTTGGGCCTGAACTGTTACAATATTGAAAGCTTAACCATAAATAAGTATATGTTTTTATATTTTGTTACGCTATTTATCTTTGAGATATACAATTAAATAAAAAGTGCCACTACATTTCAATGAAAAGTATATGTACATGTAAAAAAAGTTCTCTTGGATACCGATTTCTCTGGAATATTTCGAACATTTCTTAATTACATAATATCGATATAATACGAATAGTATTATTTATGTGATAAAATAAACGATAGTAGCTATTGGATACATATATACTTAACCTCACTGTCATAAAAATGAGGATTTTACTTAAACGCAATAGAGAATAAAAAATAAAAAATTGTATTTATATCATCATTTCATCATCATTTCGGCCGAATGAAGTCCGCTGCTGGACACAGGCCTCCCCCAAAGATGTCCACAACGATCGATATGGATGTGTTGTGGGCTCATTGGGGGGTTTTGCCATAATCGCTACGCTTGGCAGACGGGTTGGCGATCGCAGTTGAGTTGTTAATGTACTCGAAGGACGCTGCTACCCATCCTCCGGCTAATCCCTTAGTCGACTTTTACGACACCCATGGGAGGAGATGGTGGCATTCTGAGCCGGCACCACACGGCATTATTTATATACTCATTAAGTACCCCTTATCATGACATACCAATTACATAAATGTAACGACCAACTCAATCCGGGGCCTAGCGTTTTATGGGCGATTGCCAGTCTCCTTTCAGTTTTTGTATGACCCTAAACTAATTAAGGTACTGAGAAGCCCGATTGCGATTGATACCGATTTTTTATTCAGCATGTAGCTTACCTCAATGAGATAAATGAAACAAAATCACTGAAGGTTACGTTTTATTATTGTTTCTCAGATGTTTCAGATACTGCAGAGATATGAAAAATTTCCTTAAATGGACGACAAGATTTATTACAAAGTTTATGCGGTGATAGGGTGTCATTTTACCTTCTAACTTAGACAATAATTGCACTTCGGAAACTTCTGGTGGCAGCGAAGCGATCCTCTCTCGCACAGCCTCGTCGCTTGAAGCGCTTGATTCCAACTCTAAAAGCGCCTGTGAATAAAACAACAGTGTGATAAATCCATTCTGTTTTTCCTGGTGGGCATAAATTTGCAACTCGTATGACAGCATTATTAATGACAGCATTGCCATTATCCAATTAGCAAATAAATTTATTTAAATTGCTAATTTAAGTCAAAAGATTTGCCTATAATATTCATTGGCGTGATGACCATATTTACCGCCATTTAATGAACAAAGGCCAGTTGAATTTAAAATACAACCAATTTCAGTAATTAGAATATTGATATAAAAATACATAAAGTATGGCGCAAAACATTTTAATTTGCTGAGTCTACAAGTTCTTAGTAAATATTGCATCATCATTTCGGCCGAATAAAGTCCACTGCTGGACACAGGCCTCCCCCAAAGATCACCACAACGACCGATATGGCTGTGCTGTGGGCTCAATGGGGGGTTTTGCCATAATCGCCACGCTTGGCAGACGGGTTGGCGATCGCAGTTGAGTTGTTAATGTATTCGAAAGACGGTGCTGCCCATCCACCGGCTAATCCCTTAGTCCACTTTTACGACACCCACGGGAGGAGATGGGGTGGTGGTATTCTGAGCCGGCACCACACGACATAAATATTGCATAAAGATGAGAATTATGCCAAACAAAGTTACGAATTCCACATCACTACGTGGCATTACGTGCTGGCGACGGTTTCTGCGTAATTTTCTACACTTAAATATGTGTTTTC
The DNA here is from genome assembly GCA_947459985.1 of Diloba caeruleocephala. Taxonomy (NCBI): domain Eukaryota; kingdom Metazoa; phylum Arthropoda; class Insecta; order Lepidoptera; family Noctuidae; genus Diloba; species Diloba caeruleocephala. Next base: position 7,935,113 of record OX381614.1, read on the forward strand.
ACATAAACACCGAGTCTAGTTATCGTATTTTCAGTAGCTAACAGACCTCGACTTGGATATGTTTACGGTGCGTAATTATACCTTTAGAATTAGTTTCAAAAGACGCCAAGACTATTTACGACAGGAAAGTATGCAACAATGGCGAATTTACGTCTAGTGCTAACTCATGACAGCACAATGCAGTCCTTAGAGTATACCCTAGAATTAGCCAGAAACCGTTAAGGCCGCCTACTTATATGCACATTAGCTACCGCGACCTGCAGTATAGTCTTTGTATAGATTGAGGTAACTACTACCACTGATCATATAATATCCTACGTAATGATAAACAATCCCATACACAGAAATGTCTCTTTCCTAAGTCTGGCTATTGAAATGGCTATTTCATTCCCTCCATTTTTTAACAGATGGAAAGCATTAGCGACTCACGAATAGCCACAAAGTATAACTTTGTAATACTATCTATGAGTATTTATTTCTATTAAAATGGGTTTGAACTTAAAGTAAAAGGCTTCATTTATTTTGTAATGTGTGATTAGTGAGTGTAAATAGAAAAAATTACATTAATAAGGAAGTTTAGATTTTTCTAGTATTTTACAAATCTGACTTCAGCCAAAATCTGCCGTATTATCAGTAACGCTTTTTAATCATTGATAATTTCACAATGTCATTGTTACCATCTATGCTGCCATCTATGGTGTGTGCAGTGTGTGGTGCCGGCTCAGAATGCCACCATCTCATCTCCTCCCGTGGGTGTCGTATAAGTCGACTAAGGGATTGGCCGGAGGATGGGCAGCAGCGTCCTTCGAGTACATTAACAACTCACCTGCGATCGCCAACCCGTCTGCCAAGCGTGGCGATTATGGCAAAACCGACGATGATCCCACAACACACCCATATCGGTCGTTGTGGTGAACTTTGCGGGAGGCCTGTGTCCAGCAGTGGACTTCATTCGGCCGAAATGATGATGATGACAGCCATCTATCTTTTTTATAAGACTGTTTTAACATTTCGACGTCATGCTACTACTACACTATACACGTCGCCTCGCTCCACGCGCCGCGGGCCTGATAAACCCACCGAAGTACCTTAATAAGCTCCTCGGGCTCGGGCGGGTCTCCGGGCGGAGTCTTAGGGCTGAGCGTGGTGTGCGTCTCCAGGTGCCCATCCACTTCCTTGGTCTCGCTGCGTCGACGCTCTTGCTTCGCGCGAGCTTCTATCTTGACCTTCTTCTCGGGCTCTTTATTAGACTCTACGTCTTCGGACTTGCGCTTGCTCACTTTCTTTGGAATCGCGTCGTTAGGATCCACTGAAATATAAAATAATAATTGTGAATAAGACACTGATTGCACGCGCACGCATCCAATCACCGCTTCGTTACACATGCATCCATGAACCAAATAATGGATACGATAGTGAAATGATGCTAACAAGACAAGTATGAATTATCCTGAAAGAGCCGAATCGAAACAACGCAAGGTAACCATTCATGCCCATAAACAAAACCGTATATAAGTGACGATTAAAATTCTTTAATATCTTCTTCACACAAAACAATATTGTTTAAATCTCAATCATCATACCATCATGATATCAGCCAAAGAAGGTCCACTGCTGAACAAAGCCCTCCCCCATCAACAACCAGTTACATGCTGTGTGTCATTTTGGGAAGAATTAGCCAGATGGGAACACGGTAATGTTTGAAGTTTCTTCTTACTTCTGCTTGGCAGCAGAATATGTAGCACTGTGGTGGTAGCTACCTAGCCGGACTCTTGCAATACCGGCCACCATTAATTTGACATCAGCCACAAGATGTCCACTGCTGAACATAGGCCTCCCCCACAGATTTTCACAATTGTGTCGTCACTTTGGACGGAATTTGCCAGTACTCACCACGCTTGGTAGGCGGGTTGGTGAGCGCAGAACGGCTGCTGTGCCATAGAAGGGACGCTGCTGCTCATCCCTCTGGTTTACACTCGCCTTTTACGACTTCCACGGGAGGAGACGGAGTGGTGCTATATTTTTAATCCAGACTCCACACACAAACCTCAATACTTACACAAAAAAGGTTATAAATTAGCTATTTATGAATTCATTGGTGTTTATATTACAGGCAGTGTAATCTTATATCTTTAAATGAGCAATTCTTGTATATATATATATATAATTGGAATCTCGGAATCGGCTCCAACGATTTTCAAAAAAAGTGTTTTTTAAAACCCTGAGGTTTGAAAAAACACGTGATTTTTCAAACCTCAGGGTTTGAATTTTTATTTTATTTTATCCGGACACCACACGGACCTACTGATGGTCTTTTTAAAATAAAGTTGACTATTTTTGAAGGACCCTATTTATAATGGACTCGAAAAAACCCTTTACTTACAGCCTCTCTAAGGGTGAGATTCAGAAACGAGTCAAAAAAAAAAAAGCTCATATCATTATGATAGTTTTGCCGATTAACATACAAAAAAAAATGTTATTGCAGTTAAACAGTTTAATCCATTTTTTTTAAATCATGCCACGCACTTTTATTTCTCCTGTGTCGTGGCTAAAGTTTACAGACATAAATCTCACGTGCACAAACCCACACCCGAAACCACTATCTGCAGATCATACAAATATTTGTTCCGTGCGGGGATCGAACCAGCGGCAGAAAGTCAATCGCTTAACCTCTGCGCCAACCCTGCCGACAATGTAGGACGTCACTCATCACTTAAATTATTAATAATGGCTTCTGTTTATTGAAATAATCAGAGTCGAGATCAACAACATCACTGTAGCTGTTCAGTCTTGCACAATCCAGCACATCGAGAGATGGCCCCCAAAATTGTTCTTCCGAAAAGCGGACAGTGGTGTACACCACCACTGTCTGCCACTGGGTTACGCGGGATTGAAGAAGGGACATGAAAGTTGAACGTGGCAAGTAGGCGGTTAATTTAGTAGGTACAAATTTTGTATCCGAACACTGCAAAGTTCGTTGTTACATTGTTATATTTCAGACATCTTCGATTCTTTAGAAAGATCATATTGAAATGTTTCAATCTCTTTTTGTACGGATGTTTTATTTTGGTTACACAACTAGAAAATCCAAAATGCCGAACAAACTATTTTTGGACCTGTTCAAGACGCAATGTATTCGTGGCGTAGTGGGGCCGCTAGACCACCCTATTTTATTCCACAATACTACGAATGCGGCTGTTAATTTCTTGGTTTTGTATGAGCGATTTTTTTAATAATTTCTAAGGGCGAACCCCAACATTTTAGAGGCTCTTTTAATTATACTATACAAAACTGGCGAGAAAGTTAAGTTACATAGTACGCTAAGGTCCTTTATAGTAACAACTTCCTCAATTCTATCGCCGTTTTTATAGTAGTCACTACAAATTAAATTAGTTTTCCTCGAGAATTTAAGTGGTAACACTTTTTAGAGTTTAGTTGGATTCTATTATAACTACACCATTCAACAAGTCAATTTAGTTCACTTTGTAGGTATTAGGGATCTACATCAGACTTAATAACTCTAACGAATTTTAAATCGTTAGCATATATAAAGATGTCAGACAAGTGGAAACAACTTGGACTATCATTAGCGAACTAGTTAAACAGAACAAGTCCTAAATGCGAGCCCTGGGGAACACCAGATGAGACTTTTTAAGGTTAATTGATAGCCATTGACTACAAAAAATAAGGAAAGAAATCTCTCCTGCAAATGAATCCAGCTATTTAAGGAAGTATCCGTAGACGCGGTAGGCGGATCATTTGGTCAATATAATTACGTGGTATACCCTGTCAAAAGCTTTTCTGAAATCCGTGTACATTACATTAACTTCATAGCCTGAATCACGCTGCTTTTATTAGCAACTTCGTAAAGAGGACTAATGTTGGTACCCGTGGATCGAGCCCTGACGAATCCATGTTGATGGATTCATAACTAAAGCTTTAAAAAGGTTTATGGTTGATTTGAGTTCCCGATGTATCGGGATTTTCGATTGTGTAAAACTGAAAAAATGCCGTAAAAAGTTAGAGAGCAGACACAGTGAGTTTCGTGTGTCGGGAACAAAATCGAGTTGTGAGAGACTTAACTGATAGTGATAGCAGCACCCAGCGGACATAACGTGAAGAGGTAGATCGTTTTGTCTGCTCGTAAATTGTGGATGGGGGGGATCTGCAATAACTTTCGTTTATCCGTGAAAATGGCGCTTGCAACAATGCTGAAATATCGGGAACTCAAAACAAATAAGAAATATGGTATTATAGAAAAATTTGAATATCTGGCAGATAAGTTATAAGTCCATTATTGGACTATTGCAATTACTGAAATTTATTATTACTAATTAAACAATTTATTCTAATTTGATATTATTGACTTTGCAAGTATTGTTGACGTTTTAACTACGTACCTATCGGCCGAATACTAAAACGCCAGTTAATATTAATCCCCGCTTTAACTATTTGAGCCGCCCGGTTTCATACCAAAAACAGTATTCTCCAATGGTTGAAGTGAGATTTAATATTAACTGGCGTTCCAGTATTCGGCCATGTATTAATGTAATGCTCTATTTAACATTGACTTATGTGTTATTTTAGATTTTTATAACTGGAGATTTAATTAATTTTACTTGCCAAATCATAGAATATGGAGCTACTCAGTTGTTTTCTGAACAGCTATGTATTTTATCTACCCATATTTGCAAATAAATAGTATAATAGAATAGACAAATGTAGCTAGCAAGGCTTGTTTCAGGCCTGGAATTATAAGCATACAGAGCTCTAAACTTACTGGCTTCCTTAAAATCTTGAATCTTCTGTGAGTCATATACTCCTCTCTCCTCCCAGATTGACAGAATTCTGTGCAATGAGTGTTTAGTCTTAGTGTTTATACCAGTCTTGGCCATGTGCTTGTATGACTCCACCAGTACCTCTCCAAATGCCTTGCCATATTCTGGACCTTTCTTTTTACTGTTTTGAATTACATCATTAGCAAGGTACATAAATGTGAGCTGCTTGCTATCTTTAGCTGTGAAGAAAAAAACTCCTTGAAGACATAGATATCACCCTTTACACATGGTTTCACAAATAACATTGAAAATCTGCCCTCTAGATTCTAAAACATTGAATAACTATTGAATCATTTGTAACAAATCTCTGACAAAACTGCTAGCTGGCCACTACACCAGCTTGCCTGGCTGTTGGATGATCACAAAATACACGAAACTTCTTAATGCAGTCAACATCACACATATTCATGATTTTGTAGTGTGTAGTGTGCAATGTGCTAATAAGGAACTACTATAATTCAATATTATAAAATCAATTTTTTGTAGATAATAACTTATTTAGTTAAATTTGTGAGGATTTTTTTACTTTTAGAGAATTAGAGGTATAGTTTGGCCAAAGTTTGACATAGTTTTACAATGTGCAACAAGGCACACTGATTTTGACTACTTATTTGTCTAGTGAAAGTTGTTTTGAGAGTACCCTTGACAAAAAATATAGTTTCTCATACAACAAAGGTCAGAAAGTGCATTTAATTGTATGTGTAGAATCATGGACTGAGTCTATCATTTCCCAATTATTGTGAACTTTTTATAGCTATATTCAAAATTTATTCGAAATATTTGATGATGTACCATCAATTCTAGAGCAGACACCCAAACAATACATTAATAAAGAAAATGAAGGTATTGACAAGTATCATTCATTTTCGTTCATAATTTCAGCTGAAAAACATTTACTGCTGGACAAAAACCTCCCCCAAAAATTGTCACAATGACCGGTATGGGTTTGTGTTGTGTTTTCATTGGGGAGTTTTGCACACACAAGCAATTGCACCCCTCCCCTGCTAACACCCTACATACACACATATTTACATTGTTATTAAAATTATGTAAGTACACATTAGACTAGTTATGCAACCCCTTGATACCAGGATAAAAAAGATTTTTTTTTCCACTGCCTTACTTTCTAAGAAAGAGATTAACATTTGGTAAATATGAATCCGATTATCTGATCCCTAGTCTATTTATATAACAATTTAATGTTTGCTTGTTCAAAATCACAAGTATCCTAAAGTTCTGTACAGATCGTTTTGAATGTTTACATATCATAGTACTCACATATGCACATGTTTTTATTAAATCAGGAGACTCATAATATACCTATCTATATATATAAACATGTTATGTTCAAATTCGCAAGTCTCCTGAAGTTCTTTACCAATCTTTTTTTGAATTTTTACATGTTGTTGTACTTATATATGTGCATGTTATTATTAAATCAGGAGACTCATAATCTATATAATAATTGAATGTTTGTTTGTTCTAATTAAGAAATATCCTGGAGTTCTTTACCAATCGTTTTGAAATTTTTACACATCGTAGTACTCACATACGGGCATGTTTTTATTAAATCAGGAGACTTATAATATATCTATACATATAAAAATGTAATGTTTGGTTGCTCAAAATCGTAAATCTCCTAAAGTTATTTACCAATCGTTTTGAAATTTTTACACATCATTGTATTCACATATGCACATGTTTTTATTAAATGAGGGGGACTTATATTTTATTTATTTATTCATAATTAAATTAATTTTGTAAATATGTTCATCTAGCCACAGTAACCCATGGTAGGATAAATATATATAGGCATAATATATATCCAACCAACAACAATATGAAACATTTTAACCTAATTCAGAGTTTCTTTTGATCTTCTAAACTAACTTTGACCTAGTAAAATGGTATATTTGAAATCAATCTGATATGCTGTGTTACAATATTCTTTGTTGTAATCATTTTTAGGTATCACACTGTTGCTATACTTGCAAGACAGTTCTGATTGTAAATTAACAAACACCCTACAATGAGATTTGGTTGCAAGTATTGGTGTAGTAAATTAATCTACTTCTTCTTCTTCTCTTAAATTATGGCTTCTGTAGATTATCTTCCACAATTTCGCCAATGTCATGTAATAAGGCAACGATGGACGATGTTCGCGTTAATCAATTCTGTGTTATCAATGTTGTTCGGTGTTCAACTTATTCAAAACTTAATTTATGACACTTATGGAGAACCACAAAATTTGGCAAATATGTACCTTGTGTACCTAGTTTCACAGAACATCAAATGCAGAAGTTTTTTCAATATCGCTGGGGATTTTTTTTTTTAAATATTCAGAGAAAATACTAAGCATCAGCAAACCCAACTATAAACAATACCTAAAAATTTTATTTATTTACCCAATATATATACAAAACAAGAAAAATACATAAGAAAGTAGGCATTTAACAGAAGTGAGATGTGGGATGTGAGAATAGATAATAAATAAACAGTTTAAAATAAAGAATTTATGCCAGGAATTGGCAATTGCATTTGTGTTTTTTTATCAGTGGATTTTAATTTTTGTCGGTGTCTATGGACTATGTTTAACAACATGGCAAAAATATCTATAGTGAACTAAAATTTCTCTTATTTAGAACATTAAACAGTTATAATGATTACCATAATATCATACATAAGATGTAATGTTTTACTTTATATCGTTCAAATTAGGTAAGCACTGTACTACTAGATTATTCTATTGTCGCAAGATTAAACAAAACCCCGACTTTTTATCTATAAAACAATGCCTTCAAAAGGGGTGCATTTTTACTTTAAATTTGTTTTCATATTATTTTACATTACAACATATTATGAAACTGTTAAAATAAATTGTAGGTTACCTTTTAGTATTTCTTTGAACCAAGTTTTGACGACAATCGCATGGTGTTTTCTGTGATGAATTAGCCACAAAGATAGAGTTTGAATACTTTGCTGACTTGAATTAAGTTCTTGGAGTTTACGAACTAACGCGTTTTCCGTAAAACCAGCCATGGTTTACGAAAAAAAACAATAAAATAAACGCCGCGAACCACAACACCACACCTCATTTGACGTTTACTAACGCCATATTGATTTGGAAAAAAATATAGCTTGTCTTGTCTGACATTCCATTTCACGTGATTCCGGGTTTGTCGTACCTAGTAGGAAATTTTTCTGTAGGTATTTCTCAAAGAGGTAGTACCTATTACCTACATATTTCTAAATTTCATTTAGGGTCACGTTTCGCATTTAAATGTCTCCTTCAAAAGACGACAAACACCACAACATACACTACACCGACATCCATCAGGAGAGACCGAGATTAATAGCCCTATTCAATGATAAAATGTACTTAACTATGAAAATCATCACAAATGCTACATACATAATACACCCAGACCTGGGACAAATAACTGTAGATCACACAAATATTTGCTCCATGAATGAATCAAATTCGGAATCCGTAGCGCAACAGCCGTTTTAATCACTGCGCCGCGGTGCGTCGATTTGTCGTTACTTATAATATAGTGAGGCATGTTGACGAGCGTATTCCTGCGCTTAAAACTTGTCGATGCAAAGAAATGAGCTGGAGATAGGTTCTATTAACTAGTAAGCTGCAATAAAATCTGGTTTGTTAATAGCAAATCCCAATCTACCATTATTATTTGTCACTATATTTCACTCATTTCAAGTAGACTGAAATAAATAAATAAATAATAAATCCACTTTATTGCACACCAAAAACAGAATAGGTATTCTACAGAAATCAAGTACAATTGGCGGTCTTATCGCAACTCGGCGATCTCTTCCAGACAACCATATCGGAGGAATGGAACTTTAGGTGATGCACATGGGGCAGTCTGCAGTGAACTAATAAATGATTTTTATACTTAAATATTACAAAATAATGTATAAACGAATAGATATCTACATGTATATACATATCTAAATAAATAAATATATATAAAGATAAAAATAAATACATACAATCATATACATATATATACCAATGAGAAAGCAGTAATTTATAATGGAATACGCGATCATAACTTATTGTAACAAGAAGTGCTCCTTAACTAGTGTCTTAAAAACGTGTAAAGATTGCGCACGTCTAACTGTTACAGGTAACGCATTCCACAGTCGTACTGCCTGGACCGAAAATGAGTTGTCAAGAAACTTCTTGAAATTACCGTTATCGATATGCATGTATTCCTCTTCTAATACAATTTGTCATAATTATGTGGCCATTCCAACATTATCTATAGCTTTGTTTTTGTACCTCAATCAAAGTGCTTATTTTACCCAAAGGTTGAATGGTAAGGAATGCCTCAAGGCATTAAGTCCGCCTTGTATACCATCATTCCACAAATAAGTTTAAATAAATAAATAAAAAATCTACTGCTATGCCAAATTTCATTAGAATCCTTTGAGCCGTTGAGCATCATGGAGGATATTTATTTAGCTACTGTAAATGTAAATGTATGAGATTCACATTTATAGTAAGTAAGTAAATATAAAAATAGAGCAATAACCTCCATAGTTACTTAGAGCAATAAATGGCTGGTAAAGGTAAAGGTTAATATACGTTGACTTGTAGAGAATGCCTCGTGGCATTAAGTCTGCCTTGTTAAGCATCAATATCATCAAATAAATATTTACACGGATACATAATTAAAACTAAAAATATACATTCTATACTACTATATAACTAAACTAGCACAATAAATATACAACTGGTAACGGTCCCAGAAGACTGGCAGCATTACCACCTTGAATGGAAATGCTAATTCTTTGTAATTTCGTCATGAACATAGAAGTTTAAATAAATAAATACATTTAGCGATATTCCTAACCACATAAAATTAGCGGTCTGTCAACCGCTTAACAATCGGAAAATCTTCTTGACTCCTATAAAATAGGGTAATGTTCTCAAGCGCTAAAAATAAAGAGCGATGTAAACAACCGTAAGAGTGTACCAAACCACCTTAAAATTTTACAGAGTTAACAACGGCAAAAAAGCACAGAGCAATGATCTCAAACGCCCGTCAGAAGAAATAAATCAATGATTTCAACTGATCAGATGACCGAGAGGTTGTGAGTGAGTTTAATCAAATTCACTTTAAGTACCTACAAGCACATTTAACATAGTTTAAGGGGCACAGGAATAGTGATAAATTACTGCTTGTAGTGTTATTGTGTTCTTCAAAGCCGTCTTAGATCATGCAAGGGCCCTTGGGCACACAGAGTTAGGGCCCTTTTATAGAGCCATTTTTTTACTAAAGAAAATTTGCAAGCAACTTTATGGCAAATTTATGTGTCGACTTGCCTTTAGATAGATTGGGCGCGCGGCGGTTGGTTGACTCCAACTTGTAGGGTTAGCCCGTCTAACTTCATGATAAAGAAATTTGAGTAATAAAATAACAATAAATACTTATATAATTGTATTACGACTTAAGTTTTTCTCAGTCACTTGTAAGGAACATAGGCACTAATTATCACAAAGATTTTATAGTATTTATGCTTTATAGCCATTTTAGTGAAGCAAGTCAACTTGGCTAATTCCGTGGAGACTGTTTAGTAATGTTAAGTAATGTTTATAATATAAATTTAAGTTGTAATCTATACAAATAAATAAAATTGAAGTGTCTGTTTGTAATGTCAAAATAACAGTTTTTTACTAAATGCATATGAAAGTATATACGGGACATATAACAAAAAACCAATTTTTAAATTTTTTGTCTGTCTGTTTGTTCCGGGTAATCTCCGAAACGGCTGGACCGATTTTGACGGGACTGTCACTGGCAGATAGCTGATGTTATAAGGAATAACTTAGGCTACTTTAATTTAAGAAAAATAATTAGGGTTCCGCACAAAAAAAAATCCCTTGAAATCCAATATATATATATATATATATTCTATGTCAACATAGACCATGTTCAAGTACTCTAAATTCCTTTTAAATTAAACCCGGTAGAAACCGCGGGTCCCAGCTAGTTATTAATATAAGTAATTAAAAAATTAAATAAAACGCTAAAATCAACATAAATCTAAATTAATTTCGAGTGCTTAGGAGAGGATACCTATTGAAAGCAACCATGCATCTTACATTCCTTAAAAGCTCTGTATACCTACTTCAAGTTGTATTCATATTGTAAATATAAGTCAAGTCTTAGATAGCGGCAGTTTGTCACAAATAAAAGAATAGCAACACAACAAAACCAGCTATCTGGGTGCTTTGTTAATGATGCATTGAACTAAGAAACCGACGTGTTTTTTAAATTGATTTATTGGATGAAGATGCATAGGTACTGCGTTTCGGCATTTCAGGGCCCCCATTAGGCCTGGGGCCCTGGGCCCGGGCCCCACGTGCCCTTATGCTAAAGACGGTGCTAGTGTTCTTCCTTTTTTCGTTGCACTAGGATTTCTGTTGTATCGTGGGTATACAGTTTACAGACATAAATCTTACATGCACCAACCAAACCCCGAAACAACTATCTGTAGATGATACAGATATTTGTTATTAGTTATATTAATTCCACTTATTTTAAAAGAGTGTCCATGGCGTTTTCTTTTCGGCTCTTCGCCATAGGACCAACCAATTGGAACGTTGCAACTTAAATTCTGTCGTTTCTAAGCGCCAGTAATTGGTTAATTTGAATAACATTGACATTGAGTTGGATTTGTTTGCCGATGAATGAAAGACGACAATATCAAAATGCTTATGGTAAAGGGCATATTGTCATATTAAATCAATATAAAAACGGTTTTCATTTTATAACCTTATTATTTTAAAAAGACAAGCTCGTGCGTTGGAACAAACAATGAAAAACGGAGTCTTATTTTGGTATTCTCTTTTTTGTGAGCTGACGCCTAAATATATAGGTATACACTTATGTTTGTGTTATGTTATGTATGTATAGCGTAATAACTATTAATTACGCTATCCAATTCAGTAAACGTAAGTTTTAAATTTATTAAGTTGTGCATTAATTGATATGCAAGAAAATTTCAATGAATAATTCTAACGTATTAAGTGTGCAAGATATACTTAAGTAAGTAGGTAGAGAAACATTTTTTTGTGATATATCTAAATAACTCTTGCATATATAACTAGGTATATCATGTATAGCAAATTAGATTGTTTTGCTGTAATGATTAAGCACTTATTTACATATCTAAACCTGAACGCCAGTTCTTGCTGCTTTATAGCAGAATTATTCTGCTTATAGCATAGGTATTATTTTGTAAGTACGAAACTACATACAATACATTTTAAATACAAAAATGATTGTGCTCCCAATATTTACAAGCTCATTTAAAAGCGCGTCCACATACCGCGAATATCTAAACGATAGTACCTAATCACCTGTGACGTCTGATGATAGCGGGCGGTCTCGGCCGTGCTATCGACCGGTCCGCGTCGATCAACGATAAACATGCGTACTTCTTTCTCTATACACCTGCGCCGGCGCAGCCTCCTCTCAGTTTAGTTTCCAAAGGCTGTGCCGCACGCGCTCCCACCTCCGCGGCCGTCGAAATCCGCGCGAAAATCATATCGAATTACGAAAGCCTTATTCGGTCACAAAAATTATAATTTAAATAACGTACCTACTTTAAAATTTAGTAAAACATTCCAGTGTTCTCTCTTAATTTAAATCTAAGTGAAAAGATTAATTAAATTAAAAATGAGTTTCATATTTGGTAAGAACGTACTGAGTGTGCTACTGATGTCACTGGTTATACTGGCGAATGCACAACGAAGAGACGTTGGTGAGTATCAATTAGCATAATTCATTAAGAAAATTAATAATGTAATAAGAAAGTTAAGTTCTCTATATTATAAAAGAATGTTAGTCATTAGACTTAATTAGTCACTAATAAAAACATAGTGAAATTACTTATTTTATTCAACACTCATTAAAAATATGTGCGTAATGTATATCATAAAATTCGTATGAATTTTTCCTGCATAAATCACATAATAAAAGTCACGTTTTTCTAATAGAAATAGGTCAAAACATAAATACATGTTTATTAATAATTGATGTTCTCTAAACACGAAACATACGGACATTGACCGACAACCGCCTTTTAAAAAGTTAATTAATTCAATTATTATTTTTTGATGTCACTGCATATGTTCCTTTATTGACATGCACTTATTAGCTTCACTTATAAATGTAACTATGTAAACAAATTTTTGAAAGTCGATTTAAACCTATTTTTAATTGTCGTGTCGATTTGACACTTAAATGTAAAGTAAGTAGTTTGTGTGCCAGGAGGTGGATAGTGGAACTCTTCCATCGTTACTAGTAAACACCTCGAGTTTGGGCTGTTTGGTTTATTTTAATATAGAGTCCTATACATTACACTTGTTGACGAGGGTCATATACGCTATAGCTAGGAGGTGGATGGTGGAACAAAACTTTACTACTATAGTTTTGATACATTAATGACATATTTTACTTAGGTACCTAAATAGGGTTTAGGTATAATAGCTTATGGTAAAAATGAGGACATCGGTGGATATAGTTACAATGTAACCTTGTATAAGCTGATTTTGGTTTAAGTGTTTAAGTTAATGTTTTAACTTGACAAATTATGGGAATGTTTTTTTATATTCACGTTTTAAAGTATTTCATCGCGTAGGTATACTATATAATCTAGAGCCCCCCTAGGTGCCGAAGATGACCGCCCCTTCGTCCTTCCCCAGGGCCAGGAAGTTCATGAAGAAATTCCACAGGGCCAAAAAAAAGGTTTACTACAATTAATCCTCCTTTGCACTTTGCAGCTGCGAAGTACGAGTCTAGGTACGCGATGTAATTAATAAAACTTAATGTATGTATTGATATAATTTATTCGGATGGATTCGTGGTCGCAGGATGACTCAACAAAATGTTCGAAATGTCAGGAAAAACAAAAATCTATAATACCTATACGATACAATCCGGTTAAAAGTATTTTATTATAAACTGGCTGGGACCCGCGGTTTCACCCGCGTTTAATTTAAAAGAAATTTAGAGTACTTCGACTTTTGACATAGAATATATATATTGGATTTCAATGGTTTTATATTTCTTGCGCGGAACCCTAATTGTTTTTCTAAAATAAAAGTAGCCTGAGTTATTCCTTATAACATCAGCTATCTGACAGTGAAAGTCCCGTCAAGATCGGTCCAGCCATTTCGGAGATTACCCGGAACAAACAGACAGACAAAACTTAAAAATTGTTTTTTGCTTTAGGTGTCGTATATACTTTCATATGCATTTAGTAAAAAGCTGTTATTTGACATTACAAACAGACACTTCAATTTTATTTATTTGTATAGATTCAACATAAGATTTTGAAAGACCAGTTCTTTAATAAATGTCGATTGTTATGTTAGACAATTAATACTCGTATTAATACTACAGAGCTAACCTAACTTACCTTGTTTTACAACAGTAAACTTGTATTAATTTAAATTCGCCATCATACATTACCAACTGCGATCGCCAACCCGCCTGCCAAGCGTGGCGATTATGGCAAAACCCCCCAATGAGCCCACAACACATCCATATCGGTGGTTGTGGTGATCTTTGGGGGAGGCCTGTGTCCAGCAGTGGACTTCATTCGGCCGAAATGATGACATTACCAATACAAGAAAACATGTTAGTTAAATATTTTGCTCGTCCAAATTCGTCTTTAATAGGCTCCGTATAGATACATATTTAATTAATTCATAGAACATGTTTTTAATGATGTTCCGTATCATGGTATTATTTTATCGCACACATCATTTAATGATTTAGCTAATTATTTTTTCATATATACACCGATACTCAAATACGCAATTTTCCGCCGTTTATAATTATTGTTTGTTATCGTAGTCAATAACGACATTATTGATATGTTGATATTATTTTTCTTTAACTTTATGATTTTACTGTGGGTACAGTTTGCAGACATACTTTACATCCACATATATTTCATGTGATCCTTAGTCGGAGTCAATATAGTTAGTTCTTATGTTGAAATATATCTAAGTACAGTTTGCAGACATACTTTACATCCACATATATTTCATGTGATCCTTAGTCGGAGTCAATATAGTTAGTTCTTATGTTGAAATATATCTAAGTACAGTTTGCAGACATACTTTACATCCACATATATTTCATGTGATCCTTAGTCGGAGTCAATATAGTTAGTTCTTATGTTGAAATATATCTAAATATATCATTTACACACATTTCACAAAAATTACAATAAATAATTATTTTTAATAAAGCTTTAGTAATTACTGTTTCGTTACTGAACCAGCTTATCAGTATAGTGGCGTAATATCAGACATAATAATACATAAGAATGCATAAATAAAGCATTTCGGATTGACTGTGGTCGGCAACGGTACCACTTTTACTTTCCGTGACACAACTGTGGGTGTGATTTCTCTTTCGGAAGCAAGATATTGACTCTTTGCCTAAAGATACATCGGTATATTATGATTACGTCGCAGTTCTGATGTTTGCATATCGAATTTTGATCAACGGCTGCAAAAAAATCCTAGTGTAGAAAATTGTTGGACAATTATCAATTGGGTAAAATGGTCCTAAAAGTACCGAAGTTTACTTCAAGGGGATAATTGAATGCAAACCAATTTAATACCTGGGCCATATTGTAACGGAAGACCTTAAAGATGACTCGGATAAAGAAAGGGAACGCAGGGCACTGGCTGTGAGCGGAAATATGGTGGCTCGAAGGTTTGCTGGTTGCATCGCACCGGTAAAAATAAACCTCTTCGAGGCTTACTGCCAAACATTTTACACTAGCAGCAATGATATTACATATAAAGAAATAGATATGTTACATGCGCGCCAAAAGTAAGAACCAAAGCTCCCCCAATTGTAGCACCTCGCAATCAGTTCACCCAAGACAGGACAACGAGCACACACTGTCACAATCTGTATTGTTTTATTAATTAAGTAAAGTAAGTAATAACAATGCCGTCGTGCGTATAGAAAATGCACAAACTATCAAGTAAAAACGAATACAGGACAAGGGATGTGATACCACCCACACGTGGATAACAAACTATTTAAAATATTTTAATAAAAATACTATTCAAATTATCTACAGAATAATATTCTCGAACAAAACACATGCCAAGCAAAGAAAAGACATATATTCTATCACAGGTGCGACAAAGACATCAAGTACACGTGTTATCATTTTAGATAGCTATCTCTTTTACTCTCGTAGTTTTTGTATCTTCTTTCTTACAGCATATGGACGTAACATATCTATGGTATAATATCATTGCCTAGCAGAAGCCTTTGTGCTATCATACCCAAAAAGCAGCCGGCACTATGCGCATCCGATACAACAATGCCTTAAGTTCAGGGGTGCAATTCCTTAAGGTCAAACATCCATACATCCTTCAATACAGAATCGAAATAACGGTGTAAAACCAATTCGGTATTCGCTAAGACATGATTGAAGCTATTCAAGGACACGTTGCAGAAGGTGAGCCATGAGGACCACTCTTAGCGAATACCAAATTGGGTTATCAACATTATTTTAATTCTGTATTCAAAGATGTATGGATGTTTGAGCTTAGAGAATTGCACCCCAGGTCAGTTGTTAAGGCTTCCCTGTGTAGTACGTCAGGTATGTTCACTGACGCACACACTGACGATTATTTCGCGATAATGCGTGAGGAAGTAAGTAGCCTCAGTTATACGCAGAGGGATGGGTGCGAGTGACGGGAAACACCAACGGCATCTTGAAGGTATTAATTTAGTTTGTAGAGTGGGTGGATGGGACTTTGTTTTTATTTATTTTTATTAGTGTCCAGTGGAAATTCTACATGAACTTCCTTTGCCCCGGGGAAGGGCGAAGGGGTATGCCGGACTCCTACCGGCTAAAACCACTGGAGCGGTCATCTTCGGCACTGAAGGTCCTCGTGAGGTAACACTAGAGCTGCCCATTGGTGCCACGCCTTTAGGCACATCACGGAGGGGATGACTGTAAAGACACCCCCTCTAGCGGAAGGAGGGCGACTGTAAAAAGGTCGCCCCCAGGCACTACTCGGGAAGGATTGTAAAGGATCCCCCCAAGCCTCGCTGAGCGCTATGCTACGCACACGGCGGCACGGGACCACGTGCGCGCCACCGTCTTCCCGGGGGCTGGATGGGCCTACTATGGGAAGATTTATCAAGCTACATATATATGGCGCTTGATAAAACTTCCTCAGTCTTATTACAAAAATCTTGTTAGACTCAGGTTTAAACCAGAACTATGAAGTCTGGACTTAGTACGGAACTAACGTTAGTACCGTGGTTTAAACCCGTCCGTATTACAAATATCAAATAAAGTCAGGACTAGATAGTACCTGACTTTAGTTCTGGCTTAAAGTATTTCCACAGATTATACACGGAATTCCTTGGAAACATTCATTCAATCAGATAGCATTCGGTTACATCGTTCCGTTTACCCAAATGCTGAATATTTCTGTAATTTTTTTATATTAATGATATTGATATTTTAACATAAATTTTATTAAACCACAATTTTAGTCCGAGACTATCGATAAACCATGTTTTGTAACTGACTGTGATGCTTGGTTTTTGATGTATTGTACTTTAATTTCCTACTAACAGGTTTAAGTAACTTGTAATACTAACACGCTATGGGCCTCGATGCCTGATAATAAAATATAGTGTTTTTTTTTTTACAATCACTGTTATTAACTGTTATTACTGTCAATCGCGGTTATTAAGAAACAAGTTGTTATTTCCATATTTATTACAATAATTAATTATTAAAGTTGATATTCATACCCATGTCTTGCCGTGGGTATCGTAAAAGGCGCCTATGGAATTAGTCGGGGGATAGGCAGCAGCGTCCTTTGAGTACATTAACAATTCAATTGCGATCGCCTATCCGCCTACCAAGCGTGGCGATTATGGCAAAACCCCACGATGAACACATAACGGGTGCAACTGACATCGTATCGGAAACCGATACCATGAATGCAGTACATAATTCTGGAAAACTTAGCGTTAGAATTTTACGTTGGTATTTTCATGATTTTTTAAATTTGTTTTCAATTTCTTTAACTGATTTCTGTACCAATAAAACAATTGTTTTCATCTCATAATCAGCCCATGACTGTCCCACTGCTGGGCACGGGGCTTTCTCACGATGAGAAAGGTTAGACCTTAGTTCACCACGCTGGTGTAGTTAGCGGATTACAGACACCATTGGGATCATTTTAGAGCTCTGCCACGTGTGCAGGTTACCTCACGATGTTTTCCTTCACAGTTATCGCAAGTGATAACCAAATTATGATCAGCACATGAATCCGAAAAGTCAGAGGTACGGGCCGGGATGGAACTCAGATCCTCCCGTATGGATGGCAAGCGTTCAACCACTAGGCTATCACAGCCTTTGTTTTCGTTTATCCTAATGCTATTTTGAATAAAAACACAATAATCTATTTATTTTCACATAAAACTGGATTGGACTGGACTGTTACATTTCACGGATGAGATCATCGCTGGCAGTAGTATAATAATATCATATCAATATAATACAATTATCACGTAGCCGTTTGATTGCGTTATCCACGATACATTACATGCTCAAAAATGACAAGAACTGAAACCGAAGTAACTTATTACTTCAGGGAAAAATGGCTTCTATGTTTTTATTACGAGTGTAACCTCTACCCAAATTTTTCGGTACGTTGTCGTGTACAAGCTGTATGGAATATATCTTCTTATTTAATTTAACGGATAAATAACAACCTAATGGCGGCAGTTGGTGCAGTGGCTGATACACCCGCATTGACAAATATTTGTGTGATCTGCAGGTAGTTGTTCCAGGTCTGGGTATATTGTGTGTAATTGGTGTCTGTAAACGCACCCACGACACAGGAGAAATCCTTGTGTGGGGCAACTTTTTTTAAGAAGAAGATAAGATGTAGGGAATTATTTCTTAATATTACAATCGTATTAGGCAATCAATACAAACTAGCTTATATTTATTGCATTATTGAGCATTAAATATAGTGCGCCTCTGCTGTAAATGGCTCAATGCCATGCGTAGGCTCTCTAGGCCTCGAACATCAATATTATGCAAAACTGCAGAAGTTTAATATTAATACATATCTTCTTCTTTATATAAGATATTTTCAAATGTATTAGCTTATAATATTTCGCATCGATCATTATGCCTTTATCCTAATTTTCCTTCACATACACACAATCGGCCTGTAAACGTCCACTGCTAAATATGGGCCTCCCAATGATCACTATAATGAGCGGTCTTACGGGGATAGTTTCATAATCACCAGGCTAGGCAAATGAATTCATGATCGCTGTATGTTGCTATTAGCACACGGGGATGCTGACTCTGCCGACCCTTTAGTCGCCTTTTACAACGGCCATGGGTGGAAAAAGGTGGTCTATTCTGTGCTGGGAACGTCTATTCTGTGCTGGGAACTGCACAGAACTAACCTACCTTGGGGTCAGCGCAATATGACTTCTTCTGCATTTAATTAGTGCTGAAACGAAACTTGCCATAACATCACAGGGCTCAACCTCACTCAAATGGGCGTCATTGACCACTCCAGTTGATGGTCTGGAGGGACCATTGCCATAATCACCACATTTGGTAAACAGTTCAGTGATACAACTTCTTTGATAGGTACTGCGATTACCAAGCCGGTGCGCTATCAGAGCAAGCTACTGCCCAAATTCTTGACATAAAAAATAACGTGAAATTGCCTGAGAAGTTTTATAAGTGTAGACGCGTTGCTCGCGCTCTACGATGGTCACATGAAAGCAAGGTAATTAATTGCCCGGAGTTCACTGAGTCATAGACCGACCAGTGTCGCAGCTCGACGTGAATCATAAGCGTAATTCAGTAACATATTGCGAAAAAAGAATGCCATCCTGTGTTTATAGACAATGCACGGAGTAACTGCTATTGTGAGAGAAAAGGCCTTTGATTTCATAAATAAATACGCAACTAAATAGATACTGTAAAAAAATGTATTTCATTTTTTATATTACGCTGTCTAATGGCGGCCGGCGCGCCGTTTTGTAAAGCAATAATATTCGTGTATGGCTAATAAGCGCAGGCCAAGAGATCTCCGTTTATAGCCCGAAAGGTTGGCTACACATCAACGACTCCTCCGGCATTGCGGGTGTTTGGGCAGCGGCGATCGCTAAGACGACCTCAATCTGGTTTGCCCTCAGACAATAAATATATCAATATATCAGTGTCTTGGTGTTACTTAGTGCGGTATGTTGTTTGGGACTTTATTACTTTAATAACTGGATTCCAAACAGGTGGTACCTGCCAACCATCTTCTCTATTAAAATTAGGATATTTTTTGATTTCAATAGCCTCACGAAACATTCTAGGTATATATAGGTTTCTTTTGTGAGGACTTGAAGTTGATCAAAACGAAGAAAATGGTTAGGATTGGCTAAGGCATGTTCACACACTGCAGACTTTAATATTAATACATATCTTCGTTTAATGCGACAGAGTTCTAATCCCATGGGTATAATCACGGCGGTTTCATGCCGTGGCATATTTTCCTTGTTATATTGGTAACATAAGGTGGCTGCGTTGTCTGGTCGGGCTGTATAATTAAAAAACAGATATACCTGTTTAAAAAAGTTGTAACCGAAGTACGCCGAAAGTGAGAGTTGCATTTTACGAAAGTTTGACGTATAGGCACACAGCGTCTGGTCGACAAGGATTCTGTGTAAATGGATCTCCAGTCACTTCCGCCAGGAGAGACGATTATAGTAATAAAAAATTGCTCCTTATTATTTGTAAATGTGCACATTTTAATCTACACAAGCTATACTGTCTTCGTGTTAGCTATCTGGAAAACACAAGTAGGTCACCGCAATATTTCTAACTGAGCTAGCTATATTGAAACAGACAGATATTCTATGTGGTGTTCAAAAGTACTGAGTGAGCCTTTCATAACTTCATGCGTTTTCTTATCCTAAAAAATTTGGCCCTACACGATCACACTAGTTTAAGAGCGCCAATGCTGCGAACATTTAAGATACAAAAGAATTTCAGCCAAACGCAAAAAAGGCTATTGAAACTGTTATTTTTATTTCTGGAATAAATTATTGTTTTAAGAATCTCTATTAGAGATAATGATTAGATATAATTCCGATATAAATTTCAAATGCTTATAAACGGTTTTAGATAAGATTTTGATATGTTTTATTTATAGCTCAAAAAAATTAATAAAAAAAGGCTTTGTCATTATAATTGCCAATACCATTTCAATTTTTTTGCATGCTGCAATTATAAGTCCAACATAATTATAATAAAAGCTTGATTGAAACTAATGCACACATTATCATACTGTAAAGAATCGGCGACAACGTAGAATAGTCAAGCTATTCCACACACGGTGGTCGAATTCCTACCGGATGTTCAAATTTCAAATAATCCTTACACGATTGTGGGGCCTCGCTCATTATTAATTAGAAAAAAAATATGCATAGAGAAACTAGTATAACGCGAATAGCGTGTAATATCACACGTACTACAAAAGAGTGACACACCCAGATGACGGGGAGCCTCTGACGACTGATACCTAGATAACAGTATACTTTCACCTAACTTGCCAAGTACGGCAAGGTGATTATAGCCTGCCAGCAGTGTCACACGAACGATCGGATGGGCTTTGCGGTTACCTGAGGGCCAATTCTCGTAATAAATTTACGCTATAACTAAAAGTTGACCGAACTGAAATTAAATTATGAATTGACAAAAAACTGCTCGTCTTACAGTTCATTTCGGTTTCAGTATGATCTCAATCCAGTCTACTCACGGACTCATTTCAATCTTACTTTTGACGTTTATGTATGGAAAGAGACTTATGTTTCACTACCGGTGTCAGTTCAAGATGTTAGCAGAATACCGTTTTGACTTAGACCAACTTTCAATCCAGTTTCGATCTCATCACAATATAAGTTCACGTTTGACGTTGTTTGTTAGTTTAGGAGACTACCATTTGTGACATTTACTACATTAAGAGTAGATCGTAACTACGTTTTGAACATTTTCTGATAGTTGTGGTCGTCCTGATTTTCATTTTTTCTTATAGGTTTTCATGTAGCGAAGTATCCTCATTTGTTTTAATATGATGCATAGTTACTCTAGTTCCTTATTTGGATAGCTCTTGGTCCAGCAGTTGACTGAAGCCTTTTGGTCATTGGTACTACGACCACTAATTCACCTGTCAGATAACAAAGTGATCTTCGAAATAATCCGATACAGCTCTATTCGTTGTCTAATAAAGAAAAACTGGGCTTAACATTTGTCCTTACAGCCTACTCAATATTCTTTAACATATATTTTAAAATAATGCCTACTCAATAATTATTTACACATGATACAAACTAGTTTGGCACTTGCTTAATATTTACTCTATTAATTATTACGCACTAACTTATGTTAATATTTACGGCAAATACATGAATCTTCCGCTTCAGCTTTGAATCAATTTAGTTATTAATTAAATATCCTTCGACTGCCCTTCGATATTCGCATTCAGATACGTATTCGTTGATAAAATACAATATTAAATTAACATACGTACTTTTAGGAATTTAATGGTGATTTTGTATTTTATTGGTCACGTTCTTCCATTATTTAATTAATTAGGGGTTTTTATTCTTAATTAGACATGTCTACCCCATTGTCACCATCAATATTATTATTCTACAAAGAGAGGATCAATGGTACCACTGTGGCTATGCAACATACACACGTTGTGGCATCTGAAGTTGGTAATACCAGAATACGTAGTTTGAGCAAAGCCTACATCATAGGTTCAGTGTTCCTAACAGTGCCTATCATTCACCTTTGTTCTTGACACACTCTATCGAAAAGTGTTGTATATCCTCTTGCACTTCACTGATATCCGAGTTTGGAGAATCTATCGTTTTCATCAAACTTAAACTTAACAAAGTTTAACAAGTGTTTTAATACAGTTTTTATTTCATTTACATGTCGAAAACCTCGGAATTCGAAACTGCTAAGATTGAAAATTTGTCACTTCCAAGAGAGCACAGCACTTGTAGAGAAAATAGTATAAAATATAAACACTTGTTTTTATTACGACTACGAGATATACAATAAAATACAACAGTAGGTAAAATTCAAACGATAACAATACACTTGAAAATAGTTGAAGCCAGTGCTATGTCCGTGCACTGACCAAACTATGTAGTATACATTAGTTGGATCTATGGGCACTCGTTAAGTTGTCGTGCTTTAGACGTCATTTTTAAAACTAACTAAGCTGACTATTACATTGCAAGACATAAAATAATTGCAAAAACAGAGACAGACTCTAGAAATAGAAACAACGTCTTCTTTCCGTCTTTGTTTACCCGTTTGCTCTCATCACTATCAATCTTAAAACACAGGATGAAGATCTTAACGACACATTCCTTGGATATGGATCTTTTCGCCATGTTATCGATGATTAATTTATTTAATTTTAGACCTTAACTGTTATCCGGCCATCAAATAATAACATTTTCCAATTTCAAATTTATCGGTGTACAACTTTTGTGCCAGGAGCACATTGACTAGCCGATTAAAAAATAGATTCTGTAATTCCCGCTATCCTCATAAAAAATCCTCAAATCACAAACTGACCGGTTTTGTACACGGATATGGTATTTTTAGGGGCTGTGGTTCAAGTCATATTTGACCTATCTACATAATTATGTGAAAAACCAGTTTGATGAACGTTAGCATTGTTTAAAACTTCGATTAATTATTATAACTATCAATTTTGAACGAATATCTCTTAGAAATGATTAGGTAATAGAAAAAAATAGTACCTATCGATATAAAATTATACGCCAAATTATGCTGTTACCTATATCGCTGTTTGGAAAAAAACAAATGCAGTGCAACCTTAGAACAATTTTAGAGGTTATCGGTTGGTATATAAATTTAATAATTGTATATAATAAACTGGTGGTAAATCTCTTATTGCAACAGGCCGGCTAGGTAGGTACCACTCCAGTGAGAAATATTAATCGCGAAGCAGTAGTGTTTAAATTTTAGACACTGTTTCGGTTAGAAGAGCAATGTAGCTAGTGAAGTTACTGGGCATAAGAGAGTGTGGTGCAGGACTAGTCCTGGATAGCATTGCAATTGTCATGGGTAGGCATGACGCTTACCACCAGGCGAATGACTTGCCCATCTCGTCAGCATATTGTATAAAAGAAAAGAAAAAACAGGAACACCTAAGTACATATTTAAGTAAACACAGTATAACACTGTTAAAAGGTTTTATTATAATGAATACCCAACGAAAGTACATGACTGCGGCTATCTATAAAATTTGCATTCTCAATTTTATTACCTATATAAGAACATACATTGGAAGTCTGAAATCTGGAAGGTTAGACATACCGCATGCGGTCTACTTATTAAAAGCCAGGTCAAAGCAATAGTTGACGATCACATTCTATTATCTAAACGTATTATTTCGTATTCTAAATTCAAATCTATTTGACCATTGAACTTTTGGTATAGTATTACCTGTGTTTGTAAATAATAGGCATAAAATACTTACACCAATAAAATGTCGGAGCTGTAAATAAATTTGTATGAAGGAATCAAGCCTAGGAAGGAACTGCGCAAGATAAAAACGAAGGATACGTAATTACAAATAATATATAATTTAAGTAAATGAAACAACAGAAATAATCAATCATAGTTCATAGGCGACTGTTTATTGATAGACATAAAAGGTAATTTATAACTGGAATGCAGAAAACGTAAATCATTGCGAATCCCACGGCTGCGCACTGCGCAGTCGCAGTCGTCTCACAATTGCTATCATCCTTGTACTCGTGCCTATTACGACTAATGAGCATTAGTGAGACGTGCAACACTGGTATAAAGCCATTATTTATAGGTAGAACGTAGCGTTATAAATGAAGGCAACTAGGTATGTAATGGAGAGCATAACCATGACAGAACTAACTCCATAAAACAATTGGCGCCATCGCATTAGAACACGAGAGATTAGATAGAGATAATTAGAAACACGAATGTAGGTATGCTAGTAGCTATATTTTGTCCTGCTTCATGAAATCCCTTAAGCAGTGGCCACAGATAAAATAGTCAGTAATTTCTCATAAAACACCCAACTTATAGCCTTGTAACCTATATGGTGTCTTATCTTCCGTTACGCACGATGAATTTTTCTCTAAGTAAATTATTGTTGGTGTGCCCTCATCTTTCCTAGTTTTATAACAATTATCAATTAAGTTGATCATAAATTAGTAAATACTAGACTATCCAGTTGGCATAGATGAGATGACCCAACGTCCTTCAAACAGCAATTGCAACTGACCTACCGCATTCTTTAGTCTGCATCATTTATAAGAAAATACATTAAATAATAATAAATAGAATGAAAAAAGACGCATATTTTTATGACTAAATCGAACAAAATTTATGATGTTGTTCGACTTAGTCTGATAACCTTTTTAAATATAGAAAGACTAAAATACCTATTTGTTTTCCGACTACTAAAAAGTTCTAAACTACTCCGTGTCCGGATTAAGAACTTAGCACCTCTCTTTCGCCTCCTGTGGATGTCGTAAATGGCGCCTAAGGGACTCTAAACCAAAGAGATAGGCAGCAGCGTCATTTCTTGGAACTTTGGCCATATAAATTGGTGAGCGCAAACAACCCGCCTTCCAAGCGTGATGAACACTGGCAAATTCCCCCCAAAATGACGGCACACAGCATGTAAACGGTTGTTTACGGGGGAGGCCTTTATTCTGCAGCAGACGTATTCTGGCTATGATGATGATGATGATAAAATGTTGAAAGTAGTCGATTGGAAGGAAGGTGCCGCGCGGTGTCGGCTACGAATAGCACTAACCCATCTCATCCCGTAGGTGTCGTAAAAGCCGACTAAGGGATTAGACGGCGGATGGGCAGCAGCGTCCTTCGAATACATTAACAACTCAACTGCGATCGCCAACCCGCCTGCCAAGCGTGGCGATTATGGCAAAACCCCCCAATGAGCACACAACACACCGATATCGGTCGTTGTAGTGATCTTTGAGGGAGGCCTCTGTCCAGTATTGGAATTTATTCGGCCGAAATGAAGATTGGAAGGTACATATTTATCAACATAAAATAGTCACGCAGATCGCTTTTTACTTTAGTTAAAACGCATTCAAGCCAAAATTCATATAGATAATGATAATAACAAAAACTCAATACAATAACAAGGCAATAAATAATAATGGCATAAGAAGCGAAAATAAACTAAATATTGATTAGGCATAACCAAAGACTTTTAAAAGGACAATAGGTATAAACTAAATGAAAATAAATATAAAATTATAGTTTCAAAAACAAATAAATTCAATCCGTTAAAAAGTCTTGTATTATAATGAATAATAATCGCGAAAACCTAAGACATTACTAAATAAATACACTTCGGGACTGTCGTTTACAATCCCCGAGATGAGCCTGGAGGGCGGCCGTTTTACAGTTGCGTCCCCGCCGCTACGGGGGTGACTGCTTTACAGTCATCCCCTCCGAAATGTGGCTAAAGGGTTGGCACTAATGGGTGGCTCCAGTGTGATTGTAGTCGAGATCCTGGAGCCGTCAGTTCCAAAGATGGTCTGGTGTCGAAGATGACTCGCCGGCATTCCCTGGAGTTGGAGTATTTATATGATGCACTATATTTCAATCGGGTAAAATAACGACAACGTCATGTCAATTTGTGATAATGTGATCGATACTCGATACGTATGAAAAATTTCAATCAGACATCTTTATAGGAGTGCATATTGAAGTTACATCTATGTTAGTTACATACATTCATACACTCAGGTCAAGCTAATACATATAAAGCTTGTATTCATAATAGGTACGCGCTAACTTGTTCCAAGACGTCACGATGTGGCGACTACATTAAAATACAATATGGAACTCGAATATTTTGATATCAAAATATGAAAATAATAGTGAAGTGGTAAGCTTTTGGCAGTGTCATTCTATTCGAGTAATCTGCTATCAAAGTTTCTGTAGGAATGTGTACCATAAGTTTGAATTCTGACATATTTCTACAATTTGCCACCTTAATGAATTACTAGAACACCTCTCAGTTCCTATGCACTATTATATAAGTGACGTCAGGCAAAATTTACTTCGTTGATTCACATTAAACAAAAGGTTCTTCAAAATAAAAGCATTCTCGTGTAATTTAAAGCTGACATGAATGTTACAAGTAAAAGCTCAGTGGCACGGACTTTTTAATTTAATGTAACGTTAAATGGTTCGGGTCAAGTATTATAATATAGAGCGATACCGTTCGCCGAAATTCTCGTGTCGTGTTCACGTTAAGTTGTAACGAGCGTCAGAGCTTTAAATTTCGGCTATACACATTTTACACTTTATTAATGTCGCCGACATAGCTGAAAGGATTAGTAAGCTGAAGTGGCAATGGACGGGGCACATTGGGCCAAAGAGGTGTTCGAGTGGAGACCACGCACCGGCAAACGCAGCATAGGACGACCTCCAACGAGATGGAAAGGTGACCCCTTAACGTCTTTGGAAGTTGCTGGATGCGGGTAGTATGTAACCGGTCGTTGTATCGTCTATGTTCAGCAGTGGACGTCCTTGAGCCGATGAATGAATGAATGATGATGTTATTTTATTAAGACAAAGCAGCTCGAGACTTGGCTTTAAGCCTGTGTGCTCCTTTATATTACATTGTGTATAGATATTGAATGTCTGTGTCACGGACTCCGCGCCCACGGTCCGCGATGACCGATCGGGCAAAGTGCAAACATCCGTAAAGTGATACTTTTCGAAAAGCCTTACCCGCCTTCACCGCCCGAACAAAGTCGCTCATAAAACCTAAATTATGACATATATTTGTACTTTATGAGTTTAAAATAACATAAAAAGACAATATCTAATCAACGTTGAATATTTCATCATGAAAAAATATAAATTGACATATCAATGCGGTTGAAAAACTAAATATTTCTGTTGCACATTTAAAAATTTACTAGATATTTATAATCTAAGCTCTGGATGTGGTTTTACTTATAGCTAAATGGTTAAATCTTAAACATTATACAAAAGATAAAATAAAAAAGATTCTAGTAAATTATCGCTTCTCGGCCTTTTGACTCGGATCAAAGTGTAAGTGTAGTACCACTACATGTACCTGTATGTACCACTGATTCAATCGGAGCCGGACTGATACTGCAGTTCATTTAGCGGTGCCAAGTTGACTACCGATACATCGAACTGCTGAAGTGTCTGTACGAAAACACCACTATGTCAGTCCGAGTCCAAAACCTAACCTAAACTGTTGTCGCGAGTAAACAGACAGGGAGACGCTATCTATCCAAAACTGTTCACCGCCGCACTGGAAAATCTTTTCGAGGTCCTGGACTGGAAAGGGCTAGGCTGATGTTGAAACATAAACGGCGAGTACATCATCACCATTGGTTTGGTCATGGCTGAGACCATGGAGGACCTCTGTGTAATGCTTGAAGACGAAGAGAAAAGATAACAGAAATTTGGTCTTAAAATGGACATGGATAAGACGAAGATCATGTCGAATGTCTACGTACAGTTTCCGTGGAGATGGACATTTTTTTATTTTTTTTTATTGACGTCCAGTGGAAATTCTACATGAAACTTCCTTCACCCCGGGGAAGGGCGAAGGGGTATGTCAGACTCCTACCGGCTAAAACCACTGGAGCGGTCATCTTCGGCACCGAAGGGGGGCTCCAGGTCCTCGTATCACACTAGAGCCGCCCATTGGTGCCACGCCTTTAGGCACATCTCGGAAGGGATGACTGTAAAGCGGTCACCCCCTCTAGCGGAGGGAAGGCGACTGTAAAAAGGTCGCCCCCCCAGGCACTTCTCGGGGAGGATTGTAAAGGATCCCCCCAAGCCTCGCATTGCGCTGTGCTGCGCACACGGCGGCACGTGACCACGTGCGCGCCACCGTCTTTCCGGGGGTCGCTCGGTGTGAGCACGCAGATTCCCCAATCTGCGCGCCCGCGACCCCCGAGGCCCCCCACCATGAAGTGACGGCAGGGGGCTGGAGATGGACACCCTACGTTTGAAGTTATTGACGATTATGTATACCTGAGATTAACTGTCTAGTAAGGTAAATCCAATTTCGAGAAGAGGTTAATCGTCCAATCCTATTGGGCTGGACATCGTTCGGGAAATTGATTTTTGATGACTCATCCTGCGACCACGAACCCTGCAAAGTATTCGACACGTCGGGAAAAACAAAAATCTAAAATATACGCGATAGAATCCGTTTAAAAGTATTTCAACGTCGCGTCATAATCTAGTGCTTAAAGCACAAAGGTGTTAATTTCATTACGTTTGTTGGCGCAGTGGCTAAGCCATTGGCTTGCTGCGCTGCGTGTCGCGGATTCAATCCCCGCACGGAACAAATATTTGTATGATCTACAGATGTTGTTTGCTGGGTGTCCGCTTTGGTACGCTGTAAACTTGAGGCGAGTGCGTGTGTATGGCATCCGTACGAGAGCAAGTATACCCTTTTGTTGGGAAAAGTCCCAACGGCTTTTCTTAGGTATATTTATAAGCACAGCTAATGGGCATTACCCGTTAATTTACCCGATAAAATTCCTTTGAGAACCCTTGGATATAACTCATTAGAGGTCAGGAGAAATAATGACCAGTTAGTTATTATATGCAAGGTCCTCCTGGGCAAAGCGGATGTTCCTGCTCTTAACAGCGAGTTACTAAGGCTCTATGTTCCTAATAATTATCGGCGCAACAGGAAACATGAGTAGTTTTCGGTTCCAACATCGCATTCGGTAGCCAGATCATGATCCCCAATACCGCGAACAATCGCCGCGCTCAATTCTCTTTTTGACTCAAGGCCGATGTGATGTGTGCGGATGAATGGAAGGTGATCTTGAAAGAATACCTCGAATATTGTGAGAAGATCGCTTATTATTAGTGATACACATTCAGTTTTTCAAACTTTTAATTTCATTTGAATTTATTTTATGTTTGTGATTTTAGATTTTTGTATTTTAATTGTTTTGTTTTGATGTCTTATGTGCAATCTATATCTGTAATCTTTTAATGGCTTTGCCGAGTTAATAATGAAATAAATAAATGTGAGATTTATGTCTGTAAACTGAACCACAAGATAGGAGAAAACCTATGGGCTACGTTTAAAAAATGATAATACTAAAATAATACTTTGAGTGCGTAAATTTCCCTTTACCGTGTTTTTTTCATTTAGATTTCAAAGACCCATTCATTTTTCTGCCCACTCAACACCTTTAAGACTAACAAGCATATAATAATAATAACAAAAAATATGTTTTCAGTATAGGCACTTTATATTTCAAAAAGATAAACTATATGAGTACTATGAGTCCAAAGTCCGAGAAAATTCAATAAGACAGCAAGTTGATTTGCAGTTTACAGCGTGTTGAAAACTTTATAGTATACTGCTACAGTTATCTACTGTAATGTAAACATTATTCCATAATATACAATAGCTGGTTCCTTGCAGGGTAGGCATAGAGCGTAATCAGACCTTTACAACGCTTTAATTAATAAACATGTATATTTTATAAACTTGATATCCTTATCTGCGACATTAGCAATATGTTTTATATATAGCCACATTTATAAAAAACATATTATACTGTTGTCAGGAAATCTATACAAAAACGTAAAAATCAGATACCCGCATAGGCTTCGTAGATATAGTTAGATGGAAAATTAGAATTCCCACGGAATTTAGAATAACAGCAGGCCATCAATCCGTTGTAGGCTAGTTAGGTATTCATATTTATTTTGACATTTTATAAAGGTACTAGTGTATTTTATTATCTGTAATAAAGGTAACTTCTCTAATTTCCCGCTTTTTCCGTCGCGAAGGAAAAGGCTGCATTTTGGCAGGCTTACTTTGTATGTTAACAAGCGTATTACAGTATCCATATATGGGGAACAAGGTGCGGTGTTCCTCCATAGAAAAGGGAGGATCCTCCAGCCAGGCGGATGGTATGCCTGGCGGGCCGAAGCCCCCAACGGTTGATGTTGGGCGACTGTATATATGCTACGTTTCGCGAATACTTTAATAGCGTGATTCAGGATTCTTTCACGTCATCGGAGAGTTGCGATTAATGTTCAAGTAGATGTCGTTGTAAGTCGTAGTTATATTG
Organism: Diloba caeruleocephala; assembly: GCA_947459985.1. Taxonomy (NCBI): domain Eukaryota; kingdom Metazoa; phylum Arthropoda; class Insecta; order Lepidoptera; family Noctuidae; genus Diloba; species Diloba caeruleocephala. Next base: position 7,966,248 of record OX381614.1, read on the forward strand.
CTGGCGATGTAGGTGTCGCCACATCACTCCCCCCCGAAGACCGGAGCCGACCGTGGTTGATGAGTCAGCTGTTCTTGCGTCTTGTGAATGTTCCCAATGTGCCAGTGAATGGTTCCAGTGCGTCGGAATTGAATGCCGTGCAGTCCCAGTGAGTCGGGGCTGATGCTGCGTATACTCCAGTGAGGCGGAGTGGTTCAGTGAAGCGTAGTGGCTGACTGCTGCATAGACCAGGAGAAGTTGCTCTGCTTTGACCGGCCGTAGGTGCAGTGTGCGGTGCCATGCTTGAAGAGAAGGGGCTGATGTGGTTAGGGACCAGGCTCGCATTTGCTGCAGCGTGTGGTGTAACCTTGTAGCCGAGATTGCTGGCTGGCAGCGTGACTTGCTGCTTGCTTCTTCTTGGGATTGGATGGGGAGTGATAGCGATGATGCGAAGTGATTGCTTCTCTGCATCGTGAAGGCTGCTCTGATGCTCATTGGTCAGGGATCACCAGTATGGTGAACATGGTGATCACGTCGGGGTCACCAATATGGGGAACAAGGTGCGGTGTTCCTCCATAGAAAAGGGAGGATCCTCCAGCCAGGCGGATGGTATGCCTGGCGGGCCGAAGCCCCCAACGGTTGATGTTGGGCGACTGTATATATGCTACGTTTCGCGAATACTTTAATAGCGTGATTCAGGATTCTTTCACGTCATCGGAGAGTTGCGATTAATGTTCAAGTAGATGTCGTTGTAAGTCGTAGTTATATTGCTGGCGATGTAGGTGTCGCCACACATATATTGTTATGATGAACATCTTGTATGTTTTCACGTGTGTACATGAAACTGTACTTTTGTACCAGGACTTACGCAAATATTATGTTGTTCAAAATTGTAATGATCCCAGTAAAGCACACTTTTTGACACAAACACAGACTGCATGAGATGCATGACTAGAAATTCGACCGATTCCTTATAAAGGGAGAGAGGAGAAGGGAGACAAGAGAAGGGCTGCCATATGCCCCGATACACTGGGACATGTCCCGGTTTGAAGCGTTATTTCCGTGTCCCGGTCAATAAGCCAGTTGTTCCGGTTTGAGAATTATAATTAGAGTAGTTAGGTGGGCATGCATGATTCGTGCGCGGCTAAGGACGAGAGGGAAGTAAGCGAGGACGAGGAGTAAGTGAGTATGATAACATCGTTGATGTTTTGTTGTAAATTATTAAAACTAAAAACTAAATTACGACTAAGTTCCTAACCTTGGTCGTAAACGTAAAAGAGTCAGATTTTACTTGTTTCTCGATTAAAGTTTCTATAATATGAAACGAGTTTTTGAATTATCTATGGTAGGTATTAGGAAGCTGTATACAGTGCACTACATTGCACTATTGCACTGTATACTTCACCAAGAGTTCTTAGTTCGAAATTTAAATAAATTTTTCAGCTACAACTTTTCTTACTGGCCAATTCTAAAAACATTCAGTGTGACCATTGTATCATTAATTTTGATAAATTTGCTATTAGAGTCAATTTAAGAGACCAGTTTTGCTGTTCTGTATAGGAGAATACATGCAGTAGTAAATTACAACACAATTGTCAGACAACTATATCGCAATCTAAACGTAGCTTCGCGTGCATGTTATAAGTATAGTTAATTGAAGGGAATGGGTTTAACACATGGTGCTTATGACGGACAACCTCGCCGTTGTCTGGTTATTAACATTGTATTGTTTATTGCAACTCTTCGGTTAGCAGTGCAAGTGAAAATCTGAAGATACTGTAGTCATTTGAGATTAATCAGAGCTTGTAAATGGGCTGGCTTGACCGGGGAAGTACCGTACCATGCCGTAACGGAATACGTGAACTATCAATTTCTTGGTAGCAACATCGTAAGCCTAACCCACAAAAATATGATGGGCATACGACATGGACAAAATAGACCAAGGAAAAAGCGTATGTCTGCATTAAAGGTCGTTAAACAGAAACGAAGTTCCACACTAGGATTTCTTCTGTGTCGTGGGTATAGATATAAATTTCACATGCACAAACAACCAGACCTGAAACAACTATCTGTAGAGCATAGAAATATGTGTTCCCTGCGGGGACCGAAATAACGACACGTAGCACAGAAAGCTAATTGCATAGCCACTGTGTCAACCGAAATATATCCACGATTCTTGTAGACTTGAGGATGTTTAAAAGCTTGCCAGCTTTGAAAAAATGATCTCAAATCAAATAAAAGTAAGTAGAAATATCTGTTTTGAAATGGACTACACAATAGATCATATTCCTATTTTTTTAAATTGGAATAGCTCGGGGATTTAGAAACAACCGTTATAAAAGCATTAGAAATAGAACATTGCCTTTCCATGAATCTTCGTTGTTTGAAACCATAAACTAGTTTGCAGTACACAGATATACCAACCTCAAGTAAATTGTTATGCGTGCTCTGATTTGGTTTAGCAACGTCCGCACTCCGCAGCGTGCATTTTTGCAACGGATTTTGTAATAACTGTATTTACGGGCAAACGTGACAAAGAGGCTAGTTGTTAAAACAATTACAACTACTGCCACTGTTTTATGTCCACGTGTTAATTAAGTAATGAAAGCTGCATGTGATGAAATTTTCTTTTAATTGTCTACTTTGTGAGTCAATTATACACTTATTAAATACACAATGATTTGTCATTATTACAACATCGTATATCCTGGTCAAGATTACTTAAAATACCCACAATATTTGCAATGTGCCATATTTCTGATTGCGACAAAATGATTTATGATTTTCAAAATATTAATATTGGAATTAGTTAATCGAAAATTGGTCTATCCTAAAAGGTATTTTGTGGAGAATATAAATTTTAATCAAGCAATCAAATCAATCTTTGGTATTAAAAGTCATTTTAAACGTAGGAATATAGAAGCCAGCTGACAGTTTGTTTTTTATTTTGACGAAATTGTCACTGTGGCAACAGTCACCCGTGCGCGCTAACTCTTATATTACGTACTTGATAAGATATTGTTAATATATAAAAAAAGAGATAAATTTTTGAAAATTTTACTTGTCTACCTCACTTCGTTAAGCAACCCAAAAATACGTTTAGGATTTAAACATTAACTTTGAGCTTTTAAATAAATAGGTTTTTATGTTGTAAAACAAGAAATGTTTACTTCTACTACTACGGTATGCGAGACTCTGTTGTCTTCCTTGGTGAATATTTGACACTGTGTAGGTACAAGACGCCGCTCTAGTGTGATTATACGAGGACCTGGAGCCGCCCTTTGTTGCCGAAGGTGACCGCCCTAGTAGCCGGTAGGAGGCCCGTTTGTCCTTCCCCGGGGCGGAGGAAGTTCATGTAGAATTTTCACTAGGTCCAGTAAAAATATAAATATATACAAGACGCCATCTTTAGTTCCGCCCTCGATGATTGGCGCGCTCTTATCAGTATTATCACTGCCAATTTAAATAATATAAACTAACGAAAGGGAACTACCCTTATATCCCTTACGGTACTAAGACCTCGTTTCACAGCCCCAGTATATATAAAAATATTTATTATCCAATCATTATATTGGGTAAAACGAACTGCAATGAATAAAAATTATTTGTGAACTTATTGTTTCTAAAAGAAAATCGTTTTAATTATAAAGGTTATGACATCTAAGCCACGGTAAAAAAAGATGCAGTAACTGTTACGGTGGTGTAAACGGTTTTATTTAGTTGAAACAAACACACTACGTCTAACAACACCCAAACTAACCGTATTGTATCATCTATACATACAACAGTTCAACGGTTACTGCACAAACACAGCAATTTCGACCTTCACACGATGACCTTCCACCCATTATGAAACCACCTAGCTCAGCTTCAGAACTTAATAACATAGTCGTCAATCATATGATACAATAATGATATTGTAACATCCAACATACCTAGTTTTTATCTTGGATCTAGCCCGCTAAGGCCCATTAATCGATTACGTTTGACTTTTCACGCAATCTTTATAGGTTAGTCGACTAATCTTAGCTGTGATGATCTTTTACTTACAACTGATACATTAAAATCCATCTCATTTAGAATTCGTATGATAATAACTTCATAATTTCAGCCGATTATAGTCCACTGCTGGTCGTAAGCTTCCCCCTCGCCACAACGACCGGTGTGTTATGTGATCATTGGAGGGTTTTGCCATAATCGCCGCGCTTGACAGGCGTTTTGGCGATCGCAGTTGAGGTACTGTACTCGAAGGATGCTGTTGCCCATCCTGCGGTTAATCTCATAGTCGCCTTTTACGACACCCCAGGAAAGAGATGTGAAATACGTTGGTGCTATTCGTAGCCGGCACCACATGGTCAATGTATCTCTTCGTATCTTTGTATTCTTATCAGTGTGGTGTTCGGATTAAGAATATAGCACCAGTCCATCTCCTCCCGTGGATGTCGTAATAGGTGACTATGGAACTCTAAACCAGAGGGTTGGACAGCAGCGTCCTATCTGTAGAACAGCAGCCATTCTGCGCTCATCAACCCGCCTGCCAAGCGATGGCAATTTTCTCCCAAAATGACTACACATCTATGGAAATGAAGTAGGCCGTTTTTCTGCAGTGGACGTGCTTTGGCTGATGTGATAATTTCTCTTCGCTATTTAATTCCTTTATAAGGAAGGAGCATGCGCAGATTTCGGCTTAGATCCCGCGAGGCCCGGGGCTCGTGAGGCACAATTTGGGAGGCAACCAGAATCAGTAACGTTAGATATAGTGACTGGGGAGAGGGCCGGTCCCGCTCGGAGGAGAAGGACACGGAGCCGGGGTAACAACCGCCGCGGCGCCATTGTCCAACACGTCTGAGCACCCTGTCGTCTTTATATGGCGGGGGGCCTTGGAGGTCGCGAGCGCGCTTATTGGGAAATATGCGTGCTCATACCGAGCGACCCCCGGGAAGACAGCGGTACGTATGTGGTCACGTACCGCTGTGTGCGCAGCACAGCGCATAGTGAGGGGGGATCCTTTACAATCCTCCCCGGGAAGTGCCTGGGGGGCGACCTTTTGACAGTCGCCTTCCCTCCGCTAGAGGGGGTGACCACTAGTGTGATCTCACGAGAACCTGGAGCCCTCCTTCGGTGCCGACGATGATCACTCCGGTGGTTTTATCCGGTAGGAGTCCGGCATGCCCCTTGCCCTTTCCCGGGGCGAAGGAAGTACATGAGGTATTTCCACCGGATCAATAAAAAATTAATAAAGATGTAGTGACTGAATGATCTTGATACAGTACGCAGACTCCTTTTTTTTTATTGATGTCCTGGAAATTCTACATGGAACTACGGGTGGAATTTCGCACCTACTGTTGGTCTTTCTGCGAATTACAGATCTATAGAGTCTAGATTTCCAATCCAATTCCTATTTTAGTTTTAAATGGCTCCATCGATTTGTCGAGTCTAGAATTCATGCAAATAGTATTATCAGAATGTATTCTGTGGTCCTTCGATACGTACAAAATCCTTTAAATTCAGTAAAGACATAACTGGTATTTCTGTGAATTCGATGTAGACTTGCCGTGTGGTGCCGGCTCAGAATACCACCACCCCATCTCCTCCCATGGGTGTCGTAAAAGTCGACTAAGGGATAAGCCGGAGGATGGGCAGCAGCGTCCTTCGATTTCATTAACAACTCAACTGCGATCGCCAACCCGTCTGCCAAGCGTGGCGATTATGGCAAAACCCCCCAATGATCCCACAACACACCCATATCGGTCGTTGTCGTGATCTTTGGGGGAGGCTTGTGTCCAGCAGTGGACTTCATTCGGCCGAAAATGATGTAGACTAGGTAATGAGTCTATTTTTTAGACAAGGGATTCCTAAAGTGGTCCCAAGGGGTCGATATCGGTTTCCCAGGGGTCGACGTAAACGCAAACTGGTTTTCGGGGTCGACGAGGTCTAAAAATCGACCCCTATTAATTACAGTTAACAAAAGTTTTTATTTGAACCTTTCAAGATCTGTATATGTATCGTAACACAGCTGTTACGTGTACCAACTCGTTTAAGAATGACAAATATTTTAGTAGGAATAGGAGGATTAGGAATTGGTATTTTGTATCAATAGGAAAAATAACTGAGGTATCAGTTCATTTTGGGAAAGGGGTATTTTGCCCAAAATAGTTTGGGAATCCCTGCTCTAGACCGTGGTATATTTTATCTAACGTGGATCTACCCTCTATTACTATTCAACCTTATTATTGTCATATTTATAGGGAGTCTCAATTATAGACGACTTACTGGATATTTTCAGTGCTTCAGAACAACATTTTTTTTTTTTGTTGATACTCATAGTATACATTTTTTCCGAATTCCGTAACCCTACAGTTGAACTAATAAAAAAAATGGCAATAATGTCATTTGGATAAAATGTTCTAGTTTTTTTGGTAATCTAAAACAGCAATGTCTTGTTAAATGCAATTATTAAACTATTCGGTTAAAAAAGCCCCAGAAATAGACGGTACTTACAATTTAATGCTTCACACAATGCACAATGCGATACATTTACTACCTATATGAATTACTTACATACATGGGTTACAGAATATTTAAATGCAATCCTAAAAATGTCTGCTTGTGTAAAGTCATATATTTTACCTATTGCTTAAGTGTCTTCTGTCTACTATCAACATTGAAAATGTATCTTTGCGGACAGATCGCAGAAGGCTGCAAATCGCGTGTAGTAGGCTGTCCATACCTCGAACACTTATTTACATTTTAAGTTATGTACTCGAATTATGATGCTGTTCATCCTCCGGAAAATCCCATAATCACCTTTTATGACTCCCACGGGATGAGATGGGGTGGTGGTATTCTTAGCCGGCACCACATGGCAGTAAACCAATACAATTAACAAAACAACAAAGAGGCAAATTTTCAAAACACTTATTACATTTTATATGAGTTATAAATCTTATAAACCGAATGATAAAATTAAGTAATCGTATCTCGGAAACAGTGCGTTACAATTTAAAGGTTACGTAAAATGTTTTACTTTTAAAAAGTGCAGGCACATGAACTAGATGTTCGGATAGTTGCGACAGAACGCATGTACACTTTAAATGTAAGTAATATAAACGCATATGAAATTGTAAGACCGTATACAACAGTGCAATATTTGATATCTGTGTTTATTATTGCATTTTAATGGTTAAGTTTGTTGACGGCTATAGAACGTGCTATGCTTGGAGTCTCTCTAAAGGATAGAATCCGAAACGAGGATATCCGGAAGAGAACCAAACTTATTGACACAGCGCACAGAATTAGCAAGCTGAAGGCTAATATTCCTCCTGTATCGTGAGCACAGTTTACAGACATAAATCTCACATGCACAAACACCCAGACACGAAACAACTACCTGTAGATCATACAAATATTTGTTCCGTGCGGGATATGAACCCGCGACATGTAGTGCAGAAAGTCAATTGCTTAGCCACTGCGCCAACCGTGCCCTCAAACACGTTTGCATGATAGGATTATTTCTTTGGAATACGATGTTTGATGAATAATTGACAATATTCTTCTTACTATTTCATGTTTTCACGATGCATACTGGAAGTGGTAAGTCATCATATCATCATACCGGCCATATAACGTCCATTACTGAACAGAGGCCTCCCCCATAGAAATTCCACAACTGTGTCATCATGTTGGGGGGATTTTTCAGTACTCACCACGCTTAGCAGGCGGGTTAGTGAGCACAGAATGGCTACTGCTCCACAGAAAGCACGGTGCTGCACATCCCTCTGGTTTAGAGACCTTTAGTCGCCTTTTACGATGTCCACGGGAGGAGATGGAGTGGTGCTATATTCTTAATCCGGACACCACTCGGATAATCCTGTCACCGCTCGGAAAATCCTGTCACCACACGGATAATCCGGACACCACACGGATAGTTATGGTAGAAGTGTTATCTGTTTGTGTGGCAGTGGTGGAAGTATCTGTACCGTATTATTTATATAATGTTTTACAAAATTAGCGAACGTTATTTCAAGGAGACAATCATCATTCAACGTCATCATTCTCCCAAATATCGTCACAACGACCGGTCTGGATATGCTACTATGTTGTATGCTTAACGGGGGGTTTGCCATAATCACCACGCTTGGTAGGCGGGTTGGCGATCGCAGTTGAGTTGTTAAGGAACTCGAAGGATGCTGCTGCCCATTGCCCATCCTCCGGTAATCCCATAGTCGCCTTTTATGACACCCACGGGATGAGATGGGTTGGTGCTATTCGTAGTCGGCACCACACAGTTTGGGAAATAATCAGTAGGTTAGATAGGGATTACATTTATTAAAAAAGAAGATGTAATTTCCATTATTATTTTTGCCACATAATGAATAAATAAAGTTGGAATTTGAGCACTTTTCTTTTCTATTTTCATCATTTTAATACTGCAGCGGCACTTGCACATTTTTGTGTGCGTTATCGTAATAAAAAGTTTAAAAAATAAAGGAGCCAGTATTTTATAAGTGCGCCAATAGCAACTTTATTACAGTAAAAGTTAAAATTCGAAAACGCGACTTGTTTTTTAATAAACGCAATCCGTGTAAGGGTGTTATGACACCTGCCTACACGATCGATGTCGCATCGATGCCTTGATCAACGTCGACCGCGTAAGTGTAATAGCTCAGGATCAACAATGATTGCAGCTTGTAAAACACGTCGAAGCACAATGGATCAATCTCGTTCTACTCAAAATAAAAATAATACGCTGCCATGACAATTTAATCATATACATTAATTAATATTAAAATCAGGCTTGTTTAAGTGTACAATTTTACCCTTAAACTTGTGTTTAGGCTGTTTTCTCCTACATTATCCTCACATAATCTTTACTTCGAGAAGAATACAGTTAAATATATTGTATCTTATTATGATTTAAAAAGACTAATCATGTATTAATATAGTATGTAATAATAGTAATTCTACCTCTTGGAACGTGGCAAATAAAGTCTGACTATTCATCAAAAGTGCCTATAAATAGTTTTATATAAATAAAAAATATTTGTATCGTTTGTCGTTATCTTTGAAGTTATATCGTTAACGTAATGCTTACAATGCAACTTCAATCGGAGAACAAGAAGTTAATTAATATGATAATTCATATTCTTCCTAACGTTTTACGAAGTTAGCGCGTACGGTAGGTAATGATAACCACGAAGGTGCAGTTTATACGATTTTCACACGAATAATATATACTGCGATAGATTTCATTTTAAGGTAACTTGTAAAAGTATATTAGGTAGGTAGTATATTGTACCAAACAAGTAGCAATTATGTTTCCTTAAATAGAGTATTCTTAAATAGGTGCGTCAACATTTATACATACTTATGATTTCTATTTAATCAAATAGCATGGATATAACCAACTTAGGGCAAGGAACTGCTTTAAATGTAGATATTCGAAAATTCTTATTCGTATCTTATTACATTAACCTATTCGTATTAAACCAGGTTTTTTTATTATCCGCATCATAGATAAAACATAATTAGGTTTTAAAAATTCTAAATTAGTAAAACGAATTAAAAGTTTTATTAGTCTAGTTGATGTTTGGATGACCTTTAATATTTACAAAGGTTACAGAATAATTCTAATTATTTAGATATTAATCCTTATGTTATCATGGTTGAAGAAGTCAAATCAATTATAGTACTTGTTAATGGTATCTAAATTTTATTTCATCTTCTGCCAATTAGTGGCATAGAAATGTACTATTATGCGATATAAGTAATAAAAAAATATTACTATCAGTCATAACAGCAATTTGATGAGCAAAATTCAGATCAATCAGTGTTAAAGATGATTATTTTAAAGTTCAATGGTAGTGTAACATTTTATTGAGCCGTAAAATAAAATTGAATACTATTGTGGGCTACATGTATGCGGTAGATTTTGTAACACTGAAGTTTATGAATCCATTTGTGTCAAGTTAGGATTTTGTTTGCACATTTGTGGAATGTTGGCAACATTTTGATGTACGGCGTTTTAAATTAAATATTATGTAGTCTTACGAGCGAAATTAATGTCTGTTTTTTTGTCAAATGTGATCGTAACACGACAACGGATGAATTTCAAAATCTTAAATCTGAAGATTTTGGATTGGATTGATTATTAATTTTGGCCGTTAGTCATTTGTGGTTGTGTAGACCGATAGAATAAGCTTGGTATTTTTTCTACTCAATCGAATGAAATGAGGAGATCCGAAGAAGAACTGAAGGTAACACATAACTGACAGGATTGGCAAGCTGAAGTGGCAATGGGCGGGGCACATAACTCTTAGAACTAATGGGCGTTGGGGCAAAAAGGTTCTTTAGTGGACATCCCGCCACAGAAGACGGCCTGTACCGGGATGTACAGACGACCTGGTGAAGGCAGTTGAGAGTCGTTGGATACGGCCGGTATGTAGCTGGTCACTATGGAAATCTATAGAGGAGTCCTTTGTTCAGTAGTGGACATCCTTCAGCTGATATGATCATAATTAGGACTGACAGATACACACATATATATATATACGCTCAATACCAAACCAAGTTCTATCACTCATTTACTTGCCTTTATTTATTTATTTTACCTGTTGGATATACATCATGTACTTCCTGCGGCCAGGGGAAAGGCAGAGGGATATGTCGGACTCCTACCGGCCAAAACCATCGAATTGGTCATCTTCGGCACCAAAGGAGGCTACAGGATCTCATCTACAGCCACCCATTAGTGTTACGTACTTAGGCACATCATAGAACGGATGACTATAAAGCGGTCACCCTCTAGCAGAGGGGAAGTGAATTAAATAGACCGCATCACAGGCGCATCTCAGGGTATTGTAAAGGATACCCCCGAAGCCTCGCTGTGCGCTGTTCTGCGCCCATGAGCGGCACGTGACTGAGTTACTTACTTAGCTAATTCAGGTAGGTAGGTATATCGACTCTCTGAAGATCGAAGATTCGCACTATTCATTTTCCGTGGTTTATAACATCCGTGTCCATGTTTTATTATAGCTTATTAAACAAGTTTATTGTTGTTTTTTTCAGGTAAGTTTCTACATACTTAGGCTACAACCTTGAAAAACATGGTACAGTATTAATAATAGCTTAACATACAAAACAACTTGGCTTAACATATTTTTGCTAAGAATGTAATAAGTTTAAGTTATTAGCAGTATGCCCGATTTAACCCACTAACGGCCGTAATTAGTAATCGATATAATAATAACGTAATATAATTAACAATATATGGCAAAAAAATAGATTTAACCCAAGATCTAATTAAAAATAGAAAATAAAACTTCTGTCTATCTTACCGTCATCCACGATGTTTTTATTTACCCTTAGATAGTGGTGTCCGAAATTTACTATGACAGTAATATAAGACACATTGGAACATGCAGTCTTGAACGTGCAGTCAAAGTATGTTACGTGAAGGTCTAACATAAAGACTATGCTACTAACTGATGACGTAGCAGTATTTTTCATATTTTCTTAAAGTTTAATCTGGTCTGCGTATTAGCCCAGTAACATACCTACTTGCAAACAACTCATTTAAAACTAAATATGTAGGTTATCAAAAATGCTAGCGTCTTTTTTCTCGTGCTTTGGAATATACAGCCCGCATTTCTTCTTCCTTTATTTTATACCGAATTTGTCACATAAGTAGTATTATCTATCTACTTACCCTCTTATTAATAAAAAGTTAAAAGGTTAACCAAACGTCGCAATGAAAGATAGAACTAAACATATTGGAACAAAAATAGGTTTGGTTTATACGATTTTATAGGAATTGATAGATTGTACAGAGCAGGAGTTTAATTACTTTAGTTAAGACCACTTTCACATCAAGTCTGCAACTGCCAGTAACAACAGCTCTAATTAATCTTTATGTAAATAGTACTCTATTGTGATCGGATCTGTGTTTGCAAGTTCCTTGAGATTTGCAAATCCCGTGTTTACCAGTGTACTACCAAGCTCTAAATTTCCAGTATAAGCTGATCTCGTATTGTGTAGTATAATCCGTATAATGAGAGATCAGTCGTTACTGGAAATGAATAGCTTGATATGTAGCCGTATACATGTACGATGAAGCGGTGTAATAAAGCCCTTAATAAAAAGAAAGCTACATACTCTACCAATCATTGCGATTTTTTTTTGTACTAGACCCTGAGAGCTAACTGATTAGTGAACATGGAGTTATTGAAGGTCAGTCTTGAAAAAAAAAATTTTACTTATTATACGAAAACAATTTTTTATGATATTTTGTTATATTCCACACTACTTCATTCCTTCGCGGTGTGGTACTGGCTACGAATAGCACCAACCCATTTCATCCCGTGGGTGTCGTAAAAGGCGACTATGGATGGGATTAACCGGAGGATGGGCGGCAGCACCTCCCACTGAGCACACGAATCACATTGCGCGCTATAAAGAAATAGCTGTTTTCAAATTTAGAATAGAATGGAACAAAATATTCTTTATTGTACACCATTTTAAAAGCAAATACTAGGAATCATTTTATGAACAGTAACTGTACAATGTATCCACGTGGTGTCCAATAATATTAACTAATATTAATAATATTTGTATGGCCTATATGTTATATTTTTTCGGGATTAAGTGTGGACAGTACATGTAGGGCGATAGCGTGGGGTCATCATTTCGGCCGAATGACTGCTGCGGCCACTGCTGGACACAGGCCTCCCCAAAGTCACCACAATGACCGATATGGGTGTGTTGTGGGCACATTGCCCCATTACCTATTGTCCTTTTAAAAGTCTTTGGTTATGCCTAATCAATATTTAGTTTATTTACGCTTCTTATGCCATTATTATTTATTGCCTTGTTATTGTATTGAGTTTTTGTTATTATCATTATCTACATGAATTTTGGCTTGAATGCGTTTTAACTAAAGTAAAAAGCGATCTGCGTGACTATTTTATGTTGATAAATATGTACCTTCCAATCTTCATTTCGGCCGAATAAAGTCCAATACTGGACAGAGGCCTCCCTCAAAGATCACTACAACGACCGATATCGGTGTGTTGTGTTGGGGGGTTTTGCCATAATCGCCACGCTTGGCAGAAGGGTTGGCGATCGCAGTTGAGTTGTTAATGTACTCGAAGGACGCTGCTGCCCATCCTCCGACTAATCCCTTAGTCGGCTTTTACGACACCCATAGGAGGAGATGGTGTGGTGGTATTCTGAACCAGCACCACACGGCTTCTGAACCGGCACCACACGGCTAGCTAGCCTCCCTAGTGTGAGTACATCTAATTCGGACAGTAAGTACCTGTACGCAGTTTCTTTCATGGTATTCCATCCTGTCCTATTAGTAATGTATACAGTTTGCACGTTCTGTCTATAATATACCTAATGGTAATAATCAGCATCTGCTATTAGACTAAAGCTGTATGCAATTAACGGTTTTCTTGTAGGTACGGAGCTCTGTGCGATACATCCGAAGATAACAATTCGTTACGTGTTCCCGATGAGCGGACGACGACGCGGACTTTGCGAAATTGTTTCACCAACATTTCACCACCAATCACTTAACTGTAAACCCTATCACAAGTATTACACGTTCCAATATCACTTTGCGGGCTGAAAGTGTCGGTAAAATTATTATCCAGTTGCGTGGAAACTACGGCTAAACGGTTTACGTTACAATTTCGTGCATCAATTTTCAATTTGATATCGATTCCGTTTTTTATTTGCATGTGCAACCTTCGTCGCGTATTTTTGTTACGGACGGAATTCAATATTACTTAGCATTAAATATTCGTGAAATTTGATTCGGTACTTCAGTACTTTTATTTTAGTTTTTAGAGTATGAGAATGGACGGCGGCATAGCTTTTAGTAAGTACTTTTCTCTAGCTGTATTTCGATTCCAAAAGTCTAAAGATTACTAAATGACTCCTTTTATAAGATTGCACGCATTTATTTATTTCACGCATTATCGAAGTGAAATGCAGTGTGCAACTGTGGTGTGTATTGTTTTACAGATTAACCTACATTATTGTATTGTGTTTTCGCAATTATTACTCATAACATTACTATAAGAAAGAGGAAAGAATATTTTCACACCGATTTAATGAATATATGTAGGTACTTACGCAATGTAATCCTTATAAAGTGTTTTTTTTGTTTTCAACATCTTTTTTTTTTAATTTTCATTTGTCCCAGTGAAAATTGTTCATGGCCTTCCTCCACGTTGGGGAAGGGCGAAGGGACCTCCTACCGGCTAAAACCATTTGGGGGTAATTTTCGGCACCAAGACCTCGTATGATCACACTAACATCATTCCTGGCACCGAAGGCCGGTTACCGCCCCGGTTATATTAGCCTAAAGACGACGCCAGTTCAAAATCAACCCTGGCCTTAAGTCAATCATTTTGTTATGGGTGCATTGTTATTTTTACCTTTATCACCGGGAAACATGAATTATAAGTAGAGAAGTTATGGATAAACATTTATCCTACATACATTTCGGAGTTTACCCTCTGGGTGATAGTCTGCTGTCTCCAAATCGTTATACACGTGTGGAATATTTGTATTGACGGATTAGTGATTACAGTATGTTATTATTAGCGTGTATTCCATGTGGTGTCCGGTTTAATTCCGTGTGGTGTCCGGATTAAGAATATAGCACCACTCCATCTCCTCCCGTGGATGTCGTAAAAGGCGACTAAGGGAATCTAAACCAGAGGGATGGGCAGCAGCGTCCCTTCTGTGAAACGGTAGCCATACTGCGCTCACCAACCCGCCTGCCAAGCCTGGTGAGCATTGGAAAATACCCCCCAGAATGAAGACACAGTTCTGAATATCTAGACGTACAAATGGCCGATATGATGATTATTAGCACACGAAAGGATCTTTTTCTTCTTGATATGAACCCTTAGTCACCTTTTACGACACTCACTCATAGGTAAAGAGCCATGGTCTATTCTTTTCCGGGAACCACATGGCCCCTGGTTAAAGGTGCATGCGTCATCTAGTACACATTATAAACATTTGGAGAATCCAAGCATGCGAAGTTTGCAAAGTTGTACTGCAAGACCAATTTATAGTAACACATCTAGGTACATACTGTTTACCAGTTGCCTCCACCGTGGCGTGTTTCCGTCCGGTTGGAAGGAAGCCGGATTGGTTCTGTTGAGGAAGGAATGAAGGCTGCGGAGCCTCCTGCATGTCGTCCCATTTGCCTGCTCGACGAGGTTTCGAAGATATTTGAGAGAATACTTACCGAATTATAGAGTCGAGAGGGCAGTGGGTGCATTACACCGGATGCTGCCCAATCTTGGGGTACCTACCGAAGAAGTTAACCGTCTCTATGGGGGGTCTTGCGGTCCATGGCCCTCAACGGGGCGCATGTATGGTCATTGCGGCTGTCAGGTGTCCAGCGCTGCAGAACCAACCTTCACGGTCTGCCGCGCAAAGTGACTATATAGGTCGCATGCGAGGAGGACCTACGAGGAGGCAACTCTCCCAGCGCTTTCCGTCTTTGGACATCCTGGCGGTCTCCGGTGCGGTGCGTGGATCTATGGGCAACCTTTTTACAGTCGCCTTCCCTATGCTAGAGGGGGAGATCGGTTTTCAGTTATCCCCTCCGAGAAGTGCCTAAAGGCTTGGCATCATGGGCGGCTCTATTGTGATCCTACGAAGACCTGGAGCCCCCCTTCGGTGCCGAAGATGACTGCTCCAGTGGTTTTAGCCAGTAAGAGACCTCTTCGCTCTTCCCCGGGGCGAAGGAAGTTCATGATGAATTTCTCTACTGGGGACCAATAAAAAAAGAAATTAAAAAAGCACAATACACCCACAAAATCACATTATAATGCAATCGATAAGTGAACTTACATGGCCTATTATCTGCTACCAAATCTCGCAAACCATCACACTGTAGCTTCTCATTGGTGCTATTCCTTTAGGCACATCTCGAAGAGGATGACTGTATAGCGGTCACCCTCTCTAGCTGAGGGACTGAGCTGTAAAAAAGAGTTCTCATGACAAATACTGTATGTAAGACTTATACAAGACATGTATGAAGTAATCGTGATTCTTAATTATGCAAATTTCGATAGATCATCGTAAGTAATCAATCAACTTGTGGCTTAAGTCAATTTCGATGATTGGTTAATTAATTTCTATCCAGGATTGCAATTTGCACAACAATTGCTACAATACATTTTATGAAGACAAATTTAAGTAGCTATATCTGTTTACTAACGGCTGAAATTAATAATCAATCGAATCCAAAATCGTTATATTGAAGATTTTGAACCTGATCTGATCTTTTAATATTTTTAATACTTCATGTACAAATTTTATACAGAGGCGAACTTAATGCCATAAGGCATTTTCTACCAGTCGACCTTAGGATGATGCAGCGACAAAACATGGTAGGTGCACAAATAGTGTGACTGTAATCAGTTATATAAGTAAAAGGATATAAGTAATCAACGATTTTCTCTTACGATCACACTTAACACAAACACATCAATTCTCGATCCCAAATCCAAAGATTTTGGATTAGATTGATGATTAATTTCAGCCATTTCACAAAATAAAATAAGCGTGTTCATAGATCCATATCACTGTAACTTTGTTTGGCGCGTGATAAAGTTGACTGTTCTATTCTGTCTTAAATCTTTATAGAACCATCCGAATTCAAAGAGTTATCGTATATTCCCATAGTAAACAAGTCCAATCATCACGAAGGTATATAAAATATACTACATTAAATTGAGATTAAATTCTAAGTACTAACAGCCCTCCATTTGGTTGCGCAATAAGTTCTGAGAATCGTAGTTAATGCTAATAATTATTACCATTAGGTATATTATCGACAGAACGTGCAAACTGTATGCATTACTAATTGGTATCTACAGTAAAGAAACTGCGTACAGGTACTTACTGTCCGAATTAGACGCACTCACACAAGGGAAGAGCAAATGAAAAAAAAAAAACGATTTATATCGTGTCGATATTTAATTAGATTTTTGCACCTAGCGATATGACAATAATATCGAAATGTAATTATCTATATGTATTCCCAAAATATAATAAATGCAACTCGTGAAAATAGATACTCAGCAGCATTCATAAATATATCGAATTTGACACTTAAATTGATACTCGAAAATAAATATCGATTACCGACATATCGAGATTAAAAATATCGTCGATACATATCGATCATTCTAAGAAAAAATGTCGGTATATCCATATATCGATATATTTTAATCAAGCCTAACTCATACAGACGTGCGCTCCAGAGGGCGGGAATCGCACCGCCCGCCGCGTCTGACCTCCGGCTGAACTTAATAATTAATCTGATCCAAAATATTTAGATTTAAGATTTTGAACTTCATCCGTTTTTATGTTAGAATACATTTAGAATAATAAACAGACAAATTCCTGAAATAAAGGCCCCGTGAGGCGCATTTGAGTGCGTCGAATTCAGACCGTAAGTACACAGTTGGTTTACTGCAGATAATATGTCTACTGTGAGCATGACGAGTTTCACGAATAACCACTATACAACGACCGATTTAATTGTACTAGGAAGAGATACAGATGGCGAGTTTTGCAATGGGCTATCTAGAGCAAACACTTAGGAGTTTACAATCTGACCATAAATCCAAAGATATTCTCTGTGCTCAACCGCTATTATCTTTTTTTGATATTTGGGGTTTACTCACGAGTCTTATTGTCCTTAACATGATTGAGTAAATGAATTTTCAATAATCAAATTCGAGACATTGTTTTTTGCATTCACACAATATGCACCTACCTTTTACCTCTTGAAAAATCGTGCTGACGTGACGACCTCTACCGATTTGTTTTGCTACGTTAAGATAATTAATATAAGCAATTAATGGCTCTATAAAATTAAAAAATATGCGGATTTTTAATGAATAAACTTCAACGCTGCTTCTATTCTAAGTAAGACCGAAGAATAAATTCATCATTTCGGCCAAATAAAGTCCACTGCTGGACACAGGCCTCGCTCAAAGATTTCCTGCCGCCCATCCTCAGGCCAATCGACTATGGTCGCCTTTTACGACACGGGATGAGATGGGTTAGTGCTATTCGTCACCGGCACCACACGGCAATGAGAATTTCCACTGGGCACCAATAAAAAAAAGGTACTAGGCATTTGACGGGCGGCTCTAGTGTGATCATACGAGGACCTGGAGCCCCCCTTAGGTGCCGAAGATGACCGCTCCAGTGGTTTTAGCCGGTAGGAGCAATAGTTAGCGCGTTCTCTCAAACATTGGTGAAACAAACGAAATATAATCGTAATCTATTTATATTTCACGTTAAATTATTTTATTACTAAATAAAAAAGTGCTTTTTACATAAACTTAGCAACAAAACGATATTCCTTTAGAACTTATGGAGTTGCGGTAGTTATTTTCACAACTTTTGAACCCGCACTACGGGATTTTGAACGTCTTATTGTTGGCTATGATTGGATCATACTAATATCAAATAAGACCACAAAATTATTTTTCGGCCGTTTTTGATGCGCTCATCGGAAATCTACTACAATCGTTGATCGAAGTATGCTTTGAAAACCTGGAAGTACGCCGCTACCCCGACATGATCTCGACATAACCCTTTTTCGGCAGCACGATTGGCGCTGAGCCTTGCGTTTCGTGGGTTTGATGCACGGAACAAATATTTGTATGGGCAACAGGTAGTTCTTTATTTTAAACGTTCGTGGGCTGGGTGTTTGTTCATGAGATTAACGTCTGTAAACTGTACCCACGACAGAAATAGTTGCCTTTGTTCTTCTTACCCAGGAACCACATGGATGACATGCTTCTCGAGGTATCTAATATTATTGGCCGTGTGGTGCCGGCCCAGAATACCACCACTCCATCTCCTCCCGTGAGTGTCGTAAAAGTCGACTAAGGGATTGGGAGGAGGATGGGCAGCAGCGTCCTTCGAGTACATTAACAACTCAACTGCCATCGCCAATCCGTCTGCCAAGCGTGGCGACTATGGCAAAACCGCAATACACCCATATCGGTCATTATGGTGATCTTTGGGGGAGGCCTGTGTCCAGCAGTGGACTTCATTCGGCCGAAATTATTGATTGATAATATTATTTCCGAATGGGTGAGCAATGAGGATGTCCGCCCTCAATTCCGTAAACGGTCAAATAATGTTAAGGTCGCATTAACTTCAATGATACTAAACACGTTAAGTCCAACAAAATATTAAGACGAATACGCGTATGCTAATAAGTTCACAAACACATCACGCTATTAAAAATAAATAGACTATTTTCTGTTCTAGTCGAATTACACTGTAGTCAACATAATGAATTCGGATTATGAATATAGCACCTCTCCGTCTCGTCCCGTGGATGTCATAAAAGGTGACACAAGGACTCTAAACCAAAGGGGCAGGCAACAGCATCCCTTCTGTAGAACAGCAGTCATTCTGCGCTCACCTATCCGCCTGCCAAGCGTGGTGAGTACTGGAAAATTGCCCCCAAAATTAAGACACACTGAATAAAATGTTGCACACTCTTGGTGCATGGTGACAGGTACACTAGTGTGGATGATGTATGCTCTAATTATAATCTATCGGGCAATCATTGATTTATTTCTATTCATTTTTTAAATAAAACAGTATTTGCGATGGCAACACTATTCTCATCTTTTCGCAGCTAATGTCATAGATTATTTATTGATTATACATATATTATTCATTTTGCCGCCTAGTTGAAATAATATAATAATAATAAATATAATAGTCATTTAACATTTTTGGCTTTTATTTTAGCGATTAGCTGGTCTAATCGCTGTAAATATATAATTATATGGTTTAAAAAAAGAAATAACGCACAGGCGTCAAAATACTACTCCGTACCGCTGTCATCTGGTAACGTACCCAGGAGGCTGGCAGCGTTGCCATGGTCAAAGGCAATGTAAATTGTTCACAAAATAGGCCAGCCCTCTGGTCACGCGAACAGCGTCTAGCAATATCTTTAGAAAGGGACGTGCAAATGGACCACATTATCACAGCATTTCGACCCTAAACAGCTCAAACGTAGCTTCCAACAAGGTTATTAAATTGGCGACATTTGAGAGGCGCTGCAGCGGTAGCGTCCGCCGATCTTAAATGAGGAGATGGAGCAAGGGTGTCAAAACAAATTGCATCCCACACCAGAGGCCTTCCCATCTTCAATGGCAATAGTGACATACCGTCTGGTCTCTTCCAACGTCTTTCACACCTTTTAGCTAGATTTTATTAGTTATCATGTGGTGTCCGGATTAAGAATATAGCACCACTCCATATCCTCCCGTAGATGTCGTAAAAGGCGACTAAGGGAATCTTAACCAGAGGGAGCAGCGTCCCTTCTGTGAAACGGTAGTCATACTGCGCTCACCAACCCGCCTGCCAAGCGTGGTGAGTATTGGCAAATACCCCCCAAAATTATGACACAGTTGTGAAAATCTATGGGGAAGGCCTTTGTTCAGCAGTGGACGTATAAATGGCCGATATGATGATATGATGATGTCGGCCCTGATGATTATACGTATGTAAACTACTGAGACTGACTGTGTAATCTAATGTGTTTATCTCAGAAGCCATGACGAAATTGGCAATTGAACTTGTTCTAACTTTAAAATGTATATAGCTGACGGAATCATTAGCCGTTAATAAATTACTGATTCTCTCTTAATAAACTTTTCGTTTTGAACTGAGGAGGTCGTCTTCAATCATATTATAGTCGAAATATTAAATGATTATGATTTGTTGCTTTTGCTATGAGTGAGACCTACGTAATACAACGGTTTCCAAGACAGATCAAATTTTTTATACATTTCGGCATTTTTCGGACGAATAAATCATATTTGTTATTTCATCCTTTTAAACGTACAAACATGTCATCAGGGTAGGTAATAGGAAAAGCCTTAAATGTTATATTTAATGTTAGGCTATAAAAAACATCAAAGATTTTACATATTATACATTCGTATTCAAATTGAATATTTTATGTTAAGTTATTAGTATTACTTTATTAATAGTTTAACTTGCGAATACTTGGCTCTGCTGGTAGTAGAAGACTGTTTTGTCCTTATGAATTTCTTTCCGACTAAATTCATCTAAATTCTATGCAGACAATTTCACAAATAAAACTTTAGTGCCTATGTATATCTCAACATTGCAATACGAATTGATTAAGCGGCATTGAACGCTTACATGCCAGTGATTCTCGTTATTGGATATGACGAACTACCGACAGTTTTCGACTCTTCCAACAGGTGGCTCTTAACAGATGTTTGAATGAATATCTGGTATTAGTGCGGTAATTTATTTTCAGGCGGATTTAGCTGCTTGATTGATATTCATAATTCAAATATTTTATTTTATAATCATGTTCAATTTTATAACTTTTAATTTAATGGACTCCTCGAATTTTTAATGGGTATCGTTTTGAATTACACATCATTAAAAAACCTCACATAATGTAGATTCTAGCCGCAGATATAACCATTTTACATAAACTTCGTTATTTTTATACAACTTTTTTATATTAAAATCCGAAGACAAATACGTAAAAGTGATAATATAGTTAATTTAAATAATCTATAGTAAATTAATAAGGGGTCGTTGGCGTTACCAGACAATATAAATGTCACGGGAAAGATACGTTGACACTGACATTTGAACGTAGTTATGCAAACTAAAGCCAACCCTCATTTCCACCCCGATTTCTGGTCTATTTGAAACAATGCAGCATCATTCTATTAATAGTTTTACAATGATTTCTTACAGTCGTTTGGTACCTTTACTGACTAAACTTTTTCATACAAAGATTCTTCTCTTAAAGGATCTTTTTAGCAATACATGTTTTGGGACCACTCGGTGTACTTAACTAGATTGAATGGAAGTTGATGGTTCCGGCTATCATAACTACGTCGATTTTTAAAAAGAAAATATCTTTTCAATTATCTGTTCTTCCCCGGGCTTTAGGATCAAACTAGATAATGTAAAGTTAGTACATACGAGGATATTAATACGTATGTCTAATTTTATTTAGATCCTAAATTGCTGTGGCTTAATCATGTCGATCGGTAAATCTGTAAGATTAAGACTTTTTGTGGTCAGGCTTAGGATGGGTGACCAATATTTTCATAATACTCGTTCCAGACAGTAATTGCAATGCGGCGGTCAGATGGAAATAGCGGGCAGGCGCGGAAGCTACATGAAGTGATCCCACCATCTGGGATTCTGTCATCAGACTTCCAGACGCACTGAAGGTTACCATAATTGTGGAAATTTATGGGGGAGGCTAAAGGCCTGGCTGGTATGATGATGATATCAAAGCTATTACTAATCCGTCCTTTGTTTAAATGTGGGTATATAAATATGCTCTTTTAAGTGATATATCTAAGACATAAGTATATTTTTCTTTTATCTTAATTATTTATATATTTAATACATTTAATAAAAATAGGTTAGGCAGGTAACATATTTTTAGCTTTAATTAACTCTTGTAAACTATTTTATAATTAATAAGAAGGGTCAGAAAGAGACTCCGACAGCCCAAGACCATGAAAAAAATATGGGCAATTACCTACTATGCTCTTATTTTGATAGATTAAAGACAAAATTACAGAAATGAGAATTTCAGTAATGATATGAACTTTTATCTTATTGCAATGGGTTTCTCGAACAATTTAAAAGTTTAGTTTTGAAATAAAACTCAATAAAAATGTTAAAACAACTATTATGTCCAGTAAGGTAGATTGTAAGAAAAATGATACATAATACCCACATGTACAATCATTAACATATTATCTGATATAATCATTTTATTTAAATAACGTGACGTTTTTATACCACATTTGAAATGGCGAAAACGAGATTGCACGGAAAAAAAGTATATGCCACTAGGAAAACCACATACTATCTGTTATTAATTACCAATTTAATAGATAATTATTTAATTTAAATAAACTACAATAAATAAATATGGGGTCGTTGGCTTTATCAGACAATATAAATGTCAAGACGAACATACTTTGACCTTGACATTTTTTTAAATATATTATTATTTTAAATTTTCTATGCCGTATCTTTCCGGACTATACGTGACACTAGAGTTGAAAAACATAATTATAAAGTTGAAGTATGAGGATATTAATACAGGAGTTAAGATAGGAAAATGTAAATGGAAAATTATGTAATATTATAAACGAGTACGTACAGCTATATGAGGCTGTAGCTTTCGTGAATCTGATTTTAAAACTTAGGCATTGGCGCAACCGGGTAATGGACAGGTCAACCAGCTGTTGAAATCCCGCATGGTATAATTTTTACTAATTTTTTATGCCTGGTGGTAAGCGGCTATGGGTGCACACAATTATAATGCTACCCAGATCTAGTGATCTGCAGGTATTTGTTCCTGGGTGTATTGTGTGTGGAATTTATGTCTGTAAACACACCCACGAGACAGGAGAACTCCTAGTGAGGGCAACATTTTTTGAGATTTTTTTTTTAAATTCTTTTGTACGACCGCTAAGAGAATACGTTCCTGATTCATCTGTTACTTGGTCTAGATTTTTTAATAATTATGATTTAATTTAGCGCTAAACCATTTCAGATTATTGCAGGTAGATGTTACTCTATTAAAAATAATTTTATATGTTAAATTTAATCTTTAATATAAAAAAAAACAGAAACCTACTAAAGGTATCAGGAAGGGATTCTCTCAGCGGCCACACTTTAGCTACGGTGTCCTTACTTACCTTACTACACTATTTCTTAGCGGCGAGTACTTTTGTTCGTATAATACATATATTGTATCTCTTGTTGTGGCTGAATAAATAATTTCTTTCTTTCTCTATACTGACAGTCGTTAAACAACATTACAATAATCACCACACTTGGATAACGGACTGGTGATTGCAGACAATTGATGTAGGCGCGGTTGGCGCAATGGCGTACCAGTTCGTTTTCTGTTGTACGCGTCGTGGGTTCGATTCCCAGTCGTAACATAACAACTCGTGTTTATGACAACCATGGCTTTTGGTGGTTGTACCCACGATACAGAAGAAACAGTAGAACGGTTATTGTTTTGGTTAAAAAAACTATGTACGCCTTTTATTTTTTTAAATAGTTAGGCTTCTCGCATACATTTCTGGAAAATGTGGTTGCTTAACCGGTCATTTCTGGCGAAGCCAAAAGAGGCCTCCAGCCAGGTATGTATGCCTCATGCCAAGCGCAGTAATACAGCAATTTCAATCCAAGATAAGCCATTGTACAACTTTCAACAGTTAAGCTTCCTTTTTGGAGTAATTTAATTGATTCTCTTTGTTTGCATGCCTACTTTCATACCCCGTTTTGTAATATAAAAACACCATAACTCCCCAAATAAATTAAATTAGCATTGTCAACGATCCTTGTATAGATAATTAAGCTAAGCACGACGATGTTTGCATAACGAGGTGGCTGTACATATTATAATATATACATTATAATATTAAGGCATTAGCATAATTTCCTACAATATACACGCTCCAATTTCCCCGTACAATGGAGAACTCAAAAAGCGTATCGGCGCTGCCCCGCGTTGCATAAGGGATGTTACACGTTTATTTTTTAAAGTTTCGACAACGGCCCTGGGCGCCTAATACGGTACTGTCATCTGATACTACGAAATTCATGTTCATTGTTTCGCGGGCTTATAGTCTGTTTATCTGATATTTCGAAATGTTCCTTATTATGCATGTATGGAGTCACGGTCTCTAAGCCCTGGCGTCTGCAAGCCATGTTTCAAACTTATGACTGTCCTGTCCCAACTCAAAGAACAACGTAGTTTTTGTACTACTTAGTGAAGAGACGAGCTATTCATATGCCCATCCATAGCAATTGTAATGATACCCGGGATTAGTCCTGCGTGTCACCTCACTGCGATCGTCAATACCTCGAGGTATAAGTTGAAGACGTCAGTTGATAAAGGCACTATGACAGTATTACTTTAAATCGTATTTTATTTTCTAGATAAAGGTATTCTATTGTGTAGAAGCATGTGACCATTACATTTTAGTGTTAAAATGTTCCTGCCTAAAATACTAAATTGATAAAGGCATCATTTGTTCAATAAAAAGTCGATTGGAGAACGTAAAGCTGCTAAGTTTGTTTTATTATCTCAGAATAGTTTCTTGTAACATAATGCCTTTATCTCCTGTCATGTCTTTAGTCTTACTCTTATGCCCAGTAATTCCACTAGCTACGGTGCCCTTCAATCGACACATAATGTTTAAACTTTACGCACTAGTAGTTTATATAGTAGCAGCAGAATACCTGCACTGCGGTGATACCTACCTAGCCGGACTCACGCAATAACAGACCTTATTTTTTTATTGGTATCCAGTGGAAATTCTTCATGGAACTACCTTCGCCTCGGGGAAGGGCGAAGGGGTATGCTGGACTCCTACCGGCTTTAACCACTGGAGCGGTCATCTTCGGCACCGAAGGGGTCTCCAGATCCTTGTAAGATCACACTAGAGCCGTCCATTGGTACCACGACTTTAGGCACATCTCGGAGGGGGCGGTGATGCCTACCTAGCCGGACTCACGCAATAAGAGACCTACCACGATGCAGTGACTTGCTTTCGAATCTTTTGCAGCTCAATGCTTCGGTGATATATGCATACAGAACTAATTGCATAAATGCAATATTCGTTTACATTTTACATAAACATTGAACGCAATTAATGCAATGATAATGACCCACAACGGGTTAGTAAAAATGCCGTAAATACCCCGCTCCGGGTATTTGGGGCATTTTTAAGCTAAAATTAAATAATCTGAAATGTATCAAAGTCATGCAGGACAGTAAAAGTTGCCACCGACTAGTGTGTTTTGACCTAGATTTTTATTTTATCTCGATCGGAGGGTTGTGGGCATTGCAGAAACAATTGGTTTAATTTTAAGATAAAATACGATCGACTCGAACATTAAGGTGCAAGCTCTGATTTCTTTTGATTATAAGGATTAAGCTATGTAGGACTCTATACTCTAATGCGATTGCCCCCATATGGTGCCGAAGATGACCGCTCCATGGGTTTTTACCATTCCCCTTCATCGTTCCCCGGGGCGGTTGTTTAAGTTCATGATGAATTTCCACTGGGCGACCAATAAACAAAAGGCTCTGTCTATGGTAATATAGGTTAGGTATTATAATTTACTATTATATATATACCTTTTTTCGTTTTGTTAAACTATTGGAACTTTAGACTCCGTTTATTTGGCTTAGGCCCGTTATAACGAACAAGCTAAGTCCCTAATCTTAAGAGATATAATAATATAATACCAGCTTGTAACTTGGGATAGTTAAAGCTAAATGACAAAGACTTGTTCTTATAAAGAAGAACAAGCATTGAACTCCACGCTAGGTAATTGCGTATAGTAGATTAGAAGCAAGATGTCAAACCCTCATACCCAGGTTTCGATACGTTTTCCCTCACTGTTAGTCAGTGATGACTTAGATTAATTAAGAAAGTACATTTGACATAAAAATGTCATTAACATTTTACATATCAGGTTTTCAAGTCAATAAGCAGTGTTAGCCTAGTGATTGAACGCTTTTCTTCCCTACAAGAGGGTCTGAGTTCAGCCCGCACCTCTGACTTTTCAGATTCATGTGCAGAACAGAATTTGATGATCATTGGAATAAAGGTGAAGAAAAACATCGTGAGGAAACCTGCACACCCGAGAGGACTCTTAAATGTTCTGAATGGTGTGTATAGTGTAGTCAGCCAACCCACACTAGGCTAGCGTGGTGGACTAAAGCCTAACCTTTCTTATCGTGAGAAAAGGTCCGTGCCCAGCAGTAGGACAGTAACGGGTTGATTATGTCGTGTGTATGTAATGCCCGGTTTTGAATCCGCAACCTTGTGCTTAAGAAGCTACTCGGTAAATCTCCAGAGCACGATGACAACACTAAGACAGCAACTGACGGAAAGTAGAATCATAAGAAAAGGAACTCTGTATATAAAGTCTGCCTAATTATCAAACAAGTTTGGTTTCACCAACGTTTATAAAATTTACGAATATATCTTGACGTATGGTACGTAAGTAATATTTGGCGAATGACAACATCAGAGAATTTTCATCCACACGTGTGGTTTCCTTGTTTACTGTCACTAAACAATGTGAGATCTAATTTCTATATAATTATGGTATATAATTCGGCGGAATGTGAAACTCCAAATTATTAAATCTATAGAGTCGAAAAAATATTATCATAAGTACGTTCTCTATTCCGCGAACCTGTTTCTATATAACAACGAAATATCATAGACAATACAAGATATCATGAAACTACAATGAAGAGTAGGCGCTAAAACAAAATTACTGTTTACTGCATAGCTGCATGTGGTGGTAACGTAATTTAGGTAACAATGTTTTATGTATTTTAAAGCGGACACGGACGTTTAAAGGAGCCTCCAAGTGCGCGAAGTGACTTTCTCTGCACAAACCGGAATTCATTCACGCAATAATTAGAAATTATAGTTAATTATTACACTCGAGATTACGCCCGGTATACCAAATATAAGCCGCATGACAATTGACTTGGTCTATGGCTTAAGCCTGATTTTCATTGATCTTTAACTCCTCTCGAACAATAAATAGTACCGGGATAATTGGAGGAACTATCGTAAATTGGTATATAAGCCATCGTCGGTTAAAAGAGGGTTCATCAGCAGAATCACCACGCTTGGCGAAAGCAGTGGTGATTGGTGATATCAGTATGTTGTTATCAAACAGGGCAGCAGCTGCCTTATTCTTGACGTACCTTTTCGCTTTGGCACCTGTGGCGATACGTATAGGTGCCGTAACAGGTGACAAGGCTGCGACCGCGATGGGGTGGTATGTTTAATTCTGGCACGGCCTATTTTCATCCATTTAAAGTACGACAGAAAGAAGGTTCGTAATTTATTTAAATGATTACACCTTGCGTTGTTCTTCGTATCTCGAGTACTTATGAACCAATTTGGATGGTACATTTTGATTCGAAGGCTACATCCTGCTTTGCCGCATATACAAGACCCAATGTAGCGCTTCGGAGATTGACAATGGAACTCCTCAAAGGCTCAACATAGTTTGCTAGGTGTGGAAAGTCGAGAATATAGTAAGGCGGTGAAAACTAATAAATATTATTGAGTGTTGGAAACAGACGTGTAGCGAATAACATATTCGTTTTCATTCAACCAACTACAATTTGGAATACTAAAATAAACATAAAAAGTAAAAGCGCGGTTATCCTTTTATCGATAAAAACGAATAAATATAATTTCTAGACAAAATCTTTACATAAAATTAATTTTAGCTCCATACAATAAAAAATAAAAACGTTGTACCTCAAGTACCTAATAATTATACGGTAAAGCAATATAGAGCTCGTTTCCGAGACGTCTGCGCATGCTTTCACTTGTCTCCACACGTCATTCAAGCCGGCAATCTGACGACTAATATGATTTAATCTTAGTTCCGAAATGTGTGAACAAGAGTGTTGCACGAGTCAATTAGATAAAGATAAGCGCAATTGTTGACATGGAAAAGAGTTAAGATATTTTCTATAGAAAATTGATTGAGCAAAGATCTGAATAAAAACACCTTTCTCAACAATTAGAACAACGAAAGTAAGTGGTGCCATCTTGAAACTTAGAGTATTAGCAACATAAAAATATTAAAGCACTGTACCGAAATAAACTTCTTATAACTTTTAACGAAAAGTTGATATAAAGTGCTAACATTTATTTAAAATATACACCTCCCCTCACCATTCCGACAAAAAAATTCAAAATACCAAGATTTCTGACACCAAATATTAAAACGATAACTATTAATGTGTGTAAAATTACACGTTACATTTATTTTAAATTTATACCTCTCCATTCAGACAATACAAATCAAAATACAAGACTTCCGACACCAAATATTAAAACAATTAGTATTAATGTGTATAGAATTACACGTTATTATTTTCCATGAAGGATTTTACTTGCTCTTGATACATTTGATGTTTTTCTTCTAGGGTTTTTAAAGTCCTTGACGGAGGGACTCCTCCAACGTTCACCATGAAACTTATTTGGACCGGGGGAACCTTTAAGTCCATTTCTGTATTAATACCCTTGTTTCTAGAACTAGATTTTGTCCTCGGCTTAGCTTTCCCCTCATTTCGCAATTTGTCCATATCGATATTGATTTCGACTTTTTGATTGGATTCTATCTTTTGAGTTACGATATTATTTTTCTTTGAAGCTGTCTGCTTCTTTCTCTGTTCTTTTTCGGCGTTTCTCTCCCTAATTCTCTGTATATCAGCGGACTTTGATTTGAAATAGGGATTATTCACATTTTTCGAGTTATTTTCATTTACCGATTTATTAACTAAATAAGATACACTAAAATCTTCCTGGCGTTCTTTATTGGAAGAATCCTTCACAGATTGTCTTTGCTTAGCTGACGTGTCTCTTTCAACTTTCTTGATGGCATCGGCTTGATAAGATTTTTTGTAAATCTTAAGTCGGTTTTCCATTCTAACTTTTTCCGAATATCTTTGCAGGCTTCTAGCTCTTTCTAGTCTTGGTTTTATTTTTTCCACGTCAGGTCCTAAACCTCCCAGTTTAACATTTTGTATAGGCTCTACAGTTGCACGTCTGGTATGGCGGCGGGGATTGGTTATTTCAGAAACACTCCGAAGATTATCAGGACTTTCATCCCGAATTTCATTTGGTAATTTCCCATTCACATTTTCGGTAAATTGCAAGTCATCTTCATGATCTTCGTATGAGTTATCCAGGTAGTTTTGTATATCTCGGGTTAGGAGTTTTTCATAATACATTTCGTTATAAGGCTCGGTATTAAAAAAGTCTGGCACAGGATTGTTAGCGTCATCACCGATACTTTCTCTTTCAGAATCACCAAATTCTGGTGATAATGAACGTATTTCATTCTTATCCTTTTTCTTCTCAGCATGATTAGGTATAAACTGCTTACGAAATATTTCTAGGTATGTGGGACGTCTTGATTTTTCCCTCTCTTTATTAACAAGATAACTGTTGTTGTTAGTTTGGAGCTTTTCTTTCTTTGTCTTTTCATTAAATTTAAGATACTTGTTACCGGTATTATTATTCTTTCTTTTTTGATCTTTTGGCACCTTTATGAGCACATCTTTTTCATAAAATGGTACAAGTATGGTATCAACATTTTCATCGGACACTCTACCTTTTATTGGTTTTCGTTTATTATTAGTTTCCAAGCTATCTAGTGATATATTGCTATCAGTACTTGAGTTTCTATCCATTGCTCTGAATGAAAATTTTAGTCTTTTTCTTTTACACATAAATAGATATGACGACTTCTCCATTACGTCAAAATGACAGTGATTTCAGGTTTTCAATCAAATACAGCCAGAACAAGCTTATAATATAAACTCCTTAGAACACACATCAACCTTACGATTTTAAAATATTATCTTGACATCCGTGAAGGGATGTTATATAGAGTAACAAATAGGGCGATTGTTTTACTGTGAAAGTTGGGACACATAGTAGCGTTGGCAGTGAGCCAAATTGGAATAATGCGTAAATTGTTTTACGCCCTCATCTGCAAGTCGGGTGGTATGGCATGCACGCAAGCGCGCAGTTAACGCCAGCGCTAACTCATCCAGTAGCGCCTATCGACCACATCACATGCTCTGTCACCATTATTTCTAATCGAATTAGTATTAGGATAGTCATGAAGCTTCAGTATTTAAGTCGGACTAAGGTGATCTTATTACTGGTCCATCATCCCATTCAATTTTAAAATAACATGTTAACGTTTGTACAACGTAAATAGTTTTCCAAGTTTATGAAAATGATCTTAAAATATCTATAATGTGAGAGATAAAAAGGAAAATATCTACTAGCATTATTTAGCTGATAAAATATTTTTTTTATATTGTGCTATGATTATACAGTTAGTTCTGTTTTCTGTAAAAGGTTTATTCATTTGATACTCGTTAACATATTTTGGATTTATGGCTACTAAATCAAATCAAATCAAATCAATCTTTATTTGCAAGAAAATGTGGTAGGTACATAGGTTGTTACAAGTCATAGCAGTTAGCGATCAGCACATCTTTGTCAGATTATTGACATGCAAATAGTGTAGTCACAAAAATTATTAAAAAGACTTTATCATTATATTGTAATAATTCAAATTATACCTTCACCTATTATCAATTTTATTCTTATTATTGGTTAGTATAGAAACTACTAATATTCATAATTTTAAGATATATGACTATTAGTGTAGTATTAAATATGTCATTATTATATATTCCAATGAAACATTTGCCACAATACATATTACTATTATTTGTCACTATTAATGAACTCCTCCACATTATAAAAACATTTCTTCATAAGCCAACATTTTAGTTCTTTTAAAAATAGGGAAGTTCGTAGTAGCTTGAAGTTATTTGGAACAGCATTATAAATACGACCACACATCACAAAGCAGTTTTTTTTTGTAAAGAGTAGTTCTTGGCACTCGCTGTAAGACAATTCTATGAGGATTTCTGGTGTTTCTCGGATATATCTCATTTGCTCTGGCAAAGAAGGAAGGATGTTGCCTCACAAATTTTGCAACTTGATAAATGTACATGCAGGGCAAGGTTAAGAGGTTTAGTTTCAGAAACAGGGGCAGAAAAAGCTGATCAAATAATCATAGATCGTGGTTAAATTATCTAGTAATAAAAACAATATTTATTCCTCGTCTGAACTTTGTCAGATAGTAGAACTTTTCAGCTATTGTTCGATCTCGTATACTAATATAAAGTATAATAATTACGGTGTATACACAGTGGCATTAGATTCCTAGCTGGCCTCGTGCCAATGTCGGACTGAGATAACGGATTGGGGGCAGCTCGCGACCCGGCTGGATTTCCACTTTTATTACCCACATAATACCTATTTATGCATTGAGGTTCCTTTAGAAAGGCATTTCGGGTAAAGAACTGCTGAAATTATCTGTAATTTATACATATTTTTTTAATGGGACCACACTAGGATTTCTCCTGTGTCGTGGATGCGTTTACAGACATGAATTCCACATACAATACACCCAGACCCGGAACAACTACCTGCAGATCATACAAATATTTGTTCCGTGCGGGAATCGAACCCACTACCCGGAGCGCGGCAGCCGACTGTATCAGCCACTGCACCAACCGTGCCGTCATAATTTATTATAAGAAGGATTAAGGTAAAGATGATTTTGCCAAAGAGTTGAGGTGGTATTTACGTAATTTACTTTTAAAATAATAGCGAGTATGGCCGTCCTGATGTCCAGAGGTAGCGCATTCCACAGAAGAATAAATCGGACAAAGAAAGAAGAGTGCACCAAGTCAGAACGGTGAGAGAGACATTGCAATTGACTTTGATTTTGTTCCTCAGCTATTCAAACATAATTGGCTCATGACTAGTCCTGGTAAACAATAGTACAGATACAGACGATAGCATCTATCAGCAGTTTCACAGACTTTCTTCTTTATTCTTGTGTTATCGATGATTCCTCCTGCTTAGTTTTTGTAACAACTCGTGAGACTATAAAGAAACAAAGAGACTAGAAGAAAGAGTGCCATATGGTACCGGCTAAGAATAGAACCACCCTATCTCATCCCGTGATTGTCGTTAAAGGCGACTATGGAATTAGCCGGAGAATGTGCAGCAGTGTCCTTCGAGTACATTATTACAACTTGACTGCGATCGCATACGCGCCTGCCGTTAAAAGCGTGCCAAGCGTGGCGACTATGGCAAAAACCTCCAATAAGCGCACAACATAAAGCCAGATGTGTCATTAAGGCGAATTTGGATAGGCCCTTGTCCCGGCAGTGGACAGTTTTCTGCTGAAACGATGATGGTGATGAGAAGAACGAGACTAGAAAATTAATGAGATCCAAGATCTCGTTAAACTATAAAAAGAAATATGTTGCACTCCGGTAGTGCCGACAGAAGTGAAAACTTATTTTGGCGCGTCAGGAGATTTTATCTCATCAAAAAATATGCGTACCGCGCTAAAATAAGTTTTCACTTCAAGCGTCTCGTAACGGTGTAGCGAGTCCAGAGATTTTATCTCATCTATAAATATGCGTACCGCGCTAAAAGAAGTTTTCACTTTAAGCGTCTCGTAACGGTGTAGCGAGTCCAGAGATTTTATCTCATCTAAAAATATGCGTACCGCGCTAAAAGAAGTTTTCACTTCAAGCGTCTCGTAACGGTGTAGCGAGTCCAGAGATTTTATCTCATCTAAAAATATGCGTACCGCGCTAAAAGATGTTTTCACTTCAAAAATCTACTCTCTCTCAATTTAACCGAACAAATTTCATTTCATATTCATAACTTCATACGATAAAATCTCATTATGATTATATGTAGATCGCATTTACCACAATATAGCATAATATCGTTAGGCATAGCCTGCAACGTTAATTATGTTATCATGTGTGCAGATTGCATTATAATGAAGTTCGATTCGTATATCATTCCAACTCACTAGTTCCACATCGTAGCCGCATTATCATTTATATTGATATCGGATGTGATATATTTATTACCATATCAATTTTGAACGCAATGTTAACCGCTTCGTGAGTTTAACTGATCAGGTGTTAAGGTCGCCGGTAGCATATTGCTATTTGTGACTCATGCATAACTTGTTTCGATGAATTGAAAATGTGATAAATTGAACTATAGTAACTTGTAATAAGATATATAAACATAAATGCTGGGCCTATCTCAATACAGAAGTGACAGCTACACCATGATAGCATCGATGGCATTTAGAATTAGAACCGGAAAGCTAATCTGAGAGGACCAAAACTATGGCGTCTAAATGTCAACAAGTTACTAGTTTAGAAATTCATTAAAAGGAGTTGTCGAGGTCGTTCTATTTGGCAGTGTTTTTTAGAACAAAATGTGGATGAGTACTAAAAGTTATACTTCTATATACATCATATAAAAAATACGAAAGTTGTATTTGATTTAATCATGAGATTTTAACTTTTGATACATCGGTACGGTCTCGAACTTTAATATGGGACACATTTCCTATATTCAGAACACTCATATGCAATAAGGTCGTAAGCTCGAAATCAAGCGTATGACGTATCAACGACGTTTAATGGCCGAAATTAATAATCAAACTAATCCTAAATCTTCAGATTTAAGATTTTGAAATTCATCCGTTGTTCTATCACGATCACATTTAACACAAAAAATAGACAGCCGTAATCCGCAAACCAAATATTTTGGATTAGATCGATTATTTATTTCGGCCGTAAATCTCTTATGGAAGGAAATTACGACTTTTTCATAAAGAAAGTTGTAGCTCTTATGGTACACGTCTGATTTACGATATTCAACCTTAAAGGGTTAGTGCAGTGCACAGTCAGCTGCTGCGCTCCGGGTCGCGAGTTCCATTCCCACACGGAACAAATATTTGTATGATCCGCAGGTAATTGTTCCGTGTCTGGGTGTATTATGAGTGGAATTTGTGTCTGTAAACACACCCACGACACAGCAGAAATCCTAGTGCGGGGCAACGTTCGTGACTGCACTTAACAAAAACGAACGGTCTTTGGTAAGTATGACATGACGTTGACCGTCAAAAAGACACTACGAGTAACAACCGACTTACTTCATAGTGTGAAAACTTTCATCTGAGTCCGACTCTGCTTACATATTTTACTTTCATTATTATTCGTAAGTAATATTTACCTACCTTCTCTATGTATTGATAATGAAAATTGTGAATTGACTTGAAAAAAAAGTTTAAAATTTTCAAGTTTGTACCATTTCTAGTCAACCAGATCGGTAGATATTCAAGGGCTATTTTAAATATTGCTGTTGTTTATCAAAAATGCTGTTTTTTATTTATTATCATGTCGTTGTTTTACCCAATCTTGACACTGGCAGAATCATCGACATATCGACATAGCCATTAAATGAGAATTGGATTTGGATTCTGTTTAATGACAA
Source organism: Diloba caeruleocephala (assembly GCA_947459985.1). Lineage (NCBI taxonomy): Eukaryota > Metazoa > Arthropoda > Insecta > Lepidoptera > Noctuidae > Diloba > Diloba caeruleocephala. The sequence goes on from OX381614.1 coordinate 8,001,311, forward strand.
ATTTCATCCTGTGAGTGAATAGGGGTTTCAGAATTTCGCACGGGGTACGCGCGCATCCCAAAAAATCACTGTTGTATTTTTTTCATAACGCGCCATATGAACAGTCACATAATAAACTATACATAATTTAATTACTTCTTCATTTTATATTACAGATATTTTTATGACATTAAACACGAGGGCACTTACTATCCTGTTCCTAGCCCTGTTCTCTATACTTCACCCCGCAATTCTCCTTCTTATTTATCTTCTCACTTCCGGTATCTTTTTTCCAACCATGGATAATATCTTCGTTCTACTAATAATCGTCTTCTTCAATGTCCTACTCGTCACTCTGTCATAATTCATGATACCTTCTTTGTTCAATCTATTCTACTGTGGAATGCGCTGCCACTCGAAATCGCAAAGGGGAACTACTTTAAAATTGTTCCTAAATAAAAGTTCCTAAATAACTACTTTACAATACGACGGCAGATTCATCTCGGCCTTGATATTCTTTTTTCCTAGTTGTTTATATTTATATGTATGTATGTACGTTTATTTAGGATATATATATATGTAATGTTTATGTAAGTTTATACAAATGTTTGTAATTTTTATTCTGTGTAAATAAATGTATGCATTGTTCTGCTGGGTTTGTCTGGCAAACCCAAAGGTTGTCTGGCAGAAATATGGCATTAAGACCGCTTTTGTACACTATTGTACATTAAGAATGAATAAATATATAAACAAATAAATAATAATTTTCTTCATTAGGCAGTGTTTTTATTAACTACTTACCTATACATATTTCCGCTTAAGCGAAAAACAACGCTAATGTGTTTTTTGCTGGCACCAAATTGATGTGTCCGAAACTGATAATTTTATCTAATTATTATTAATAAAGTGGTTAACCTTCTCCAATTTCCGTTAATTTTTTATCACGCGTAAAGCCTAAAATCTATTTAAACTATTCACTAATGTTTTAGAAAACATAGAAGATCTAAGGAGACCTTGACATTTGTGCTTTAGGATTAAAATGTTGATTTAAATAGGTGATCTTTTATTCATACACTGTGTGGAATACATTTTTACATATATTGTTTAAACATATTGTTTGGTTTTCCTTCACTTCTTTCGATTAAATTGACAATCAATTTATTTTATTTATGGAACACAGATTACGTGATGATTTAACATAAATTATAGTATCTCTATGTCCTGCCATGCATCAGGAGTACAAAATACATGTGTTATAAAATACTTCGAATGGTGTTACAATATAATTAACAGTATTACACACAGGAATGTTGGATCATATAAAATTATAAAAAGATTTTTTCATCAACATAAAACATACTACTCAATAACAATTGAGTAGTATGTTTTATCCATTATGTATTGTTTTTCCTAACATTGTTATTCACCTGCACCCTGGACACGAATTGATTGGAAAAGTGGATGATTTTCGACTGACTCCGAGCCCTAGTTAGCCGCTCCAGTATCAATTTGTACAAATGGGATATAATCGGTTTGTTCCGGGTGCAGTGTGACTGCACAAGTGTGTGAGTGAGTGAGATAGGGCGCATTGGCTTTCCTGTACGTCCTAGAAGTACCTGCTGCATCCGGTATGATTTAAATGGAGCAAGTCGAAGTCGCTACATATTAGTCGATACCCCCCGATCTGGGAACAACAGGAATACATGTGAAATGAATCCACGCAAGGAACGCGATCGAGACATAATAACTGAACATAAAAAACGTAAGCTACGTGCGTGAATTATTTCACATGGCATAGCGATAGGCAAGTAAGGGTCCGAGTTGTAGAAGCAATTTTGTTTGTAACTTATTAAGTTACCGCCCTCTGTAATCTTTTCGAACTAATCGAGATTAGGATTTGTCTTGGTTCATGTTATACTTATTAATTAAATTTTTAATGCATTCTATGGCAATCATTTTCATTTACTTTTCGTTTCGTTGAATAATATTTATTTATATAAGTAATGCTATACGAGTATATCTTGTAAAGTTGACGTAATAATCGATGTCTAAATCTTAATAACTCAAACGACTGCAAAAACTTGAAAGTCAAGTGGGGCACAAAAAAATCATTATTTATTTTGCAATAAATCAATTTTGTTATCTTAACCTAAATTTAAAAAAAAGTATCTTAACACTTCCACAGATTCGTTGTTCGCTGCAACATATTATAAATTATGTGTTGCATAAAGTAGGCTCCACAATAATTGAGAAACTCAGATTATCCTTGGATTTTTTAAATGTTATTTAAATATTTCGTAAATACTGATTTACGAATAAATATACCACCGGTGCTATCGAATATTGTAGTGTTTTTGTAGCCTATAGTTTATCTACATGGTTATCAGAAAATAAAACATCATAATCATCATTTGAGCCGAAAAACGTCCTTCAAAGCCTCCCCCAAAGATCGTCACAACGACTGGTCTGGGTTTGTGTTCTATGGTCATCATTGGTTTTTCCATAATTATGACGCTTGGCCTGCCAAGCCAGGGTTGGCGAACTCAGTTGAATTGAAAATACACTGGAAGGTCGCTGCTGCCCATCCTCCCGCTCATCTCGTAGTCGCCTTTATGACAAACACCCACGAGATGAGATGGGGTGCTGTTCTTATTAATTGAACTGAAGCCTTTAAAGTATAAAAATGTTCTTTTCCGCACGAATGACTTTGTTACACTCAGTATTTGTCAGATTCTTAGGCTTTGAAAGGTTTAACTTCCTTAAAACAATAAATTCTTGTCTTCCTACGTCACTTGTATATATCAGTATTTACGATATAAAAGCTGATATGAGTTATTAAATTTTTACTGGTGTAGCTATCTTACTGCAAGAGGCTGGTTAGGTAGATATCACCGCAGTGCCAGAAATTCGCCGCTAAGCAGTAGAGTTTATACTTCAAGCATTAGTGTGTTCCGGTTAGAAGGACACTGTAGGTAGCTAGTGAAATTACTGGGCATAGGAATAACTTAAAGTCTCCAGGTGACGACTGCAGTGTGGTGCCACGCAGGATTGGTCCTCTTTTATTCTTTTTTTATTGGTCTCCAGCGGAAATTCTACATGAACTTCCTTCGCCCCGGGGAAGGGCTCCTATCGGCTAAAACCACTGGAGCGGTCATCTTCGGCACCGAAGGGGGACTCCAGGTCCTCGTAAGATCACACTAAAGCCGCCCATTGTTGCCACGCCTTAAGGCACATCTCTTCTTTTTTTTATCTCTTTTTTCTTTTTTAAAAAAAAAAGCCCACACTAGGATTTCTCCTGTGTCGTGGGTGCGTTTACAGACATGAATTCCACATACAATACACCCAGACCCGGAACAAATACCTGCAGATCATACAAATATTTGTTCCGTGCGGGAATCGAACCCACGACCCGGAGCGCAGCAGCCGACTGTATCAGCCACTGCACCACCACTCCACTCTGCACTGGATGAGTGTAAAGCGGTCACCCCCTCTAGCGGAGGGAAGGCGGCGGTAAAAATGCCGTCCTCCATTAGACATGCGCAGATTATATCACTGAGAAGAAAAGAGAGATACATATCTTTCGGATCAACGGATATATATCACTCTTTTATATCTTTAACTCCCTAGTTCAGTTGATGATCGATGACAAGAAACGAAGAGTGAGTTAAGCGGATATGATGAGTTAAAGATCAGGTTTATTTATTTATCAGTTTTGATTTAGTTTTCCAAAAGAGAGAGAATGACTAGTCAACCTAAGTTTCCGTCAGTATTTCTTACTATTTTTTGTTTTAAGTGACGTTGAAATTAAAATACATACATATTTAGAGAATAAAATTTAAATAGTCTTGTGATTTCCTCTCATACTTGACAGGCTTAGGACTGTCAACCTCAAAGTATTAAATCATGAACCGGTCACAAAAATCCAAGAAACTATAGTGAAAACTATTAATAAACCAATGATTTCTGTGCAAGCCGTAACCAAACACAATCGAACTAAAACAAAACCGTTTGTGAATTTAATCAAAAATATTAATTAGGAAATTGCGCCTTATAACAATTAACAATAGACAAAATATTTATTTTGGCTCACTACGCATACGCGGATTGCGCGGGCTATTCAATATCTCTCTTTTCGTTCCACTGAGATCAGACGTCATTGTCTCTTTCTAATGCATCTATCTCCGTAATGAATCCGAACCTAAACGAATGTTAATGCTACAGATATAGAGATAGTGATCTAGTTTGAGTACAAGGGATATACGGATATAATCACTCCTTGCGCCGGATATGAATCTTTTGAGTTAATCACTCCTGAGTTACACATCTCTACCCTCCATGCTTGGCTCTCGAGGAGGATTGTAAAGGATACGCAGCACTGGTCCTGGGTAGCATAACAATTGTCATGTGCAGGCATACTTACCACCAGGCGAATGACTCGCACGTCTCGTCATGTACCTAGTAACAAAAAGGTTAAAGATATCTATACATATAAATACAATTGAAGTATCTGTTTATATTGTCATAATAACAGCTTTTTACTAAATGCATATGAAATTATATACGGTACATATAACAAATAACCAATTTTGACGGGACTTTCACTGCCAGATAGTTGCTGTTATAAGGAACAACATACTTTTATATTAGACAAATAAAAATAAATAAATCCAATATACCTACCTACATGCTTAAATAATAAAATATCCGATATCTTTTAAATTAAATAGCGGGTGAAACCGCGGGGCACAGCTAGTATTATTATATATTCTACTTACGCACAATCTTTAAATCCGGCCTCGGACAATGTTAACACACGCTTTGCAAACTGTTATATGTAGTTTTCTAATTTTCACCTGTACAGGTACATCATATGAAACCTTCAGATGACATACACGCTAACAAGCTTATCAACATTGAAAAAGCTTATAATCTCCATTATTCAACATAAACATTTAATTTATTCTAATACTTAGTATGATTCAGTTTGACCACAAACTCCTTTACCTAAACTAAAAAGCGAAGATACCTTCGAGGTGACACAAATTAGGATGGTCTGGGCAACAGCTTTAAGCATTGATTTGGGTCAAGGTGCAATAAAATTGGTGTCAATTTAGATGACAATGACAATGTTCTCGGTACGTTCGTCGAGCTGTTGAGTGCACGCTCATTAAGTCTTGATGTACTTTGACAACAATGTAGATGTCTTTCATGGCCACAACTGTTGCATTGTGCATGACAGTCTTGTTAATCATCATCCCAGCCTTCAACTAACATGCTGGCTTCAAATCCTATCTTACTAAATGCGAATGAATATATGTATATATTGGTTCCATGTGTTTCCCAGTAAATAGACCACCCCTGGGCCAAGGCCAAATGGGTGACTAAGGGTAGATATCAAGAGGGTGGGAGGCAGCATCCTACCGTGTTCCAATCTACCTGTCAAATGTGGCGATTATAGCAATATCCCCTACGACCTGTTATTGTACCTTTTTTTTTTTTTTTTATTGATGCCCAGTGGAAATTCTTCATGAACTTCCTTCGCCCCGGGGAAGGATGAAGGGATGTGCCGGACTCCTACCGGCTAAAACCACTGGAGCGGTCATCTTCGGCACCTAAGGGAGGCTCCAGGTCCTCGTATGATCACACTAGAGCCGCCCACTGGTGCCACGCCTATTGGCACATCTCGGTGAGGGTGACTGTAAAGCGGTCACCCCCCCAGGGGGATTGTAAAGGATCCCCCAAAGCGTCCCACGGCAGCGCGTGACCACATGCGTGCTACCGTCTTCTCTTGGGTCGCTTGGTGTGGGCACGCAGATTCCCCAATCTACGCACCCGCGAACCCAGAGGTCCCCCACCTTATAGCAACGGCAGGGGTTTTCAGGCGTATCGGAATTAGGCGCCAGGGCGGTTGTTAGCCCGGCGCCGTCTCCTTCTTCTTCGAGCGGGATCGGCCCTCTCCCGATCCCGCTCTGCGGTCTCCTTCTGGAGCATGACGCTCTCACAGAAGGAGACCACTGCATTCCAGTTTTCGTGCTCTGCCAACATAGCCGACACTACTGCTGGCAGAGAGAGTTCTTGCCCGATCCGATCGACAAGGATCCGCCGCTCGGCGGCCCACGCAGGGCACGCCTCGAGCGTGTGCTGTGCGGGATCCTGGTCGCTATCACAATGGTGGCATTGTGCCGTGGCCTCACGTCCTATCCTGTGCAGGTACGCACCGAAACAACCGTGCCCGGTGAGCACCTGCGTCAGGCGGTAGGTAACGCGCTCGCTCCTTTTGAGCCAGGCTCCAAAGAGCGGCAGGACGGCCTCGACGACACGCTTGGTCGCAAATTGCATCCGCAGGGGGAGACGCCACTTTACAAGTGCGCGTCGCCGAGCCAGCCGCCTCAGCCTGTCCAACGCCCCTGGAGGCGCGTTTTCGCCGCACTGGCGGAGGGAGCGTGTCTGATCGTAGACCCACGCATCCATCTCCGCCAGGATGTCAAAAGGCGGAAAACGCGCCAGGAGGGTTGCCGCCTCGTAGGAGACTGTTCGGTATTATACCTAGTGTACCTGTACCTGTTATTGTACCTAGTGATCACTGGGTTGGGGAGGCCAATATTCAGCACTTGACCTTGCTGACTGGATGATGTGTGTGTGTGTGTGTGTTTGTTTGTGTTTGCCTTAAATTAACGTTACATGTCTGTTGTATTCATAGAAAGCTGAAAATCAATGCTCAACCTTTCTTTCTTTTTTTAATACGTACACACGGCTACATATCAAGCTATATATATATCCAGTTTATGCTGATCTCCCATCGTACGGAAAGCCTATGCAATCGAAATCAGCTTGTACTGGAACTGTATAGCTTTATATGTAGCTGTGCGTACGCATAACATTAGTAGTATTACTAATGTTACGTGTAAGTTATAAGTACCTACTCACCTCATCATACATCATAACAGCCAAAGGACGTCTACTGCTGAACAAAGGGGAAGGGCATAGGTTTCCGTTTAGAGTGCCTAAGTAGCCTTTTACGACATCCACGTTAGGAGATGGAGTGGTGTTATATTCTTAATACGAACACCACGCGGAATAACCTACTTCATCATCTCATTCGACAGAGGTCCACTGCTGAATATCGGCCCACTCACTTGCCCAATGGTAATCGATAATTGACTATTAGTACTACGTATATTTACGGCCGAAAATGTGTTTGCTGATTTACGGTGTTAAATGTGATCGTAACACAACAACGGATGAATTTAAAAATCTTAAATCTGAAGATTTAGAATCAGATTGATATATACTAATTTCGGCCGTTAGAAGATACACGTTTACCGCTATTTATACATATAGAAAAGCGGAAATCTGTGTTTTAAAAGCGTTCTTTCAGATTAAAAATAGCCAGTTCCCAGATGGATAATAATAGAAATAGACCGAGGGCTAGAAAGGCAAAAATAGGGACACAATTCCAATAAATGTAAAAGCGCTGAATTCAAAATAAAGAACAGAAATCTCGGCTCATTTTTTATCTACCGCAACCTGTATCGTGTCACTGACTTCAGTGAGTGGTACATTTGGGAAACATTGCTGCCTATGGACATATAAGCCGTGATTATGAACTCAAGTTATAAACTTATAACTCATACCTGAAGTGCGGCCGCCGAGAGAATGAGTTGATGATAATGATCTGATATTTGGTCTCGATTTTTTGGTATCTATACAAATAAATAAAGATGAAGTGTCTGATTGTAATGTCAAAATAACAGCTTTTTACTAAATGCATATGAAAGTATTTACGGTAGATATAACCTAAAAAAATTGTTTATTGTGTGTCTGCCTGTCTGTCTGTCTGTTTGTTCCGGGTAATCTTCGAAACGGCTGGACCGATTTTGACGGGACTCTCACTGGCAGATAGCTAGCTGATTTTATAAGGAATATCTTAGGCTACTTTTATTTTGGAAAAATAATTAGGGTTCCGCGCAAGAAAATAAAACCCTTGAAATCCAATATGTATTCTATCTCAAGTGTCTATTTTGTCGAAGTACTCTAAATTTCTTTTAAATTAAACGTGGGTGAAACCGCGGGTCGCAGCTAGTATATAATATGATTTTAATGTAGTAACGTCAACACACAATAAACTTAAATATCAACTATTAACTATAATAGTTATAATATTACATATATTACATATATATATAATAAAATCACTATAGCTCAACGCTAAAATTAAATTAAATCTTTAGTATAACAGAAGCTAGTCCATTAACAGATGTCAGGAACGCATTCTCTCGGCGCACTGTAGGCAATATAAAGGGTAAGGTGTACTTAGGAGATAAAGGAAATTATAGGTGACTCGACTTTTTTGCAGGATCATAGCCAGTTCTTCTTTTCTTTTTTTTAAAACGTTGCCCCACACTAGGATTTCTCCTGTGGCTGCGCTTACGTCATGAACTCCACACACAATACACACAGACCCGGAACAACTACCTGCAGATCATACAAATATTTGTTCCGTGCGGGAATCGAACCCACGACCCGGAGCGCAGCAGCCGACTGTATCAGCCACTGCAACAACCGTGCCATCAAATCTTAAAATGTATTATACTTATATAATCGTTTATGCCTCTGTTAGTGATCGTGTGACTTCTGAAGGACTTGACCGATTGAGAGGATTCAGACAATATATCTGTTTTGTCGAGACGATGGTTCATACTCATGCAAGATCGCGCCAACTACCGGAATGTATAGAACAATATCCGCCAAGCCAGTAGATATAAAAACACCATAGTGTAATAAAGGACTTAGAAAAAGCGTGTATCCGACTTCATCATTTTTTTCGGCCGAAAGAAGTCTACTGCTGGACACAGGCCTCCCCCAAAGATCGCCACAACCACCGATATGGATGTGCTGTGGGCTCATTGGGGGGTTTTGCCATAGTCGCCACGCTTGGCAAGCGGGTTGGCGATCGCAGTTGAGTTGTTAATGTGCTCGAAGGACGCTGCTGCCCATCCTCCGGCTAATCCCTTAGTCGACTTTTACGACACCCATGGGAGGAGATGTGGTGGTGGCATTCTGAGCCGGCACCACACGGCAGTATTTGACTTAAAAGAATAGCAAACAATTAAAAATAACCGTCTGAATATCTTTTTCATCTCGCCATATTTGTCTGATATGAGAAATTACTATAGGTACTATTACTATTACTGTATTAAAGTTAAATGTATTGTATGTTAAAGAATCATGTTTGCTAATGAGTTAAATCAATTATATCAGCTTACTGACTTCCACTACTGTTTTATAATTTCCAAAGGTTGTACCGATAGTGTGTGCGTATTATATACTACCCCATTGATAGGCTCTCCTTGAATGTTTTGTTATTCTATAATCATTATAATGGTTTGTTCTTCTATAATAATTAAAAACGGCTATTGCAGAAGAACTGGCGAGACGAATGCGGTTATCTGATTAAGTTCAAGTTCAGCAGTTACGTTGGCGGATGCATCATTTTGCGAAATCCATTGAAAACACACCTCTATAAACCACTTTGACCGCATCATCTAAACGTACGCAAAAATAAGAAACATTAACATACTGTTATTTTGTTTTTTCAACACTGTTCATAATAATTGAATTTGAATGTTTTGTTCCACGTTGGAATAACCACCAGTGGTGCTTGATCCGTAAATAATTTACACAATTACTTCATCATTTCGGCCGAATGAAGTCCACTGCTGGACACAGGCCTCCCCCAAAGATCACCACAATGACCGATATGGATATGTTGTGGGCTCATTGGGGGGTTTTGCCATAATCGCCACGCTTGGCAGACGGGTTGGCGATCGCAGTTGAGTTGTTAATGTACTCGAAGGACGCTGCTGCCCATCCTCCGGCTAATCCCTTAGTCGACTTTTACGACACCCATGGGAGGAGATGGGGTGGTGGCATTCTGAGCCGGCACCACACGGCAAATTACTTAGCTCAGTTTAAAACTTGTAAACATCAACCACAAGTTTCAAAAAAAGAACAATTTTTAATAAACCCTAAAATAAAAAGAAACTACCTCAACAGTCTTTCAATACCTCATTTTCTCTGAAGCGTGCCAAAACTTACATAATTGAACAATTGGGTATTTATCTCTGCAATATCTGGTTGTCGATAAGTTCCGCCAATTCATATCGATAAAACATTCAGTTCCGAGACAATAGAACCATTAGGCTAGGCTGAATGCACTTGACCTACATTCGGCCGTTCTTGCTACCAACATGGGCCGTAACTCAGTAGCTCAGAAAAAAAAGCCGTACAAAAGATTATCTAATTACTCGTAGATGATTAGATTATGCGTTGAACTTTAAAAGGCGTTAAGATATGCTTCATTGCTTTATTCATAAGGCTCAAGCCAGGGTCATGTACTATTGTGTTTGGGAAATTAGTTCCGTTTTTTTCCTATTAGATAAAGTAATAAACAATATTTTTCGTAAATTCTGCAACAATTTCTCAGTAACAATCAAATCAGTAACAATTTCTAGGCTAAGCCCCCCGTATTACAGAACGAGAATCAAAACTTAAGTTAAACTCGAGTCTAGATTGCGTTAATCAAATAAGTCCCTACGTAATAGGTGATATTCAAACATTGCATCAAGCAATGTCGACTCAAGTTCTACTTTCTTATGGGCCTTAGTTTTATCTTTTGAGGTCTTCGATTGTATTATTTACCATAGATAAATCTTATAGTTTCTTGACTTTAGGTCATGTCAACGACCCATCTATCACCATAACGGTGTTTTAAAACAAGTTTACAATAACCATAAAACACTTTGTTGTCTTAAAACTAGAACTGGAAGTTTTAATGTCATTGCACGACTTATAAAAAAACTTGTAGCCTAAGGGAAGGTTGATAACCTTTACCAGAGTCACTATACAGTTATTTTTTTCAAGTTTTGCTATGTAATTAATTTGTGCCAATATAAAACACATTTGTATAAATGTTAATTACATATAAATAATAAATATCAAGTACATTGATTTATGTCTGGTTGATTGACACGAGCAGCCTATCCAGACACTTGTTGAGCTAAATTGGCTATTTTTTACAAACGAAAATATTTATTATAGCTATTGTTAGAGCATCGACCTTTACTATTAAAAAAATACGTCATAAGTCATCTAATCTACGAAACTCATATATTCGCCACTATTTCTATGATAGACCAGGCAGCATTCCACCTTACCTTGTACGAATAGGGTATATTATGGTGTGAAGTTCTTGTGTGTTATGTACAACCTTGATCAGCGAGTTGTATAAAGTTAATAAACCGTTGGCGACTGAAAAAGAACCTTAATTACTGAGTGAGAGTGTCGAAGAGTATTAAGGTAACAAAATAGGTACGACTACGATAATTAACGATCTGTTGACACGAACCGACCCACAGCTGGACTTTTTGTTTGTATCGCACGTAAAATAATATAGGCTACGAAAATATCCTCACACCTCATGTCACAAAAGTGCGTAATATCAAACATGCTTTAGGACTAGGAAGTAGTTCGTACACAAAACTTGACAAAATTATAAAAAATTATCATCATCATATCAGCCAAAGAACTTCCACTGCTGCACAAAGGCCTCCCTCATGGATTTCCACTATTAGGTCATCATTTTGGGGAAAATTTGCTAGTACTCAGCACGCTTGGCGGGCGGGTTGGTGAGTGTCGGCTATGTTGGCAGAGCATGAAAATCGGAGTGTAGTGGTCTCCTGCGAGTGCGTCATGCTCCAGAAGGAGACGGCAGAGCGGGATCGGGACAGGGCCGATCCCGCAAGGAGAAGGACGAGACAGCGCCGGGGTAACAACCGCTCGGGCACCCAGGTCCAACACGTCTGAGTCCACTGCCGTCGCTACATGTTGGGGGGCCTCGGAGATCGCGGGCGTACAGTACACGCTTGAGGAGTGCCGTGCGTAGGCTGCCGAGCGGTGGATCCTGGTCGATTGGATCGGGCAAGATCTGTCTCTGCCGGCTATGTTGGCAAAGCATGAAAACTGGAATGCAGTGATCTCCTTCTGTGAGAGCGTCATGCTCCAGAAGGAGACCGCAGTGCGGAATCGGGAGAGGGCCGATCCTGCTTGAAGAAAGAGGAGACGGTGGCAGGGTAAAAACCGCCCTGGCGCCTAATTCCTATACGCCCGAAACCGCCCGCCGGCGCTATAAGGCGGCATGACACTACTGCAGGCAGCGAGAGATCTTGCCCGATCCGATCAACCAGGATCCGCCGCTCGGCAGCCCACGCACGGCACTCCTCGAGCGTGTGCTGTGTGGTATCCTGGTCGCTTGGCATAGACCTAGATTATGTGGTGGAAGACATAGGATATCAAGTTCCCTTAAGAAAGACGCGGACAACAACTAGTTTTAAATAAAACTATAGAAAATTAAGTAAAGACGAAAAATGAAATATATACATTATCTAATATATAATAATTATTTTTTTAATTGCTTTCTTTCTGTCTGTTTGATCCAGCTAATCTCCGGCACGACAACGGCGGGACCGCTTTTGACGGGACTTTCACTACCAGATAGCTAATGTTATAAGAAGTAACTTAGGGTACTTTAATTTTAGAAAAAGTATTAGAATTCCGCGTAAAAAACCCTGTTTCAACTCTATGTCTACTGTCTATGCCGAAGTACTTTAAATTATTTATAAATAATTCGATAATTCGATTTCTTTTAAATAAATTATATAATATAATAAAATATAGGTCCTCAATTTAATAATCGTATGATTTATCAATTCGGTGTCCTTATTTAAATCCTCAGATTAATGAAAATGCGTTTCCTTGTTGGTGTTGAAGCAAAAAAACATTATTATTATCTGCGAATCCTCATTGAACCCGATCATCACCTTAATAATAAAATTAACATGAACCCTTGTATGGAATTAATTTTTAATTTATCGATACTACATTCTCATTTTTCTTCTTCGTGGTGATATTATATGTAGACGAACCATGCCTGATATTGTCAAGGATCACAGTGATAATTGACATTGAGCTGTTCCGTTCTCCACACAAGGGAATACTCGCGTGAAGATAGTTATTAATACAGACTAGTTAGGTTCTATAACGAAATTGTAGGCCCCTCGAGATAGTGCAAATAATGATTAATCATGCGTCTCTATCCATTATCGGAAACTTCGAGAAGTGTGTAGTTTTTCGAAGCTTGAAATATAAGCAAACCGCTACGGAATAAAATTAAGCTAATATTTCAAACCATTATACCATAGTCACCATTTAATAATACATTATAATGACAAATACATATTTATATTCGAATAATATCCAACGGAAACTGTGACTTGTTTTGAATTCTAACTTTAACAGATTGTGGATCTACTCTTTAAAAGTTAATAAGAAGGTATTTGAAAAAAAAACTTATATATTATATGTTTTTGACTTAAAGTAGCATGCATAATTAATTTAAGGATGGACTTGTATTTTTTTATGTCATAATACATTTTGATATCAGGCCAATTTGTAATTTATTGTAAGCTGGTCATATTACTTATATATGTTTTTATTTAAATCTAATATACATAAGATGCTTGAACTTTAGTTAACTAACGGCATTCTTTCGATAATTGTATTGAACAGCTAATTTGGAGATTTAACGAAATTTTAAATCCTGTATATAATGTAATCAAATTATACAAAAGAGCATATCTGTGTGGTGTTTGGATTAAGAATATATCACCACTCCATTTCCTCCCGTGGAAGTCGTAAAAGACGACTAAGGGCCTCTAAACCAGAGGGAGGGGCAGCAGCGTCCCTTCTGTGGAACATACTGCGCTCACCAACCCGCCAGCCAAGCGTGGTGAGTACTGGCAAATTTCCACCAAAATGTTGATGCAATTGTGGAAATCTATGAGGGATGCTTTTGTTCAGCGGTGGTGTTATTTTAGCTGATATGGTGATGATGATGATGATACAAAAGATCAAAGTCTTCGGTATCATCAGGATCATCAATAATTATAAGGTTAAAATGTGCAAGAACTTTGGCGAAAGCTCGAGTTTTTATTATTATGTTGGGGTCAATCGAGTATGCGTTCACCGCCGTCCATAATCATCTCCAAAACCAGAGGGGTCGCTGATGTGTAGCTGACCTTCAGGACAGACACTTTTTTCTTAATTCGGATCCAGGATTTTAATCTAGGTGGGGCCCTCGGTGTCTCATGTCAAGAATTTCAAAGATCATTGTTGATAGGTTTAGGGTCAACTATATCCCACAGTTTGGAGGGGCATGCCCCCTGGCCCTTGGCGTGGATGGCCCCTGGATCCGCCTTTGGAGTGGTTCTTCCTAGGTCAGACCAGCTCAATTACGAACTCTAGTCAACCGATGACTAGGTTAGGGTATCCCACGCAAAATATTGTAAATAATGCAAATAGAGTCGCTTTATCCTTGCTAGCTTCACCTGGCTGGAGGCCTTTTCGCTTTGCCATATCGTCTGATCAAGCAGCGACATCTCCCTGAGATATATGCGAGAAGCCATTGAAATAAATTAAATTTAACTAAGAAACAGTTTATTTTTTGATAATTTTCGTTAGCTTAGAGTCTGTCGTTGTATCATATGTGAGATGCATATAGTTCAGGTACATACATTACAAGGTTTTATGTTTATCGTGTTTATTGCTTAATTTTTCTGTTGTTTGTAATCAATTATGAAACATTTTCATAATAATTCAAAATGTCATTAAAAGTTTACAATGGCATTGACAAATTGTCTCAATATCAGGAAGCTCGGCCACACGAAAAAACATACGAGCTGTCGATGCAAATCAATGTTGCTCGACAATCACTAAATCGTATAGGGTTACTGCTCCTGTGAGTGTTACCGGGCAATATTGCTCTAAAATCGGTCGCGGAAGAACACCATAAGTGTGCTATTTAAAGTTTTACAAGTGAGCTTCACATCGTAATCGGCAATTAATTTGTAGCAGACCCTATATCAACAGATTTCTCATGTATGTAAATATTAAACTCAGACAATTACTTTTAATTTTCATCACAGTAGGTATGTCTATTCTTTAGTCCTGGAACCACGCGTTTAAAACGCACACAATGTGCAACTAATAAACATGATAATAAAAACGAACTTAACATACAGATGTGCATATATACTTCACGCACAATAAATAAATATAAGTTATAAAAACAACACAACTGACAACACTGTGCCAGTACAAAATAGTGACTCCAGCCCTAATTAATTTAATAAAAATAAAAATAGTGAGCTTACTAAAATGAAAACATCAATCGTAAAATGCTGTCATACCATTTAAGGCATAATACATTATTAAATAATGTCGAAATGTGAAGGTGTGAACGGCTATTTAGATGACTGACGACTGGTAATTGATAGCTACAAGTAGTTTTTATTGCCATTATTCCAAAAATGAAAGTGGCAGACATAGATTGTTTTTTATTCTTTGTATGTTTTTATTACCTAGCTTCTGCCCGGTTGCCAGTGCCCAAAAAAAGTAAGATTAGTTTTGACATTTATTAAGATCAGAAGTGTTATAAAAGGTAAGATGTTATTTTTTAAAATAAGCATAGGTACAGAATAGTAAAACGTCTAATGTATTTGAAAAAAGAGTAACTTTATTTATTTTACATACTATAAATATCTCACCTCTACCATAACCCCTTAAACTTTCCATGTCTCTACCTACTTTAAGTTTATGACTATTCTTTAATACATATTGTATGGCTAATAAACTAATATTAAGAATAACATATCCACTAATTAAATGTATATTAGGTTCTGGTTTCATCTTTATTAGAAAAAAGACAAGGTTATTTAGTTTTTTTCTAATTTTCCGCAACATTTATACCGTGTATACACAAATACATCATCACTGCTCGACCCCCATGTATATATGTGGAACATATTTAACACAATAGACCATTAGTACCCTTCGTGCCTTGACCCTTTTTTATACAAACAATTCACGGTATTTAAGACCATCAATTAGCACATCCGTTAGACTTCCGCGCCCTATAATCAAGTTGGTCTAAGACAAGCTTCCGTACATTCACAAGATGGCAGACAATTTGCAACAATTGGCATGCCAATGGTACCATTGTTTTCCTAATGGATACTCCAACAATGATTCGTAGTAAGAAGTTCGATCTGCTCTTTCCAGTCAGTTTGTTTCATGATCTTACATTGTTATCTGATCATATCAGCGTGTATTGAAATGTTAAGAGAAAGCAAAAAGAAATCACTATTAACAGTAGGTAATCAAGATCAATATCTGAAGAACAACAAGTTTTATACTAAATGTTGATATAAATAGATAAGCAGATCTTCATTTAATCTACGTTTAAATTGATTGTAATTATTTAGTTAAAAGCATATAGATATATCAATAGACTTTCGAATCTATATATATATATATATAGATTCAAAAGTCTATTGACATGTTTTGTACACCTGAACAGGTGTTGACAAAGCAACAAACATATCAATATTCGCATATTTTTTACACCTTAGATCCTAAACTTGATAGCTAGTTTCCAACATGAACAAATGTTTCAGTCTACATAATTCCTAAGAAATTGAAATGGACGCATTTCCACTGGATCATATTCTGAATATTTCAGTATATTAACCTAATATAGATTTTCGGAAAAACTTGTCGTGTGTTATTTGAAGCATGTAGACTCCACGTTTGTTCATGTTGGAAACTATAGCTAGTATGAAGTTATTTTGAACTGGATCAACTTCTTACAAATTGACTATTTAATGGATTTTCGGAAACAACAACGAGACAACTATTGCTATTCTCCAATTTAATTCTTATCAAACTAAAATGTAATTATTTCTTTACAGGCGTAAACTGCCTGTTTTTATCTATAAATTTTTATTACATTTTAATGTAATAAAAATGTAATATGTATTGCGTACCCCTTTTTTCGGTGCCCGAGAAGGGAGAACCAGATAAAAATGACGTCGATATCAATCCCGAATCCCCAACCAACTTTGTTGTCAGTCAATTTATTCGCGCAGTCATTTTTATCTGCTTTCTCGTTTCTCCACAGACATGCACGAACTGGAGAGACAGAACAAAATCACCAAGCAGATCCTGGAAGCGTTTATACAGAAGAAACTTGGGATAAGAGGCAACGTGCCTAGGGCACCGTCGATACTCGATATCCTGCCGGCAAAGATGCCTAATGTGCCCACGATGAAGCAACCTGAGATGGTAGAGGAAGGGGAGGAACTACAAGACAACCAGGAGATTCCAGAGAACCAAGAGCTTAGTGAGGATGACAGCCTACAGAGCGTCGAGAGCGAGCAGATCGATTCAATATACAACACAGAAGGCACGTATCAAGATTGCATTTACGAATTTCCTGTAACAGAGCCGACTCATACTTTCGCAACAGACCACTGAATGAATTGCATTATGCAATGTGTAAACTTTATTTTGATATTAAATTACTGTCTATTTTTAACATAAACACGTAAAAAATAGCATTCATTGTCATATTATAAACAAACAAAATAGATGTAGTATCTATTATAATTTATAACTTTAGTTGTTGATGTGTGGAACTGATGTTCTGTGGGATTGCTCGAATGCCCGATTAGTTGCATTGAAGTTAACTAGTCTGTGGGGAGTAGACTTTGATGTTGCTAGGATAAAGTTTAATCTTACTCGGTACAACGGTAGGTTTCACCTTAAATGGGTTTATATATACTACACGAAGGTACAAAGTAAATTTTATAAATTATCTTTCTTCTTTGAAATGTGTTTTTTGATCTATGATTTTAGTTTTGGGCGCGATAACGATCGGTGAGGTTAAGTAACACGGTGGCACGGTAGTCTATGGATGATGACCGCATTATGGTATTTAAACTGAGTGTATCGTTGAAGGGTACGTAAATTCGTAGATCCTGGTTGTCGTCATTAGACGGCAGTTGCTAAGCCAAGTCTGAGGCCTTTGGGTAGCTTAAAAGAGTTAAGCTGGACACAAGGATGGCAACTAACCAAACGAAATAGAAAAGAAAGAAGTGATACATTAACATGTCATCATATGACTTTCAATGTCATGCAATAATTACATCAAAATGATATCCCAACTAGTCTAAACCAACACACGTCTGTTAGTTAACCCTTTGTCCACACCGTTAACAACATGCAATACGTGAACAAGGATGTCGAAGACACCGCGACCCAGATCAAACGTTAGAACAAATATTATGCCAAAGTTTGAACAAATATTTGTGAATTTCGTGTGGCTTGCGAGCCAACGTACCAGTTAATTAATTGCGAAAATTTTGTCAATATTGACCACCATAGTTTCCTAACGGCCGAAATTAATGATCAATCTAATCCAAAATCTTTGGATTTGGGGTTAAGGATATGTCTCTTTATGGTGTTATACAAAAACGGATGAGTTTCAGAATCTTAAATCTGAAGATTTTGGATTAGATTGATTATTAATTTCGACCGTAATCCAAGCAATCCTCTTATTTTCTAAGCTTGTGTTAATTTTATAGATCAGTCAGACTAGAGTCGCCCATTGGTGCGAAGCCTTTAAGCACATCTCTGAGTGGATGACTGTAAAGTGGTTACCCCTGGGTAGTATTTGCACCTAGTGGCCCCTTTACTCAGCTTTAATATTGAGCACATTAATTTCTATAAAAACTTGGTAGCTAGTTTCCAATACGAACAAACGTGTAAGTTGACATACTTCAACTAACACATTCTTAAGTTTATTGATATCATTGATGAAACAACTTACTTACATACTTAAATTTTGTAGTTTAAGGTCATAATTTCAGCCAAAAAACGTCCAACGCTAAACATGGCTTATGTATGTCCCCAAAGATTGCCACAACGACCAATCAGGGATTATGTTGTCCCTGATTGAGGGATTTTGTTATAATCGCCACGCTTGGCCGGAGGGTTGGCTTTTGCAATAGACTTATTAATGTACTCGTAGTACGCTGCTGTACATACTCCGGCTTATACCATAGTTGCCTTTTCGACACCCACGGGAAGAGATAGGGTGGTGCTATGTTAACCCGCACCACACGGTAGCGCCTGCACCAAGCAATTCAAGGTGTAATCAGTAAAATGAACGGTGGCGATTCATGTAATTTTCAACTGACAATCACATTTTAGAGCCGACATCAGCTGACCTTTGAGCCGAAACGCTTCAAAATATCTCGCGAATCGATCTCACATTTGACATTTAGAGTTCACCTTGACAAGTTCAATGCTTAAGGGCCGAGACAGACAGACGCGATCTCGCGTTGCATGTTGAAAATTGTATTTAATGTCTAACTTTCTTTCCGTTCCGAATAGTATTCACGGCACGGCTGGCACAGTGACTAAGGGATTGACTTTCTGCGCTACGTGTCGCGGGATTGATCCCGCACGCAACAAATATTTGTATATCTACAGATAGTGGTTTCTGGTCTGGCTGTTTGTGCATGAGATTTATATATGTCTGTAAACTGTACCCAGGATGCAGGAGAAATAATAGTATTGGGAAATAGTTTAAAAAACGAATAGTGCGAGTCGATTTTTACAAAAAGTCGACATAAAACTAAAGTGTAACAGAATTCGCGTCCTGTGACTGTGGACATAAAAAAAATGTAGGTCTACTTCTCACAACAGAATTGGAATATGTAGTGCTAGAACAATAACACGTGATACCCGATATACTTGGCGCGTCCTGTCAAAGCAGACAAAAGGCAGTTAGTGTGGGAGATCTTTTAAAAAAGAAATGCTGTTTCTTGTGTGCTTCTAAATTTGAGTTCCGTGAAGTTGTTTAAATCTTACTTACTCTTAATATTTAAAGCAATATACAATATGTATCTTAAACCCTCTCCGATCCAAAAAGAGCGTGTATATATTTCGATAATGATACCTACTAATAAAACTACAATAAATTAAATAAAAAATACAGTACGTTTGGTGTCCGGATTAGGACTATAGCACCATTCCATCTCCACCCGTAGGCGGTATGATGACGTAAAGGGCGACTAAGCGACTCTAAACCAATGGAATGAGGAGGAGGAATGAGCGTCCGTTCTAAGGAACAGTAGCCCTACTGCGCTCACCAACCCGTCTGCCAAGCGTGGTGCAAGCCTTCAAAATAACGACACAATTGTGGAAATCTATGGGGAGGCCTTTGTTCAGCAGTGGACGTATACATGGATATGATGACGATGTCTATATGAAATGATAATAACTACGAATTTTGAAAGTACCTAGCTAAAGTACAACATATTCCGTATAAAATGGCCTAAATTCAGTCAGCTTGTATGATACACGTTTGCATCGGCGGTGGAGTACAATAACGTAACGGACGCGTGACGCGATCGCTAAAGCCGAGAGCTGCACCCTGATTAGGTAAAAAATAGCGACAGCAGAAGCGACAGCAGCTATCGCGCAGCCAAGGATCTACCGGTGCCAAATCGCCCGCAATTGAAAGCAGGATACAATTTTTAGTTCATTGATCGTCCGACAGAGTGTGCGTCAGAGATCTTCGCCTGTTTAATCGCTATCGGCAAATACGTAATACCAAAATTACGTTTGACAGCGGCGTCTGCGCGATTTACGCCTGTCGCAAACCCTCTGGGATATACGTAATCAGCCCGCGTGCAAGACAAATTTAAGCTCTTTTTAATTCAAGTTTTTATTGTTTAGTCCATAAATATGATCACATTACGATACTAAATAAGGCCTTCACGGATCGGACTGAGTATTGGTACACATTTGAATTGTGCAATATTTGTTTTGAACCAAAAAGATAACACTATTTTCTATGTATTTAAAAATTGATAACATTAAATAATAAAACCAAACTCCTTTTACCAAGAACATAAAATACTTAAATTAAAACCTGAACTATAAAATTTTTAACGATAAAACATTAATAAAAACGATTTAAGACGCTTGAGTGACTTCTATTATCCTTCTTTTTTATATACATCGATCGAATTATCGAAAAATCATGATGATTCGTGATTATAGGTCGCGATCTGACATTTGCAACATGTTAGTTACTAAATAAAACTAGAATAAAACGAACACACGCACACCCGTGACTAAATATTTTTTGTACAAGTTTTGAAAATGTAGGTCTTGTCCTGAAGAATTTGAATACAATATTAAATTTATACAATATATAATTTATATTTATTTAAATTAATAGGTACATTTTATGAACAATAATCATCTCGATGCCGCTTTAGTGTTTTTTTAGCTCCGGTTTAAATACAACTCATGACTCATGTACACCTATAGGCCCTACGGCACAATCGATTTTCGATTGTAAGAGAACGATAATTTCATTCATTTCATTTCAACGTTGTAAAATCGTTTGTATGAAAAGTGACGTCATCGTGGCAGCAGCGACATGGGTGCAATTCCTTAAGCTCAAACATCCATACATCCTTGAATACAGAACCGAAATAACAATGTAAAATTAATTGGGTATTCGCTAAGACATGATTAAGTAAGCCATGAGGACCAGTCTTAGCGAATACCAAATTCGGTTATCACCGTTATTTCAATTCCGTATTCAAGGATGTATGGATGTTTGAGCTTAGAGAATTGCATCCCAGCAGCGAACGTTTCCGGGTTGATGTGTAGATCAATAATAGCCAGTTTAAAAAAATCTTGTAAATGGAATGTTACTTGTCCATTAACCAGTAGGGACACTGTAAAAGAAGTTTTGACCGACCGAGCAAGATAGGCTGAGGACCTGGGGTGCAATTCTTTAAGGTCAAACATCCACACATCCTTGAATACAGAATTGAAATAACTGTGATAACCCAATTTGGTAAACGCAAAGACTGGTCCTCATGGCTTACCTTCTTCAACGTGTCTTTGAATAGCTTCAATCATAGCCAATACCAAATTAGTTTTATACCATTATTTCAAATCTGTATTTAAGGATGTATGGATGTTTGAGCTTAAGGAATTGCACCCCTGCACAGGAACGCGGATATTGTTCGAGCGGCCTTGGTTTATAGTTACTAAAATGCACGGGTAAGGTTAGGTTTTCCTTCAAGTTCCTTGGTCACAATAGTCAAAGCTTTTACTCAGATCTGGTAAAACATATCTATGTAAAATATAAACTATGATAAATTATGTTTTATTTGGATTTCGATGGTGCAAAATGCCAAATCCGGTAAAGAAGCCGAAGAAGAAGAACTTTTTATTTCATTAAACTGTAGCAGGTACTATTACAAATTAAACATCGAAAGAATGATGACATTTCATTTTAATAACAGCCTTAAATTTCATTTCTGATTCGATCTCGTAGAGAAATACCAAGCATAGCTCTCTCCATAGCTCGCTGAGAGACCTTAAGCTTTCTTATGAGGCCCATTGTAAGTGACCACGTCTCTGTTCCATATGTCATCACTGGTAACACTCACTGGTAACACACACTGGTTAAAGACTTGCCTTGAGGCATTGGCGGTATTGTTGACGAAACGTCGTTGCGAAGTTTCCCGAACGCTCCCCAGCCGAGTCGAATTTAAATTTATTTGGAAGATAATAAATTTCTCTCTCTCTCTCTCTTTCGTTTCGTTAGCAGCCAATCTGCAGAGTGTTACGACCTTCAGCTTGACTTTACGTGCCCTCCAGCCGTATAATGGTTAGTTCCTGTCCGTAAGTCCGGAGACGCTCGGTTCAAATACCACTATGCGGTCATCTGTAGCGTCGCTTATCCTCACCGATGATTTACTGATTAATGAGTGTAACTGCCTTTGAGCGCCTCTCTATCTCTCATGAAAATAAATAAAAACAGCCATAACACAAATAAAATTATCAATACCTATTGCAACGACGTGACGGCTGCAATATTAAGCATGGTCCGTAAAAGAAAAAAAACGGTTTTTTATAAGCGTCTTCAACGCACCACTCTCTTCGTGTAAAAATAGTCCAGACAGATAATAAAACATCTCGATGGCAACCGTTCTGTCCTTGTCCGTTATTTCAACATACTGGTTCTCCTTGGGAAGTTCATTGTTGCAGCCAAGGGACCGGTCTAACTTCGTAAAATGAAATACTTATCAAAAAGAAAATAAAAATGTCACATACACATTGTATATCACATTGCATACCAAAACCGAACAAGTAAAAACTCTTAGGTACCTACCTAGTTTCATTTAAATCTAGAATTATGTTTTTAATACTGTCTGGTCGTAAAAAGAAGATATATACTTACGCTATAATAAGACATTTGTATTGAAATGAGAGGGAAAAATAGATTCGACATTTCACTGCTCACCTTGAAAGGTCGTTGGTATTATAAACTTTTTGTGATATTAATTAAAACACAAAAAAATATACGCTTATATAATTTGTTCATTTCTTTCTTTGTTTCGCATTAATTTTAAATTGTTCATGTAGATAGGTATCTATTAGAACTAAGGCCCGTACCTATTCAGATCGAGAATCAAAAACTCAAGTAGAAGTCGAGTTGAGATTGCGTCAATTGAATATAAATGCTGGACCTAATTCGTAGGGTTCATATTTGATTAACGTAATCTCGACTCAAGTTCTGCTTGATTTTTATTCTCAATCTGTAATACGGGTCTTATACTTATAAATGGCTAACTTAAGACATTTTACGTTTTTTGCGTGTTCGCGTCAATAAAAGTTAGGTGTGCTAAAAATAATATCTGCGCGGCCTGCTAGGTAGGGACGGGGCAATACATACTACGGGTGTGGTCCAATGCCTAAACGGCGAACACCACACCCCCAGCCATAGGTAAATGGAGTTTTAGGCGTTAAGAGTCCGGCATGCCCCTCCGCTCCTCCGAAGGTGGATAACGTCCATGAGGTTTTTCATCACGACATAAAAAGTGGTGTTAAATAATATCTAGAATATATTAACATTATTAACCTATTAAGTGTGACAGCTGACGGTTGAAAACTTGACCTTTATTATGATTCTAAAAAACGATGAACCAAAAATTATTTTATAATAACGTCGACATCGCTACTAATTAAGATAATAAAAGTTTTACTTTTATTTTATAGTTCCAATTAGGTACTACTCGTAAACCCGTAAACGAACACTGCTGAACATGTAGCTAACAGTAAACACCGTCTACAATCAGCGGTTGTATATTTCCATAATCACCACGCTTGGCAGGCGGATTTGTTAGCGCAGTAAATTGTTATTATTACACAGGAGGATGCTGCTGCCCATCTTCTTGATATCAACCTTTAGTCGCCTTTTACGACACCCATGGGTCGAGAGAGCTCATCTATTATTAGCCAGGAAGACATAGAGAATTTGGTACTACCTCATCAACACCATCATCATATCAGCCACAGGACGTCCACTGCTGAAAAAAAGCCTCCCCCTCAGATCTCCACAACGCGCGGTCACATGCGGCTCTCATCCAATGACTCCCAGCGACCTTCACCAGGTCGTCTGTCCACCTCGTTGGAGGTCGTCCCATGCTGCGTTTTCCGGTGCGCGGTCTCCATTCGAGAACCTTTGTGCCCCAACGGCCATCAGTTCTACGAGCAATGTGCCCTGCCCATTGCCACTCTAGTTTACTAATCCTTCCAGCTATGTCAACAACTTTAGTTCTTCTACGGACCTCCTCATTTCTGATTCGATCTCGTAGAGAAATACCAAGCATAGCTCTAAGAATATTAATAATATTAGTATGAGTTTTATGATGTCAAATGATATAGGTACTTTTATAGAAGTTTTCTAAACAATTCTTCAAAATAAATCGAAGTACAAGCTTGTATGCGAACTTAGGAGTGATGTGTGTCCATGTGGTATATAGCACCACTCCGTGTCCTGTCGTAGATGTCGTAAAAGGCGACTAAGGGATTTTAAACCAGGGGGATAAGCAACAGCGTCCCTTCTGTGGAACAGCACCCGTACTGCGCTCACCAAACCGCCTGCCAATCATGGTGAGTACTGGTAAATACCCCTAAAATAACGACACAATTGTGAAAATCTATGGGGAGGCCTTTGTTTAGCATTAGACATACTACTAGCTAGCTGATGGTTGATGTTGTATTTTAGTAATTACAACATGCGCTTGCGGCTGTAAAGAGGCCGCCCCCCAGGCGGGAGGATTGTAAATTGTAAATGGGATCCCCCCAAGTCTCGCTGTGCGCAGTACTGCGTACACGGCGGCACGTGACCACGTGCGCGGCACCGTCTTCCCGGGGGTCACTCGGTATGAGTACTCAGACTCCCCAATCTGCGCGCCCGTGACCCCCGTGGCCCCCTACCATGAACGGCAGGGGGCTCAGGCATGTTGGACGTGGGCGCCGGGGCGGTTGTTACCTCGGCGCCGTCTCGTCCTTCTCCGTGTGGGAACGGTGCTCTCCCGATCCCGCTCTGCACTTTCCTTCTGGAGCCTGACGCTCTCGCAGAAGGAGACCATTGCACTACCGGCTAAAACCACTGGAGCGGTCATCTTCGGCACCGAGCCTCCAGATCCCCGTAAGGTCACGCTAAAACCGACCATGATGCCACGCTTTTAGGCGTAGATCAGGGATAACTGAAAGAAAAGGTCACCCCCCAAGCACTTCTCGAGAAAGATTGTAAAGACGAAGAGTATGGTAAAGATACGGTGGCACGTGACCATTTGCGCACCCCTGTCTTCCCGGAGGTCGGGGGACTGCCCAATCTGCGCACCCGCGACCCTCGAGAAACTTGAGTACTGGATTCCTAAACTAGGTATATAGTTAAGGGCTCAGGTATATATATAGTCCAGTCTAAGTAAGTTATGCTTACCGCTTGATAGCTTAAAGTTTATTTTTGCAAAGCCTGCGGGCCTAGGCTTCACAGATAACGTGATCACGTGATAATCCCAACTCAATTTACAGGCAGCTAACAGACTTTAAATGTTGTTACAGTAATCCGACGCGCCGCCTGATAAATATCGAGTTTAAACTTCGTAATTTTAAATAGCGAATTGTAAATTTATTTGTAAAAGCGTCATAGTTTAGGCAAATGTATAGTGTTAGAATTGGAGGCAAACGACTCAAAGCGTTCGATGTGGAGTATGTCCAGCTGTGGGAAAAGGCTGATATGATGATCATGACGGTATAGTTTAACTATTCATTTAAAATTATAGCACACGGTTGGCGCAATGGCTGAACGTTTGAATTTCTACGCTATATACAGGATGTCCAGTAAATAGCACGATATACTGCAGGGGGTGAGAGCTTGGGTGGACCTACCAAAAAAAACACAATATATGTTCAGCAAAATCTTACGGATTTACAGTAGTACAAAATTTTCCGAAATATCGAAAAATCTCTACCTTGACACAGATTTTAAGCATCTCGTAATAAAAAAATCCTTTTCTAGTTTTTTTTTTTTTACCTCAATTTATTTGTGAATAGTCATTGATAAGTCTTTATTCTATTAAAAACTAAAATGTTTTCAAGAAATATGTATATATATAATTTTTATTTAAATTTTCACAGTATAATTTTCTTATCGCTTAACTTTAACCTACAGTGGTAAAAAAAAATCCGTAAGATTTTGCTGAACATATATTGTGTTTTTTTGGTAGGTTGACCCAAGCTCTCACCCCCTGCAGTATGTCGTGCTATTAACTGGACAACCTGTATATATATGGCAAATATTTATATGGCGAACGTAAGTACCACGTACAATAAAAACCCAAGTGTAGGGCAAGGCATCATAATAAAGTTAGTTTCAAACCCCACTCAATTAGTAACATCGTTAAAATTTACGCCTGGGTAAATCCAGGTTACAATGACAAAGTAGTTAGCGTGATCTTTAAATGTAAAGCAAAAGGCTCGCTGCATCGCGGTAGTACTTACTTTTTTTTTTTTTTTTTAAAAACGTTGCCCCACACTAGGATTTCTCCTGTTGGCTCCAGTGTGATCTTACGAGGACCTGGAGCCCCCCTTCGGTGCCGAAGATGACCACTCCAGTGGTTTTAGCCGGTAGGAGTCCGGCATACCCCTTCACACTTCCCCGGGGTGAAGGAAGTTCCATGTAGAATTTCCACTGGACATCAATAAAAAAAAAATAAAAAAAAAGGATTTCTCCTGTGTCGTGGGTGCGTTTACATACATGAATTCCACACACAATACACCCAGACCCGGAACAACTACCTGCACATCGTACAAATATTTGTTCCGTGCGGGAATCGAACCCACGACCCGGAGCGCAGCAGTCGACTGTATCAACCACTGCACCAACCATGCCGCTCTGCATTCATTGCGGCTCTGATTCTCTTTTTTCCTTTTTCTTATTATTATTTCGGCCGAATGAAGTCTACTGCTGGACAAAAGCCTCCCCCGAAGATTACCACAACGACCGATATGGGTGTGTTGTGGGCTCATTGGGGGGTCCAGCCATAATCCTTTTTTCCTTATATATATATGTACAAAATGTTTGTTATTCATCTAAATTTATTTTATCACCTTCAAAGTATGCTCTTTCAGAAACAATACACTTACGCCAACGAATAATCCAATCATCAAAACATTTTTTAAACGCTGTTTCCGGAATTGAGTTCAGTTTTCGCCGCGAATTCTCCTTTATCTCTGTCAAGTCTCTACCGATTGAAAACGGGGGCCACGAAGTGGTAATTTGAGTTTAGAAAAAAGAAAGAAGTCGGCTGGAGCCATGTCTGGTGAATATGGTGGTTGCTCGATGGTATTTGTTGAGTGTTTGGTCAAAAATTAGTTCACAATGATGGCCGTGTGTGAAGGCGCATTATCGTGGTGCAAAATCCAAGAATTTTCTTTCCACAAATCTTTTTCTTCGAATTAGCTCTCTTAAATGCCGTATAACGCTCACATAATGTTCTTTATTTACCGTTTGACCTTCCGGCAAGAATTCCGAGTGCACAACACCGCGATAGTCAAAGAAAACAGTCAACATGACTTTGACTTTTGATCGACTTTGGCGTGGTATTTTCGGTTTCGGGTCAGTTGGAAGGCGCCACTCCGAAGCTTGTTGACTAGTTTGCATGTCAAACTCGTAAACCCACGTCTCGTCACCAGTAATAATGCGTTTCATGAATGTTGGGTCGGAATTGACTCGTTCTAGCATGTCCTCAGCGACTCTCATGCGATTGAGTTTTTGAAGCAAATTCAGGTCTTTTCGGACTAGCCGAGCGGTAACATGTTTCATACCCAAATGATTAATTAAAATGCCGTACCATTTTACCATCGACTCGTGAGATACAGAAAGTTCGGTGGCTATCTCTCTCAAAGTTGAATGAGGATTTTCAGTCACTATTTCCTTCAGTTGCAGACGTTGATGGCCTACCAGAGCGAGGCAAATCTTTCATCACATCTCGACCGCTTTTGAACGCTTTGTACCACTCATAAGCACGTGTTTTTGATAAAGAACACGAAATTCCATTGGCAGTGCAAAATTTAAGACGAACGCTTTATTCGGTGTTTTTGTCCATAATGAAATTCGCTATACACTCTAGATATGATATCTAACTAAAAACAGCACTGTATTTAATATAAATAACAGATGCAACTCAAACTCCGCGCCAAAATGGAAAACAGTTGTGCCAATCTAACAACAACAATAAAAACAAAAATTTGAATTTGGAACCATAAACAAATCATCCATTCACGATACTTTTTTGACTGAATGTATATACCTATATCTATTTAATATGTGTGTATGTATAAATATTATAATATATGTTGTAAGTTTATACTATTTCTATACCCGTAAATAAATGACGGCACGGTTGGTGCAGTGGCTGAAACAATCGGCTGCTGCGCTCCGGGTCGTGGGTTCGATTTCCGCACGGAACAAATATTTGTATGATCTGCAGGTAGTTGTTCCGGGTCTGGTTGTATTGAATGTGGAATTCATGTCTGTAAACGCACCCACGACACAGGAAACATCCTAGGGTGGGGCAAAGTGTAAAAAAAAAATGTCTTCGCATCTATACCTCTCACTCTTACCTTGTTGGTGCATCTACCTTGTTGTCTCTGTATCACCAAAAGGTCGACTGTTAAAAAATGCCTATGGCATTAAGACCGCCTTTGTACAGTATTGTAGATTAAGCATAAATAAATAAATAGATGATTCCTGCTAGCGGGCGCCTCTTGCGTCTTGTCATAATCTCTAAGACTTTACCAATCTCACTATTACCTACAGTGATGCCGCCACTCCATCATATGTATAAAACAAATCTATGGACAAAGAATGCTGACTTTCATTGCTCAATTGAGTTAAACGGATTTTTCCTTGTACTTAGATTTCTAAATAGTAAATTAGGGGTATTATCAATTCTGCGTGCCCACACCGAGCGACCCACGAGAAGACGGTGGCGCGCATGTGTTCACGCGCTGTCATGTAATCATAGCACAGCGCACATCCCCGCTTCGGGGGATTCTTTACAATTCCCCAGGGGGATGACCGCTTTACAGTCGCCCTCTCCGAGATGTGCCTATAGGCGTGGCACCAGTGGGCGGCTCTAGTGTACTACGAGGACCTGGACCCTCCCTTTTGATTTAAATTACTATAAATCCGATTACTATTAATTTAAATAATAATGATATCGATTGTCACTAAATCATAATTTACGCCCAGAGAAGCGGGCTGGTAACGGTTAGTAATTCCATATTTCCTCTTGTCCCTCCAAAAGTAGCCGGGAGGAAATCGCGGGTAGCGATAAGATCGCCTATTGTACTGTTTTAACTAATATGTTACATTGTATACACGGCTCCACATCAAGCTATACAAAACCAGTATAAGCTGATCTCGCATTGTATAGGCTTTCCGTGTTAAAAGAGATCAGCGTAATCATACAATCCAAGTACATTCACTGATGAAAAAAGGCCTCCGTCATAGATTTCCACAAGTGTGTCGTTATTTTGGAGGAATTTTGCCAGTAATCACCATGCTCGACAAGCCGGTTGGGGAGCGCAGAATGGCAAATTTTCCTCAGAAGGGAGCCGCATTTACGACATCCACAGAAAAGATAGAGTTGTGTTATATTATAACATTTAATTACAATTATTATAATGTACAGTACCTACTTTATTCATTATTGTACAAATTGTTGTACAATAAAGGGTATGGATGTACAATATAAAACCAACTTCAAATAAGCTCGCTTATATTTTTAAGTTCACACATAAGAATGGTACTGTACCGTAATATTTTATAAACAACATTCCCATAAGTAGGTATATATATAGATTGCCCGAGGCCAAGGATAAGAATGATCAAAATCGGTCTTGTAGTTTTTGAAATAGCCGAGCACTTACAAACATACCGGCGAAACAGAGAACCTTCCTTATTGAAGTCGGTTAATCATAATTTATCATCATTTCGGCCGAATAAAGTCGACTGCTGGACACAGGCCACCCCCAAAGATCACCACAACGACCGATAAGAGTGGTTTTGCCATAATCGCCACGCTTGGCAGGCGGGTTGGCAAACGCAGTTGAGTTGTTAATGTACTTGAAGGACGCCGTTGCCCATCCCCCGGCTAATCCCTTAGTTGCCTTGTACGACAATTCGTAGCCGGCACCACACGGTAATTTCGGTCGGTTAATCAATACATTAAAATTACCATACCTGCCGTCGTGTTTGTAAAGTAACCTAAATGTTTGCAAGAGGCTATTTCTATAATAAAAGCTACCTCACTCTATCAACAAAAAAGCTATACAGAACTGAGTCACTCACAATTCACAATGGTTTTCTTTTTAAAACATCACCCTACATTTCGTGCAAGTTCGAACAAGTTCGAATGATAAAACATTGACTCGACTAGTTCGGTAATTTCAGATAATGAGTCCGTGGGATTTGGATCAATATGACACATCATCTTGCATCAGTCACGATTTCACCATCACTGAACACCATATGGGGATCAAATCCAACAGTTTTAGGGTTCCCTTCGTCCGAATGAAAAAACGGCGGAACCCTTGTAGGACCACTCGTGTGTCTGTCTGTCCGTCTGTCACAGCCAACTTCCTCCGTATCTATGGAAAGATTAAGTTGTAATTACGTACAAATATGCATTTTTGCGACCCAAACACGGACCTATAGCGTAAATAAATAAACTTTGAACATGGGGGTCACTTTTGGGGGCAAATTAAAACACAATTTTTGCAAACTCTACCGTGTTATATATCAAATGGAAGAGCTTGTGGTGAGGGCCTCAAATATGTATGTTATATAATTTAAAAATAAATAAAGAGATGAAAAATTACCATTCCCCCCTCCCCGTTATATCCGAAACGACTGACCCCAAAATGTTGAGAAAAATAAAGAGTATAATTCCCTAATTATACATTACAGGAAAACCGATGAGCCGCCTATGGTCTTAAAATAACGTTGGAGTGTATATACGAGTTGGAAAGTATGGGAAAACAAGTTTTTCAACTACAATGTTAAGTCTGCCGTTTGTTACAAGACAAAATTCAACAATAGACAATAAATTCAGCAATTTTCCTCTACAATCCGGTACCATACATACTTTTTTAACTTACAACAAACAACATGGGGTCAGATAAAAAAAAATCATGATAGATAACATATTCATCGTACGGAACCTTCTCCACGCGAGTTCAACCGCACTTGGCCGGTTTTATATTTTTTATCTCGTAACGTGAACTCACATAAAAAAATGGTCTATCTGTAGATAGCCGCTGATGGCTTTTTTTGTACTGCGCGACGTTTAATCTCACCTCCATATTAGTGCTGCCGGCCAAGTTTATTTTATCTATAGAGACGGCACGGTTGGTGCAGTGGCTGATACAGTCGGCTGCTGCGCTCCGGGTCGTGGGTTCGATTCCCGCACGGAACAAATATTTGTATGATCTGCAGGTAGTTGTTCCGGGTCTGGGTGTATTGTGTGTGAAATTCATGTCTGTAAACGCACCCACGACACAGGAGAAATCCTAGTGTGGGACAACGTTTTTTTAAAAAAAACAAAACAAAAACTATATATAATTATCATGTTGCTTACACACACGTCACAGAATACCGTCGAGCAGATTTTCTTTTTTGTTGGATTTCTCTCATACATTTCTGGGAAATGTGGTTGCTTAACCGGTCATTTCTGGCGAAGCCAAAAGAGAGGAGCCAGCGTCGTGAAGTAACAATAGTGTTGCTATGTTGCGTACAGTGAGTGAAGAATATTGGAAGCCCAACCCCCAAAAATATAGCAGATATTGCTTCAAGGAAAAAGTCAGTATGTCAGTCCTAAAGGTCGGCAACACATCAGCGACTCCTCTGGAGTTGCCGATGTATATGGGCGGTGGTCATCGCTTATTTATGATAGGCTTGTTCTCAAGTGTTATATTTAAAACGCTATCAACTATCCCTCGTCCTTTCCATAACAGTCCAGTTCATCCAACGATTTTTTGGAAGAAATGTCAAAGGGGTAATATCAATTAATAATAATTTATTGTGCTTTAACAATTCAAGGCTTAAGTTAGTGCTTCTCCTTTTAAGCGAATGATGCCTGTGTTAGGGGACTCCGCTCTTCCATAGCAAAAAATGTTACTTTGTTAAGGGAAAATAAAAAAATTATCTAAAACTATAGAGAAAACTGGTTCTAAATATAATGAATGGGGGAGACCGTACATCATCTCTCTAATGTTGTGGGTACAATGTACCCAGATCAGCAACTTTGTAGGCCATAGAAATGTTAACCCGTGCGGGAATCGATCCCGCGAACCGTAGCGCAGAAAGCCTATGATTTTGTCACGTATCCGTGCGGCTAACTAGTTTTTCTTCCACATTGTCAATTTATTTTATTGGTGTACAATAAAGACGAATTATTTTGTTAGTTTCAGATTAGCGTGCATAATTTTATTACTAATACATAAAACAACGCGGTATACAAAACTGTAGACCATCTAACAGTTAACTCAATTGCCTGTTACCACGACAAACTTGAACTCATGGCACTGACTTACAGTACCCTTGCCACGCTTCGTAATTAATTACTGTTTTCGCCTTCACGTCTTCCTTTCAGTTTATAAAATAGAATAATTATCAGTGAATAGCTTGCGAAAACAATGGAACAACGTTTTCAAATTCAAGTAACTACCTACTTGTTTATGTAAAAGTGTATATTTAAAGCATAGGTAGTGCCGTCAATAGCACCAGCCCATCTGTTGTCGTGGGTATCGTAAAAGGTGACTATAGGCTTACCCAGAGCTGGGCAGCAGCTTCCTTCAAGTTTTACAATTCAACGGCGATCGCCAACTTTCCTGGCAAACGTGGCGATTATGGCAAAAACACCCAATGAGTGTATAGGGAGATCTATGTCCGGCAGTGTACGTTTTTCGGCTGAAATTATGGAGTATATAAGTGAGTATGTGCTTTTAAAGATATCTAACCCCTGGATAGGAACATATTCATAAAGTTACATACGGTACTGATTGCATTACGCACAAGTCGAACTCTCATATGAGAAAAGAACAAGAAAAAGAAGAGGTAGATCACGGGGGAACCTTTGGGAAGACGGCGACGAGCACGTGATCACATGCCACCGCCGTGTGTCGCCTCCTCTCCCCCAGAGGGGGTGATCGCTTTACAGTCACCACCTCCGCGATTTGCCTAAAGGCGTTAGTGGGTGACTCCGGTGCGATTGTTCTCAGGATCCTGGAGACCAAAGATGCCATTTAGTGGTTTTAAGCCTATAGGATATCTCTCTACCCTTCCCTGGCGGAGGCGGTTCATGATGTTTTTTCACCAGGTGAAAAAATGGTCACGGGTGAAGTATACTAAACGAAAGAATACGCTTTAGTTGTTTATTTTTATATATACGGAAATTGTGTGGTGCCAGCTGTGCCGTGTGGTGCCGGCTCAGAATGCCACCACCACTTTTCATCCCATGGGTGTCATAAAAGTCGACTAAGGGATTAACCGGAGGATGGGCAGCAGCGTCCTTCGAGCACACAACAACTCAACTGCGATCGCCAACCCGTCTGCCAAGCGTGGCGACTATGGCAAGACCCCCCCACTGAGCACACTACACACCCATATCGGTTGTTGTGGTGATCTTTGGGGGAGGCCTGTCCAGCAGTGGACTTTATTCGGCCGAAATGATGATACGGAAATTGATGAATACGCACCAAAAATCACTGATGCGTGATCATGTGAAGTATGCTGGTAATTAATTAGACGTACACGCATCTGCAATTTTCTGCCAGAAGCTGTTCGAGAAGGATGCGATGTTTCACTCACGATTATGACGCTATAAAAGTGAAGAGCCGAGCTCTAGGTCAGTTAGATATTAGCTTATTATTAAATTAAATGTTGCGATCGCTTTCGGTCGTGCATCTTGTATAAAAAGGAGCCTAAATAATGGGTGTTTGCCGTCCACTGCAAAAATTGCCCGAAAGAACAATCGTGAGCTTTTGGCATTTGGCATTGGGAATATGGCTTTAAATACAATACGCTTGCTACATGAGACCACAAAATTGTCAAATTACTTAGCTAGACTATGTACCTAGCGGAGCCCTAGTTGACATATAGTCTACTGTGCCTATGCTCTAGAAGGATATGGTTCATTCAATTCGGCCAAAAGAAGTCCACTGCCGGACACAGGACTCCCCTAAAGATCAAACGACCGATATGGGTATGTTGTAGGTTCATTGGGGGGTTTTGCCATAATCGCCACGCTTGGCAGACGGGTTGGCGATCGCAGTTGAGTTGTTAATGCACTCAAAGGACGCTGCTGCCTATCCTCCGGGTAATCCCTTAGTCGACTTTTACGACACCCACGGGAGGAGAGGGGGTGGTGGTATTCTGAGCCGGCACCACACGGCATATATGGTGAATACATATAATTAGTATTTACATCCACATTGAAGAAAAATATACTAAAGTTTGTACCTCAGACATGTTTGAGCCTAAAAAATATATTGATCCAGCAGGGCCGTACTAAAATACAATATTTAATTATATAGATTCGCTCAGCCTTTTCCTGCCAGCAATTGTTTTACATAAGTGCGTTAGTTTCGACATAAATTCGACATTGTTGTTGACAACAGTACGATATCGAACTAGCAGGGATCCTCTCAAGATTTACACTGAACTATTGTTGTATAAATTTCAAAGGATAAGAGTACCTTCAGCGATTTTTTCAGTTTTATAATACTTATATTCTGCGTATTCAAAATACAAGCAAAATGGATCGACGCCTCCGTATAATAGTGATGGGTTCAAGTGAATTAATGGATACTACGTAGACATAAAAAAATGAACAAAAAACATAATAATAATATAAAATATTTGACAGAATTCAATATACCTACACAGCGATGTTTTATTTCCTGTTATATTTAATATTTCATTCATTTTCTTTCAAGTTACATCCGGAATTGCTTTACTATACAGACTCGTGCCAACTAGGATGAATTTTCGTGTGTTCAACCGGTTTTTTCATACCTTCTATTGGAATCGGTTACAAAAGCTCACAGCATAGGAACTGTAAAAACTAATTAATAAAAAAAATATTGATGTTCCCAGTGAAAAATGTTTAACCCAGTTTCCAAGCACCACGGAAACTGGGTTCAACATTTTTATGCCACTGGCCTGTAAGTTCTTGTTTTCTTCTTCTGCTTGTTTTGTTGCTTCTTAACGTTTCTTGTTTCTTACTCTTTTTTTTAGCATGCTTCCATTAGCTTCACAGTCTTTAGTTACACTATGTAAACAAATCGATTTTAACCTACTTCTAATTGTCGATCGATTTAAAACTTTGCAAGTATATGTTATCCCGGATGACAATACAAAATCTGGTACCATCGAACTGATCTGATGTTGGAGCCAGGAGTTGGGTAACTCTTCAATGGCTCCTAGTAACGACACCCATGTGCAGAATGGCGGTGGTATATTCTATATCCGACACAGCTCCAATGATGATGCTAAAATCCGTCTGTGTGGTTTGCGGCTAACATACGGTTTCCGAACCGTAGCTCCCGGTAATAATTCATCACCCCTTTCCACTTATGGGTGTAGTAAAAGGCGACTCATGGTTGACATCAAGAGGGCAGCAGCATCCCCCGTATGCCAACAACATATTGCAGTCACCAATCCGCTTGCCAAGAGTGGTGATTATTGCGATAGGAGCGCTCATTGTAGTGATTATTGGGAGGCATATATTTAGCAGTGAATGTGTGTGTTACAAATCAAAATAGCGAAACAGCCATTTTCATCACAAAACAATATATATTTTTTAAAGATACCGTATCATCTTGCCAGGTTTTCTGCACTCGGCAACATTGAAAGACGGTAGCGAAAAGTGCATCGTTAGAACTCGCTGACCCATTTCCGTAGTGTCCCGTAGTGTTCACAGTAAGCTGTTTGCAACGCGGACGGTGCGAGAAACGGGCTCTCATTTACGAACTAACTAAGCTAGCGAAATTATCACCAGACGTTTATACACGTTGCTTTTTAAAATCGTTCGCCACTTTTTTTGTAAAGCTGCGACAAGGCCGAAGAAAGGTGCCTTAAGCGGTTTAAAAATATAGTCGTAATGAGGTCGCCGAAAGGTATACAATCTCTTTAAAGCTACATAGTATTTTATGCCGTTAACGTTTACTTTGAAGTGCATTACATTGCAGCGTAGATTCCGGTAAGAATACGGCACCTAGTTTTCCTTGCACTGAAAGAAATGCTAAGTAAATAGTTTCTTAAATTTAAGTTATATAATCAGCCCATTACTCTCCTAGGCCTGTGCCCAGCAGTGGCCCGTGCCTTTTCTCACGGTTATAAAAGTTAGGCCTTAGTCCGCCACGCTGACCTAGTGCGGATTAGCAGACTACACATTCCACTGAGAACATATTGGAGCCCTTTCAGGTGTGCAGGTTTTATTTGGTGGAGATCCTCCCGGATTTCCTCCACCCTGGGGTAGAGCTGATGTGATATGACTCTTACCGGCTAAAACTACCTGTGCGGTTATCTATGCCACCGAAGGGGACTCCAGGTCCTCGAGAACGAACGTACCGGAACTGCTCATTGGTGCCACGGGTTTAGGCACATCCAAAGGGGTGCCTGTAAAGTAGAAGTGGTCACGCTTTCTGGCGGAGAGGAAGTGTAATCAAATTCTGATCCGCACATGAATCTGACAAGTCAGAGGTCGAGAGTCCGATTGTCAGGATCGAACTCAGACCCTCCTGTATGGAAGGCAAGCGTTCAACCGCTAGGCTGTCACTGCTTATGTCTAAATTGTTTAGCTACCCGAACTTTTTTTTATGTGAATTAAGTAAACGGGATGGGTATTTTATTTTATTTTTTATTTTATTTCTTCAGAAAACTAACAGCTAAGATACATGTAGAGAAGGCATTAGCGCAAAAAGGCCAATTACAAGTTTTCACAGATAAGTAAGAGATTCAAACAAGTAGACGGTATCGGTAGACAGACAAAAGATAGATAAAAGCACTTAGGAATAAATTGGACAGGTTTCAGTATCCATTGAAGAAAATGTTACACAATAACTTTTTCAGTTTAGGGTAACTAGTGGAAAATAAATCAATATCAACACTCTGACACACCGAGTTGTAAGTTCTGCTAGCTCTTATCATATAAGAGTTTTGTCGATAAGTACAACGTACAGAAGTAACATGCAAAAGTTGATGTTTCCTTAACAAAGCGGATGGTACACGTAGCCCAATTTTACTCGTCAGCTCAGGACAATCAGTTGAACCATTAGCTAAACCAAACAAAAAGACCATATCAGCCATTTTCCTCCGCTCAAATAAGGGAAGAATGTGAAATTTCTAGCAGCGGCTGGAATAGTGAGATGATGATGTGAGTGAGATCTATATTGAAGGCACCTTAAACATTTCTTCTGAATATTTTCAATGCGATTAACGTAAGTGTTATAATTAAGATTCCAAACGGGCGAACAATATTCGAGATGACTGCGTACAAAAGCACAGTAAAGTATTTTAAGTGTTTTGATGTTCCTAAAATCAGCTGATATCCTTAAAACAAAGCCTAGTGCTTTAGAAGCTTTTTTGATAATATTGTCAATGTGTGTGTCAAAAAGAAGTTTTGAGTCAAAAGTGACGCCTAAATCTCTGATAGTATTAACCCTGGCTATAGCAGTATTCGCAAGTTTATACTCAAAATGAATAGGGTTGGGTTTGCGAGTAAAGGTACATATATAGCATTTAGACACATTCATATCAACATTCTCCTTTGCGTTAACAATACAGCAATCACCAATTATGTTATCCAAGTTCGGTGATAGTGGCGAGAATGTTCAATATGGCGGCAGTGAACGTGTACTGGGTGATGTGTATTGCGATAAGGTACAGGAGCGAAATAGAACAGCAATAACGGTAATGTTGCGTCGCTTGTACTCACAAACTAGGACACAGAAAGGTGATTACTTGAAACTTATGCCGCGTGTTATTGTTACATAAAAGGGATATTGGTACTTCCGCGGTCTTAAATAAAGCCCTTAAACACTAAAAAAACTTGTATAAAAAATATTATAAATGATGGCATTTTCTTGTAATCTTCTTCTTCTTTAGTGTAGTTAGCGGCCAACCTTATAACAGAGTTGTTCAAGCTGCTCAAAGGCCTCCAACTTGGCTTAACGGTACTGCCGCCTTATGACAAGAACCGGGACCGACAATTTTACGTGCCCTCCGCAGCACAGACTCAGAACAAGACTCAGTTCAAGTACCACTATACCGCCGCCCATCCACAGACTGACCGCGCCAAGCGTTGCTTAACCTCGCCGATCGTTTACCGATCACTGAGTGCAACTGGCTATAGAACTGGATATATTTCTCGTAATAAAGTAATGATTTAATAGCGCAACCATTTCCCAGTCTCGATAGTGTGAGGATATCTGCCCTAATTAGGTCACGAGATGGTAGTTATAATAATAATAATATTGGACCGTAACTGTTCCACTGCAAAGGCCACATAAGATGAAATGAGCACAGATCAGTACGGTGGCTCACTGGGAACTGATGATTCCAACCATTAGACCCAGAAGACCGTCACATGACATTCGCTCCGTGTAAATTACTAAGAGCCGTATCCTGGTTAAACTCAGCACAGACGGTTGGCTCAGTAGCAATAGCCTTTTTACGCGATATGTCGCGGGTTCGATCCCCGCACGGAACAAATATTTGTTTGATCTACAGATAGTTGTTTCGGGTCTGGGTGTTTGTGCATGTGAAATGTAAACCGTACCCACGATATAGGAGAAATCCAAGTATGGGATATCGTTATTTAATTTAATAAACTAATAAAAAATGGAAGCTCCTGCCAAGTTGAAAAGGGCTATTAATAATACGTGGCATTTGCTTTAATTGAAGGAATTGATAAATTAGTCGTACTGTTTCTGTATCCAATCCGAGATTGACGGACGGACGTCAAGATTCTCCGGCTCACTTACAGACTCACAAATCCACCCGGAAGTGATTGGACAAACTATGTCACAGCCGGGAATCTGACATCATCACATTATATGATATATACTAGTAGATTATGATAATGAGTATCCTTGAAAACCTTTTATAATGAATTGGAGCACGAAGTACGTATAAAGGTTACTTTAAAACGTGAGACAGCCATAATATCTATAAGGGCCAACAATCAGAATAATATCAAAACACAGGCCAAAGGCAAAGTCGAAACCAAATTTAAATAGTGGGCTTTTAAGTGATGTTGGAGTAGATACCATCACAGAGCTTGTAATATCTAAATCGTTCCATAAAGTTTTTTTTAGATATTTTAGATATTTATTTCTCACCACAATAACGACAAAGTTACAGTATTATACAAATTTAGTGTGGGAGACTGGTGCCTAAACTAGGTTGAAGCCTGTATTTCAGGTCACCAGGCCTTCCACCCCATAAGTCCAAGTTCATAGTCCTTTCATAAACTGTGCCAAGGGAAAATTTTCAATTTTCTTATTCTTCGTATATCTGATTCTATCAAGTTGTTTTCTCTTGTTAGGGTTCTCTTGATGAATACTCTCCAATACGTTGCTATAACTTTATCAGACCCCGATACTGGTTGATTTTGTCCTTTATACCCAGTTATCATCTTGCACCCCATGAGTGCGCACTGTCACTGCAGTCAACATCTTGATTTAACAATAAACTAGCTGTTGCAATAAAATATGTATATTATGGCTTTGATACACCCATTATTGACGATTTATCAAAATTACTTTTCAATTTTTCATATTTTTGTTGCACATTGACACTTGACGTTTTGACAATATTTTGTTATATTTATAGTTAAAAGCAAAGAATAAGCCACACCTCTCCCCCCATAAGTGTCGTAAAAGGCGACTAGGTTCGATATCAAGATGATGGGCAGCAGCATCTTCCCGTGTGCTAATAAAAACACGCGATCACCAATCTACCTACCAAGCGTGGTGTTTATTGCAATATCTATGACCTCTCATAGCAATGATCATTAGAAGGCCCATGTTCAGTATTTGACGTTAACGGGCCGCTATGTGTGTGATGTCGAAATTAAAAATCCTTAGTTGATTAAAAACATTTAAAATAAGATTTTTAGAAGGTGTAGGTTTCGAGATATTCAAATATTGTACATCTGCAAACATTTAATAAACACTTGATTTGTGATATTCAAAGACTACAAACACTACAATTTAAAATTGAGATTTAAATATCGCTGAAGTTGCTGTGTTTACATCACTGAGCGTACTAACCGACTTAAAACCACATTGTGATATTATAATATGGCAGGTTTACTCATATGACCGCCTATTGCCATATATAATAAAAAAATCTTCTGTACACATAAGCCCAATTTCACTGTTCGCCTTAAAACTGAGTTTAATAAAACTTAGTTCAAATGTTTAGTTTGATCTCGGCTTACGTCGAACCGATTTCACCAGCACCAATTTGATCGCGTTTACGGAAACGAAGTTTACATGTCATAGAGTGTAAATGTCGTTATAATCACAGACAAAAACGCGATGCGGGTGGCATATGCAACATGTAAAAGTGACCGACTGCCAATACAATAAACAAAAATGTTGGTCTCTCTATACGAATTACTCTGTAATTATAACTGATTAATAAGGAGCACGCTGTGGTGTTTATAATAAGCCATTTGTTATGCGTATGCAAACAATAAATAATACGAAATACAGAAATGTGTTGATGGTTACATGTTAGTAGTAAAAGTCAATTTTATCTATAATCAACAGTAATGCAAACTGAAGTATTTTGTTGCCTGAGACGAAATCTTGTTGCGTAGTCTTTGTCATCAATGGTATCCAAGTTTTCTACTCTCGCGTATCCATCCATCGAGGACCAACAACGCTCTTTTCCTTCTTGTTATGAACCAGATAACATAAATAATGCTGCACAAAATAAAGTCAAGAACAGTAATGGCAGCCCTCTAAATGCGTTTAATCAAATTAAATGTCGAAAATCGGGCATTCGGATATCAATCTGAGTTCAACTTTAACTGTGTTCAGTTGATGTTGGTGAAATGCAAAGCGGAGCTCTGAGCTTACACACTTTAACGCATAAACTGAGATTAGCTGATCGAGTTTAGTTTTAATGGTGAAATCGGCCTCTAAGATAAATTGTGTAGGAGGATGACTAAAATATTGCATACAGGTTTCGGATGGTATTAAAATAAATAAGGAAGACATTAAAAATAATATATTTTAATAGATTTATAAATAAACTTGTAATTAAAACATTAAATTAAATTTTAAATATTATGTATCATCATCATCAGCCAAAGGACGTCCACTGCTGAACAAAGGCCTCCCCCATAGATTTCCGGACAACCTCCGGCGAGGTGGATAGACGACCTGATGAAGGTCGCTCAGAGTTGTTAGATGCGGACGGCATGTAACCGGTTGTTGTGAAAATGTTATGTATATGATCAGGAACAGCCGCTAAGTAGTTGGATAAATAAATTACCAAAGGCGTTTTATTAAAATCATGGACAGAACGTACAGCAACAATTACATCCTTACTTCTGATGCTAGAAAGGTTATAAATATAAAGAAAACGAATAAAGGATTGAAATCAAACGTTATCGGTTTTTATTCATCATCAGCCACAGGACGTCCACTGCTGAACAAAGGCCTCCCCCTTAGATTTCAACAACCAGCAGTTACATGCCGCCCTCATCCAACGACTCCCAGCGACCTTCACCAGGTTGTCTGTCCACCTCGTCGAAGGTCGTCCCACGCTGCGTTTTCCGGTGAGCGGTCTCCATTCGAGAACCTTTGTGCCTCAGCGGCCATCAGTTCTACGAGCATACGGTTTTTATTTTATCAATTAAATCATGAAAAGTACTTATAAAACTTCTGAATTTTAGTTGCTCGATTACAATTGGTTGGTCTCGTGGAGAACAACCGGCGATTAAATCCATGGATAGAATAAGATTATGATTCTATAATAATAATAATATAGAGATAATCATTTGGATTGATACCATCGTTGCAATAGTTTCACCTTCGTGTGGTGTTCGAATGAATAAAGGAGCACCTCTCCATATCCTGTCGTGTCGTATGTAGTAAAAGGCGCCTTTAGGGGCTCTTAACCAAAGGGATGGGTAGTAGCGTCTCCTCTGTGAAATAGTTGCCATTCTGCGCTCACCAACCCGTGAACCAAGCGTGGTGAGCACTGCCAAATTCCACCGAAGCAACTGTGGAAATCTTTGGGGGAGGACATCCTTTGGCTGATATGATAATGATGATTAATTAAAATAAATCAACGGAATGTCACTGTCACTCTCTCCTACAAAGCTCTTATATTGCGAACTTCAGTAAACCTTGGTTTCTGACTGGCCTCGTAACGCGTGCAACCTTGAATAATACTTACATGATACTATAGTCTTGACACTCTTTAAATAAATTATTCATAATCGCATTACTAATTCATAAATGACCATTTGGTACGCGCAAAAAATTCAGAATAATTGTAGACATATTCGTAGAAGATTTACGCAAAGCTACAAAGGCCTGCATAATCATGTTAGTAACATAAGTAGTAGATTGTATCTTAAATACAGGCCGATGTTAACGTGATCGACGATTCACAAGTAAAAAGCGTTTTAAAAAGAATTCTATCATAATTTTACTACACAACAAAAACCTGTCAAATTATGACAGGCAAGGCCGTCTTATGTCATGCAAGAGCTCTTGGGCACACAGAGTTGGGCACTTTTATAGAGCCTTTTTTCACTAAAGAAAATTTGCAAGCAACTTGGTGGCAAATGTATGTGTCGACTTGCCTTCAGATTGCCGCGCGGCGGTAGGTTGACTCCAACTTGTAGGGTCAACCCTCTAACTTCATGATAAAGACATTTGAGTATTAAAATACCAATAAATACTTACCGGTCGTTGTAGCGATCTTAGGCGGAGGCCTGTAAAAATTGAGGACATTTTGGAGCCCTCTCAAGTGTGCATCGTAACATATAGTTTTTATCTGTTTATGAATTAAATTACACTAAACTCACGCATTATCCTGTGCACGTGCACTGGCTGAACATGGGCTTTCCATAGATCATTAAAATTAACGACCATAGGGGCTATCACCACACTTGCCAGGCGGATTATTGTTCACAGTATATTGTTATTAATACCACGGGAAGATACTTCTACCCATCAACTTGATATCAACTCTTAGTCGCCTGTTAAGACACCATGGATGGAGTGCAGTAATCTATTCTTTACCAGGAACCACACGGATCGGCAATTAAAAAACTAACTTGTATTTCATATTTTGTTTCAGGTAGGAGCAAAAAGTACTCGACCCCACCATTTGAAGCGGACCTGGAGCCGAGTGGGTACAATCGTAAGCGATGCAATTCTTTACAATGTTTTCATTGCAATTCAATTGGCTGATGTTTTTACTATTCTAAATTATGCATTTCTGAAGAATATTCTTGTATGGCTTTTTTGTTCCACTCGCATGATTCCACTTTGATCATCAGAAACCAAAATACGTCTGAGTGCGCACTGCATTTTATAAATGTTTGTTACTAAAGCGTTTTTTTAAACATTGCCCCACACTAGGATTGCTCCTGTGTCGTGGGTACAGACATGAATTACAGACATGAATTCCACATACAATATCCCAGATCCGGAACAAGTACCTGCAGATCATACAAATTTTTGTTCCGTGTGGGAATCGAACCCACGACCCGGAGCGCAGCAGCCGACTGTATCAAACCGTTAAACCGTTTGTTACTAACACACTAAAGACGTGAAAGCAGTCGATAGATCGTACCTAACTTTTTCCGAAGTCTCCATTGTCTTATTCCTTTTAAATTTAAGTACTATCGCAAAATATATTAGATTAACATTGATGGTTATGCATTTTAATAACATACCAATATCACTGACATGTCATGTTAGTTCATTTTTATTGTAGACACATTTCATATCTCTGTGTTATCAACATGCTGCCACTAACTTTTGTGTAGGCACCCTTATATTTTTCTACTTTTACTAACAATTTCAAGCTGTATTTATTGTTATTATAATGAAATATCTGGACATAATTTCGTATTGTAGGGATTTTTGTACTGTCATCTGCGTGCGAAT
Organism: Diloba caeruleocephala; assembly: GCA_947459985.1. Taxonomy (NCBI): domain Eukaryota; kingdom Metazoa; phylum Arthropoda; class Insecta; order Lepidoptera; family Noctuidae; genus Diloba; species Diloba caeruleocephala. The sequence continues at coordinate 8,045,846 of OX381614.1, forward strand.
AATTACTAATTAACAAACATTACTTAAGGCCATTATAATCCACGATGTAATTTATTTTTTCGCTTAGATTAGAATAGTATAGAATATTACTTTATTGTACACCAAGAAAATAAAACAAAATAGGAAGAACTATTTACAATAGTTAGTGTGGCACAATGGGTGGTCTTATCGCTATGAGCGATCTTTTACAGACAACTTTTTGATGGATTTAAAAGTAGGGAAATAAAGAAATTCTGGTAGTCTGTGGTGAACTTAATAATGATATTGTTATATACAAGAAAATACACGTATTGGCAAAAATTAATAGTATAATTACACCAATTTGCATATTAATACATACATACAATACATAAATACTCTAAATATGTATAATATTACTCATAGATACTTGCTGATACAATACCTGATAATTGAGTCAACTAAAGAGACAGATAATGTTCTGTTACCATTTTTTTAATGCTCGATTGAGCTTGTCTAATTGTATTGGGTAAAGCATTCCAAAGTCGTGCTACTTGTACTGCAAACGATTTATCCACAAAAACTGTGGAATGCATAGGCATCTTATGTATGAGTCTCATGAAGGAACTGAAAACGTTCTTTAAAATAAGAGGGGGCTGAGGAATTAAACAGAACACTGTAAAGTAGGAATAAGATATGAGAATTCCGGCGCAGGCGAATTGGAAGCCACTTGAGCTATATGCAAATTTCTGATACATGGTCATATTTACTTAAGCCAAATATGAACTTTATGCAGAAATTTTAAAGTCGCTCTAGCTTATTGAGTTGAGCCTCACTCGGTAAGATCAAGGTAACTGATATCAGCATAGTCAAGAATGAGTAATAAAAGGGACTGTGCTACCACAGTGTTGGTGGCAGTAGGTAAGAAGATTCGTAATCTTTTCAATGACCCGGCTGACGCAAACAATTTACGGCACACTTCCTGAAGCTGAGGATCCCACGAAAGACTTTTCTCAATAAGACCCCTAAATTCTTGACCTTATGACCTTATGACCTTTTCGCTTATGGGTATGACAGTCCCGTCAAAACTTAGGTAATGCTGGAATCTGCACCCAGTCAACTCTAGTAGTCAGCCTGGGGCTGCCAACATCAGTGACCTGAGTCTTTGTAGGATTAACCTTGAGTCCATGCGCTTTACTCCATTGACTAATTGAAGCTAAATCCCTATTGGGGATGGCACCCGCATCTGGCTGCTTACAGTAGATTTGCAAATCGTCTGCATAGAGGCGGTGGGATGACAGAAGTCTAGAAGATATGGAAATAATAAATATAGCGAAGAGTAGAGGAGATAACACGCCACCCTGAGGTACGCCAACGTAAGTATTGCATCAAGAAGAGGACTTATCTTCTATGCATATACGTTGCCGGCGACCAGACAGGTAACTTCGAAACCAGTCAATCAATCAATGCTTATGCAAAATATACAGTATACTATCTATCAGGTAATATAAGACCTCTCCAATTCAGGATTGATTGATGCAGTATTTAAAATACTTTTTAAGAGTAATATTGTACTAATATTACACAATACGACAATCCTTGCCTTTCTTAGCAACATTCACCGCATGTTCCTTTCGCGCCGAACAGTGCCACTTTCGCATATTAAAACAACATTTGCATTTTCTCTTGGCTAATTGAAATTTACTTTTTATCCGCCTGCACTTATACGAGCAACAATGATGGAGCACTGCTCCGAATCTGTCATTATGTTGTCAATTTTCGTATTTATTAATAATTCAAGTTGCCTTTGCTTCACTTTTGCAGCTTTACTATATTTTCTCCAACTGGTCTCAAGTCGAAATTGTACTATATTTAGGTAATAAAGCTTTTTGCATGAACCGAACCGAAACTATGTATTAATTTTATGTACTAGTTTATGTATATGTACATACATATATACCCATCTTTATGTAGTACTTTCAGGAACTATATACCTATACGACGATATTCTTACAAATCTTTATTAAATATGTAACGTTTTCGTGTCGCTTTATGTATATGCTTCGAAATATGTTATCAATAGTAAACGAGTTCACGTCTGCTATCAACAGATTAATGTTTTACTTTTGTTTTTTAGTTTTTGTCTACGGTAAATGGTAGTGATTGGTATAATACAATAATTTGATACAACTTACCTATATCATCAAGTCGTTTCGATAACCACCACATATTACTGCGCCATTTTCTTCGTCATATCAGCTAAAGGTCCCCCATAGATATCCTTAACGACCGGTTACATACCACCCACATCCAATGACTCCCAGCGATGTTCACCAGGTTGTCTGCCCACCTCGTTGAAGTTCGTGTTACGCTGCGTTTTCCAGTGCGCGGTCTCCACTCGAGAACCTTTTTGCCCCAACGACCATCAGCCAATATCCTTTAGGAGCTCTGTTCTCGAAGTTGTTGAGGAGTATGTCTACCTGGGAGAAACCATCCCAACTTCGAGATAGAGATCAATCGTCGAATCCGACTCGGCTGAGCAACGTTCGGGAAACTTCGCAATATCTTTTCGTCAACAATACCGCAATGCCTCAAGACGAAAGTCTTTAACCAGTGTGTGTTACTAGTGATGACATATTGCACCAGAGACGTGGTCACTCACAAACTATGCTTGGTATTTATCTACGAGATAGAATCAGGAATGAGGAGTTCCGTAGAAGAACTAAAGTTATTGGCGTAGCTAAAAGGATTAGTAAACTGAAGTGGCAACGAGCGGGGCACATTGCTCGTAGAAGAGACCATACACCGTTTCTAATATTTTTTGCAATACATAGTTCCAATAAATATTTTCGGTTAGCAACATCCACCTCTAACTTGTACATCATATGCATAGTCATTTCACTCACCCGATACCGACTGAGTAAATTCACGTCGTTTCCCTTTCCTATTGCTGATATGTTGATGATGAAAAGAACGAATCTGTTCTGTAATCAAATTCCAGCTAGCAGTTTCAGTTAAAAGTCCAAACATACATAGAACCGGAATGTTTTTGTATACCTACTCATGAATACCACAAAAATAGTAATACAGGTTTAAATATTGTAGTTAATTTATGCATCAAATTGTTCCATATTGTGTGTCAATGTATTGTCAACAAAACTTATTTGTTAATCTATTTAAGTCGTGGAAGTGAGATAAGTTTGTTTTGTCTCCTGCTTTACTATTTTAGGTCCTTCAAACTATATTTATACCTAACTTCAAGAAAATGTATTAATTGTGTCTATTTTTTTTTATTCTCCTTTGATTTAGAGGCTTTTACCTTACAAAGGTATGTCAGCCTTATCATACCCTAAACTATTGCTAGTTACACCAATTACCCGGTTATTTTAGAAGTTATTGTGACGGAGAGGGAGATAGTGTTACAGCAACCATCTCATATACCAATTTGGCCGCTTCAGAGTTAGGTTTAGTCAATATGGTTATAAAAGCTCCGACATCATATCGGTTAATTTTTAATGTTTGCATCACCATCTCTTTCTCCCTCTGGTTCTTTTCACATTCCATTAGCAAGTGTTGGACATAATCTAACTTGCCACATACTTCACAATCTGGTGAATGAGTTAATAGACCATATTTATGAAAAATAACAAATAAACAAGATCACAAGCCACATGTTACAATAACATTTTTACAAGATCTTCTGAATCACGTTTATCGAAGAATTTCACAAGACTGCATATCAGAAACAGCATGGTACTGTACCCCGTCCACAATCTGTGGAAAGCAATTTGGAATTGCAATTTTGTTGAAAGTGCATTATTTCTGTTCGTATTCCTTTGCAAATGGTAGCAGGCCATTGCATAATAATAAAATCTTCCAATTTAAAGTCTCAATCTCTCATTAAACTCGTATGTCACTTCCATGTGGCCGTATCCTATTATTTGCTTATATGTCCTGTGTTAAATTATTCTAATTATCTCATCGTCACTTGAGGAATTTGACCATATCTGACGCCAAGTTTTTGACTAGGTACGCAACTATAATTTATAAAGCCGTATTTGATAGTCGCTTGCAGTCGCTCTCAGACAAGAACAGACTTTTCGTAACAAGCTACAAAATATCACTTCATCATATCGGCCATGCAACGTCCACTGCTGAACGAAAACCTCACTCATATATTTCCACAATTGTGCCATCATATTGGGGGCAATTTGCCAGCAGTCACCACGCTTGGCAGGCGGGTTGGTGAGCGCAGAATGGCCACTGTCCCACAGAAGGGATGCTGCTGCCCATCCTTCTGGTTTGGAGTCCCTTAGTCGCCTTTTACGACATCCACGGGAGGAGATGGAGTGGTACTGTATTCTTAAACCGGATACCATTCAAACATCTTGTGATTTACACGTGTATTTCGTTAAATATATCTTATTTAATGTTAAGAGAAGAACCGTGTTATACAAGGCTTTTAATAAACAGGGCAAACGGTAAAGTAAAATATCTATAATTTTTAATTAATTAAAATTAATTAAAATTTAATTGCTTCACTATGGTATTACGGATTTTGCACTGGAACTTCTGGTCTCATATTTGAATAATAGGATTCAGACAGTTGATGTTAATGGAAAGCGATCTCCTGGGTCTGTGGTCAAAATGGGAGTACCACAGGGCTCAATTCTTGGCCCATTTTTGTTTCTTATATACATAAATGACCTACCTTACATCATGAAGGATAATCATGAGATAGTGTTGTTTGCAGATGACACATCACTTTTATTTAAACTTAAACGCCAACATCTGGCATCTGACGATGTAAATAACGCTATCTCTAGAGTGGTCCACTGGTTTAATGTTAATAATTTAGTCTTGAATGAGACAAAAACTAAATGTATGAAATTCACAACACCTAATGTTAAAACGGTGAACACCAGTGTATTAATGAATGGCACGGAGTTGGATCTTGTGGACACCGCAGTGTTTTTAGGTATTACTTTAGATTCTAAGCTGCAGTGGGGCCCACACATTCTTAAATTGTCAAAAAGCTTAGCTCTGCAGCATACGCGGTAATGAAAATTCGTTATTTAACAGACATAGAAACAGCCCGATTAGTATATTTTGGTTACTTTCATAGTGTAATGTCGTACGGTATTCTGTTGTGGGGGAATGCTGCCGATATTCAAACTATTTTTGTGCTGCAAAAACGAGCTATTCGGTCAATTTATAAGTTAAGCTCTAAATATTCACTTAGGGAGCAATTTAAAAAGATTAATATAATGACCGTTCCATCTCAATACATTTACGAAAATGTTTTGTATGTTCATAAAAATATCTCTCTGTTTGCAAAGAATAGTGATACCCATAGTATTAATACTAGGAACAAACACAAACTCGTTGTTCCTGCCACTAGGCTCCAGAAAATAAGCAAATCATTTAAATGTCAATGTGTACGTTTTTACAATAAAATCCCAAGCCATATTAAAAAACTAAGCGTTAATAAATTCAAGTCCACTATAAAACAGAAGCTGTGTAGAAAAGCTTTCTATAATGTAACAGACTATATGGACGACAAAAATGCTTGGGATTGAGCTGCTCTGATATGCATAGGCTTATATTGACATTCCATGTACATGTATCTAAAACCAGTACTTTTAATTAATTTGACATTTAAATTGCATCATTTCTTAAAATGGATTATATTAATTCATATAATGACATTTCATTATTCTATATGACATTATGTTATTTATTTTTAATGTTATTTTTATGTTCATGTTATGCATTTAGATTTGATACTGTAATAGTGCGAGTACCATGTGGGCTTTTCAATTATTTTGTTTTATTGACGTGATATTTGTCTGGCAGTTTAGGTATGTCATGCTCACTCAAGTGTCCTGCTTATGGTGGCGTTGTGTGTCGGGTCGCTAAGTTTCCCTACAATATGGTTGAGCTGAGCGACGCTGATGCATGCGTCATGCTCGTGAACGAGTGCCGTCTGTTGGGATTGGTCATCTTAATGCTGTCATGACAATTGAATCAAAAATTCTGGTGAATATTAAAATCAAGCTTATTTAGTGTAGACTTTTTAAGATAGACTCTTTCTTCCTGCATTGTCCTCACATTACCATCATTTCGAGAACATTGTACCAATATGATTTAAAAAGAGTAACCATGGAGTTTCTTGCCCGTTCTTCTCCATAGGAAATCTACACCTTGGAACGAGGCAACTAAAGTCTTGACTATTCATAAGTGCCTATAAATGGTTTTACATGAATAAAAATATTTTTATCTTTATCTTTATCTTTATAAAGACTATTAAAACTCATGGTTTTCCTTAACTCACATTTAATTTTATTTTATACTCTTAAGTCTACCATGAACTGGCTGTTGATTGAGGTGCCCTAACATATAAAAAACATACACATTTTCATCTGACAAAAAAAGTTAGCCAAAATTATGATACATAATTTCAGCTAAATACAAACTACATCAGTAGTCTTTGAATATGTTTTTTGACAAAATAATGACCAAACAAATTTTCATTTAATTAAAATATCATTTGATACAAATAAACATATATGGTTAAATGAAATTGACGTTAATTGGTGAAACACAAACCAGGATTATTTATTTATTTATTTATTTATTTAATACTTTACGCACAATTTGTACAGAGGCGGACTTAATGCCATTAGGCATTTTCTGCCAGTCGACCTTAGGGTGATGCAGAGACAAAACATGGCAGGTGCACTAATAGTATAACTGTAAGAAGTTAACAAAGAAAAAAAGGCAATATCTAAATATTTGGATAACGTTTTAAAGCAATAATAACATATTACAAATAGGTACATACATATAAATATACGTACGAACATAATAATAATATAAAATACATCATAATTATATATACATATATATATATATATATATATATTTATATATGAATTACATAATAGGAAAGATCAACGCTGAGATGATTCTGCCAAAGGATTGAGGAGGTGCTGCCGTAGTTTAATTTTAAAAGAGTACCGACTTGTGGCCATCCTGATTTCCAGTGGTAGCGCATTCCACAGAAGAATAGACTGGACAAAGAAAGAGGAGTGTACAAAGTCAGAGCGATGAGAGGGACATTGCAGGAGACGATTGTACGAGGAACGAAGATTTCTGTCGTGATTAGAGCATATGTACCGAAATTGTGAAGCAAGGTAAGTAGGAGAAGTTGGAGAATCAAGTAATGAGAACAAGGTGGTCAGTGCCCTTTGCGCTCTACGCTGCCGGATAGGCAACCATTTCAGAAGCGTTCTATAAGTCGACACATGATCATACTTACGTAGATTGAAAACGAATCGAATGCAGTTATTAAGAAGGTGGTCAAGTTTGTTGAGCAGATCTGCATTCAGGTCATAGTAACACATATCACCATAGTCAATTAAGGGAAAAATTAGAACCTGCACAAGCATTGCTTTCACGTTGGATGGGAGTAAATTTTTCAACCGATAGAGAGTCCGCAACGTTCCAGTGACTTTTTGGCTAACTTTGGTGACCTGTGTTCTCCAGCTTAGAGTCGCATCAATGTGCAAGCCTAGATTTTGAACACAAGAACTAACAGGGATATTCATGCCGTTAAAAGTAATAAGTGGCAGAGATGTACTTTCCATTTTGCTAATAGAACGGTGGCTTCCTATAATTATCGCTTGGCACTTCAGAGGGTTTACGGCCACTCCGAATCTATTAGACCAATCCTTAACAGCTGCCAAGTCTTGGTTCAATTTTTCAATTGCTTCAGATATATTTTCGAGCCTCGCTTGGCAATATAGTTGCAAGTCATCGGCGTAAAGATGATACGCACACTGAAGTTCCGGGGTTATGAAGTTGATAAAAATTGAAAATAAAAGAGGAGAGAGAATACCGCCTTGTGGAACGCCAGTTTTCAGATCGCACCAGTCTGATAAGGACTCATCAGCTTGCACTGACTGCTGACGTTCTCGAAGATAAGAAGAAAACCAATCCAGCGCCTCACGAGAGACCATAAGATGAGAAAGAATGGACAGAAGGATATCGTGACTGACGGTATTAAAGGCATTGGAAAAATCGACTAGCACTAGAGCGGTGACTTTGGTGTCTTCCATACCTGCCCTAATGTCGCCAGTCACTTTCAGGAGGGCGGAAGTAGTACTGTGGCCTGGCCTAAACCCAGATTGAAGAGGGCTGATAAGAGTGTTGAAATGAATGAAGTGTGACAGTTGCTTGTGAACACAAGCTTCAATCACTTTCGACAGGAAAGGAAGGATAGATATAGGACGAAAATGGCTGAGAAGAGAGGGGTTAGGGATTTTAGGTAGGGCACGGACGTAGGCTTTTCGCCACAAGGACGGGAATACTCCGGAGGCAAGGGAGAAATTTATGATGTGGGAGATAGGGCAAAAATATTATTGAGATTAATTAAAAAGTAAACGCAAAACCTAGTTTATATTTATTTTTATTGTAAAATTATGGGCTTAAGTTAGTGGTTACAGTGCCCCGACGTAGGTTTAGGTTAGTTTAGAACATAAACTAGAGCCGAATTCTATCAATTTCACTTGGTTAGGGCAGCATTAATTTTTTTTATCATTTACTATCTATGGAATCTGTATGGGTACATCAATAAAATTATGCAAAACAGCTCTTTATCTACAGCTTTGCGTACTGCTGATTCATAAATAGTTATTTTTATCAAATAACAATTTGTCAAACGACAATTTGTAAAATCAATTTGCTAAAAACGAATTTGACAAACGAATTACTAGGTGAAATATAAAAATTATAAATGGTGTGTTGAATGACTTTGACATTCTACACATTTGCAAAATAAAACTTTTCCGTAATGAGTGTTGGTCAAATGAACTTTCATAAAATCTAAAATGTTTACGGAATTACCATGTTTATCATCTGAATGATGATTTTAGAAAGTTTTTTGTCAAACAGTAGTGAACCGATAAATAGATCCCCCTTGACAACGGACTTGCGGGTTCAATTATTATAATTATATTTGTAACAATTCTGTAATGTAACTGTTTTTATTCCTTATAAATAAAATAAAAGGAAAGATTCGAAAACCAACTATGTTCGGTATTTAGTTATGTTTTACGTTTATACAAATTGATAGCTAGCGTAGCAGTTAACTAGTTACACCAGCTACTTTTTAAATAGCCATTACTCGCCCGACGACAGATAACGAATTCAAATCTGAATGTCAAATATTTTGGCAAAAATGACATCAATACTGGACTAACAACAAAGTTAATACCAGTTATAAATAAGATACTTTTACCAATGCTCCGTCCGGATCAGCCAGTTTGCACGGTGACATTTGAACTAGCAGGTATCAAGCGAAGGCCGAACCGGAGCTTCATTTATTCTGCTCATAATATTAGGTTGCCTATTCAACCACCCGGGACCAAAAGTCAAAACTTGTAAAAATTGTAGTATGAATGCCACATAAAAATATTAAAGAGCTTGCTAACCGACCGAGGGCCCTTTCCATAAATTATGAATTATGTACGGAATTTTTGGCACTTCTCCAAATACTTGGGTAGAGCGGGATTGCAGACTTGTTAAAACGTTCGCGATTTATTTCTGGATAGTATGCTTTAGCAAATTTTGGATGTTATTGTAAGCCATCTTGATGTGATGAGATTTTCGTAAGTAAATATCCCAGTGTTTAAATTAAAGATCTGCAATCAAAATAATTTATATGTAGTTAAAATACACTTCAGGAGTTTATCAAGGTTTTTCGTAACGATATTAAGGTAAAATAAATTTAATGTTTAATTTAAAACTATGTCCGAAAATATTAAACCTAAAAGATAATATTACCATGTAAAATCGGGAGTTAATGTTAATGGAAGAAGTTATTAAATTAGTTATAACTTTGTCGTTGTAACGATAAGATTAAATAAAGAAGCACATCATCTGCAGCTTAGCTTTGTCCACAGCTGGGCATAGCCATCCACCGGCGACGCTTGCTAATTTACCGTTGACCAATCTTGCTTGGTGACCGTTCGATTTCTCTGTTTATGAAGAGTACACCTTTTTAAATATTACCAATATATCAGTGAAGGTCGCTGGGAGTCGTTGGATGAGAGCGGCATGCAACCGCTCGTTGTGGAAATCTAAGGGGGAGGCCTTTGTTCAGCAGTGGACATCCTTAGGCTGATATGATGATGATGATCAGTCAAAAGACGAGCACTGCTGAACAAAGGGCTCAAAGATAGTTATTGTGTTGTCATTTCGAGGGGAATTTGCCAGTACTGATCACGCTTAGCAGACGGGTTGGTGAGCGCATTATGGCTGCTGTTGCACAGAAGGAACGCTGCTGCCCATCCCTCTGGTTTAGAGTCGCTATTTACGACATCCCCGGGGGAAGATGAAGTGGTGCTATATTCGGAATTATGATATAATTAGCATAGGTAATCTTAATTGATTTCTATAATCTTCTTGCACAGATAATTCATGCAAATTTTTTACTTACATACCGCAGCGATTTTATTTGCTTGGTAAAGTACTCATAAGAAGCTATATATTTATGTATGTTTAGTATTTCCTTGGGGTTTTTGACATTGGCCAAAGAACACCAAAGAGAGAGAAGCGAGAAAGAGCATAAAGTGAAAGCCCATTTGCAGCCTTTTAATTGTTTATCATGCATTTATAATATAAAATATTCCTCTCGGCGTTGCAATGGTAGTTTATTTTTTTGACCTGTATAACATACAGAGGCCTTTCACGTTGGAAATTTGATGTTTTAATTTGAAAACAGAATTATCTTTTATTAAAAGAAGCTTATTAGTAATTGTATAGGATTCTTTGGATTACCGAAATTTCATAGACACTTACAACACAGTTCGCGTGGTAATTATAATGTAGTTGTTTGTAAAAGTCAAGGGCAGGATGATCTCTAGGCTATCTCGAAACGTTCTCGTGCCGATTCGAAGCCTACCGCTCACTACAAGTCGTTCAGTATTATATCTTTAAATTTTCCATCTGTTAATATTCAGGTTTCTCAAGATTTATATAATTTATGTCATGTGACGCATTTTTGGTTATGTCGTGAAACGTCATGAAAAATAGACATTGTAACTTCTTTTCCACCCTTTTCCTTTTCTGGTGACATGAACGAGTAGTTTAAAATGAGATTATACTATTGTTTTTACATTCTTAAAGGCTTCTGGTTCGTTAAGAGTAAGTGAGACTGAGAAATAGTGATACAGTAACCTTCAATTTTATATGAAAAATATACTGCAATCACCAATCCGCGTGGCAAGCTACGATTATGACAATATCATATCATCTTCCCTTATTTTTTGTTTATCTCACATGGTGGTAATACGTCATGTAGTTCCTCCACCCGGCGAAAGGCGGAGGGACATGCCGGGCTCCTACCGGCTAAAACCACGGGAGCTGTCATCTTCCGCAGTGAAAGGGGTCCAGGTTCTCGATACATTCACATTAGAACCGCCCATAAGTGTCACATCCCGGAGGGGTTGACTGTAAAAGCCCGCTCCCACAGGAACATATCGGAAGGGATTGAAAAGGAACAACCACCGAAGCCTAGCTGTGCACTCTGCTGCGCATATGGCTGTACGTGACCACGTGCGCACCGTAGTCATTCCGAGAGTCACTCGGTATGAGCATTCTGATTCCTCAATCTAAGCGCTCGTGAGCACCGAGGCCGTTATATAGCGAAGAAAAGTGCTCAGTCCTGTTTGACATGGTTGTTACCGCAGCACCTTGTCCTCCCTTTCTGAGCGGGATCGGCCCTCTTCTGATCCCACTCTGCAGTCTGCTTCTGCAGCATAACGCCTCGCAGGAGACCACTGCACGCCAATATGCTTGCTCTGCCAACATAGCCGACACCACTGCCGGCGGAGAGAGACCTTGCCCGATAGATCGACTAGGATCCGACGTTCGGCAGCCCACTCAGAGCACTCCTCGAGCGTGTGCGGTGCAGTATCCTGGCCGCTATCACAGTGGTTACACAGTGCTGTGACCTCACGTCCTATCCTGTGCAGGTACGCACTGAAATAACCGTAATCAGTGAATACCTCCATCAGGCGGTAGGTGAAGCGCTCGATCCATTTGAGCTAGGCTCCAAATAGCAGCAGGACAATATCAGCTTTTTTTTATCGTTCGCCTTGTGGAAATACATGATGTTCTTCCTCCACCCCGGGAAGGGCGGAGGAGTGTGCTGGACTTCTACCGGCTAAAACCACCGGACCTACTCGGCACCGAAAGGTAGCTCCAGGTCCTCGTGCGATCACACTAGCTCGCTCACACCTCGCTGCTGGCTATGCTGCGCACACGGAGGACAATATCACCAAGCCATGAGCTGTCATACGCTCATTGTAGTAATCATACTACACCCAGACCCCAAACAACATTTATATATCATGTGAATATTTATCAGGAATCGAACCCAGGATACCTAGCGCAGAAAGTTAATCCCTTAGCCACTGAGCCAACCTTCCTGTCATATCCCAGCACCCATAATGCACCCATCCTTTACCGCTTCTTAGAATTTAAGATGGTAAGAAGAAACGGCACAGCAGCGTCTGCTTGTCACGCCTTTGTGTTTTAATACTAAATATAAAAATTATGATAGTTACTTGCAGTAACTATTTCATAGCTAGATTTGATTTACTTCATAGCCAGTTACACGCACTGATCGGTGAGGTTAAGCAACTTACGACGCGGCCAGTCTATGCATGCATTGGTAACCGCATCATCATTTCAGCTGAAAAACATCCACTGCTGGACAGAAGCCTTCCCCAAAGATTGCCACAACGACCGGTATGGGTTTGTGTTGAGTGCTCATTGGGGGGTTTTGCCATAATCGCCACGCTTGGCAGACGGGTTGGCGATCGCTGCTGCTGCCCATCCTTCGACTAATCCCATAGTCACCTTTTATGACACCCACGGCATGAGATGGGGTGGTGGTATTCTTAGCCGGCACCACACAAGACCACTATGCGGTCATATCGCTATGACCGCATAGTGGTATTTGATCTGAGCGTCTCCGAAACACGGACAGATCACACGTAATACTCTCGGTCCCGATGACACCAACATTAGACGACAGTTATTAAGCCAAGTCGTTTGTGCAGCTCGAACAACTGTGACACAAGGTTCGCCACTAACCATCGAAAATAAAGTAAAAGTTCTGTGACGCGACCGAACAATGATAAGTATTGGACTCAAACGTTATTATAATGTCATTACCAACTTTAATATAAATATTCTGCAGCCAAGCTAAAGAAAGTCACTTACTTTGCCTTGCCTACTTACATGCAAATAAAATGATGTTATGCAAGTTTAAATAGTCTAGACATGGGAAATCATGATTATCGAAACGGCCAGCAGGACAGCCAATTACCGCAAGCAGCAACCGTTGCCGAGTATACGCCAAGATTAGCCATCACTCATCTCGCCATTTTAGAGGGAAGCAAGTGACCTAACTCTAAGGAACTAAAAAAAGAAAAAAAATGTACAAGCGGTAGTACAGGGAGCCTAAAAAGGCCGCTTTAGCAGAATCATAATATGAATCACATTAAATATCACCAAATGGTCCAGAAGGCCTAAAAAGACCGTATTAGGTTTTATTTATAAGGCATAATAATGATCTCAATACGATTCACATTAGAAACCACAAAATGGTCACTTAATCATAACTGACCATGAACGTGACCATATTGTGATTTCTAATGTAATTCATATTATGATTCACCTAAAGCGGCCTTTTTAGGCCCCCAGTAGTAGTGTTATTAGAAAGGTCTGATGACATTCTGCGAGTATTCCCAAACAGAATAAATGTATTATAAAATAGCATCAGTTATTGAACCATGTTCTTCGTTGTGGAAGCTATTTAAATTATTCATTAGTTCCCGGATTCCGAACTTTTCAAATATTTACCGAAGGCAGATAAATAGAAATAGACCTAAAACCAGAAATTACACTCTTTTGCCACCGGATTTAAATTATTTTAGGCACGTCATAAAATAAAAAAAATAAAAATTGTCTATATCAACGTATTTATTTAAATTAATACACAGGATTAATAGAAATGCCCTAGTCACTAGTGTTTTTTGGGTTAAATACTATATGCAAATACACTCCTATGCAATAGGTTTTGAGCGTCTGTCCAATATGAGTTTAAAGTGGTGCCAGTCACTGCAGCTGTACTGCACTATAGCTGGTCGATTTCCGTATCTGGCAACTAATTTGTATGATAATCAAGTAAACAGCGTTATTTGAAAATTATACATCGTCGATGAAGGATACTAGGGAGTAAGCCGGACCGTCTGTGATAAATCCTAAAAAAAAAGACTTCCTATTAAATACTTTCTACGCTCCAACAGTCTTTAATTATCATAGTCACAGTGCGTAAGCGGTAGATGTTTGGAAACTTTTGACATGTCACACGGAAATGTCATCAGAGTATGATTACACTTTGTAATTCGTGGTGTGACGCGACACGTTGTCGTCACACTGGTGAATGCCGTGACAACGTGATGCTGAAGCTAATTTCTCGCATGTTGTCAATCGTGAACTGTGTACGGAATCGCTCATTTTTTTTGTAGCTCTAAACTTGCGCTTCCCTTTTTTCTCGTTCCGTTTGCCTAAATGGTTTCGTCCTTTTTTTATAGGATAGGAACGATAACCGAGTAATGGTATACCCGATGGTGAAGTAGATAGAAATGCAGTACCACTCCACAGCCCTTAACATCCAGAGTAGAGTTCTATGTTAAGGCCTGTAGAGTACAGTAGAGTTACTTTCTTCGAACCTTGATTGTTCCACTTGCTGCGTTCCTAAAAGAGCAACAATTTTGAAATTAGAATTAATAAACTGGTTTAAAGAGACACCATCCAGCAAATTTAAAAATTTCGATATGCAGTTATACAATTTGGAGGCTTGCAACATGTAACGCAAGACTACAAGCTTTCAGTAATTCGGATGTTCCACCCATAAGGACGAAGCGTTTTGCTTTACGTGCGACGACGATTTTGGTGTGTACTATTAAGGAGTTTAACTCCTTGCTAGGGTCTGCGTCTCCCGACCATTATAACCTGGGAATATTAAAGTCACGATTGAACAGGCTTCTTCTAGGTAAACGTGCACCATCGTCGACCGAATCGAGTGGTCAAACGCAATACTAGTTTAATTTTTCTTTTCAGGTATTGATGCGAATCTGCCCATGGAACACAAAACATATTTTTATTCAATTACAGTCATCATTTTAGCCCAATAAAGTCCACTGCTGGACATCGGCCTCCCACAAAGATCACCACAACGACCGATATCGGTGTATTGTGTGCTCATTAGGGAGTTTTGTCATAATCGTCACGCTTGGCAGGCGGGTTGGCGATCGCAGTTGAGTTGTTAATGTATTCGAAGGACGCTGCTGCCCATCCACCGTCTTATCCATTAGTCGGCTTTTACTACACCCACGGGATGAGATGGGTTGGTGCTCTTCGTAGCCGGCGTCACACGGCAATTACAGTACTCGTTCGTGATTCTAGGACGGTTGGCGCAGTGGGTAAAGCCTTTGGCTATCTACGTTAAGTGTCGAAAAGCAAACAAATAAATACAAATATTTGTTCCGTGCGGAAATCGAACCCACGATCCGGTGCGCAGCAGCCGACTGTATCAGCCACTGCACCAACCGTGCATTGAACAAATGTTTGTATGATCTACAGATAGTTGTTTTGGGTCTGGCTGTTTGTGCATGTCAAATGTATGTCTGTACTGTACGCACGATGATAGGGAGAAATCCCAATAAGTTAGTTTAAAAGACAACAATACTTGTACAGAGTTTATTCAACCACCGTAAAAGGGCTTCGCACGTACTATCCGAACAATAACTAATAGACCCGATACTAGTGTTGCTAGGTCCAGTAGGCCTGCCGCCGTGTGCGCAGCTCAGCGCAAAGCGAGGCTTGGAGGGATCCTTTACAATCCTCCCCGAGAAGTGCCTGGGGGGCGACCATTTTACAGTCGCCTTCCCTCCGCTAGAGGGAGTGACCGCTCTACAGTCATCCCCTCCGTGATGTGCCTAAAGGCGTGGCACCAATGGTCGGCTCTAGTGTGATCTTACGAGGACCTGAAGCCCCCCTTCGGTGCCGAAGATGACCGCTCCAGTGGTTTTAGCCGGTAGGAGTCCGGCATACCCCTTAGCCCTTCCCCAGGGTGAAGGAAGTTCCATGTAGAATTTCCACTGGACATCAATAACAAAATAAAAAAATAAAAAAAATTAAGAAGGTCCAGTAGGCCATACCTGTATCGGGGAGCAACATACAAAAGTTGGGATTTTGGTTTTAAAATCGGGACAACTAAAAACCTACGATTTTTCATAAGTGAACGATTATTTTGAAAGTAAACATATAATGGGATAGTACCAATAGTAAGCCAGGATTTTGCGTCCTTAAATACTTCTTTAACCTTAGAAACTCATAAAGTACGTCCATTTGAACAGTTGGCAGTTTTGGTAATAACCACAGCTGATGCTTAAGGCTGCATCTAGTAACGAATTTAAAAACTCTGTGAAAGCAAATCGAGTCCTACAGCGCCCCGATCACGAGTAAATCGGGTTGTGATCACACCGTTTGAAAATCGGGATGTCCCGCTCAAATCGAGACACCTGGCAACGCTACCCGATACATATGCTAAGTAACAAAACGCCGTGAAATAAAAATGCTTTGTCAGACGTACCATGTCTAGGTATTTGGTCTAGCCCTAACCTTGTCCTTTCTCGGTTCACGGTATTGTAATGCAGGTTTTTTGTGGGTCTTTTTAACGACGTGCGAAATTAGTCACATAAAAGAAGCATGTGGAAACGCTGCGAAAGGAAGTTCGCTTTTAACTATGTATTAGCAACATTTTTAACCCTGTATTTTAGCTGGAGGAATCTGGCAGTATATCTAGAGTAGATACAATTAATTTTGCGATATGGAATAAAAGAAGGAAGAAAAGCAACGCGCGTAAACTGTTCATAAAAATCACTAGCATAACAATTATTAATAGGTATTAATAATAGATCGTGTGTGTTAGTAATTCTTAATCTTTCGCCAATTGAATTCATGATTTTAAGATAATATCGGATCTATTCGCGCACAGATTAATATTAAAATAATATTTTAACTAACCTCAACGTTTCGATCAAGTTGCATTGACCGTGGTCACGAGTAGACTGTCCCGAATAGACCCGATTATCTTAAAATCATGAATAGATCGTGTGGTTTCCGGACCAAGAATATACCACCACTCCATCTCCCGTGGACGGCAGCGCCCCTATTGCAGAGCAACAGTAGCATATTGCCTTCACCAACCCGCTTGCCAAGCGTGGTACCTACTGGCAAATTCTCACCAATGATGTAAGCAGTCGTTGCGGAAATCTGTGGGGAAGGCCTTTGTTCAGCAGTAGATCTCCTTCGGCTGACACAATGACTATTAATAGGTCAAATCAAAAAGGCTGTTATCTAAATAAAGTAGAAAGCTTATGCCGCGGCCAGTACGATTTGCACTTCGGGTTTCAAACACCGGGACAAATATACTGCGCTACTTTTTTCAACAATATGTCAATTCACATATGACTAGTTTGACCTATCCCGAATTAACGTTCACTAGAATTCTCTGACTGTCACACCTATTTCTAAATGAATACAGCCTTAACCGACCTGAACTGCCGTGAGGGTTACATAAAGTATTCAAAACATAAACCTTCAAAAGGTCAATTGAATTGTAGCTTCACGGTGAATCGTTTGCGCCATCTTCGTTAGATCACGCTTGACCACAAAAATGTGGCTTTCAATCCGAAGGTTGCATAAAGGCTTTGCTTATTTTATCATTGTTGGAAACTTTAGTAGAACCGGCACGACCGCGCAGAGCGCATGCGTCGAGGCGCACGCGCATTTAATACCGACCAATCGTGTAGCTTTTAAACTTACGTTATCTTGATCAAATCGCCGCTTGTTAATGAGGTGTCAGTGTGTTTAAATCGTAATTATTTCGTTTTGTGTAAGCTCAATATAAAACATTTTGTTTTTTGTTTGCTCAAATATTTGTTGCTTCCATATTTAAATCGATGAGCGAGTATTTAATGTTATTTTCTTTGGCTTAAGCCTTGACATTAAGTAGTCTAATGTGTTAATGGTTTATTTTTATTTTTATAGAGCTACATTTTATTTTTTACCTTTATATATTTACATTTTATATCTTTTAAATACTTAATCAAAGTAAATGTATCATACGTACTGAAGGAGGTAAATATTTTGATCTGCTGTAAATAAGACATTATAAATCAGTGTCTGCTGAATTTCACTTCGGGTACGGATGAGGTTGACGGAAATAGCGATATCCTATGAAATCAAGCCGGATGACGGGCGTCCCGCTACTACTTGATAAATTACCGACACATTTCGCAATATCATACCAAACACCAAGAAACGGAAGTGTAATCAGTATTGCACCGATACCGATGCGGATTTAATTAAGCAATATAATAATCTGTAATAATAAAGTTTGTAATACAGGAACGAGGAGCCTCGATAAATTTGTTTCGTTTGAAGGTCGGAGATTTCTAATTTAATAATAGTGTATCGTTCTCAATGTTAATGTGTGGCATGGAAGATCATGCTTTCAATTTCGCATATGAATAACATTTTTTGAAAATCATTTTTTTTATGGTTTCGTCAGTGTCAGACTAGTCTGCGAGTCTGAACCCTCGACGCTCAGTGTCGTTACGCAGAACCGGTATTCAAAGTCAAAGTCAAACTATTTTATTTCAAATAAACCAAATATTGGCACTTATGAAACGTCAGAATCTAAGTTGCACGGTTCCAAATAGTTGATCTCGTGGAGAAGAGCCGGCAAGAAACTCCATGGATACTCTTTTAAAATAATTGAGAATAAAAAAATAAAATAAAAAAAGATTTACCGTTAAAAATGTAGGTCAATGTGTAAGACAATAATATAATAATAATAGTTTATTTGCCGTGGCAGTTAACGGCTGACCAGTCCCAACAGACGGCACCTGTTCACGAGCATGACGCATGCATCAGCATCGCTTAGCTAAACCATATTGTAGGAAACCGAACGACCCAATACACGACGCCACCAGTTTTAGTGATTTTAGTGAGCATGACAGACCAATACAGCCAGGCAAAAGACAATCAATATAAGTAATAAAAATAACATTGGTGGCTACATGATGCTCACACATTTACAGTTTTGTATGAATATTATAATTTAATGTCCAATGAACAATATTAACAATAACTAATCTTCAATCAATGCTATAATATTAAATATAAGTAAATAACATAAAAAATATGAAAATTTTAACTAATTAACTCAAATGTCAAGTTATTAAATAACATAACATAAATTTAACTGAGTCAAATCAAATATCAAGTTAGTATTCGCGAAAGCATCGTTTCAAAATAGACTTAAATCTTGAAAAGCTTGACGGATACCAATAACTCAATTGTATTTCCACGTAGAGTTAGTTACACCTTTTAGCCTACTGAAATGACACTAGCTTTGTCCGTTCAAATATTTTATTTCAAGAAAATCTAAATTTAATCAATTATTTAAATTTTGTAGCATATCATACATATTAACAGATTTTATCCTGAAAAGCAAGCACATAAAAGATACGAATAAATTGTCTCTTGTATGTATTAATAAGAAGATAATTTATGCGTAGTTTTAAATACTCGTATGACATGCGATATTGTGATTCGATTCCAATAAGATCAAAGGAGTAACATAATAAGATATATAATATATCACACCGTATATGGCTGACAAGTTTTTTATAGCCAGAAGAACATAATCCTTGTCGGAATTCTATTTTCAAAAAAGAATGCCTGGTGTATTTTGCTCAATCAACGTTTGGAAAGGTGACATTTCATACTTCTTCTTGTCTTTTTTTATAACCATTGTTACTATAGACTATGTTCGTGTGCACTTTTGACTTTTTAAGGTCATACCTTTTACATTGAATCGAGCAATTACCACGTGCAACTGTCACCAGCCGGAGCTTACGAAAATCACGTGCTAAACTCTCGCTGTTAACAACAATTGTTAATCTGAAACTATATTAATAAACGTGCCGTGTGGTGCCGGCTACGAATAGCACCACCTCATCTCATCCCGTGGGTGTCGTAAAAGGCGACTATGGGATTAGCTGGAGGATGGGCAGCAGCATCCTTCGAGTACATTAACAATTGAACTGCGATCGCCAACCCGCCTGCCAAGCGTGACGATTATGGCAAAACCCCCCAATGAGCACGCAACACGCCCAACAGGGAATTGTGGCAATCTTTTGGGGAGGCTTATTTGGCTGATATGATGATGATGAAATTAATAAAGAAGCAAAGGTTTTTATTTAAAGCACACAGACAGCAGACGGGGGCTTTAAAATACACACGTAGCAATGGCACAAGTTATGCAAACAATAAGGAAATAAAACTGACTAACGCAACCTGTCCATATTAAAAAGCTTTAGACATTTAAATAAATAAAGCTAATATTGATGGTACTAAAACTTTATAGGTATTTAAAATTAGTTTGTATTATCAACGCTTTAAAACATTATAACATTAACATTTATAAACGATTATCAATGCTAAAACTAGATTTATTGCCACGAGACCTTTGATCGCCTCGGAAGACATAGATTCGAATTCAACAATAAAAGTAATGAAAACTAAGAATAAATGTAACATAAATGAATTACTGTATTATACAGAATAGTAATTTTTTAAACCCGGTAGAAATACATCATGAATATCCTCCGTCCCAGAGCCGCGCGGGAAGGGACTCCTACCGGCTAAAACTTTTTTATTATATGTTTATCTTCGGCACCGAAGCGGGGCTCCAGGTCCTCGATACTAGCACACAACAGCCAACCATCGATGCCCTGACTTTAGGTAAATCTCGGAGGGGATGACTGTACAGCGGTCCCCTCTAACGGTGGGAAAGGCCCACCTCAAGGGGAGTTGTAAAGGGTCCCCCAGAAGCCTTGCTGTGCGTTGTGCTATGCACACGGAGGATGGTAGGCGTAGAAAATTACAAACATGCACTGGACAAACTACCATTCATAACTATATCATTTGACAATCTAATTTTTGAAAACAATTTGTTTGGAAAAGTATTCTTTTATAAATGTTATTTTAACAAATTATCATTTTACAAATTCACCTTTCGTAAAGTATTCATTTGGCAAATGTATCACTTTGCAATAAGTCCTTACTAGGTACTTTTATTAAAGAAACCTATATTTTATTGATTGTTCATTCATTAATTTCACAAAACAATCGCTGAGTTAAATTGGAATTGAGCCTACCATTATTGGTGGGTTAGGTTAAGCTAGAACTGTGACCAAATCGAGACCAGAGCCAAGGTGCCAAGCTGAGTAATCTGCAGCCAACGTTGCAACTTGGAATGTTGTATATATGCAATTTATCTAAATACAGATTCAACACAATCTAATTATAAACGAATGGAAGGAAGAAGTAATATATGTTAATAAATGCAGGGGTTGTTGGTTGCTAACATCTATATCATAGCTATTACAAATAATGGCTCGTTCACATTAATCGTTTCGTATACACAAATGTATTTATTTATTTTATTTTTTAATGGCGATAAATTCATAACACACTTCGGTTTCTACAAATATGTAGTACTTATTATCTATATAAGAGAAGGAGAAGAACACTATTCAGAATGACCTAATCAAAGACAAGATTTTGAAACACACACAAATATATAATAAATTAATGCATACTCAAATACAACATTATGCCTATATCCTTCAAATATAAAATAATATAAACATTAAGCTTCATATAAGGTATGAAAGAAGACCCAAATACGCCATGGCCTGCCGGAAACTGTTTCATACATACATAATTAATACGCGATCATTAAATAACAGAATTACTTACCAAGAAAATTCCGTGGCCATATTTTTATAACTACTTATACTCCTAGTAAGCAGCAATAGATGTTTTATCCGCCGACCGAGTTGCAAGCGGAACGCTTTCGGTATTAAATACGAGTTTAATACTCATTATAGGTCTTAAATGACACCTCATTAATGCAAGCGTGTCTGACAGAGCGAGTATATCAGTTAGACGTTACGCAGTAGATGTGCAAACGTTACCCTACTAAACAGTGCTAAAGTGATCAGTAAAGATGTGGAATAAGCAACTTATGTGCGGCATTTTCGTGGTGATGACGTCCCTCGGTGATACGGTGACCACCGCCTATCAGAATCAGCTTGGCAACGGCTTGGGCAAACAAGGTAATGTAGCAAAAATGTTTAAATATATTACATAAACTGTTAATATTGTTACGGATTCTTTATAGTATTGGTCGACTCGGCCGACTGATAATCGTTACCGCGTGGGACCCGGCCACATTAATTTTTCTTTAGATTTATTGTTCAACTCGACTGAATATACAGTCAGCACAGTCTGGTAAAGAATGCTTAAAGTCAAAGTTTTTTATTTCAAATAAACCAACTATTCTCGCTTATGAAACGTAAGAATCTAAGTTGCACGGTTCGAAATAGTTGATCCTATGGAGAAAAACCGGCAAGAAACTACATGGATACTCTTTTAAAATAACTGAGGTAACAATGTTGATACAAATCAGGGTAAAACATATAACGAGAAAAATATAGTTAACTGTGTAAAGATGAGAGACAGAAGAGTATGTTCCATACTACAATAAAATAATATTTATTAATTTTCCATGGCAGTTTTCGGCTGACCAGTCCCGACAGAGGGTAACCGTTCACGGGCATGACTGATGCATTATTTAATTCCGTTCCAGCTGTCCCCCAGTTTGGTACCCCAGCAGCACCCTGAGCCTCAGCTTAGGACCTCGGGAAAATAAAATATAGAATAGATAGAAATAACAACAACATTTTTTTATGTTGATATTGAAATATTTATGTACAGTCTATTGAATGCATTTCGCTTTTCTAAAAATCGAGGTAGTGATTTCACTTTTACATTATTTTTTTTTGGACTGCTTTAATCCTGGACTGTCTGAACAACCGACATATCTAGTAAGTAGTGCCCTCACCAAAAATATGCCAAAATTAAATGGTGGCAACACGACGACGCAGACGAAATTCTCATCACAGTTGACCAATAGACCGAATAATCATATTAATTTTATTCGTTACTCGATCTCACGTAATATTGTTGGATTATTCGATTAAACTTTCCGTCCATGAAGTATTTTGAATTCGATTTCGGTATTATCGAAATACCATCACGCACACGTGAGAATAGTGTGATTTATTTGTCATTGGGACATCGCATTGTTGTGCATGAATAAATACATAACAAGGTGCGTTTGTTGTGTTTAATTGGCGAAAAAATATCTTAGTAGTAAAAGCTTCTTGCACTTCATAAGCCTGGCTGTTGTAATAAAAGATAAAAGTATGAGCGCAGTATAGATCTACTTTTTACTTTTTCAATTGGCATTGACAGCAAATTTCATAAAACCGTTTTATTATATGTCAATGCCAAGTTAAATAGAAACGAAGATTGAACACAAATTGACTGACAGGTTGCATCAAGTTACAGATAACACACCTACCTCCTAGTTAACACAAAGTGCGTGCCATTTTACACTTTACAGAAAATTAACACTGTCTATAACAGAATACACTACAGTGACAGATACTGTGACTCCAGGGACGTCTGCGGTTACCAATATAATATATCTATATAATATTTTGAAATCAGAATTGGCTAAATCTTTAACCTTTGTAGTGACGAACACCTTCTCTTCATTTAAACATGATAGATTGAATGTCATAAAGGAATATAATAATGTATGTATTCCTCGCGTTGCTATGTACGCATTGGCAAAAAAGGTTTCGACATAAAATGCCTTCTTTATGACTATGTAATAAGTATTGGATATTTAAAATGCAAACACTGAGATTGTTAAAATGAAACTCACGCAAAGGTCGAATGGTCTTCACAGCCACGCTAGTGGGAGCTACTGCATTCCCGCATAGATTAATAATTATATAGATTTTATGAATCAGTTATCCTATAATTCACCTTAGTCCACAACATTATCCGCATTATGTCCGCAAAATCAAGAGCATTTCACAACATATTTATTTCCTAATTTTGATTCTACAAATCTTATATTATGATATCAAGTTAGAGCCGAGAGAGTTAGAGGCCGGTTGAATATTATTCCACTTTATGAACTATTCAAACATTTTTCAACATATCCTTCAAATATTTTTGTTAGTAGGTTATTAGATTATAAGCATTAAATAAACAAATTTTCACAAGAACACAGGCTTTTAAGCTTGAGGCATTGTATATTTACCCATCTGAAATATACAATACTTTTGGGTGGCTCCCACAGTCATGACCTTCGGGCTTCTGAAAATTTAATTCTTAACATTCCATCCCACCATACAGGGTTTTTTATGTCCAATCCCTTCGCTGTTTCAACAATAAAACTCTGAAATGCGCTTCCTCTTGATATAAAGAAAGCTCCAAATAAATTCGCGTTAAAACGTAAAGTCCGTCAATACTTTCTCAAATTGTTACAATCCTGATGAGTTTTGTCTTCGTCATTAGAGTTAATATTTATATCAGATTGTTTTATGTATTCTATTTAACTATTTATAATGATGTAATATAATATAGTTTCTATTTTTATGTTAGTATATGTATGTATTCCTATTTTTAAGTCTTTAACACTATCAATAACTTTGTTTTTGTACCTTTATCGAAGTGCTTTTTAACCCAAAGGTTGTCTGGTAGAGAATGCCTCATGGCATTAAGTCCGCCTTGTTTAAACTCAATGTACAAAAGTTAAATAAATAAATGTGGTGTCGAATAGCAACAACCCGTCTTATGCTGTGGGTGTAGTAATAGGTGACTATAGGATTTACCAAAGGATGGGCAGCAGCGTCCTTTGAGTACATTAACAACTCAAATGCGATCGCCAACCCGCCTTCCAAGCATAGTGATTATGGCAAAACACCCTAATGAGCACGTATCACACCCAGACCGGTCGTTGTGGCGATCTTTACGGGAGGCTTGTGTCCAGCAGTGGACTTTATTCGGCTGAAACGATACATACATACTCAACGTAATATGTATTCCAGATTTGTATAAATTTATATATATCTAGGACATAAAACCAGATATATGGAGTATCAGTAAGAGCGTCTACAAATTTTCAAAGGAATTACTGTTTAATTTATCCAATTGATTATAAAAATCTTCCTATAAACCTCGATCTTGAGACCATTTCCAAACTCATTCAAAAGGCGTTTTTGATTCGATTTCTCTAAATTGTTACCTTTAAAAATGATCGCACTAGTCACTAGCTAAGGAGCTAAAAACTAGAGCAAAAACTATTTACCGGCCGTGCTATGTGCCATTCAATTTATTTCAACTTATCGAAACACAATCAGCATCTTATTTAAGATTACCAAAATACCATTACTGTACCTTCCGAAGCAATTTCAGTTGCTTGATGTGTAGTTGCGTGATTCATATCAACCAACTATGTTGTTACACTCATCGTAACCAAACTTCGATGGAAACTCAATTATTACGTTGCACAACACACGAAACGGATCCGCCTTCAACAAACATATTTGTAACATAATAATAACACAAATAATTCTCTCGCAAGCCGGCTTTCTACCTTATTAGTCTTATGTTAGTATCATCATGTAACTTTCGCCAAATCCCACTTGACGTCACATTTGATATAACAAGTTACCATAAGCGACCCCATTAGGGTACCATTACTCAGGCAATTTGGATGACCTAAACACATTTATGATGCAGCTTAATGGGAAATGCCAAATTGCGAAATCGAAAAATGCATCAAATTATCATCAGTATCTATTATTCAGTTAACTGCCTAATTATTAATCATTAGTTAAATTAACCTTCTGCCTAAATCATTAATGTTAATTGCCGAGTTGTTACATCACAGTTAGGGACGCGTGAGGAAAAGATCACACGGATATATTTGTACTTGACCTTTTTGACTTTCAATGTTTTTGAACTAAGTCAGTCTATCAAAATGTCAAAATTTGTTCCTGATTAGGTCATTGAAATAAGGTGCACTATGCATCGTCATTTAAAAAATTGGATATAGCTCCAGATCTAAACGTTACACAAATTTTAGACAAAAAAATATTATTTAGATTTAAAATCGTTCATATTTTTGTGACCCAATTTCATTTGCAGTGATTACCTATTTTGATAAACATCTGTCGCGTAACAGTTTAGATTGATTAGATTCTAAAGTAAAGCATTTAATCATTTTGATTGGACTGAGGTCATTTAGACGGGCAAGGATGACAATCTAGTTTTTCAAAGTTCTCAATTAGATTCTGACCAAAAATTTATTTAAGTGTCACCTTTTAATTTGTAAATGTACATATTATAAACTTTGATGAATGTGGACAACGTCTTTGACATTAGGGCTACAAAAAAGTAATGACTCGTGTTTTTGAAATGCTTCATTTTCGTTTACAGAATGTTCGAGTTGCACTGACGATGAGTTAGGAGTGACGCGGTGGACGATGCCTCTACTCAAATCTGGAGAAAAGAAATATTACCTCGGAATATTCTTTAAGGTAACTACAATTTATTATATCAATTAATAAATCCCCTAAGCCCTAGAGTATAATCTAGTAATAGCCCTCTTAAGAAAAGTCAAGAATTAAGTTCGGTATAGTCGGTCCTATAGAGAAGAGCGGGTAAGTCATTTCAGGGATATACTTTTGAAAAAGTGAAAAGTGATATCTTATGACGGCACGGTTGGTGCAGTGACTGATACAGTCGGCTGCTGCGCTCTGGGTCGCTGGTTCGATTCCCTCACGGAACAAATATTTGTACTAACCGCAGGTTGTTCCGGGTCTGGGTGTATTGTGTATGGAATTTGTGTCTGCAACCCACGACATAGAAATCCTTGTGTAGGGCAACGTTTTATCAAAATAAAAATAAATTGGTCGTAGTAACACATAAAATTATCAATTATATATTATTCCCCCCTAAATTACGACAGAAACGTGGCAATCTATGGGGAGTTCTTTGTTCAGCAGTGGACTACTTTAGGAAGTCCCCTTTGGCTGATGTGATGGTGACTTAGGTGCTATATAAATGCTGTGAAAAATTGTATGTTTAAATGTTTGAGGCTTCATCACCCTCAAACGGCTGAACAGATTTTAATGAAATATAGCAGAGGAAGATGATGTGGAATAGGACATAGCTTAGGTACATTTTATTTGTATTATAATATAATCAATTCATCATCATCATCATATCAGCCACAGGACGTCCACTGCTGAACAAAGGCCTCCCCCTTAGATTTCCACAATGAGCGGTTACATGCCGCCCTCATCCAACGACTCCCAGCGACCTTCACCAGGTCGTCTGTCCACCTCGTTGGAGGTCGTCCCACGCTGCGTTTTCCGGTGCGCGGTCTCCATTCTAGAACCTTTGTGCCCCAGCGGCCATCAGTTCTACGAGCAATGTGCCCTGCCCATTGCCACTTCAGTTTACTAATCCTTTCAGCTATGTCGACAACTTTAGTTCTTCTACGGATCTCCTCATTTCTGATTCGATCTCGTAGAGAAATACCAAGCATAGCTCTCTCCATAGCTCGCTGAGTGACCTTGAGCTTTCTTATGAGGCCTATTGTGAGTGACCACGTCTCTGTTCCATATGTCATCACTGGTATATTTACAATTATCACAAAATAATTATTAACACCTAGCAAAGCGGGTGGTTAGCCTATGCACAGTATTAATACATGCACAGTAGCCGACAGTAACTAAGTACGCCTACTATTAATAATATGAAAGCAATAACTCCGACTCCCGTGGTTTGTTTAACATAAGGAACTGCAGTCCACTAAGCAGTGACCTTAGCGTAAAGCCTTCATGTCTGGTATGCATTATCAGTACCCATTCGCGTAGGCCAACTGGCATAACCGCATTGTTTAGATATCACGGGCATAAAACTCAACTTCTAACCAGAAAAGATGCTTGTGAAATTCGATGTTTAAGAGTCGTCAGTGTCCGATTTGTTTGTAAAACAGAACATTAATACTCTACGAGGAAAGTAATGGACAATAAAACTGTTTGCTACCCACGTTAGGTGCAGTAAAGGTCCTTCTTAATTAACAACGTAACCGAGTCCAAAAATCAATGTATTTTTCTTGCGAATAAATAGCGTACATTATGGCGTATTATCACAAGATTATATTAATAAATTTGAATAAATTATATTTGATTTAACTATAACTGAAGTCACACAACAATTTTAACAGACAGTAAAAATACGTATTGCTATATTTGAATAGTTAATAAGTTACTTATTTCTCACTAGATTAATATAGATAATAGATAGATAATAGATTCACAACAAAATTGTCATCTGTCGAATGGGAGCTCGTTGAAGAAGTGTCAAATATACTTCGTATTTTGGTATTCACATCCCTAGTCCCAAAATATTATAGGTATAACAATACTGTGTAATCTTTATCCAACGTTCAATTTATGCGTAATTACTTTATTCTTCACACATTTCACATGGTGAGAGCTATGCTTGGTATTTCTCTACGAGATCTAATCAGAAATGAGGAGATCCGTAGAAGAACTAAAATTGCCGAAATATCTGAAAGGATTAGTACAATGAAGTGGCAATGGACAGGGCACATTGCTCGTAGAACTGATGGCCGTTGGGGTAAAAATGTTCTCGAGTGGAGACCGCGCACTGGAAAACGCAGCGTGGGACGACCTCCAACGAGGTGGATAGACGACCTGGTGAAGGTCGCTGGGAGTTGTTGCATTACGGTCGCTCGTTGTGGGAGGCTCTGGGGGGGGCTTTATTCAGCAGTGGACGTGCTTTGGCTGATATGATGATGACGATAACATTTCACATTAACAATTTTACAAAAAATTGACACATTCATAAGAAAATTATCAGTATCGATAAGTTATTTAATACCGATATGCAAACTGCGCGTACGCATCTGTGCGATGACGATGGTGACGCAACACCGCGTGGCTTGTGGCGCGTTGATAGATCGCTGAGAACTTTCTCTTTCTCCCCGGTTCTACAAACATACGAAATGTTATGACTATTATTATTAATTTTGTGGGTAATATTACCAAAGCTGGCAATATAGTGGGTATAAAGACATAACCAAGCCGAAATCTACGCATTCTGTATATCTAATTAACAGTGAGCAAAAGTTATTGCTAGGAAACAACTTTTATTTTTTGGTATGTATTAAAAAAACAGCCGCTTTTTGTAGCGCGTAATACGGGACGGGCGACGTGGAGTATGATAATGTTCATTTGGAAGTTTTGGAATAACGTTACAAAACATGGGTAGAATAATATATATATATATATAGCTTCGTTTTCGTTAAGGGTCTTTTTACACTTATAATATGGTTGATAGCATTCTGATTAGTAACGTTCTCTGTACTAAAATTCTTGTAATGTTTGGATCAATAGTTTTTTTTTATGAATTCAGGCAAACGCTAACCTAGCTTTAAGTACCATCTACCAATGTGTCCGGATTAATAACATAGCACAACTACATATTTCAATATTGGCAACCTTGAAACAGTGAAAACCGGACAATGCTTAAAAATACAAACATTGAATCACGGAATTGCAAAATTTTTGTTAGTAGAAAACACATTATACCTGCCGATCGTAGATTCCACGGGCCGTGTCGTGTCTCTGACATAACTGACCAGTTTTATCTCAACATGTTTATAACACTTCTCCTCTACAGAACTACTGGACCAATTTCTATAATCCTCATTTAGCACAGCAGCCTTGTCGAAGTTATGGAATGTAACGGTAGTTTATTTTCCGGTAAATTGCTAGAGTTGACTCGGGGAAAGTTACGTAGCATTACCGTCACAGCGGACCTTAACATGTAATACTTAGATGTGACATAAACGCTGTTTACAAACAGCGTGTTTTACCGGTCGAAGAAAATTCTTCAATCTTATGGAGTTAACAGAATGACTGAGATAGAATAGTACAATACGTGTTCAATTGAATAGTGCCTGGAAAGGATCGTGGGCGCTCAGTGAAAAATTGAAGATCAGTTTGCGCGGTTGCATATCGCCAAATAGATCCAAAAACTCACTGCTGCGCAGGAGATGGGAGGGGAAGTCAGCGCTCAAGATCGGCTATCTACTAGATAACAGAAATATAAGTAGTGACAAAAGGTTAGAAATATTAGCTAATGTCTTTAACCTAAGGTTAGCAGCTTCTTGAAAAACTGTTATAAGCAAACAGCATAAGTACGTACCTAAGATTTTTTGAAAAATGTTTGTGGCTCTAATATTCCTACGAACGTATTTAGTACATAGAGAAACCCGCGTGGTTAGGGGATCCTCCCCTTTCAACGGCGGAACACCATGCCATGTTTCTACTTACTGCTAACCGCTGCGTGCTGGTAGCTGTCGCCACAGCTAGTTTGCAGAAATGTTAATCACAAAATTATAGCAAAAAATGTTGATCTAATATGTATATATACTAGTATATTTTGCTGCTATCCTATCGGCCATTTATACGTCCACTGCTGAACAAAGGCCTCCCCCATAGATTTTCACAACTGTGTCATCATTCTGGGGGGTATTTGCCAATACTCACCACGCTTGGCAGGCGGGTTGGTGGGCGCAGTATGGCTACCTTGTCATAGAAGGGACGCTGCTGCCCATCCCTCTGGTTTAGATTCCCTTAGTCGCCTTTTACGACATCCACGGGAGAAGATGGAGTGGTGCTATATTCTTAATCCGGACACCACACGGTTTTGCTGCCAACTAAGGTTTAAAGGAACATTATATTAGCTAATAA
The DNA here is from genome assembly GCA_947459985.1 of Diloba caeruleocephala. Lineage (NCBI taxonomy): Eukaryota > Metazoa > Arthropoda > Insecta > Lepidoptera > Noctuidae > Diloba > Diloba caeruleocephala. The sequence goes on from OX381614.1 coordinate 8,076,739, forward strand.
TACAGATGGCTCCCATTCATCTTTCAAAACTTGTACAGTAGCTGACATACTTCTGTTTTCAGTCCCGATCGATGCGGAAATGAGAACAAAAAGGGTCCCAACAGACTACCAAGCTATCTTTCATTTCAAGATACTTAGGTTGTTTAAAAAAGGGGGAAACAGAAATGTCAGTCCGCGCGTAACTCATAAAAGTCGGATTATTACCCCACAGACAAACATTTTATTGTATATATAGTCATAGGTATATTTCTTCGACGTTCAAACTAGGCACAGTAGACATAGTGTACTGTAAAATAGGTGTGCTATTGCGTTGTATTGTTACCGATTTATGTAAGTCCAATGTACTCGTACATCCGATGATTGTGATGAAGCTGAATGATGATAACCAAACCGTAGCGTTTCTAACAAAGAATGAATCACCTCTCTCTGCCCATGGGTATCGCCAAAGCCGACTAAGGGTTGACATCAAGAGGATGGGCAGAAGCAGTCTCCTGTATGGTAATACAATATACTACGATCGCCTATCTGCATATCAAGCGTGGTGATTATGGCAGTTAAATATATCCTATGAACGCTTATTGGTAATCATTGGGAGGCCCAATGTACAGCAGTAGATGGTTATTGGCTAATGTGTGGTTGCGAAACAGCGATAACTATCAATTTTTGACTACAATGTTTGTACAAAAAAACTCGGCTTATTGAAAATCCAATAATGAAACTACAGGAAGGTCTATTCTATGCTGAGGCAATGATATTATACCATAGATATGTTACGTCCATATTAAATGGCGCGCAAAATTGCAAGGTGCTATAATTGGGGGAGTTTTGGTTATTACTTTCGGCGCGCATGTAACATATCTACTTCTTTTTAATATATAATATCATTGATGCTAAGGTAATTTGTTATTATGAACCAGTTTAAAGTCCATCAGCTGAGTTACAGACGTAAACAGACATCCGGCTAATATTATTAGTCAAGTTCATGATCTGTCGTTTTATTAATGTCAGTCAGTTTTATTAATATTAGCTGGGCCACGCGGTTTCACGCACCGTTTAATTTAAAAGAAATCTGATTGTATATAAACAATTTAGAGTACTTCGGCATAGACAGTTGATATAGAGTACCTATATTTATTGGATTTCATGGGTTTTCTTTTGCACAGAAACCTAATTTGTTTTCTAAAATAAAATTAGCCTTAGTAACACATCAGTTATCTGTCAATGAATGTCCCGTCAAAATCAGTCCAGCCGTTTCGGAATTGGCTGGAACAAATATACAGAAAGACAAAAAAAGTTAAAAAAAATTATACTTAAATAATTACAAATACAGAAATTCAAGATCAACTCAACAGTCGAGTGTTTGTAGGACTTGTTATTTTTTACAATGTTGTAACGGTAATATACTTTAATGATTATTTTATAGAGCAACAATAAAGTGCTTTAAAAAACAGTATCGTAAAAAGTATAGAATCAAAACCAGAGCAAGTCGTTTAATAACTGTTACTTCGTAAAAATTTAATTTGGTAATTAAATGTAAATTATATTATTACCCCATTATATGTGTAAACATCACAAGGCCTTCGTTCTTAAAAATATACGTACTTTGCAACATGTTTATGCAATGTTTTAAAAGGTAGATAAAAAGAGTCACATTTCACATACTTTCGAGAACCCAAGACATCGGATTAAACCTAAAACCGCGATCAGCATGGCTATTCTGTAAGAACTCACTTCTAAATCCGCAGTGAAATCTGTGATATCGTCTTGTTTCTGCCACTTTTTACTTCGGATTCTTATATGAGTTTGCTTCACTAGCAAGCTCACTTCTGATTCCGAAGTAAAATATCTAATTTCATATTGTTTTTACTCCTTTTCACTACGGATTCACGAGTGAGTTTGCTAGTGAGTTCTTACGGAATAGCACTGCAGAGCTCATGAATTATCAGCCAACTTGTCAGTTTCCAAGGTAGGCGCCAATGGAGCGCACATAACGCGGGCCACTGCAAAATGTAGTGGAAACGCTGAATGACCGCATCCCTCTACAAGTCTACACTGCACGTTGAACCACAGATTACATGAGATTTAGTGCTGTTATGTAGGCTGAATTAGCATGTTACATTTGCCTTGCTATATCAGCAATAAATAAATGTTAGAGGTGAATCTCGTTAATGTGAGTACAATTGGCAGACTTTTATTAGTCAGCGACGTTGATGCTGATCATAATCAATTGATATTAGATATCGCTTGTAAGGAAGATTAGTTTTATATTTAATCCAAACCATGCATTATGCATAGCTAGGTACATTTTCCCATACAATTTCGATAAGCCGATAGGTAATTTAGTATTACAAGTCAAAGGCCCCTGTAAGTTTGAAGCAACAATAGGAAGTATTTTCGTCGGCGGGATACTAAAAACTTTTGCGTTTTCAATCACTATAAAACCTATCTGATGTCTCCATCGATAGTTGAATGCAGTACGTTGCCCCCATAGCCCAAGGTGTGGTAGGTAACGCAGTATGGGTGAGAATATCTACTAAAAGATATTTAAAAAATAAAAACATTGCTGATATTATGACAAATACAACAAACGTAGTGAATTCTTCTGTTACGAAACAGAAAGTCTATTATGTTTTATTGCGTCAGTACAACCACAAAGCAAATTGGAATCAATTTGGCAGACCTGCCTTCTCTGTTTTCCTCAATTGTAGCTTAATTTGTAAACCGAAAATTACGCATACACAGGCATTACAAAATTATATTTAGTCCCACCCACTTAAAAACATCTTAGGTCACACATCGTTTTTTTACGATGTGAGTTAAATTACATGCAATACTTACTAAATTAAATTACCCACTTTAAGTAACTACAAGCACAGAATACAATAAGATATTTTTGTCTGTACATACCTACTTTGGATTACTATATTTGAAAAATCGAACACTCGCATAATTATAACGAATGAGCTGACATCCCTAATGCATACATTTAAAGATCGAATATGAAAGACCGGTTCTATAATGTAGCATCTAAATTGTAAATTAAGCGTCATTTTATTGCATAATTGAAACATTGAGAAAACTAAAGAATTCCCGACATGATTACCTTACCTCACGTCACACATTTTATGTTAGCCGGTTGCAGAAATCGCCCATTACGGAGTAATTTGCACCGGGCTCCTCAGGGTTGAGAAACATCCGGTATTCTGTACGGTATTTAAATAGATGAAATATTGTATATGGTATGTAACTTATTTATGATGTCTAAGGTATTAAATGTAATATTAATACGGTAGTTTTTGTAATAATAGTTGAGATAAGAGATAGGTAGGCCCAAACGCCAAAACGTTTGAGAAAGTAAAACATATATTTCCTTAACATAAGTAGTGATTCATTAGAGATTAGAAGCATATATATTATATTTTTAAATTATCGATGCCTAGTATAAAATAATAATAATATAATCTTTATTGGTTTACAGTTTAAAGTAGCATATTGTCTATATAACAATATAGACAATATGTTTATAGTTCAAACGAGAGGGTCCGGATAAAGACAGCGGAGTCTGTACTAGTATAAACTAACAGACTCCAGAGCCTTCCACGTATAGGACGTACGTAATATTTGTTACATACGGTTTTCCAAAATAATGTTGAAACAGTAATGCAAAGTAGGTTAATTTATTTGCGTAAGAAATGCAGTTCGGTAAATACTAAAATAAAAAATAAAACCATACATACGCTTTTCACATACCTAATGAACTACTTTTTTTTTTTTAAACGTTGCCCCACACTAGTATTTCTCCTGTGTCGTGGGTGCGTTTACAGACATGAATTCCACATACAATACACCCAGACCGGGAACAACTACCTGCAGATCATACAAATATTTGTACCGTGCGGGAATCGAACCCACGACACAGAGCGCAGCAGCCGACTGTATCAGCCACTGCACCAACCGTGCCGTCCGTACTCTTTTAGTGCATAATTATCATATTTAACACATAAATATGATATGTATCCTGCCATAAACACCTTTTTTATACTACCTGGTGGCGGGACAAGCTAGTCATTCGCCTGGTGGTAAACGTCATGCCTATTCATAGCAACTGCTACACAGGACCAGTACCGCGTGGCCCCACACTGCGCTTGTCATCTCGAGACATAGATATTTAGTCTCTTCTGCCCAGTAATTTCACCAGCTACAGTGTCCTTCTAACCGGAGCACAGTAATTTTTAAAGTTTTGTGGCGAATATCTGTCACTGTGGTGGTGACCTGCCTTTTTTAAATTTATTTTTAACGAGCTGGGACCCGCGGTTTCACCCGCATTTAATTTAAAAGAAATTTAGAGTACTTCGACATAGACACTTGACATAGAATATATATATATATATATATTGGATATCAAGAGTTTTATTTTTTTTACGCGGAACCCTAATTATTTTTCTAAAATAAAATAAGCCTAAGTTATTCCTTATAACATCAGCTATCTGCCAGTAAAGGTCCCGCCCAAATCGGTCCAGGCGTTTCGGAGATTACCCGGAACAAACAGACAGACAGACGGACAGACATACAGACAAAAAAATTAGAAATTGATTTTTTGTTATACTTTCATATGCATTAAGTAAAAAGCTGTTATTTTGACATTACAAACAGACACTTCAATTTTATTTATTTGTATAGATTACAAACAGACACTTCAATTTTATTTATTTGTATAGATATAGATGATCCGGTGGAAATACATCATGTACTTCCTCCGCCCCGAAAGGGCGGAGGGGCATGCCGGACTGGCTAAAACCAACGGAGTGGTCATCTTCGGCACCGTAGGGAGGCTCTAGGAACTCGAAAGATCTCCATCTAGAGCCACCCATTGGTGCCACGCCTTTAGGCACATCTCGGATGACTGTAAAGCGGTCATCCCCTCTAGCGTAGGGAGGGCGACTGTAAGGAGGCCACCCTCCCAGGCACTTCTCGAGGGAATTGTAAAGGATTCCCCCGAAGCCTCGCTATGCGCTGTGCTGCGCACACAGCGGTACGTGACCACGTACACACCGCTGTCTTCCCGGGGGTCGCTCGGTATGAGCACGCAAATTTCCCAATAGGCGTGCTCGCGATCCCGGTGGTACCTGCCTAGCCGTACTCTTGTTTTAATAGACCTACCACCTACCTGCCGTCCCTAATCCCAGCACACTTTTTTGCAATACCAGCTTTCATATTTTCCCTAGCGATCGGAAGACGGGTTAACCAAATAACAGACAGTTTAAAAATATCGTCTTTACGCTCTTTTACATTAGCTGATTAGGTATCTTACAAAAAAGTATTGTGTAACCAATTGCTGTCACCAGGTCATGGTTTTAATTTCTCGAATATTTATTCCTTCGGATAACGCGTGGACAACGGTGGTTTTACTGGTATTGGTTGGACTTTTCAGTAAATCAGAAACCGTATTAATGCCATATCAACTTTTAATATGTATAAATAACCGTGCCGCATAAGTCGTCGGTGTTGGTTACAATAAAATGAATGTTGCAATTTTACTCTGAGAGCTTTAATTTCCGCATGTGGGACGAATGTTTAATTTCCTTCGCCATATGTACTGCACTTAAGTAATATATTATATTTATTAAACTTACGTTTTAATTAAGATAAAAATACATAATTAATGGTCAGCTTTTTACTAATTGGAATCGAGATATAAAATGTAAGAGATATTGAAAACCTATGCATCTATTTTAGTACATACTTATATACGGAAGCTTATTTGCATATCAGTATCAATGAAATAAGTAAATGGTTAGACATTCAAACTTATAATATTAGTAGGTAATATTAACACATTAGGTAATTATATACAAAAATATTGGAGCAAACACCCCGGGGACCTCCAACCTCCCCTTAAAGTCACCCCTGACCCATCAACACTCTGTACTAATACTACACTTGTCTTCTTCGAATGAATTGGCGCCGGCCGCTACCGCTTGTTCCCTCGCTCGCTGTCACTCGAATGCCACGCCATGGCGGCAGTGTTGTCAGCCGAAATACTGGGTTGCTAACAGTAAGATTCCCAAATATTTGAGGTCCGGTAGTACTTTTGTGTGAACTGAACATTTGCTTGGGTAAGAAGTAGATAATACAGCGTTTAATTCGACATCACTTCGTAATGGTTTACACTTGTAAAATACTTATCTAATCAAATCTTTAGTTTTTTACTCGTGATTATTAAACTTAATAATGTATTGTGCTGTAGCTATCTTACCTACAGTAATATATGAAATTCTCACATTTACCCAAACTACCAGATGTGTATGTAGGTTAATTCCGGGTAGGTAACAATCAACTATTACTATAACGTTCCGCAATTACTAAGTATAATTTAGTTAGTATACCTACACACGGGTGAAAAGTTCACAGGAACTAAACAATTCTTCAATTTCAAAAGTTTCTGGCACATCTTAGTTACAATAGCGATAATTATACATTTATGTTATATCATACTTTTTTTTATATTATGTCACAATACTTAACACGAAATTGCACTTATCATATCATTTTAATGCATATAAATATACCTTACACTACTTAATAGAGTATCGGCCGAAATTAATAATCAATCTAATCTAAAATCTTTGGATTTGGGATTGAGGATTTGTCTGTATTTGTGTAAAGTGTGGTCACATTAAGTTCAAAATCTTAAATCTGAAGATTTTGGATTAGGTTAGTTATTAATTTTGGGCGTAAAGCGACAATCTGCAATCAATCAATCGAACGGAGAAGTATCTCCATGAGTCAGAGTGGTGCTAACTACGTCATCATCACCTTAACACGGCCAGCATCACTCAAGCGACACCACAAACTAATCTCCCAATGCCAGAGAAAGTGGGTCTTATTACATAACTTCAATGAATGAGATTGTGTATACGTATACATCCGTACACACCTGCATATATTGTTTTAGGGCCTGTTTCGCAATTAATCGTGCAGAGATATTTATTGTTGGCGCGATTGTTGATAGCTGTGAAGGGTATGAGTAGCTAGGGCTTTGCCAACAACTTTCAACAGAGGAATTCGAAAGGGAGCAGTTAAAGGAACAGAATTATACCTTGCGTCAATCTTCTAGAGTTCCTCTGAAGTTGCTATAGTCTGCGAAATAGGACAGCTCCCGCTCTCCGCGTTCCCCCGAACGTCTACATTTTGTCATTGCGACGCTACTGAAAACAACTTTAGAAGGAACTAGAAGTTTGGCGCAAGGTATACCAGGCTTTCTCTTTGCTTAAACCTAAGGTATTCTGGTAGGAAATGGTTAAGGCAGCTCTGGACATATATGCACATAAAAATATACCAAGTGACCAAAAAAGCTACTCTTCTTTTTTTAACGTTGTCACTTCTATTTCTCCTATATCGTGGGAACAGTTTACAGCCAGCACGGTTAGCGCAGTTGGGAGCGTTTCGCTTCTTGCGCTACCTGTCAGTCGCGGGTTCGATCATCATCATCATTTCGGCCGAATAAAGTCCACTGCTGGACACAGGCCTCCCTCAAAGATCACCACAACGACCGATATCGGTTTGTTGTGCGATCATTGGGGGGTTTTGCCATAATCGCCACGCTTGGCAGGCGGGTTGGCGATCGCAGTTGAGTTGTTAATGTATTCGAAGGACGCTGCTGCCCGTGCTCCATCTAAACCCTTAGTCGGCTTTTACGACCTCCACGGGATGAGATGGGTTGGTGCTATTCGTAGCCGGCACCATACGGCGGTTCGATCACACTGAACAAATCTTTGTATGCCTTCTATTATAGATAGTCATTAGGAGTCTGGATGTTTATGCATGTGAGATGTATGTCTGTAAACTGTATCTACGACATGGAAATAAACGGTTAAAAAAAGACCCTAAATCTTGAATACACAAACATCCAGACCCGGAACAACTATCAGTAAGCCATACTAATAGTCGTTTCGTACAGGGATCGAACTACGATACGTAAGATCACGACCGTCAAAACTATTTCAATCAAGGTTGTATTCAATTGCCTGTAAATACAATTTCACTTCATAAGTCTTCTCACTTTATCCATCACAATGACCCGAAAATAAATTACGCTGTACAGGCTTTTTTTATTTTACGACTTTGTGACGTGGTCATTCACCTGCTGGTAAGCGACATGCCTGCCCATAGCAATTAGAATGCTACCCAGTCTTATGCCCAGTAATATCACTAGCTAGAGTGCCCTTCTAACCAGAGCACAGCAATGTCTAAAGTTTAAATACTACTGCTTAGCGGCGAATATCTCGCACGGCGGTGGTGCCTACCTAGCCGGCCTCTTGCTATAGGCACCTTTGAGACAGTATAAATGTATACAGTATAAATATGTACAGATATAAAAATGTTTTTTGTACTGAAACTGGTAGTGCGGATATTTGATATAGAAAATGTAAATGTTCAGACGGTATGTCCAATTACTTATACCAACCGCATAAATATAATACTCTACCTCAGATGTTACTTTTGGACTTTCACTATCACATTTTTATTGAACATAATTTATCGAGAACGTCAAAACGTATGAGTAATTAGTTATACGCTCTTGCTACGTAACATATTGTTGGTAATTAAATATTAATAAAAAGTAACGCCTGAGGTGAAATAAATATGTACCTATTGCATTTGAAGATAAATAAGACAAAAGCAATACATATTCATTAAGGCAGTCAAAACGATTTAAGTCCATTTACCGTGTGGTGCCGGCAAAAAATACCACCACCCCATCTGATCCCGTGGGTGTCGTAAAAGACGACTATGGGATTAGCTGGAGGATGGGCAGCAGCGTCCATCGAGTACAATTATAACACAACTGCGATCTCCATGAGTGACGATTATGGCAAAACCCCCCAATGCACACAACACAAACCCATACCGGTCGTTGTGGCAATCTTTGGGAGAGGCTTCTGTCCAGCAGTGGACGTTTTTCGACTGAATGATGAAGTCTATTTGCTTTTAAAATTTAGCTTAATAAAATAATGTAGATCTAGGTTTAATTTGGACATCCAAAAAATGAGCCTCAGACACATGATAATATATGTATTTAGACGTCGATGCTCGGACACATTTGACTAATAAATTGCATCAGTCCATCCTGACGCAAGCCACATATACGTAACTATCGTTAGTGCTAATTCTGACAAGATTAATAGCAGTCAGTGATGAAAATAACTAAACATGTGGTTTTACTGGCGGCTTGTGGAAACAATAGGAATATTGCAAGAGTCCAGCTAGGTATTTTTTTATTAAAAAAAACATTGTCCCACACTAGGATTTCTCCTGTCTCGTGGGTGCATTTACATACACAAATTCCACACACAAGACACCCAGACCCGGAACAACTACCTGCAGATCATACAAATATTTGTTCCGTGCGGGAATCGAACCCACGACCCGGACCGCAGCAGCCGACTGTATCAACCACTGCACCAACCGTGCCGTCAGGTGGATAGCTATGTTCCGGTTTGAAAAGCACTCTAACTAGATAAATCACTGGGCACGAGAGACCGAGAGACTAAATAAGTAATGTGTCGAGGTGACGACCACTGAGTGGTGCTATGCAGTACTAGTCCATTTTATTTTGTTTATTTATCACAGTGGAAATTCATCATTAACTTTTTCCGCCGCGGCGAAGGGGCATAACGGACTACTACCGGCTATAACCACTAGGGCGGCCATCTTTGGCATCTAAGGCGGGCTCGTGGCCCTCGTATGATCACACTAGACCCATCCATTGGTGCCACGCCTATAGGCACATTTCGGAGAGTGCAAAGCACACGGTGGAGCGTGACCACATGGACGCCACCATCTTTTCGTAGGTCGCTTGGTGTGGGCACGCAGATTTCCCAATCTGTGCACCGGCGAAATTACAATTATTATTGACAGGCGTGAAGCTAACTACCAGGCGAATGACTAGCACCTCCCGTCATCACGTTTTATAATTTTTTAAAAAAAAAATACGGTTTGCACTAGGGTAGTACCGACAGAAGTGAAAACTTATTTGTTTTATTTATCTAGACGCGTTCGCGGTCTGCTATATGTACATGCATATATGCACACACTATAGCTGCGTCTCGTAACGGTGTCGTGAGTCCAGAGATTTTATCTCATATAAAAATATGCGTACCCCGCTAAAAAAAGTTTTCACTTCAAAAATTTTATTTAAAAAAAGTAAAATTGGAATGAGGATGGAATATTGTAATTTCCCTAACCAAGCATTTGAAGTGTTACGAGATACCGTGCGTAAATTATGTTTTAATTTTTCCATGATTAGTTCTTTTATCACTTTTGTATTACGCTTTGTGCATCAGTAAGTTTTCTCCGACTGTTCCATTGTGTCTCAAATGATGTATGTGTCGCTCCATTCATCACAACAACGATAAAGTTGTGAACACACAAAATCAATTACAAATTTTATGTTCTTTTGTCGCGTCCCCATCAAATTGATTTACGCTAAGCATTTGACTTGGAATAGACGTTGTCTGACTAAACCGCATAACCCTGCGTGTCGCCGGTCGGTTAACCGCTGTTTTACCTTTTGTGCCGCTAACCTAGTTAGTATGCGGCTTCCGTACTGCGCATGCGAATAGTTTCAATGATTTCAGCGTTAACATTGGCTTGTAATTTCCAAGTTCAACGTTTCCATTAATATTCCTGAATTACTTTGAAATTAAAACTTGAAATTAGCTGATTAGGGCTTCATGCAACCTTTTTTTCGAAGGTTTTTCGTAAAACCTTTAAAGTCACGGCTTGCATTGGCTACATGCACGGTGTTGTACTTCCTGTCCTGGTCCTACGATACTTAATGTCGTCTCAATTAGAAGAATTGCAAAGCTTATGGCAAAAGGGTTTTACAGTCGACCGCCTGCCAGACATCAACCCTCCTTGGGTATGATAGTGTTGGTGGTTTAACTGCCACCAGCGGGTAACCCAAAGAGCTTAGTGCTACGCACCGGTCCCAAACTCCCTTAGTCGTCTTCTACGACACCCACGGGATGAGACGGGGTAGCCCTGTACGTCACCGGAGCTGCACGGGTAGTAAGTAGATTTTAAGTGACGAGTAAAAATGAGTTGCCTGACACGTGTTATAAAAAATCAAGCATCACCAAATACCATCACCACCTCCGCTTTACCTTTTGAGTGAGGTAAATTGTTTAGGAATTATGTACAATTTTCATTGCAGGATTCTAGGACTGCATAATGTCACGTTTCTAATTAAATAATGCATCTCGTTTCAGGCAAACTGGTTCAAGGCGCAGCAGTACTGCCGGTTCCATGGAATGCATCTGGCCTCCATCTCCTCGCAGCAGGAGAATGACAAGCTCGAGCAGTATGTGAAGGACTCGGGTAAATATCTCATTATTATTTGGGGTTCTTTCTTGCGTGGACTAAGTCTGGCCCATGTTTTGGCGTAGCCCTAACCACTTTTCCCTGTCCTAACATCGTCTGTAGACGGTACGCGACCATATTAGAAACCTGAAGTAGATACAACCATTAAAAATAATAATATTTAAAAATACGGAGACCCAGCTAAAGTCTGGAAATTTCATAAATTATTGGGGGTTAGAAAATCGCGGCACGACACAATTTCTAGAGATTTAGATCTTGACTTGCTCAATAACCACTTTACAACTTCGTCCAATTTTGATAGGACTATTAAAACAACTACATTGAATTATCTTTCCACTTTTCCGAAACCCAGTTATCCTCCATTTCTTATAGGTCAATTTTCTGCATGTGATGTTCAAAGGAGCATTGTATCAATAACATCTAATGCAGTTGGATGTGACTGCATCAGCCGTAAGATGATTATGCCTATCCTTGACGACATCCGTCCTGTAATACATCATCTCCTCAATTTCTCCATAACAAGTAGTGTTTTTCCATATGCTTTGAAGGATGCACATATTATCCCTCTGCCGAAAAAGACAAGTCCTTCATCGTTTTCTGATTATCGTCCAATATCCATACTACCTTTCCTATCCAAAGTTCTTGAAAAACTTGTCCATAATCAACTTAGCTTATACCTTTCCAAACATAATCTCCTGAATCCTTTTCAATCCGGGTTCCGCCGCGGTCACAGCACCACCGCTCTCGTTAATATTACGGATGATATAAGGTCAGGCATGGAAATTGGAAACTTAACGGTCCTAGCACTGTTAGACTTCAGCAATGCTTTTAATACCGTTGATGTCGATATTTTGCTTGGCATACTTTGCTCTTTTAACATATATCCATCAGCGATTGATTGGTTTCATAGTTACCTGCTTGGTCGTCGACAGCGTATTTGCATCAACGATACTTTTACTTCTTGGTGCAATACTACTGCTGGCGTACCTCAGGGTGGCGTTTTATCTCCTCTACTTTTCGCAATCTTTATGAATGCCATCTCTCATCAACTAACTTCTTCCTACCACCTTTATGCAGATGATTTTCAAATTTATAGCCAAAATCCTCTTGAAAAGTTATCTAAAGGCATAGATATCATCAATCAGGACCTTGCCCAAATAGGTGACTGGAGCATTAAGTTTGGACTTAAGGTGAACCCTACAAAAACACAGGTAACTGTTATTGTTAGTCCACGAATGGTCTCTAGAATAAACTGGTCTTTGCTTCCCCAGGTTGTTTTTGATGGTATTACCATTCCTATGAGTGAAAAAGTAAACAACTTGGGGATTTATTTAGATAGAACACTTTCGTGGACTGCACAACTACAGGAAGTCAGTCGTAAGATGTTTGCTTCGGCAGGATCCCTGAGACGGCTCCGAAATTTCCTCCCTATTACCACTAAAATTACGCTAGCACAATCTCTCCTCCTTCCAGTTCTCGACTATGCTGATGCTAGCTATCTCGATCTCACCGAGAGCTAGTTTGGTAAACTTGAGCGTCTTCAAAACCTTTGTATAAGATTCATATTTGGACTACGCAAATATGATCATGTTTCTGAATTTCGTACTAAGCTCAAATGGCTACCTATTCGCCTTCGCCGGAATACGCATATTCTTTCACTACTATACAATGTACTCTTCAAGCCTTCTACCCCCTTTTACCTTAAAGAACGTTTTGAGTTCCTGAGTGTTATTGAGATCATTAGAGAATTTGACATTAAAAATCCATATGCACTCAACTAATTTCGTTGATAAATCGTTCACCACTCAAGCTGTTCGACTGTGGAATGCATTACCACTTCCTGTGAGACGTGCACAATCACTGCCCGTTTTTTAAAAGTTAGTGAAAGAACATTATTTGTCACATTAACTTGTTATTCCTTACTCGCTCTTCATTATTCTTATTTACGATTTATATACACATACAATATTTATTTGTATATAAAATTTATTTATTTTATTTTACTAGTATGTATTTTAATTATTCATCATTTCGGCCGAGTGAAGTCCACTGCTGGACACAGGCCTCCCCCAAAGATCACCACAACCACCGATATGGATTTGTTCTCGCTCATTGGGGGGTTTTGCCATAATCGCCACGCTTGGCAGGCGGGTTGGCGATCGCAGTTGAGTTGTTAATGTACTCGAAGGACGCTGCTGCCCATTCTCCGGCTAATCCCTTAGTCGACTTTTACGACACCCATGGGAGGAGAAGGGGTGGTGGCATTCTGAGCCGGCACCACATTATTTTAATTATTATATATGTGTAATTAAAAATATGCCCTACTTTGTACATGTACACCTAGACTGCTCGGTATCTCCTTATTTCCCAAATCCATCCAAAGGTTGTCTGGAAGAGATCGCTGTATGCGATAAGACCGCCCATTGTACATTGACTATTGTTTTACTTATTTTTTTCCTTATTTTTGTTGTATGGTGTACAATAAAGTGTATATAAATAAATAAATAAATAAACAATCATTATTTTACTATTTCTTCCAGCTTATTTATTATCTTCCAGAATATTAATCTCCACTCCGCAGTTTTGTAACCTCTGTCTGTCGTTTCTTAAATCAAAATTTTATCCTATATATACAACCCCATAATAATATGTGACGTAATAGTATAACCGCTTTTTTAGGCACGTGTATTAGCTATATTACACGTGGCAAAAAAGCGCAGGTTATTATTGCATATTTTCAATAAATGATGTAGATTTCCAAATTCAACGCGTGCGAAGCCGCGGGCAAAAAGTTATGAGATTTTATGTCTAATGTAATTTAAAAAGCCGGCCAAATAGAAGTACTTCCACTTTCTGGCAACATTTTCCACTGCTTGTATCGTGTGAATTATCAGTTCTATTCGCATGTAGTTACGATCTACGTTATAAATCTGGCTAAACATGGCATCCAAAAGAAGTAAACCACTAAACTGTAGAGTGTGAGTTCACACGCGGTAGAAGTGAAACTTTGTATTTTGGTTAATTTGTAAAAGAATGAGAAAAATACACTATGTAGGTGGTAAACAGAGACCGAGAGAGCAATTGATCGACAATAGGGAATAGGGAAACTATATAGAAATGTGTTTTATCTCATTCTCTCACAGCCTCAACCCTATAAATACATTTATAGTTGTCGTTTTGTTGTTTCGTTACACATTTTGGTTTTATAAAATCCAATTTACACCGTCCCAAAAGAAGTTTCACTTCATTAAGCCGGAAGAAAAAGTAAAGTAATAATTGCTAATGATTGAATAAATTTCAAGTATGTTTTTCATACTTGAAATTTATAGCTTGCAGGGTACAGGGTAAAATACTACAGGGTAAAATAGTTCCCAATTTCGTAATTCGGCAATTGTTTTTAAACGATGCCGCCCATTGATGTTTCTATCGTAACGTCGGTATAGTTTACAGACATAAATCACATGCACTAACCAATACCGCGAACAACAAGATAACAAAAAATCCGCTCAAAAACCCAATCGCTTATCTTACTTTCTGTCCCTAGGTTATGGCCGTGAACATTTCTGGACATCAGGCACGGACTTGGCTGAGGAGGGCAATTTCTTTTGGATGGCGAACGGCAGACCGATAACCTTCGTCAACTGGAACGCTGGAGAACCCAACAACTTCCGCTACGAAAACGGAGAAGAAGAGAACTGTCTAGAATTGTGGAATAGAGACGACAAAGGCCTCAAGTGGAACGACTCCCCTTGCTCCTTCGAAACCTTCTTCATCTGCGAAGTAAGATCCGATTGATGATCTCTTCCGATAGATGACATTAGTTGTTGTGTGATTGTATAGTAGTGCGCTAGATGTCGCCATTTGTTAACACGTTACTGACCGCAGCTGCGCCTGCGCAATATTTTTTCAAAACTATAAGACAGTTTTTAGATCATTACACTCGTGAAACTGCAGAAATTTCAAGTTTTCCAATCAACTGAGGGTTAAGTGATGACTTTACCTTTCCTTTTAATTCCAATACATAATACTGAAGTAAGTCTTATAAAAAACAAATGTTTTTACTTAATCTAATGAAACAAGAATGAATGATCACGTTGAAGCGGTATTTTTTGTTTGTAATTTTTTATGTTTATATAAAAAAATACGATTGGTAACTTTATTGCAACAAATTTATTATTTGGTAACACCAAGAACAAATTTCGGTCAGTCAGCCACATAACAATAAGTTTATAATTGTTTATTTATTGTTTTATTTACGACTTGAATGGAGTCGTTTCGGTAAAGGTTTAAACGAATTGATATAGATATGAAAACTAACTTTTTTTGTTGTGTTCATAAAATTATAAAACGATCACTGCCTTATGATCTTATGATGAAACCTCCGAGCGAAAGCTCAACGGGACACACCGTGTCCATAGTCAAACATAGTGGGTAAATAAACTATAGTTACCTTAGTTGTAAATGTATAAAATAGTCATAAGTACAGACAATAAAACTCTTAAACTGAATCTCTAGTTTTATTTGTTTATTATTTTATGCTAAGGGTGGATCCGAGCGCCAACTGCTGGAATTATCCGGCCTGGTAGAGATGCACAAGATCCCACGGTGACATTTGATTTATGAGCTTTAGAATATTGTCCTTCTGGTATTATTAAATATAAATTAAACTAAATGTGTACCAGAGTTTGCCTAGAAGATACGAAAGAATCCATGTGGTGTCCGAATTAAAAAATCCGTGTGGTGTCCGGAGTTTCGGACTTTTTTTTTATATGGGACAAGCCCGCCACACATTCCCAACCACTGCAACTCCTGTAAGCCAGGATCTACAATGGCGACCACCGAAAAGAACACCGATCAATGAAGCTCGGTGTGTCCCAGAGAAATGAATAACTGTCTTGGAACCCGCACCGAAATTAATCAGAAAAGATAAAGGAGGAGTATGAAAGAATATACGTTCCACTTCCCTCCGTAGCAAGCAGGAGACAGAGAAAAACGATAGGCCATAGGCACAATAAATGGGAGTTTACAACAGGGTTAAGCCCAGTTGCCAAGCACCACGGGTACAATTTTTTTATTTACGGGTCCTATGTTGTGAGCTATTGTGACTGATTCCAATAGTAGGTATGGCAAAAACACTTGAACGCACGGAAATTCGTCCTAGTCGCAACAAGATCTGTATAGTAAACAACCCCGGATGTAACTTGCATGCTGTCAAACATAATATTGCGTTCATCTTGCCAAAGAATACACTCGCACAGGATATGATGTGCAGACTGTTCATATTCACAGTCCGGTGTTGAACATTTGCAGAATGGTGAGGTGACAAGCTTGAAGCTAAACAATTTACTCTTAAAGTTACCATGGCCGGTGAGAAATTGAGCCACGCAATGATCAACTTCCAACCATGCACTTGCCAACCGCTCACGAATGGATGGAAAGTACTGGTATAGGTGACGGCCCTTAATAGCCATTCGGCCAAGAGTTCCTCCCAAACACCAGTCTGTGGTCTAAACAATCTGCAGATCCTAACACGACCTTACTTTTTTATACCAGTTGGTGACAAGACGAGCAAGTCTCTGGTAGAAAGCGTCATTTTGCCCATGACAATTGTAATGCTAGTTCAGTGTGGCACCACACTGAGTTCATGACCTCGAGACATGAAGTTATTTAGTCTCTAATGCCCAGTACTTTCGCTAGCAACAGTGCCCTTCTAACCGGAACTCAGTAATGTACCGCTTAGCGGCGAATATCTAGCACCGGACTGGTACCAACCTAGCCGGCCTCTTGTAATAAGAGCCCTACCACCAACAACTCAATAGATTTAAGTCTTGCTTCGGAAGGCACGATAAATTATCGGTCCCGTTTGTTGTCATATGACGGCACTCACTAAGTTGGAGGTATTTTAGCGGGTTGAACAACTCTGACACAAGGTTCCTCACCGACGTCGTGGAGGCCCATCGCCGCGACAACACCATTCTGTTCAAGTAGTAAATACTTCTCCCCTCCCCATCCCTTGCTCGCGCCGGCTCGTGCCGAGCATGTAGATTTTAACGTCCCTTAATATAAATTTAATAATACCGATCCAGCTTTTCCCAAATCAAATAGCACACTTCAGCAACGCCCTAAGCCGAGGTCTGTGTCCCGCAGGGGGCGCCCTTAACGTATGTTGGAAAATAACATTAATTTAAGCCTGGCTGGAGGCCTTTTTTGGCTTCGCCAGAAATGTCCGGTTGAGCAGCTACATTTCCAGGAAATGTATGCGAAAAGCCCAGCTAAAATAACTGACCAAGTTCGGCTGGCACTGACCACACCAAAAGAAAGAAATATTTTGTCTGATGGAAACATAACCTTCCAAGTCAAGAAATCTACGAAACGTTGTGCTGATTACTGCATGCAGTTTACATGAAGTATGATTGTCTGGTTACAATAAAAAAGAATAAAAACATATCTTGCCAATTTGACGCTATTTTTATTAATATTATGTATCTCCAGTTAAACAGGTTTCTGACCAAATATGGAAAATATTCTTGTCTTTTTAATTTATAGATTTGCCATTTACCTGGCCTTGACTAAAATTCAAATTTCAGCTGGAGAGGTGTTTCTGTCATATGATTTAAAGGTATATACGATCTTGCAAACATAGTGAACGGACATTTTCAAGGGTAAAATCAGTAGGTTATAGGGATTGCGTTTATTATAGAACAGTTTATTGTATGTTAGAAACATCATGTCATAATATTAGCTATTTATACGTCTACTGCTGAACAAAGGCTTCCTCCACAAGCGATTCGTCATTTTGGGGGGTATTTGCCAATACTCACCACGCATGGCAGGCGGGTTGGTGGGCCAGTATGGCTGCGTTTCTACAGAAGGGACGCTGCTGCCCATCTCTCTGGTTTAAAGTCCCTTCGTTGCTTAGAACATTAAATCAATTAGTCGCCTTTTATGACACCCACGGGACACATTCCTTTCATAACTAAATCTATACAAATTTTTCTTAAAGCTAACCGGTTAGCGTGAATTTATTAAAAAACTTAGTTGATCTAAAAACTACAAGACCTTCAGTGTAGTAAACGTAACTAAACGGAATACTATAAACCATATGTAACATGAAATAACAAACAATAATGTCTATTGCAATTGGTGTTATATGAACTAAAACACGGAATAAATTGAAATAACGGCGTCTACCACTCAACCCGTAATTGAAACTATGTGGCAGACGGTGACTCGCCACTCACAAGATAGGCCTCCTAAATAGCCACTACTGCTGCTACTGCAGGTGGCAGAGAGCAACAGCGGCGCGAGCGATTCGGGTTATCAAAATATGCATCATTGGTTTCACTCGGAGTGGATTTCACTGTTATTACACCGTTCGGCACTTTCAGCCTCGAGCATATAGCACGCCAGCAAGCCAGAGTTGACAGTTCTGTGACACGCACAGGTTTCCACTCCAGCCAACCAATAAAGGCAAGCCGGAGACAAGGCCCTGACCGACTCTCTGGGGGAACGTATCATCATTTCGGCCGAATGAATGTCCACTGCTGGACACACGCCTCTCCCAAAGATCACCACAACCACCGATATGGATGTGTTGTGGGCTCATTGGGGGGTTTTGCCATAATCGCCACGCTTGGCAGGCGGGTTGGCGATCGCAGTTGAGTTGTTAATGTACTCGAAGGACGCTGCTGCTCATCCTCCGGCTAATCCCTTAGTCAACTTTTACGACACTCATGGGAGGAGATGGGGTGGTGGCATTCTGAGGCGGCACCACACGGCAAAGCTGGTACTACACGGTAAAGCCGGCACCACACGGTATATCGCTACTCACATACTCAGCCTATTTTCATTAATATAAACGATAGGATTTCTCCTGAATCGGGGGTAAAATTTACAAACATAAATACCCAGACCTGGAACAGTTTATCTGTATCATACAACTATTTGTTCCGTGCGGGGATCATACCCATACCGCGTGCAGTAAGCCAAGCGACCAGCAATTACGCCAAAAGTAGTATCATCGCCAACGATGACCCAACGGCAGAAAGGTTCTTAAGCGGAGACCACGAACCGGAAAACCCAGTACAAGACGGCCTTTTTTATTTTAGTTGGTGAAGAGGAGTCATTCGCCTGGTGGTAAGCGTCACGCCTGCCCTAAACAAATCCTGCGCGGCATCACATTGCGCTCGTCACTACGAGACGTGAACTTATTTAGTCTCTTATGTCCAATTATTTCACTAGCTACAGTGCCCTTCTAACCGGAGCACAGTAATGTCTAAAGTTTAAACACCACTGTTTAGCGGCGAATATCTGGCACTGCAGTGGAACCTTTTTTTTTTCTTGGTGCCCAGTGGAAAATCTTCATGAACTTCCTTCGCCCCGGGGATGGGCGAAGGGGTATGCCGGACTCCTACCGGCTAAAACCACTGGAGCGGTCATCATCGGCACCGAAGGGGGGCTCCAGGTCCTCGTAAGATCACACTAGAGGATATCAGCTAGCCTAGCGTTAGCCCTAAAGACTAACATATAATATCATCATCATCATATCAGCCAGAGGACGTCCACTACTGAACACAAGCCTCCCCCAACTGTGTCAACATTTTAGGGAGGTACTAGCTAATACTCACCACGCTTGGCAGGCGGGTTTCACAGAAGGGACGCTGCTGACCGTCCCTCTGGTTTAGAGTCCCTTAGTCGCCTTTTACTACATCCACGGGAGGAGGTGGAGTGGTGCTATATTCTTAATCCGGACACCACACGGAATACGTGTAATATACATACACCACCTAAATAGAGAATGCTTCCAATCTTAACTATCAAAAATTTTGGCACCCAAATTAAATTTGGCCTGATATAAACTAGGTTTATGCAAATCTTATACAGGTGTGACAAAACAAACAAACTGCCAGATTGAGATAATTTATTGAGATTAATAAAATGTGCTGGTAGCTTTAACTATATCGCAATCTAGCAAATAGTACACACCACCATCCAATCGACGTCGGAATCACTTCCCTACATCAGCAAGTTTAAATATACGGCTGCATTTTTCAACAAAAATTTCACGCTTCGTACCTGCCAGTTATTTCCTGAAAAATTTATACGTCCGCGGCCTTACGGTCGGTGTATGTAAATGAAAGTACTGGTGAGGCCTGAGGGGTGACGGGGTTGGTGTGGGACGGGGGCGAAGCACGTGGTCCCGAACTTATTAATAACCAAGTCACGTGTCTGTAGAAGCCTTCGCGACTTTCACGTAGTTCATACCGCTTCGGAAATCACAGTTATTTGCTATAACACGACGTGGCATGTATTGATTTGCATTGTTGTTTAAAATTAAAATGTGTATACATTATTAAAAAGGCGAATTAGTGATCTGTTTTTATTTACTGTAAAGTTGAAACATGGGCTATTTGTGTCCAATTGTTATTTTGCAATTTGAATAATATGACTATAGCTCTGACTAAATGAATTTCAATATAAACATTAGAGTTGTAACTTATGTCGTTTGGCGGGTGTTGACATTGAAATCATCGCTTTTAAGCATGCGGAAGATACGAATTAGCTTTGTACAAAAATTAATTGGTATTGCTATAATGCAGCAGGAATTATCTTCATCATATCAGCCAAAGGACGTTCACTGCTGAACAAAGGCGTCCCCCATAGATTCCCACAATAGTGTCGTCATCTTGGAAGGAATTTGCCAGTACTCACCACGCTTGGCAGGCAGGTTGGTCAGCGCAGTATGGCTACTGTTCCACAGAAGGGACGCTGCTGCCCATCTCTCTAGTTTAAAGACCCTTTTTACGACATCCACAGGAGATGGAATGGTGCTATATTCTTAGTTCGGATACCACGCGGATTGCAGGAATTATATTTGTAATAAGTTTACATGTTTAAGTTTATTTTCATTTATTTAAATGCGACTACGTTAGATTTTAAATAAAATAAAAATGCTTTGAATTCGTTTTAAATTTTATTCGATTATTCATTATGAGGAAGCGACTGAGGTTGAGGCTTTTAAAATCAAAGGTAGTGGTGTATATTTTGCGGATATATAAGTTTATTAGGATGCTCCGCAGTTTCGGGTCGGGTAAGATATCCGTTACAACCCTAATAAACAAGAAGGGGCAAGGTTGTATCTAATTTAAAACGTTACTGGCCACACTTATTTTATTATAACAACAAGTGAAAGAGGGAATTTCGCTATATTCATAAACGTTTACATAGATAATATAACCCCGTGCAGGTCTTCTAAACGGAAGTCGCCACCACCCAACATTATCCGCCCGCCCCACCTCCCTGTATACTTGCAGTTTCTATCGAAATAACAACTATTAAGCAGCCCACCACATTAATAGTGTACATATCATTTAACTTAGGAACTCTACTATTTTGTGGGTAGAGGTTTAAGTTGCATTAAGTAATGGTGGTAGGTCTCTTATTGCAAGTCAGGCTAGATAGGTACCACCTCAGTGTCGGATGTTCTGCTGCGAGGCAGACATTACTGTGTGCCGGTTTGAAGAGCATTGTGGCTAGTGAGATAATTCAAATTCAATCATTTATTCAGTAATTAGGTCCTAACAGACACTTTTACCCGTCATATTAAAACAACGGAGGGCAATTTCACTACATGACAACCTCTGAGAAGAAATGCCAAAAGAAACTCAGGGCTAGGTCTTCTTTATCTTTTTTTTTATACTTTGTTTTACAAATTATTTAAAACTGTTATACATTGAAAAACAATTGCAGATAAAATTATGTTTCCAGGGAAGCCGCATGTGCAGATAATAGATAAAAAATAATAAAAATTAACGCCACACGTCCCTATCGTCAACATAGTCTTTGATTTTATAATAGGCTTTTTTTATGAGAATTGCTTTAATGTGCGTTTTAAACTTCCCATCAGTAAGTTGGTATAACTTATTATAGAATCTGACACAATTCCCTAAGAAAGACTTATTTGTCTTGGTTAATCTATATAAAGGTACCACTATTTTATGTCTGTCTCTAGTATGTTTGTCATGATAGTCGCTTTTATGATAATGTCCGAGGTGACAGCGCAATTGGTGCCACGCGGGACTAGTCCTGTGTAGCATTTCAATTGTTATGGGCAGACATGACGGTGCTGGCGGAGATGGATGCGTGGGTGTATAACTAAACACGCTCCCTCCGCCAGAGTAGTGAAAGCGTGCCTTCAGGACTTGAACGTTTCAGACGGCAGGCTCAGCGGCGTGCACTCGAGCTGTGGCGCGAGCGGCTCATGCTGCCACAGTACGCGCATAAGCACGTCGTTGAGGCCGTCTTGCCGCTCTTCGGAGCCTGGCTCCAAAGGAGCCAATGCATCACATTCCGCCTGACGCAGGTATTTACCGGACACGGTTGTTTCAGTGCATACTTGCACAGGCTAGGACGCGAGGTCACGGCACAGTGCCATCACGGTGGAAACGATCAGGATACCGCACAGCAAACGCTCGGAGAGTGCCCTGCGTGGGCTGCCGAGCGGCGGATCGTGCAAGATCTCTCTCTGCAAGTAGTAGTTGTTGGCAGAGCATGAAAACTGGAGTGCTGTGTCTCCTTCTGTTAGAGGGCCATGTTCCAGAAGGTGGTCGCTGAAGGTCGGAGAAGGAGGACACGGAGCCGGGGTAACAACCGCCACGGCGCTCGTGTCCAACACGGGGGGGCTTGGGGGTCACGAGCGCGCCTATTGGGAAATCTGCGTACTCATACCGAGCGAAGCGAGGAAGACAGCGGTGTGTATGAGGGCACGTACCGCTGTGTGCGCAGCACAGCGCTTAGCGAGGCTTCGGGGGAATCCTTTACAATTTCCCCGAGAGGTGTCTGAGAGGGTGGCCTCTTTACAGTCGCCTTCCCTGACTAGAAGGGCTGACCTCTTTACAATCATCCCTCCGAGATGTGCTCTAGATGGAGATTATTCGAGTACCTGGAGCCTCCCTACGGTGTCGAAGATGACCACTCCGGTGGTTTTAGCCGGTAGGATACCCCTCTGCCCTTTCCGGGGGTCGAGGAAGTACATGATGTATTTCCACCGGATCAATAAAAATAAAGGTATGACGGTGACTAGGCGAATGACTTGCTCATCTCATCATAGTACCAAAAAACGGATAAGTGCGAGTTGAAATCGCGTGGTTTCGTACGATGAATATGTTATCCACAATGTTTTTTTATCTGACCCAAATTTGTTTGTCGTAGCTAAAATATATTGTCTATTGTTGAAATCGGTCTTGTACTAATAATTTATCCCAAGAACAAACTTAACACGTTCTCCCATACATTCCAACTGCAAACGTAAGTTTGTACGCACAATATTGAAAGATTCATATCAATCAATATTCATATCAATATTTTAAGACCATAGACTCTTTATAGTAATGTGATCTATAGGTTAAAATTTTAGGCTAATGAGCTTATCTCTTATCTTATCTAATGACTGGATAAAGTAATGACTTTCGGAGATAAGCCCCGAGAATAGTTAAGTAATAATATTAATAAGTTTTCATCTCTTTTCTTAAATAACTTTAACACTATGTATTGGAAAATTATGAAATAAGCCCTTCCATTACATATGTTACACGGTACAGTTTGCAAAACTTTATTCTTTAATTTTCTAATTTGCCCCTCAAAAGTGACCCCATATTCAAAACTTATTTATTTATGATACACGACCGTGTTTATGTAACAAGTGTACAAACAACTTTCAACTTAATCGGTCCAGTCTATTCGGGCAAATTGAATCACACGAGTGATCCTATAAGGGTTCCGCCGTTTTTTCATATGGACGCTCGGAACCCTAAAAAACAACTTAAACCACATTACTTATAGTGCTTTTCAAGCGAAGCTTCTTAACGCTCGTTTGGGATTAGGAGTTTATCCACCAAACGCTAAACGAGCGAACCGCACAAATAAAAAACGTTTGACAGCAAGAAAAGAACCCAGATCATCCAATCCTCTAAATTCTGACGTCAGACGGTACCAATCTAGACTATCAGTGCAGCCCATCGAGTCGCCTCGTCATTTCCGCAGTGCCGCCGGCAATCTGCCCCTACCGCCACTGTTTCGCGCAACACACCCCCACAGCCGCGCCAATTTAGACCTTATTGCGTATAACTAGGTCATGTTTTGAGAAATTTTATTGCAGCGTAAGGTTCGAATGCCTCGGGGGCAGGCAGATATAGTTAGATTGAAGATAGTAGTGTGGTTATGTATGTGTGTTTAGCCGGTGTTATGATTCCTACTGTTTGTTTATTTTTGCTTTATCTCTTAGCATTTTCTCCGACCTGACTTGTAACTTTATCGAAGTAGTTATACCGAGCTCAGGATCACCGGCACACTACACTACTACGGCACTACTCAGCAGCGATAGGGTCAGGAGTGTATTTACGTATGATGTACAAGCCTAGGGTGCAATTATAATTCAAAAGCATACGAAAACCTTATTGTAAGCATTTTATCAAGAAAATTGAGCTCTCCATATTATTAAAACTATGTATTTAAAACGTAAACATGCCTTTTGAACCAAATGTTTCATTGTGTTAAATGCTATGTGTACCCACTCATTGATCTCTTTTGATAATTTTTAAGTATAATTGTGATAGCCTGGTGGTCAATTTAACAGGCACTGTTCAGGCCAGGATTACGAACGTAAATACGCTACTAGATTTAGCTTTCTTGTTTCTTTTTTAAAAAACGTTGCCCCACACTGTGATTTCTCCTGTGTCGTGTATGCGTTTACAGACACAAATTCCACACACAATACACCCAGACCCGAAACAACTACCTGCAGATCATACAAATATTTGTTCCGTGCGGGAATCGAACCCGCGACCCAGAGCGCGGCAGCCGACTGTATCAGCCACGGCACCGACCGTGCCGTCAGTCATCCTTTTTCTCCGTAGCCCGCTGAGTGATCTTGAGCTTTCCTATAAGGCCCATAGTGAGTGACTACGTCTCCGTGCTATTGTTATAGAGGTTGGTCTTGAGTCACTACGGAATTTATGATGAAAACGATGTGAAGGTTCCGGAACGCTTACCAGTTTTTTAAACCTCTCACCGAAATTGGGTGATTTTAACACCATTTATTTGGGTGATGCCCAGATGACATCAAATTAAAAGACAGGTAAATTCAAGCACACGTCGTCCAATAAAATTTAACCCCGCAAGGGAAATCAGAAAAACCAGGCCGTGATTGCCACGTTTATGTTACCCCTAATAAATGTAACATGAGGCTTTTGATTTTGGTTTTGCTAATATACGAATGCGGGATTATGTACTACTATGCACATATGTATTTCTGTTGTGTCAGCGTGTCTATTCTGTGAGAACTCACCGCTCAACTCACTTCTGAATCTGCATTCAAGTCTCTAATTTCGTATTAATTTTACTACTTTTCACAAACGTGGCTGTTCAGTAAGAAGTCACAGTTGAGCTCACTTCTAAATCCGCAGTGAAATCTCTAATTTCGTATTTTAGTAGTGAGTTCTTACTGTGGCCATTCTGTACAACCCCAGAAAATATTTCAAGCTTAAGTATTTTTAAATCTGTGTCACAGATCTTACGATATTCGAAGTGACTCTCAGAATTACTACAATTTCACTGAAGATTATTGATAAGCATCATGTTTTGGCAAAACCCATCAAGGAATCTCATTGTTCCTACTTTTAAATAATCTATCAGAAAGGATGAGTAAGCTGTTGTGGCAAAGGGAGGGGCACTTAGCTCGTAGAACATAATCTTCTGATCAAGCCGTAAGGCCCTTGGAAAAGTTCTCGAATGGAGACCACACATAACAAAATGCAGCGCGGGACTGGCTCAAGCGATCTCCCTATCGTATAAGCGGTGAATAAAGCTGGGAGACGTTGGATGCAGGCAATGATGTATTCGGTCATTGCCGCTCTATGGAGAAGACCTTTATTCAACAGTGAATGTCTTCTCCATCTATAGTTTCTTGCCGGCTCTACTCCATAGGAATGAACGAAAACTTGGAACCATGCATCTATTTAGACTGACTATTCAAAATGCAATATAAATTATAATATACATTACAATCTTTTGATTTGAACGATATTGTAAGAGAAGATGCTAATAGGTTATCGACGGATTGTCAAGAAACACTGACATATAAAACGACCTGCTGCCATCAAAAATTTCCTTACCAAGCAATGTGATAATTTGTTTATTTAACTTTTATTTTATAGTTTTCGGTACAACAAACAATTGTTTAAAAATGCTTAAATTAATTAACAAAGTATATAAAACACTATTCACCTCGTCACGCAACCAACACAGTTATCCACAAAATAATGTAATAAGAGGGCTGTAGCACAGTGATTAGTAAAAATAAAATATGGTTAGCTTAATCACGGATTCATCATATCAGCCACAGGACATCCACTGCTGAACAAAGGCCTCCCCCTTAGGTTTCCACAACGAGCGGTTACATGCCGCCCTCATCCAACGACTCCCAGCGACCTTCACCAGGTCGTCTGTCCACATCGTTGGAGGTCGTCCCACGCTGCGTTTTCCGGTACGCGGTCTCCATTCTAGAACCTTTCTGCCCCAGCGGCCATCAGTTCTACGAGCAATGTGCCCTGCCCATTGCCACTTCAGTTTACTAATCCTTTCAGCTATGTCGACAACTTTAGTTCATCTACGGATCTCCTCATTTCTGATTCGATCTCGTAGAGAAATACCAAGCATAGCTCTCTCCATAGCTCGCTGAGTGACCTTGAGCTTTCTTATGAGGCCTACTGTGAGTGACCACGTCTCTGTTCCATATGTCATCACTGGTGACACACTCTGGTTAAAGACTTGCGTCTTGAGGCATTGTTGACGAAAAGATGTTGCGAAGTTTCCCAAACGCAGCCCAGCCGAGTCGGATTCGACGATTGATCTCTTTCTCGAAGTTGGACCTACCTAACTGGACAGTTTGTCCCAGGTAGACATACTCGTCAACAACTTCGAGAACAGACTCCCAACGGATATTGGGATGGGCACGACATGGGCATTTGACATGACTTTTGTCTTGCCCATGTTCATTTTAAGGCCCACCTGTTGGGAAACTCTGTTGAGATCATCGAGCATTGCGCTGAGCTCTTGCAGCGATTCTGCCATGACTACGCTGTCATCGGCAAATCGAAGGTGAGTGATATACTCGCCATTGATGTTAATGCCGAATCCTTTCCACTCCAGTAGCTTGAAGGTATCCACCATTGGAGAGGTGAACAGTTTCGTGGAAATGACGTCCCCCTGTCTCACACGGATCACGGATTAATTATAACAAATTATATTTATTTAAAAAAACATTTTTTATTATGTGGGTGATGAGACAAATATGTCAATATCAGCAAAATTATCGTTATACAACCTCATCATTCACCCTAAGGGAGCACGTTCTCTCGCATATGTTTTACACGATTTGCGAGCAAATATGCTATAAGTTTCACGAATGCGATGAGAACGACTAGGTACGCGAAGGTATATTTGGTTTTTAAGTTGATTACAATCAAATTCATTGTGACAGATCTTATATAAGACGGTTTGATCAATATACAATCTTCTAAATATTAGAGAAGGTAGTGAAAAATTATTTAGAAGTATACGGTACGATGACCACTTATGAAAACATTTATAGTTCACGAAATTATGGTATTTACGCTGTTGGTCACTGTATTTTCATAAAATGGGTTCCAAACCGGTGTAGCATATTCAAGTTGTGATCTTAGGAGTGAGTTATACAATAATAAGCGTTAAAATACGTTGCCGGTTTTTTAAATGATTCGCAGGTACGACTTGCAAAACCATAAAGTTGAGAGCCTCTATTTGTAATGTGATCAACGTGAACATCGAAGTGTAGTTAGCTTAGAGTCAAAGTATATACCTAGATCTTTCATTAATGAGACTGTTTCTAAGTGAATATTACAAAGAGAGTATGTGACGTATTTTTTTTTTTTTGGTAAATGTAACTGATTTGCATTTGGATAAACTCAAACGCAATTTAGTAGCTAGACAATAAACAAATGAACAATTTAGATCCTGTTGAATCTTTTCACAGTCATCAAATGTATTTATTTGACGAAGAACTTTGAAGTCGTCAGCATAGAATAGAAAGCGGGTGTTTCTAAAACATTTGTCGATGTCATTTATGAACAAAAGAAATAAAGTAACGGGCCTAAAATTGAGCCCTGTTGTACTCCATATGTCACATCTATCACACCAGAAGAGAAACCATTGACTACAACCTTCAAAGGTCTATTTTTTATATAAGGAGTATAATATATTATAGTATAATATAAAACTTAAAATATTACTTCAAGTATATTCTACCAGAGCATGTTGTAACTATGTTAATCTTTCATTTGTGTTGTTACGAGATAAGCTACACACGCGAAAGAACCGTTAGTAATTCATTGTAAATAATAGGATCAAACACGTGTCATTAGTCTGTCAACAATCCTATTTTTTTAACGTTACCCCACACTTGCTTTTCCCTGTGTCCTGAGTTCAGTTCACAGACATACATTTCACATGCACATGTACCCAGACCTGAGTAGACTTATACTATATTTGTTCCGTGCAGGAACTGAACCTGTAGCGCAGACTGTCAATCGCTTAACCACTGCGCCGTTCGTGCCTGTGTGAGGTGTGTAAGTGACATCGTAACGAAAACTGATATCTATACCCCTGGTACGAGTTTCTTTTCATAATCGAAACGTAATAGTAATCTACACGTTTTCCACGTTCGGCGCCCCAATTGGCTGAAGAGTTTGGAGCGGGCTAATCGCACCGCCAAACATGGTATCCGCATTGCACGCGTACATTTTTAGTGTAAAAAGAAACTCACGTTCGGCCCTCAGTACCCCTAGTACGAGTTGCTTTTTACAATCGTAACGTAATAGAAAATTACACGTTTACCGCGGTCAACATGAGGCATACGTTTACGTTTCGATTACGAATTGTGATTCTGGAACCCTCAGCATTAGAATTTTGCGTCGGTCTATTCATGAATTATCAGATTTCTTATATCTTCTTATTTAACTGTATTCCATATAAAATAATTGTTTGCGTCTATCATAACGCTATTTTGAATAAACAAACCCTTTGCAGATTTAATATACAGTACAACTTGCAAAACGTTTAACAATTATTGTAAATGCATGCGGCCAAAATTGGTACCTAACTCAGCTAGTGCTCCATCAAGGAATATGTAGTATTAGTATAGTAACTGTCACATGTTTAAATTGTATTAGTTCTCGAATTACTGAACGGTTAAATCCAATACATTGCGTTGACCTTTATGCCAAATTCAAATCAAAGTGGCCTACACGTGCCGGTATCCAATTGTCCTTTGACACAATGATGACCTATTTCACTCCATTGTCTCTATTAGACATCCTTCAATGGAATCCATTCCATGGTGCTGAATCTGTAAAATAACTGAACTATTTGTTGTTCTTTTCACATCACAATTTAAAGAATATATAGCCTTTCGTTTCATGCTGGATAAACCTTTACTGGTTGTAGGTTTCTTATTGCAAAAGAGGCTGGCTGGGTAGGTACCACCCCAATACCAGATATTCACCGCTAAGCAGTAGTGTTTTAAACTTTAGACATTACTATGCTCCAGTTAGTTACTAGCTACAGTGCCCACTGTAGCTAGTAAGGTTACTGGGCATAAGAGACTAAATAAAATTTTCAAAGCATTCGAAACGTCAGGAAAAACAATAATCTATAATATACGCGATATAATCCGTTTAAAAGTGTTTTATTAAGACTAAATAACTTTATGTCTCGAGGTGATGCCTCGCAGAGCTAGTCCTGAGTAGCACTCTAATTGTCATGGGCAGGCATGTCACTTACCACCAGGCGAATGACTTGCTGGTATAGTCCCCAAGTTGTATAAAAAAAAACTTCCGCGGTCCAGCCTGGTTCAGATGAGTATCAAGATTATACGTGGAATGACTAACATTTAACCTGCAATCAAGGAGGATATCCTACAGTACCGGGTGTTCGATATTCGGAGTTCTGACTGATGTTTATCTCATAAGCCCATGAACGTCCACTGCCGGACATAGGCCTCCTAATGACCGCTATGATTCACGGGCTAAATTGCCATTATCACCACGCTTGGCAGGTGAATCGGAGTATATCGGTATAAGCTTGCATTAAATATCTCCAAATGTAAAACTTAAACTTTACAAAAAATAGAAATGTTATAAAATTCAATTATATCTTATGTAAAGAAATGCTCATAAATGATACTCGCATACGTGATTTGGGAATACTTTTAGATAGTAAGTTGCACTTAAACCTACACTTAGAAAATATTATAGCAAAAGCTTTTCAAATTTACAACCTTATCATGAGAGCGTCCACAGATTTTAAACGCCCGGCTACTTATCTACATCTCTTTAATTCTTTGGTTCGCCCTCAGGTGGAGTACGCTACCCGCTCTTTGCTACGACTACGAGTCGGACAAAGTCGCGCTCCACTCCGTCGGCTGGTAAAAATCTACAATGAAAACTGTATAGATATAGATATCTTTGTTTTGTCTCACTGTAGCTTTAAAAACAAAATTGGTAATAGTCTCAGAGAATATTTAAATTATGCTTATCTAGTAGTTCCTTACGAAATTGAAATTCAATTAATATTGTACACAATTTTGCAAAAGTGATATGTGGAAACGTCGTGGATTGTACGTTAACCTAAATGTCAAACTATTTCCACTTTATGTTTCACATAATGTACAATTGTTAGTTTCCCAAATAAAAAAAAATAAAAAAATTAAGCACACGATATCGACGAATATCCTCTTGATATCAACCTTTTACGACACCCATGGGTGGAGATGGAGTAGTATATTTTTTGCCGGGAAGCTCACGGCATAAATTATAATACGGCACGTCTTATTATTACCGGTAATGCATTCCACAAACGAGCTGCTTGAATGGTAAAAGATTTATAGAAAATAGTTTTGGAATGTCTTGGCATTTTCAGATTTAAGTTTTCTGATGACCTAAAGAATCGCGTATGAGTGTCATTAAGGAACTCAAAAGGTTCTTGAGGTATAAGAGAGTAGAAGGATTAAACAGTACACTGCATAGAAGAGAAATAATGTTAGTATTCCTGCGAAGGCGAATTCTAAGCCATTTGAGCTTCAGACGAAATTGTGGTACGTGATCATATTTTATATGATGCAGCTGAAGTTTATGTTGGTTATGCACATCAGGCCGAAAGCTTCACTTTTTAATCTACATCCACAATATGCGTTCCGACTATTCATTAGCAATATATACGACGTGTATGTAGGTCATAAAAAAATTACAAACTTTATTTCAAGGGAAAAATCAAAGTTTTAGAGACTTCGTTTATTAATAAAATGTTAAATTAATAAAAACTCTTTAAAGCCAACTTTTTATTCATTCATCATTCAGCAAACCCTTTCATTTGATACCTATGAGGTGCATAAAAAATTACTGGACCGCCATCTTTGGGAGTCCACCATATTGGATTTAGAATGACGGCACTTAGCTAACCATGCAATTTCAGCTCAAATTGCTGTTTTAATATTTAGTTGCTATATTTGACCCATACTAACAAGGTAAGTTAAATAACACCCTCTCCACGCGAGTTCAACTTGCACTTGTCCGGTTTTTTTTGGTCCCTATAGTACCTACGAAAGTTCACAATTTATGTAGGACCATATATATAGGAGTCACCATTTTTTTATTACACCATTTAAACACAATTATGCGAATGGAAACAGAAAATAAAATTTCCAAAATAAATAGATGTTACAAATTAATTGGACGCTTTCCGCCCGTGCGGCCGTCCGATGCTCGTTAAAAATCTCATCAGCAACGGAACGAGTCATTTCACTCTCATAGCAATTGCTCTGCACTTATATTAAATCTATACGACTTATTTAACCAGATTTCTTTCGACATAAACACTTGTTTGGATTTTAAATAATGTGTGTTGCTCGGCTGTGTTTTCCGGCTAAGAAAAGCTCAGAACTTCTCCATCCGTGACCATATATATTTATTTAATTATTTAATGCAGGCATCAAGGCTCATAAAAGAAAATACAATATAAGACTTATAACTCACATAAAATACTATACATAATAAAATATAAACACACGATGAGTCGGCGTCGTGTGTCACTCAGTGTCCGGTAGCCGGCCTCTGCATCGCCGGAACACTACACCACTCGGTCAAAATTCTTCCTTCATTAGGGTCGACAGATGTTCGGTCGGCACTTTCACCACGAAGCAATTGAAACTCACATCTAGACGAGACCCCAACCGCTCGACCCTCAATGTGAACTTGGTCTTTACTTTGATGTACTCTACTATATCCTCAACCTTAGTAAAGTAATGCAGCCGTGACACGTATAGCAGCGTCGTAAGTACTAGTGTATTGTAATATCTGTGGTCGTAAGTAAAGCAGGACGCAGCAGATGGTTCGGTCCGATCGGTGCGGTACCGCACTAGTTCCGACAAGTGGGTTTTCTCTTCTTCTTCTTCTGAACATTGATAAAGCCCTCCTTGTCGCAGTAGTTATTGAGGGTATTACCCCATTTAAACACATTTACGCTAAAGGAAACAGAAAATAAAATTACCTAAATAAATAAATGTTACAAATTAATTGGACGCTTTCCGCCCGTGCGGCCGTCCGATGCTCGTTAAAAATCTCATCAGCAACGGAACGAGTCATTTCACTCTCATCGCAATTGCTCTGCA
Source organism: Diloba caeruleocephala (assembly GCA_947459985.1). Taxonomy (NCBI): domain Eukaryota; kingdom Metazoa; phylum Arthropoda; class Insecta; order Lepidoptera; family Noctuidae; genus Diloba; species Diloba caeruleocephala. The sequence continues at coordinate 8,109,881 of OX381614.1, forward strand.
CTTACTTTAAATCTATACGACTAATTTAACCAGATTTCTTTCGACATAAACACCTGTTTGGATTTTAAATAATATGTGTATTGCTTGGTCGTGTTTCCCGGCTAAGAAAAGTCCAGAACTTTTCCATCAGTGGGGGTAATAAAAGCGACTAAAAGTCTACCCAGAGGATGCCTAGCAGCGTTTTACTGTGTCGTATCAGTCATCAGCAAGCGTGGGGATTACGGGAATATGACTATCATTTCATATGGCAGCAGTAGACTTTTTATAAATTAAAGATTTCGTACGATTCAAATATCTTGATCGTTGATTATTGATATTTATCGTAGTATAAGACATGCAAGGAAAACGAATGAAATATCTCGTTACTTAAAACAGCAAATGCTCCATATATATGATAATCTGCCTTAGCAGTTGCGATGAATGGAATAATTACGTTGCCTATTCAACGTTCGTAGTCTTCAGAGGCCACTGCCTCTAATTAACCCACGCGTTTCACGTATGAAATCATTTATAATCGTGTGCATTCACAAAAGAACCACTGTCAAGTACAAAAGTAGCTAACGAGAGAGAAACAAGCCGGCTATACGAAAGGCTATAATTAGGAGCACCGCATTTGCCGGCTTTTTTTTAGACTTCATTTATATCTAGAGTCGTGAATAATGTCTGGTTCAGTTGCCAGCAAGAAAAGGTACAGAGCAAGTAACAGTCTATTATTATCACATAGTTTTTCTGATTCAACAAGAATTCATATTAGTCAATGATCCATAGATATGTTACATCCATATTAAATGGCGCGTAAAACTCAGTCTCGCTGTATGTAGGTATAAAGCTATAAAACTACACACCTATGCTGTAAGAAAGAAGATACAAAAACTACGACAGTAAAAGAGATAGCTATCTAATATCACAACACGTTTACTCAATATCTTTGTCGCACCTGTGATAGAATATATGTGTTGTCTCTTTTCTTTGCTTGGCCTGTGTTTTGTTCGAGAATATTATTCTATAGATAATTTGAATAGTATTTTTATTAAAATATTTTATATAGTTTGTTACTCACGTGTGGTGGTGTGAACCTTTGTTCTTTATTTATTTTTGCTTGATAGTTTGTGCATTTTCTATACGCACGACGACATTTTTATTACTTAATTAATAAAACAATACAGATTGTGACAGTGTGTGCTCGTTGCCCTGTCTTGGGCGAACTGATTGCAAAGTGCTACAATTGGGGGAGTTTTGATTCTTACTTTTGGCGCGCATGTAACATATCTACCTCTTTTAATATAGAACATCATTGATATTAGTATTATTTTTATACTACCTACCAAGTAAGGAGTCGAGGATTTATTCGCCTGGTAGTAAGCGTCATGCCTGCCCATAACAATTGTGATGCTACCCAGAACTAGTCCTGCGTCGCACCAGACTGCGCTACCTCGAGACTTTCTTTTTCAGGGTTTCGTACGTTCGAAAAAAGGGGGGTTCACCATTGAGAAGTTTTAAAACCCGCGAGCCAAAATACCTCAACACTACACCGAAGATATCCCGGACATCAGCCTGTACGAAATTTGGATGGTCTTGAAACGGCTTAAAAATAACCAGACCGGGTTATGACTGAATTGTGTGTGACAACTTCAGAAATGTGGTAGAATACCGGTACTTAAAGTCCTTCAAAAGCTATTTAATTTCTTCTTTCTCGAGGGCATGACACCGTAATCAAGGAACAGGGACGAGGTGGTGCTCTTCTTTAAAAAGTGTGATAACACCCTGTTGTAGAATTATAGACTCATCTCGCTTTATATGCTGTATTCAAGAGCCACCACGAATCATCTCGATCGCCGATTCTTGATGACGTCCAGCCTCCCGAAGAAGTCAGTTTCCTTAAAGGTTTTAGGACCATAGACCACATCCATACCCTGTGGTAGTTTATACAGACCAAGGAGTATAATCTGCCACTATGCTTAGCGTCTGTGGACTGTGAGAAAGCCTTCGATTCTATCGAAATCTGGGCGGTGCTGCAATCTCTGTAGCGGTGCCAGATTGACTATTAGTACATCGAAGTGTTACAGTGCCACCGTGTCGGTCCGAGTCCATGAACATGGGGGCAATTCCATTGCAAAGAGGTGTGAGAGGTGTGGTGTAATTTCTCCGAAACTGTTCAGCGGTGCAAAGAAGAATGCTTTCAAACTTCTAGAGTGGAAAGGATTTGGCACTAATATCAATAGCAAGTATATCACTCACCTTCGATTTGCTGACGACATCGTACTTATGGCAGAATCGCTGCAAGAGCTCGATGAGCTCAACAGAGTTGCCCAACAAGTGTACTTAAAAACAATAACCTCTTTGAATGCGGCATCTCAAATTTGCAGTGTGTTAGTATTGAATATTTGCAACGGTGCGTGTGTAAAAAACACAGTTTCACTACGCAAACCGGCATTTCACTTTGGATTATGACTAATAGGGATGAGCAAAGTTTAAAAGAAGACGCGGTACGTCACCGTCACACATTTGTCGCACCGAGACAGACTTAAGTAGTATTTGTTGCCTTTACTAATGCCTCCTTTTTTTAATGCCGGCGCGGTATCTAGTCGGACCGCAGCGGACACCAATAAATAGTCATTTATTTAAACACGGAAACTTGTATTCCATGCTAAAAACCAAAAAAAATGTTAATATTTCGATCCCAACCGAATGTTATAGCAGAATAAACAAGACAACACTGACCGGCATTATAAATCTCTCACGTTCTTCTTACAAAAAATCTTTAAAAACAAAATGACATGTATAGAAGGCAAATGCATAATCCTTTCTTTTCCCTTTGACACAGTAAGCTAAAAGGAGTGGTCGGTAGGTGGCGTGTGTGCAGCACAAAACGATATGTGTCCGTATTCTGGCACTTTTTAATTTCTAGATCAATTAACATTTACGGCATAGTTGACGCAGTGGCTAAGTTTAGCTAAGCTTTCTGCGTTATGTGTCGCGGGATCGATCCCGTACGGAACAAATATTTGTATGATCTACAGATAGTTGTATCGGGTCTTGCTGTTTGTGCATGTGAAATTTATGTCTGTAAACTACACCACGCCACAAGAGAAGTCCAAGTGAAGGACATCGTTTTATATAATATGTTTTATTAATGAAAATTTTGAATTTTAGTCATCAAGCTATGTAAAAAAAATATCAACAGAAACAATCTGAGAAAAGTGTAAGTGTGTCCTTTTTATGAACGTATCGATCTTTTTCATTTATTTATTTGAAAATAGTAACCACGCAGTAGCCATTATTCTTTTTCGGAACATGATGTTAGTAAGTATGGTCAGTAAATTCTTCTATCCTCCTTTTCAAATAGCCTATCTTAGTAAAGTGGCTACATATTATTTTTAAAAACTATTATTTAAAGAAACTACGCTAAGTTGATACACATCAATCTCACATTCAACAATAACCCAGGCCCGGAACAACTAGAGTAAGGCTTACAAATAATTGTTTCGTGCAGGAATCGATCCCGCGACCCGCAGCGCTGTCAGCAAATTACTAAGCCACTGTGGCAACCTGCCGTCTATATGACAAATAGTATGTGTATTTGCAAAACTCAAAAGATAATTCACAGCCCGAAATGGTGAAACATTTTTGAAGAATACGTCTGCCATTGCTCTCACTTCATTTATTCAGCGTGAGCAACATTTTGCTCTTGTACGCTTTCTACCTCTCCAAAGGCAAGCCTAGGTGTCGAAGCCGACAGCCTACTGCCGCTGGACGAGTGTTGACTGTAATAAGTGATACGAAACGTTTAAGTAGCAGCCGTAGCTGTACCTCTACATACATAGCGTGCAAGCTGCCAGCAAAGTACTTCAGAAGAAGTTAAACTGGGATGGTTTGGTAACTGAACTTTTTTTCACATTTTGTAACCGTTGATCACTGACCTCGTTGATTTAAATTATCTACTGACGCTGAAGAACCGTTGTAATTAAATGTGCTTAATCATTCCGAATTTTATATCGGACTCGAAACTGAAATGCGGTCGTGCGGATATGAGAATATGCATAGATGTGAAAGAAAGTAGCGAACAAGCAAGTACGTAGCTAGCGGCGTAGCTCGTAGCGTCGCATTGTTTCTTTTTTATACTGGCTAGTGCTACTAACTACTATTTCTGTGGAAACAGTACATTCACTAGGTTTATTTAATTTATGTATTTTTTTTTCTTTATAGTTAAAATAAAATACTTTTTAACGGATTAAATGGCGAATATTACTGATTTTCGTTTTTCTTAAGGTTTTTAACACTTTGGAGTGTTCGTGGTTGTAGAATGCCTGCAAGATGCCTATGGTGACAGGCGTCGCTATCGTTACAGTCTAACGCATAATTCTAATCAAAAATCTTTTTGATGTACCCAGTAATCGCTCAGTGTCTTGATGTTTTTCAATGTGGTATGAAGATTCGGACTTCATAATTTTGATTACAGGATTCTAAACCGGTGATACTTGGCAACCATCAGCTTTATTGTAATTACGATGTTTTTAATTACAATAGCGTCACGAAGCATTTTTAGTACATATCAGTTCTCCTTCGCGGGGACTTCTAGGAGAGAAGATCGATCTAAACTTAGAAAATAGGTTTGTCTTGGACATAGTACATACGGCAGAATTTGTGAATGTGTTCCATCATTCCGGTAGCTGGCTATACTGTACGCTTTATTTACCCAATGTATGATAACTGCCAATCCCTGACCCTTGCATCTTGTAAAGGAATATGACACTTCAGTGGTTTGAGTAATTGGTTGGTCTTCTTACGCAGCTTGAAGTAGGTTTTGATGGAAGCTCACTTAAAGATGTGACCAGTTTTGTCGGTGACTTCCTTGCCATAAATGGCAAAACAACAGGTCATCGATCAACCGCGGAAGGTTCGGGCGGTACATAGATATCATTCGTTTAAAAAAGTTTCATTAAAATTTGCAAAAGTCGCGTAAATGTAATTATAAAAACCTCACTGTATTACGAAAAGTGAACACAATCCGTGATTACAACATTTTATCTTGCTATTTATTTCTTCCCGCTTCACACATGTTTGATTTATTGCCCTGCGACGAGTGCTAGGGAAACTTGTCACGCCCATTCCTCAGACGAACTCCATTGGGCCCCTGAGGCTCGGATATAAATGTTGTTTTTTCGCAAACACAAGTAGCTCCTCAAATATTTAAGCATTCTCGCCTGCCGGCTCAGGCTTTGCCTTATATTTCATGTGTAGTACACTCCACGATAACATATCTCTGACTCACTCCGCATATATCGTCTTTCATAAGTAGTACTCTGTGCAGATTGGCCTTATCCCCGCCTGGAGGTGAATTCTAACGTGAAGTAGAGCATATCATGTAGGTCTTGGCAACCGGTTGTCCCGAGGCCACCTTTAGTTTATATGTAAGATACGAAATCAAGATCTGACTGAAACTCTGTATTTTCATCAGAAATATACTTATAAAACTTATTTATTTATAAAAGAATCGGGCCGAGTCACATACAATAAGTTTTACAAAAAAATACTTTATAAGTTGGAATGGCGTCATAATTGATAGTTGGTATCTAAAGAATAAATCTACACAAATAAATAAAATTGAAGTGCCTGTTTGTAATGTCAAAATAACAGTTTTTTACTAAATGCATATGAAAGTATATACGGTACATATAACAAAAAAACAATTTTTAAATTTTTTGTCTATCTGTCTGTCTGTTTGTTCCGGGTAATCTCCGAAACGGCTGGACCGATTTTGACGGGACTTTTTTTCACTGGCAGATAGCTGTTATTATAAGGAATAACTTAGGCTACTTTAACTTTAGAAAAATAATTAGGGTTCCTCGCACATAAAATAAAACCCTTGAAATTCAATGTATACACTCTATGTCAATTGTCTATGTCGAAGTACTCTAAATTTCTTTTAAATTAAATGCGGGTGAAACCGCGGGTCCCAGCTAGTTTAATATATTATTAAAACTTCGCAATAAAATTATAATCTATTTTATGTTTCCTTACATTTATTTCATTCAGCTAATTTCTGAACGCGCCAATATTGATTGACAGTTGATTAGTATGACACGTTCAGAAATTACTCTAAGTATTTCCAAACATTTACGTAGGAATAATTATGTTTTATTCCGGAGTTCGAAAAAGATTTTAAATACCGAATGTCATTGTTCAGGGACCAATGATCATAAGTACCTATTCTAATAATACTATTCCAATTTTTCGAAACATCTTTATTTTTGTGTACAAATCCAGCTATGATTCTTTAGGTAACAAAGACTAAAAATATACATAAATATACAATTTCGTTTTAAAATCGCGTTAGTTTGTTAGAGGACGAACATTCAAATTAGCGATATTTACAGCACCTGAGAGCGAACCGCGAGCGATGTCATTGGATTACCACAATACGGTTTAAAAGGATTTTGTCAATGGTTATCGCATTACAATGCGACTTTAGTAAATCCACGTACCAAATATATCACTATACCACACGCAACGCTTTCAAAACAAAAAATTACCTTCTTAATATCGTAAATACATTCTCCGAGGGAGGACAAAAGGTTCAGTCGGTAGAAAGATGTTTTAATAAAAAATAAAAAAGTCTCTGGTGTGCTGTTTTCCTCACAATGTTTCCCTTCACAGTTAACGCAACTGATAGTTAAATTCTGATCCACACGTGAATCCGAAAAGTCATATGTGCGAGCCGGGATCGAACTCAGACCCTCTTGTATCGAAGGCAAGCGTTCAACCACTAAGTTGACAATGCGAAAGTTTACAGGAAATTACATCATCAGCCAATATCTAGTTGTACACACGGCTACATATCAAGCTTATAAAAGCCAGTTTACGCTGATCTCTTATCATACGGAAAGCCTATTCAGTGCGAGATCATCTTATACTGGAAAACAATAACAAGTAGAATAACATCAGACCAGTCGATAAAAATAGTGCAATAAAAAATATTATTCTACTTCAGTTATTGTTTTCTACTTAGTCTTTTTACTATTTTTTTTTGCAATATCTGCCTTACGCATTTTTGGTATATTACCCTAAAGACACCTCATAGAAGAAATGTTATCTACGTATTAAAGCATTAGTCAAATAATTAATCTCTATAAATATTCAAAATCAAATTCCAATGCTATAGTTGCCATTACGAAATAGAGAATACCCCTGATCTTCATTACTTCTCGAAATACTTTTTTAGTTCAAAACAAATCCTTAAAACATTCCGCCTACCTTTTTGTATCGAACATTAATAAATAAGTAAGGGCGCGCTCTACCTTTTTCAGAGCTGTATGCAATACGGAAATAAAAACTTAGAAAATGTTACGTTAAGTTCGCTAATAGCTACTTGTATATGGAAAACGTGATTTTCATTTAGATTGGACTTTTAGGGAATAATGTGCTGCCATATGCCTTCAGTAACGCTGCACTGAGTTGGAGTATCGTAGGTTGTACAAGGTCTGTGTCGGCTATGCTGGCAAAGCAGGAAAATTGGAGTGCTGTGGTCTCCTTCTGTGAGAGCGTAATGCTCCAGAAGGAGGTCGCAGAGCGGGATCGGGAGAGGGCCGATCCCGCTCGGAGGAGGAGGACACGGTGCCGGGGTAACAACCGCCGCGGTGCCCGTGTCCAACACGCCTGAGCCCCCTGTCGTCTTTGTATAGTGGGGGGCCTTGGGGGTCGCGAGCGCGCTTATTGGGAAATATGCGTGCTCATACCGAGCGACCCCCGGGAAGACAGCGGTGCGCATGTGGTCACGTACCGCTGTGTGCGCAGCACAGCGCATAGTGAGGCCTCGGGGGAATATTTTACAATCCCCTCGAGAGATGCCTGGGGGGTGGCCTCTTTACAGTCACCTTCCCTCCACTAGAGGGGATGACCACTTTACAGTCATCCCCTCCGAGATGTGCCAAAAGGCGTGGCACCAACGGGTGGCTCTAGATGGAGATCTTTCGAGTTCCTGGAGCCTCCCTTCGGTGCCGACGATGATCACTCCGGTGGTTTTAGCCGGTAGGAGTCCGGCATTCCCCTTCGCCCTTTCCCGGGGCGAAGGAAGTACATGAGGTATTTCCATCGGATCAATAAAAAATTTTAAAAAAAAACGTAGTACAATGTCTAAGTGAGTATAGTTTATAATGGGTTGGCAACTACGTTCCCGCCGTTTTATTTATTTTTCTGTCGCAGTAAGTGAGCTTTCCATTTTCTCTGCCAGTTCCCTTGTCGTTTGACGCGAATTTTCATGCAAAAGTTTGTTTAACCGCTCTTCATAGAACTCACCTGGACGGCCAGAATGAGATGCATCATTAAGGTCATAATTTCCATTTTTGTTTATTTTTCATCTTATCATACCAATCACCAGCGGTTCTTTCAGCTATGGTACCCACTCTACACACAGCACAAATGTCACAGCAGCATTTGTGGCCTTAGCACCTTGATTAAAAGAAAAACGAAGGTGTCGAAAATGCTCATTTTTCTCAACTTGACATTCCAATTTAATGATCTAAAAATTAACTCGAACAGAAAACCAAAACATTTTCCGGTAGGACAAAACATCCTCTTTCATCATCGTCATCATTTCAGCCGAATTAAGTCCACTGCTGGACACATGTCTGCCCCAAAGATCGTCACAACGACCGGTCTAGGTGTGCTGCGTGCTTATTGGGGGGTTTTATCATAATCGCCACTATTGGCAGGCAGGTTGGCGATCGCAGTTGAGTTGTTAATGTACCCGAAAGACGCTGCTGCCCATCCTCCGGTATTCATCATATATTATCATAATATCAGCCAAAAGACTTCCACTTCTAAACAAAGACTTCCCCTATAGATTTCCATAATGACCTGTTACATGCCGTAGCCATCATTTTTTTATAACTATATCGTGGTAAAGTAAACACCTCGTCTTAATGTATGTAGCAATGCTATCCAAGACTTGACGGCCGTTGCTTGACCTCAATATTCGATCGGTAGCCACTTTTATCCAAACAACTATGTCCCTCAATCGTCCTACAATTCCTTCTATTTTATATAGGCATAAATATTCATAATGAAGAGAGTAAAGGGCGGTGCGCAGTGAGAAATCCAAATGTTTGTTCTTTTGCAACCGGCGCGCAATATGCTGAGTGGTGTAGTTTGCGGTGGCGTGTATTGTGCGGGTAGACGCCCGGGCTCATTGTCACAGCTTCGCGTTCTTGCTTTGTGTTCGAGTGCATACGTACACTCGCATTATTAGGTCACAATGTGAATGTACTTGATAGAGTTCGATGAATTCGCAAGTTGTCGAATCTATCTAATAACATTACACACGCATCTATATCATAACATTCATGAAATAGTCTCCTTCGCTCAGATAAGTTGGACACATTAAATCGTTATAGTGACTACAAAACTTCTTTAAAAACCATTTAGCTTACCATTTATCTTATCTTATAACAGACGCCTTGTGGTGCCGGCTAAGCATACCTCCACCCCATCTCATTCCGTGGGTGTCGTAAAAGGTGAGTATGGGATTCGCCAGAGGATGGGCTGCAGCGTCCTCCGAGTATATTTATAACTCGACTGCGATCGCCAACCCGTATGCTAAGCGTGGCGATTATGGCAATATCCCTCAATGAGCACACAACACAAACCTTTACCGGTCGTTGTGGCAATATATTGGGGAGGCTTCTGTCCAGCAGTGGACGTTTTTACGGCTGAAATTATGATAACAGATGACATACTAGTCCACAATATAAAACACCCAAAACTTTTAACGCGCAACCTCGCCTCGTTTTCCTCGATCATTATCATTATCATCATCATCATCATCATCACGGCTAAACAACGTCCATTGCTGAACAAAGGCTTCTCCATAGATTTCCACAATGACCACTTAACTTTTGGCAACTTTAGTTCTTCTACGGAGAAAGTAACTCTTCGAAAGTAACTCTCCATAGCTCGCTGAGTGAACTAGAGCTATTACATAAGCCCCATAGTGAGTGTGAGTGAATACGTCCTTGTGCCGTATGTCATCGCTGGTAACTCACACTGCGTAAAGAATTTCGTCTAGAGGCACTGCGGTAGTGTGAAGACAAGACTGCGAATTTTCCCGAAGCCTGCCCTGGCGTTTCGAGCTACGACTGTATTTGACGTCTTTCTCGATGTCAGGTCTTCCTAACTGGATGGTTTGTCCCAGTTAGACATACCCGGCAAAAACTTCCAGATCTGAGTTCCCAAAGGATATTGCCCATCCGCTCGCGACATGGGCATTTGACAAGACTTTAGTCTTGTCCATGTTCATTTTATGGCCCACCTTTTGGAAAGCTCTGATTATTTTATTAACCACATTAATTTCTAAATGAAAATATAGACGTCAATTTAAACTCCTATTGACATTCAAAGATGTCTTTGGGGTCGTTATGATCTGATTGACATTTAATATCCTTCTGGACACCCGACGTCTCGGATATGATTTGAAACTTTACTTATGAGTTCTAAATACATAGGTAAGTACATTCATAGGCAACTGCGCGCAATAATAATGTCTGGAAATCGTCAATTCAATATCACTTCACCGGAATCCTGGAAAAGGTCCCGAATAAAGACACGCAATCAAACTTATTGAAAGAGCTCTCGGAAGGCTGATCCCGCCGGCGGCGTCACCATTCAGCAATCCTTTCGCAAATCCTTCCAACCTATGATTATCGACCACCCCAATCTTGAACTGTGACCTTTTGCAACAAACCTCCAATTAAATTTCCATCCGTTCCCCGAATCCAAGTTGCTGCTACTATTTCGAAATATTCTAGGAAAGTTCTCATGTCAGTCTAAATTAATCTGTGGGTGACTTATTTTTAGATTTATATTCAAGGGCGCTAATTATTATGCTAAAAGTGTAATTTATGTAGTTGAGTATATGATGGAAACGGCACTTATTACAAGATCAATAGTCTAGGAGCGTTAAATGAAATATATTCTGTCAAGATCTTCTATCAAGATTTTCTAAATAAGTGTTAGGTCTATAATAAACCTGTCGGATCTACGATAAAAATACTACGACACGTGGAGCAAAGCTTAAAATAATTGTGACCCAACGTTCGTTGCCATATTCCGATAGCACAACTGTCTATAACATCGGCTTAGTCCGGCTCGTAAAATACCGAATCTCACTCAAATAAAGATCTCCCGAAATCGCACCCCTACAGGTATTATAAAATGCCGCCATCGGTATAGAATTATAGTCTTGTGATCGGCAGGTATGAGAAAGGTTAGGTCGGCGACGGCGCGGGGGTCGGTATACGGCCTCCCCCTGACCTTTACAGTGTCGCCTTGTCCCGCAGGAGAGCGTAATCGCGCCGCATTACCACGCGGCAACATATCTGAAACGGCTCATAACATGGACGGGTCGCACTCGAGTACGGCTAAGCTGAGCGCACCTGTGTAGGTGAGCTCGTGGCCGAGTCGGGCACTGCAGGCCGGGTGCCGGCGGCGCAGCGCCGCGACGGCGCGTCTCGTCTCTCGACATGTCACACACGCACATCTAGGCACGTAACGTAGCGATATCTGAAAATATCCCAAACGATGAAGTCGAATCATGTTTGAATGTTGAATTAGCAATCACCGTTCTGGAAATAGATCATATAATATCCTACAGTATGATACCTACGAGCGCAGGAAACTAAATGTCGTGTAAGAAAATTAAATATTATCTAATGCATTATAACAAAAGTTGCCCCTACATTAATGTAGTAAGTACATAATATCTCCCAGTTACCGAAGAGTACCGCGATTCCTATCGCCTTCCCATAAGCAATTGGTTAAAAAACAGACACATGTTTAATGTGTGTACAGACCTCCTTTGAAATAATAACACCTACTAATTTTAAATAACAACATAAACTCAGAAATCGTATCATAACTGCCACGATACTAAAATTATTACGCCGCACCACGCACCTGTCACTTTCATTTCTCGCTTTGTTCACTCCAAATGTTTCCACCAACAAGTCGATAGCGACTTCTGACTTATATCAGAAATTGGAGCGTACGAATGTAAGCGAGAAAGATAGATCCTATTCAGTAATTGTAGTATCAGTTGATGTTAGATCTTGAGCGCTCAGCGGAGTGCTGGGTTTGTTCACACATACGTAACTTCACGGAGTAAAAACTAAATTCGCTTAACCTTTTTAATCAGGAAGGATTATAACACTTTTGTTTGTTTTATGTGGAAAAGATTTTCATGTTGGCGCCCATTTATGCGTGTTGAGTGTGTTTCGGCTAGTAAAATGTGGAAATTTGTGTTATTTTTAATTTTTCTGTTTCACTAATGTTTTAACTGCACAGTGTCTGATTGATCGGTGAGATTTGAATTAAATTTGTTTCTGTAAATATATCATGCATTCGATTAGATTTTTCTTATATCTCCAAGGAGTCTGTTTTGTGCCTTGAAACATTATGGGTGGGTAAACTTTTTTGGAAACGAGTTACCTTTTGCAAATAGCGACCCTTCGCCATTACTATCGTACTTACAGACAAAAATGCTAGTGAATATTTAACTCACTTTCTCTAACTAGATGAAAAAGATAGGTAACCAGGCTATCGAATAAAAAATTTACTGCATGTATAAAAACTAACATTCAGATATCTTCATCTCTCTACCCTTAGCCGCTGCGGCGTATTGTCGCATCCCTAGTCGTTACGTTCGGGACGGCTAAAGGCGCATGCGCGCTGGCCGCTATTAAAAAATGAATTCCTGGTTCCCGCACTGTGAGCCGTACGTCGGTGTCAGCGGCTGCGTTATGTCGGCGGCGCGCGGCACATAGACCCGCCCGACGAAGCGCCGAGCCCGCATCGCGCAGCACCGGGTGCCGGGTGCCGGGTGCAGGGTGTGGTCGTGCAGTGCAGTGCAGTGCGTGTAGTGTCGTGCTCATGCGGTGAGGGCCGCGCCATGCGCCGTGCGGGCTGGTAGCGGCAGCGGCATGGCGCGCCGCGCTGCCAGTGCCCGCGCCTGCTCCTCACATACAACATGAGCGACCTGCAGGCCACATTCGAGTTCTCCGTGGAACTCTACAAGTTCTACAATGTCGACCTCTTTCAGAGGGGGTGAGCACACTTGATATAATATTTGTTGTGCTACTAGAACCATAACCATATAAGCACATTGATAACGTCGATAACAACTGATAAGTGTGGATTGTACGTTAAATAAGCTCATAGCAATCGATACCATAGAAATGACCTGGGTGTATCTTCATTGTGTGACACTAGTCTCTTACCATGGAAGCATTACGATAATACAGCCATTAGTGAATGTAATAATCCAACAATCGAAGTTATCACAACTTCTAGCAATACAGAAGTCACAGTATACCAACGACTTTCCCTTTGACGTGATGGGAGGAATGCCGATTTGGCTTAAACGTACGCAGACAGAGATTATTGGTAAATTTTCTTTCACCGCAATACCCGAACATTAGAGCAGGATAGTACTATAAAGATATATTGACGAAACTAAATTATGACAGTCTACAGCAAACCGTCGACTAATCTGATCGATTCTTTACCAGTTCAACATTACTAAACACTCCAACGTTTCGCTTTTAGTTTTAATGACAGCGATCAGCAGGTCAATCTGTCTTTACAAGGTGATCAAAACCAGCAAGAATATATACAAAAACGGCTTTCGTTACAATGCGTTACAATATATGCTAACCCAATTTTCATGCTTAACAAGAAGTTCTATTAACTATGACAATAGAAGTGCTCTCAGGTGTGAGATCTCGTAACTCGCTCTCCAACATGTTATGTTATTATGACATCAAACTATCACAACTAGTTTCTTAACAGAAATTGACCATATGGGAATTTGTGGAGAGCTTACATCGACCAGACAATCAATATCTTTATATCACGTCTATTTTAGGGAAAACCCAATGCTCTTTATCTCGAATTTAGTATTCGAAATGTAGACGTCTGAATGCAGACAAATAACAGCAATACAAAATAAATATGAGTCAGTTCTCTTTTAAAGAATATTCACCAACGTTAGTAATAAACAAAAATAAATGTATACATCCATGAGTTAAAACAAACAATAAACGAAATTCGAACAGTTTTCAAGCCTCTAATTGGGTGGTAGTAAATTTAACATTTAATACTTTTATAAACGATGCTAAATTGAAATGTAGCTAATGAACTGAAATATTAACTACACGTGAAGTATTTATTCATGCGTCCCAGCATACTTCAACATAATGTATTAAGTAATTCTATTAACATGGTTTAGGTACTGATCATAGCGTTTAAAGCAGTCCAACTTTTAATGACCATCTACGACGATTTCAATCAGTGTAATTTGTACGGCTTTTAAAAAGTTTTTTACCATGCCTCGGGGCTATCGGTTTATAATGATTGCCGCGCGCACATTGGATAGGCACTGTCGAAAGCCCTTCAATTAATTTCGCCAGACTGCAAGGGAGTACTGACAATAGGCAACCTTTAATAAGTAAATTCATGCTGTTGGCATTTCTCCATCTGAATTTAGGCAAAACGTTACATTTCTCTACTTCATGTTACGTATCAAGAGATATAGCAATGTTTAACTTGGCTTATTCTTGTTTGAACTGATAGTTATGTATATAGTACAACGTTTATTACACTTGCTTACTATTTCAACATACTTCATTTCACTGCCGTGTGATGCTTAGCATATCACCACCCCATCTCATCCCGGGGGTCGACTATGGGAATGGGATGAGCCGGAGGATGGGCAGCAGCATCCTTCGAGTACACTTATAACTCAACTCCGATCGCTAACCCGTATGCCAAGCGTGGCGATTATGGCAAAACCCCGCAATGGGCCCACAACACAAAACCATACGGGTCGTTGTAGTAATCTTTGACGGAGGCTTCTGTCCAGCAGTGGACGTTTTTCGGCTGAAATATTGATGATGATCCACACGTCCTCTTTTAGAGCATTCTAGCCTTCCATGTAGTTTTTACCTATATTGGGATCAGCTTAGATACTAAAATGTGATTTAGCAGTTTTGTACTTGAATTTTTAGCTTTCCAAATTCTACTCGTCCCTAATGAAAGAGTGTTTCGTAAAACGATAAATCCATAAAACTTGCCTTGCGTGCAACTAGTAGCAATTCAAAACCGTTCTCATTGCGTGTTTGTATTGCGAAGCTCAAAAAGTTTTTATAAGTCACATCGAGTATTAAATAAACATTATCTTTGTCTACAATCAAATTGAATTTTATACAACACACATTGGAATCTTACCATTATTATAAATGTAAATGTTTGTATGTTAAAACGTTTTTGAGGTTTCATCACCTCAGCTGAACAGATTTTAATTAAATTTGACATAGAGAGCGATAGATTGTATCGCACAATAGGATATTTTTTTACTGAACAATTAAAAACGTACATACTCGTATTAGTAAAATCTAGTGGCTCTGACACAACTTATGTTCAACCTATATATGACGGCACGGTTGGTGCAGTGGCTGATACAGTCGGCTGCTGCGCTACGGGTCGTGGGTTCGATTCCCACACGGAACAAATATTTGTATGATCTGCAGGTAGTTGTTCCGGGTCTGGGTGTATTGTATGTGGTATTCATATCTGTAAACGCACCCACGACACAGGAGAAATCCTAGTGTGGGGCAAAAAAAAAAAAAAGCGACATAACAAAAAAATATTGCGAGCGTTTAACGGCAAGTATACAATACGTTGAGTTTGTTAAATCCTAGTGTTAGACTACGTTTTGCGGCGATTTAAATGTGATTAAAAACCATGCTAAAGCTCACCGCATACTGACGAAAAAACAAGCCGGGTCATAGCTGAAGAATAGTACCTGCTTTACTGAACGCATTTCATGAAATTGAACTATGGATATAATCGTATCGTGCATTTATTTCTGGATACCTAAACTCGGTTGGTATTAAAATAACCCTGCCCACTATAGTTACGCACAACAATATTTACACTTCTAAAATGGGATATTCATAAAAGTAGTAACACACGTAAACGTTCACTGCTGAACATTGGCCCTCCAATGAGTGGTCATAGGGGGTAGGTCTGTCTTTTTTGTTGATCCAATGGAAATTCTTCATGAACTTCCTCCGCCCCGGGGAAGGGCGAAGGGTTATGCCGTTCTCCTACCGGCTAAAACCACTGTAGCGGTCATCTTCGGCAGCGAAGGGGGGCCAGGTCCTCATATGATCACACAAGAGCCACCGGCTGGCATTTTAAAAATGTGTTTCAGATATTTTTGTATTGAATAATCTGGATTTCAATTATTTAGACCAGGGGTGGCCATCACGTCGATCGAGATCGGCCATTCGATCGCGAAATGACAAAACAAAATTTATTTAATGAATCAGAGAGTGCATCATTTTCCTACTTCTAAATGTTGAAAATAAAAAATTGAACTGCATTGACAGACCATCACACCGAAGACTCTTTAAAGTTGACGTTATCTAATAACACTCCTGATTTGTGCATTTGTTTGAAAAAATCAAAACACAAACCTTTCATTAACCTGTTTATAATAATAAACAATACATCAAACTGTTTATTACAAACTGGAAGAAATCGCCGAGTGCGATAAGGCCGCCCATTGTATACTCTATTACATATTATTATTATAAGCGCTACTGTTTTTGTATCTTTTACTAAGTGGTGTACAATAAAGAGTATAATAATAATGATAATTCGGCAGTATAATAATAGTAAACGGTTGGCGCATTGGTGTAGCGATTCGCTTTCTGCGCATCGCAGGTTCGATCCCCGCACGGAACAAATATTTGTATGATCTACAGATAGTTGTTGACAAATACAAGAAAATTCCCTCACTTGCATATTGTATATGATTCCTTCCTTAATGAAGTTATTATTTTCGCTTCGGTTTTTGCATGTTATCCCCGAACAACACGACAATTTAACAAAGTTTCACTTACGCAATCGATTCTCAACTGATGTTATAAAACGCCTATTTTTTTCGGATGGATCAAATTGGGCATGTCGCGGTGGCGCGGTTACGCCCCCGTACCACTTCTCCTTATTTCCTATTTCTGTGGTCACGTGGATATAAAATGGCGCGCAAAATTCAGTCTCGCTGTATGTATAAACCTATTAAACCGCACACCTGCAAGAAAGTGGATTCAAAAACTACGAGAGTAAAAGAGAAAGTAATCTAAAATGACAACACGTGTACTCGATGTCTTAGTCGCACCTGTGATGGAATATCTGTGTTGTCCCTTTTCTTTGCTTGGCCTGTGTTTTTTTCGAGAACATTATTCTATAAATAATAATTTGAATAGTATTTTTATTCAAATATTTAATTTTATTTGTAACTCACGTGTATGTAATCCCTTGTTCTTTATTCATATTTGCTTGATAGTTTTTACGTTTTCTATATACGCACGAGGGCATTGTTATTACTTAATTAATACAACAATACAGATTGTGACGGTGTGTGCTTGTTGTCCTGTTTTAAGCGAACTGATTGCGAGGTGCTACAATTGGGGGAGTTTTGGTTATCACTTTTGGCGCGCAAGTAACATAATTAACTACGTCTTTTAATATAACATAATATCATTGGTACTGACAATATATACTGACTTAAAATCTATGGTATGTTACTCGACTAATACGGCTATCTCTAAAGTAGGTATGTATACCTATACAATACACATTTCATAATAGGCTGATTGTTTTACGTAGTCGAAGTCGCGGGCAAGTGCTAGTTTAGAATATAACAACAATAATAAGTGTCTTCGGGCACTATATCCCAGTTTTTAGTAATCCTATTGCAAGTAGGGAAAGTTAGTCTTGTCGTATTTCGTTTTTTTTTTTTAAATCAGCTACGGCAACGTCCTGCTGCTTACCTTATGATAAATAGCAACGGCGACACGAAACGTTGCCAATTATAGTGGTTAAAAAGGTAGGACTGTACATTAGGTACCGCCACAGTCCAGGCGTTAGCATAGAACTCTACTAACACTAAGCAACCAATGCCATGTTGTAAAATACTAAATTCAAAAGTTTTTATTTCATATAGGCTCTTCACTCAACAGTTTGTGCACAGTTCGGAAAAGTCGGTCCTATGGAGATAAGCCAGCAAGAAACTCCATGGATATACTCTTTTTCAATAAAAGTGATACTTATTACAGTTTTGATTATTACATTGTATGTATGTGCGAACAAAGTAGACTCAAAATATATATATACACACAATAATAAATGAGACGATTGCTTCTACAATACCCAAGAGGAAAGTTCACACATTTACAAAATGTAGGAGAAATTAAACTATATAAACTAAAGGGCGTTTTAGACGCCAGAGCTTCAAATAATGTCATATTGAATATATTTAATAATATAAGCATATCAAACGTATATATATATATATATACAATATATATAAATAGTTCATAAATTCTAACAACAATTATTTATTTCGTAAGAGATGTAGGTACAACTTAAGGATTGTACTCCCGAAAGGGTTACAGAGATGAGCGAGCGATTTTTATTCAGTACGCGACACAGTGCCAGCACTAAATGTAAAAAAATAAACATTATCAAGACGTCCCTTATCCAACTAATTGACAGGGATAGTGCTGTCGTGCATGCCCGCGCCGAAAAGGTCACTCTGCATTTGCTGTACGCGGGACACCCGGCGCTGATTTTTACTTGACACCCAGGCTGTAACACACTGACGGAGGTATACACGCAAATATGTGCATTTACAAAATACACTTTATAAAATAAAAATATTAATAAAACATAATAATATTAAAATAAACACGTTATATGTTAGTTAAAGTGTATGCCTAAATAATCGACTACAAATTGAGAAGCTAGTGTTTTACAGATAACAGAAAAATCGAATAAGCTTTCCCCAACCTGGGAATTAAACCAAGGCCTTTATGCTCGGCAGCTGCACTTGACTACTAGACCGGGGAGATAAACAGAAGATAATTCATTAGAATTAATCGAAATGAAATAAAAGTGTTTCATGCAACATATTCCCACCATTAGTTACACAATCTTCCCTCAAGGTCAGTAGCTAAAAATAAATGTTTTTAAACGCTTTTACCATCAATGTTTACTCCCGTAGTCCGGTGTTGTACACACGATGGAATAAACAGTTAAATACGTAGACAAATAAACTTTAATTTGTATATTGAAACGAGCGAATCAAAAGTAAAGAAAACAGCACGCCGATGCTAGAGTTTTACGCCCAGTAGTCATTTTTAGCTTAGTTAGAGGTTTTAGTAATATCTTTTAAAGTTATTTATTTGGTAATAAATTAAACATGGAACAGATTTTTGAGACTGAGCTTAGCACTCATCATATCAGCCACAGGACGTCCACTGCTGAACAAAGGCCTCCCCCATAGATTTCCACAACGAGCGGTCACATGCCGCTCTCATCCAACGACTCCCAGCGACCTTCACCAGATCGTCTGTCCACCTCGTTGGAGGTCGTCCCACGCTGCGTTTTCCGGTGCGCGGACTCCATTCGAGAACCTTTGTGCCCCAACGGCCATCAGTTCTACGAGCAATGTGCCCTGCCCATTGCCACTTCAGTTTGCTAATCCTTTCAGCTATGTCGACATCTTTAGTTCTTCTTCGGATCTCCTCATTTCTGATTCGATCTCGTAGAGAAATACCAAGCATAGCTCTCTCCATAGCTCGCTGAGTGACCTTGAGCTTTCTTATGAGGCCCATTGTGAGTGACCACGTCTCTGTTCCATATGTCATCACTGGTAACACACACTGGTTAAAGACTTGCGTCTTGAGGCATTGCGGTATTGTTGACGAAAAGACGTTGCGAAGTTTCCCGAACGCTGCCCAGCCGAGTCGGATTCGACGATTGACCTCTTTCTCGAAGTTGGACCTACCTAACTGGACAGTTTGTCCTAGGTAGACATACTCGTCAACAACTTCGAGAACAGAGCTCCCAACGGAAATTGGGATGGGCACGACATGGACATTTGACATGACTTTTGTCTTGCCCATGTTCATTTTAAGGCCCACCTGTTGGGAAACTCTGTTGAGATCATCGAGCATTGTGCTGAGCTCTTGCAGCGATTCTGCCATGACTACGATGTCATCGGCAAATCGAAGGTGAGTTATATACTCGCCATTGATGTTAATGCCGAATCCTTTCCACTCCAGTAGCTTGAAGGCATCCTCCATTGCAGCGGTGAACAGTTTCGGGGAAATGACGTCCCCCTGTCTCACACCTCTCTGCAATGGAATTGCCCCCGTGCTCTGTTCATGTACTCGGACCGACATGGTGGCGTTTCTGTATAAGCACTTCAACACTTCAATGTACCGATAGTTAATCTGGCACCGTTGCAGAGATTGCAGCACGGCCCAGGTTTCGATCGAATCGAAGGCTTTCTCATAGTCCACAAACGCCAAGCATAGTGGCAGATTATACTCCTCGGTCTTCTGTATAACCTGCCGCAGCGTATGGATGTGGTCTATGATACTGAAACGTTTTCGGAAACCGGCTTGTTCGGGAGGCTGGAAGTCATCAAACCTGCGCTCGAGACGATTCGTGATGACCCTTGAAAACAGCTTATAAACATGGCTCAGAAGTGAGATGGGTCTATAATTCTTCAATAGGGTGTTATCACCCTTTTTGAAGAAGAGCACCACCTCACCTCTGTTCCACGCTTCCGGCGTCGTGCCCTCGAGTAAGACGGAATTGAATAGCTTCTGAAGGACTTTAAGTACCGGTGTGCCACCCGCTTTCAGAAGCTCTGTCGTAATTCCGTCTCCACCCGGCGCCTTGTTATTTTTAAGCTGTTTCAAGGCCATCCTAATCTCGTACAGGCTGATGTCCGGGATATCCTCGGTATAGTGTCGGGTTAGTTTGGCTCGCGGGTCTTTGTCAGAGCCAATGGTAGGTATAGTAACCGAGGTGTATAACTGCCGGTAGAAGTTCTCAATCTCTCTCAAAACCTCTGGCTTAGTCGACGCTACACTGCCGTCCTCGGTCTTCAGCTTCATAATACGACTTTGCCCAATAGACTTGTCTCTTGCGAACACTTTGGAGCCTTGATTCCGCTCAATCGCCTCTTTAACACCGTTAGTGTTAAAGGTGCGGATATCGTGACGCAAGGACTTCCATATCCGTCTATTGAGCAGTCGGTATGCTTCAGCATCACCGGAAGACTGCAGCGTCATGGCGCGTCTTTCTGCCATAAGGTCGAGAGTGTGATCGGAGAACTTTTTTGGTCTACCTTTACGGTGGGCTTTAAAGAACTTAGACCCAACCGTTTGGACAGTTTCTACAAACCTACCATTTAAATCGTCCACAGATACGCAATGTTCCAGGCACTCGAAGCGGTTTTGGAGTTCGAGTTGAAAGCTCTCGGGGTTTTGGATATGAGCACTAGAGGGCCGGAGCGTAGACCTCATCAGACGAGACCTCTCAACTTTGAGATTAATATTCAATGTGCCTCTTACCATTCGGTGATCACTACCGGTTTTCACCCTGTGGATCACAGAGACATCATTGAATATTTGCCTCCTATTGGTCATGATGAAGTCAATCTCATTCCTCGTGGAACCATCGGGACTCATCCAGGTCCACTTCCTGTGAGGCGGCTTTTGGAAAAAGGAGTTCATCATAAAGAGTCCCTCCTTTTCCAAAAAGTCGGCCAGCCTCTGTCCCCTGGGGTTCCGTTGCCCATATCCAAATTGCCCCACTCTCAACTCACCATCGCATCGAGTGCCCAGTTTTGCGTTGAAGTCCCCCATCACAACAGTGAAATGTGTCTTCGAGGTATGTATGGCCCTACTTACGTCCTCATACATACTCTCTACTTCATCATCTGGGTGTGTCGAGGTCGGTGCGTAGACCTGTATGACCTTCAACGAATACCTCTTGGATATTCTGAGTATAAGGTACGCTACCCTGCTCGACACACTTTCGATGGCCACTATACTGTTAATGAGGGACCTGCGGACGAGAAACCCGACACCACCTTGAGACAGATGTTCGCCTTCCCGGTAGTAGAATAAGTTGCCGGATTTCAGGGTTATCGTGTCCTCCCCCTCTCTTCGGACTTCTGATAGACCCATGATATCCCAGTGCAACTTATCTATTTCTTCTTCCAGCTCAACAATCTTTTCGTCTGCCCTCAGTGTACGTGTGTTATATGTCACCAGGGCCAGTTTTCGTTTTGGGTGGTAGCCGGATCCCATCCGGAGATTCTTAGCACCCCCTGCCCCGCCGTTTCCGTAGCCGCTACCATGACCAGGAATGGCGGGGCTGCCGGGAACTGGGGGCCGGTGCTTATGTTGTGTTCTTTTCATTTTGGGGGGAATTTGCCGATACTCAC
Organism: Diloba caeruleocephala; assembly: GCA_947459985.1. Lineage (NCBI taxonomy): Eukaryota > Metazoa > Arthropoda > Insecta > Lepidoptera > Noctuidae > Diloba > Diloba caeruleocephala. The sequence continues at coordinate 8,132,244 of OX381614.1, forward strand.
CACGCTTGGCAAGCGGGTTGGTGAGCGCAGAGTTGCTACTGCTCAGCAAAAGGGACGCTGCTGCCCATCCCTCTGGTTAAGAGTCCCTTAGTCGACTTTTACGACCTCCACGGGAGGAGATGGAGTGGTGCAATATTCTTAATCCGGACACCACACGGATAATCCGGACACACACACACACACACACAGCACTCAATTGCACTGATTTCTGAAGTCTCCAAATGAAAAATATCGAGCGAATTTGGAATCCATAACTGATATTACCCAGTAGAATATTTACCGAGGTAGACTCATTATTCATCTCTTCATCATTAAATTAATCTATTTTGACTATTTTGACTAAACGAATGCACAAACTACGAATACGAATATTCATATTCGCTCAAACAGCCAGTTAGCGAATATATTTATTCGCCGAATGTCGAACTTGTAAAAGATAATTGAGAAAAATGGAACGCTCTCATAAATAGTTAAGCTACGATACATTACCGGCGGGTTGATTACGCATGTCGCAGACGGTTTGCGACAGGCGTAAATCACGTAGACGCCGCTGTTAAATGTCATTGGGGGGCCTACTTAAAGCCCTGCAGGCAAGGCTTTGAGTAGGCCGCTTAATACGTATTTGCCGATAGCGATTAAACAGGTGAAGATCTCGGACGCACGCTCTGTCAAACGATCAATGAACTAAAAATTACATCCTCGCCTTTCAATTTCAGGTGATTTGCCACTGGTGAATCCTCGGCTGCGCGATAGCTACTGTTGCGTCTGCAGTCACTGTTTTCAGCTTATCAGGGTGCCAAACATATTTTGTTGACGTTTTGATTATTCAGAGATTACTTTCAAGCCAACTAAGAATCATTCACTGTGGCCTCAGAAAAGCTTTTTTCAACAGCTGGCATATTACATAATTTAGTATCACAAAAGGTATGCTTTCTAGATAAAAAATACCTTTAAAATAACAGCAATTTTATCTACAACAAAAATGTTAGCACCTATAGCAAATGAAGGTCCATAAGAACTTTAAATAATACAATTAAATATGTATTTAACAACATGCAAAACATAGTAATGGTTTTCGCGATTATTACTCATAATATAACACTTTTAAACGGATTATATCGCGTATATTATAGATTTTTGTTTTTCCTGACAAAAATCTATAATATACGCGATATAATCCGTTTAAAAGTGTTTTAATAACATGCAAAACACTTTACGACAAAGACATAACAACACTGTTTTATCTTTTAAATTGCAAATGACAAGACTCCTACGCATCGCGAGCGGTTTGTGACCCAGTTCTATATTTGTGGCGCGTGTTCATTCCCCACAAGTGTGTCTGTTGCAGAATAAATAATATTACGACCATTTACACGTTCACACAATTTTTATATATTCACAATTATAACAGATATTATTTAGACCTGACCCTATAAGTGTGCGTAGTCAGTCAGTACACAAGCGGTTACTGATTGATTTTCACCACCGTCGTAAGTCTAGAGTATTGTCAGTTATTGAGGTCGACCAGTCAAGCCAGCGGTATTCATAATTTCAGTTAAACATAGTTTAATTCTTTTCAAAATTTCGACATCAGTATTCCCGGCAATAAAAGTGTAAGCCACTCTCAAACATAGCGCTTATTTATTTATTTACTTTATTTCAGATAATAATAATCCATAATTTATTATTAAAATTTAACCTATGTTAGTAATCTATAATAACTTATTTAAAATGAAACAATCTATAATATATATAATAATCTATAATAACTTATTTAAAATGAAACAATCTATAATATATATAATAATCTATAATAACTTATTTAATATTAAACATAGGTGTCCCAGACGCCATATGCAAGGCGTTCCAATGGCACACCACGGGACAATCAGTTCTGCACAGTATGGTGTTTAGGAGGCTGCTGGCACTGTCCCGGACGCGTCGATGACGTCGATGAAAGCAGTCTGTATTTGCTACAGTAAACATACCTGATGCGCTACAATATCGAGACAGCCCCATCAGCATCCTAAAACCATTATTATACTGTACTCGTAGGGCATCCAGCGATCTGCGAGTATATCTGACCCATAGGCTGCAGGTGTAAAAAACTTGACAATAAGCTTTGAATAAAGTAATTTTAACCTCTTTGGTGCATCTTGCAAACCTACGAGCCAGCATATTGCATCTCACTGCCAATGCCCTACGTTCCCGCTCTATGTCTAGGTCATAAATACATGTCACATTTTTGCTTAACCGTGATAATCTTGCTACTACTCAGGTTTTTCCACAAACTGTCATAAAAATAACCTTTCTTAGAGTAAACACAGGTACTCACTCACTCAGGCATACTCATGCACGCGCGGTCGCACACATTCCCTCACGCATACAATTTTTTCAAGTATCTTACCTATCTCACACTGATTATTAAAAAAGTCATACACTGAGTTTTAATAACACGATAAACGTATCCACTACATACGAGTATTATGTCCGATGCAAGGTTAACCACCGCTACCCTATGTATGTATTTACTATGTATGTAGAGTATCACATTGTACCAATAAAGTCAACTTTGCTTTTACGTGTATATCTGTTATATTTTGAGTCTGTATCTTCATCATCAGCCAAAAATCCACTTCTGGACATAGAACTTCGCAAAGATCGCCACAATGACTGTTCTGGTGTTGGTTGCGGTGCTCATTCGGAGTTTTGCAAAATATGGATGCATTCACGTTAAACGATAGCATCAAGTTTCCCGTTTAGGTGAACTGCTTGTATTATTATTTTTAGGATCGATCTCAACATAAAATTTTGCAACTTCGCGTGCTAGAAAAATGGCGCTAAGATGAATCTGGATTTTCGAATCATGCTGGCTTCGTTCAAGTGCTGTACCACACATACACGTCATCAGCCCGTGTTGGTGTATGTGCATCCACTGCTGAAGACGGCCCTTCCCATTATAACTACAATTAACGGTCATGTATCCATAATCACGACGCTTAGCAGGCGAACTGGTGATTGATGCTTGTTGTTAGAAGCACACGAGAGAATGCTACTGCCCATTCTCTTGATATCAAAGCTTAGTCGCCTTTTAAGGACCCTATGAGTGGAAAGGTCTATTCTTGCCAGGAACTACACGGACCGTATCACATACGTAGTAGTACTATACAACACAAATGTGATGCACCAAAACCAAAAGCACCTTCAGTGTGCTAATAGGTGCATCTTTCAAAAGATAAAGATAAGTCGACAAAACATTTAGCTTTCAGTACCAGTGAGATAACGTCTACAAAACAAAACACCGTTGAACTATTAATCGCAAAATTTGTATTTAAGTATTCCAAAATACGATTAACGCTTAACGAACTAGAACTAGCTACTACAAACTCAAAGCAAACGCGGAGATATATCTGCACGATGCAATTAATGTCAGAATTCCCTGAGTGAAGCGAGCATCAAATCATATTACATGCTACAAGTGCATTAACGTTTTGAAAATTCTATCCATCTTGTCCTGTAATTTCCTCGCAGTCTGTCGGGATCCTCCGTGATTTGTATTTTGCAGTTTAGTGTACAATCTTGGACTACCTGGGCTTCGCGAGATTGTGCCTAGAGCCTATGTAAACTTTTTTTAACCGCCGCGCAGTGGAAAGGCTTATGGGCTTACTTCAGCACCAAAGGTAGCTTCTCTAGAATCTCAAGAACAAAACGCACCGGAGCCGCCTATTGGTGCCAAGCCTTTAGGCACGTTTTGAACAAGTGCATAATCTAATGAACTCATTTGCTCATCATAAATGGACAACAAGTTTCGCAATTGTTATATAATAATAATTGTTAACAATATTCGTCTGTTATGATATTATATCCTTTCTTAATCTTTGCTTCGCAGGAGTTTCTTAAAAAGATGTTTTTTATTTTATCCAAATTACCTCCTATTCCTAAGTCCAAAACTTATTTTAAACATTTTCTTCATCATCATCATATCAGCTAAAGGACGGCCACTGCTGAACAAAGGCATCTCCCATAGATTTCCACAACGAGCGGTCACATCCATCGACTCTAGGGTTTCTGCTCGAGAATTTTCGAGGAATTTGTCTTTGACTCGAGAAATGCCTACAACAGGTGACGAGTCAAGTTAATTATGATTCGTCTAATCGAAAGACTGTGTGATGTATAAAAGCGTTTTTTAGTTTAAGTTGGTAGCAAAATGTTTGTTTTGTTGTAGGGACCCAATAATTATAAAAAAGTTAAATACTACCCTACTTTTTGCTTTTTATATAGACCAGCCGAGTACCAGTATAGTTTGTTTTATGTTGACTTGCAATTTGTAACAAAAATTTACCATTTGATTTAATTGATCTCATCATCATCAGTTTAATTTGCAATAAAGCAAAAATTCGAAAACACAACATCATGATTTACAAAAAAAAAAATTGTCGAGATACACGAGAAACTCGAAAAATCCTGGTCGTGAATTTTCGTGCCTCGAGAAATAAAAAATCGGTCAAGTGCGAGTTGAACTCGCGTGGAGAGGGTTCCGAAATTGCTGAATATATTGTCTATTGTTGAATTCGGTCTTGTACCAATAACTTATCCCAAGAACAAACTTGACATCGTAGTTGAAAAACATGTTTTCCCATACATTCTAACCGCAAATGTAAGTTTGTACGCACAATATCGTTAGATTTATCATGTTATTCTAAGACCATAGACTTCTTATAAGTTTTCCTGTAATCTACAGGTAAAGAGCTATATCTCTTTTCAGAATTTTAGGCTGAGTAGTTTTGGAGATAAGGGTCAATTTTCGTATATTTTCTTAAATAACAGCCCACAAATTTAGAAATATTAAAATAAATACATTTGATACCCTCACAACAAGCCCTTCCATTTCATATGTAACACGGTACAGTTCGCAAAACTTTATTCTTAAATTTTCGAAACCCTAAAAAGGTCGAGAAACCGGAAACCCTCAGCGGCCATCACCAGGTCTTCTATCCATCTCGTTTATACATTTTAGTGTATTCGTATTTTAGTTGATGGTAAAAGATCGATCATACATCGATCGATCATTCTTGGTAGGTCATCTGAATTATTGATGTTTCTATGACATTGATATATTTAGAACTTTGAACATTTCAACTGATTCTAACGACGTCATTTCTACAATCAAGACATTTTATAGCCACCATTTTACTTAGCGATTGTCCCAAAGTAGGGTAAAAACAGTCTATTGCTAGCTTATGCCATGTCATTAAGCTCGTCTCGCCTTATTCTGCAAGGTTTTCATAGCTAGATATGAATTTGCATTTCAAATATATTATATTGTGCATCGTTATTTACACGAGCCATTTTATTAAGGCATACTTTAGTTCCACAAATAGACACACATTTGTTCCCCTTGTCGTCTGTTAGGGGAGCAACACGATAGGGGAGCGACATAGCTATGACGACGCTACGACTGCGGTGTAAATTGATTTGGGTCGAGACCAACGCGACAGGTGTAAATGAATAGGGTGTAAAAAGTTCCCGACTTTGTGGAACACCATGTGTGGAGAAAGGTCAGAAGCGGATAGACGATTTGCTTTGGTCATGTGTGTGTGATAAATAAATAAAAGATACGCAGCAATTTGAATTAAGATTATGCAAGAACTCACTGTCGTTTTTAATATCATCATATCAGCCAAACAGCGTCCACTGCTGAGCAAAGGCCTCCCCCATAGATTTTCGCTAATATGTCATATGTTTTTGGGAAACTTGCCAGTACTCGCCACTTTGCAGGCGGTTTGATGAGCGCATTACTGGTTCAGAAACGTATCGCCTGCCCGGCCCTCTAGTATGGGTCCCTTAGTCTCCTTTTACAAGATCCACGGGAGGAGTTGGAGTGGTGATATTCTAAATCCGGACACCACGTGGAATTTTGTCGAAATTATTGTTCTATTATCGATTATATAGGAGTGATTTATTTATTACGGTATAATCAAGAGTTAAACCAATATTATTCTATTATAATTATGCGAGTAGGTATTATAACTTACATATATTAAAACATTGTTATAGATAACTATTACGATTTCCTCTCTTTATTTTTGTAGTCTTATTTATTAATAGCATGCCTTTTTACTGGTAAATTACTTCGATGCAATGGAAAATGACAAATTGTATGACCGATATTGTTTTCTATATTAATTAATTAATTATTTACCTTAAAAGATTGTGGCCACAGCAAAAACAATATATATATATTTTTTTGAATTAACATATAAATTATTTTTGTGTTACAAAACATATTCCATTTCTTTCTCAAGTGATACAGTACGGAACTCGGTTCAAAATAAATATAAATCAAATTAAGAATTTACAATAAAAAAAAACCTAATACGTAGGTAAATACTTCACCAAAAATATAACCAAAAAATGAGGTGAAGTACCTACATGCAGGTAGCTAAAGGTTATAAAGCATAAGTCAAGCTACCTACTAAAGCCGCTGTAAAGTTAATAGCCACCTTCTGTGAACCAGCCGTGATGAAGCGTGATGACCCAATGAACTTAACATAATAAGCTTGGCTGCTTATACCTTTAGACATTCGCGGTGGAATTCTCTAGAATAATGCAGTCGGGAAATATTTGGAATAGTTCGAGAGCCATTTCATAATAGCGTCGTTTTAAAAGTAAGTTTTCTATGAGACACAACATATATGCGTTTACTTATATTGATTGACACTGAACACCGAAACTATAAAGTAATTTTCAGATGTTTCGTTCATGTCCCGTGTTTATATGGAGCATAGCCAGCTGCACTCACCGATGTCTTTGAATGATGATGATGTCTTTGAATGGCTGACCGCATAACGGTATTTGAACTGAGCGTCTCCGTTCTTCAGGCTTCACAAAACGGTCGTTAAGTCAAGTGAAGGTCTAGGCAATTTTAACAACTGGCACAACGTGGCCATTTAGTCAAAAGAAAAGAAGAAGCCACTATTTACATAAATCCGTGATAAAAAGCCTTATCAGCCCGAAAACGTGCACTGCTGTTAGCCTCTCAATGACAACTACAAAAAACGGTCATACCAGGACCCTAATGGGATTGGCTGCAGTACTTTGTTTGAGTACACGAAAGGACACTTATCCTCTCTGTATACACCCTTAGTCCCTTAATACGATACCCACGGTGGAAAGATCAGTAGCCTATTGTTTTCAGGATTGACACAGCTTGATCCAAGACTAATTAAATTATTCTATCAACATAATTCATGACTTCTTTATTACGTCTCCAGACTTTACCAAGTGCGAGTCGGTCTACGCGTGTCGCCGAAGGTGCCAGTGCACATCGAGGCATCGGTGTCTAGCGGCAACGGCGCCGCTCGCACCGGCCGGCCTGCCGCCAACGCGTCGCTCATCGGCGGCCTTGCTGCGTCCCGGGCCTTCCAGATCATGTACCGAAATGAGGAGGTCACGCTACGGGACATCGTGCATTTTAGGGCTCATTTACTAGGTAAGTGAATTCCACAGGTTTTTAATAAATAATTCCGCTGTGACTAACTCATGCGCATTGGTGGGCTGGCCGCGTCCCGGACCTTCCAGATTATGTACTGAAACGAGGAGCTCACACTACGGGATATCGTGAATTTTAGAGCAAATTTACAACGTAAATGAATTCCATTGGTTTTTTTATAATAAATACTTCCACCAAACCACATTAATGCGCATGGGTGGGCTCGAAATGAAAGTGCGCTCTGGGATACCATGCATTTTAGAACTAAGCTTACGGCTTAGTCCATACGTAGTAGGAAAAAATGCAATTTTGTGTAATGTGCGGGAAAATGTCTCATCCAAATTTTGCATAGACACTACATAGTTTGCCGAATCGACTTGTAGCAGTGGCGATCGACGGAAACTTGACTTCTATTGTTAGGACGTCTAGTAAGTTAGTAAACTAAGGTATAATGCGACGGCGCTGGCGGTCGTCCAGTGACTAGACGGGACGACACGTCTATCGTACCTACACTACATACACCAGAATTTGATCATTTGTATTACTATGATATTATTATCGTATATGAAGTCTACTTCTCGTTAACCTAGGCATAATTAGACGACATAAATAGCAGCATCGTCCGCTATCAGAGCGCGGCCTAAAGCTCAAAGAGAGGTTTATTCAGACTTTATAGTAAAGTATGATAAGAATGTTGAACATTATTGGTACTCTCTACTACTACTGTACTACTACAACTCATTGGTTTTTTTCAATTTATTTATAATTTATGAATACACAGAAACATAAAAATAAAGAAAGGTGAAATAGGACTAAAAGGTACAAAGGCACTACTTATTTTTTAAGAAATCTCTTCCAGCAGACCTGCGAGAGGAGAGTTTGAACAAGAAATGTAGACACAGTGTGTAAATGAGTAAATAAATCAAAAACATAAACATAAATTCACTTATATAAAAATTTACAATAAATAAAATATGAATATATATAAATACACACATACATAATCAAAAATAAAATACATACACGAATATGTAGAAGTGGAGAGATTTAAGGCGTTTTATGAAATATAGAGACGGTTGTACAGTTCCTTATAGAAAGAAGGTGGGAGTGAGTTTCAATATCTAACCGCATGTACAGAAAAAGGGTAGGAATAGAAATCAGTGTTGTGGGATAAGAATTTGAGTATGGTTCTAAGATGAGACCTGTTGGGCATATCGGTTTCGTATGTATTGGAAAATCGTTCCCGCGGTTATGATGGAGATGTTGGGTTATGAAGGATATTAAACAGGAGACACAATATCCGAGTAATTCTACGAAGAGGAATTAGGAGCCACTTGAGTTCTTCACGAAAGTTGGAGACATGGTCTTTGGACTTTTTAAAATTGAAAACAAAACGAATGCATAACTTGTGTAATCGTATAGTATATACAAGAGCTACTCCGTGGCATCCAGATAGCAGGCATCAGTGTAATCTATGATGGACTGAATAAGAGTTTGAGCAAGAGAGATTTTGGTTTTCAAGGGCAAGAAGCTCTGGAGACATTTCAGCGAATGAAAGGTGAAGTGAACTTTCTTACTGACTTCCTTAACTTCTGTTCTCCACGTCAAATTAGAGTCCAAATTCCGTAATATCCCTATAAGTCCTCTCAAGTCATCTTTTTGGTACAAAAACTTAAGAATTTATTTCGCAATTAGATGCTATGATAGGCATTTAGAACATTACTTCTGTTCTTTTAATAGAAGTTCGTACTGAACCGATTGTTTGCCAACACCTTGTAACCTAATTTATTTCCATTCAGTGGACAGCCGAAATCTCAAAGAATCCCTGGAGCGAGCAGAATGGAGTCTCGGGGTGGAGCTGTGGTGCAGCGAAGGTGCACAGTCCAGTACCCTCGCGCCCGTATCATGTCGGGTGCTCAAGCTCCACTTCCAGGCCTCGCAGGGCCTCCACTATCACCTACCAGTTTTATTCGACTATTTCCATCTGTCATCTGTCTCTACCACCATCCATGCAAGCCTAGTTGCTTTACATCAGCCTTACATCAAGTAAGTATATGTATTCTTCCCAAAGGAACGTAGCTGTAGTTTCTTCGAGTTGAATAATCGATTTGTCATGTAAAAGACATAACGGCACGGTTGGTGCAGTGGCCGATACAGTCGGCTGCTGCGCTCCGGGTCGTGGGTTCGATTCCATTCGATTCGAGCACAAATATTTGTATGATCTGCAGGTAGTTGTTCCGGGTCTGTGTGTATTGTATGTGAAATTCATGTCTGGAAACGCACCCACGACACAGGAGAAATCCTAGTGTAGGGCTACGTTTTATTTAAAAGAAAAAAAAACATTTCGATCTTGATGAGTTTAATAAATGGAATATTGCATATATTTTGTTTAAAATAACAAGTAAACTTCCTACGCGTGTACCAGGAACGTCCAAGTCTCGATCATTATCTCATATTAATGCTACGGACTACTTTATTTATTACCTACTTTACTTTTATTGACTTGCCTGGAACTTAACTCGGTACCATAAATCCTGATTGTTCAGATAACATCAGTATCATCCCAAATGATATTGACCTTCTTCGACATTCATTATTTCGTAATTATAATAAATTTTCAGGGCACCACCCAGGCGTAATATTGTCATGATGGTATACCTAGTTAACTCGTACAACGTGTTTCGGCCTAAGACCTAGAAGGACGAAGTTCGTTATATAATTATTAGTAACTAGCTGTTGCCCGCGGTTTCACCCGCGCGTATATATACATTGGATTGGATTTCATGGGTTGTAATTTTTTTGCGCGTTACCGCGGTACTTATTTTTTAAAATAAAACTAACCTAAGTTACTCCTTATAACATTAGCTATCTGCCAATGAAAGTCCCGTCAAAATTTGTCCCGCCGTTTCGGAGATTAGCTGGAACAAACAGACAGACAGACTGACAGACAAAAAGTTTAAAGATTGTGTTTTTGTTGTTAGTTTCATATATACTTTCATATGCATTTTGTAAAAAGCTGTAATTTTGACATTACAAACAGATACGGTAATTTTATTTATTTGTATAGATGTTTAAATTTACGCTTGATTAATTTCATGTCTACCTGCCATTCAAGGAAAAGTATCATGCATTACGTACAAAGCTGGTAAGTTTGAGCAAGGAGTTGTTCCTTTCTAAGTAACAGTTCCGGGCTGTTCCGTGTGGTGTACGGACTAACTCCATCTCCTCCCGTGGATGTCCTCAAAAGCGACTAAGGAACTCTAAGCGAGGGGGTGGACAGCAGCGCCCCCTACTGTGGAACCATATTGATTTTGCGCTCACGAACCCGCCTGCCAAGCGTATTAGCGTATTAGTATTATATAAGCGTGAGAATTGGCAAATACCCCCTAATATGACGACACAATTAGTTGTGATAATTTATGGGGGAGGCCTTTGTTCAGCAGTGGACGTCCTTTGGCTGATATGATGATGAAATAACAGTAAAATACATATGTCTATTGTTTTCTTTATATTGCAGTACTCCACGCTCAAGTAAACAATGGGGTAAATTGATGAAGAGTGCTGGTTCCAACTTCAATACTTCGGGTAGCTTTGAGAATGTACTCTTCGGGTCCTCCGGTAAATGCGCTGGTAGCAACTCAAGCAAAATTGCGCATGCCAGGTAAATCTTCCATAGAATACTTCTAGAATAGAGACAGAAGAAGTTAGAAACCATTAATCAGCATTAACCTGCCTTTTAGCAACTATTGTGTGGAGTACTTTGCATGAAGGTACACGTTAACTGCGTCGGTTTTTCATACAAAGAACAGCGACAATAAATCCACCCAGTGGCGATATCTCGGCGGCACCAGATTTCATGCCAATCACTTTATTACATATGTAATAAAGTGATTGGCATGATTGGCGTATATATATTATAGCCGTCAGAATACCACCACCCCATCTCCTCCCGTGGTTGTCGTAATAGTCGACTAAGGGATTTGCCGGAGGATGGTCAGCAGCGTCCTTCGAGTACATTAACAACTAAACTGCGATCGCCAACCCGTCTGCCAAGCGTGGTGATTGTGGCAAATCCCCGCAATGAGCCCACAACACACCCATATCGGTCGTTGTGGTGATCTTTGTGGGAGGCCTGTGTCCAGCAGTGGACTTCATTAGGCCGAAATGATGAAACGCATCGCTAAGGTCTGTGAATTTTAAACTGAAAATACTTGATTCGCACATATTTTATTTAAACTGAATCTTTATTCATACCTATATGTAATACGAATTGTGTTTGTCCTATAAATTTAAATTGCTATAGGATAGTTGTATTTTCGACTCCGAATTAGCGCATATTAGCGATGCGTTTACCTTACTATACGTTAAAATATTCGTGCTAGGCCCACTGATCTTCGCAACCAAAATCAATTACTGGGGGAAAGACTAGTCAGAAAATGCTATAGCAGTTGTACGACTAACGAGCTACATGCAAACTAAAACGATTTAAAAATAAACATAGCGCGTGTAACTCAGCACACGTGATAGAAGTGAAACTCGCACGCGCATGCGCTCACACAACGTTACACATAAAACGTTGCACTCAAAGACATTTTCTTGTCCCATAGTGCCCAAAGACATTTTACTTAGATAATGTAACTTTTTCAATAACAGGCAAGTTCACGCTGAAGTGTGCGGCATTCTACTAGGATCCTTGGAGGGCCTACAAAGTGCTCTAGCAATATGTGGCTCAACCGGTGTCCTGCTAACTCCAGAAGAGTCCTCGTCGAATTCTGTGGTCGGAGAAGTCGCGCAACGAATAAAGGATCTTAGTGACTTCGGCAAGGTGAGTCACAATACCTGGAACAGGTTTTATTGCTAATAGCTGGATTCCAAAGCCAAGATACGGCGGATGTCACGCTGTGATACTTTGGCTGATGGCCACGGACTTTGGTATTTTTTCTACTGCATGATCTTTTGTTTATATGTACGCAGTTTTACTAAAATCAAGTAATGAATACACAGAACTTCCAGAAGTCTGACTGCGGTGAGGAAGAGGAATGGGCGATGAGCGCAGCGCACGACATCGCGCGATTGTGTGCCGAGGTGACGCTGCGGTGGCGAGCCTTCCTGCATCACACGTCAGACCGACCCCATGTACACCACGCACTTGCGGCCAGGCACCACGCACTGCGGTAACACAAACATTATTAAATCCAGAATCAGATTCTGATGTTACAGGGTCGGTAACGCATAAGTTATACCTCTGGTGTTGCAAGCGTTCATAGGTTACAGTAACCGCTTACCGTCAAGCGGCCGCATGCTTATTTGGCGCCTTAGTGGTATGATAAATTGACATCCGGATCCATGCTAGTAGTTCATGCCATTGACACAGATGATTTATATATGGTTTTTATTCATCATTATCGTCATTTCAGCCGAATAAAGTTCACTGCTGGGCACAAGCCTCCCCCAAAGTTCAGCTCATTGAGGGGTGTTGCTATAATCGCCACGCTTGACAGGCGGGTTGGCTTGCAGTTGAGTTGTTAATATACTCGAAGAACGCTGCTGCCCATCCTCCGGCTAATCCCATAGTCGCCTATTACGACATCCAAGGGATGAGATGAGTTGGTGCTATTCGTAGCCGGCACCACACGGCCTATTGTTTTTATTGGATGCATAATATTTCCCCTTGTAAAGACACTAACCTCTTATGCAAAAAATAAGTCATTTATAAGCCGAAAATCTTATCCCTTTCCAGCATAAAGCGGTTCTCCGAATGCTTCTTCGTGCTGGACAACCCTCGTCACTCGCTGGCGGGTTGCTACGACAGCAACTACCAGTCGTACCAGAGCGTCGGCGAGGTGGCACGGCGGTCGCGCTACCTGGCGCTACTGCCGCCGCTACCGGTCCACTGTATCGCGCTCGACGGTGACCCGCATATCATGCCTGTCATTTTTGAAGATAGGTCATTAAATTCTAATTCTTGAAAACACTTATCCAATGTGGGTTTTAATATGTAGTAAAGCATTTCTTGACCCCGCAGTAATTTAATTGGATTAAATTATCTCATAAATGCTAGGATCGTTAAAACTTCCTACGAGGCGGCAGCTATCCTAGCGCGCTTTACGCCTTTCAACATCTTGGCGGAGACGGATGCGTGGGTCTATGATCAGACGCGCTCACTCAGCCAGAGTGGCGAAAGCGCGCCCCCAGGGGTGTTCGACAGGCGGCTAGCTCGGCGGCGCGTAGGGTAGGATGGGGCTTAAAGGTCCAATTTAACTATTAAGAATTATTCTGTGAAAACGGAATCTACTATATCAAAATATACAACAGTAATCAAACAAACAATTATCTACCATGTTTAACTAAATGTTCGTTTTAATTGTCATAATAAAAATACGTATGTAATGTAATAACAAATCTTTCTTAAGCTTTCAAAATCTTATAAAAACTAACGACATTTTTATCACAAACAAAATTATTTTTAACGTTTTTAAACCAAAAAACAAACCGTGCTGAAATCGAACCCACGTACAAGTGTTTTTACAGGTTATAAAATAATACCGTTCAAACTAGCTTAACACTAATTGTCGGCGCGTCGCCACTACAGGCGACACTGGATACGGTGCGGGGGCCGGGGGCCAGGGGTCCAGCCGGACCGGCCGCTTGCGCGCCCCTCCATCGTCCTTCACTCAGCTCATCGACGCGCGGCACTGCGGGCATCTCATAGTTCCATTTATTATAGATTTGTAATACGGCAATAAAAGCCTATATTTTAATACAGTCCACTTCATTTCAATCAAGCCCCGTTGAGGTCTAAACACTAATGATAAATCGTGGAAAACAAATAATAACGTATACTCATAAACGATGACTAGGCATGGTAAACAAAATAACAATGCTCGGAACTAAAAAGAGAAATAATAAAAATGTTACTCCCCCGTGGGATTGCAAAGGATCCCCCAAAGCGTCTCACGGCACTGCGTGACCACATGCGTGCTACGGTCTTCTCTTCGCTCGGTGTAGGCATGTAAATTTCCCAATCTACGCACCCACGAACCCAGAGGTCCCCCGCCTTATGGCAACGGCAGGGAGTTTAAGGCGTATGGGAATTAGGTGCCAGGATGGTTGTTACCCCGGCGCCGTCTCTTCCTTCTTCGAGCGGGATCGGCCCTCTCCCGATCCCGCTCTGCGGTCTCCTTCTGGAGCATGACGCTCTCACAGAATGAGACCACTGCTTTCCAGTTTTCGTGCTCTGCCAACATAGCCACTACTGCTGGCAGAGAAAGATCTTGGCCGATCCGATCGACCAGGATACGCCGCTCGGCGGCCCACGCAGGGCACGCCTCGAGCGTGTGCTGTGCGGTGTCCTGGTCGCTATCACAATGGTGGCATTGTGCCGTGGCCTCACATCCTATCCTGTGCAGGTATGCACTGAAACAACCGTGCCCGGTGAGCACCTCCGTCAGGTGGTAGGTGACGCCCTCGCTCCTTAAGAGCCAGGTCCCAAAGAGCGTCAGAACGGCTCCCACGACGCGCTTGGTCGCAACCTGCATCTGCAGGCGGCGACGCCACTTTCCAATTGCACGTCGCCGAGCTAGCCGCCTCAGCCTGTCTAACGTCCCTGGAGGCGCGCCTTCGCCGCTCTGGCGGAGAGAGCGTGTTTGATCGTAAGCCCACGTATCCATCTCCGCCAGAATGTCGAAAGGCGGAAAACACGCCAGGCAAGTTGCCGCCTCGTAGGTCGCCGCTATATGGCGGGGGCCTCGTGGGTCGTAGAAAAACTAACAAAAAAGATGGATCATTAAAATTGTAAATTCCTACATTCTATGGAATGCGTATAAATATACTAACTAAACTCTATAAACTTTGTAAACTTGTGGTGGTGCTAAGGAAGCTCGAATATCGATAACAGCTGTACAGTTAGTGTTTTCTTTACAACTTCAACTACACCTTCATATAGTTATAACAGTCTCAATTACTACTTTCAGATATCAAGACACGGCAGAATTTGCAAGACGGCGTTCTTTTTTGAATTCCAGTGCAAGTAAATCTGGAAGTGGTAAGTACTACTAATTTAATATCACTACGTTCACAAAAAGTCGTTGTTATGTGGGAATTGTTTCGAGCAAAATTTTTGTGCTAAAAATTTGTGTTTAATCATAAAAAAAATAACAAACACATTAATTAGTGTTCTAATAACAATGTACTGATTACGCTACGTTTTATTACAGATCCTTTTCTATGTTCGGAGCCCCTTGGAGATGATTGTGCATGTAGTGTTAGTTCATTAATGGACTCAAGAAGACCGTCTTCGGAAGCCTCTAGAGTTACCCTTACGCTGCCTAAAACAATCATGGATGTCCTGGAACCACAATTCAATGCGCCTAAATCCAGTTCCAATGTAGTTCAAGCAACTCTAACATTAGCTCCCCAAAAATCTGCCCGTGGATCCCCTAAAAGAGCTTTAGTGAAACAAAATTTAGTTGAACTACCAAAACCACACAACAAACAACTCGAGCTAACAGGACGAAATAGATACATCGTGCAGAACAATCAAATCAGCGAAATTCAACTACCACCTAACAATGCATTTGCTTCTTGCTCGATACAACAAGGGCAACAAATGTCCCGATACTCCGCATCTACTTTGCTTGATATCAATACGGCAAAAAGCACCACGAACGTTTCTCGCCTAGGGAAAGAAAAATCTGAACCAGGCCTTGAGGTTTTCCGCCAAAAGCATGAAATCACTAGTGGTGTAAGTACTTTGCCGGCTAGGCACAGCAAGTCTTTGGATCAGTTAAGAGTCTCACAATTGACACCTCTCAACAATGCGCAAGCATTAACAAAAAATGTGAGAAACAATTCAAATTCTTCTGTCAACTATCCAAAACCATATCTTCCACCGCAACAAATCAAGCCTACAACTCTACCTAGAAGCGTTACAACAACTGCTTATCCTACGAATACAACGACTCGATGCGGATCGAAAGGAGATGACTATAGGAGAAACATTAGTGAATTTAGAGAAAAGTACAAACATCCTTGTAAAATGAACGCTGGACACGCAATGAACAATGAAGTGTTCCATAATGTAGGATATAAGTACGATGGAGTGATGACACCTAATCCTAACCAAGTGTACGGTTGTACTTTCGGTAATCAGGGTAATATGCAAGTGAATAATGTTATTCGTAATCCGTTAGAGTTTCAAAGAGGCTACAGTGTAAATTTACCCCGTCCTATGTTGCCTCCACGTAATTCTTACCCACCGGTTAGTGGTAAAACTCAAGTGACTGATCAAAATAACTTAGTTTCTAATAAACACGTACATAGATCTAATTCCACGCACGTGTTTCATCAAAAAGTGGAAAATCAACAAACTGACATTGAAGCTGCTCGAAATCAACTTAGACACGAACTTAACTATTACCTCCAAAAAGGTGACTGGAGTTACGACTTCAACACAGGAAGTTTAATCCAAAACTATCAAAAGAAATCTAGTAAAAGTAGTGATGACAGCGGGTTTGTGATGACTTTAGATAGAAGCAGTGATGGAACTTCCAAATCGACTTACTCAAAGACACCACCATCTACTCCACATTCTACGATGCCATCTGTGAGACATAAAAAAAGTCGGTCCAAAGAATCAAAACTAAATAATAGCGGAAAAGAAAATACTAAAATTAATTCTAGTAGAGATTCATTAAGCAGTCATCATTCTATTAAATCCCGAGATAGTAAATCAGACCGTCATACTTCAAAATCTGAACGCAGTACTCCGAAATCCGACCGGGCAACGCCAAGATCTGGTAAATCTACGCCTAAGTCTGGTAGGATTACGCCAAAATCTGGTCTAGCTACTCCTAAATCCGGTAAAGCAACTCCGAAATCTGGCGCTGTGACCCCAAAAAGTAGCAGATCAAGTGGAAAACCAGAGAAACGTACGAAACACAAGCCCTCGGAAAAGATGACCCAATTAATGTCGGAAGCTGCGTCGTCATCTAGCAACGAAAGTATACCTTTTGAGCTAAGAAGACTAGAATCATCTGCAAGTGTCCCATACAGTCTTGATCATGGACCGGAGTTGCTCCGACATTGTAGAAGTGCTGCGTCAGTTTTAGATGAACCTAACTTAAATAATACGTTTGGCTCTGAATCTTTACCAAATTTAGCACCACCACCCGCGTTTGAGTCGCCGCCATTAGATATAGCAGATAAAGACTTCAAAATTTTGCCACCTGAAAACTTTCTTAATAAAGAAGAAAAACGCAGTAGAAGCACTTCCACATCGAGTTTGAGTGAACAAAGCGGATGGGTCTCGAGTGGACGGAGTTCAGGACCATCCTCCCCAGATAATGCAAGTTGTCAATTAAACCAGAATTTCGTTCCCGGAAATTCAAATATAACGAAAATTACTTGTAAAGGCTACGAAGATTCAACCAACTCTTGTAAAAGAGAAGGTGAAACTATAAGCGATTTTAAAAGGACTGTTCTCAACGGAGAACAATTACGAGAGCGACTTTTAAAATTAGCTGTCAAAGTAGCTCAAAATAATTCCAATGAGAAAATAGAATGCTGTGATAAAGAAGTGTGCGAGGAATGCACTATATGTAGTGACTCCATATGCACAGACAGCCAATGCGAATATAATAAACTGATGCATAGTAATGGCATAGATGCAGGATGTAACTCCGATACTTGTTCAGCGAGTTGTTTTCAACAAATAGCAGAAATGAATGCTGTGAAAGGCAATCAAAGACATAACTCCTTTAGTGCTGTACAAGGAAAGACTTATAGTTCTTCCTCCAAAAGTCTAAATGAAGGAACGGTGAAAAAATCTCAAACAATAAGTGACAATCTCCATCCTTACATAAGGAAAGAAGTCCCTCCTAAGCAGCAGCCAGCGCCCGCCACATCTCAGACTCTAGATAAAACAAAATTAAAAGATAGAATACAATATACGGAGAAGTTAATTGCGGCTGAAATACGAAGTTTGACAGTGGACCGCTCCTATAAACCTACTCTCAAGAAAGGTGGTGCAGCGGGTGCTGCGCAAAATTATTCGAATAAAGCAAAATCTGAAGTGGATTTAGCGCACTTTGTGGGTGACAATGACTATGAGCATCTACCACCTCCACAACAGTTTAGAGATGCTCCTCCTCCACCGGATCAGTTTAAGGTAAACATGTAATATCCATCGTCATCAAAGCATATCAACTTGATGATGAAATACCATATTCAATGGAATTGTACTTTATAGGATCCTCCAACGAAATCACCGAAGTTGAGCAGACAGAGCAGCAAGTCATCTACTCCATCAAAAACGCCACGAAAGCAACCGCCATTGCCTTCATCACTTCAGTTAGACAACCCTTTGTACCATGTTTGTGAAGGTCAGTAACACTACTGTATGACTTACAATTCCGTCGAATAAAGCTTCTGCAACTAACACCACCGCTTGGCTTACAACAGGTATAATGGAGAGGCGGAAACTGAGGCCTCATCAATCAGTAAATTCTAGTAGTGCGCCTTCTGGCAGTACGCTTAATAAAAGTCAGAGCACTGGAGAATTGGCGAGCAGAAACGACACAGGTAATAAAATAGTCTTAGCATTCAAATGAAATGTAACGACATACTTACTCTAATTTCATATCAAGAAAACAATTTTCATTCATATCTCTGTTACCATTTTAATTATTACTTCATTTTTTATAATTGTACATGATCATGCATGTATAATATTGCTCACAAAACAATTACTTGTTCTATGTAGATCCCATGTGAGTAGTAGATTAAAGTAACAATATTAAGTAGAGAAATACAACTTGGTTCCATATGTCTACAGCTAATAAATTAAAGATTTAATACCTGACCTCATATACTCTAAACCATTATCAATATTACAGAACACCGGGAAAGCAACCTCATCAGCATATTCGGTTTAGCCGAATCCGAGAGGTTATTCGTGAAATGCCGCGAAGAGTTCAGGCAAAGCGTGAAGTACCCCGGTGCCATCTACTCGGACTTCCCACCTGTAGAGAACTCACTGCCCTACTTTCATATCAGCGATGAGTATAGAATGTTTAATCCAGAAGGTAAGACATTACTGCTAAATAAAGTTATTCAATTACAACTAAAAGTCCTTCACATAGTTTAGCTGCACTCAGTAATTTTGTAGGGGGGAAAAACGGGGTGCTATGCGACGTGAATTTATTGGTTCACTATTTATTTGGCCCTTTGTCAGAAATGTTTAATATCAATATGAGGCCTTTGTTTCCGATATTAATTAAACATATTGGCTCAATCTCTGTATTGTTTAGACTTCAAACCTCATCAGGTAAGGCGATGACAAAACAATAATAATATTTTTGCAATCAATCGCTAGACTTCATGCCATAGGGTTAGAAAAACGGTTTATTTTATGGTTAGAAACAAAAGCTGTGACAAAACCATATCGAACTGGAATGTTACAGCCCCAGCTTCATCGCTATATTCAAAATTTTCAGGACTTCATCTGATAATCTGCGTTCACGGCTTGGACGGCAACGCGGCAGACCTTCGCCTCGTGAAGACATACCTGGAACTAGGTCTGCCTGGGGCAAGACTAGACTTCCTTATGTCCGAAAGAAACCAAGGCGATACTTTCTCCGATTTCGATACGATGACAGACAGGTGAGCAGTAATTATAGCTCCCAATTTATGATTTGTGACCAATATCCTCGTGATCTAATTGATTTTGTCTTTCCGCTTGTATTTTGAATCAATCAAATAATCAGTTGCCATGTGGTGCCGGCTCAGAATGCCACCACCCCATCTCCTCCCATGGGTGTCGTAAAAGTCGACTAAGGGATTAGCCGGAGGATGGGCAGCAGCGTCCTTCGAGTACATTAACAACTCAACTGCGATCGCCAACCCGCCTGCCAAGCGTGGCGATTATGGCAAAACCCCCCAGTGAGCCCAGAACACATCCACATCGGTGGTTGTGGTGATCTTTGGGGGAGGCCTGTGTCCAGCAGTGGACTTCACTCGGCCGAAATGATGAAATAATCAGTTTGATGAAAATTAAATTATACGGAGACTTGATTAAGGCTGATTCGAACGAATACGTTTAGGTGATAAAATACAAGCAAACGTCAATTACTATTCATCAATAATATTTTATCGATGTTTGTTTTATAATCGTTATATAATAAGCGCAAGTACCCAGTTAAGGTCTGACTTGAAAAAAATGTCAAACACATTCTTTCAGAATTTATTTTTTATGATTGTACTTTCAGTACTGCCTGCCACTTATAGGATAACAGTCCTAATGGTAATAGAATGATAATACCGTGAACGACCGCCCGTCCACCGTCGCTACGACCTAAACTGCACTATGTGTGCGTAAGCAGCGTATGAGTACTTTCGTTGTCACGCATACAAACGAATGTACCATAATGTTGTTATAGTAATTTAGTTATCCATGGCCATCACAGCACAAATCGTCTTACTTAATTATTTTTCGGGAACAACGATCACAGGGAAATGCAGATCACCAACCGGCCGCCCAGCGACTAGTGTCATAAGATAAAGATAAAGTTTAAAAAAAAACACTTAAACCATATATATAGGCATAGTCGAGACGTTGGTTGCCGCGTTCCAGCATGTTGATTTCCTATGGAGAAGAACAGGCAAGAAACTCCATAATTACTTTGATGGATTAAAAAGTTAAATCATATTGAAAGTTACAATATTTTATGAGCACATTATTGTAGAAATCATGGTTAAGTGAAAACAATGTAGCAGAAAAGAGTCTAAACTTCTTAAAAAGTCTACTAAACAAGCCTGACTGTAATTTGTTTTAGTTTTGATTCAATTGTCATGACAGCATTAAGATGACCAATCCCAACAGACGGCACTCGTTCACGAGCATGACGCATGCATCAGCGTCGCTCAGCTCAACCATATTGTAGGGAAACTTAGTGACCAGACACACAACGCCACCATCAGCAGAACACTTGAGTGACGACATACCTAAACTGCCAGACAGCTATCACGTCCATAAAACAAATTAATAAATAATTCACATGGTTCTCGCACTGCAAGTACAGTAACAAAATAAAGTGAATATAAAATAATCAAACACGTAATTAATGTTATTTAAACAAATATAAAATATTCGAATGCCATTATATGAACGAATATAATCCATTATAGGAAATAATTGTATTAATTAAACACATAGTGCAATGTCAACATAAAAAATGGCAATAATTGTAATTGATACCTACATCAAAATCAAGAATGTCTATAAGCCTCTGAAAACTAGAGCAGCTCAATCCCAAGCACTTTTGTCGTCCATTTACTCTATAACTTCTGCTTTATATTAGACCACAGAGTAAAGTAATAATATTAAAATAATAGACTTGAATTTATTAACATATTTTTTTTATATGACTTGGGATTGATGGACAGACGACCTGGTGAAGGTCGCTGGGAGTCGTTGGATGAGAGCGGCATTTGACCGCTCGTTGTGGAAATCTGAAGGGGAGGCCTTTGCTCAGCAGTGGACGTCCTGTGGCTGATATGATGATGATGATGACTTAGGATTCTATTACCCCGTGCGTGTACCGAGTATGCTTCGTAGTGTTATTATCCTAAAAGGTAAGATATGTTTTTATGTTTACAGACTTGTGCAAGAGATCCTAACCCACATCCAGAATTCGAGCGACCCAGCAAGGATAAGCTTCGTGGGTCATTCCTTGGGCACCATCATAATTCGCTCTGCGCTGGCGAGGCCGCAGATGAAGCCGTTTTTAGGGAAGCTTCACACGTTCCTGTCACTAAGCGGACCTCACCTCGGGACTTTGTATAACTCTAGCGGATTAGTAAATGCTGGTAAGCAAAAAAATCTTGAGTTAGGTACTTACTAAAGAATATTGTTATTACTTATTTGGAACACCTAGTATAATAATATACATATGTATGAGCCAGAGCCATATAGTGGTTATATACATTTAAGTTTGCTGATCATCATCATCATCATTTCGACCGAATAGCCAGATGATGGGCAGCAGCGTCCTTTGAGTGCATTAACTCAACTGCGATCGCCAACCCGCCTGCCAAGCGTGGTGATTATGGCAAAACCCCCCGATCAGCACACAACACACCCATATTGGTCGTTGTGTTGATCTTTGGGGGAGGCTTTTGTAAAGCACTGGATGTCCTTCGGCTGATATTTATACTTTCCGATCTATCTAAAATACATATCTAAAGTTGCGTTATATTAGCCGGCACCGATCTTGAGCGCTGATCTTCCCCCCTTTCAGCTGCACAGAAGAGATTATTTGGGTCTGTTTGACGAGCAACTACGCGAACCGATCCCGATTTACTAAGCGCACCACTTAACACTTTAATGTGATTTTTTTATGTGGAATATTTCTCGTCCGACGTGCAATAGCTACTTCAAACAGCGGCAACCAATGATTTCCGATTGCGATTTCATTAAAGACACCGATAACGATAAATTTATTTGTTGAAACATGAGTAGTTACATAGATCCATCATGTTTAGCCTATGTGACGTACAAATTTAATATGAATGGCAGTATCCAGAATATTATCTTTTATACACTTGATTATATTAAAAATATTTGATCACTCGTCACCTTACAGCAAACTACTTATACGAAATACAAACATGAAATAGCAAAACACGTAGGAAAAAATATAAAATTACACATATTGTTACTTGGATAAGGTAAATGTTACTCCGGATCTATAAAGAAATCAAAATTAATTGAAAAGTTTGTACACAACGTCGAAACAAATTATTAGTTGTCAATGCCAAGCATTTTGCTATTACAGAGCTAACAGGCACTAAATTTAATTGAACCACTTAGATAGAATTGTGTTACAAAACATCTAATAAGCTTTCCTTACTAATAACAGTTGCTTTCAGCGATCGATCACTAACCGAATTATCGTTCTATCTGTACTTTCAGGCATGTGGTTCATGCAGAAATGGAAGAAGTCGGGTTCATTGCTGCAGCTCTCACTTCGCGACGCCGCAGACCCTCGCAGATCCTTCCTCTACCGACTAAGTGAACGGAGTCAACTACACCAGTTCAAGCATATTTTACTCTGTGGTTCAGGCCAAGACAGATATGTCCCCTTGCATTCTGCTAGGCTAGAACTGTGTAAAGCTGCTGCTAAAGACACGTCGCTGTTGGGACAAGCTTACAGAGAAATGGTCAGTATTAATTATTTTACTTTTCAAAACCCGTGTGGTTCCTGGTAAAGAATAGACCTGATTCTCCACACTAGTGTGAAGACCCAAATATTTGTTGACATCAAGAGCCATCCTCTCATGCAGCAGCAACCTCCCGTGTGCGTGTCAATCCCAAAATCCCTATGACCGATTTTACTTTTTGGTCGGCAGCATATTGTAAGTCAGCCCCCAAAACGCCTACCCTTCACCGCTTCCTAGTGTTCAAGCTGAGGAGAAAAGCGGTGTAACAAACCCACCAGAAACACGTGTCTGTCTGTCATTGAATTTTTAATTATTGTATTACATACAATTTAATTGCTTTGTATAAACACAAATAAAAACAAAAACTTTACTAGCTACGGGTTGATATGGGCTGATATGTAGTATCAGCTAGACATCATTCAAAGTCAAAGTCAAAGTCAAAGTTTTTTATTTCAAATAAACCAAATATTGGCACTTATGAAACGTCAGAATCTAAGTTGCACGGTTCCAAATAGTTGATCTCGTGGAGAAGAGCCGGCAAGAAACTCCATGGATACTCTTTTAAAATAATTGAGATTACAATGTTGATTGATACAAATTATTGTAATATATATACCGAGAAAAATGTAGGACAATGTGTAAAGATGGAACATACCACAATGAAATTATAATAATAAATTATTTGCCGTGGCAGTTAACGGCTGACCAGTCCCAACAAACGGCACTCGTTCACGAGCATGACGCATGCATCAGCATCGCTTAGCTCAACCATATTGTAGGGAACCGAACGACCCGATACACAACACCACCGCCAGCAAGACATTTTAGTGAGTATGACAGACCAATACAGCCAGGCAAAAGACAATCAATATAAGTACTAAAAATAACATCAATGGCTACATGATTCTCACACATTTACAGTTTCGTATGAATATTATAATATCATGTTACAAGAACAATATTAACAATAACTAATAGTCAATGTCATAATAGTAAATATAAGAAACTAACATTAATAGAAATGAAATTTTAAATGAATTTGTTCAAGATAATGTCAAGTTATTGAATATAAGTAAATAACATAAAAAATTATGTAATTTCAACTGAGTCAAGTCAAATGTCAAGGTATATAATGTCAAGGTGTAAATATTTAAGTAAATAACTTAAAAAATACAATTTTAAATGGGTCATGTCAATTTATTTTACATTAATAATATAATCAATTCCAATGTTTAAATATTAAACCCTTGATTGCAAGTTAAAACACTTGCAATCATATCCAATATAAGATGTATTCAAATAAATTATACAGCACCAGAGGGTCGCAGTGTGCAGAAGGGAATCGTATGCCAGACATCTTTATCATCGATGTAATGATTTATGCTATAGTAGGCCTACGACATTAAAACACGTTTAATCAAAGATTTGAACTGTAGTTCTGGCAAATCGGTAATACTAGAAGGAATTTTGTTGAAGAACCTAACACTGTTTCCGATAAACGACTTGCTGGTTTTACTAAGTCTAAAGCCCGGCAAGACAAGCTTGTTCTTATTGCGAGTATTTAAATTGTGCACGTCACTTTTTTTATTGAAACTAATAATGTTCTTGCGTATATACATGATATTTTGGTATATATATAAGGATGGTAAAGTAAGTATGTTTATCTCCTTAAATAGATCCCGAAGTGACTCACGAGAACCCAGATTATAAATAGATCGGACTGCTCTTTTCTGTAATATAAAAATTGATTCAACATCAGCAGCCGATCCCCACAATAAAATACCGTAGGACATAATACTGTGGAAGTAAGCAAAATATACCATTCTAGCTGTAGCCACATCTGTCACCTGTCTAATTTTCCTAACAGCATATGCAGCAGAGCATTATATTTATATTCGAATAATATAATAATAAAACACACACACTAGCTACCAACTATATTTTTAAATTATTGTAGGCCTCTACATAAATCGGTTATTTGAGAGCGTGCCCGCTGACATCTGCAATAGGCCAATATGAGTTTATTGTTATCTATTTGGGTTAATCCGAGTTTATGCTCGAGATAGAGAGAGATAGTTACTAGTTACACAAGTAACTAGTAACTATCTCTCTCTATCTCTTGATCTCATGCATCTGTCGGGAACGCCACTGTCCCTTAGAGATATAATTTCTGGTTGTTCTCGACGGCACAGACACCAGCAACTTGCTCTAAAATACAGCCTTGTGGAATCAGAGGTACCGTATTACAGGTATGTGCCCGACCAGTTCTAGAAAAGGGTCATGTCACATTGTACTGGGATCCATCTATCATCACTGGTAGGACTATTGTGGCCAATAAGCCTGAAATTGTGGTGATAGATCGCTTACACGGTTGGTGCAGTGGCTGATACAGTCGGCTGCTGCGCTCCGGGTCGTGGGTTCGATTCCCACACGGAACAAATATTTACATGATCTGCAGGTAGTTGTTCCGGGTCTGGGTGTGTATTGTATGTGGAATTCATGTCTGTAAACGCACCCACGACACAGGAGCAATACTAGTGTGGGGCAACGAACAACGAAAAAAAAACAGCGCCGCGCGATGGTTGTTGATGTAACCATCCCACATGATGTCGATCAATCTCGTGAAAGCCGAGAAATAAAATCCAGTTCCAGAGGAAATTTGCCAGTACTCACCACGCTTGGCAGGCGAGTTGGTAAGCGCAGTATGGCTACTGTTTCAAAGGAGGGACGTTGCTGCTTATCTCTCAAATTTAGTATGACTAAGTCTGCTTTTACGACTACCATGGAAGGGGGTGGAATGGTGCTACGTCATAAGCCATACAATACGAGCCCTGAAAACACACAATTCTACATGGCTGCATGATATGACACGTAAATATTCCAGGTACACAACATGGTGTCACCGCTAGCAGCTCGAGCATCAACGGTATCGGTGGTGCGCTATGACGTCCAGCATGCGCTGCCGCACACGGCCAGCGCGCTGGTCGGCCGCGCCGCGCACATCGCAGCCCTCGACTCTGACCTGTTCATCGAGAAGTTTCTCCTCGTCTCCGCGCTCAAATACTTCCGATAAATTAACATAATTAAATTCATCTTTCTGTAACAGATTTTGATAACTCTACCTCCGTGTTACTAACTAAAAGGCAACGACATTTATTCACAGTGCTCGGCACCGATCTTGAACTCTCAGTCATAATGGGGATCTGTTTGTTCAGTCGAATACTGGTGAAGCGGTTAGTACTTAAGTACTAAATATTTAATAAGTCAGTATGCCCCACTGTTGTGGTCAAATTACACATGACTTTACAAAAGACTAATATTTCTAATGTCGCATTTCCTGTTTTTCAAATCATTATCTGTAGGGTGAGCTACCTAGGATTCGTTCGATTTACAATTGTCCAACCTTTAGCTGTGCTGATCCTTGTTCATGGGTTACAACTACTTCCTAATACCACTTTTGAGAATCTTTATCTACGTATCAACCAAAATTTACCTAGAATTACTAATGTGACCGGATATTGACAGGAATTAACTGACCTGTTCTTATACCTCGTTATGTTTTACCTTCGTCAATTGACCATCTTCTATCGCCTCTTCCTTTCATCATAAAGACAGGCAGACAGTCTTACGTTATGGAATTTGGGGCACCACTATGATGACTATCTGAACAATGTTTATCCAATGCATTGAAGACGTCTGTACCTACCGAACCTTATGACGTGAATGTGAGCCAGCACTTCTTCGGTTTCCCTCACCATTCATTTATAGCGACAATTTTTGAATTTTCTTTAAAGAAATACTTTGTTTTTTCGTGTTTTATTTTTCAATGTTTGCGCATTTGGTTAGCATTTAAATTCACCAGGCAGTTAATTTTTACCCTATCAAGTATGTAACAATATGTTCATTGCTATTTTTCACAATCGAGTTGCTATAACTTTTTTGTTATGCGTTACTATTTTAATTCCGCAGGGTCGCTTCAAAGTATTTTTTTTGTTTTTATATAAATAAATATATTTTGTCAGTTAGGCCTGTTTGGTTTGGAATTAAATAACGCAAAGCTAACTAGTGCACGTTACTTATTTTTGCTGCCATTGAAACAAAATGCTTCAGGTATTTTCTTTTATAAGTACGTATATATATCCAGATTTTATGCAAGGAAACGTAAATTAAATAGCTAATCAATGATCTCATTATAAGTACGTTCAAAGAAAATATTGTGAAGTAACTCTGCCCTTTGCTTATCAATATTCGTGTATTTCCCTAATATCGTCTTCGTTAGGCACTAAAAGTTTATCTGAATTATTAATAGACTTCGTAACAGCGTGATAATTCAATTAGATTCCTAATTGTAGAGTGATGTATGAACGATGTTGAAAACAACGGCGATCAACAATTTTAATTTCTTTATTAGATTTTAAGATGGATCTTTACACCAATTAATTAAGACTATAATTTTAGAGAATGTAGATAATATAGGTACCTAGATGTTATTTGTACTATTGTTGTCTATGAACGATAACATTCTCAAATACTTACATCAGGAACTAAACGTGAGCTCTAAGGGTGAGATTCAGAAACGAGTGTAAGCGTGAACTTACGCTTCCATCTGTCAAAATGCACTACTTACGCTCATAATTTTCACAGATGGAAACGTGAACTTAGCTTAGACTCGTTTCTGAATCTCACCCTAATTGCCAGTGTTGCCAATGCTGTAATTTTTTTAACAAAGTGACTGATTGCGACTTGTAAAAGATTATATAAGGCCATCGACATGAAGTATGGACGAAGCATAGCGCACCAAAACAAATCTACCTAATAGAACCACTATGTGAGCAATATCTTTTTTCTCATCAGTGCAAGGTCCAATCATTGCCGAAATCATAATTTTAGAAAGAGATTTCCCACGCTCTTTTTCCGTTTCATTCTTCGTCTGACAGATTTTGACACTGAGCACATGCAGATGGCTCAGTCCAGTACTGTATGTCGATGAGACTTAGAAAGCACTTACAACTCTCCAAATCTAAGAAATACCTTTTGACTGGCTTTCAGCTGTCATTTTGTCATTTCTAAGTTTGTAGAACTGGAAATAGAAGTTTCATTTTACATTTCATTGCATTTTATCTCATTGGTGGCAATTACCAGTATTTTGCAACAGAGTAAAATATACACAGCCAAATATTTAAATCGTTAGACAGGCCGTTACCTTACATTGCATAGGTCATCGCTCAATGAGTGCACTTCCACGAGTGCATTTGACTTCAGGCGCAATCGAGTACCCTCTGAGAACTTTATCTTAGATCATTAGGAAAACAAAATAAAGTACGACGTCATGCGCATTCAAGAAACTAGAAATACGCGCAAGGATAAAGGCATTACATTTCACTTGTAATTTAATATTAACACACAACACTTTCATATTTTCACATATTTTGATAAATATCTCACACTATCTATCTGTCACAATTCATAACGCTTTTGGTTTACTGTCATTACGAACGCTTGCAATAGCGGTAAAGAACGTACTAGTTCAAATAATTACGAGAAGGACAATGAGTGACAAAGATAGTTTCGTACTTCGTCAACAATACAACGATAATCCACTGTCCGAACTACATGTTTTCCATTTATCGACATAGTGCGAAAATTATTATGCGTGACATCGTAAGTCATCGACGCAATGTCTTGAGTGTTTATGCTATGGAATATATTTTACGAAAAACTTGTGTGAGTCATATACGCACACGTCTAAATAAAATGCCACGGATTTTGTTCATGAGTGCTTAACTAACGATTTAAATCTTTGCACATACCTACATCTACACGAACAACTTCTGAGATCCAATATGTTCCTTGTTTGTCCTCCACTCTTGAAAGCCCGTAAGCACTTAACTTAATTAAAGTAATTATAACCAACTTGGCTTTGTAATGAGGGTCCGACCATTCCAAAGCTACCTAATTCACCTAATTACATATTAAAATCAATCAATTATTGCTGCACAAACGCATAGGATAGAATATAATTAAGAGAAATGCAGAGTTTTATCGTTTATCTGTGTCATTTTTATGTTCTTCGTGCAGAAGGACGCATCAGACAGGACTGGTCGTAGCCTTAAATATAGACAGAAGTAAAATAAAGTAAACGTTAGATGAAAGTTGTAAATTTTTATCGAATGTTAGACTGATCTTTAAAAATATACTGTCACCAATATATTTGATAAGTTTTATAGAATATCTTTCCTAATTTCGTAGTGAACATACGTAATTTGGTAAAATACACTTAAAGGTAAGTTGGTTACAGGCCGCTCCAAACTATTTGACAGCTCTGAAGTGTTTTCGTGTTAGCGGCTATGAGGTTAGGCGCGGCCTGTAATAATCTCTCTCTGTCCACTTCTCTCTTAATTAATCAGTATACAGAGCTTGAACTAATTGATTTAAAAGTATTCTATATATTATGTACTATTTATTGCTCACGGGCTGCTTTGAAGGCAGGACTAAGTATCAGTTTCAAATTCATCTCTATCGATATCTATTAGTATCTTCCATCATCTTTTATATGTACAAAAGCAATACATTATAAATTTTCAACTAACTGTCGGAATTGTCAATTTTATAGACATTATTTTAATTAATATCAACTTTATTACGTAACTAATTCAATTGAAACTGATATTTTTGTTATAAGCCCTTCACAAAACGCAAAATGGTTATAATAGGTAATAAAAATACTTACTTGGTGTGTATCAAAAGAGGGAATGAATTTTGTAAATATTATAGAAATGATTTTTATTTGTAAATCATATGTTTAATGGCAATGTGTCGATGTTATACACTTATGATAATAAATAAATAACGCCTGACATCATATTTTGTATAATATGTAAATCCTTATAACCTGCAAAAATAGTAAAGTTTGTTTTAAAAACACATGGTACCCCCATGTGTTTTTTTAATGTTTTAAAGTTATTATTTCCATACTACATGTTTTTGCAATAAGTTGAATATGGTGACACCTGTACACCACCAAATAACTTCAACTTTCAGCGACATTCTTTCTCCGATGTAGTCAAAGAACCACACGGCGCTGCTCATATACAGACACCCAACATCAACCATTGGGCTTCGGACCGCCAGGCATCACCCCCGGCTGGTTGGAGGATCCTCCTTTTTCTATGGAGGAACACCACAGCTAGTTTCCCCTCAGAAAAAATAATTAATAAAATAGCTATTTAAGCACACAAAAAATACTTAATTTACCATTTTATTGCATCAACAAAGTTAAAGAACATGCGCTGCTGTAACAAAATTGTAGAACTAATGGCCGTTGGGGCAAAAAGGTTCTCGAGTGGAGACCGCGCACCGGAAAACGCAGCGTGGGACGACCTCCAACGAGGTGGACAGATGACCTGGTGAAGGTTGCTGGGAGTCATTGGATGAGGGCGGCATGTAACCGCTCATTGTGGAAATCTAAGGGGAGACCTTTGTTCAGCAGTGGATCTTGTATTGAGATGTTGTTGAGATTGTACGTGTAGAAGAATGGCCCCTCCATGTATTAAACTCAATGGTTTCAGTATTGGTACCGATTGTCTTACTAACTAAGGGTGTCTGGAAGAGATCGCCCTATGCAATAAAACCATTTATTGCACAGTGCAATAAAACCATTATGTGGTGTACAATAAAGAGTAATATAATCTAAATATTTAGTACGCGTATTGCACGGCCATAGTCGTTTTCGCTATGAGTTCACAGCAACTTATAGCCAACGAGCTGCTGGAATTCATACAATATGCTCATTGACATCATGGATGCAGTCAGCATTTTGCAGATCTGCAAATCAAACTTCAAAGAAGCTAAGATAAGCAGTGGCAAAATGTAAGATCTCGGTAAGATCGACCAGATGCGGCTCACGTAGGGGATATGGAACGGAGAAGAGTGTCCAGGACATTATCACCTTATTGAAGGTGACCGATCCGGATGACGTGCCCGCTTTCGTGACGAAAGATCTACATAGGCTACCACCCGTCACATTCGACCACGTTGATGTCACCAGGCTGCTGAACGACTGCATATTTCTGAAATCAAGAAGGAATGAAATAAAGAAGAAGGAATGTTTTTTTTATTGGACAGCAACAACAATACTTATGATAGTTATACCTATTACATATAAAGTTCAAATAACAATATAATAATCACGTAGGTACATTGGTTACAAATATTTTTACTGTACCAACAAATGCCCCCCATTCAGCTATATGCTACAATACAGCAAGGCGGTCTTGCAGTGCTGGCCCGAAGGCCCACTTGTCGGAACCAGTGCGGTACCGTACCGCACCGACTGGACTGAACCATCTGTTGCGTCCTGTTGTAGCTCATCATCATTATATCAGCCAAAGGATGTCCACTGCTGAACAAAGGCCTCCCCCTCATATTTCCATAAAGAGCGGTTAAATGTCGCCCTCATCCAATGACTCCCAGCGACCCTCACCAGGTCATCTGTCCACCTCATTGGAAGTCCTCCCAAGATGCATTTTCCGGTGCGCGGTCTCCACTCAAGAACCTATATGCCCCAACGGCCACGAGCAATGTGCCCCGCCCATTGCCACTTCAGTTTACTAATCCTTTCAGCTATGTCGACAACTTTAGTCCTTCAACGGATCTCCTCATTTCTGATCTGATCTCGTAGAGAATGCCAAGCATAGGTCTCTCCATAGCTCGCTGAGTGACCTTGAGCTTTCTTATGAAACCCATTGTGAGTGACCACGTCTCTGTTCCACAGTTTCCCGAACGCTGCCCAGCCGAGTAGGATTCGACGATTGACCTCGTTCTCGAAGTTGGACCTACCTAACTGGACAGTTTGTCCCAGGTAGACATACTCGTCAACAACTTCGAGAGCAAAGCTTCCAACGGATATTGGGATAGGCACGACATGGGTATTTGACATGACTTTCGTCTTGCCCATGTTCATTTTAAGGCCCACCTGTTGGGAAACTCTGTTGAGATCATCGAGCATTATGCTGAGCTCTTGCAGCGATTCTGCCATGAATACGATGTCGTCGGCAAATCGAAGGTGAGTGATATACTCGCCATTGATGTTAATGCCGAATCCTTTCCACTCTAGTACCTTGAAGGCATCCTCCATTGCAGCGGTGAATAGTTTCGGGGAAATGACGTCCCCCTAACTCACACCTCTCCGCAATGGAATTGCCCCCGTGCTCTGTTCATGTACTCGGACCGACATGGTGGCATTTCTGTATAAGCACTTCAACACTTCGATGTACCGATAGTCAATATGGCACCGCTGCAAATACTGCAGCACTGCCCAGGTTTCGATCGAATCAAAGGCTTTCTCATAGTCCACAAACACTAAGCATAGTGGCATATTATACCCCTCGGTCTTCTGTATAACCTGCCACAGCGTATGTATGTGGTCTATGGTACTAAACCCTTTTGGGAAACCAGCTTGTTCGGGAGGCTGGAAGTCATCAAACCTGCGATCGAGACGATTCAGGATGACTCTTGAAAACAACTAATAAACATGGCTCAGAAGCGAAATGGGTCTATAACTCTTCAACAGGGTGTTGTCACCCTTATTGAAGAAGAGCACCACCTCGCCTCTGTTCCGTGCTTCCGGCGTTGTGCCCTCGAGTAAGACGGAATTGAATAGCTTCTAAAGGACTTTAAGTACCGGCGTGCCACCCGCTTTCAGAAGCTCTGTCGTAATTCCGTCCCCACCCGGCGCCTTGTTATTTTTAAGCTGTTTCAAGGCCATCCTAATATCGTACAGGATGATGTCCGGGATATCCTCGGTATAGGGTCAGTTTAGTTTGGCTCGCAGATCTTTGTCAGAGCCAATGGTTGGTACAGTTACCGAGGTGTATAGCTGCCGGTACAAGTTCTCAATGTCTCTCAAAACCTCTGGCTTAGTTGACGCTACACTGCCGTCCTCGGTCTTCAGCTTCATAATACGACTTTGCCCAATAGACTTGTCTCTTGCGAACACTTTGGAGCCTTGATTCCGCTCAATCGTCTCTTTAACACCGTTGGTATTAAAGGTACGACGCAAGGACTTCCATATCCGTCTATTGAGCAGTTGGTATGCTTCAGCATCACCGAAGGACTGCAGCGTCATGGCGCGTCTTTCTGCCATGAGGTCGAGAGTGTGATCGGAGAACTTTTTTGGTCTACCTTTCCGGTGGGTTTTAAAGAATTTGGACCCAACCGTTTGGACAGTTTCTACAAACCTACCATTTAAATCGTCCACAGATACGCAATGCTCTAGGCATTTGAAGCGATGTTTGACTTCGAGTTGAAAGCTCTCGGGGTTTTCGATATAAGCGCTAGAGGGGCGGAGTGTTGAATTCATCAGAAGAGACCTCTCAACTTTGAGATTAATATTTTTTTTTTTTTTTTTTTTAATAAAAACGTTGCCCCACACTAGGATTTCTCCTGTGTCGTGGGTGCGTTTACAGTTTACATGAATTCCACACACAATACACCCAGACCCGGAACAACTACCTGCAGATCGTACAAATATTTGTTCCGTGCGGGAATCGAACTGTATCAACCACTGCACCAACCGTGCAATTCACTTTGTTGTTCAATGTGCCTTTTACCATTCGGTGATCACTACTGGTTTTCACCCTATGGATCACAGGGCATCATTGAATATTTGCCTCCTATTGGGCATGATTAAGTCAATCTCATTCCTCGTGGAACCATCGGGACTCATCCAGGTCCATTTTCTGTGAGGTGGCTTTTGGAAAAAGGAGTTCATCACGAAAAGTCCCTCCTTTTCCAAAAAGTTGGTCAGCCTCTCTCCGCTGGGGATCCATTACCCATACCCAAATTGCCCTACTCTCAACTCACCATCGCATCGTGTGCCCAGCTTTGCGTTGAAGTTCCGCCTCACAACAGCGAAGTGTGTCTTCGAGATATGCATGGCCCTACTTACGTCCTCCTACATACTCTCTGCTTCATCATCTGGGTGTGGCGAGGTCGATGCGTAGACCTGTATGACCTTCAACGAATACCTCTTGGATATTCTGAGTATCAGGTACGCTACCCTGTTTGACATACTTTCGATGGTCACTATGTTGTTAATGAGGGATCTGCGGACGAGGAACCCGACACCACCTTAAGACAGATGGTCACCTTCCCGGTAGTTGAATAAGTTGCCGGATTTCAGGGTTATCGTGTCCTCGCCCTCTCTTCGTACTTCTGATAAACCCATAACATGCCAGTGCACCTTATCTATTTCTTCTTATAGCTCAACGATCTTTTCGTCTTCCCTCAGTGTGCGCGCGTTTATAGGTTACCAGGGCCAGTTTTCGTTTGGGGTGGTAGCTGGATCCCATCCGGAGATTCTTAGCACCCCTTGCCCCACCGTTACCATGGCTGCTACCATGACCAGGAATAGTGGGGCTACCGGGAACTGGGGGCCGGTGCTTACATTGTGTTGTCATTTTGGGGAATAACAACGCAGAATTGCAACTGTTTAGCAAAATGGACGCTGCTGCCCATCTCTCTGGTTAAGAGTCCCTTAGTCGACTTTTACTACCTCCACCGGAGGAGATGGAGTGGTGCTATATTCTTAATCCGGACACCACATGGAATGGTACTGTACCTTTTACGCTGCTAGACGTGTCACGGCTGCATAACTCAACTAAGGTCGAGGATATAGTAGTTTACATCAAAGTGAAGAACATTGAGGGTCGAGCGGATGGAGTCTCATCACGATCTGAATTTCAATTCCTTCGTGGTGAAAGTGCTGTCCAAACATCTGTCGATCCTAATGAAAGAAGAATTTTGGCCGAGAGGTGTTCTGGCGATTCAGAGGCCGGCTACCAGACACCGAGCGACACAGGACGCCGACTCATCGTGTGAATTGGTGTTTAGTGTTTATATTTTAGTGTTTATGTATTGTATTTTATGTTTGTAATAAGTCTTATATTGTATTATTATATTGTATTTTGTTTTATGTGCCTTGATGCCTGAACTAAATAAATAATGTTACCATGACGTTTATTGTAATGTAATGTAATCGGATGGATACCTGCCAGGGATGTAGCCCAATGCCTAAACGGCGAACACCTCACCCCCTATAGGTAATTGAAAGGAACACTGTGAGGTTTTATCCGGTAGAAGTCCAGCGTGCCATTCCCAAGGCGGAGGAAGTCTATGGATTACCCTAAGACAAATACAGGTTCTGTCTATGTGGAATATCAAGTTCGCAAGTCCCTGGATAGCCCTGATATCGCTGCATCATAATAATATGATAGACTAGTAATAGTAACCAAATTGTATAATATATCATCATCATCATCATATCAGCCACAGGACGTCCACTGCTGAACAAAGGCCTCCCCCTTAGATTTCCACAACCAGCGGTCACATGCCGCTCTCATCCAACGACTCCCAGCGACCTTCACCAGATCGTCTGTCCACCTCGTTGGAGGTCGTCCCACGCTGCGTTTTCCGGTGCGCGGTCTCCATTCGAGAACCTTTGTGCCCCAACGGCCATCAGTTCTACGAGCAATGTGCCCTGCCCATTGCCACTTCAGTTTACTAATCCTTTCAGCTATGTCGACAACTTTAGTTCTTCTACGGATCTCCTCATTTCTGATTCGATCTCGTAGAGAAATACCAAGCATAGCTCTCTCCATAGCTCGCTGAGTGACCTTGAGCTTTCTTATGAGGCCCATTGTGAGTGACCACGTCTCTGTTCCATATGTCATCACTGGTAACACACACTGGTTAAAGACTTGCGTCTTGAGGCATTGCGGTATTGTTGACGAAAAGACGTTGCGAAGTTTCCCGAACGCTGCCCAGCCGAGTCGGATTCGACGATTGACCTCTTTCTCGAAGTTGGACCTACCTAACTGGACAGTTTGTCCTAGGTAGACATACTCGTCAACAACTTCGAGAACAGAGCTCCCAACGGATATTGGGGTGGGCACGACATGGACATTTGACATGACTTTTGTCTTGCCCATGTTCATTTTAAGGCCCACCTGTTGGGAAACTCTGTTGAGATCATCGAGCATTGTGCTGAGCTCTTGCAGCGATTCTGCCATGACTACGATGTCATCGGCAAATCGAAGGTGAGTGATATACTCGCCATTGATGTTAATGCCGAATCCTTTCCACTCCAGTAGCTTGAAGGCATCCTCCATTGCAGCGGTGAACAGTTTCGGGGAAATGACGTCCCCCTGTCTCACACCTCTCTGCAATGGAATTGCCCCCGTGCTCTGTTCATGTACTCGGACCGACATGGTGGCGTTTCTGTATAAGCACTTCAACACAATGTACCGATAGTCAATCTGGCACCGCTGCAGAGATTGCAGCACTGCCCAGGTTTCGATCGAATCGAAGGCTTTATCATAGTCCACAAACGCCAAGCATAGTGGCAGATTATACTCCTCGGTCTTCTGTTCGGTTCTGTATTACCTGCCGCAGCGTATGGATGTGGTCTATGGTACTGAAACCTTTTCGGAAACCGGCTTGTTCGGGAGGCTGGAAGTCATCAAACCTGCGCTCGAGACGATTCGTGATGACCCTTGAAAACAGCTTATAAACATGGCTCAGAAGTGAGATGGGTCTATAATTCTTCAATAGGGTGTTATCACCCTTTTTGAAGAAGAGCACCACCTCACCTCTGTTCCACGCTTCCGGCGTTGTGCCCTCGAGTAAGACGGAATTGAATAGCTTCTGAAGGACTTTAAGTACCGGTGTTCCACCCGCTTTCAGAAGCTCTGTCGTAATTCCGTCTCCACCCGGCGCCTTGTTATTTTTAAGCTGTTTCAAGGCCATCCTAATCTCGTACAGGCTGATGTCCGGGATATCCTCGGTATAGTGTCGGGTTAGTTTGGCTCGCGGGTCTTTGTCAGAGCCAATGGTAGGTATAGTAACCGAGGTGTATAACTGCCGGTAGCAGTTCTCAATCTCTCTCAAAACCTCTGGCTTAGTCGACGCTACACTGCCGTCCTCGGTCTTCAGCTTCATAATACGACTTTGCCCAATAGACTTGTCTCTTGCGAACACTTTGGAGCCTTGATTCCGCTCAATCGCCTCTTTAACACCGTTAGTGTTAAAGGTGCGGATATCGTGCCGCAAGGACTTCCATATCCGTCTATTGAGCAGTCGGTATGCTTCAGCATCATCGGAACACTGCAGCGTCATGGCGCGTCTTTCTGCCATAAGGTCGAGAGTGTGATCGGAGAACTTTTTTGGTCTACCTTCACGGTGGGCTTTAAAGAACTTAGACCCAACCGTTTGGACAGTTTCTACAAACCTACCATTTAAATCGTCCACAGATACGCAATGTTCCAGGCACTCGAAGCGGTTTTGGAGTTCGAGTTGAAAGCTCTCGGGGTTTTGGATATGAGCACTAGAGGGCCGGAGCGTAGACCTCATCAGACGAGACCTCTCAACTTTGAGATTAATATTCAATGTGCCTCTTACCATTCGGTGATCACTACCGGTTTTCACCCTGTGGATCACAGAGACATCATTGAATATTTGTCTTTTATTGGTCATGATGAAGTCAATCTCATTCCTCGTGGAACCATCGGGACTCATCCAGGTCCACTTCCTGTGAGGCGGCTTTTGGAAAAAGGAGTTCATCATAAAGAGTCCCTCCTTTTCCAAAAAGTCGGCCAGCCTCTGTCCCCTGGGGTTCCGTTGCCCATATCCAAATTGCCCCACTCTCAACTCACCATCGCATCGAGTGCCCAGTTTTGCGTTGAAGTCCCCCATCACAACAGTGAAATGTGTCTTCGAGGTATGTATGGCCCTACTTACGTCCTCATACATACTCTCTACTTCATCATCTGGGTGTGTCGAGGTCGGTGCGTAGACCTGTATGACCTTCAACGAATATCTCTTGGATATTCTGAGTATAAGGTACGCTACCCTGCTCGACACACTTTCGATGGCCACTATGCTGTTAATGAGGGACCTGCGGACGAGAAACCCGACACCACCTTGAGACAGATGTTCGCCTTCCCGGTAGTAGAATAAGTTACCGGATTTCAGGGTTATCGTGTTCTCCCCCTCTCTTCGGACTTCTGATAGACCCATGATATCCCAGTGCAACTTATCTATTTCTTCTTCCAGCTCAACAATCTTTTCGTCTGCCCTCAGTGTGCGTGTGTTATATGTCACCAGGGCCAGTTTTCGGTTTGGGTGGTAGCCGGATCCCATCCGGAGATTCTTAGCACCCCCTGCCCCGCCGTTTCCGTGGCCGCTACCATGACCAGGAATGGCGGGGCTGCCGGGAACTGGGGGCCGGTGCTTATGTTGTGTTGTCATTTTGGGGGGAATTTGCCGATACTCACCACGCCTGGCAAGCGGGTTGGTGAGCGCAGAGTTGCTACTGCTCAGCAAAAGGGACGCTGCTGCCCATCCCTCTGGTTAAGAGTCCCTTAGTCGACTTTTACGACCTCCACGGGAGGAGATGGAGTGGTGCTATATTCTTAATCCGGACACCACACGGATAGTATAAAATATATTATTTATATATTCCAGTAAATAAATAACACATATCAGTTTGTTTGGTACGTTCACTAACATTTGAAACTGCTGTAAATCATTCTTCATATAGGTTCCCATAATCTAATGTTTTAATATACTTACGTTGTTCAAATCCATTTTAGTCAAATTATCTTTCGTTGCAACGTTTGATTTTTAATAAGGACAAAGCCAAAACATATTTAAGCATGAACATGTTTTTTTAGTTGTGCAGTTTTACTACCACGCTTAATCTTTTTCATTGCAAATCTTCCTAGAAGTGTAGCACTAACACATAAACTATAAAACGCAAGTATCCCTAAAGGTCTTATGCTTCTCGTCGAATATCTTTGATTTGTCTGTCTGTTTGATCAAAGAAATTAGATGATTAATTCATCAAACGAAGTAGCAACTTTTCATAAAAAGTTTGTAATTTTATATTTTTAATAAAAACAACAGAAAAATGATATGAAGGCAATATTTTATTAGTATGAAAGCAATCAATGTCCAACGTAAATTAAAGCCTTCAGGAGTGAATAATGTCTCTTGTCAAATCAAATCCTATACTATTGGCTGAGTACCACCCCCTAATGCAGACTGAAGTAACAACTGGCAACATTATTTCCCCGTATTTAGATGACTGGCCAAAGGACTTGGTCTCCAGGCCAAAATAATAACAAACAAATGTATATGACAGATATATGACAGTAGTCTCTTGCGGGTTGGGCTGCCACTCTGCCAATGCCGCAGTTTGTCCACTGCAGTCGTGTGTGGTGGTGTGTGCGGTTTTGTTAGTTACTACGATTTCACGCTTATTTTATATTAATTTGGGCATACTTTAAGACGAACGATCTAATATTAACTAAAATTGCTGTTTATATCTATAAAGTCAGTGATATAAGAATATTTAAGTGACATTTTTAAATCTATTGTTTATTAGGCAATGCAGTGTTCGCTATCGAGTAAGGTTTTATAATAAATTGTGAATTGTGATCTATTTAATCTAAAATGGGGAAATTATTAAGTCTTTTGTCCCGGGACGACTCGAACTGTTGTTCATCGCCGCGTTATGATATATTCCTGGATTTTGAGAACGCCGCGCCCACGGATACGGAGCGCGATGTTTACGAGGAGGTTCAGAGGGTACTGCTGGATTCAGAGAAGATACTTGAAGAAATACAATGTTATAAGGGGGCAGGGAAGGAGATACGGGAGGCTATAGCGGATCCATCGAGGATATCACAGGAGCGAGCGTGGCGTGCGGTGCGCCCACTGGTTGACAAACTCTTGCGATGTTACAACCACTCCCTGCAGCTGCAACGGGTGAGTCGATGAATCACCCTCCTATTTCGACCGCAAAGAACACTCACAATATTTTTGTCTTTATATTATTGAGTGATAACATGTTGTGGTATCAGAACTATCAAACTGCTTTTATTTTAATTTTTTGTGGGTATCAGTTAAATTATATAATATAATGTATACAGTATCATAAAATAAGAACTTTTAAAACAAATACTAGATATTTTATCATAAAGCACCAAACCTACCGATTTTTACTTCAATAATACTAAGAAATTGATAATATTAACCAAGTTATACATTGAAGTGTTTTGCATAGGAACTTATTATTATTTCGGCCGAATGAAGTCCACTGCTGCACAAAGGCCTCGCCCAAAGATCACCACAATAACCAATATGAGTGTGTTGTGTGCTCATTGGGGAGTTTTGCCATAATGGCCACGCTTGGCAGACGGGTTGGCGATCGCACTTGAGTTGTTAATGTACTCGAAGGACACTGCTGCCCATCCTCTGGTTAATCCCTTAGTCAACTTTTACGACACCCACGGGATGAAATGGGGTGGTGGCATTCTGAGCCGGCACCACACATAGGAACTTGTTACATAGATATTACCATTTTTGTTAAAAGTAAATACTCCTGTTTTCCCTCATATAAAGAAAATCCTGTTTATAAATATAATGTATTAATTATCCACAAATTTCCTAGTTTGCACAAGCTAATGTCAGTACTATTACATATTGTGTGCCTATGTTATGCATGCAGAAAAAGTGCCTGATACCTCCCTCCGGTAAATAACTCCATAGTAAACCTGCATCTGTTTTTAATTGTGAATAATATCTTGTCTGTTATACCCAAAGTATTTTCTGCTGCAAGGACTATCATCATATATCATCATATCGGCCATCTACATGTCCACTGCTGAACAAAGGCCTCCCCCAAAAATTTCCACAACTGTGTCATCATTTTGGGGGGTATTTGCCAATACTCACCACGCTTGGCAGGCGGGTTGGTGAGCGCAGTATGGCTACCGTTTCTCAGAAGGGACGCTGCTGCCCATCCCTCTGATTTAGATTCCCTTAGTCGCCTTTTACGACAT
This sequence comes from Diloba caeruleocephala, assembly GCA_947459985.1. Classification (NCBI taxonomy): domain Eukaryota; kingdom Metazoa; phylum Arthropoda; class Insecta; order Lepidoptera; family Noctuidae; genus Diloba; species Diloba caeruleocephala. The sequence continues at coordinate 8,173,857 of OX381614.1, forward strand.
CCGCTTGAGGAGATGGAGTGGTGCTATATTCTTAATCCGGACACCACAAGGAAGCAAGGACAAGGCAAGGACTATGTACCATGTAAAAGGAGGCACCCCTTTTGCAATGTTACCACACATAGCTTCAACCTTTTAATGGATTGATTCCATGCCATGTTACCAGACCTGGGAATGGAACTAAAGATCCTTAACAGTCACATTTTCAAACACCAATGAGACTACACGCTATTGTCTTCATAAAGATATTTTAACATGCAATGATACACTGTCATGAAAATGATACTATACCGACTGATAAGTTTGATAAGATTATATGATGTCATATTGATAAGTTCTCACACTGATAATACTGTTAGCAAATAGAATCCAATGTTTGTGAAGTCTGTATGAATTATGAGATATTCACATTATTTTACGTTTATGCATATTATGACCAGAATATTATATGTATGATTATTCTCTGATATACCTAAACCCAATATTTAGAATCATAAACTTGAATAATTCTTAATCATTAAAATCACCTTCTTAATTTAAAAAATCTGATGCCATTTAATACGATGTGGTATCATAGATAAGCTAATAGTATAGTCAGGTGCTTATACGTGTAAGTAATCCAACATTATTCATATTAGTAAAGAGATTGTAAAGTAAAGAATAAACTCTGGCTTTTGTGGCAGCTTTAATGTAATATGTTTTGTGTTAGTATTTTTTTTTTATACTAGTTCTGTGTGGCACCACACTGCGATTGTCACCTCAAAACATTCGATATTTGGCCCACTTTTTGTATCCACTAGCTATAGCACCCTTGAAACTGGAACATAGTATTGTCTAAAGTTAAAACACTACTTCTTACCAGTAGAAAAACTGGCACTGAGATGGTACTTTCTTTTTTCCTTTACTAGTTACAAATACTTTCGCCTTTTGACATCCTGGCGTAGCTGGATGCGTGGGTCTACGACACGCTAACTCTGCCAGAGCGGCGAAGGCGAGCCTCCAGGGGCGTTGGACAGGCTGAGGCGGCTAGCTCGGCGGCGCGCACTTGGAATGTGGCGTCACCGCCTGCGGATGTAGTTTGCGACCAAACGCGTCGTGGAAGCCGTCCTGCCGCTCTTTGGAGCCAGGCTCAGTAGCGAGCGCGTCACCTACCGCCTGACGCAGGTGCTCACCGGGCACGGTTGTTTCGTTGTGTACCTGCACTGGATAGGACGTGAGGCGAAGAAGTAGGAGACGGCGCCGGGGTAACAACCGCCCTGGCGCCTAATTCCTATACGCCTGAAACCTCCTGCCGTTGCTATAAAGTGGGGGACCTCTGGTTCGCGGGTGCGTAGATTGGGGAATCTGCGTACACACACCGAGCGCCCCAAGAGACGATGGTAGCACGCATGTGGTCACGCGCTGCCGTGGGAGGCTTTGGGGGAACCTTTACAATCGCCCCGGATGACCGCTTTACAGTCACCCTCTCCGTGATGTGCCTATAGGCGTGGCAGCAGTGGGTGGTTCTAGTGTGATCATACGAGGACCTGAAGCCTCCCCTACGTGCTGAAGATGACCGCTTCAGTGGTTTTAGCCTGCCCTGCCCCCTGCCATTTAACGACGATCCGCGCTCAGGCGTTTTGGACATAGGCGGTTGTTACTCTGGCGCCCTCTCTCGATCCCGCTCTGGGGTCTCCTTCTGAAGGAATAACGCTCTCACAGAAGGAGACCACTTCACTCCAGTTTGTAGTTAGACGTGCCACCGCTATGTAATCCGTTTAAGTCATCATTTCAGCCGTTTATATGTCCACTGCTGAACAAAGGCCTCCCCCATAGATTTCCACACTGTTTCATGATTTTGGGGGGTATTTGCCAATACTCACCGCGCTTGACAGGCGGGTTGGTGAGCGCAGTATACCCTTTTACGACATCCACGGAAGGAGATGGAGTGGTGCTATATTTTTAATCCGGACACCACACGGTTTAAGTGTTTTATTATAATGAGTAATAATTGCGAAAACCTGAGACATTACTATTACATGAGTAATTAAACTCGGGTAAATATTAACTTAACATTTATCTATCAACTTTGACATGATGAATAATTTATCCTTAGTACCTCACAATATATACAAATACAAAAAACAATAGAACCCCAAACCGTTTATGTGGTCGCGAACACACGATATTTTTATACATAAGTATGAAGAGCGTTAATTAATAAGACTGATGGAGGGTGTCCATTCCGCCGTGAACGTTTCACGTTGAACTCGCGTGCTGAAAGGTTACTGCATTTGCAATAAATACGCTGTGCATATGATAGTAAATGCATTAAGGGTGAGATTCAGAAACGAGTCTGAGCGTTAACTTAAGCTTCCATCTGTCAAAATGCACTACTTACGCCCCTAATTTTAGACTCGTTTCTGAATCTCACCCTAAGAGCTAACGCGTGACTTTAATCGCCGTGACGATTTCCTCATTCTATGGAAATGATACGTCACGTCGTAACGTGCGCGCGCCTCCATACATACCCAAGGACATGATAAGATTTACGAAATGGTCACGGTGACAAAAGTCACCCGTGCGCGCTAAGCCTAAGTACACTCGAAACTGTGCTAAAGCACACCTATCCTTGATTTAGAGCTAGCGCGCACGGGTGAAATAAGTCACCGTGACAAATCCGTCACTTTATAGATATGTATGGAAATGTCATGTCACGTCGTAACGTGCGCGCACCTCCATACATACCTAAGGACTTGATAAGAGTGACGAAATTGTCACGGTGACAATTGTCGCCCGTGCGGGCTAAACCTTAGAGCTTAAAAACTATGTATTCGTTTTGTTTTTGGTCTTAGGAAGTATGGCCGTGTCTCTCACTTCCGCAAGCAGCTCAAGTGGCTCCCAATCCACCTTCGCAGAAACAGTCGAGTTTTATGCCTCCTTTTTAACATCCTTCACAATCCCTTATATCCCTCTTACTCGCGAGAGCGTTTCTCTTATGTTCGCCCATCTGACGCCCCGTGCAGATCCCACCTCAAAACCCTTCTTAAATTACTACCTATTTTTATTCATATTCTTTCTCCGTCCATGCTAAGATTATGGAACTCACTTCCGCATAACGCTCGCGATTTGAAAACTAGATTTGTCTTTATAGATTACCTCTCCTCCTAATTTTTGTAGTATATTAGAATATTTTTGTATTTATATTATGTGTTCATCATTTCGGTCGAAAAACGTCCACAGCTGGACAGAAGCCTCCCCCAAAGATTGCCACATCGACCGGTATGGGTTTGTGTTGTGTGCTCATTAGGGGTTTTGGCATAATTGCCACGCTTGTGTATATGTATAATATATTATTTATTTATGTGCATATATATTGTACTATTTTATTTATCGTTTCGTTGTTTAACTATATATTATATTGCTTAAGTTTAAGATAAACACAAAATATTATTTTATTTCTCTTCTTCTACCTTTACACACTGTTCTCTACGCTTTTAAGACTTGTCTCATATCGCAGGTCTACTGGCAGAAATTTCTTTTTGAAATAAGCAGTACCTTTGTACACAAGTTTCATTACATATTGTAACCTAACCAATTCACCCTGTGTGTATATGAATTATAAATAAATAATTAAAACTGATAATAAATCTGGTTTGTCTCCGAGCGACATTGGAACATACGTATGTAATGTAACAACGTATACACGAAAGATGCTATGAACAACGCCTGCAGTAAATCAAGGCTTGTACGTATTTATTTTTATTCTGTGCTTTTACGTTTTCACGAATGTGGAGTAACATATGGTGCAGCTTCCCGAACCTTAATCGCTGCTCGCTTTGCTTTTGGGATTACTGTCCTAACTGTAGTCTGCGCCGGACTGGATAGAGAGCCACTTATTTATAAATCTATTATTACCAGTACATAATTTATATATATATATATATAATATCAGTAGTACCAGTCGTTAAAAATGAACCTTCTAAAACCTTATTATGGCATTGATTCAGATTGATTAGGTAGGTATTTATTTACTGATTGTTGATGGCATCATCTCCCTCTCTGTTACTGGCTTCTCCTGATCGCATCGAGACGGTGTAAAAAAGAATTGTTGTTGAAATTGAACATCGTCCAAGAATATGACGTGACACGCAATATTATATCATCCTTTAATATATAAGAAATTTGCTATATGATTACTAATTCAATCGGCATATGAACTGACGTAATTAAATTTTATTTTACACTGACGTACGGGGAATCTTACGAGCTCTATTGTCGTAAGTCAAACTTAGGGTTCCCATCTATGTGAGGGAGGATGCCAGTCTGTGAAAATGCCAGATTTTTCTGAAAAATGCCTGTCTAAGATTTTATAGCTTGCGTGATACCGCGATATTCAAAAATGCCTATCTCAGCTTAGCGCTTGCCGCTCGCCTGTTTTAACCGTAAAATGCCTGTCCGATGATAACCCTAGTCACACTAGACTTGTATTAGCACAAACAAAGATCAAATCGATTGATTCGCACATTATGAGGAGCCCTGTGGAAAAAATTCCTTGCTGATTTCCCAATAAGTTTTTATTGACTTATATAACTTGCCTTGAAAAGTGATAAATAAATAAATGTAGACGTATAATATTCACATGCTTTTATTGCTGGCCGGATACGCACAATAAACGTCCATTTACGTTGAAGTCTACACAATCGGTAACAAACGGCTCCCAACAGGCCTTACTGACCGGTGGTATCTTTTCGGCACCGATTGTACGTGTTTCCGGTACGTAGCGAAACTTACAATAACATTTGCCCCATATTAGGTATGTTACTCTTGTGATTCAAAATACTCTATAGACAATTCGTTGTATTTAAGTGATAAAAGAAAAAAAAATAGGCAACCTTTTGTACATTATCCAGCGAAATAAATTTAATCCGCACTATTTACACGAGAAAATAATGAATACATAAATGATGATATAGTTATCTAATCGAAAATAGTGTCAATATGCGTATAAAACCTGATTTTACACGAAGCAACAACGTAGGCACATCTCGGAGAGTGTGACTCTAAAGCGGTCACCCCCCGGGGGGATTGTAAAGGATCCCCAAAGCATCCCACGGCAGCGCGTGACCACATGCGTGCTACCGTCTTCTCTTGGGTCGCTTGGTGTGAGCACGCAGATTCCTCAAGAAATATTAACACCTAAGGCGATCACAATTTCAGTAAATAAATATAGAGTATTTAAACTTTCGGTTTCTCATACCTATATTAGATTCTCTTACTTAATAATTCATACTTCTGCGTAATAAACATAATTTAGTTCCTTCGCCAACTGTTCACTGTTTATACAATGTTGTGGGCATAGTACGAGATGAATAATAACAGTAATAATAACAGTAATAAATACATCAACGGGCCTACAGAGTATGAAGTCTGGTTACAATGTATAACCCATACTGTGCCTCTGAACCAGCTTCTACAATCAGGCTCTTGGAATAAGGAACTCGATAATAAAATGTATATTATAAAAGAACCAAATAAAGCGTATAAAAATTTAATTTAAATGTCAACATTGATTTGAAAGTTGTTAACTACCGCTTATTAAACTTTCCTTATTAAACCATGAATCGTTTTTATCTCGCATACATAATACAACAAAAAAAATCTGTTCGTCAAATTGTAGTCATAGCTGTAAATAAAACAATAAAGATAAGATAAAGATAAAGATAAAAATATTTTTATTCATGTAAAACCATTTATAGGCACTTATGAATAGTCAAGACTTTAGTTGCCTCGTTCCAAGGTGTAGATTTCCTATGGAGAAGAACGGGCAAGAAACTCCATGGTTACTCTTTTTAAATCATATTGGTACAATGTTCTCGAAATGATGGTAATGTGAGGACAATGCAGGAAGAAAGAGTCTATCTTAAAAAGTCTACACTAGTTAGTACTACAATAATTATTGTGTTCATAGTATATAACTAAACATACTATGTATTGTTCTTCACATTATTTCCAGTAAGTGATCAATTGCGGGTAGAAATAGAAAACGTTTACCCTTGCGCAATCCACCAAGCTTTCGATATGAAATAATTGCGATGGAAATCTCCTTTTAACATCATATTTTTCTTGTGGTCTCTTATTGTAGTGCCAGTTATTCTACTGGCAAGCAGCAAGTGTTCAAACTTTAGACATGGAAGGGACAAGAGAAAGATTAAGAGCATAACGCTTGTTTGCACTGAAGTAATTCTTTATTCCTAATTCTTTATTTAGTCTCTCTCTGATAAACAATTTTGAATCGCTAAGAATTCCGTGTTGTGTCCGTATTAGGAATATAACAACAATCCATCTACTCCCCTGGATGTCGTAAAGGTGACTAAAGAACTCTTAACCAGAGGGATGGCCATCACCGTCCTTTCTGTGGGATAGCAGCTATTGCACGCTCACCAATCCGCCTGCCAAGCGTGGTGAGTACTGGAAATTTCTCCCATATAGACCACACGCGGCATGATACCCGTTGCTGTAAAAATCTGTATGGGATGTATTAGTTCAGCAGTTGATGTTCTTTGGCCGTATAAAGAGTTTCCTAGACAATTAGGTATCAACTTACTGTTTAGTGCAGGGGTTCCCAACCTTTTTTTGTCTACTGCCCATTTTAAGAATACATTATTTTTTAACGCCCCCCTTTTTAAACATACTTAAAAACCGCTAAGTACTTATAACTGATTATTGAAACGCAAATTTCTTACCGCCCCCCTTTAGGCCTGCAGCGCCGACAAGGGGGCGTTATCGCCCACGTTGGGAAAGACTGGTTTAGTGCAAACGGGCATTAATAACACACTATACACATACATTAGTATGTATTGTGGAATAAGCGCAGAGTGGTACCACGCAAGACTTGTCCTGGGTAACATTACAATTGTTATGGGCGATCGTGATGCTTAGGTACCATTAGACGAATGAGATGCTCGCCACGTCACCAAATTCGTATAAATAATTTCACGTTATGGGGACAACTAATGTTTGCAGTCAGAAGGGACCATAACTTATGTTAAAATTGACTTTGCGGGACTTTGCGGTTAGTTTGTGCGGTAAAAGCAATGCCCCTGCGTCAGACTCATATAACTAATTAAAACTTATCATAACAATATGCATTACAGTGAATAATTTATTTATAAATATAAACCTAATTATAGAATATGCTGGAACTTTCACACTCTAAATAAATCGAAGAGCCCGTTAAAAAATCAATTAAGTATTATCTTATACATATATATAATTATTCTGTACGTGTATATGTCACTGAACTCCTCTTATACGGCTGGACTGATTTTGATGGATTTTTTTGTTTCAGTGGATGGTTTTGATTCACAATTGGACGCGGTAGGTGGCGCTGCAATCAGGTTTGCATGTACCTGTGCGAAGCTACCAGGTCACAACCTGCAGATAGTATTCAATAAAACAAAAATGGCGTCCCGTAGTAGTTTCCAGAAAAGAATAGATAACGCCTCTCCACCCATTGGTGACTAAGGATTGATATCAAGTGAAAGGGCAGCATCATTATCCCATGTGCTAATAACAACATACTGCGAACAATGATCCGCGTGCCCAAAGGTGGTGATTATGGCAAATTATCGCTCATTGTAGTGATCATTGGCGCCATGTTCAGCAGTGGACGCTTACGAGCTGATATGTGTAAACATAAATTCACTGAAGAAAATCGAAACAACATGTTATGTAGGATGCGGGTCCAAATCCGGGAATGTACTAGCCTGACCTTTTCAATGTCATGTATTTGAACTTAATGAAAACCAGAAAGCAACTATCCCAGTCGAGTACGAAAGAGCGAAAGGAGCGACAATACGGAACACGACTCAGGAGCACACTAACTCAATACTACTGAGAGTACTTTTTTATTTATTTTTTGGTGTCCGATGGAAATTCTACATGAATTTCCTTCGCCCCGGGGAAGGGCAAAATGGTATGCCGGACTCCTACCGGCTAAAATCACTGGAGCGATCATCTTCGGCACCGAAGGGGGTTCCAGGTCCTCGCAAAGCCGCCTCCTAGAGCCACCCATTAATGCCACGCCTTTAGGCACATCTCGGAGGGGATGGCTGTAAAGAGGTCATCCCCTCTAGCGGAGGGCAGGTGGCTGTAAAAAATCCGCTCCCCTAGGCACTTCTCGGGGAAGATTGTAAAGGATCCCCCCAAGCGTCGCTGTACGCTATGCTGCGCACACGGCGAGTATGTACCGTCTAGCCCATTCGACTTATGAACGTCCAGAGGTAGCAACTCCCGCCGGATGTCTTGTAGGTGAAGGTGGCACGGCGTCTCCGTCGTTTAGGGTCGATGCAAAGAAAGCGCTGAAAAGTGTGCCTTTCTCCTTGAAACTATCGGCAAATACACCATCGGTATCAGGTAGTGGCGGCAAGCCTGGCAAAAGTTTACTTTAGCAGTTTTGGCGAAACTCCCTGAAGGAAACGAAGGATAGCTCGCAAGTCGCTCTCCAATTCTGCCGACGAAATCGAATTTAGTTCTGGAAACAATTCTCTTACTGAACTTCGAGCCAGGATTTAGCTTTACATCAGAAACATCCAGGTCCAAATTGGTCCTGCTAGGGGAGCGGTCGAATACCGAAAAGCGTACAACTCACCCCCGGCTAGAGGTAAGAAGAAGGACACCGTGGGGTTTTAGCCGGTTTGATCCCGGCATGCCCCTCCGCTTTTCCCTAGGCGGAGGAAGTCCAAGAGGATTTCCCCACGAAGGTCCTAAATTAATTAATTTCAATTTTATTACATGTGGACCTTCAAGACTTTTAAGACGCGTGTGAGATAAACAACCGCTACATACCATACATTTTCTTCTCTTCCAAAACATTGTTACACAAACATGACAATCGGATAAGATAACAAATCTCAAAATATAATACGCGGCTCACCTCAGTCACCCCTCGTTCATTATAAGTGACAATCATCCAATCAAAACGGTCGCATCTCACATAGAAGTCGCGTGAGAATGCCTCGATAACGCATTCTGCATCCTTTAAGGGCAATGGAACCATTTATTTTATTTATTTATTTATTTTATTTATTTATGTACACACAGAAATATTTTTACATAATTAAATAGGAAATCAGAGTACAAAGGTACAGCTTATTTCTTCAAGAAATCTCTTCCAGCAGACCTGCGATAGGAGAGTTTGAAGAAAAGAGATGTAGGCACGGTGTGTAGAGGTTATACAATACATATAATTATACACACATACATATAGACTAATATACCTACATACTACATACAGTATATAAATATACATATACCTTAATACTAATATATACATTAATATATATAAATACATACATCACTAATTATGTGGATACAGAGAGATAGTGCTCTTTAACACGGTTTTTGAAACTATGAACGGTTTGACATTCTCTTATGTCAGGCGGTAGCGAATTCCATAACCTAACTGCATGCACAGATAAGGAATAGGAGTAGAAATCGGTTTTGTGGGATGGGAATTTGAGAAGGGTCTTAAGATGTGATCTGCAGGGTGCATACGGCGGACGGGTGTAAGAAAACCGTTCCCGCAGGTAGGATGGAGATGTGGGGTTATGTAGGATATTAAAAAGGAGACACAATATCCGAGTATTCCTGCGAAGACGAATTGGGAGCCACTTGAGAATCTTGCGGAAATTAGAGACGTGGTCGTATTTTTTAAGATTGAAAATGAAACGAATACATAAATTTTGCAGTCTCTCAAGTTTATTTAATAGCTCCTCTGTGGCATCCAAATAACAGGCGTCAGCGTAGTCTATAATGGGCTGAATCAGAGTTTGAGCGAGAGAAATTTTGGTTTTCAGGGGCAAAAAGTTCTGGAGACATTTTAGTGAGTGAAAGGTGAAATGCACCTTCCTACTAACGTCAGCAATATGAGCACTCCACGACAAGTTACTGTCAATAATAACTCCTAGATTTTTAGTAGTTTCCGCGTAAGCAATTTGAACACCATCGAGACTGAGTGGTGTTAGAGACGCAACATTAAGTCTACCCCGCATGTTTCTGCTACCGATGATCATGGCCTGAGATTTACTAGGGTTGATGTGTAGGCCGAAAGACCTAGCCCATTCAGCGATACAATCCAGATCACGGTTCATGGCAGCAATAGCGAGTTCCACTTCAGACCCAACGAATGATCGGTACAGCTGCAGGTCGTCTGCGTAGAGATGGAAGTTAGATGAGATAACCCTGGTGACAAAGTTTATGAAAATAGAGAAAAGAAGAGGAGAGAGGACGCCACCCTGAGGCACACCCACACTGAGATCGCGCCGATCTGAGATGGTCTCGTCAAGGCGGACACACTGCGAGCGTCCCCGAAGATAGGATTCAAACCAAGTTACGGTGGAAGGAGAAATATTAATGGATTTGAGGCACCCTAGAAGGATGTCAAAGTCGACCGAGTTAAAAGCGCTACTAAAGTCAAGTAACACTAGTATAGTGAGAGATTTATTTTCCATAGCCCAGCGAATGTCATCAGTGACTTTCAGAAGTGCTGTTACTGTGCTATGGCCGGGGCGAAAACCTGATTGAAAAGGACTGAGAAGATTATTTTTAGATAAAAAAGTAGATAGTTGCCGATGAACAATGTGTTCAAGAACTTTTGAAATATAGGGAAGGATAGAAATAGGTCGAAAGTGAGACAGTGATGCAGGATTGGAGACTTTAGGTAAAGGAATGATGTGTGCCATCTTCCAAGACTCGGGAAAGGTACAGAAGTATAAGGAGTAATTGTAAATATGAGTCATAACGGGAAGCAGTATGGAGAGAATGGGAGTTATCATCCTTGAACACAATTTGTCATCACCCGTAGCTGTCGAAGTAATGGCTAGGATGGATTTCTTAACATCATCCTCAGTAACAGCACAGAATTGAAAGGGAGGAAACTGTGGCATTGGCAAACTCGAGAGATATGTTAAAGTGGAAGTTTTGACGCTGGGATCCAAGAAGACAGGGGGAGAAGAGAAATGTTTGTTTAGAGCACACAGGTCAATATCCGTAGAAGCGATCAGAGGAGATTTGCCAATACCAACAGTTCTAAGAAATTTCCAGACTTCAGAGGAACTACGGTTATTTAGGGAACTGTGGAAATAGCGTCTCTTTGCATCTCGACACATACGACCGCAGCGATTACGAAGAATTTTATATAGGTTCAGATTGCGCTCCGTTGGACTTCGCTTATACCTTTTCTTGGCTTTATCCCTTAGAACCATGAGCTCTTTTATCTTAGGAGTAAGCCAGGGAGCCGGATTATTTTTAAGCTTGACGCGTCGGGTTGGAGCGTGACGATCGATTAAGCCAATAACAATATCTTTGAAATTATTAACCATTTCATCAATGTTAGTGCTTTCGAGTACACAACTCCAGTTGATGTTACCAGCATCACACCGCAATGCCTCCAGGTCCATGCCCTTGTAATTCCGAAGAAAGAGATACTGCGACTTACGTTTAGGAGGACGAACACTGTAAGACAAATAAATTAAGTCGTGGTAGGAAAAAGGAGCAGTGATTTGCCCATGAGAGGTCGCTTTACTTGGAGATGAGACGATGATAAGATCTAGAAGAGAAGGTGTACAGTTAGGGAAATGGTGAGTGGCAGAAAGAGGTAAAGCGTCGAGATTAAAAGCAGATAAAACAGATTGAAGTTTATGAGCGCGGGAATCGTTTTTCAATAGACACGTGTTGAAATCACCCATCAAGACTACGTGATTATATAAGGGACAGAAATCATTCAAAAGTGTATCGAGAGAGTCGAAGTAGTTAATAGTAAGGTTAGGGCTGTAAAATACGCCTAGAAACATTTTGGAGTGATGGATTGTTATCTCAAGGAAAAGGTGTTCTGCCGATTCTGAATAAGGAGATGGTGACGCGCTGATAATCTTATGAGGAATACCAGCACGCAAATATATAGCAACACCTCCGCCTCCCTTTTCAGTTCTATCGTTACGTATGATGACGAAACCTGGTAGTGCATACTGGGTAGATAGAAGAGATGGTTTAAGAAACGATTCAGAAATCAATAACACATCAAGATAAGCACTGTTAATGGAAGCCAGAAGGTCAGTGTAGTGACCAGGAATACTCTGGGCATTGATGTGGGCAATATTTAGGTTAAGTGGGAAATCAGAGAAAAGAGAGGAGATCTGGTCATGCAAACTTAAGAAAGTAGAAGATTCGGTATCCGCACTGACAAAACTGTTTACTGAGGAAGAGCACGAGAAGAAACTGTCATCAAGATCAGTAAATTCATCCATATGATACAATATAAAGATATAAAAATAATAAAAATATATAGATATAAAAATAAAATATATAGATATAAAAAAAATTAAAAAAAAAAATTGATAGGTAAAATACAACAAACTGCTGAACTACTAAACTCACCAACTCGCTGATGTAGTAGAAAGATTTTTACAAATTTAAATTAACACTTATATGAAAATATAGTCATAAAGAATATAAATATACTGTACTATCAATAGCCAGAAAGGAAAAAAAAAAAAAAAAAAAATTAGTTATAGGCTTGCACGACAAAAACGAAACGTTATACTTCCTTCATGTCGCATACGTCAGTTGTAAATGTCATTGTTGTCAAAAGAAACAAAAACAAGATATATTATTACCTAGCGGCTATTAACAATTAATTTACATAAAACAGCTATAGGTACTTTTAAATGAGAGAAGCCAAAAAACAAAGTAAATTAAAAGTTATAGTTTACCGAAAGTTACCATACATTGTAATAGGTGTACGACACGCAATGAGTTAAGGATAACAAACAGGCAAATAGCACCATACGGCTAATTACAACGACGGGCCTTTCTAGGAGCCTTCGCCGTGGTTTTCGATGTTGCAACTTTGGGCGAAATTATTTCCACGGATGACGCGCTACTGTCGACGACGGGTTCACTATATGGAAATCGTGCGATTAGGGCTTCAAGTTCGCTCATGGATTCTATTTTCCAGCGTGTTTTGTCGGGAGTGAAAATGACAATCTTGCCCTCAGCTGACCAACAGCTTTTTATGCCAAAATGCTTTCGTGCAGATATAAATACACCATGCCTAATCTTGGTCAAAAATTCGGAGATGGTGATGCCGGTATCCTTCAAAGACTTTTTGCTGTCCCAGACCAGACGACGATGTTCCATATCATGGAATCTAACCAATACTGGTCGAGTCTTGCCTGGAGTGGCTCCAAGGCGATGACAAACATAAAAGTTGTGAATACTCACATCAGGCAACTTCATTTTCTGAGTGACTATATTATGCACCGACTCACACAACTTTTCATTAGGTTGCTCCGGAATGCCGTGAACCAGCAACACTTTGTTCCTCATTTTAGTTTCATGCTTGTCTAGGCCTAGTGAAAGTAGCTCAATCTGAGTTTTTAACTTGCTCAATGTAAGCATTACAAATGACTTAAACTCTGTGAAGTCAGTGGACAAGCATCAATTTATTCGCCTTATTAAATCTCCTGATTTAACTATACAAGTAAATAAAATTGAAGTGTCTGTTTGTAATGTCAAAATAACAGCTTTTTACTAAATGCGTATGAAAGTATATACGGTACATATAAAAAAAAAACTTTTTTTTTGTCTGTCTGTCTGTTTGTTCCGGGATAACCCCCTAAACGGCTGGACTGATTTTGACGGGACTTTCACTGGCAGATAGCAGCTGATATTATAAGGAATAACTTAGGCTACTTTTATTTTAGTAAAATAATTAGGGTTCCGTGCAAAAAAAACCCTTGAAATACAATATATATATTCTAAGTGAAGTGTCTATGTCGGAGTACTCTAAATATCTTTTAAATTAAACGCGGGTGAAACCGCGGTTCCCAGCTAGTATTATATAAACTAATACACGACATGTGCCTCGTACTTTCGTACGTACGTAACATAATTATTTATGTATGATATATCTAAGTCTGTTTATATTTCAACTCAATAATTCACAGCTTAATTTTGATAATAGGATCAAAAGAACCTATAAAAGGGCTTTATATCACGAAACATTAAGCTTTCCTTGGAATACGAAACTGCAGGTAGAATTGGTAGTACTTACACAAACATTTTAGTAATATTTACTCTACATAGGTATAATTATAACATAGTTATGTGATAGTATTACGTAGTGTGATTATTAACCACGTTTTCCTTCCTTATGGCAAAAGTAGTGTATTAACATATGAAATAATATGTGGACAAAATCGCTCGAGTAGGCAAGTGTTCCATTAAAAAACTGAAGTCAATTGATAACCTAACCTCATATAATTCAATTATTAATATTATCTCTTGGTTGCGGAGATACTCACTTCGTATTTTTATTCCTGTCCATATCGCAAAAGGCACAGCATATACATAAATGTACCAACGGTTGAAAGGCAAATGGTAATAAGCGCAAAGATTTGTTCAATTGTGTTAGACCATTTGACGCAGAAAAATGGGCGTTTTCAACGAGGATTCAATTTCACAGGCTTGTCGCTTATCCCCTGCCTTTCAAGCGTCGAATATAATATGCCTGTTTAAATACAACAAAAGAGATTCGTACGTAGAGCCGAGTTAAACTAGATTATGCGAGATTATTTCGTTCAAAATCAGACTCATACAGTGCAACATTAACAATCCACCGAAAGGTTCAAGCAAACTTTATTCTAATACAAACAGTCTGATAGTTCTTGCAAAATGTTATTCTCTAGCTTACCATTGTAAAACCGCAACGAGCGGTCCATTTTAGTCGGAACAATGACAACAAACATCGGGGATACGTGAGTAATAACAGAGGTACTAAGTATCAAGTTTTGGATGCATAGCCATATGCTGTCTCTCCGTTTATCGTGCGGTTGGAAAGAAACAAAACTACATTTTGTAGCTGGCATGACGTGGTATATTGTTGAATAGGGATCCTTATTAGGTGCGGTGCCGGCGCGGCGGTGCGGCAACGTACGCGCTGCTGCATTTCGCAGTGATGCCTCTTGCAAAACTTAAAATGTTCTTAGGCCACCTTGATATGCTCTGAAACTTTAGAAGTCGTCATTGAAAAGTTTCGAGTAGGGTAATATAGGCGCCCATTGCCAGTTGCACTCGCTGATCGATAAACGATCGAGCATCGCTCAGCGCGGTCAGTCTGTGGATGACCTCATAGTGGTATTTCATCGGAGCATCTCCGTGCTTCGGAGTGCACCTAAAATCTTCGGATCCGGTTGTCATGGTTGGCCATTGGCCAAAGGAAACATTAATAAAGTAGTGTAATTAGCACTGTTTTAAACGTTATATCAACATAGTCATACTGAATCCCCCCATAAACCGGTACCTACAACAAACCATCGGTCGAGATGTTGCCATAATTCCGTTGGTGGGTGTGTTATCGCCATATGTTATTTAGGCTTCCGAATTCTGCTAGGTCCCTGTTTGTTCCCTAACGGCCGAAATTAATATTCAATCTAATCCAAATCCTTTAGATTTGAGATTTTGAAATACATCCGTTTATGTGTTAGAATCACATTTAACACAAAAAACAGACAAATCCTTAATCCCAATCCCAAAGATTTTAGATAAGATTGATTATTAATTTCGACCGTAAGTCCCAATTTTACGACGGTTATATGGGAGATTATGATGTAGTCTCTTCATAGCAAAAGCAAGACCGTAAGATGAAATGACCGATGCGAATTGATAGCACTCATGATGTCTTCCTTCAGTGTGCTTGTTTGGAAAGTAGTAGTAAGTTTTAGATATTACTTCATGCATCATCACGTCAGCCGAAGGACGCATCATCACGTCAGCCGAAGGACGCTCAATGCTTCCCGCATAGATGTCCACAGCGACCGGTTACAAGCCACCCGCATCCAACGACTCCCAGCTACTTTCATCAGGTCGTCTGTCTTATCTCGTTGAAGATCGTCCCACGCTGCGTTTTCATATGCGTGGTCACTTAATTCCTTCACCATATATGTTTGTACAATTTCTGAAGATTTTCTCCGTCATGTAGATTTATTATGGCGTCTTTAGAAATCGAATAGTTTCTAGATCTCCGTCGCTTGATGGTTGGTATGCATAGTGCTGAAAGTAATGAAGATCATACTTGAGTAGCAATTTGACCATAGTATACGCATCTCCATGGATGCCATTTTAATGCGCTTTATTATAAAAATGAACAATAAAAAAATACAGGACCAATTAAACCCATTTGTTAAATAGCATACAGTTTACTTGGTTAAGTAAGGAGTTTTGACTAACTTTAGCAAGAACGCATCGCACAAAAGCACTTCGGTGTTTCCCCGAAGACATTCTTTAAAAAGAATCCACAAAACGTTCATTATAAGAGTCTTGTTCGTCGTTTGTACATTTTTTTTTAAATAATGACTGTTGTGTTTTACAGTTGAAGTATTTACTGGAACATGTTTCTGTTCTGTCGGTCGCCAGCTGCTCTCAATTTCTCATTTACCTCGCGTGTAATGTTTACGAGCATACGAACTTGAAAACTTACAAAATGAGCAGGTGCAACATGTCGCGTATAGTTCAACAGTTAAATGAAGGTACATTCCGTGGCTACCTTTCTGAAGGCATTACATTATTAGAGTCGCTGGAATGCTCTTCAAAGCCATTCATAAGTGAATAAGACGAGAAGTATTTGATGTAAATCTATAATACCTGTTGCAAACTGCACCTGCGGTCGGCTTCCAGCAAAAGTATGTATATATAATATCAGACATTTCATAAACAAAATGGCTCCAGAGATATGTGCTTCAGAAAGCTGCAGATAGACGAGTTTTCTCAACGCAGAAAGTATTTTCAAGGGTATTTTGAGCCTAGCTAGCACAAAGGAATGTTAACAGGATTTAATACAGATAATCTGTTCTTATGCCGCGTGGTGCCGGCTCAGAATACAACCACCCCATCCCCTCTCGTGGGTGTCTTAAAAGTCGACTAAGGGATTCGCCGAAGGATGGGCAGCAGCGTCCTTCGAGTACATTAATAACTCAACTGCGATCGCGAACCCGTCTGCCAAGCGTGGCGATTAGGGCAAAACCCCTCAATGAGCACACAACACACCCATATCGGTCGTTATGGTGATCTTTGGGGGAGGTCTGTGTCCAGCAGTGGACTTCATTCGGCCGAAATTATGATAATTATATTTTTAATCTGTTCTTAATGATTAGTAAACGATCAACTTCACAAACAGCGATGTAGTACAAAAGTTGAGTCACGATAGCGCATTGTTATCAATACACAAAGTTTGAACGACGAAAGTTCCATATAAAAATTGCAGACATTTCCGCGGCATGTTATGAAAACAAGTCTTGGTTTCTACCATAATTTATGCAACACCCTGAAAGCACGTCCAACTTTGCCCTCAACTAGTGTTTCGTACGAAAACCATTGCATTGAACAAAGTTTAGTGCAAGTGTTGGCAAGTAAAGTGCAAGCACATTGTTAATGTCGTATTGTTTGAGTATAATTTCGAGTTGTGGGTGCAATGCCTTTATTTATTGGTATGTGGGTGTTATAGAATGGAATTGTATTAATTTGACTAGCTGGGACCCGCGGTTTCACCCGCGTGTAATTTAAAAGAAATTTAGAGTACTTCGACATAGACACTTGACACTTTTTTTTGCGCGGAACCCTAATTATTTTTCTAAAATAAAAGTAGCCTAAGTTATTCCTTATAACATCAGCTATCTGCCAGTGAAAGTCAAAATCAATCAAAATCGGTCAAGCCGTTTCGGAGATTACCCGGAACAAACAGACAGACAGACAAAACAATTAAAAATAGTTTTTTGTTATAGGTACCGTATATACTTTCATATGCATTTAATAAAAAGCTGTTATTTTGACATTACAAACAGACACTTCTATTTTATTTATTTGTATAGATTATGTTATGTAGGTACCTACTCTACGTAATGTGGACTGCTGCTCACTTTAATTGATATTACGATAATACCTAATAAGGATTGAGTTATAACGCATTCAACTGGCTATACAACAGGAAGAAGTAGAGCGTAAAATTATGAATTCTATCAGAGCAAAAACTTATTTGCGTGTTCGATGAATACTAAGGTGTCCTAATAAACGTTATAAATGCTAATCGGACAAAGCATGAGTGACTAGGAAATACATTCATCAGGTCTTACACAGGAGCTGTCCACGACCACGAGACAGATGATCGTGATGTGGAACCAAAGTTAATGGTGCATGGAGTACGTTGCACTCGGTTATAAGAATGCATACTTTCTGTTAACTGTGTGTAATATAACTAGGATTTTTCTTTTAATTAATGCATATAAAGCTGAGGTAATTACATTGGTATGCAAAAAACATGAAGCAGCAGATTTAAGAGATATCAGTGTAAAAATGAAGTAAAGCACAATATCAATAAAGTTCGATGGTACCATAAGTTAGAATGCAAAATCTATACAACAAATAGACAAGCGATTTATTAATGAACTCCTAAGTTTAAATGTTACTAGTGAAATTTGTATACAGGATATGACAAACGAAACTAACAAATCTCTTGGTAAAAATAATAAACAGTTTTATTCTATAAATAGGTTAAATGTCACCCGCGCCCGCTTTCCATTTTCTACAACATCTGGCAGAATTTATTGCTCAAATCTCGCAATTGGTTGGTAAATGGTGTTAATTTAATGACTGCCCTCCGCTACTGATCTCGCGTGAACACTTAATTGTACATCGCTGCGTGGTTTTTACACAGTGTACCCGCTATGTGTACACTTACAGTTAATGTAATCATTAGACGCTCTTACTTAACGCTATTACTGTTCAACACTGTAGGCGTTGCATCTTAACATCACATTAGCCTATCTTGCGAGCTGATATTTTGTTATTCTATGCCTAAGTAAGCCATTAGTAATCCTAAGAAGCGTACTGTTGTGTCAACGTGTTTGCCCTATAAATAGACGACATGAACCCTTCAACCTGAGTGAGTACTTGCACTTGAACGATTCTGAATTGGGAAACAAAGATCATAAGGAGACGTGAATAATGGTTATTCAGAGGAGGACCTTAAAGTGCAATTAAGCGAAAAGGGGGACTTGTTACTTGATTTATTCTGAGCATTACTTAATTTAATATAAGTCGTCGATTATTTTCTTTTTTACCAAAAAGCTTTTGTTCTTTTTACTAGTGTTAGTGTCGGAAACCAATTCCAGAAAGGGGCCAGCTTTCTTCACATTATTCAAACGTTCATATGGATTAAATAATTCTGAATAAACTTGCTTCTGGCTTCGTTTGCCATTATATAGGGACAATCTTGCCTTGAAACCTTGACCTTTTTCTAACTCCATACTTGCATTTTATATAGATTGTTTTTGCTAAGAATACGTCACACTTATTTCTACATTACAAATTGCACTTTAGTGTTCAGTCGTAAACAGGGTGTCCAGTTAATAGCACGACATACTGCAGGGGGTGAAAGCTTGGGCCAATACCTACCAAAAAACACAATATATGTTCAGCACAATCTTACGGATTTACAGTAATACAAAATTTTCCAAATATCGAAAAATCTCCTTAAAAACCTAAAAAATCTTGACACAGATTTTTAAGCATCTCGTAATGAAAAATTCCTTTTCTAGTTTTTTTTTACCTCTAATAATTTGTGAATAGTTACTTTACTCATTGATAAGTCTTTAGTCTATTAAAAACTCAAATGTTTTCAAGAAATACAATTTTTATTTAAATTTTCACAGTACAATTTTCTTATCGAAAATTTTGTACTACTGTAAATCCGTAAGATTTTGCTGAACATATATTGTTTTTTTGGTAGGTATTGACCCAAGCTCTCACCCCCTGCAGTATGTCGTGCTATTTACTGGACATCCTGTATAGTCGACTTCATAATTCTACAATAAATATTAAAATCATCATGTAAACCTCCAATTGTAAGTCTGCTTACGGATATATTATAAACAGTAATAATTATTGCATTTATTAAGATGACATTCATATGCCCTAAATACATAAAACGCAAAAATAATCTTATCAGCATACGGTATCTGTGCCAATGAACAATTTGCTTGTCAGTTACAATAAGTCTGCAGTGGTTCTAACCTTGAAGGATATAAAGGATCATTTATGCTTCCCGCGTTTAGTTTCAACTCCTTGCCACGCGTTCGACACTTATAAATACCCATTTATGGCATTACATCATCTTCGACGAATCCCAGAATTATCCCGTCTGTTGGTATAATAAAAAAAACGCCATCCTCTCCACACGTGATTCACCATGTTTTAATTTGTATGAATCATCAATTAATATATGCGTAGGTAGGTGACCTACCGTGACGTTCGTTCGGGAAGTCTTCTTTTATTTACAAGATATTTTTGTAGACACGCGCCCTTTTGCGATAAGTACGTGTATTTTATAAAATAAAATGTTTTGGAGGTATCGTCATTCGTCGTAAATATAAGTAGTATTCGTAATTTTTAAACCTTGCAAAAATTGGCGAAATATTTGGCTTCAAATCTATGACTTATTTTTATAGTCTGATGGCCACTATACACATCCGGCTAATATGCTTATCGAGTGATGAACGGCAAAGTAAGCTTTAAATGGAAGATTAGAACCAATTTTAGAGCTATTTGTATTTTGTTATTATCATAATTTAGACAGATCTAAAAGGGAAGTGGTATATTATGCTTAAAATAATCATTCAATTAATAATACTTAAAAAGGTTTAAACGATGTTCTTATTAAACCGATGTAAAATAACATTTATAAAAAAAATACATTCTTATTCAATTATAATTTTTTATAGCTTTGATAAATTGGTTTTACTTACAATGCGTAAGAAAGCTCCTTTCTGTTGCTTTTGTTTAATTTGTTATAAGTTTTGTTTGGAAAAATCAAACTTTATTTTACATGCCTTAACGTCAACATAGGTACACTAATGTTTCTTTTTGCAAATCTATGTCCCAGTACCTGACGCACTCCTTAAGTTTTATTTTCCCTCCATTTACAATCAAATGAAATACAAAAAAAAAGATACCGAAAGTTTCGAAGTTCACGTATGTATTTGCGTTTATTTTGGAAAGTTGACCGTATAATAATTTATTTTACATTTATATATTTGCACAAAGTTAATCCATTAAATACCATTAAATAATCGTGCCTTTTCCTCTTTGTAAATAATTGTTTTCCAATAACATATTCACGAGTACCTGTTCAAATTCTACGATTAATCAGTTAATATTATTTAGTCTTGATTAAAAGGACAGAGCCTATAAGTCAGGTTCTTTGGGTCATAAAGAAAACATGTAACGTCTCAGCATTAATATTTTTTGAGTGTGTGGGGTGATCGTTCTACAGTCATCCCCTCCAAGACGTGACATTTTACAATTTCTTGCCATCCACTAAAATGCAAAAAAAGATATTTGAAGAAAGGACATATACTACGTAGTTCAAAATGTATGCGAGCCTAGAAATCCAGTTTTCCCCTACCATTCTTCATAAAAACACAAATGCACACATTTACAAGTTCTCATCCAATTAACTGAATAAACACAACATTATAATTAGCTACTCATACTAAAACACACCCACGACTTTGTAGTAGCCAATCGTGCCGAGCGTACGAACTGCACGCGGAGGCCGTACCAGGCAACGCGTAAGTTTACTGGGAGTACCATTTGCTGTTCTATTCACTGCGTTTGTTATTCACCGATTGCTAGTTAAAAGTGGTAGATAACAAGCATTGTATATTGTACAAAATTAATAATGTCGTTCTGCTCCATCACTCCAAATGTAACATAATAAAGAAAACAATATTTTTTTATTTATTACTTTTATAGACTAATACAAGAAAATTCTTTCACTTGCATACCTACTGTATATGATTCCATCATTGATAAAATTATTATTTTCGCTTCGGTTTTAGCATGTTATCCCCTAACAGCACGACATTTTAACAAAGTTTCACTTACGCGATCGAATGTCAACTGATGTTATAAATAGTAATTTTTTTTCGAATGGCCCGGATTGTGCAAGTCTCGGTGGCGCGGTTACGCCCCCGTACCACTTCTTATTTCCTATTTCTGTGGTGACTGCTCTACAGCCATCCCCTCCAAGATGTGTCTAAACGCGTGGCACCAATGGGTGCGGCTCTAGATGGAGATAAGATAAGGCGCCGAAAATAACCGCTCCGGTAGTTTTCTGGGCATACAAGACTAAATTAGTAATGTCTCGAGGCGATGTGCAGTATTCACTAATTAGTATAAAAACACCATTTCCACTATTGTCGTACAAAAGCCAAAAAAGCTTCAGTAAGTTCTGTCTAGGGTTTTCGCAACTATTACTCTTTATAATAAATCATGCTGCGACCACGGACGCTGCAAAGTGTTCGAAACGTCAGGAAAAACTAAAATCTATTTTAATACTTCAATAAATTATTCAATGTAGAAATAATTCGAAGCATAACTATAAACAGGTTGAGGTCAATTGTATGTTTTAGTGTTAATCTAGAAACATATGACTTTATCTTTGAAATAAATCCACGAGCTATGTTTTAGTCGCGTGACTGAAGGCTGAGGCAAAACTCAAACAGTTTTACTACCTACTGCCTACTTTTCATAACGTTTTCCCTACTTTATAGTCGGTGATTTATATGTATTAAACGACATATAACAGGGTAGGACACCAGCCTTTTAATTAGTCTTACCCCCGATTGTTATTCATTGCGTGATGCGTGATTTTAACTCAATTAATCTTCAAAGTATCAGTCGGCGAGTTGATTATTCTTAACACATAATAAATGTAACAAATAAAACACAATGTGGCTAAATTAATTAAAAATTAAACATTATGACAATATCTTCATCATAAAAAGAAAATTAGAAAAGTCTGTATAATATTACTGCATCATTTATACGCTAGTACACAAACAAAATCAAACACATATGTGAAACGCAGATAAGCTGCTGGAGTGGGTCGCTTAGGAAACAGGAACAGAGGGCAAATGATAAAATTATTATTCGTTCCCGTACCAATAAGTGACTGATGCAGTTTAGTCGGCTGAATTACGATCACTTCCTGATATTGTTTAAAAAACGGTTCACAGTGGCTCCGGTTTCGTTGTCCATGTAGTCACACGAGGCCAAACCAAACGCCTAGCTCTGCGATATAATACAAATATTTTGATAATTACGACTAGTAGCGTTGGCTTATAAGTTTATAACTAAATACGTTACTAATTTAGTAGATCAGTTGAGCGTTACGAACCCTAGAAAACGTAGTGATCAAATTATTACGTTTTCCAGGATTATGACGTAAATAATAAATACATTTATAAACAGTTTTCTGGTTATTAATTTTTACCTTTCCCGAAATCGGGAGATCTTCCCAAAGATTACATTAATCTAAAGAAATTACGAAACTAAACTTCACTTCTCCTGGAGTACAAACAGTCGTTTTGCGAGATCCCAAGAGATCCAACTGGGCACACAAAAATCGTGCAGCTGAATATAACATAATACATAATTATACCTCTTTCGTGTTTACATGTACAAAATAAAACACGGATATTTTCCTTATTGTGTGTAGTTTCAAGCTAGTATTTCAACAATAGTCCCAGTCAATAACAGTACAGCTTTGTGTGTTTTTCACTTTTGTGCCACGCTTATTGGGGAGCGAAAACAGCGCAGCGTGCAAGTACTTACAGAGTATTTACGGGGAAAATGAAAAACATTTTGTTTTGGACTTTAAGAACTGCCTATGTTGACTCAGCATGTCAACAAGAATAACGTACAAGGATCAAACTGAATGTTTTTAGAATTGCCCAGTAAGAAAAGTTGCCGATAAAAATGTATTTAAATTTCGAACAAACTCTTTGGGAAGCTGTAGACGTACATTGAATTCATGTCATTTGTATTTACAAATTGGCGGTAATTTAAAAAGTGCGTGTTTTGCGTCTAAATGTATTTGAATACAGAACATTTTCGCTCCATGATTTATTAAGACTTTCGTTGCTGTCTTACTCAACAACTATGTTACGATAGACTTCGATTGGCATTTAATGATGAAGCCCAATCAAGTGCCACTGTTTTTAACTGGTTTAATGAGTTTAAACGTGGTTGAAGCCATCGTACTGATGATTTGCGTATTGGCGCGAAGGACGTACGGCCACCACTGAAGATAACGTTAATTCTATGCAGCTAGTGATAGAAGCTGATAAAAGAGTGACATATCAACAGATCCGGGCAAGTTTAGGCATTGGTATGAGTCAAGCGCAAAAGTCTTACACGATCATTTAGGCATCAGAAACCTGACCTGGATCCCTCATATTTTGACGGAAGATCAAATACGCCTTTGTTTGGATTGGTGCTGCGTAATGCTTTAAAAGTATAACGGAGGTAAACTGAATGCTGTGTTTGACCTCACTGGTGATGAAACCTGGATATATTGTTATGAGCCCAAAACCAAAAGAAGTTTCCATTCAAAGATTTGCCAACAAAAGTAAAGAAGGGCAGAAGTCAAGGGGAAAAGATTATTGCCGCATTCCTTGGACGGACGCATTTCGAGATTTCGCATTTTGCGCTAAAGGATAAAAGGACTGTTACTGCAGATTGGTATGTTAGTCATTGTGTACAGGTTGCTTGGAAAATGTTCGACAGCAGCGCCCAAGAATCAGGATCCTCCTTCATAACGCCAGCTCCAGCTCCACTCCAGCTTATTCCGCCAGACACAATCTAATATTTGTGTTTTTTCATCTCTGGAAGGTGTGGAATTAGTGCATCATCTTCCTTACAATCCCGACCTTGCTACTTTAATTTATTCCCCATAATAAAAGATAAACTTAGAGGAATTCGCTAAGATGCTGGAGGCCGCGTTCGAAAAACACGTGGAGGAGATCCCAAAAAAGTGTGGACTCACGGCTTCAGTCAATGGTTGGGCATGCGACGGTGCTTAGAAAGGAACGGAGACTACTTCGAAAAATAATAAAAATATTAACAGGTTCCAACATTTATCCGTTTTTATTTTCTAAAAACTTTTAGTGTGACCCTTGTAATGAAATGTTATGGACTGCGTCAACAGTGACGCAGTCCATAACATTTTTTTCATCATTTCGGCCGAATGAAGTCCACTGCTGGACACAGGCCTCCCCCAAAGATTATCACAACGACCGATATGGGTGTGTTGTGGGCTCATTGGGGGGTTTTGCCATAATCGCCACGCTTGGCAGACGGGTTGGCGATCGCAGTTGAGTTGTTAATGTAATCGAAGGACGCTGCTGCCCGTCCTCCGGGTAATCCCTTAGTCGACTTTTACGACACCCACGGGAGGAGATGGGGTGGTGGTATTCTGAGCCGGCACCACACGGCAAAGCCGGCACCACACGGCAACATTTTTTTACGTATATCGAAATAAAGAACTATTCATGCCTCATCGTATCAGCCGTCAAGCGGTCAAAGGTTTATATTAATAATTTTGTTAGTGACACATTCAATAAATGGTTTCCCGAAATATAACTTCGTAATTGCTTCTTTCAAACCGTTCCCATGACTTAAAAAGTTTGCCTACATTTTTACATTGACGTAACCAATAATATTTTGTTCGCAGGTAGTCCCACGACTGTTAGGCTCACTCGTGGGCGGCGCGATGAGTCCCACGCAGCACCTTGAACAGCAACAAGCTTTAGTGAAGCAATTCGCAGAAATATTAGAATTTGTTCTCAAATTCGACGAATACAAAGTAAGTAAGCCTTAAAGCCTCTCGAATCAACCCATACAAATCGACTACTGTAAATGGCTATCTTAAAGTCCTATTACTACAGTAAACGGTCTTGTTGGAATATTGGTAGAATACGCTTGGCTAATGGATCGGTAAAGGCTCAGATTCGCTTGACATAATCCCCCGAGAAGACAGGGTGAGGGCGTTCATTTCCTGGGATCCGGGAACAACTTCGCGGACACGCAAACTAGACTGTATGTTTCATCTATTATGCATATCAGCTGCTGCACACGCATGGCGCGCTTGTATTACTATTTGATAAACCTTTGTTTCTGGGTTAATTCATAATTCTGTTACATGAACTAAGTTTCACCATGTAATTTGGTTTCCTGTTGTCTTGTTTCAAAGTTATTATGCAACACAGACACGCATTAGGAATTTGCAGAGTACCTCCAATGTAATGTTGATTGTCAATCTAACGCAAAACTAAAATAAATCAGGTTACGAAAAAAAGTGGACCAGCAGTGGACTTCATTCGGCCGAAATAATAATAATAAACCCTGACCCGAAACAACTATCTGTAGATCATAAAAATATTTCTTCCCTGCGAGGATCGAAGCCGCGACACGTAGCGGAGAAAGCCAAATGGTTAGACACTGCGCCAACCGTGCCGTCGCAGTGTTTTGAAGGATTACCATTTTAGTTTAAAATACTAACGTGACTCTATAACTATTGTATCATCATTTCGGCCGAATGAAGTCCACTGCTGGACACAGGCCTCCCCCAAAGATCACCACAACCACCGATATGGACGTGTTGTGGGCTCATTGGGGGGTTTTGCCATAATCGCCACGCTTGGCAGGCGGGTTGGCGATCGCAGTTGAGTTGTTAATGTACGCGAAGGACGCTGCTGCCCATTCTCCGGCCACTTTTACGACACCCATGGGAAGAGATGGGGTGGTGGCATTCTGAGCCGCCACCACATGGCTAGCCGGCACCACACGACTATTCTATAAGTTTGTTTTATACAGCTTCATTGGAATCGGTTTTATTTGTACTGTAAACTCATTTCACGTCGGATTAAAGTGGCACGTGCAAGCAAAGCTTTGATCGTTCGAAACTTTCAAAACTATTTTTAACAAATATTTTTCATATCATACCGATGGTGATATTGAATATTTTTAAAGATAACTTCAGGCGATATATTTTCTTCTAGATTAAGATTTAAACTGACATGCAAAAGCACTTTTGATTTAATAAAACATATCTCATATTTATGCAAGGTATTAAGATTTGATTCTGCCTACCCAATTCTCAATCGTTTCTTTTTCGATTAACTACTCAACTGCGATCGCCAACCCGCCTGCCCAGCGTGGCGATTATGGCAAAACCTTCCAATGAGCACACAACACACCCAGACAGCTCGTGGCAATCTTTGGGGGAGGCCTGTGACCAGCAGTGGACTTTTTTCGGCCGAAATTATGAATGATGAGTACAACAAAACTTCATGTAAAGTGATTTTTATTTATATTTGATAAGTTTGCTACCTCCATACTTCAGTAGTTGAGATTGCTGACAGATTCATACAATCCCATGTTCTTAAATCGATTCTAATTAGACTTTCTGTCACCTACAGAGCGAACTTATATCGAAACGAAATTGGCAAGCTTTATGCGTCGCAAGGAGCTATTTTATTTATCAGTATATTTCAAGGGGAGTGAAATATCAACAACAAATGCTCCTTAAAACCACTTGACAACCCGTTCTTCTTTCATTTATTTATTTACTAGCTGTGCCCTGTGGTTTAATTTAATTTCGCCGTTTAATTTAAAAGAATATCGGATTATTTATAAATAATGTAGAGTACATAGACAATATAAAAAAAAACCAAAAGAATTGGGAAAATCGTTCAAACAAAAAAAACGAACCAACTCTTCAGCTTTATTATATTCATCATTTCGGCCGAATAAAGTCCACTGCTGGACAATTGGCCTCCCCCAAAGATCACTACAACGACTGATATGGGTATGCTGTGGGCTCGTTGGGGGGGTTTTGCCATAATCGCCACGCTTGGCAGACGGGTTGGCGATCGCAGTTGAGTTGTTAATGTACTTGAAGGACGCTGCTGCCCATCCTCCGGCCAATCCCTTAGTCGACTTTTTCGACACCCACGGGAGGAGATGGGGCGGCACTCTGAGCCGGCACCACACGGCAAACTTAATGGCATATATCCCCCCCAATTATGATACACGGCATATAACCGTTCGTCTTATAGTGGAGACTTTATGTTCAGCAGTATACGTTTTTTGCTGACAATGGTGATGATGAATGTACATGTTCTTTTGTATGGTGGCCATTTAAAAACGCATTTTGTAGGACCTGCAGCCAGTCATTTCTATTTGAACAGACACGTAACACAAACAACATGAACATTGTTGTGATTGATGTTACACAAAAATTGCAACACATATTGACAATAAAAAATGATCTAATGCTTGCTCAGAGCATTGTAAGCGGCTAACAAACAATAAGTCACAATTCCATAAACACACGTCCACATGTGTATATCTAAAACGGTATAGAGTATTTCAATTGCCGGAGCCCTTTTGACCCCAACCTTGCGGTGTCGTTGCTCCTTGTTGCTTGTTCACTCACTGCTATCTGGCGGGGCGCGAAAGATTTGTACTCCATTACTCACATAGACTCAAAGATACATTCATTAGACATTTAGTCAAGCACTCAGTCCCAGAAGTAAATGCGATAATAATTGCCAAAATGATTACGAGTTTTTAATCTACGAAGTCAATTAGTTCTGTCGGGAACTCGGAATAAATAATTTGATTATAATACAGCGATGTGGTGTCCGGATTAAGAATATAGCACCACTCCAATTCCTCCCGTGGATGTCGTAAAAAGCGACTAAGGGGCCGTATACCAGAGGGAAGGGCAGAAGCGTCTCTTTTGTGGAATAGTAGCCATACTGCGCTCCCTAACCCGCCTGCCAAGCGTGGTGAGTACTGGCGAATTCTCACCAAAGTGACGACAAAATTGTGGAACTCTATGGGGAGGCTTTTATTCAGCAGTGGACCTCTTTGGCTGATATGATGAAGACAGCGATGTGTTTTAGTTATAAGTTTTAATAGGAAGCTCATTTATATATTTTATCTGGTTTATAATATATCTGGTATATTTTAGCTACATGATCTATAGCTGACTAATTTTATCCTTATTTTTAACGGACTTCAAAAAAAAGAAGGTTCTCTGTTTCCACTGTGTTTGTATGAGTGCGATTATGTACGGAACTCCACGACCGATTTTTGTGTTTCTTTCACTGGGGTAATCGATGATACATTTATGGAATGGAACTAGTATAAGAAATATTAAGGTACCGTTCTTATGTACAGACTTATAGATATAATTATTGTGTTCATTTGAAGTCGGTTTTGTATTTTCTTAAAAATGTTTATTATTTAGGTATGTTGTAAGGAAAAATAGTTACATTTTTTATCTTTTGTGTTTTTTCTCGGCCAGAGACGTCCTTATTACGACAGGACTACTTAGTTCTCTGGTAGCACGAATTTCAGCCGTCCCCTAGTTCTTTTATATAAATTATTGCTTAGTACTTATAAAGCTTAATCGCATCCGTCAGCCTCAGTTGTTACTAACAGGATATGAACTATAGTTAGACATGATAATATACTGGAAAAAGTTGCATTCACAAGATATAATATAATTAAGTTACTGATAACTGATTGCCTGGTGTGATTCAATCTTTAAGTACAGTACACCGTCCCTTAATAAATACAGCATTCTTAAAATGAAATCACGTCGAAAACTGCATCTAGCTTGTCTTCTGTTTGGTGTTATAAAGAATAAACTAATGCCGTTCATACCTGCATTCTAAACTTAAGTGGGTGAATAGTCACCGCCAAGAGAGTACGTGCTGCGCTCAGCAACTGGCTATCGCAACATGGAACTGCAGCCTTTCGAGGATGCTTCCGGTATGCGGCTTCCAAATGTTGGAACAACTTTCGTCCACCAATTAGGGACCTAACTTTTTTTTTTATTGGTGTCCAGTGGAAATTCTACATGGAACTTCCTTCGCCCCGGGGAAGGGCGAAGGCGTATGCCGAACTCCTACCGGCTAAAACCACTGGAGCGGTCATCTTCGGGACCGAAGGGGGGGCTCCAGGTCCTCGTAAGATCACACTGGAGCCTAGGGACCTAACCTAAGTTGAAAACATTTATTTTCACCTCTCAAATTGAATTTGATAATATTAATACTGACAAATATTTCATAAATTCCTATTTATTTACATTACAAACTATGATAATTAATATTATAGCAAGAATATTTATTTACCTATTATTTATTATTACTTACCTTCGTTGTGTGTCACTATGGGGTGCCTACTGAAAACCAGCGCTGGGTGTTCCGCCCAGCACATGCTGAGTTAGTTTAGTAACCCTTTCGGCATGGGCATGTTCGTCAGCGCACTTATTTTTTAAATGTGTTTGTGTTTATTTTTATTATGTGCTGTCAACTGTGTCGTGTGTTAAATAAAAAGATTTCTATTCTATTCCACCAACGCGGATTTAAAAAGTGAAGTATATGTATATGTGAATAAACATAAAAAGTGCATCAATATGCAATCTGCAATAAGTGCTTTATCTATAAGTAGCTAATAATAACCTACTTATTATGACTTATTCGATTCGATATCGTCACAGTCTATCGCCATAATTAATCAATAACAAAGCTATCTTAATGCTAGTCATCGTGTCTAAAAGGGAACGATTTGCGAAGGCATTGTAGAAAGTGAGGTGGTGAGGCTTGGCTCGACCTCGACGGTGACTCACGGGCTTCATGCATCGGATTTATTTACGTTTATTTCTTTGTCGTTCGATGTAGATGAGAATTTGGTAATGCCGTTCCAAGAAAATATAAAATAAAATGTTCCACGTCGGAGATCATCATCATCTTCATCAGTAGTAGTAGCAGTAGACCTACTATGATGTCTACGGCTAAAAAAGGCCTCCCCTATTGTTCCGAATAGGAAATATGTATATTTTAATAAAATTGACTGTAGTATCAAACTTTGTTTTTTATAACATTGCTCCACACTAGGATTTCTCCTGTGTCGTGGGTGCGTTATTAGTTAGTTGATATTCTAAGTTTATATCTATCAATTCGTTTATTTTTCTATTATACTAAGACAACTTCGTTCAGCTATTAAATTATCATCCATCAGTTCGAAAAATGTGCCAATATTTCTTGAAATAATAAGTATTCAGGCGCTTGATGTCTTTAGTAATCGGCTTAGAAAACCGACTCACAAAATGAATCAATTTATTTTATTATTCTCCCTTGACAAAATACTTTTGTTCGTCGTTGATATCTTAGAATATAATATTCTTTATTGTACACCATTAGAATAATAACTTGTAGGAAAATAAATCATAACACAAGTAATTGTACAATGGGCGGTCTTATCGCTATTAGCGATTTCTTACAGACAACCTTTGGATGGACAAGAATAATATGAAAAAAATACTGAGGGGGTAGTCCGTGGTGTACTTATTATACTAAAAGAAAAATCAAATCGTTGTCAAATCAAGTCGTTGATATCTTAATGCTTTATTGGAACCGGAATAATTAGGAGTCTGAACTTGTTTTACGTTACCTTGCGTTCGTATACGTCTAACCTTTTTAACTTTCATCTTTGCCATCATTGCCCGTCGGACCTTCTTAAGTCCATAATTAAAGTTTTCGAGTGAAGCAATATCCCCTTGGAGCATCGATCGATCAGCTATCGTTCCGTCCGTAACGAATTTTCATGGAAAATTTGTTTGAAAAGAGTAATGATTATCATTTCGGCCGAATTAAGTCCACTGCTGGACACAGGCCTCCCGCAAAGATCACCACAACCACCGATATGGATGTGTTGTGGGCTCATTGGGGGGTTTTGCCATAATCGCCACGCTTGGCAGGCGGGTTGGCGATCGCAGTTGAGTTGTTAATGTAATCGAAGGACGCTGCTGCCCATCCTCCGGCTAATCCCTTAGTCGACTTTTACGACACCCATGGGAGGAGATGGGGTGGTGGCATTCTGAGCCGGCACCACACGGCAACGAAAAGAGTAAATTCAAATCGATTTCGTGTTATCGTGTGATCATAGACCGTTTTGTTGGCTAAGCATGCTGGCAGTTTTCTCTGGTTCCTGGCAAAGAAAATGCCACCCCGTATGTCGTAAAAGGCGGCTACAGGTTGATATCAGGAGGATAGGCCGCAGCATCCTGCCGAGTCATTCATCATCACTTCAGCTAAAAAACGCCCACTGCTGGACATAAGACTTCCCCAAATACGACCAAAGACCGGTTTGGGTTTGTATTGTGTGCTCGTTGGGGGTGTGAATTCTTTAAATACTAGAGCAGTTATATCTCCCGGTAGTAATTAAACCTAATCAGATGGTTTAGCACAAAATTTAATTTTGTTGTCATATCTTAATAAGCAGTATTTTAATCTACTTACTGTATAAAATTTAATAAAGTGTGGATCAGGCCGGGAGGCTTATTCACAGCTAATTGGATGACATTAGCCTTTTTAATAAAGAAAATAGAAACATGCGGACCTGTTACCTTTTGTTAACCATGCATATTGATCGTAGCTGAGTATAAGTACTTAGAAACTACATATGGAAGATAATCGCCTAATTCCAAGAAAGTTGTGATTAACAAGATGAGTTGTGAGTGATAAGTTAGAGAGTTATAAGTATTTCTTCTGTTCTTTTTTTTATAAGACGTTGCCCCACACTAGACTTTCTCCTGTGTCGTGGGTGCGTTTACAGGCATGAATTTCACACACAATACACCCAGACCCGGAACAACTACCTGCAGATCATACAAATATTTGTTCCGAGCGGGAATCGAACTCACGACCCAGAGCGCAACAGCCAACTGTATCAGCCACTGCACCAACCGTGCCGTCATTAGTTTCCTGTTCAAGATTTCCTTTTGACAAACTAAAGTAAGATTTAAATGAATTTACAATTAGGTAATAGAGATCATAATGCAGAAGATAATAGATACATACATTTTAAGAGATGTGCCCATTTAACAAACTGATAAAAAAATCAAATGTACTCAAACTAGGTCACAATAAACACTAAGTACACTGTTCGCAAAGATTTAGATAAGATACTTGTTTATATAATTAGAATTCATGCTACAGTTCCGATACTGCTCCGTGCTCAATACATTAACTATCGCTACTACAATACTTTAGAATATTATCAACGATATTGAGTTTAAGGGTAGTTTCATTCAAGACCACATTAAAGAAGCCTAACTTGACGTATTACTAATATGAAGTTTCAATACTTGAACAATGTGTCGTTAAATGATAATCTCGAGACAAATAAACCGCAAGCTAGTCCCGTCTGCTTCGCGTGTGGTCTACTAAAAATAATCCATAATACGGACGCGGTAAAATGACTAGCCTTGAATTGAAGCGATGCTGATTGAGTTGCGCGATGTTGAAGAGGCGGTACCCCGAATTCATCTCCGCCCATCATATCAATCAAGTAATGCAATTTTGTGTGCCCATTGTACTTGTTCGATCGCTGCACTAAAGAGTACTTTTACCAGACACATACTGGTTTAACCATTATTTTACCAGCCGGCAGATGAATAGGCGTTATCACCTTTGCCTTATAACATTCTGCGGATATTGGATTATAATTCGCCACAAGAGTTATCAATATTGTTATTTGGACGAAGCTACCTCCTATCTTCCAGAACGATCACATTTTGCCCTGATCCGGCGACCACAATGAAATGTTTTTTTTATTAAGATATACATATATATATGTGTGAGTGTGTGTGCGTGTGACGTGTTTACGACGTTGTATTAATGATAGATAATTATTAATGTTCATTGGTATAGATATCATACACCCAAAATTCGTCTCAAAGAATTTTAGATACTTAATCTGCATGTCGCCATTTATATAGATAGTGTTATAGACGTTATAACTGCAAATGGTTCTTTTTATATATCTAAATTAGGACTTCAGGCTCTGTACCCCAATTATTTAAAGGTTCAAGTTAATTCGTAATCATTTTCTAACGCAGATGAAGACACCAGCAATACAGAACGACTTTAGCTACTACAGACGGAGCGTATCCAGAGGAGGGCTAATCAACGCAGAGCTACCGCCAGGCGAAGAACCTCACATAACCGCCGAAGTCGCCAACAGAATGTCCCTCTTTTATGCACAAGCCACGCCGATGCTAAAAGTCCTGTCTGAAGCCACTAGCCAGTTCGTCAATGACAACCAGCAGGACTTAGAGAATACCACAGAAACACTCAGCACTATGGCCAAGGTGTGCCTTAGGATGTTAGAGAATCCGTAAGTAATTTAGGCTGTCTTTTCTCATCAAAAAATATTTTGAAATACTTCTATGAAAATAAAGGTTTAAAATGTATTTGTGACTTATACAAAATCAATTTCGAAATATATTTTATGGTATTGTGCCATATTATACATAATGACTCTATACGTATGTCATGTTAATCCAAGGTAAGCGAACCAGAAAAATTATGTCAATAAGATGTAGCTAAAATATTTGCAGTACACCATTATCCACAACATATTCGCTATGATGATCAAATGCGTCCGTAATATCTCACTAGTTCCAAACTAGACCGACACTGTAAACCTAGCCAGAGCAAATCTCAGATTACACACATGAGCCGGAGTTTCAAATACGACCCGTGTTCCTGCGTAATACGGTGCACCTCTAAAATCACTTTTAACTCCGAAAATCTATTTACGTAGGCCGCGCAGTAAATGTCTGTAATAGGTTCAGACTTTATCGAAGTTACTTCAGTAGATCAAAGTTGAACAAAAGATTTCTTAACTTATTTTCTGACATCTGTCCGACTTTTACTTTGCTGGAGCAACAGCTGTGTAGTAAAGTACGATTTATAGATGTGGAAAGGAAGGTTTTCCCAATCTCCTTGATAGTTGCGGAGTTATTTCAAAACAACCTCTTATATGATGGAAGATTTATTTTCCAGATCGTAACTTCATCCCACTAATCTTTCATTTCATTCATCGCTATGTAATTTATGCTGATTTTCATCATCATTACAGCCGAAAATGTCCGCTTCTGGACATAGACGTCGCTAAAAGATCGCCACAATGACCAGTCTGGGTTTCGGGGGGAACTTAGCCATTATCGGCAGGCGGGTTCGCGATCGCAGTTGAGTTGTAAATGTACTCAAAGGACGCTGCTGCGCATCCACCGGCTAATCCCATAGTCGCCTTCTACGACTCCCACGAGATGAGATGGGGTGGTGATTTTATTAGCTGGCACCACACGGTTCAGTTTATCCTAGTCGAGAATAGAACACTAGTTCCATTTCGATCTGAACAGTACCTGTTCGCAGGTGGTATAATAATTAATACTAAACACAGTACTTGTAGCGTCATCACGGTCAGTCCCGTCTGAGTTAGTTACACTTGCAACAAAAGAGATTCATTACACGAAGGGATCGTGTGTCGGAGCCACGACACCGATACGCTCGAGGCACCGTCACGATTTGTGAACATCGGAACATATAAATAAAGATAAATCAAATGTCACTTGAACCGACACGTGCCCTCTTGAGTGTACCTTGCAGCATCATCGCCTCGCCACACACGTTCACAATCAAAACTACTTGAAGTGCATTTGTTATTGTTTACATCCCTGGACTTCATTTTGAGATTAAATCACGGTACACATGAACGAGTACTACTCTCACCCTTACCAATTTGGGAATAGTAGAATTCTGTTTCAAACTCAGTCGAAAGCTTATGATAATAACGTTTAAAGTCTACAGTATATGCTTCTTTCTGTTTGGAAGTTACCAAAATTAAGTTCTCCGATACACGAAGAGTTTGACAAATAACTGCATTGTATATACGGAAAGTATTTTATTTCCCCCGAGAACCGCTAATTGGACTGATATTACCAGGGAAACTTATCCCTTGTCTACTTTAGGGTGAAAATCGGAAATGCCCTTGCAAGTTCCAAGCAGAAAGCAATTCGCTAAATTGCTTTCCACTTCCGACGATTTTCCTGCAAGTTATCGGCCAAGTGCTCCACAATTAGTTTGACAGTAAATCTATTACTGGTTTTGACAGTCATAATATTCATACCACATGTTACTTGATAACTAAAACATGTGTCTTGTTTATCATTTATCATATCGCTGGACATAGCATTAATTGCACACTGCCGTATAGTAATAATGTTGTTACATCATTAAAAGACGCAAGGCGCCATTGAATGGTGTGTTTATTTCCCAATTACTTTCTCGAGGTCTCTGTCGAATGCAGATTGGAGGCATAACGACCTCCTACGCTTTTTGTTCCTTTGTTACTATTTCCTACTTTGTCGAGTTTTGGCTTGTTTAGGTTACGGGCTGACTTGTTTACAGCGTTCATTATTTTCAGACTAAACATTCATCCGTGTGGTGTCCGGATTAAGAATACAGCACTACTCCATCTCCTCCCGTTGGATGTCGTAAAAGCCGACTAAGGGACTCTAAACCTGAGGGCAGCAGCGTCCCTTTTGTGGAACAGTACATATACTGCGCTCACCAACCCGCTTGCCAAGCGTAGTGAGTATCGGCAAATACCCCCCACAATTACGACACAATTGTGGAAATCTTTGGGGGAGGCCTTTGTTTAGCAGTGGACGTATAAATGGCTGATATGATGATGATTCATTCGGATGATCCCGTAAATAGTTATCCATTACGTCTGTAAGTGCGTATACCGTCGAATTTTGAACTATCAACGCAATTTGACTGACAAACAAACAAGTTTAATTAACCCACAGATAACGGCTTCCTCCATTGCACTTCCTTATCAATACGATACGAGTTCGCTTCGTTGTCCGTATAATTTCGTCCACTACCGCGCATCGATTGGCTCCAAGTGACCGCTTCCGTACTGTATGTACTCATGTTACATTGACATTTTCTAAAATATTGATGGCAGGGTTGGCGCAGAAGTAAAACGATTGGCTTCCTGTGCGACGTTTCGCAGGTTCGATCACCACACAGAACAAATATTTGTATGATCTGCAGGTTGTTGTTTCGGGTCTGGATGTTAGGGCAGGTGAGATTTATGTCGGGTAACCTGCAACCACGACATATGAGACGATGTCGTGTGCTGCAGCGTTTAAAAAAACTGCCAAATAATACTCCAGTATTATCTCCAGTCAGACTAAACCGTATGCATTAGCCGTCCACAACGAAAGTATGGTGTTCTACATACAGAATGCAAAAGCAGCAATGAAAATATGATTACATATCTTTAACAATATTATGACACCATCTTGAATCATCGGAGAGATCACCTTATGTATCGTATTTGATTTAGAGAAAAAGCCTTGTCTTCGTAAACAAATGAGTCTATTAGAATCAAATACCGCAATGTCCATAAAAAACCAAAAATGCGTTTTCTATGCCGTATGAATCTACAGATTAAAAGGAATCTATTTGAATATTCAAAATGCAACCAAAGCTGCAATGTCATGTAGAAAACTGGCATTAAAAATTAAAGTATGCTACAAATATAGCATTATCCATTGGTGTATGTATATAAAAAATATGAATTATGGCCAGAACACGAAAATGGACATTGCGGTATTTGATTCTAATAGACTCAAATATACTAAAATAAATACACACTGACACATGTCAGTCTCTGAAATAATTTAATAAGACCATCATTGAGTGATGCGAATATTAGTTGGTATTTATTTATACCGGAATAATCGTCCGTACAAAATGACCAGACTTAAGAGCTTCACTTCATTGAAAGTGACAATACCGACGTGACTCGAATTATAATTCATGACAATCGCCACTTTTTTATGGAGACCAATTTGTCATCACAGCTTCGAATATAGGTAGCTAGGCTTTTACGGGTGCTAAAATTCAAAGTGTAATAGATAAAACTATGAATGTAATTATATATTCAACATATTTCCATGTTTCTTGGTCCTTAAACAATTAAAAAGCACTTCTATTATTCTTTTATTCACACACACTAAATTTTCTACTATATTGTGACCATATATTACCATCATTGGTGGAGCATAGTTTTCGAATACCATTGCCTGTCTGTTCGAAGAAACCGGTAACCGTGATTTTATCGTGTTCTTCCGTTCTTCTTTATACGTTAGTGAATGAACACCAGCAATTTCTTATACCGATATTCCTTTCCACATAGCGGCTACCCCATTGGGCTGTGAGCTGATTTGGATTATGAAATGCAGCGTTGTTAGAATTTCTTAAATCAACAAAAAGAACATAGACGCGTTAAAGTGTTGTTTTAACTTGATTTCAATTTTCATACCCACAAACTAATAATAATAATCCTGTTTTCCTGGTATATTTTTCTTGAATGAATATATAGGTAAAAGTCAAGGTGATGTCCACGTTTTATTTTTTCTGAATGGCGTTTTATTTACATTGGTTGGTGCAATCGCAATTCGCAAAGCTGCCCGACAGCTCTCGCTACAAACAGTTTCTACTAAACAGCAGTAACTTCAATAAAATCTTTTGTGCATTTCTAGTTATATTTAAAACTTTTAATATTATCTGAATACCCAAAACGATAAACTTAGTTGATTAATGTCTTAATATTACCAAATGTTTTAGTTACGGTGGCAGGAATCCATCCTTACAGTGGTCCATCTATGGGTGTCGTAAAAGGCGACTAAGGATTATTATCTAGAGCAGGGATTCTCAAACTATTTTGGGTAAGAGACCCCTTTTCCAAAATGAAATCCTCAGACCCCATAGTCAAATTACTTTAACGAATTTCTTACTTACTTTTTATTCGTACTAAAATAGTAGTATTTCTTATAATCTTATCTTGAAAATTTCAAATAAGAACTTGTGTTCATTAATAGGGGTTGATTTTTAAGCCTTGTCGACCCCCAAAATCTGTTTTCGTTTATGTCGACCCCTGGTAAACCGATATATCGACCATTTTGGGAATCGTGATCTAGAGGATGGGAGAAA
Source organism: Diloba caeruleocephala (assembly GCA_947459985.1). Classification (NCBI taxonomy): domain Eukaryota; kingdom Metazoa; phylum Arthropoda; class Insecta; order Lepidoptera; family Noctuidae; genus Diloba; species Diloba caeruleocephala. Next base: position 8,212,664 of record OX381614.1, read on the forward strand.
GCATCATCCTATGTGCGAATAACGTCTGTACTGAGGGCGATCACCCATCCGCCTGCTGAGCGCGGTGATTATGGCAATATCCCCTATGACTGCTCATTTTAGTCAGTATTAAGAGGCTGATGTCCAGCAGTGGCCGTTTACAGGCTGTGCCTGTGTATAAAACTTAACACAATTGTAGGGTAGGTCGTTAAGAAATGTGTCTAACAAGAAATATAATGATAACAAAAAATAGCAGAGTACACTTCCGTCGTGAACAAATATAGGTACAAGTAACATTCACCAGTTTACAGTTTAGTGGACATACCTGTCTGTGCGGTGCATACGGGATCTGGCATGGTCCGTGGGCGGCGCGGGCGCGACCCGAATCCAAGCTAATCGTATATACCTGGTTTTATTGTGTCGTAAATTCAGTTTATTCAGTGTAAACATAACACATGTGACCCAAAATAAATGTTTACGGAACTTATATATTTACTTGTAACTGTATCAAAGCGAGTGTAATTAATTCTGTGGCTTAGTTATTTTGTTATATAGAACACACTATATTTCTGACACAAATCTAGGTTTCTAGTTGAAAGTCGTTAAAATTTTAGGGCACGATATTAATTACGCCAATCACTAAAGTTTTATTAATACAATGTATCGTTAATACAAACGTCATTAATTTTTTTTCAGAAAACTCGTCGCCCAGTTCAGTCGTGAGGAGACTTCACTGCTAGTTCTACGCGTCATGGTCGGCCTGATCATCTTGTACGACTGGGTCCACCCGTCAGGTGCCTTCTGCCGGTCCTCTTCTGTTGACGTGAAGGGATGCGTCAAGTTCCTCCAGCAACAACCACCGACGAAGGCGGAACCACTCCTTAACGCCCTAAGGTATACCACGAAGCATTTAAACCATCAGTCGACACCGAAAAATATCAGGACACTGTTGGCAGCGTGAGGGCAACACTCGAGCCTTGCATGTTGCTGTGGGGAATGATGCGACAATAATTACCTGTGGGGATATCTCATTGGCACACCTTTATTTTGCTCCTTAGCGATACCACTCCATTGTAGTACTTATATAACACCAATCTCTCATAATTACATTATTCAAAAGTCGATACACCACGACCATACCATCCCACAGACCACGTTAAATTTATAAGGTTTCCATTGTGTGGATAAGAGTATATCTAGTACATTATAATAAACCAACGAGGCAGTTGTTAAAATAATTGTAAAATATGAAAATATTATGCAATGTGATATGGTACGTTCCCTTCGTCATTTGGATGAGAAAACATTGTGTGTCGTCTGAGAATATTTAAATTTACTTTACATTCCTGCGGATGTACGTAATTTAACGAAAATCATGTTTATTGTTGCCACAGTTAATTTGACAAGTGGTTATGGGGGTAAATATGTGTAAGAGAAAAAAGTTTACTACTCAAAATTATATTTTACTTACGTTAAATAGTTAGCATGCTTCAAAAGCAAAATTATAAGAAATACTGAGAAGTTATCCCTACACTCCCACATTCGTGCAAGGTTTCATTAGACCCTCTACGTCACAACAGAACTATAGATGTCAGTCGCGAGTTGTAAGTTAGCTTTTAAAACTATCATAAGAATGCTTATGAGCACCTCTAATGTGTAACGTAATTTAAAAAAGTATTATTTACATTTTATTCTACTATATAAAACTGCCTTGGATCATATTGATTGGTTACCACATATTATTGTGCAATTTATTCAAGAGTATGAATTGTTATTGTTTATATGATTGTATAAAGTGTATTGTGCATAATAGAGCACCTAAGTATCCCTCAATGCTAACAACACCAGCTTGGTTAAACAAATTTGTATGTTTTTTGTAAATTAAACTTAAAAAGAGTTGTTCTTATTCCATTGTTTTTCACTCTTAAATATGGTGGAATTAAGGATCAGTGTAACATTGATCCTAGTGTCGGATGGTATTAATAGATAATGTAATTTTTATATACTTAGCATAAATTTTATTGTTATGCACATCCCTATACTGGGAGGTCAACATGCATTTGTATTCGGTTCCAAAGATTTATCCACAGCGTTATTAATGACTACTTATTTCGCATACTATTAATTAAGCGCTATTTTTTTAAAGACTGAGGCGCTACACTCGGCGTATATTTCACGATCATACAGTTCCATTTCTTTTAAGTAAGAAACCAGAAATGTGTTATTCATGAAACTATGCCTTACTGAATAAATGAAAAGGGCGCACCTATAGCGAATGAGTAAATTTAATGCCTTTTCTAAAATAAATTATTATAAAATGTTAAGTATCTCGTGTTAATAATGTTGAATTTATGCATGTACCACTGCCTTGATGTTAATTAACATAATAATTTTAAAATTGATATTATAGAGGTATGAGAATAATATTATGTTTCTATATTGATGTATAAACTCATATGTAAGTATAACGACTTAGCATGTACTGTTTATTTACTTACATGTAATACAACTTTATAAGTATTTACAAATCGTTCCCCCAGTTCCGTGTAACTGTGGTCTTGATGGGGCGCTTAAGAGAGAAGCTATATTTTTATTATAGGTATTAAAAGCCGCTGATTACGCTCAAAATCAATATTTCCATGTTGATTTAATTAATTGTTGTTTCAATCGCCTCTAGAATATCATGATAGCACATAAATAAATAGAATTTATTTTCCGGTACGAACACTGATGAAGATTTATAATACGTTGTTTGATTTCTCTTTGCTGCTATCGAGTGAGCTAATCTTCGTCAGGACTAGAGCAAAATATCGTTTGAATCCACACATTGATAAAATATCTTATTTATTTATATGTACATGATATACTAGCATTTAATATAATTGGCGATCTCTAAACTTACACTAAGTTTGACGATGGATTGCTTCGCGCATGACATTAAGTGTTATGTAAGTTACAGAACAATAATTTTGTTAATCCTTCACTGTTTATATTGATAAAATGGTTTTCGGCGAATAACTAAGCACGAACACTTGTCTTACGTGTATAGTATATTAGGATAAATAAAATTATTAACGTAGGATGGTTAGTTATATCACATGCACAGTCAGCACAATACTTTATTATAGTTATTATATTTAAATTGTATTCCTTGTTGAATTATCTTGTAATTGCGACTGTTGCTTGCAAGGATCGACTCAGGCGTGCACTCCGAATTGCATTCACTGTGAGGAATTGAAGGTTTGAAACAAATATCGTTCCCGAAATTAACACTGCCCAAATAAAGTAAATTTTATACAATATTTTTTTATAATCGATAAGTTATCTAAAATTATTCCAATTTATAATAATTCCAATCACTCCATGTTGAGTCTAAGCGTACTTTGAGCAGTTGGTAGTTTCTAGTTGAGCGAAAAAGTATTGAATGCTTATGATTGTAGAAGTAAAAAATATAGAATGGACCTTTTTCTATGGTCACTATGAATGTTTGTAAGTAGTAAAGATATGATGAAGCTGTAATAGAACTATTTGTTTGATTTTTTATTCAGAAGTTATTATAGCACTGGCATTTGTTGACTTTAGCCAAATCTTTAGTAAATTCCTGTAGTAAAAATTATAAAAATGCAATATGTACTAGTTATGAAAAAAATTGCATGTATTATTTGAACTGCAACATACTTGTTATTGTTTAAGGTGGTTTTGTATGATAGACCTTATTGTTCTTAGTTTTCATTTATTTATTGTATATAATAAACACACCAAAGTTATAAAGTAATAAATAAACTTGGATAGATTCTTGTAAATGCTGTTTTATTATGAAAAAAAGGCACATAAACAATCAAACAATTTATTCTTAACTTATTTAAACTGTACAATTATGCGCTAGTTGTTGGCTGGCCGTGGCTTGAGGATGAGCTTGCCGGTGTCGTCACAGGACATGTTGAAGTCGTTGAGCACGGAGCGCGTGCGTGCTGTGATAACGCTCGGCGCCACTACTTTCCTGTGGACTCCCATCATGAAGAGCAACACTGGAAAATTGTAGTCTACTTTAAAGTTTATAACTAGTGTTATTTTTCGTATTCCTTCGCGATTTTTCATTTATTCATTCGCCAGTCCACTGCTGAATAGAGGCCTCCCCCATAAACTTGTGAGCGTCAGGATGGCTGGACCAAGAGAGATTTTGAAAGTTTGAGCAATACCAAGTTTTTGTACCTATTTGGTACCAGAAATCAAATAATTTGTACCTCGCTAAAGAAGCAAAACTATTACGAGGAAATTGGCCAGCCATTCTGACATCAGAATGGCTGGACCACGTTGGTTTCGCCTGGTTGTAGGCATTATAACTAGTTCATGTTTTCGTTAAAATTTAGTACCTCAACATATGTTTTTCTTAGATTTTTTCGATAAGCCAAAAAAATGATACTCCTAGAAAAAGTTTTGTATGTAATCTGGACCCGGTCGGTTTCACCTAGTTGTAGGCGTTTATTTTCGTCTTATCGAAAAAGTCTGAGAAAACGTATGTTCAGATAGCAATGAGCTACTAAATTAAAACGAAAAGATGAACTAGGTATAACGCCTACAACTAGGTGAAATTTTAACGAAAACATAAACTAGTTATAATGCCTACAACCAGGCGAAACCAACGTGGTCCAGCCATTCCGATGTCAGAATGGCTGGCCACTTTCCTCGCAATAGTTTTGCTTCTTTAGCGAGGTACAAATTATTTGATTTCTGATACCAAATAGGTACAAAAACTTGGTATTGCTCAAGTTTTCAAATTCTCTCTTGGTCCAGCCATCCTGACGCTCACCGTAAACTTTTATTTTGGATGGGGCAATTGCAGTACTCACCAAGCTTGGCAGGCGGGTTGATGAGCGCAGTATTGCTACTGTTCCACAGAAGGGCGCTGCTGCCCTTCCCTCTGGTTTAGAGTACCTTAGTCGCCTTTTACGACATCTAAGGGAGAAGATGGAGTGGTGCTATGTTCTAAATCCAGACACCACACGGACTAGCTACTTCATGATTAGAAAGCTTAAAAACAACATTTGTAGGAGTAGACACTGGTCAGCACTCAGATCATAAACTCACAGTTGTAGTGGTCAAAGAGAAACCATAATCATTAACTACTGCATTTTAAATGCAGCTGTTAGCATTTTATGCAGAACAAATGTTTCCGTATAGGAGGAAGCGAGTGAGAAACCATGCACAGCTCGGAGGTCGAGGACGCGCAGAGCAAGTACAACGCGCTTACACCGATCCGACCGAAGATGTGCGTAGCACAGCGGGACTTCGGGTGATCCTTTACAATCCCCCAGAGATGTGTATGTAGGGGGGTTATCTCTTAAACCCCTTACGAGATGACTACAAGTGTGGCACCAATGTGCGGTTCCAGAGCTGTGCCAAAGAAAACCGCCCAGAGAAAACGTTGCCCCACACTAGGATTACTCTTGTGTCGTGGGTGCGTTTACAGACATGAATTCTACATACAATACACCCAGACCCGGAACAACTACCTGCAGATCATACAAATATTTGTTCCGTGCGGGAATCGAACCCACGACCCGGAGTGCAGCAGCCGACTGTATCAGCCACTGCACCAACCGTGCCGTTTATAGCCTCGGCAATAAGATAGATAAGAATCGTCACTCCCCGAGGCGGATGGTATAAGTATTTCCAACATGAAGAATTTGTTTTTAAATGCTTAAAAAAAAGACAATCGTAACAGCACCCATTTTGATATGAAACAACATACTGCATATGAGTTTGGATTAAGGCAATATTCCCTATAATAATAATATCATCCTGTAACCATTACACTGCAGAGCCTCTTCTCATACAGAAAATGAAGAGGCCCGACCACTATGCATTGCATTGATTTCCGACCATTCGATCCAGGTTACCTTTGCCATTGATATTTTAGATTAAGAAAGTAAATATTGACATTTAAATAGTCACATTGGTACCTGCCTGATTTTGAATCCACTACTCAGTGCCTAAGAAGTAAATCCGTATGCCTCCTGGCCACCACAACACAACAGTAATCTCTAAAGCTTAGTAAATGCATGCTAACAAAACAACATAATATACTCACCAAGGAAAGTTGAGGTAAAGGCAAAAAAAGGGTGATTCCAGAGGGACTGTGTTAGAGAGACGACTGGAGTCAGAGGATCCATCAGCCAATGGTAAGCAGCAATTGCTGTACATACTGACACCACTGTCAGCAAAACTGAAAAAGAATTTTTTTTTTTGAAAGCTGTTATTTTCTACTATATATTTACTCTGTGTTGTGTCCAGATTGAGAATATCGCACCACTCTATCTCTTCCAGTGGATGTCGTAAAAGGCGACTAAAGAACTCTAACCAGTCCATCTGGTCCAGCAGCAGTTAGGGGCAGCAGCATCCCTTCTGTGAAACAGTAACAATACCATACTCACCAACCTGCTTGCAAGCATGTGAATACTGGGAAATTCCCTCCTAAAATGACGACATAAGTGTGGCCTTCCCATCTTTGTTCAGCAGTGAATTTTCTTTGACCGATGTGATGATGACAAGTAACTTTGTTGCTAAACACAATAACTCAAAACTGTTTGTATTAGGAAGACAGTATGCATTTGGGAAGTTTGTGTACAGCACTGGATTCCTTGAAATTGATATTGCTTGCAGCTGAGATAAAAGATCAGCATTTAGATGCTTGTAAAGTTGAAAGTAACTAAGCAACAAAATGCTTTCAATTGAGTTAGACCATTCAATGTAGAAAAATCAAAACAATTGTAACAATAATTCAATTTCACAAGCTTGTTGCTTATCCCTTCAAGATTGATTTGACGCACGGTTGGTGCAGTGGCTGATACAGTCGGCTGCTGCGCTCCGGGTCGTGGGTTCGATTCCCATACGAAGCAAATTTTTGTATGATCTGCAGGTAGTTGTTCCGGGTCTGGGTGTATTGTAGGTGGAAGTCATGTCTGTAAACGCACCCACGACATGGGAGAAATACTTAGTGTGGGGCAATGTTTCAAAAAAAATAAAAATTATGTGTTATGTGATTAAGTATGGAATAAAGACTGGTACTCATATTTGTTTCAGAAATTCTTTTTTCTGGATGTCAAATTACACTGAGTTGTCATTAGGTACTTATCAAACAATGTGGTGGTGATAATAACTTTATCAATTTAATCCCTTCAAACATTTATGCCTCAAACTTGTATTTTTTCTGTATTGTGGGAACAGCTCAAATTACCCTACTACATTTAAAACAACAAAAATATGTTAATGTCACCCAAAGTGCAAATCTATGCTAATAATGTACTTATTAATTGTATTATTACTTATGACTGTGTATTGTGATTAATATTGACTAATTTTCAAAATAATTGACTTTATTGACATTAATGTATTACCGCAAATCTTAATTGATTATGTATTGTGATTGACATGTAAATTGGCTTTATGAAATAAATGAATATGAATATTGTAATGAGACTCGGAAACTAACTGAACCATTTGTTGTAATTCCTTTGTCTTTAAGGTCGCTTTATTATTTCAGATATTAGATGGATGCCCACTGCTGAACAAAGCTCTCCCCCACAAAATTCTACTGCAACCCTGCCGCGTTTATGATAGTAAGTACATATTTGTAATGTAGACAATCTCTACATTGCAAATAAATGTACTTAATATCAAAAAAAGTGTTTTACTGTGATTATCATATCCAGTTACATGCTGCCCACATCCAATGACTCCTGATGAGCTGCCTCCACCAGGTCATAAATGTAATATATATATAACCAGATAGACTTGGGCTATGTTGAACACTTGAACAAAGCAGGGGATTCTCATTGCATTGAGTTAAGTTCTGCTTATTAACAACATCTTATTTTAATGTTATCTAATTATACAATTTAAAATATAATGAATTTCGAGACGACTTACTTCTCCATCTCATAGTAGCAGGTTGTAAACATCCTATAACTTCAGTTAGACGTCGCTCAAACGCCTTCAAATCTGAAATATATAAAAGGGAAGTTATCTACTTCCATTGTATACAATTGAAGTAGATAACTTCCTACAGCATCAACATCTGCTGCATCACCCACAGGACCGAATCATTCATAACAGAAAATAAAGACGTGTTTGTTTATCTCCAAAAAAAAATTGTGACCGGTCAAGAACTAACTTGAACTAACTTGCTACAAAAATGAGTTATCTCAAATGCTGTTGACCTTAACTTACTACATTTACTTAACTTACTGCCACTCAAGGAATCTTTATTAATAATGAGTAAAATACCCAATAATAGTACGGCGTACATGGAAAACCAGAATTCTAACCAACATTATTTACCGTCGCAAGCAGTTTGTTCCAGTGACATCTTGTTTTATTTCCACGCGTAACAACAATAAACTTTAATCGTACTTTTTATTTTTCTACATGTTGAGGATAAAATTTATTCACCGATTTTTTTTCAGAATTTTGGTATTGGGTATCTCTATCTAGTATCTATTGATGCTATTGACAATTAAACTGACAAATGACACGACAGTGACAGTCGACACTGTAGAAGTGAGACGTATATACTCAAACAGGTTTTAAGACTAGGTTTCTTCCAAGACGTCTTAAAACCTAGTCTCCCATCTGCGTGATAAGTCATAGACTCAAAACGCGCACAAACGTACTAATCTACTGGACTCGCAAGACTCGTGCCCTTGCAAGACGCGGTCGCAGACGCGCTCGATGGACGCATGTGTGAGTGAGTGCCTTTGCGAGACTTGATCGCAGACGCGCTCGGTGGACGCATGTGTGAGCGAGTGAGTAAGTTGGATGCCAATGCCGAACGACAATCGACCGTGTTTCTCAACACAACTTTATATAATAAAGACGTATTTTTAAATAACTGAGCTTGCTTTTCTATTTTCGAAGAGATTTCGTTTTGCATTTATAAACCTACTATCCATACTAATGGAATAACTTTATCTAATGATATGTGACATAAATGACGGTAAATAATATTACGTGTTTATTTTTACATTTGGTAAGCACCTGTACACAAGTCCACATATCAAGCAATACATTTCCAGAATAGGCTGGATCTCGGATTTTACGGAAAACCTATACATAAGAGATTAGCTAGCTTATACTGGAAATTATAGCTTGATATGTAGCCGTGCATATGAAAATTGCCTGTATTACTCAAAAACTCAATAAACAAATAATAACAAAAGACAAAAAGTGTAATAATATGTGTAAATAGGTAATTACAAAAAGATTTGTCAATAAAATAAATAATGATTGCCATACAGTATGCACCTACCTAAAACGTATTGTAAATTTTTTGAAAAAGCTCATTAACGTTGAACGGAATTTATGAACTTTAAAATCATTTAAACAGCCTATTGAGATATCAATAGGTACTGTTAAATAATTAATTATTATGTTACCGAAGATGCCCATACTCTGAAACTCTTAATTACTCGAATGTATGAAGGCGCACTAGATAAGGAAACGTCAATATATTAGAAACGCCTAAATACTCGTAGTACTCGAAAACACTAAGACGCGGTCGACAAGGAAACGTCATTATACTAGGGACGCCTAAATACTCGAACCAAAGATTACTTGATCTTAGATTCGAACGTACGAAGACGCGCTATATAAGGAAACGTCAATATTATAGAGACGCCTAAATACTCGTGGACCTAGTTTTTGGATCAAGTATTTGTACGTACGCATACTTCTAAGACTCAGTACGTATTTTACCCAGTATGTCTCACCTTTACGACACTGACAGACAGTCAGAAATCTTTTTTCCCGTTCGTTCGCCTCTTCTAACATATCGTGTTCAGGTGCGTTCAAAAACAATAAATAAATAGAAAAAATGTTTTATTTTATTATATTTGCGGCTTTAATAAAATAGGTGGATACCTGTAATTTAATACTCATAAATTAGACTATTTTTAGACATATCAATAATTTAGGGTCAATTCAGATTTTGGTCAGGTCATATTTGGCCATTGTTCTTTATATACTTTAGTTAATTTGTTTGATGGTTTGGTTTGCACATTTGCACAAGGCAACACCGAGTCCAAGGTTCGCCGACCTGATTAATGGGGACGATTCAAAGTACGATTTCTAGTAACAAGTGTTTTGTCTAAACAAAATTACAAAGTAGGTTTTTAATATGTAATTTCACTTTTATGAGTTCATTATACCGAGTAATTTAATAACTCAGCGTATTTAACACATTTTAGACTTGTTCGTTTTATTTTGATATACTTCCATAATTTTACCTTTAGTAACGTCTTCTTTCTTGAATCTTGATCAAAACTTGAAATAATAATATTTATGAATAAAATGTTTTAAGTCTGGAGTTAAGTTAACATACCATAAAATCAAAATTTTCAGAATGATTCCTCTGAGGCAAATAGTAGTAGGCAATGCCAGAAGAGTTGTGCCAAGTTTCAGAGCTATGTCTAGCTCCGGTCCTCTGGTTGACACAGCAGTAGACAATGATGGAATAGCTACCGTAACAATGCAAAGGCCACCAGTAAACAGCCTCAACCTCGACCTCCTGCAAGCAATGAATAAAGCACTAGATGAAGTAGCCCAAAACAAATGCAAGGGAATGATCTTAACATCTGTAAGTATAACAACAACTTTCAGGAAAATATTAGTGATGAACATAGGATATTCCTACAAATAAAATATCCAATAAATTAAAATGGAAAGATGAATTCAGGCCACACATCCTCTCACTCTCACAAGCTCACTTAGCTGTAACTATAAAAGGTGCATGGGATAATCTTATAATTTCTAAATTGCTCTGATTGATTATACATCCCACCTCAGCTTAGTAATCATAAGCTAAACTTAAAGTAAAGTAAAGTAAAGTATATTTTTTCTCAATCCTTTGCCTGAAATGACTAGGAATAAGAGTAAATAACTAATGTCCTAAGGTGATGAACGCAGTGTGGTGCCACACAAGACTAGTCCTGCGTAGCATTACAATTGTTATGGACAGGCATGAAACTTACCACCAGGCAGCCGACTTTACTCACCTTGTCACCAGATTGAAATAAAAAAACATCAAAACAAACTTGATAGTGTTAAGCGAAATTTATTGTATATTTATAAAATAACGATAATAAATATAATTATGCATGTTTGTTAGCATTTATTGAATTAAGTAATTACAGGCATCACCTACGGTTTTCTCAGCTGGATTAGACATCATGGAGATGTACAAACCTGACATGAAAAGGGTGGAAACATTCTGGACAACCTTACAAGAAGTGTGGATTAAGCTCTTTGGATCAAACTTTATCACCGCTGCTGCCATTAATGTAAGTTAAGTCTTATTTGGATGTCTTATCTAATTTAAATGGTATAGTGCACTCTGGGTTGTCGGTTTGATTCCCACACGGAACAAATATTTGTATGATCTGCAGGTAGTTGTTCCGGGTCTGGGTGTATTATATGTGGAATTCATGTCTGTAAATGCACCCACGACACAGGAGAAATCCTAATGAGGGCAACATTTTTTTTAAAAATAAATACCATGACTTTATGATATATTATTAACTAGATATTTCTGATACATTGTCATATATAAAAACGCTCATATTAACTGGGAATGCAGTTTTGATTCCATCCCAACACTTATGATGCTATAAAGTCAATTTTACTACTGTCTTTCCAAATTTAATTCTTAATAAACTTAATAAATTGATATGAAGTTTTAACTGCATCATAAAATAGTTTTTTGGTTATTTTATATTACTTAAATTGTTAAGATTACATAAGTAATGAAATCCAAGAGAAAATGATCAGTTTTGGTATTTTATCAATATTTGTTCACAACGGGACAAAAATTTTAATGTAAAGAAATACATAGGTCCTGGACACAAAGGTGCACAAGCTTAGCCTAGTCATGCCAACATAAAATGCACAACCGATAACAATTGCTTGTAAATACTGTTAAAAATATTCAAAAAAGTAGAACCTAACCAAATTACATGTTAATTTTACAAACTGGTCTAGGATTAAAATGTAAGTAGTCAAATCCTGCTAGATAATCATAAATTGTTGAGTATAATCATAAGAGTTGAAAAATACTTTGTACTTTACACATAGTGTTTTTAGAGAAATAGCTATTGAGTCATATACAGCATTATGATCATAATCCATGTATGTTTCAAAAACACTTGATTATAAAGGCTGAATGATAAACCGCTAATTGATTTTCTTTGCTGATTCCCAGGGCCACGCCCCAGCTGGAGGGTGTCTCCTCTCAATGTCTTGCGAATACCGAGTCATGGTGAGTGGTAAATACAGCATCGGGTTGAACGAAACCGCACTCGGCATCGTGGCGCCGAACTGGTTCATGCACACGATGGTCAACACTATACCGCAGAGGCAGGCCGAGCTGGCGCTCACCACCGCTAGGATGTTTTCTGTAGAGGAAGCTTTGAAGGTAAGATTAAATTCTTATTATCTACCACTCGGCGGGCATAATTGTGGACCTGTGGTTTGACCTAAGTAATACTGAGCGGGGGTAGAAGCAGGTGGCAAAAAGTGGAAGTGTGGAGAAAGGTGAGGTACCTACAAAGATGTCAATTTTTGTCCAGACAGTTGAGATGATATATTTTCTGCGATGTCTTGCACCCTCCGCTAGCTACGGTGTTTGATGACAAACTGACACTTAAACAAATTTACCTTTTCGGGGCATATTTCTTCAGCTACTGCAATCAAGCATTCTTTTATCATTTCTCCATTGCGGGTGCGTAGATTGGGGAATCTACGTGTCCACACCGAGCCACCCATGAGAAGACGGTAGCACGCATGTGGTCACGCACTGCCGTGGGACGCTTTGGGGATCCTTTACAATCCCCCGGGGGGTGACCGCCTTACAGTCACCCTCTCCGAGATGAGCCTATAGGCGTGGCACTAGTGGGCGGCTCTAGTGTGATCATACGAGGACCTGGAGCCTCCCTTAGGTGCCGAAGATGACCGCTCCAATGGTTTTAGCCGGTTTACCGGTTTAATACCCCTTCGTTCTTCCCCGGGGCGAAGGAAGTTCATGAAGAATTTCCACTGGGCACAAATAAAATGCGTGTGGTGCCGGCTCAGAATACCACCACCCCATTTCCTCCCGTGGGTGTCGTACAAGTCGACTAAGGGATTAGCCGGGGGATGGGCAGCAGCGTCCTTCCAGAACATTAACAACTCAACTGCGATCGCCAACCCGTCTGCCAAGCATGGCGATTATGGCAAAACCCCCCAATGGGCCCACACACCCATATCGATCGTTTTGGTATTCTTTGGGGGAGGCCTGTGTCCAGTAGTGGACTTCATTCGGCCGAAATGATGAATGATGATGATGACCAATAAAAAAACCGCATTTCCACTACATAGGTACATGTGAACAATTTGAAATACTTTTTTTATCTATACAAATAAATAAAATTGAAGTGTCTGTTTGTAATGTCAAAATAACAGCTTTTTACTAAATGCATATGAAAGTATGTACGTTACATATCACAAAAAAACTATTTTTATTTTTTTGTCTGTCTGTCTGTCTGTCTGTCCGTCTGTTTGTTCCGGGTAATCTCCGAAACGGCTGGACCGATTTTGACGGGACTTTCACTGGCAGATAGCTGATGTTATAAGGAATAACTTAGGCTACTTTTATTTTAGAAAAATAATTAGGGTTCCGCGCAAAAAACATAAAACCCTTGAAATTCAATACAAATATTCTAGGTCAAGTGCCTATGTCGAAGTACTCTAAACGTATTTTAAATTAAACGCGGGTGAAACTGCGGGTCCCAGCTAGTTTTAAATAAACTATGACAATAGGATTCTCCTGTGTCGTGGGTACTTTTTACAGAAATCAATCTCACAAATACCCAGACCAGGAACTATCTGTAGATCATACAAAGTGTTTAGTTTATTCGTTTGCGACAGCGGTCTACGAGAGACTCCTTCCGGGTGTTAAACCTCAATTTTTGTAGGACCTATATACCTATTGTCAATAAAATACCAGCATATAGGCGGATATTTATAGGCGGGCTGTGCTGCGGACATTTATAAATAAAATAATTTCTCTATGTTACAGGTGGGACTCATTGACGAAACTGCAACGGACAAAGCAGACGCACTGGCGAAATGTAGACAATTCATGAAGAAGTTCGACAGGATCCCACCTCTAGCACGATCAGTTACCAAACAGAAGATTAGGGAAGCACCTTTGAAGTGGATGCAAGAAAATCGGAAGCAGGACACGCAGGAGTTTTTAATGTTCGTCAATAGCCCGAAAGTACAAAAGTCGTTGGAAATGTATATTCAAGCATTAAAACAAAAGGCCGCTAAATAAATCCAACTATAATACATAATAAAGTATTTGTAATAATACGTTATTATTTGACGAATTGTGTTCGAATTTAACATGTCAATACATAATGATATAGTTCCAATTAATCAATGGTAAACAATCATCGGTGCTGAGTTTTTAATTTAGCGAGTCTCACTCATTATAATTACTTAAGTGAAGTTGGTTAAGTGGATACGAGTGACACACTGAAGTCCTCCCTTAGACTTAGACTGCAACAAAACTGTGCAATAAATAAATATTTAATGTTTTTGCCTGTAAAGTGTATATGTATATACAAATAAATTTGTTAATATTTTATATTCTTATATATTTAAACGACCTAAAATATTGTACAATTTAAATACGCACGAACTTGCATTTTTAGAGCAACATTATTCATAGTTGATTAAAGACAATTTTTATTTAAATTATTCAATTATTTTGGGGTTACAGATCGTTGTTGGAATAGCGTTTTTAGCCAAATTAATTGAACTTAAAAGAAATAGGTTAATGTATGTAAAATAATAAGGCATTTTACAACCATTCCCCATGCATTTTTTTATTTTTAAAGAAACTCCCCGTCCAGAATCGAGATTCGTTAGTTATGCTTTGTGCATCGCGGTTGGACCTTCGACCACATGAAATGTATTTATAAGTTTAACATTCTTTTGTGAAATTTTCTTCAAACTTGTTTTGTGCTTTTTCATAGTCGGGTTTTAGTTTTTAATCTTATTTTAATTTTAATTATGGGGTCTAACTTGAAATCTACGCTTCCTTCTTGTTATAATGTCAACGCTCATGAAACTGATAGCACATCTTCCACTTCCTAACTTATTTTGCTTGTGAAATGTTTTCGAAAACATCAAATTGAGCAGTAGACTGCCTGTGTAGATCAACATGTTGAGAGAAAATGTGTTTTGTGTGCGTCATTATGTGTAATGTTTTCAAAAATCATTCACTGGAGAGGCTTAGGCAACTGCTAACTAACTAGACAATTTAATAATGCCATCGTATTTACTTATGAAATGCCTTCAAAACTTGTTGCGACCATTTCTTCTTGTCTCTCGTATTTCGGGAGCCAATTGAGAAAATGTGAAATTTTACTATGAAAAGTACACTATCGAGCTCACTGCCGCCTGGTTCGGTTTCGTTTCAAGTTGTAGTATTTACCGATGACGATACGCACACAAATAGTTGCATGTAGTGCTAGGGCGCATGTTGCGCTAAACATGCACCTTCTGACATACAGAGTGATTTATATATTTATTTATATACTCTTTATTGTACACCAAAAAATAGTCACAGAAGTTTTGAATTAAGTATAAAACTTTTTAACAAAAAAAATACCGACTTCAAAAACCCTACACGATATAAAAATATTAAAACCACTAAAAAAGGAAAAATATATGAAGTCGGGCGGGGCCAGGTATGCCCCAACCATGGTTCATGCAGACCAACGACGAGATATATTTTATACCTGGCCCCGCCCGACTCCTCCTTTTCGAAGTCGGTAAAAAGTACAATACAATACAACAATACAATAATTTATATGATTATATAAAAAAACACATTTTTTTTTTGTTATTTACCACCTACACACATTTCGATACAATAATTTGATTCTCATATATACTGTATTGTAGAGTAGATGTTAGGACAAGAGCATCTATACAAGACATAACTTTCCTGAAAACTACTTAACTATAACTTTTTATCAAAAGACGAGTGGAAGTGAGCTAGACAAACAGGCTAGTAACTTCAATATAAGTCTTGTGCGTCTGCGGCTCGCTTCAAACGAAGCTTTAATTTGGTAAAACGACCGACCAGCCTCAACGCCATTTTGCTGCCCTATAATGTTAAAATGTATGAAAAAGTCTAAAGAAAATGTACAAACAAAGCCGGTGAATAGCAAAATTAACTCTATTATATCTGATACCACCTTCTGAGACATATGCAAAGCTAGTCCTAACACAAAACGAGGACATATTTTATAATTAATACGGCTTATGCTCCTTTCACTGTTGGATTCGTTCAATGAAATGTTTTCTACAGGTTGTCGCGGAGTGCCTCCCTCCGTGTTTCCTTCCCGGTTAACTCAACTAGGAGGTTCTCTCCACGGCAGCAAGTAACGAGAGTTCAGTTAACGAGATCAATGAAACGTAACATATATGTATTGTTATAATGGTATATTGATATTCACACCTTCAACACTTTATGCTGATGATTATATAAATTTTAAAATATAGCTTATTATCACAATATTTTAGTTAAAAATAAGTAATTGTAATATTGCAGGAGACTATTTGTCAGAGCGACAGCTGTGTGTCGAACCACTAGCGTTCAGAATCCAATGTGTAATGCTAATGATCAAAATATCAAGAACGACTCTACGTCACAAATTCAAATTTTGATTTGAATAAAGAATGAATCGTGAGGTGGACAGTGATGGAGATAAAAGGTATGAAGTCATGAAAGAGGTTGATTGAAATGAAGATGAAGGATGACTTCGTCACAATACCCCGCTGTCCCGGTGAAAAAAAATCATATAAGGATTTTTTTTGCAAATAAACAATAAATCAATCATAAAGCGTATCATAAAAAAAAACGTCAAAGAAATGGTAAATGTGAAATAAATTTAGTAGGTGTGGATGCTATGTAACAATGAGAATATAATAGATTGGATTCCCAACACATACAACTATCACAAATCACGCATGCATTCTTCATAATTCAAGTCTTATTTCCATGATTGGAAAAGGACGCCACAACATAGAGTAACCCTAGACTATAATAAAGGTTACTCATGGAATCAATCTACAATAGTGTAGGCTTATTTAGTGTCAGTCACAACCCGCTGACGTTAGGTGAAGGTGTAGCTAAGGCTTATTTAGAGAGTCCCTAACCGCTCTGTAATATATATACAAGGAGTTAGCCAAATAGGCTTACGTACCTAACTATAAGGAAGATACGTCTGAAAGACGAATATAAGATATAATATCTTATATTCGTCATATTTATCATAATTATCGTAAGTATTAAAATAATTATTTGCATATTATATGCAATTAAGATTAATTGACCGAGGCTTATTTAGAGAGTTGTCGCCGCTCTTTTCGTAAGAAGTTTTGTTGTTCGCAGTATACTGGGTATAGAATAGGGCTTATTTATAGAGTTTCAATCCGCGCTGTACTGTACATGAATGGGACATTAATGTAATAATTAGTATTACATTATGTAGATAGAGTAAGTATATAATATAAAAGGGTGATAATTGAGTTTAAGATAACGTTTAAAATGATTCTGAAAAGGTAATGGATAATGAGTATTAAATAAAATAAATAAAAATAAAGTAATGGGAAATTATATCTAATTAATGTTTGATAAATTAATATTTTAAAGTAATTAGCTTAATGTAAAAAGTCTTAGTGTTAATAATGTTAAGTATTATATAAGAAGTCTCCCGTGTCGTAAGGTAGTATAAGATTAAAGCATTTTATGTAATTAGAAACTATAAAAGTACAAAATATCGTTAAAATTATAATTTGAATGAGGACGCGTTGAAAAGAATTAAGGGTTAACTACGTGGTATTGGCTTGATATCTTTAATATGCCAACGTCCTAAGGGTTTACCAGATAAATCAGTAAGGTCGTAAATAAGTGGTGAGATTTAGAATTTAGATTAAGGATTTTTAAATTTGGGTGCTAATTTAGCCGAAAAGTACTTGTCTGATGAACTGAGTGGATAATTACGTCTCCAAATAACATCACCTTCGTTAAATTCAAGGTTTTGGTGACGTTTATTATATGATTTAGCGTTCATTTCATGAGCGTGAATCAATCGTGCTTGTACCTCGGCAAAGAAAGGACTTCATTGACCTATGTTTTCTGCATATACATCGCGAGGGGCAAAAATTAATTCTTCTGTTGATTCTGAGGAATCATAAATGGTACCGCATGTTACTAGCTCGCGACCAAACACTAAGAAAGCTGGTGTGAATTTTGTAGTTTCGTTCACGGCAGAGTTAATAGCGAATTGTATTTTGTTTAAGTGTAAGTCCCAAGTACCGTATCGTTTTATTGTAACGTTCGACAGTGTTAACCTGTGGACAGTAACGGGGAGTATAATGAACTTTTGGTATGTTGTAGAACTGGAATAATTCATGGACTTCGTTGCTTACGAATTGTGGGCCATTATCTAAAATTATGGTTTCTGGAATGCCATAAGTCATGAAAACTAAGTTATCCAAAATATGTTTTATTAGGTAATGGACCAATAAGATCGATGGATATACATTGAAAAGGACGAGAACAGTGTTTAGGTTTACCCATAAGGCCAATAGTATTTTGATTTTGATGTTTATATGCAAGGCATGTCTCACATTTAGAAATAAAAGATGCAACATCTTTGTACATACCGGGCCAAAAGTATTTGTCCTTTATACGATGGTATGTCTTAAATGTACCAAAATGAGCTGCTGTCGGAGTGGAGTGATTTTCATTGATAATTAAGTGTCGGAATTCAAGTGGGATTACTTCTTTCCAATTAAATTCTGAGTTAGTGAGAGTATTTGAACGACAGTATTTGTACAGTTTGCTATTACGGATCATAAAGTCAGGAGTTAATGTTGGATGCGAGCTACATTTGGAGTATACGGATGAATACCAGTTATCAGAGGTAACTGAAGGGTCATAGTTAATCACTTTTATTGGTAAACTACGCGATAAGGCATCGGGAACAAGATGATCTTTACCTTGTTTATGTTTAATATTGAAGTTAAAGATGGATAAGCGTATGCTCCAACGGGCAAGTCTACCTGTAGAAACCATTGTAGTGCAGAATGATCAGTATAAATTGTAAATTTTTGACCGTTGTCTAAATAGCAGCGCCAGTGTTCAAGTGCACTAATAACAAAATAACACTTAAAAGTTCACGTTCTGTAATAGAATAGTTTCTTTGAGGACCTGTAAGGGATTTGCTCATATAAGCTATTGGTTTTTCAACACCGTTGAAATCTTGAGTGAGCATAGCTCCGAGTCCATAAGCAGATGCATCACAATGAACTGCGAAGGGTTTAGTGAAATCAGGACAAGTTAATATAGGAGTAGCAATTAAAGCTTGTTTAATTTTATTAAAAGCATTATCGGCTTCAGGGGTCCATTTAAAAGGTGGTGCCTTTTTACTGGTAGAAGTAAGCTTGGTTAGTGGAGCGGTTAATGTGCTAAGATTGGGTACAAAGCGTCTATACCAATTAGCTGTACCAAGAAATTTTTTAACTTCTTTGGCTGACTTGGGGGCTGGTATTTCTAGTATTGCCTTGACTTGATCAGGGTCTGTGTGAAGACCTTGTTCATCAATAACATAGCCTAAATACTTTAGTTCCTTTCTAAAAAATGCACATTTTGGAAAATTTGTCGTTACGTTTGCTTTTGAAAGTTTTGAGTGTAAAATATTAAGTAATCTCACGTGTTCCTCATACGTTTTTGTAGCAATTACAATGTCATCTAAATATGAGAACATAGAGTTGTCAGATGTGTCAAATGTATTAAGAGTGCTAGAAAGAAGCTTATCAATGGATCTTTGTTGGGTAGCTGGTGCGTTTGTAAGTCCAAAGGGCATGACTTTGAATTGGTAAGTTCCTCGACCTGGAACGTGAAATGCGGTCTTAGGTCTATCCTCTAAACGTAGTGGCACTTCCCAAAATGCTTTCGCAATATCAATTGAAGATAGGTATTTACAGTCAGTCTGATCAATAATGTCAGATATTAGGGGTAACTTATAAGCGTCTTTTTTAGTTATGTCATTTAATTTACGACTATCAATGCAGAACCTTCAAGTACCATCTTTTTTAGGAGTAATAATAACAGGGTTTAGCCAAGGGCTTTCACAAGGCTCTATAACATCCAGCTCTAGCATTTTGTCTACCTCAATTCTAAGAGCTTTCTGTTTTTCTGGGGATAGACGATAACAGCGTTGACGAATTGGTGGGTGGTCACCTGTGTCGATGTGATGTTCTGTTAAGTGTGTTTTTCCTAATGGGAGTACGTCAGTAAATATGTTTTTGAATTTATTAATAATAGTATTTGCAAGTAAAGACTGAGTGTCACTAAGTGTACTGAGGGTATGTAGTTGTATGTCGTTGGTATTAATAATAAATGTTGGAATATCAAGATTTTTATGCATATTAACATTCTTAAGTATGTCAGGTGCAAGATTAAAAGTTTTCCAAAAGTCTATTAATAATATTAAAGGCTGGGTAATACTTGGAATTACATGTGCAGTACTAATGGAAAACTTGTTTTTAAATAGTGTTGGAAGTTTAATGGTACCAATTGAATGTATTGTTTGACCATTAGCAACTGAACCTTTAATAGTTTGATCTCTCTGTAATTCAAAACTATTTTTAATGAGCAATTCGTAAGAATGATTGCCTAGGATAGTTATAGCACTACCACTATCAAGTAAACCATTTAAAGTCAAATTATTAACATTTATTTGAAGATATGGGCGTTCAAAATCTGAAGAATTATATATATATATTATATTATCAGAAGAGGAGCGTAGAAACCTTGTATGACTTAAAGTATTATTAGTATTCGATAAGTCCAATCGGAATTATCGAAATTTGATTTTAGAATTTGGTGGTTCACCACGTTCCTCTGAAATTAGTTTTTATGAGTGAGTTTATTACAGTCAGGGCAATTGGTAAAAATGACGTCTATTTTTCCACATCTAAAACAAACTTTATAGCTATAAGGACATTTATCTAATGTATGGTTGTTATTCCTACAGCGTGGGCAAAGAAATCTAAGAGGGGACTTAATAAAATCAGTTCGTATAGGGTGTATTGGGTAAGGAGAATAAGGTTGAAATTTAGATTGTTCATTGTTAGATGGATATTGTGGCACGTTAGGGTTTATAAAGGGGATAATTTTAGGTTGCGGTAACGTATTTGAAGTAGAAGGTAGGAGTTTCTTGCCGGCTCTTCTCCACGAGATCAACTATTTGGAACCGTGCAACTTAGATTCTGACGTTTCATAAGTGCCAATATTTGGTTTATTTGAAATAAAATATTTTGACTTTGACTTTGACTTTGGAGGTAAGGGGAATTAATATTCGAAATGTCTAAACAATTTTCGTACCATTTGCAACATTCCAGTAAACTATTTACTGATAACAAATCATTTGGTGTTAGACGGGTGCTAAATTCTGGCCGGAGGTTGCGTCTGAGAATGTCAATTTTAGATTTTTCTGACAATGGTTCTTGTAATTTGTTAACTAGATTTAAAACATCTGTAAAATAAAAAATTACTTTTTCATTATGCTGATGTCTCCGTGCGTCAATAGTTTTTCTTAATTTGTAGTCATAGTCAGTTATGCCAAAATCATTAATAAGGTTACATTTGAAAGATTCCCAGTCTTTGACGACCTCCTTGCGAGTTCGAAACCAGTTTAGTAGTGGCTCGTTTAATATATCGTAAATGTGGTAGTTTAGTTTTTCGTGGGATATATTTTTTCAATTGCGAATTCTTCTATTTTTTTAATAAAATCTTTAGGGCATGTGTTGCCTTTGTATGTTAATCGTTTAATTTCATTAATGGATTTGTCTGAAATGTTGTTTAGTTTTTGTGTAAGTAAATCGAAATAGGGCGGTATGTGTGGTGGTATTTGGGTGATTTGTTGTTCAGACTCCGATGAATGATAAACTGATGCGGAAGTGTTATTCTCTAATAGAGAAAAGCGAGATTCTAAGTCATTAAATAGTTCCAATAATGTTTTGTATGACTAGATCCTCAGTAGAGAGTTCTGTGCTTATATTTATATTATTAAGACGATTATTTATGTGGGTAAGATAAGTCGAAACTTTTTCTTTCCGAACTGGGTAAGATGAAATGCGTGCAGAGATTAGGGTCAGGCATTTTCTTATTTCCTCTATATCTTGTTGTATAGGGTAGAGGCTGATTAAATCATGACGTAAATTAAAATTTTCCAATAATAAAGTAAGTTGATCTCGTAAATTCTCAGCTGTATGTGTTGGTATTACCGTAGTGTTTCGTAATTTCAATTCATAAATAATTTCGGGTTTATTTAATCGATTTAAGTCCATTTTATAAGTTTGAATGGAGGAAACTTAGTTAATGGTGAATGTTATGATATGGTATAGGATAAAATAGTTTAATTAAATATAATAATCTATTGTGTAATAAATAAATACTTTGTTTGGTCTTCAACCACCTAGTACAGGAGTGCGTCTCGGTAGTCGGTTACGGAAACCTCGAGGAATACACCCTGTACGTCGGTGGTCTGCGTGCGCGTATACCTAAGGATACTCTCCTTAGGCACGCTGTAAGTGTATAACCGATCTCGTCTTGAAGTGACCACGAATGGTTTTAAAAACACTCCAAGATTCGAAAAGGTTTATGATTCTACCGCTGGGTAGATTGGTAGTGTATGTATTCGTGGATTAAGTGATTATGTGTACTGTAGGAGTATCTGTTTTTCAGGGGCGTTGGACAGGCTGCGGCGGCTGGCTCTCGTAAAGTCTCACTCGTAAAGTGGCGTCACCGCCTGCGGATGCAATTTGCGACCAAGCGCGTCGTCGGGGCCGTCCTGCCGCTCTTCAGAGCCTGGCTCAGAAGGAGCGAGCGCGTCACCTATCGCCTGACGCATGTGCTCACCGGGCACGGTTGTTTCTGTGCGTACCTGCACAGGATAGGACGCGAGGCCACGGCACAATGCCACCATTGTGATAGCGACCAGGACAACGCACAGCACACGCTCGGGGCGTGCCCTGCGTGGGCCGACGAGCGGCGGATCCTGGTCGATCGGATCGGGCAAGATCTCTCTCTGCCAGCAGTGAATGGAATGCAGTGGTCTCCTTCTGTGAGAGCGTCATGCTCCAGAAGGAGACCGCAGAGCGGGATCGGGAGAGGGAGGGAGGAGACGGTGCCGGGGTAACAACCGCCCTGGCGCCTAATTCCGATACGCCTGAAAACCCCTGCCGTTGCTATAAGGTGGGGGACCTCTGGGTTCGCGGGTGCGTAGATTGGGGAATCTGCGAGCCCACACCAAGCGACCCAAGAGAAGACGGTAGCACGCATGTGGTCACGCGCTGCCGTGGGACGCTTTGGGGGATCCTTTACAATCCCCCCGAGGGGGTGACCGCTTTACAGTCACCCTCTCCGAGATGTGCCTATAGGCGTGGCACCAGTGGGCGGCTCCTGTGTGATCATACGAG
Source organism: Diloba caeruleocephala (assembly GCA_947459985.1). Classification (NCBI taxonomy): domain Eukaryota; kingdom Metazoa; phylum Arthropoda; class Insecta; order Lepidoptera; family Noctuidae; genus Diloba; species Diloba caeruleocephala. Next base: position 8,236,241 of record OX381614.1, read on the forward strand.
GACCTGGAGCCTCCCTTAGGTGCCGAAGATGACCGCCCCAGTGGTTTTAGCCGGTAGGAGTCCGGCATACCCCTTTGCCCTTCCCCGGGGCGAAGGAAGTTCATGAAGAATTTCTACTGGCCACCAATAAAAAAAGAAAAGGAGTATCTGTTTAGTGTAGATATTATAAATAAATACTACTTGGTATAATAAACCTAATTAAATAAAAAATAAATTATGAATGACGTGATAATGATGACTTACTGACAGCTGCCCTCTGACACCTAAAACAAATATTACATTTTCTATTTGTTATAAATCTAGACAAATATAATTAGCACTGGATAAATAACAAAATTACGGATAGAAAAAATAACAACAGTTATAGAAAATACAGGTAAGTTTACAAAAAAATATTGTTATTACTGCCAAAAAGTGAACCCAGATATAAATAGACGTCGGCTGTAAGTGCCTTTTAGAATTTTGAAAAAGATAAATAATTATGGAAACTCCTTCTGTAGTTCGCCCGTTCAGGCCTCCCCGAAGGTGTTTGATGATGATAACTGTCTTCTTATATTATGTAGGTAGATGATTAGGCTGCTGACGAATTGGGTTGGTGGGTGTTCTTCAAATTGGGCGCCAGTGTCGCGGAGTGCCTCCCTCCGTGATTCCTTCCCGGTTAGCTCAACTAGGAGGCTCTCTCCACGGCAGCAAGTAACGAGAGTTCAGTTAACGAGATCAATGAAACATAACATATATATATTGTTCCAAATAATAACAGCCAATGTTCCTGTAAAGTACTAGATCGCGTCACCTCAATAAAATATTTAGGGATTCAAATTGATGAAAGATTGTCGTGGCGTATTCATATTGAAGAAACAGCCAAACGTATTAGGAGACTTATATATATATATATTTAAAAATCTGCGCAATATTGCTGATAAAAAGCTTCTGATCCAAGTATATAATGCTCTCGCTCATTGTGTAATCAACTACGGTATATGTTCGTGGGGTGGCGCTGCCAAAACGCATATGATAGAAATAGAACGTGCTCAGCGGGCATTAATAAAGGTTATGATGTACTTACCATACAGGTATCCAACAACTAACCTATACCAGAAAATAGGGGTACTCAGCGTCCGTAAACTATTTATCTACCAATGTGTTAGGCGGTACCACCGCACAGTCGTGCCTTCCCTAATAGGCAATGGCAACAAAAGAAGATTTCGCTTTCCACTGCCCTCCATTAAGACTGAGTTCGCTCGTAGGCATTACAACTTCCAAGCACCCAACTTATATAAAGTTCTTAACAATGTTATAAATACTAGAGAAGTTAATAACTATAGGTTTAAGGAGATTGCACAAGTTAGTTACTAAACTATAATTACGATACATGTGAAAAAATAATAATATCCCAAATCTAATGAAAATCGTGAAAAAGCACACGCCAAGAGACACGTACGAAAAACATAAACACACATACATAATTCATAACACCCATACAGGCCCCATAACACGCATACACACCTCATCCATACCACATAATACACCTATTTACAGACACTTTACCACATACTAACCAGGCAAACCCCACTTACTGCTTCTTTTGACACACTCTTAAAAAAGTTCAGTTAAGCTCAATATTTATTTCTTTTTGTCTTAAAGTTATTTTAATCTATTATATCTAGTTTAAATAAATTTTCATTAACACCTATGTATAAACGAAGGGGGAAGGGGACCGATCCCTGACATACAGGCTATTAATTTAGCCTAGTTCGGGTAGGTATCAGTACCACAACAAATGTATGCTTTTATTGTTGTTAATAAAGTTTTTTATTTTTTTATTTATTGTTATAATGGTATATTGATATTCACAACTTCAACACTTCATGCTGATGATTATATAATTTTTAAAATATAGCTTATTATCACAATATTTAAGCTAGTTAAAAATAAGTAATTGTAATATTGCAGGAGACTATTTGTCAGAGCGACAGCTGTGTGTCGAACCACTAGCGTTCAGAATCCAATGTGTAATGATAATGATCAAAATATCAAGAACGACTCTACGTCACAAATTCAAATTTTGATTTGAATAAAGAATGAATCGTGAGGTGGACAGTGATGGAGATAAAAGGTATAAAGTCATGAAAGAGGTTGATTGAAATGAAGATGAAGGATGACTTCGTCACAAGGTTTCCTATAAATTTGACAACAACAACGAAATACCGTTCAATTATATTCGTCTGCTTAAAAACTGTTTAGATCGCAACTAAGTACGTCTTCTTCAACATTATCTCCAGATTGATGGCGTCGCAATGGATAGTCAGACTTTGGAAGAGGTACGTCGTGGACATCATCAAAGTCTGCCTCATCAAAGGTAATAAACAGGAAGTGGAACTCAGATCTCCTGTCAAGTTTTTTAGAGATAATTGTTGCTAGTAATACTAAGTCTAAGGTTAACTACACTACAGTTTGGAGGATGGGGGCATGGCCCCCTGAGCCCCCCTGGATCCCGCCTTAATGAAGCCTCACCTGACAGCCGCTTCTTCAAAAATCCAGTCGTGTTTCCGTTTATCAAAATTGCGGCAAATACCTACGTCAAACGTTTTTCCACGTAGTAAACTAATTAAGGACTAAATGAATCTAGTACATAAAAGGAAATTCACAATAAGGATAACACGAACCTATATTAGGGCCGCTTGTTGCTCTATCTTAAACATTAAACCCGAACATTTAAGAACAATAGCATGTGGCATGCAATTTGATATTTTACATTCAGTGATAGGTATTAAACTAAATAATCTAATCTATGCGATAACTTACAAAGCGCAAGTGACAGAGTGGATTAATACCTGCATAATATCGACACAATAAGAACAAGTGTTCACTGCGCACTGCTGTACAAGTGTTATAAACATATCTTGGCTAGTATATTTTTTTTTTCCAACCTAAGGTTGCCTGGAAGAAATCGCCGTGTGCGCTAAGGCCGCCCATTGTACTCTACATTCAAAGTGTTACTTTTTATTTTACTTTTTAATAACTGGTGTACAATAAAGAATAAATAAATAAATAAAATGCTTCACCTCTATAAAATATCAAGAAAGTTGTGTGCTGCAACAAGTTCTAGGCTTCTGTCTTCAGCTCAAGCCAAACCTTTAGTTGATGTAGCTGTTGACGAAGAAGGCATAGCCACGGTCCAAATGCAGAGGGCTCCAGTGAACAGCCTTAATCCAGAGTTAATGCAGAAATTACACGATTCGATTATTGAAGTAGAGAAAAAAAAATTCAAGGGCTTGGTTTTGACATCGGTGAGTAAATGAAGAAGAAATAAGTCTTAATTGTATTTTTTTCTGTAACGCTTTTATTAACATTAACCACCGCCGAATGAATATGTTTCTGGCATATTTATCAGTTTAAAATAAGTCGCCAGCGAATTGTGGTAATCCGCCACAGTTTAAATGGTTACGAATTGCGGGTGACGACTATCCTTCTAGGTGCCAGGTTCATTATTAATGAAGTTTCTTGTCGAGGACTTATTACTTATTAGGTACTAAGCCACGCCATCATTACGTTCGTATCTTTTCAGGCATATCCTACCGTTTTCTCAGCGGGTGTCGACTTAACGGAATTTGATAAACCAAATATTAAAAGACTGGAGCTTTTCAAAGAAAGTCTTTTCGATGTTGTGGCAAAATTATTTGCATCTGATTTAATTACCACAATTGCTATCAATGTAAGTATGAAAAAACTAATTTAGTTTAGATTTTTCCTTTAGCTAAAGATTTATAGGTTTCCAGTTTATAAACAAAACGCTTCAGTTAGGTTAGGTTCTTCTCTTCAGATCAGCTATCGAGTTGACGGAAGAGTGAAACCGGCTCATATTAATGACTTATGACGTCAGACATGACGTCTGCAGTGTGATAAAATAGTATTTTGCAGATCAATTAATTGAACCCTTACGTTTTAAAGCCTGGCTAATTTTGGAGGGACATACCCAGCGTGTTCGACTGCACTGACGTTTTGATTCCTGACTCGATGGGTACAATTCCCAGGTCGGGTGAAGTGTTATTGATTACACAACAAAAATGTAGGTAGGAAATAGATAATCGAAGTAGCAGTCTCTACGAAAAAAATGACAATCGTGCTAATAGTAAGTCATCATTTCGGCCGAATGAAGTCCACTGCTGGACACAGGCCTCCCCCAAAGATCACCACAGCGACCGATATGGGTGTGTTGTGGGCTCATTGGGGGGTTTTGCCGTAATCGCCACGCTTGGCAGGCGGGTTGGCGATCGCAGTTGAGTTGTTAATGTACTCGAAGGACGCTGCTGCCCATCCTCCGGCTAATCCCTTAGTCGACTTTTACGACACCCATAGGAGGAGAAGGGGTGGTGGCATTCTGAGCCGGCAATTGTTAATATGTTTGTCTCTTTTTAATGTCGCTTTTTCGTTGCATCCAATTTCAATCAATCACCGTTGTGATTTGAAAATTAGATTACAATTCAATAGAATTAGAGTACATTAACAACTCAACTGCGATCGCCAACCCGCCTGCCAAGCGTGGCGATTACGGCAAAACCCCCCAATGAGCCCACAACACATCCATATCGGTCGTTGTGGTGATCTTTGGGGGAGGCCTGTGTCCAGCAGTGGACTTCATTCGGCCGAAATGATTGATATTAAATAGGATTTAGCCTGCGAGAGAATGAGATGTTTGTATGTACGTATGCTAGCACGTGTCTTTGCGCCTACGTACCTACTAAGAAGCCTTCAAAAAATTCGTCATAATCAACGTGGTGTATCATTTTTGTGCATTTGCGTTTTAAAATTCGTTGGTTAACTAATTAATGTTAATTATTTAACACATCAATGACCCCGAGGAACACAATCGTAAAGTGACGACAGTTTTAATATTTTTTCATTTTCGGCATCTATGAGTATTGACTCATAAGTGAGTGATCTCGTAAGTGATATTACGACAGTTTTAATGTTTCCTTCATTTTACGATACAAAATATCACTTTACGATTTTGTTCCTCGGAGGCATCGACATCTCTGTTACTTTGATCAAATTTTATATATTATTTATTTCAGGTACAAATAAATACCTTATAGACTAACATACATAATATAACACTAAACACAATACAATTAAACTTGGAAGTTTCGGTCGTGCTTCCCTATAACGTCTGAACACCACTCCTGATGGCTAAAACTCGGCGCTGAGAAAGACGGACTTGTACGTTGCGGGAATCTGGAGGGTGTAGGACTTGAAATTTGTATTTCTACTCGACTCCATCCGCGACTGCTTCAGTATCGCCCTTCCTTCGGCACCGATTGTACCTTGACTCCTTTTGATGATATCTGAAGGAGCTTATCTCCCGATATCTGTGTGTCCAATCGAGAGATATACAGGAGCATGATAGGCGTTGCAGCTTTAACATCACTGCCCTGCAGGTCCCTCTTGCCACGTCCGTCTCTATTTCTTGTGCCAAGGCGAGTGTTGGTCTTAGTGGTCTCACTAGGTACCTTAATAATAGGTCCGATAACGCAAATATTCGCGTCATCGCTATGAGTGCGGCCTAGGCATAAAAGTATTCTACTACTTTGGTTCGTCACGATAATGCGTTGCAAAAACAAGGAAGTTTTTATCGCGTTATTAATCCGCAAAGTTCTAAGATATGGCCTAAAAAATGTCAAGAACACGAAATATAATGAGCGAGTATTGAACCAACATACTCTGCAAGAAAGCGGGCACGCTTTGAGTAAGTATAATTAAAATTATGTTGGTACTAGTGAAAGAAAAGAATAAGTTGACTGTAATGTTGAGTACCTATGTCTAGAATGGAAGCTTGTGAATGTACCTATCCCATGGCTAAATTGAACCTATCCAATAACGAAGATCTTATCCAATAACGAAGATCTCATATTCTCTTAAGTATAAGTCTGATAATAAAATATCGAGTGAACTATAAACAAATCAATATTGCTCTAGGGCTACGCAGGAGCCGGCGCTTGTATCTTGGCCCTAGCTTGCGAATACCGCACGATGACGACTGGCAAGGCAACTATCGGGCTGAACGACACAGCTGTGGGCATACCACCAGCCAAGTGGATTGTTGACCTTATGACACGCACCATGGGCGCCAGACAAGCAGAATACGCCCTTGCTAGTTCTTTTATGTTCCCAGCAGAACGAGCATTCCAGGTTTGGAGATTTTAGTTACCTATTAGCCTTTTATCTGATTCTGTGTGTTTAAGTCAACAAATGGTCTAATGATTGCAGCATAGTTGTTTGCTTTATTTCTTTAAATATCTATGTTTCTTATAAATCTGCTCTCTACAAGGTGTTTAATAAAAAAGTTGGTATATTTGCAACTATACAACTATACTCTTGTCTTCGATGAAACTCTCCTCTCGCAGGTCTTCTGGAAGCGGTATCTTAAAGAAATAAATAGTGCCTTTTTACTCCCTCATTCATATGTAATTATATTTTAATTATTAATGTAAGTAAAGAAATACAAATAGTAGGTACTTCAGATATATTTGGCTTCCAGGGAAGCCACACACATGTGCAGAGAAGAACTAACGCCATATGTCCCTATCGTTGACGTCTTTAATTAGAATGATTGATTGGTTTTTGACTATCTAAATTAATAACTAATTTTGCCTGAGGAATGGTAGCAGTCTCGGGTTATTTATTTAGGTTATTATGGTATTGGTTAGGTTATTATGGTATTGGTTAGGTTATTATGGTATTGGTATTGTCCTGTCTACGAACTTACCAAAATAATGAAGTCTCAAGTTGAAAATGAAGATTAGGTGAGTCGAATAAAGACCGGTACTTATTACATTTATTGTGACAATATTTCAGGTGGGACTCATCGATGAGGTAGCAACAGATAAAACGGACGCAGTCGAAAAATGCAAGAACTTCATAAAAACGTTCGATAACATATCACCGGCTATTCGGGCGGCTACCAAACGATCGATAAGACAGCAATATATAACAGAATTAGAAAGAGATCGTAAACAAAATGTAACAACCTTCATAGATATGATGACGAGCCCTGAGATACAAAACAAAATTGATCAGTACGTTAAGGGTTTAAGACAAAAAAAAGCTGTTAAAGTTTAATTATACATCGAGATGCTATTCGACACAACTTGAAGTTTTATTTTATGTGAGACTGTATTCACTTACTTATTTGGTAGAATATTTTACAGATAACAGTTTTAGAAATTAAATTCGTACTGTGGAACTTGCATACACTTTCATATATTTAAGCACCAAGTTAGCATACGGAACTGTTCTTGGCCCAGATTATCAAAGCCAGGCGACAGTTACCAACCAGTTTGAGCAGGAAATATCGCTATGACCTACCTCTCTCAAAAATTCAGTGTGGTGTCTCTTATCGTATTTCGTAAAAGATGACTAAGGGACTTTAGACCGGGATGGGCAGCAGCGCATCTTCTGTGGAACAGTAGCCTGCCAGTAGTCGGGCCTGCTTCTAGTCGAGTGACAGACTGCCTCAAATTCGTCGATAGGACAGCACCCTGCCTCAGCACCCGCGCCTGTTGCGTTTATTGCAGTGGGGATCTGCGGTGGTCTCTTCCCGTCCCCACTATGCCGCCTCTTTTGCGTCCATTATGCCCTCCTAAAAGGAGGCGACGGCATCCCACGCGCTGTTGCTCCTTATCATAGACTGAACCACGTCCGGAAACAAGAGGTTACCATTTTGGTCCAGCGGCGCGATGAGATCATGGCCCTGGGTCGGCTGAGCACTCCTCCAGCGTGTGCTGCGCCGTGTACTCCGGGCAGTCTCCACAGTGATGACAACCGGCCGTCTTTTCCCGGCCTATGAGACACAGATACTTCCCGAATTACGCATGTCCCGAGAGTACCTGCATCAGCCGGATGGTGAGGGCGCCATGCCGCCTCTCAGGTCATTCCTCCATGACGAGTCTTACCGCGGCGTGCCCTAAATGAGTCTACCATAAATAATAACGCCTAACGATTGTGTCTTGGTATGAACAGGGATTAGCCAATTTTCTTGGTTCGATAATTCTATAAAATATTGTCACGTAACTTGGATTCACTTGCTCGTCAGACTTTGCCTCCAACTAAATGCCGTGTGGTGCCGGCTCAGAATGCCACCACCCCATCTCCTCCCATGGGTGTCGTAAAAGTCGACTAAGGGTTTGGCCGGAGGATGGGCAGCAGCGTCCTTCGAGTACATTAACAACTCAACTGCGATCGCCAACCCGCCCGCCAAGCGTGGCGATCATGGCAAAACCCCCCAATGAGCCCACAACACATCCTTATCGGTGGTTGTGGTGATCTTTGGGGCAGGCCTGTGTCCAGCAGTGGACTTCATTCGGCCGAAATGATGAAAAATGAAATGTGCACTACATATCATGTCCTGGGATTTTGGGGACTATAGCGACCCATCGTCAATAAAAAAGATATTATCAGTAAGTTATAATCAGAAAATTCTTAAACTTATCCTTTTTACAGTAGCTATTCATATCTTTCTATGCTTCAATTTCCAGGCTCATTTTGGAAACGTGTAAAATGCCTTTGGGAAAATCCCGGAAAGGTTTTTCTAACCTCCCGGCTCCTGGAACTTAGCCAAAATCTCCCCGATCTCATCCCCATCCATCTTCACATCACGCGTTAACTACTCTGTAATCAAGCACGGAAAGCTTTGACAAATTGAACGGTCCCTGTTTTACTGAATGGCTCAAAAACGAGACCGCTGCGCTTTTCACCGCTGAATGTAAATTATGCAGAACCGATATTTCAGTAAAATATACACGAAGGGACGAAAATAAATAATTGTTATGATTGTGAAATCTCATTTTATTGTAAAGAACTACTTTTGAAAGTGCAATGTGTTACTTTATATAGTATATATAATAAACACTTGATTTTCACTGGTGCAACCCTAGATGGGAACCATGCACTTCGCACATAGCGAATAGGTAGTATTGTAGTCAAGGGCGGATCCCGGGGGGTATCAGGGGACGCACCCCCCCAAACTGTGGGATGCAGTTAGAATCCTACCCCTTCCGCCCCCTGTTTAAAATCATGGATCCGCCCCTGATTGTAGTAATTAATAAAGTAATCGATGATCAAATACAAAGACTACAATAGTATAGTAAGCATTCTTCAGTCATTGCTCGAGCATGTTCTTACTGTAGTATAGTGGATATCTATAATAATGTGAAATGTGACGCGCACAAAAAGCTCCACAGTACAAAATAAAAGATATAATATTTTTGTATTTCAATAAAATCTCATATTGATTAAATTTTATTAAATCATAACTACGATTCTAATTATTTATTAACCATCCCATTACTCATACTCAAGTTTTTTTTACATAAAACCTTAGAGGTATAATGTACTACGTACTAGAGAAGTCGCCTCAACTTGATTATTTGTCACAGGTGTTAGAGCGCATACACTCTAACGCACTTAGTCTGTGCCAGGCCGTGTTTGAGTGCTAAGTTTTCCTATTTAGATATACCTTCATGTGCAGTGAGATATTGTTTTAATAACTCGAGAAACATGTAGAAGTCAAGGAGTGACTTTTCATCAGTTAGTTCAAAATATTATCTTTAAAACATGGGTAGTTAAATTAAAATAATATCGATGTCATGCGTGGTAACGCGTTACCATGGTGACTGCCATATTTCGTTTACATGTTTCTATGACAACATAACACTCCCGCTCGTACCGCGCGAGTCCCGCGGTCATGAAGTTGCGCGCTATCATTTGTTTGTAATAGCTACTCTAGTACGTAGTACATTATACCTCAATAAAGTTAATAATATAGTTGATTTGGCCTTTTATTTACTCATATTATATTAAATGAAAATAAATGATTTTTATAAAATGAAATTTAGATTCTATTTAAACAACTAAAGATTGATGTGTCAATTTTTTAATTTTAAATATTTACAATTTTTTTTTAGGTATCTTTCGTATAGAAGTAATAAAAGTGTTCTGGCGTTATGCAAGTAAACCATATGTTCATGTCAATAGAATTTTTTTATGGTCGGAATTAGTAGCAGTTTCTTGTAAAACGATGGTCAAACGTCCCTAGCACGCAGTTCTCACAATCAGAGAACAAAATTGTCGAAAATAAGTCAATTGGCAGGACGGCCTCTTAACTGGCGTTTCAGTATTCGGACGTAGGTGAGTGTATGCGCTCTAATGCGAGTGACAAAGAATCAAGTTGAGGCCTCTTCTCTAGTACGTAGTACATTATACCTCAATGTAGCTACTCTAGTACACACGGCTACACATCAAGCTATACAAAACCAGTTTATACCGCATTGTATAGGCTTTCGGTATAGTGAGAGATCAGCATAAACTGGTTTTGTATAGCTTGTAGTGTAACCGTGTGTTTATGGAACATTAAACCTCAATGCATAAAACATTTGTTAAAGCGACATCTATGTATCCAAGATAATTATTAGTTAGTAAATAGTATAATTGTTTCAGTGCCAAGCAATATAGATGGCTACACTTGCTTTTACGTTAAGGCTTTATGTAGGAACTGTCCCCCCCTATAATTACCTACTAATGCAAACATAACTGAAAATAGCTGTGCAAATATCTGTTCAACTTATTAACAAGCTAAGTGTGCATAGCTTAAGTGTTTTAAAATGTTTTACCTCTTTAAAATATCAAGAAATGTGTGTGCTGCAAAGAGTCGTAGGCTTATATCTTCAACTCAAGCCAAACCTTTAGTTAATGTAGCTGTTGATGTAGAAGGCATAGCGACCGTGCAAATGCAGAGGGCTGCAGTGAACAGTCTTAATCTGGAATTAATGCAGCAATTACGTAAAACGATATTTGAAGTGGAGAAAAATAAATACAAAGGCTTGGTTTTGACTTCGGTGAGTAATTTTATTGGAGAACAAGGAAGAGTCTTAATTGTTTTATTTTATTTTATATAACGTTTTATTAACTTTATTTGTAACCTTACAATAATAACACCTTAAGGAGTCGTGTTTTGCGAACTGCTGTCGCAAACACACACCAAACACTCTACATGTGTACGTCAGCAGCGTACCGTCACACATGCGTACAAGAGCATAGATAATAATAATTATATTATTCATGTCATCAGCATCACTGATTCACTGAATGTAACGCTGTCTTCATTCTTTTCGTCAAAAAAAAAAAAATTATATATTCAAATTACAATCTCAACTTGAGTTTTGATTCTCGATATGTTGTAATACGGGCCTAAGGCACCTTCATCATTTCAGCCGTAAAAACGTCCACTGCTGGACAGAAGCCTCTCCAAAAGATTGCCACAACGACCGGTATCGGTTTGTGTTGTATGCTCATTGGGGAATATTGCCATAATCGCCACGCTTGGCAGACGGGTTGGCGATCGCAGTTGAGTTATAAATAAACTAGAAGGACGCTGCTGCCCATCCTCCGGCTAATCCCATAGTCGCCTTTACGACACCCACGGGATGAGATGGGGTGGTGGTATTCATAGCCGGCACCACATGGCAAACCGGCACCGCTTGGCATAAGGCGCCTTACTAGTAACTCGTAAAATCACACACATCTTGGAGGGGATTGAGGGGACTGTAAAGCGGTCACCCCCTCTAGCGAAGGGAAAGCAACTGTAAAAAGGCTGCTAGCAGGCTCTTCTTGGGGAGGATTGTGAAGGATTCCCCCAAGCCACGCTGTGCGCTGTGCTGCGCACATAACCAAGTGCGTACCGCCGTCTTCTCAGGGGTCGCACGGTATGAGCACGCAGACTCCCTAATCTGCGCGCCCACGACCCGCTAGGCCCCCCACCTATAGTGACTGCAGGGGGCTCAGGCGTATTGGACCTGGGCAGCGGGGTGGTTATTACCCCGGCGCCGTCTCGTCCTCCCCCATGTCGGATCGGCCCTCTCCCGATCCCGCTCTGCAGTCTCCTTCTGGAGCATGACGCTCTCGCAGAAGGAGACTACTGCACTCCAATTTTCATGCTCTGCCAATATAGTCAACACTACTGCCGGCAGAGAGAGATCTTGCCCTATCTGATCGACCAGGATCTGCCGCTCGACAGCCCACGCAGGGCACCCCTCAAGCGTGTGCTATGCGGTGTCCTGGTCGCTTCCACAATGGTGGCATTGTGCCGTGAACTCGCGTCTTATCCTGTGCAAGTAACAACCGTAACCAGTGAACACCTGCGTCAGAAGGTAGGTGATGCGCTCGCTCCTTCTGAGCCAGGCTGTGAAGAGTGGCATGTGGTCTCGACGACGCGCTTGGTCGCAAACTTCAACCGTCGGCGATTTTGCTACATCTCGAGTACGCGCCGACGTGCCAGCCGCCTCAGCCTGTCACCCCTGGAGGCACACTTTCGGTGATCTGGCGGAGGGAGCATATCTGATCATAGAGCGAACCATCTGTCGAAGAGCGTTTCCGCCTCGTAGGACACTGCGCTGTATTCCCGTGCGATCCGTATAGGCACTCTACCCTGACCCCTATGCCCTCGAAATCATGCCTGCCCATAACAATTTTAATGCTAATCATTACCAGTCTCCGTGCCACACGTACCACACTGCGCTCGTCACGTCTAGATATTAGTTATTTAGTCTCTTATGCCCAGTAACTTCACTAGCTACAGTATGTCCTTAGATTAGACCGATTGTCAGACTTTGGAGCTTCTGACCCTCACCCGGTAACGACTGTCACGAGTTTTCGTATATTAACTTCATTTTATTATTTATATGAAATTTTTCATGCATTTTTCCGGCTAGCCTTTATAATTTACAATACTGTTTTGATGTGCTTTCAGTTACCGCTTCGCCATAGGTACGCACTAATGCCGTCGTCGAGGCCATCCTGCCGCTCTTCGGAGCCTGGCTCAGAAGGAGCGAGCGCGTCACCTACCGTCTGACGCAGGTATTCACCGGTCACGGTTGTTTCGGTGCATACCTGCACAGAATAGGACGCGAGGTTACGGCACAGTGCCACCATTGTGATAGCGACCAGGACACCGCACAGCACACGCTTGAGGCGTGCCCTGCGTGGGCCGCCGAGCGGCGGATCCTGGTCGATCGGATCGGGCAAGATCTCTCTCTGCCAGCAGTAGTGTCGGCTATGTTGGCAGAGCACGAAAATTGGAGTGCAGTGGTCTCCTTCTGCGAGAGCGTCATGCTGCAGAAGGAGACTGCAGAGCGGGATCGGGAGAGGGCCGATCCCGCACGGAGAAGGACGAGACGGGGCCGGGGCAACAACCGTCCCGGCTCCCAAGTCCAACACGCCTGAGCCCCCTGCCATCAATTCATGGTGGGGGGCCTCGGGGGTCGCGGGTGCGCAGATTGGGGAGTCTGCGTGCTCACACCGAGCGACCCCCGGGAAGACGGTGGCGCGCACGTGGTCACGTGCCGCCGTGTGCGCAGCACAGAGCAAAGCGAGGGTTGGGGGGATCCTTTACAATCCTCCCCGAGAGGTGCCTGGGGGGCGACCTTTTTACAGTCGCCTTCCCTCCGCTAGAGGGGGTGACCGCTTTACATTCACCCCTTCCAAGATGTGCCTAAAGGCGTGGCACCAATGGGCGGCTCTAGTGTGATCTTACGAGGACCTGGAGCCCCCCTTCGGTGCCGAAGATGACCGCTCCAGTGGTTTTAGCCGGTAGGAGTCCGGCACACCCCTTCGCCCTTCCCCGGGGTGAAGGAAGTTCCATGTAGAATTTCCACTGGACATCAATAAAAAAAAAAAAAAAAAAAAAAAAAAGGTACGCACTAATGAAGTCGCGGTGTGGAGGACTTATTACTAAGCTACGATATTATTACGCTCGTATCTTTTCAGGCATATCCTACAATTTTCTCAGCGGGTGTCGACTTAACGGAATTTCACAAACCAAATGTCAAAAGATTGGAGCTTTTTATTGAAAGTTTATTCGACGTTGTGGCAAAATTATTTGCATCTAATTTAATTACCACAATTGCTATCAATGTAAGTATGAAAACCCATTAACTGAACCTTTAGCAAAACTTGCGGTCAGTTTCTTAATAGATGCCTATGTCTGCAGTATGTTATAGTATTTTGCAGATCATTTGATCCCTAGGTTTTCAAACCTGGCTTCTTTTGAAGTGACATGCTCAGCCTATTCGACCGGACTGATGTCTGGACTGCAGTTCACTCAATGGGTTTAATTTATAGGGCAGGGAAATGTTATTGATTACACATAAAAAATGTACTCCAGAATTGCGCAATGGACCTTTTTTTTTATTGTTGCCCAGTGGAAATTCTTCATGAACTTCCTTCGCCCCGGGGAAGGGCGAAGGAAGGGTATGCCGGACTCCTACCGGCTAAAACCACTGGGGCGGTCATCTTCGGCACCTAAGGGAGGCTCCAGGTCCTCGTATGATCACACTAGAGCCGCCCACTGGTGCCACGCCTATAGGCACATTTCGGAGAGGGTGACTGTAAAGTGGTCACCCTCCCGGGGGGATTGTAAAGGATCCCCCAAAGCGTCCCACGGCAGCGCGTGACCACATGCGTGCCACCGTCTTCTCTTGGGTCGCTTGGTATGAGCATGCAGATTCCCCAATCTACGCACCCGCAAACCCAGAGGTCCCCCGCCTTATCGCAACGGCAGGGGGTTTCAGGCGTATGGGAATTAGGCGCCAGGGCGGTTGTTACCCCGGCGCCGTCTCCTCCTTCTTCGAGCGGGATCGGCCCTCTCCCGATCCCGCTCTGCGGCCTCCTTCTGGAGCATGACGCTCCCACAGAAGGAGACCACCGCATTCCAGTTTTCGTACTCTGCCAACATAGCAACATGCCACTACTGCTGGCAGAGAGAGATCTTGCCTGATCCTATCAACCAGGATCCGCCGCTCGGCGGCCCACGCAGGGCACGCCTCGAGCGTGTGCTGTGCGGTGCCCTGGTCGCTATCACAATGGTGGCATTGTGCCGTGGCCTCACGTCCTGTCCTGTGCAGTCACGCACCGAAACAACCGTGCCCGGTGAGCACCTGCCTCAGGCGGTAGGTGACGCGCTCGCTCCTTCTGAGCCAGGCTCCAAATGCGCAATGTACTTACAAAGTCTACAATTTTTTTTACATTCGTGCTGATAGTACCTATTTAAGTAACTATAATTTATTCTTGGAAATGACTGTCTTATGAATTAGTTGAACTCCTATAAAGAAATTATGTCCTACTGGCTATTTACCCCGGCTACGCACGGGTGGGTTTTATAGGTACGATAGGTATGCATACAGATCCTTTGCCATGTGTCACAATGTTTTATCTATACATCCATACAAATAAATAAAATTGAAGTGTATGTTTGTAATGTCAAAATAACAGCTTTTTACTAAATGCATATGAAAGTATATACGGTACCTATAACAAAAAACCATTTTTAATTTTTTTGTCTGTACGTCTGTTTGTTCCGTGTAATCTCCGAAACGGCTGGACCGATTTTGACGGGACTTTCACTGGCAGATAGCTGATGTTATAAGGAATAACTTAGGCTACTTTAAAAAATAGAAAAAAAATTAGGGTTCCGCGCAAAAAATAAAACCCTTGAAATCCAATATATATCCTATGTCAAGTGTCTATGTCGAAGTACTCTAAATTTCTTTTAAATAAACCGCGGGGCCCAGCTAGTAAGTAAAATATAGCCATAAACCCAGAAGAACAATCATGCTACCTAACAGTGAAAATCCTATTCGAAACCATTCAGTGATTTTGGAAAAGAAAAGTAATGAACTAATGACGCGTGACGTGAAAGCTACACCCATAAGTGTACTTTTAGTAGTGACTAGTAGTACTAGAGTACCTATGATAATATCTGTGTTAGTAGTTAAATAAGAAATGAAATATGCACATCAAAAAGAATTCCTCAGCCTATGGCACGGCCTATGGCTACAATATAATTTTAAATTCATCATTTCACTTTTTGAAAGTAATACTACATTGGTTCGTCATAATAATACGTTGCAAAAGTAAAGATGTTATTATCGCGTTATTATGTAGATGTACCATTCGCTGCATTTTATACGGCCTAAAAATGGTCAAGATCATAAAACATTATCCTGGTCATCATATCAGCCAAAGGACGTCCACTGCTGAACAATTGCCTCCTCCATAGATTTCCACGATCGTGTCGTCATTTTGGAGGATATTTGCCAGTACTCATTGAGCTCGGTAGGCGGGTTGGTGAGCGCAGTGGCTGCTATTCCACATAAGGAGGACGCTGCTGCCCATCCTTCTGGTTTAGAGTCCCTTATTCGCCTTTTACGACATCTACGGGAGGAGATGGAGTAGCGCAATATTCTTTATGTTAACACCACACGGAAAAATTCAATACATAGGTAACTTTTTGACGGGATCGGGAGAGGGCCGATCCCGCTCGAAGAAGGAGGAGACGGCGCCGGGGTAACAACCGCCCTGGCGCCTAATCCCATACGCCTGAAACCCCTGCCGTTACTATAAGGCGGGGTACCTCTGGGTTCGCGGGTGCGTAGATTGGGGAATCTGCGTGCCCACACAGAGCGACCCAAGAGAAGACGGTAGCACGCATGTGGTCACGTGCTGCCGTGGGACGCTTTGGGGGATCCTTTACAATCCCCCCCGGGGGATGACCGCTTTACAGTCACCCTCTCCGGGATGTGCCTATAGGCGTGGCACCAATGGGCGGCTCTAGTTTGATCATACGAGGACCTGGAGCCTCCCTTAGGTGCCGCAGATGACCGCTCCAGTGGTTTTAGCCGGGTTGGTTAAACACAATCAAATTCTGCGCGTAAAACCAAAACGTACACGTTGACTATGTTGAGTATGTCTTTTAGAAGCTTGTGAATGTATCCCGTGGTTAAATTGACCCTTTCCAATAACGAAGATCTTATATTCTCTTATAAGTCTGTATTAAAATGTCAAGTATAATAATTATTTATTTATAGCTCTATAAATAAATCTATACAAATAAATAAAATTGAAGTGTCTGTTTGTAATGTCAAAATAACAGCTTTTTACTAAATACATATTTAATTATATACGGTACATATATCTGGACTGCAGTTAAATCAATTGGTTTAATTCATAGGGCAGGGAAATGTTATTGATTACACATAAAAAATGTACTCAAGAATTGCACAATGGACATTTTTTTTCATTGTTGCCCAGTGGAAATTCTTCATGAACTTCCTTCGCCCCCGGGTATGCCAGACTCCTACCGGCTAAAACCACTGTGGCGGTCATCATCGGCACCTAAGGGAGGCTCCAGATCCTCGTATGATCACACTAGAGCCGCCCACTGGTGCCACGCCTATAGGCACATCTCGGAGAGGGTGACTGTAAAGTGGTCACCCTCCCGGGGGGATTGTAAAGGATCCCCCAAAGCGTCCCACGGCAGCGCGTGACCACATGCGTGCTACCGTCTTCTCTTGGGTCGCTTGGTATGAGCATGCAGATTCCCCAATCTACCGACCCAGAGGTCCCCCGCCTTATCGCAATGGCAGAGGGTTTCAGGCGTATGGGAATTAGGCGCCAGGGCGGTTGTTACCCCGGCGCCGTCTCCTCCGACCAGGATCCGCCGCTCGGCGTCCCACGCAGGGCACGCCTCGAGCGTGTGCTGTGCGGTGTCCTGGTCGCTATCATAATGGTGGCATTGTGCCGTGGCCTCGCGTCCTATCCTGTGCAGGTACGCGCCGAAACAACCGTGCCCGGTGAGCACCTGCGTCAGGCGGTAGGTGACGCGCTCGCTCCATCTGAGCCAGGCTTCAAATGCGCAATGTACCTACAAAGTCTACGATTTTTTTACATTCGTGCTGATAGTACCTATTTAAGTAACTATAATTTATTCTTGGAAATGACTGTCTTATGAATTAGTTGAACTCTCCCATAAAGTAATTATGTCGTACTAGCTATTTACCCCGGCTACGCACGGGTGGGTTTTATAGGTACGATAGGTATGCATTCAGATCCTTTGCCATGTGCCACAATATTTTATCTATACATCTATACAAATTAATAAAATTGAAGTGTCTGTTTGTAATGTCAAAATAACAGCTTTTTACTAAATGCATATGAAAGTATATACGATCCCTATGGCAAAAAAACCATTTTTAAATTTTTTGTCTGTCTGTCTGTTTGTTCCGTGTAATCTCCGAAACGGCTGGACCGATTTTGACGGGACTTTCACTGGCAGATAGCTGATGTTATAAGAAATATCTTAGGCTACTTTTATTTTTGAAAAGTAATTAGGGTTCCGCGCAAAAAAAAACCCTTAAAATCCAATATATGTATATATTCTATGTCAAGTGTCTATGTCGAAGTACTCCAAATTTGTTATAAATTAAACGCGGGTGAAACTGTGGGTCCCAGCTAGTTATTAATATTATTGCTCTAGGGCTACGCAGTTATTGCTCTAGGGCTACGCAGGATACCGTCTGACGCAGGTGTTTACCGGTCATGGTTGTTTCGGTGCATACCTGCACAGAATAGGACGCGAGGTTACGGCACAGTGCCACCATTGTGGAAGCGACCAGGATACCGCACAGCACACGCTCGAGGAGTGCCCTGCGTGGGCGGCCGAGCGGCGGATCCTGGTCGATCAGATCGGGCAAGATCTCTCTCTGCCGGCAGTAGTGTCGGCTATGTTGGCAGCGCACGAAAATTGGAGTGCAGTGGTCTCCTTCTGCGAGAGCGTCATGCTGCAGAAGGAGACTGCAGAGCGGGATCGGGAGAGGGCCGATCCCGCACGGAGAAGGACGAGACGGCGCCGGGGCAACAACCGTCCCGGCTCCCAAGTCCAACACGCCTGACAGGGGGCCGTCACTTCATGGTGGGGGGCCTCGGGGGTCGCGGGTGCGCAGATTGGGGAGTCTACGTGCCCACACCGAGCGACCCCCGGGAAGACGGTGGCGCGCACGTGGTCACGTGCCGCCGTGTGCGCAGCATAGCGCAAAGCGAGGCTTGGGGGGATCCTTTACAATCCTCCCCGAGAAATGCCTGGAGAGGCGACCTTTTTACAGTCGCCTTCCCTCCGTTAGAGGGGATGACCGCTTTACAGTCATCCCTTCCAAGATGTTACGAGGACCTGGAGCCCCCCTTCGGTGCCGATGATGACCGCTCCAGTAGTTTTAGCCGGTAGGAGTCCGGCATACCCCTTCACCCTTCCCCGGGATGAAGGAAGTTCCATGTAGAATTTCCACTGGACATCAATAAAAAAAAGTGCTAAGCAGGAGCCGGCGCTTGTATCTTGGCCCTAGCTTGCGAATACCGCACGATGACGACTGGCAAGGCAACCATTGGGCTTAACGAAACAGCAGTGGGCATACCGCCAGCCAAGTGGGTTGTTGACCTTATGACACGCACCATGGGCGCCAGACAAGCGGAGTACGCCCTTACTAGTTCTTTCATGTTCCCAGCAGAACGAGCTTTGCAGGTTTGGAGATATTTATAAGGGTTAATATCAAGAGGATGGGTAGCAGCGTCCTCCGGTGTGCTAATAATATACTGTGATCACCAATCCGCCCATCAAGCCTGGTGATTATGGCAATGAACGTTTACGGGCTAGTGTGTGTGGGTATGTGCGCGCTTATTCACAGTCCCAAAATGGTCTAATGCTTGCAACATAATTGTCGTGCTTTAGATCTTAGGTTTGATTCTCAAGTCTTGCAAAGTTTAATGTATTTTTCTCTTAGAAATAGTTGCAGTCTTGGTCTTCTCGTTAGATGGGATCAGAAGGATTGCGTCATGAACTCCAAAGTTGGGACGGAATATTAGAATGGTGAGGCGAAGAAAGACGTGCCGTACAGTGCCGGCTACGAATAGCACAACCCATCTCATCCCGTGGATGTCGTATAAGGTGACTATGGGATTTGCCGGAGGATGCGTGACTACATCTGTCCTTCGAGTACATTAACAACTCAACTGCGATCGCTAACCCGCCTGCAAAGCCTGACAATTATGGTAAAACCACTCAATGAGCACACAACACACCCAGACCAGTCGTCGCAATCTTTAGGGGAAACCTGTGTCCAGCGGTGGACTTGATTCGGCTGAAATGATGATGATGAGGGGAAGAAAGGCCGCTAGTGCCTTTTGTATGTTTCAATATTTCAGGCGGGACTTATCGACGAGGTGGCTACAGATAAAACCGACGCAATCCAAAAATACAAGAACTTCCTAAAAAATTTCGATAACATATCACCGGCTGTCCGAGCTACTACCAAACAATCGATAAGACAGCAATACCTAACAGAATTTGAAAAAAATCGGCCTCAAAATCTAAATAACCTTCTAGATATGATGATAATTGATATGACAATTTTGTTTTGTACCACAGGTGGTACAAAACAAAATTGATCAGTACGTTCAGAGCTTAAAACAAAAGAAGCCTGTTAAAGTTTAATTGTTTAAATATAATTAAAGTGTTATTCAAAACAACTTGAAGTTTTATTTTATTTAAGGCCGTATTTACTACTTATTTCTTACAATACTTTACAGATGACTGTTTTAGAAATGAAATACGCACTGTGTAAGTTGCAGACACTTTCAAAATAGTAACATATATACATCAATGCTTTCAAATGTTGAAGCACCAAGTTAGCATACGGATCTATGACCATTGGCCCCGATTACCTAAGTCAGGCGACAGTAATTTCTGTTACATAGACTGCTGGGAAGAATATAAGTAGTAATGTCTCAGCTCTCGATGTTTTGAGGGCGCCATGTGTAAATGTTATGTCTACTGCTTGCAGGGCCGGATTTAGAGGTGTGAAAGTCCTGGGGCAACAAAGGAGTGGCAGCCCGTAACAATTTTTTAGTAGGTTAAATAATTTCTTTCATTCAAGTGTTCAATAATTTGTTGTGAGACAAACAAATTCTTTCAAGGAACATATTTAGATATACGAGTAGTAAAATACCAGAAATAAAATAAACTAAATTATTCCTACCTAAAGACGTGCTCCGTCCACCCCGTCTCCTCCCGTTGGGTGTCGTAAAAGGTGATAAAGGGACTCTTAACCAGAGGAACGCGCAGCAGCGTCCATTCTGTGGAACAGTATGGGTAACTGCGCTCACCAATCCGATGCCAAGCGTAGTGAGTATTAGTACATACCCTCCAAATAGACGACACGATTGTGGACAACTTTGGGGCAGGCCTTTATTTAGCAGTGGATGTATAAATGACTGATATGATGATAAAAATTATGATGCAAGACGTGCTGCTGATGACTATTTAATCTGGATTGGCGGATCGAAGACTTTCTCATAGTCCCTTACCCATAATATTGATAAATTAATTTCTTTAGTAAGTAAGTAGTCTATTTACTTATTTATTCCGCATAATACATGATTCATTCCATGGGATTGAACATTAATATTAACCATTGATTTTGAGTAAAAATACCTAGTATATTTTTTTTATTTGTAGAGTCCCCGGGGTTATAGCCGGTAGCCCTATCCTAAATCCGGCTCTGACTGCTTGTTTTGACAGGCTGTGTAGCAGTTGATTAGAAAAATCAACGAGACCAATAATTATAATCATACATTTTTGGGGATCCTAATCCTGTAACTCACTAAATGAAACTGGTGTTACCTTATTTTTCCTTTCCTCATAGACTTCCTCCAGCCCGGGGAGGGCGCAGAGGCGTGTCGGGCTCTACCGGGTAGAACCACATTGGCGGTCATGTCCGGCACCGAAGGGGGCTCCGGGATCTCCAAAACAAACACACCGGAGCCGCCAATTGGTGCCCACAGCTATATGCGTATTTCGGAAGGGCTAACTGTAAAGCAGTGACCCCACTCTAGCCACCCAGGTGGGGGATTGTAAAAAAGCCCCCGAAGCATCACTGTGTGCTGCGCTGGCTACACGGCGCGCGGCGGCATGTGGCCACATGCGTGAAGCCATTTTCCCGGTGGCCGCTTGGTAAAGTGACTGGACCTATCGGCACCTCAAAGAGAATAAAACTAAAGTTGTTCCAATATCTATTGTTGTATTATCTATTTTTAACATCAAAAATCATCTCCCAGCAAAGCCACGGTATCAGGGTCGACGGTATCTGTGAGTGTAAGGTGAATGTCTGCCCATTCTTCCCGTTGGTTGTCAATATAATAGTTGATTTCTAAGATTCTGTCCCTGTTGCGCTTCACTTCGTTGCTGTGGGAAATATAATTTTGTTATAAGTACCTACGAGACGATGAATTTGATAAGCGATTTGGAATTGATTATATACTTAGATTAGGTTTAGGCTATATTTAGATGGCGGTGCGTTAGGTAAACAAAGGAAGTTTCGGGAATGAATCTGAATGTCACCACTCCGCCTAGTCTAACAAGTAGAAGTAAGTATTACCTGGTTTGACGGCACATTAGGCGCAGTTGGCTAGTCGCTAGGGTTTCTGCTCTACGTGTCGCGGGCTTAACAAATATTTGCATTGCCCTTCACTTGAGTATTCGTGGGAGATTTATGTCTGTAAACTGAACGCCCGACATAGGGAAAATCTTGGTTTAGGGCATCGATAAACAAAAAGGTTTACACGCTTCATTTGCTAAATCCCTCACCTTTAAACATAAAGTAATTTTGTGTTACGGATTCAAAAGTTGAATGAGCTGGCAGTAATCACATAATAGTGATGGTAAAAAGTTGTATCTTACTCGTTGGTTCCCTGCACCAGTTCATCACGCCAGGTGTTTGCGCGCGACATGAGAAGATCTTCTCGCGTGTCTATAAATCGCATGTGGTTATCTGATGATGCAGCTACTAGATTCATCATCTTGTCACGGTCCATCATCGCCTAAGATAAATTAGGGAAGTTATAGAATGACTTGTTTGTAGAATTAAGTACCAAGATAACACTTTTAAAACGTCAACGACTAAAAACATTTTTCTCTAATTCCTTAACTTAATATTCACTTAGCTATACGCAAAGCATCTCAAGTAGCGCAAGGAGCATTTTAATTAATCTGTCGTGAACTTATGATAAATGTGGCTGCTTAACCAGACAAACGATTTTTGCTGTGTGGTGCCGGCTCAGAATGCCACCACCCCATCTGTTCCCATGGGTGTCGTAAAAATCGACTAAGGGATTAGCCGGAGGATGGGCAGCAGCGTCCTTCGAGTACATAAACAACTCAACTGCGATCGCCAACCCACCTGCCAAGCGTGGCGATTATATGGCAAAACCCCCCAATGAGCCCACAACACATCCATATCGGTGGTTGTGGTGATCTGTGGGGGAGGCCTGTGTCCAGCAGTGGACTTCATTCGGCCGAAATGATGAATACTATAGTGTATTGTTCAAAGATTTTACACAGTCCTTATCACCAAATCATGTTGACTAGATGTTTCAAAACACATTGACTAGATGTTTCGGTCGGTGCAGTGGCTGATACAGTCGGCTGCTGCGCTCCGGGTCGTGGGTTCGATTCCCGCACGGAACAAATATTTGTATGATCTGCAGGTAGTTGTTCCGGGTCTGGGTGTATTGTATGTGGAATTCATGCCTGTAAACGCACCCACGACACAGGAGAAATCCTAGTGTGGGGCAAAGTATCGTTTAAAAAAAGAAAAAACTAATCTGCGTTAGCACGCAACTCGCGATGTGATTAGCAGCTACTTCAATCATGTAAAGAACCAAGACAGGCCGAAGTATCCATAGCTCTGCAGCTGCTCACATTGGGTACCCGTAAGTCAGCGTACGAGTACACAATGTAAGCAGCTGTCTACTTCACATTGGGTACCCGTAAGTCAGCGTACGAGTACACAATGTAAGCAGCTGTCTACTTCATATTGGGTACCCGTAAGTCAGCGTACGAGTACACAATGTAAGCAGCTGTCTACTTCATATTGGGTACCCGTAAGTCAGCGTACGAGTACACAATGTAAGCAGCTGTCTACTTCACATTGGGTACCCGTAAGTCAGCGTACGAGTACACAATGTAAGCAGCTGTCTACTTCACATTGGGTACCCGTAAGTCAGCGTATGAGTACACAATGTAAGCAGCTGTCTACTATCTGAGCAGCGGTTTGTAGTGTGTTTACCAGCCATTTGATCTCAAATTGTCGTATCGCCCGCATATTCTTGTAGTCATTTAAAATTAGCTATAGTCAGGGCTAGCGAACGTCAACCAATACCAGAAAAATAATCAAGGATTTGGCATTGGCGCAGTTTGTTAGCTTTAATCAGCCTACCCGGTTCCTATGGCATTACTAGTTTAAGCGAGAACGTCGCGTCGCCAAGCATGATGTTGTTTCAAGCTAATAGGAGGTTGATCACCAACACACTCTCGCCGTCGCCAACAGCCTATTGCAATCTGATTTATAAAATGTACATTAAATCTCCGAAACCTCATGCTGGGCATACGTGATTCTGACTCCTCAGATCCAGTCCACTTGCACAGACAACGACTTCCTTCTACTAGCGTACTTCCTTGAACTGGACCGACGACACCGGTGTGAACTGATAATAATATGATGAAAAATAATAAATACATAATTTGGAAGGTACCTTTCAAGGTTAATCAAAAAACATTTTTTAATCCTCATTGCCGTAGAATGACAGAGGGCTCCGCTGACAGTTTACACTGGTTTTGTCACTCTGGTTAATGTGGCTCCGCTAGACAGAAGGAAGTCCGGCAACGCTGCTACCCGTCCTTCACCGATCGAGGGTACCTATTTGGGTTTACAAGCCTTTCCTCCTTCGTGTTCATTTTACCTCAAACAGCTCAGGCGAGGCGTCACCTGACATGATCTTGTTGCCGAGATACTTGGAAACGGTCTCGAACAGTCTCGTCGACCACACGCCCTCGTGTTCGCGCCATGCTCCAAATGATGATCGGGTAACCTCCATTAGCTTCGTTATCATTTCTGTCATGTTCACAGCAAACTGCACCCGGGAGTCCTGAGTACGGAAGAGATTTATTTTCTTACGCTTTATTATTACTAATGCCGAAGTCTTTGTTAGGCATAGGAAACGCTTATGTTGGTGCACTGCAAACTGTTGTTAGGCGCATATTACTCTATCATATACATAATATCATAACAAATATATATAAATTTATATGATAGCGTGTCTCCTAAAAATATGACAGTGTAATGGCTGTGTAGTTTTACACTGCCATTATTACTTTGCTGCCACTGCCACTGCCATTATTATATTGCCACTCATATTTCTAAACACTAATCGATACACATAAGACTTTGAATAATGAAAACCATGTATATAAAATAAAATAGACATGTATATAAAAATATTTTTATTTGATTTGGCTAGTACTGCAGAACGGCAATTTCATAGGTATAGGTTCATATACTACAGACAGCAACAGAGACACTACCGCGTAAAGAACATAATGGAATGAAAGGAAGACTATACCCCATCAATAGGATGGGTTGCACGGTGCCAAACATGCTGCTTATTAAAGTGTATTTATGAGATTTTAATCTCTTAAATCTACAGTGTCGGAACGTTTCTCTTAACGTTTTAGTTTTAATTGCTAGTTTAAAACGACGGCATACCTCGCATTGTTCAAACAGCTGCATCTCAACTATCATGAGGGTCTTCCACAATTCGTAAAGCGTTTCATGGAATTGTTCACCTAGCTCAACCAACAATGGCTCCATTTGCTCCGAGGTCAGCTGCTTCGCCATGACTTTGCCGCTCAATTCTTGCACCTTGGCCATTATAATCTCCTTCTCTCTTAAGAATTCTTCCAAAACTCTGTTGTTTACGACTGAGCTTTAGTTTTACATCTTTTAGCAAAAAATCGGGTTACATTTAAAAAAGGAAATGGGTTGCGAAATGCTGCTGATCGTTGGGGTATACGTATATATACTTGAATCTATAATTGACAGTATTGCTCCATTGCATTCTTGCAAAAAAAAAAACTTTGCATAGATAGTGGACCATTCCCAGATTTGATGAAATATACGAGTAGTAAGTTAATCCCAATTGTTTAATCAGGCTGCAAGCATTATCCCTCTAATTATATACCTGTTTCTGTTCTTCCAACGTTAAGTAAAGTATTTGAAAAGATTATGCTTGATCAAATGATGGTACGTTTTAACACCAATAATATTTTGCACAATCGGCAGTTCGGCTTTACGAAAGATCTTTCGACAGACGCGGATGCGAAATTGTCACTCATATTTTAGACGCCGAGCTCACGTGATGCTATTGGTATCTTCTGTGATCTTTCCCAGGCTTTTGGTTGCGTTGATTATAACACGCTCAATTGTAAATTGAGTAACTACGGAATTCGTGGTCGTGCTCTTGAGCTTGTATTTTACTACCCGATGGGTAGGCGTGGGGCGAGTTTTTTCCCCATTCGGCCAATGTGGGCAAATCAAGCCTTCCGCAAAGCCTTCATGTAAGACTTGGCAGCCCTGTTTAATGCGTGAGCCTGGCTTGTGTCAGAAGAAAATATTCTTCTGACATAAGCTTTGCGGTTTCATACATAATATCCAGGCATACCCGACTGAAGGAAAAAGAAAACATAGCAAAAGTATTTTGTTATTTAAGAATTTGGAATATTAGTTACTATTAAAAACCGTATTGTATTTTGATATTGAAGAATTTGGAACGTTACTTATGTACTATTAAACACCGTATTTAGGCAAAGCTGCACCCAGGAGCGTATTTTGGCACTTATTAAAAACTGCAGCACCTCCAGGCAATATAAATAGTTTGGATCGTATATTCTACCCGTAAGATATACCTATATTTCTACTCAAGCTTTAGAAAACTAGAATGCGACGTACATGTACAACTTCCGGCAGCACAGTATATTATGCAGTGTGAAGATCGAAGGTCTACAGGAGAATGGGCAAATCTGTACGGACATCGACAGTAGAATGAACAATCATGAAACCTGTTAAAACTAGTAAAATTCATTGAAAGATAGCAATTCGTTTCATACGCCACAAGTTTACTTTGTGTACATCGATTGGACAAGATCTGCCCATTCTTCTGTAAAAAACTTACTCTTTACTCTTCTTGACGCTCTCCTCCAGAGCGCCATCCACGAGATTTTTGAACAGCTTAATTTCGTTCTGTCTATCGATGTATGCTTCTTGAGCAAAATCTACTAGACCAGCCATCGTTTCGACGTATTGTTCTTTGTACCTGTAAATAAATCTATTTGTAATATTAAATTGTGTCTCCTATTGAAACATATCCATCTCTATGAAATTTAAAATAATATCATAGAGTTGGATAGATATGAGAAAAATCAGAAGCCTGAAAAATATGTGGACATATAAGTTTAGGATACTTATGAGGTATCCCTTTATTCACGCGTGCCTGAGTACCCCCTACAGGTCTCCACTTGGTGTTCTGGGTATGTGTGGCTTGGCAAACCGCACATCCCTCTCAGAGGCGTGCGCATTACACAGCGGGCCGCACAACCCTCTCAAAGAGGCGCACGGCAACGGACAATTCCAAGTTCGTCACCCGCAGGCCCCGGGTGAGCACGTGGCCACGTGCCACCACATGCGCAGGACAGCGCACATACATCTTTTAGAATCCCCCACGAGGTGTGCCTGGGGGTGGTGACCTATTAACATCTGCCTCCCCCCTGACCGGTTTACAGTCACCCCCACCCAGATAAGCTTAAAGACGAGGCACCAATAGGGAGCTCTCTCAAATAATCCTTCTAATTATAGGCCTATATCGCTGCTGCCAACCCTAAGCAAAGTATTTAAAAAACTAATACTAAAACAAATGCTAGCTCACTTTAACAGACATGTGATGCTACGTGACAAGCAGTTTGGCTTCACAAGAGAGATCCACAGAGGATGCTGGATCTACCCTAATTAAAAACATATTGGGTGCCTGGGAGGGGTCACAGGATGCTTTAGGAGTATTCAGTAACCTGTCTAAGGCATTTGACTGCGTGGATCATCAAACACTCATTTTGAAGGTAAAACATTACGGAATTCGAGGTAGATCTTTCGATCTTGTAGCATCTTATCTGTCAAATCGGGAACCAAAGGTGGCTATTAGAAATGTCACTTCTGTAGGCTCACTTGTTAAAATGGGAGTTCCCCAGGGATCAATTCTGGGCCCATTCATGTCTAGTTTACATCAATGATCTTCCATATATGATGAATGATAATAACACATCAAACATAGTACTTTTTGCTAATGACACATCATTAATATTTAAAGTAAATAGGCAGGACAGGGATCTTGTAGAACCCCAAACTACACTAAATTTAATATCCAATTGGTTTTCTGTCCATAATCTTCTTTTAAATACGGGGAAAACCAAATATATCAAGTTCTCTCTACCAAATATCACCCAAATAAACTCAAATTTTAGTCTGGATTAAAAAACGTTAGCAACAGTTGCTTCAACTGTCTTCCTGGGCATTACAGTAGACTCTAAACTGCAATGGGGGCCTCACATAAAGGCGATTGCATGCAAACTGAGTTCTGCTGCTTTCGCCGTTAGGAAAATAAGACAAATCACTGATGTGGATACAGCTAGGTTGGTATATTATACGTATTTCCACAGTATCATGTCTTTTTCATTTTCATTCATGTATTTTACGGTGGGGGTCCACTGCTGATGTTGAGACCATTTTTATATTACAAAAAAGAGCAGCGACTCTCGCCTACTATTTAAGCAGATATACTTACCTTACCATCCCTGTATATATACCAAAATATTATGTACGTACGCAAAAACATTGCCATTTTCAATAAAAAATGTGATACGCATAGCTGAAATACTAGGAATAAGCACAAACTTGCGGTCCCGGGCTTTAGACTTAGCAGAACCAGGAATTTTCTTTTTTGGGAAACAGTGTTAGGTTCCATAATAAAATCCCAACTAGTTTGACTGAATTGTCTTATACTCAATTTAAGTCAGTTATAAAGCATACCTTAATGTGAAGAGCATATTATAGTACCAATCAGTATATTGAGGATAAAGATGTCGGCATTACCCAAAGTCAGGGGCATTGGCGCTCAAACCAGTTTTTGTATAATAATTTCCTAATACTTATAAGTGAATGATATTTATACGTTTGGTGTTAAAATGTTGATTACTGAATAGTTAAAGAACATGTTATATTTAAAATTTTGAAGTAAAATTAATGTTTTGATAAACATATGTATTTTCCTTAAGTAAACGCCATTCCTACTCCCTACCCTAACCAATATTCTGACATTTCTAACTGCAGCACAATACCTACTTTCAAACTCCCATCTTACACAAATAGTCCTTCGAGAAAAATACATGACTGCATTTTTATAGTACCCCATATTATGGTAAATTTTCAACATATTTACTTGTAATTTTTTTTTTTTTAGATGGCGTTTTTTGTCACATCAAGGCCTTTCACTTAATATGTTACGCAGTACAGTTTGCATAAAAATATTCTTGAAATTTCCCCAATAGTGACATCGGTATTCCAAATTCATTTATTTACGTCACACGTGTGTTGGGGTCGCAGAAATTCACATGTGTACCATATTTCAGTTTAATCGGTTCAGTATATTCGGAGCAAATTGGCTGTAATATACGGACCGACAGACAGACACATGCACGGTCCTATAAGGGTTCCGCCGTTTTTTCATTCGGACGTACGAAACCCTAAAAACAAATAATATTTTAAGAAAAATAAACTATTACTCACTGTTCATAAAACCCAAGCAGTTCTCCTCCAAAGCTAAGCAGTATCTTGCCATCAGGGTCCTTATCAAACATTGTCTCCATCATTTCAGGCCCGCTGAGGTACTCTACGAATGACATTGCATAGAACTTCACCTTCGCTTCGTACTGCTCCCTGGCTGTCCTCTCCTGTTCTGATTTCTCGTCCGCTTCATCCATCTTTCGGATAAGACCTCTGGCAAACGCTTTGTTAATTACAATGCTTATATCAGGCAAATGACTAGTTCGTCTCGTCACTATAGATTGTATAAAAAAAAAACATAACCAGGCCGCAATTTGAGTAGTAGTAGTGTTGATTATTGCCAATTTTAATTGCTTTGCCGTGTGGTGCCGGCTCAGAATGCCACCACCCCATCTCCTACCATGGGTGTCGTAAAAGTCGACTAAGGGATTAGCCGGAGGATGGGCAGCACCGTCCTTCGAGTACATTAACAACTGAACTGCGATCGCCAACCCGCCTGCCAAGCGTGGCGATTATGGCAAAACCCCCCAATGAGCCCAGATCCTATCCATATCGGTGGTTGTGGTGATCTTTGGGGGAGGCATGTGTTCAGCAGTGGACTTCATTCGGTCGAAATGATGATGAATGATGTCATCTTCAAATAGGCAATTGTCAACCTATAACCACTATCTAACTTAGGAATGATGTAGATATATTGTGCTTTTTAGTTCATATTTCATTAGCGGGCTTTTTATTCGTTATTTAAACAATATTAATTTTCGTTTTAAACATAAATTAACCCTCAGGACCTATTAATTCATGACTTACAGATTAAAACTAATTATGCGCACATGTCTAACGTATACAGTAACCTGTTATAAACAATAACATGTAATTTCCTTAATTTTTCTTATTGTGGCTTTATAATTTAGGCACACAGAACATAAATAGAAGAAAGATGAAATAAGACTACAAGGTACAAAGGTATTATTAGGATTCTTTCAGTAATGAGTTGATGATGCTAGTGACAGCACCAGGTCATAGTCATGACAAATTGTTGTAGTGTCATCGATTCTTGATACTTGTCTGCGAAATTTCAAGTTAATCAGACATCTATCTAGAAGTGGGTGAAAACTGAATTGAAAGATTCTATATTACATAATATATGTACATACAGGTCAAGCTAAACGTCAAAACAAATCAAATGAGCCAAAACTCGAAGCGTTTGCTAATAGCAATTGGGAACTGCCACTATCTTCCTAGCTCCATCATTAGACCCTCGTCACCAAGTGTAATGTATTTGACTCGTTAAAATAAAGCCAAAATTAGGTGTTGACTGGTAGGTAGCTATTGAAGAGTTTCACTATTCACTTCCCGGCTCCATCACCAGACCCATGCCACCAAGTGTAATGTATAGCACACGTTAAAACAAACCAAATAGGCCCAAACTCGAGGGGTTCACTAGTAGCCATTGAAGACTTATATTATCCGCCTCCTGGCTCTATCGTCGGATCAATTCGATGGTACCATATTATTGTATTGTCATCTGGATTACATATAGGTACTAGCAAAGTTTTAAATCGATACAACAAGTAGAAGTAGGTTAAAATTGACTTCCAAGATTTGTTTCGTTAGTTAGTTACTAGTGAAGCTAATAAAAGCGATGCACATTATAACTGTGCCTGACTTAAGTACGCAACAAATAGCTGCGTAGTAATAGTTTTTTATGTAAATGGTTTGCACCCGCAGGCAGGCGCCGAGCGCTTATGTTAGGAAACAGTCACCAATTAGAGATGTACGTGCAACGCCCTAATCCGAAGTTTGAGTCCCACAGCCCACAGTAGCAGTAGCGTTTGTGATGTCTCACTTTGCTGTCAAATAAATAATTTCTAATTTCTTCTAATTTCATAATTTCTTAGTAATTAATTTTAATTTTTGGCTAAGCCAAAAATTGTTCGGTTAAGCAGCCACATTTTCAGGTAGTGTTAGCGAACAGCCACTTAAATAAAATAAAAAAGCTTAATGTTGATGTCTTGATGTCCATGACGTCAACGAGAAATGTCGTCCTACACCCCGAATCAAATATGCGATGAATTAAATGATTCAGATAGAAGTATGATCTGTACCTAAATATAGACTTTCCGTTCTCCCTCTGCTCTTCAGTAATTATCTTATAGTCAAGGTAGGTAACCCTGTTGAGGGATGCCCTAAGGAATTGGTATGCCATGGGATCGTCGCAGCACGGATTGCCTTTGAAGCTAACTGAGCGCAACATACGGAATCTACGAAGGTACGCCATCTGCGAAGTGGGAATAGTCATCAATAGTCATCACTGCTATAATAAAACAATTTGTCTGTTGTTCGGCTTTTGCATTGATTTAAGTATATATTTACTTATTACCTATACGAGTACGAACGCAAATAAAACATTTAGTTCGCTTAAATAGACAAGTTCTCAGAAAATAAATAATTGTGTTTAGTTAATCTGTACGTCTAATCCGTGTGGTGTCCGGGTTAAGAATATAACACCACTCCATCTCCTCCCGTGGAGGTCGCAAAAGGCTACTAAGGGACACTAAACCAGAGGGATGGGCAGCAGCGTCCTTTCTGTGGGACAGTAGTCATTCTGCGCTCACCAACCCGCCTGCCAAGCGTGGTGAGTACTGGCAAATTCCCCCCACTATGATGACACAGTTGTGGAAATCTATGGGGGAGGCCTTTGTTCAGTAGTGGACGTTGTATGGCCGCTATGATGAATCTATACGCAAAGGCTTTCAATTAGCCCTTCTAGTTGTTTTTTTTCGAGTATTGGACATTATAACATTCGTAATGCGCTAGTACCCTGAATGAATGCGAATGTCGATCGCAGACGGTTGTTTGTATTCTCATGTCATGAGATATCTCTAACTCCAGCGCTCGACATTCAACGAGTGGCCGTAGGCAATCGAGATAGACATGTCGCATGTTAATTCGAATGGAAGCGGCTATCGGTGCCAAATGTTGCAATTTTACTTGGGGCTTGTTTGTTACATAAGAATCATTTACAGTACATAAATTATGCCTGCGGATTTTACTTCACAGACCTATGAAAAGTTGTTGAAAAATTTAAGGACACGCATTATAGGGTATTACCGAATGAATGTATTAAAAATTAACATATTAGGGAAATCTCAATATTCCTCTCTCTCTCCTATAATATATGTTTTAATGTAGTCGAGAAAAAAAGAACGTGTGTTAGTAGATTCCATAATTCTACTACATTTTATCTCTATTATTTGCGAGAATACGATTTTTGTAAATGACTGACTTTTTCGTGAATGTTCCTTCGACTTAACGGTATAGAGATCAAGGGCGGATCCAGAGGGCCAGCTCCCTAGATAAAAACCCTGGAATTGCCCTCGTTAGAGATCTCAAACCGCGCGAGAATCCCCCCTGAATTGCTGTCATCTGTGGGAACGCGTTTGATTTTTTGTGCCACCCGTGCACTACTCATCCAATATCTTAGTCCAATGTACAATTGTAGGTACATAATCAAAGAAATTGGTTGTTTTGATCGTATGAACTATCAAAGATTTTGACATGTCAATATTTATAATCAAATACAACTAAATGGGTATGATGGCTTACTATACAAGGCACCGAGATTATAAAAATAAAGTAACGCGTCAGAGTTCATATGGCATTTTTGAATGAGTAGCATGACGCAGTCGTCAAAGAAGTTTGATCAAATCTTGAACCAATAAATTGGACAAAGATATTGTATGAGCAGACCATGTAACCTGCTTGTAGTAATATTCAATTAATACCTAAGTAGTAAGTATGGTATAGCAAGTATTGAAATAATTTGCAACCGGACCTACCAACCTCCTTGTAATCTTCTATCAAATTATCACCAATGCTAAATACGAGAAGTTTCTCTATCATGTCCAGATTTTCTATTTTTCTTATTTTATTGTGAAATAAGGTTAACACCTCTAAATTAACCAAGGCATCCAAGTTTTCTATTTTCTCGATTTTATTGAACGACAGGTCTAATTCATTAAGCCCGGTTAATAGTTCTAAGTGCTCAATTTTCTCGATCAGATTGTGAGCTAATGTTAGTTTAGTAAGAGATGTAAGCATCCAAAGGTGGTCGATTCTTAGTATATTTTGGAACTCCAGTCGAACTTCTTTTGCCTCGTCTAAATGTACACCTTCCTCGGCGAAAAGCCTTCCAGCCTCTTCAGTTGGACCTGAATTCAACAATAAAGTTTTATCAACAATAAAGTTTTAGGTTGCATTTCATCATATCAGCCACAGGTCGTCCACTGCTGAACAAAGGCCTCCCCCTTAGTTTTCCACAACGTGCGGTCACATGCCGCTTGCCACTCTCATCCAACGACTCCCAGCGACCTTTACCAGGTCGTCTGTCCACCTCGTTGGAGGTCGTCCCACGCTGCGTTTTCCGGTGCGCGGTCTCCATTCGAGAACCTTTTTGCCCCAACGGCCATCAGTTCTACGAGCAATGTGCCCCGCCCATTGCCACTTCAGTTTACTAATCCTTTCAGCTATGTCAAAAACTTAGTTCTTCTACGGATCTCCTCATTTCTGCTTCGATCTCGTAGAGAAACACCAAGCATAGCTCTCTCCATAGCTCGCTGAGTGACCTTGAGCTTTCTTATGAGGCCCATTGTGAATGACCACGTTTCTGTTTCATATGTCATCACTGGTAACACACACTGGTTAAAGACTTTCGTCTTTAGGCATTGCGGTATTGTTGACGAAACATTCTTTCTTCTCTTTCTTTTAAAGAAAGAGAATACGAGTAAGTAAATACGAGTTATTAAACTGGATTTTATCTATATTTATTTTAATTTTGTAAAGATTAAACAAATATTGGCTAGCCTACTAAATACGCTTCTCCGTACTTTTATGAGAAAATGGTACATCAATTATTTTTTTGACGCCTAGCCCTGTTGCCATGTTCTTTGTAACAGTTCCCAGCTCCTTAGTCTTATAAATATTATCTCATTGTTCCGGATCCTGGAAGACTATTAATAAATAATGTTAATAGTTTTCCATAAAATAATTATTAATCGCAGTGGCGCCGTGCCTCACACTACCAATATATCCTCGAAAAAAGTCATGGGTGAGTTCAAGTTAGGATAGGTTATATAAAACCGCGCAGCAGAACCGAGGGCTGTAGCCTCGTGGCCTCCACTAGAGAGACACCAGAGTAGAAGGTATTTGGTAAAATTAGTAGCCAATACCGAACCATATGCCACATTACATATGTGAAAAACGTCTAAACTCTGACAAATTTTTATTTATTTTGACATTGTTTTATAATGGATTACATTAATTCATTTAATGACATTTGATCACCCTCCATCGTCAATTTGTTTAAATGACACCAATTACTTGGTTGTTTTTTTTTATATATTCACTTCATTTATATTTGATACTGTAAGTGCGAGGACCATGTGGATTATTAATTTATTTTGTTTCATTGACGTGATAGTTGTCTGGCAGTTTAGGTATGTCATGCTCACTCAAGCGTCCTGCTGATGGTGGCGTCGTGTATCGGGTCGCTTAGTTGCCCTACAATATGGTTGAGCTGAGCGCCGCTGATGCATGCGTCATGCTCGTGAACGAGTGCTGTCTGTTGGGATTGGTCAGCTTAATACTGCCATGACAATTTAATCATAAGTTTTTCTAAATATCAGGCTTGTTTAGTGTGGACTTTTTAAGAAGTTTACTTGCTTCTGCTACATTGTCCTCACATTATTTATTTTGAGAACAATGTAATAAAAAGTACTGTAACAATTCTTATGATTTAAAAAGAGTAACCATGGAGTTTCTTGCCCGTTCTTCTCCATAGGAAATTAACATCTTGGAACGCGGCAACTAAAGTCTTGACTATTCATATACAAAATAATAACAATACGTATTCCACGAAAACCTACCAAAGATATTTATGACATATCGATGGAAGTCGTTCACTTAGGTCTTCCCGCATTGGCGCCTTGCCTGTCGCTGTTGTTTAATCGCTGCATTAGTGCTGGTATTTATCCGGTATCGATGAAGCTGAGCAAAATATCACCTCTATTCAAAGGGAAGGGAAAGAGGGAGGAAATTGACGCATACAGACCTGTTTCAATCATTCCCGCGGTGGCCAAAGTTTTCGAGAATGGATTGAGTGCTCGTCTCACAGACTATCTTGCATTTACTGGAGCGTTATCAGACAGACAGTACGCATACCGAGTGGGTCGCTCCACTACCTCCCTTACACGCGATGTGATAAGACGCGTACTGGAAGCATGTGACCGGAAGCAACAGGTAGCTGTGTTATGCTGTGACCTGTCGAAAGCTTTCGACGTCGCTGACCACGATGTCCTCGCTGCCAAACTCAGGCACTACGGCATAGGTGGTCCCGCCCATGCATTATTTATAGACTTGCTGCATAATAGATCGCAAGTGGTAGTCGATGACGGAGGAATAACTAAGTCGGACCCATTGGCTACCACAATGGGAGTAGCACAGGGCTCGTCGGTATCCAATATCCTCTTTTCCTTATTGCTTAATGATCTGCCTGACTTCGTCGCTTCCGGTGAAATATACATGTATGCAGATGACGTCGCGGCGGTGGTCACTGCGCGCTCCCCTGTCGAGCTGGAGCAGTTTTTAAATGGAGTAGCAGGAGAGCTGGCGCTATGGTTTAGACGAAACGGTCTCGTCTTAAATCTTAGAAAAACCCATTTCCTCCAGTTTTCTCTTTCAGGACGACCTTTGAGCCGCCTGCGGGTGTTGATTGATGGTGAACCAATAAACCAGGTTGATGCGACCACGTTTCTTGGATTTCAAATAGACCGTGGTCTGACATGGGCTCCTCACATAGACAAACTCTGCGCTAAATTAGCAAGCGCCTGTTACGCCTTGAGTCGGCTAGCGCGAGTGGTTGATGCTGATGTGGTTCGTTCCTGCTATTTCGCAACCGTACACTCCGTTCTACAATACGGCGCCGAAATCTGGGGATGCGCAGCGGACAGACTGCGTCCGTTCAGATTGCAGAAACGGGCTATTAGGGCAATTGCACAGGTGTCGCGACTAACATCAGCAAGACCCTATTTTAAGTCACTGAAGATACTCACACTCCCCGCGTTGGTGATATTTCAGATGGCCGTCTATGTGAGGCAAAATCTGGACACATTCCTGAAACGAGGGGATATGCACTCTTACAACACCCGTGGCGCGCATAAGCTCGCAGTCGTGTCTAGGAGACTGGCGCGGTCGGACAAGCTGACACACGTAATGGGGCCGACGGTCTACAACCAACTACCTGAACATATCACTAGCACAAGTAGCTACAAGGCGTTTAAAATAAAACTAAAAGACTGGCTCGTTGAGAAGACGTTTTATACGATTGACGAATACCTAATCAGTACAAAATGATATAATTATGACATTTATTTAGAATCTAGTTACATTAGAATTTTGTGATTATTTAATTTTGTTATTTATTGATAATTATTGATTTTGTACAATTGAACAACAGACTCAATTAGGCATGTTAAAGAATTTATTGCAATTTAATTTTCATTTTATTTATTTATTTTTTATAGAATGAATAACAAGATAATTTGTGACGTATAATTTTAAACAATTATAAATAAAGTGTTTATCTGTTTATCTGTTTACCTGCATATGGTTTTACATGAATAAAAATATTTTTATCTTATCTTTATCTTTAACGAAAAAGCAGTTCTCACAATTTCATGAGTCGCAAAACGCGAAACAATCACAAAGTAAATCATTGTGGAAACAATTTGATTTGTGACGCAATAAATCATTGAAAACCTTAAAAGAAAAAATGTTTAACCTATTAGAAAAATAACTAGCAGTGAAGTACACAGTGAGGACGGTTTCATAGCATCGACTACGTCACAATTTCAGACCTGATACCTGAGGATTTTGATTACGGCAGGAATAAACAGCAGCGAGCGCCTAAAATTGCATTTTGCTACCAAGCGCGTTGTCGAGGCCGTCCTACCGCTCTACGGGGCCTGGCTCGAAAGGAGCGGGCGCATCATCTACCGCCTGACGCATGTATTCAGTGGTCATGGTTATTTCAGTGTGTACCGGCACAGGATAGGACGCGTGGTCGCAGCACCATGCCACCACTGTGGAAGACCAGGATACCGCACGGCACAAGCTCAAGGAGTGCCCTGAGTGGGCTGCCTAGCGGCAGTTCCTGGTCGATCGGATCGGGCAAAATCTCTTTATGCCGACTCTCGTTCCTACCCTCGCTATATGGTGGGGGGCCACGGGGTCGCGGGGGCACAGATAGGTGAATCTGCGTGCTTATACTGAGTGATATCCGAGAAGACAGAGGCGGCGCGCACCTAGGCACGTGCCGCCATATGCGCAGCACAGCGAACAGCAAGGCTTCGGGAGTTCCTTTACAATCCCCCCGAGATGTGCCTGGGCAGGCGGCTTTAAAAAGTCGCCTCCAACTAGCTAGAGGGGGTGACCACTTTGCATCCTCTCCGAGATGTGCTTCATATTGCGTCCCATTATTAGCGGAAAAGTCGACAAACTGTTCCACTTCTGGATTACACTGAATATAGATATCTGAATCCATTACCGTGGGTGCAATTAAGGGTGCTATTCTACATACAGTGAGAATATATTAGCCAAAAAACTGTATTTACCATATTCTAAAATACATCGTATGAGCATAGCATTATCTATTACACCTGGCTCCACATCGGGATGAATAATTAAGCTATTAAGAGATTTCTTTTGTGTCATTGTAAATGAATAATTAATGGATACTCAATAATTTTATTTTAATTCACTATAACAGTAAACTGTTTTATTTCGGTTACAACGTTGCATAGCAACAGCACAGAACAAAATATAATATGTGCTATGGTCTTCGGTTTAAAAATGTTACTCTATGGCTATGGTAAGAAATAAAAAGACAAATTAAGTTAATCGTTCTCCTTTATGTATGTGTAAATGTGTAATCACTATTCATTCGTTTGTTTTTTTTTTACTTTGCCGCCAGTATTCTATTTAGCATAGTTCAGAAATGATTGTAACTTTACTATTATTATACTTATTGCTTTATACTGTGTACTTCTTATTTAAAATGCAACGAACTGTATTGGGATTGTATAAACTATATATATTTATGTATTAACAATCCTAATACATGCTTAACTTTTCACAAATAATATATTATTTCATTTCCGAACGTTTAAAACTTTGTTTAAGTTGACACTGACAGCTGTGCTAGTTTAATATCTGTGAACAGCGTTTTTTTTTTGGTGATAAGTGAAATCTGTGAAATCATTTTGATAAATACTTGATTATTTTCCAAAGATGTCGTTCTTTGGTGTAGGAAATCCTTTTTCTACGCCGGTTGGGCAAAAAATAGGTGAGAATACAATAGAAACGCTTTTCATCACTCCAAAATAACTAAATAGCGTGCCCTATGGTACATTTCTTTTTGTTGCGCACTAGAAAATACCAATTTCTCTTTGTTATGGTGTCACGGTAACTTAAATGTTAGGCAATTTGATTGAGAGTACTGTATATTTATTATTGTGGTGTAATTCTTTTGAGCGCCGTGTATTATAAAATAGGTGTTAATTACTTTGACCCTTTTAGTACTTGATATGCGTAATTAAATGTTATTCCAGAACAAGCCACAGATGGATCACTGCCGTCGGAAAACTGGGCGCTTAATATGGAAATATGTGATATTGTAAACAGCAGCACGGATGGACCCAAAGATGCCATAAAAGCTATTAGGAAGAGGTTGACTCAGAGTGCTGGAAAGAACTACACAGTAGTTATGTACACTCTCACTGTACTTGAAACCTGCGTTAAGAATTGTGGGAGATCTTTTCACATTCTAGCATGCCACAAGGAGTTCATATCTGAACTGGTAAGTAATTGAATATTTATCAAGGCGATTGTTTTTCTTATGATTTCAAAGGCAGAGGGCTGAGTTTTACAACTTGGGAGAGGACTGTGTCCTGTGTTTTATTTAACTTTTAGCTTATGTAAAACTAACAGTGGCACTATTACTTTTTATCATTACTTTTGTAATTTGCAAGCAGTAGTTACATTGAAACAACACAAAAACAATATTTTGCCTTATCATGAAATCTGTTAACAGTGCTTAACAAAGCATGAATGCTACCTATGTCTGATAAATCCCAATACATAAGATATAAATTGTTAAGGCTATTAACATGATTTTTTTGTAATGCTACATTACTTAGCTTTTAAGAATCAATAATTTACTTAGTAAGTTGTCAAATATTTATCTATGATTATCTTTTCATTGGTTTTCTGTTCATACAAGTCACTTGACCTAACATATTAGTTTGTTAGTCTGTGATAATATATTTGAAAAGTTATATTGAAAGCTCTATATAATCAGCTGCATGTGATTATGATACACACTGTTAAAACATTTGTGTATCTTTAGGATACATGCCACTTGTTTGATTATGCTGTATATGGCAATAAAGCTGAAATCCACTATCCCATAGTTTCCATACCTGAAACCAATTTAATAGGTTGTTTTTCCTTTTTCCTTTTTCTTTTTGATTGACTAAGTTCAGTATTTGATTTAGTTATTCATTGTATTTATTTATTTACATTTACACACATACAGCTACCATTACAGGAAAATCCTAATACTATAGTGTAGTTACTAACTTAAATAACAATGAATCAAATAGGTAACAATCAACAGTTATGAAAACTAAAATATAGCAATAACCTTATGTACCAAGTTACAAATAACATAATGTATGCAAACTTGCGCATTGAACATGAGAATAAATCTAATTTATTAGCAACCAAATTAAGTGTGTGCATTGTTTGTGTGAGATGGGTTTTGTCCAACAATTTAGTTCTACCGCATGGCATCACAAAAAAGCCCGGCTGCTGTCTCTATTATATGTACCCATCAGGCCCAAACAAGTCTATCTACTGCAGTACATCCGGATTCCTTATGTTACCGGAACACTATGAAAAGATAAGATAAGTGCTAGATTTCTGCTTGTTTCTAACTATTTGTTCAATCCAACCATGCCTAAAACAAACAAAGTTGGATACATCAATGGGTACAAGAAATATACCATATTATATATATATTTATACTCCATAAAGTCTTAGGTATATGTATCTTGTGAATTTATTTTGTATGCTCTCTAACATGATACTATATTTAGCATCATGGGAGCCCATATTGCAGCATTACACTCCAACTGACTTCTAATTAGAGTGTCATACAATGTAAGTCAAGTGTTGTTTACACTGAACTTAATACATGTTAAAACATATTTTGTAATTCAACTAACATAAGGATATATAGTAAAATTAACATGCTAGAACAACTAAACAGACTTGAATCAATTTTCGTATTGAGGTGGTATGTATTCTGAATTAGCAGGGTACTTTGCATGGGGAAGTAGATTGTAAATAATGTATACCAATGAAATGAAAAAGTCCTGTCATGCAGAACATTCTGATGGTCTTGCAAAATTATTGATATGAAAAGCCACAAGCAAAAGATTAGGTTAATTTAAAAAATACAGGCTGAAATTAAATGAGCAATTGAACTATTTGATTCCATTGCCAATGTTAACTTACTTGATGCAGTTGTTACTGACATTTTCAATAACAATCGCCTAATGCTAGTACAGACTATAGTATACTATATGTGTATATTTTTCCTGTGTCCTTAAATCATAACATATACAAATTATGATTCATAAGTCATAACCTACCTTAGTAATGTCATATAAGGACATTACACAGTGCCAGTCTGAAAAATTATTTAACTAGCTTTTCCCCACGGCTTCACATGAGTGGAATTTAGAAGTGTACATCATGTTATTGAAAACATGCAATAATGACCTGTGCTTTTATTAGGATCTTGTAATAGGTGTAGAGCAAGGATCATGCTATATTTCCGAATGACACAACCCATAGACCTGCCGCATATTGCATCCAGCCCAGCCAGCCGAGTGCCAAACCATGCGCTCTCGTCTTTTGTTTGGAAACGCTTTCCACATGGCACTGGGTGTTGTCATCAATAACTTTCTTAAAATGTAGCTTGCCCTTTTGCCCAGTCTTAACAGTCCAATCACTCATAACCACACCACTCATTATGTCATTTAAATTAGGGCTTAAAGTCGTGTGTTGTACAACATTTTTATAATATCAAGATACATTTCGCGAGTGCGCTCGCATCTCCTATCCTCCCATCCCACATACAGCATACAGACCGAATGAGCACACCGCGCGCTTCAAGCGAGCATACAGCGTGCCGACTGCGAGCAATCTGTTTGTCGACGCCACCAGTGCCGCCCATTATACAGGCACGCGTTTGAGATCACTCACTATAATGTGCGCTGACTGGACAGCAATAAGTCGAACCCCGATTGTCGGCGCTTAGAAAACCAACACGACGGCGATTAAATGTCGCAGACTAATGGGACTGTCGCTGACCTCCTCGAGACTATCGTCCCAGTGTTTATCATCGTCAAGTAGATGGAGCGCTAGCCCAGCCTACGGGGCGATATTTGGTAAACTTAACGATATCAAAAGCACTGTGTGCAGTAAAAGGCGCTAGAAATAGCAGTCGCCATTATTTGGATGCACAGTGTAGGCCTTACCCAATGCGGCGTCTTTCATAACTCCCGAGAAACCACATTCTGTACGCCGACGTTGACGTCAATCAAACACCTATTTGCTTCTCGTACGTATAGTATGACGGCATCTCGCCGTTCGTTAGCGATTTGGCAAACAATTCCTCTTCGCACAGTTAAAAAAATATGAGAAGCGTAGTTTGACGCTGATTTTCCAAGCGCTCTATGACATTTTTTAGATAAAACACTCCTCAACAAAATATAAAATATTTGATATATTTAATTAAACTACGTCTGCTTCATGATGACAATTTATGCGAAATACAGATGAAAACTTAGTCCAAAGGAAGTAACTGCTAGCGACATCTGCTGCTGTGGCTTATTGTTTGCACCCGTCTCGTAATACACGATAACATATTGTATAATTAATAAAATATCAACTACAGACCAGATTTAATGTAGAAATTGCTTTTTAAGAGAATAAAATTAATACAAAACAATCCAAAAAGTAAGATTTAGGTGTAGGTTTGATCCCGAGAACAGAACAATGCCAACCCGCGTGTCAGTTTAGTTCAGTACGTAGCCTGTTGGCTACGTAACGAATTGCGAAAGTTTACGAAATAGGCGTTCTTATTCTTAAAATCTGTCGTTTATCTCTCTTTAGATATAGCGTGATTGTAATGTTTTTTTAGTAATTCTTATTACGTACTGATAACGAATGTGTTCACTTGTGTGATTTTTTCATAATATTTGCTGTAAAACAAAACTTTGTAGACATATTATTATACTACTCATCTCCCGTCTACAAAAGCGTTATGATTTGTATTCTAGATCCCTCCTTGGACAGTAACGTATATTTCAGCCAAATTTCAACTAATTCTATACTGTAGTTTTAGCGTTCTCATCCAACATAGAAACAGTTAAACAGACAAAAAATTTAAAAATGATTTTTTGCCATCAGTCTCGTTCCTGTAGCACGAGGCAGTGTTTTTTTTTAAAATATATTCAATGTACAGTTTTTGTTTCTCTACGATTTTATTATAGTATACATTACAATAAACTGTGCATAATGAATACATCAAAGAAAAACTAAAGCAAACAAATTATTATGGTGTTTCTTTTGAAATCATACCAGTTTAGAATAGAATAGAATATTCTTTATTGTACACCA
This sequence comes from Diloba caeruleocephala, assembly GCA_947459985.1. NCBI lineage: Eukaryota > Metazoa > Arthropoda > Insecta > Lepidoptera > Noctuidae > Diloba > Diloba caeruleocephala. Next base: position 8,279,647 of record OX381614.1, read on the forward strand.
TTAGTGAAACAACTATTAGGAATAACTTGGACAGTAATTGTACAATGGGCAGTCTTATCACCATTAGTGATTTCTTACAAACCACTTTAGATGACAATTTAACAATTTTATTTGTTAATAGCTTCAAATCCTGTTTGATCATTAATTTCTAATCACTCTAATGTTTGTATAAAAGCCTTCAAATTTTTTATTGTCTTCTATTTTAGTATATTGTATGATTTCTTGCGAAGTGGTAGGTAGTGGTGCTGCTTGTTTGCACTAAACTATGTCAGCCCCTAAATAATTTCTAAATCTATATCTGATATACAATTTTGAATCGCTAAGAGTTCCCTAGACAGTTAGCAAAGAGCAGAAGTCCTATTTAATAGGTACACAAATAGAATGTTACAAAACATAACGTTCACATTTTTCCATCTTGAGAATTAAACCCAGGACATTACGCTCGGACACTGCTCTTGCGATCAATACATACCTACCTGTTACAATGATATGTTATTTCATAGGACAAGGCCCCATAAAATAACCGTCCGTAACTTAGGTATCATCATATACAAATATCTCGTTCTACGCCTTGGAACAATGTGTCACATCTAATGAATGTGCATATATTATAATGAAAACTAGTTTAATGAATAATCACACGAGTATGTACATAATCAATACTTGGCAGGTACCAAATAAAATTTAATTTGATTAGCCAAAAACAGGACGACCTTAAAAGAAAACACAACAGCATAGTCCATATTAAATTGGTTTTTACGTACATTGTATATAAATAAAATAATATTATAGTTATACATATCGGAATGAAACATCACGCCGGTTAGCAATGGGGTAATAATTGGTCCTACCCCTATTGGATAAATGGAAAACTGGCATTTGCATGCAGAATGAGCAGTATGTTTTTAATTATAGTTGTACTAAGGAATAAGATTTTCTTCAGGTCTATAGTGATCTCTGAAATAATATTCAAGTGAACAAATTATTTACAATGGATTTTTAGGCTTCTTTTCTGTTATACAGGTAAAACTTATTGGCCCCAAGAATGACCCTCCAACAGTGGTGCAAGAAAAAGTTCTCAGCCTCATCCAGTGCTGGGCAGATGCTTTCCAAAATCAGCCAGATTTGCAGGTACTATAATAATTTACTTATATGTTTTTATGTAACACGCAATGCTTGATTTTCTTTAGGTATGTACAAAAAAGTGAAAGCCCGAGAGGCGATTTAGCCATTTTCACCCCTGATCGCTGAACGATCGGTGAGATTAAGCAGCGCTCGGTGCGGTCAATCTATGGAGAAGTAGCCGCATAGTGTTATTTGAACCGAGGGGCCCCCTGATTCGAAGCGCCCGTAAAATCGTTGGACCCGGTTGTTGTCGCTAGATGGTAGTTGTTATGTCGATTCGGAAGCCTCTGGTCGACTTGAACAACTGTGACGCACAAAGGTTGGCCACCCTACGAATAAGTATAGAAAGCTTATTCACAATTCAATTTACAATTAATTCAATGTCTGAATACTACACGTTTACAGCTTGTGTCTTGAGAAGTTGTCACTTTCAATTGTTAGCTCTATTTAGCGTCAATTGTCGGACATCAGTTTAAGTAGGTTCATAACAAATATAAGATTGGCCTCCAGAGTGCATTTCGATCAATTTATTATATTGGTGGCCGTAGCATTGATTCCTATCATCAGAACAGAAATAAACATGACTTTCAAATCTTATTGTTGCAATTAGTATTGAATTCATATAAAATGGGGTTCCCTTTTCGTCATTTGCTGTTTTTATCTAATGGACATCTGGGAGCGGCGAGCCAGAAATTTCCCATCGGTCTGATGAAATGAAAGTCGTTCCAAGACAGATACCCTATCTATGCGATAAAGCCATGCATTCTTATCAAAGTAACTGATCCACCCGGTACTTTTTTAAATATGTTAGTATAACTCAACTGAATCTTTAATTTCAATAAAGTATTAGTGGTTATTTAAATAATAAGACGATAAAATAGATCTGACATAAGAGATAAGACGTAAGAACGTACTAAACGCTTCCTTAGTACCTACAGTCACAAACTTAAATTTGGGACCCATTTAAGGTTGAATATCGAATAGCAAACGTGTACCATAAGAGCTACGTACTATTTTGGAACTTTAGACCGTATTGCTATGAGTGTATTTTAGAAGAAATAAAAAAATGGGGCCCATATTAAGTGTTTTTAGAAGAAATGGGACCCCTATTACAGTTCGTGACCGTACAATGACCTAAACATGAATCTTATAAGGTATACGCTATCTACCTACTAAAACAGCTTAGACATAATCCAATCAATGGTATCCAGTCACGTATAACTGATTAAGTTAGTAAGGTCTGTTTTACCTTACCTGTCTTATAATGTAAACTCAATTTTTATTTGTCCTTAATGTACAACAGTGTTTTTACGATTTTTTTTACTGGGGGTCTTTTATTCTAACAATGTGTCTAGGTAGGTACCGTCCAACGAGGTGGACGGACGACCTGGTGAAGCTATACATATCTCATTTAAGCTGATCTGTTATCGTAAGAAAAGTCTATACAATGCAAGATCAGTTTATACTGGAAATTTATAGCTTGATAACCGTTTGGGTGCCGGCTACGAATAGCACCTACCTATCTCATGGGTGACGTAAAAGGTGACTGTGGGATTACCCGAAGGATGGGCAGCAGCGTCCTTCGAGTACATTAACAACTCAACTGCGATCGCCAACCCGCCTGCCAAGCGTGGCGATTATGGAAAAACCCCCCAACATCCAGACCGGTCGGTGTGGCGATCTTTAAATATTACTGTGTTCCCGTGTTCCGGTTTACAGGGCACTGTAACCAGTGAAATTATTGAGCATAAGATACTACATAACTTATGTCTCGACGTGACGAGCGCAGTGTAGTGCCACGCAAGTCTCGTCCTGGGTAACTTTAGATCAATTTTATTGTTATTGTCATATGTATAAGGCTAGGCTGCATAAATAAAGTTACTAAAACTATCATGCAGTAGAAATAGTTTCAATCACAATTTTGAATTAACTTTCGGTTTCTTGTATTTACGACCTTATACGTAGGTAAAGTCATAAAAATCATTCTAACATTATAAGACTGGTAGAAAACAACATTACGCGTAATTGACGGCACGGTTGGTGCAGTGGCTGATTCAGTTGGCTGCTGCGCTCCGGGTCTTGGGGTCGATTCCCGCACGGAACAAATATTTGTATGATCTGCAGGTAGTTGTTCCGGGTCTGAGTGTATTATATGTGGAATTCATGTCTGTAAACGCACCCATGACACAGGAGAAATCCTAGTGCGGGGCAACGTTTTTTTTTTAATAAAAAGATAACTATATTAATATCGATTATGACGAAATTTTCTTTCCTTTCTTTTTATATAGTAACAGAAATGTTTTATGACATCGCGTGCATCTATTCATTAACTGGATAATATTAAATATTTAAGTTATAACTGACTTGAAACATTGCATTATTTGTCTTCTTTATTAATTGCTGAAGTCAGACGAGTTCATGCACTGTCTACCCGTCTTAGTGCAGTCTTACTATTAGCTATCTACCAAAATGAGTAAAAGCCAGCTTAGCAAAGCTATATATAAAATTCTGCTACCTACACCGCATTTGGCCGGTCCCGCTGATTTTCGGTGCATAGGTATGTACTTGTACTAAATGTTATAACTGAAAAGCAATTCCGCCAGGATCCAACGCACATTCCGCCATTTCCGCTATCCACCTAAAATGTAGTCTTAAACTGCCGACCTGCCATTCTACTGAGAATTCTAGAATTATAAGTACATAGTGAAGTGATATTTGTTCCAGGGTGTTGTACAAATCTACACTGAACTGCGAACTAAAGGCGTTGAGTTCCCCATGACTGACTTGGACGCAATGGCGCCCATATTTACACCACAGAGGGTATGTATTACTAAGGACATAAATAATGATAAAACTGGATTATTATCTCTATCGTTTATCGATCGCATGCTAAATTGGTGATATCAGAGCGACGAGAACGAAATGAGTCAGGCGAAAATTACCTAAGTTAATATAATATTTTCATACGCTAACGACTGCCTTGCTTACGATTCTAAGTAACCGTTAGGGCGCTTGCACGCGTCAGATAATCGGTAGCCGACTTATGTCAGAGCGAATAGGACACTTGAAAATAATGTTACCATCGCACACGTCCTACAAAAAGTAGGCCCTATAGTTTGTTTGATGAGTAAGTACGACAGCGGTAATCGGTCTTGAGTCGGTCCGACTATCGGGGCTATATTTATGGCGCTTGGCCTTCAAACAATATTGTTTTGGTATATTTATGTAACATAATATTGCTTAGACATTTGTCACAGAGTAGTTAATTCGTCATCATCGTATATCAATTATCAGCCAAAGGACGACAACTATTGAACAAAGGTTATATAGATTCCCGCAATTATGTCGTAATTTTGGGGGAATTCGCCAGTACTCACCACGCTTGACAGGTGGGTTAGTGAGCGCAGTATGGCTACTGTTACAGAGAAGGTGCGCTGCTGCCCATAGCTCTGGTAAGGAGTCCCTTCGTCACCTTTTACGACATCCACTGGAGGTGATGGAATCGTGCTACATTCTTAATCCGGACACCACACGGAATTAATTCATCATCATCATCATTTCGGCCAAATGAAGTCCACTGCTGGACACAGGCCTCCCCCAAAGATCACCACAACGGCCGAGATGGGTGTGTTGTGGGCCCATTGGGGGGTTTTGCCTTTTTGTTAATCGCCACGCTTGGCAGACGGGTTGGCGATCGCAGTTGAGTTGTTAATGTACTCGAAGGACGCTGCTGCCCATCCTCCGGCTAATCCCTTAGTCGACTTGTACGACACCCACGGGAGGAGATGGGGTGGTGGTATTCTGAGCCACCACTACACCAATTAATTAATTCATTATTATTATTATTCACTAAATTTTACTACATTAAATAAAGTAGATACTGATTTTATCACATTGTACCGCTTCTGTACTGCTTCATGTGTTTTATAAGTATTATATTACATGATTTGTGGATATAAACTACCGCATTGTTTATCTAAGTACTTGTTTTCTGAATACTAAAATGGTAATTATAGATAATGCTGTCTATGGAACTGTCTAACAGACATCTAGATCTAGATTTTTGTAATCTATGACGTTATACCTGATATTTGTAAGGTCCTATCAACCAGATAGGATCTATAGAAATGAGCGTTTAAACCAGTTATTAGTCGAAGTCTAATAATATCAAGATCGAGTCTGGGTAAAAGTTTTGCTCGGAAAGGTCAATGAGTTGTTTTGTGCAGAGTGTGCCGGACGGCGGAGAGCCGATAGTCGGCTCGCCTCAACGACCAGCCATGTCGCAAATCTCGCCTAGTCGCTCCAGCCAGGAACAAATCCCCAACACCGTGAGTAACGTGCATTTATACATAATTGTACCAATAAGAACTCGTTTCTTCTCTTTATGAGAAGAGGCCTTTGCCCAGCAATGGGACAGTTAGATGTTAATATTATAATAATTCAAGTGGGCTGTAAGGCGCCTAAGGCGTTCGTTGAAAAAGTAAAAGAATGAATCATAGCCTAAAAGAGTCAGTCGGCCTGGTTGGCGCAGTGGCTAAGGTTCTACGTGTCGCGGGTTCGATTCCCGCACGGAACGGAAATATTAGTATGATCTACAAATAGTGGTTTCGGGTCTGGGTGTTGTGCATGTGAGATGTCTGTAATTTCCAAAACGAGCGGTTACATGCCGCCCGCAACAACTCCCAGCGACCTTCACCACGTCGTGTGTCCACCTCGTTGGAGGTCGTCCCACGCTGCGTTTTCCGGTGCGCGATCTCCATTCGAGAACCTTTTTTTTTGCCCTAAAGGCCATCAGTTCTACGAGTAATAAGATGATATTATATATATATATATGTGTATTTGTATATTAGCCAATAACGCTAATTTATTTATAATTGAGCATTATGATATCGATCGACCATATTATAATTCGTGTGGTGTCCGGATTAAGAATATAACACCACTCCATCTCCTGCCGTGGATGTCGTAAAAGGCGATTACGGGACTCTAAACCAGAGGGATGGGCAGCAGCGACCCTTCTGTGGAACAGTAGCCATTCTGCACTCACCAACCCGCCGGCCAAGCGTGGTGAGTACTGGCAAATTCCCCCCAATATGATGACACCATTGTGGAAATTTATGGGGAGGACTTTCTTCAGTTATGGATGTTATATGGCCGGCATGATGAGCATTATGATATTAAATTCGTAACTTTCAATGCTAATTTAAAATGCAACTCCAGAGAAGTCGCTGATGTGTTGCCGACCTTCAGGGCTGACGTACATTTTTGCCTTGAAGGCCCTCATGTCGTATGTCTGCCATATTCTAGGGGATGCCCTTCCGGTATTCGTCACTCATCGTACGAAACGTAGCAAATATTGCTACTTCCCCAGGTCTCGGTAATTGTTTATTCGTCTGAGCCCAGTCTGAGTGATGTGTACTTATTCTACTTCATCATTTCGGCCGAATGAAGTCCACTGCTGGACACAGGCCTCGCCCAAAGATCGCCACGCTTGGCAGACGGATTGGCGATCGCAGTTGAGTTATTAATGTACTCGAAGGACGCTGCTGCCCATCCTCCGGCTAATCCCTTAGTTGACTTTTACGACACCCACGGGAGGAGATGGGGTAGTGGTATTCTGAGCTGGCACTGCATTATTCAACTTGACATGCCATATTTTTTGCAGGTGACGTTGTCGGAGAGCCAGTCAAATAAGTTGCGTGCTGACCTGGCGGTGGTGGATGGCAACATGAACGTTATGAACGACATGCTCAACGAGCTTACTACCCAGCCTCATACCGCACACCACGACAGTGACATCGAACTGCTCAATGTAAGCCATTATTGTCGCATCGCAGTTCACCCTTGGACCTAGGTCGTTTTATAGAGTAGATGGTGGTAGTACCCTGTCAAACCGGTGGCTATTTAAGGAAGTAAGTTGGTTTTCTCGCCGTCGGCTGTGTTAGTATCTGGAAAGGGCTATACGGGCAGATTAATTTGACGTTTGGAAAAGCTGTGGGATGAGCGCTTCCTCTTGAGTGCCACGTAGTACTCGAGAAACTGGCTGATAGATACCGTCGTGAGGTTAATTTTTGCTAATTCATCTTCAGAAAACTAGTGTGCGTGCGGGGCGAGAGAGTATCCGGGGAATTTTGCAATTCGCTCTCCGCACCCTCGCATGATAATTTCTAAACTCGACTATATTACCGAGGTTTGCGGTGTAATAGTTGTTTCGATAAACGTGTTTATAATATGAATGGGATCGACAAAAAATTACTCGTTTTAGTTTTGAAAATACTGAAAATTCTCGTTGTTCTTATTGTATTTTGATGGTGTTTTGTTGAAAAGTAATAAATTTCATTTAAAGTTTCGAATAAAAGGCGAAATTTGTATAGAATAGGACTAAAGTAATACCTGTGGACTCTTATTCACATTAATTAGTAATGATCAAATCTCAATATATCTCATATAAAATGCTTTTTATTTATCAATTTAGGAATTTGTCGGTATCATATTATAACAAGCAAAACAGCAGTAATAAAATTAAATCCTATTCTGAATTGATAAATCTAGATTTTGATTAAATATAAGATTAAGTATTTTAAATAAACATAATACTTGCGATATCGATCAATATTAATTAAAACTTATGAAAAATGTGTTGTAAGTTGTCCGCAAATTTGATCAATATTAATTAGCATGAAGAGACGTGACACCTCCATCTTAAACTACTCTTGTTATTTACACTTAAAAGAGCATAAATTTTATCAATTTACTCAAGAACAAAATTTTCATATATATACAAATATATTGGCAAGAAAGTGACAACGACTGATAACGGTTATCGACCGTTTATAGAAGTCAAGGTTGCAAAATAAAGGAATACAGCAGTAGTTTACAAATGCACATTTTAAGGTCCGTATTACAGAACGAAACTCAAGCATTGATCTCAGTTTAAAACTAGTTTTGAGTTGAGCATTAATTTTAAAACGTCCCTCAAGCATAGGTTTATTGAACGTAGTTCAACTGAGTCGTGGCTTTATTCTAAATCGTCACTCAGATATAGGTCTGTACTTGAGCAGAGATTTGAACTGTGATCACGTGAGTGTGGTCCGGATAGCGCTTGAGCAGTTTTGAATGCATGTTGTTTCTTGCGCATTGATTTTTGGTTATATTGTTGTTGAATACAGGCTAAGATTTTTTTATAAGTCTCTCTGCAATGATATTATAGATCAATGTATCGGTAAAATGTAATTGAATGGAAGTATATATTTATCACAAAATGGATATTTTTTGAGAAGTTGACTATTACAATGATTTATTTAACGATCATTCGAAAAGAAGTTTGGTCTTTAGTGTTCCTCTCAGATGTATATGAGATGTACATGGCTTATGTAATTGTATTTTTTTTAATGAGGTAGTTTCTTTTTTCCCCAATATGTGGTGAAAAACGTCATACCTACTTTCTTTTCTTTAACTTTCTGGAGGAGCCAACACGATTTCGCTACAGGTTATTATGTTAATATGTACATCAAATTAATTAAACGATATTTATATATCAACATAACATCTGTTCAAGTGTTCAGTGACAATAGGCGCCAACACACGTTCCTTTATAGTTTATACTTCAACAACATCTCGTTAAAATATATAAAAATATTTTATGTAGGTACCTAGTATGTAAAAAAATCTATTAAAAATGAACCTTGTATGTGAAGAGGAACTACTTTGTAATTATCTACAGGTATTTCTTAATTAATATTAAGAAATATAGATTTTTTTTGAGATACATTTCATTACTTCTTATTCTGAGCAGATTGGAAGAAAGTTGGTAATGGAAATAAATCGTAATCGAAAACAGGCTGATGCATAGGCAATGAGTAATGTGTGCTTGAGGCGTGATTTGAATGTCGTCTCAGATGAGTTTAGATTACCGTTCTGGAATATGACCAATACTCAAGTACAGATTCTATACTTAAACAGTGATCAGGTGATTAAAGATCAAACTGGACTTGAGGATCGTTCTGTAATACGGACCTTAGTGTTATGAGTTTATTTACCATCTGGTTAATAATAGCGCCACCCCATCTCATCTCGTGGGTGTCGTAAAAGGCGACTATGAGAATTATTCGGAGGATGGGCAGCAGCGTCCTTCGAGTACATTTATAATTCAACTGCGATTGCCAAGCGTGACGATTAAGGCAAAGCCCCGCAATGGGCCCACAACACAAAACCATACCGATCGCTGTTGCAATCTTTGCAGGAGGCGAAGTCCAGCAGTGGATGTTTTTCGGCTGAATAGTGATGATGATGAATTTAATCGCAGTTCAGTAACTTTCAGGCATAGTGTAAATTATTTACAAGAACTGGCCCTCAGTACCTATAAGTAGCCAGTAGTAGTCCAACAAGCAGCGAGCAACTTATGTTCAACTTATATGTGACGGCACGGTTAGTGCTGTGGCTGATACAGTCGACTGCTGCGCTCCGGGTCGCGGTTGCGATTCCCACACGGAACAATATTTGTATGATCTGCAGGTAGTTGTTCGGGGCTGGGTGTATTGTGTGTGGAATTTATGTCTGTTAACGCACTCACGACACAGTAGTGTGGGACAACGATTCAAAAACAAATAGCGTGCAAATCAAAGATTGAAATAAAAAAACGTCGAATATATTACAGTTATGACAAATCGTTTAACAATCAGTTTTTTTTTAATCCTTGCCCCGCACTTTATTGCGCCAAACGTGATGTAATAGTATATTAAAATGACAATGTTTGACAGCTCTAATAGAAGGGTCCAGTTGAACCACGTGCCGCCGTGTGCGCAGTACAGCGCACAGCGAGGCTTGGGGATCTTTTACAACCCTCTCCTCTCTTTTAGAATTTCCACTAGAGACTAATAAAAAAAGGGCTAATTGTATAAGAATTTTATTTGTTTCTCCAATATCAATAGATGTTACATATGCACTTACCTCCCAAGCACAGGGGATACCGATATGAGAAAGATTAACTTTATATAAATATTCATTTTTATATCACGTAGGAGTTGGCGGACACGTTGCGCGCTATGCAGAGCCGCGTAGCCGAGTTGATCGGCCGACTGGCCGGCGAGTCGCCTCTCACTGCGGAGCTACTGCACGCCAACGACCGCCTCAACAATCTGCTGCTCAGACACGGCCGGTTTATCAACAACAGGTAGGTACTAGGCTGACCCCCGAGATGTGCCTGTAGGCGGGGCACTAGCTGGCGGCTCCTAAACGTTCGTTCTCTAGATCTTGGAGCCCCGTTTAGTGCCGAAGATAACCACTTTAGAAGATTACCAGCTGGTAGAAGACCGGCACCCTGATTAGCTAAAAACAGCGACAGCAGCTATCGCGCAGCCAAGGATCCATCAGTGGTAAATCGCTTAAAGTCGAGGATGCAATTTTTAGTTCATTGATCGTCCGACAGAGTGTGCTTCAGAGATCTTCGCCTGTTTAATCGCTATCGGCCAATACGTAAAACCGAAATGTCGTTCAACAGCGGCGTCTGCGCGATTTACGCCTGTCGCATACCGTCTGCGACATACGTTATAAGCCCGCGGTATGCCTAGCCGCCTCATAAAAAAAGTACTACGCAGAACAATTTAGCTAAAAATGTTAACAGCTAAGTGCGTGTTCAGGTCGGTGGCAAGCAGAACGAGGAAAAGAATAATGATCTGCTTAATCCCGACGCCAGCAGGCCGTCCATTCAGTTTTTTTTCTTTAACTCTTTGCGTGTATTTTGAGCTGTAATTAATTAAAAAATGGTTATTGTTTTGCTTTCTTCGAAGCCCAATACAAATGTTTTTTATACCTGCCTCTGCGGCGGTAAAAAGTTATACGGCCCGCCTGATTACGAGTAATCGGTTAACGTAACTTATTGAGGATTGGAGCACCAGGGGATTGGAACACTCGCGTGTTACCGACCCTGTAGTTTTATGTGAATACAAATAGTTTATTGTGTTTTTATTCAAAATAGCGTTAGGATAGACAAAGGAAATTATTTTATACTGAAATCAGTTATATTAACTGAAAATTCATGAAAACGCCGATTCAAAATTCTAACGCTGAGGGTTCCAGAATCATGCACTGAACCCATGGCATCAGTTTTCGTTACGATATCACTTACCGTTATAGCTATAAGTTGTTATATGTTTCATCAGAAATGCAGCAACTGGCGGGGTCACTCCGTCTGCCATCTTAGGGGCTGCCATGGGAGTACCTGGATCTAACGCACCCACATCACGTAAGTATACAAATATATCACTCATCAGAAGACTGGCGATTGCCCATACAACGCCCCGGATTGTGTTGGTCTTTACATATATGAAATTGGTATGGTGAGAAATTGGTATTGGTATGAAATTGGTATTTCATAAGTATTTAATTTAAAAATATATTTTCTTATAATCAATTGTGTATAATCCTCGCTTTTGTGACAGTGAGTATGGTGGTATGATCCAACAGCTACTGCTGTTTATTTATCACATAAATAATAAGGGATTGTTCGCAATATTCCAGGCAAATCGGTATCCAAGTTAGACCACAAAGGTTGGCCGTAAAAAAGGAGGCGTCTATGTCCAGTTTATTAGCAAGGGTCGTTCGCAATAGCAGGGATATTCCAATAACATGGCTCGCTGTAAATATAAAAATCGTAAAATTCAATGAGCGTACAAAACATCAACCAGTACAGATAAAAGCGAGCGAAAGCAAGACAAAAAAATGAAACATCACTTTTCTACATATTTGGCTCTAGGCCATAGACAATAAGTATGCGTTTCATTGAAAAGTCACTGGTTTATTCATGTTGTCATGTTATTATTATGAACTGTTTATTATAATTCGAAATCTCAAATATAAATAGGAAAACATCATATCATATCATATCATATCGGCCATTTATACGTCCACTGCTGAACAAAGGCCTCCCCCATAGATTTTCACAACTGTGTCATCATTTTGGGGGGTATTTGCCAATACTCACCACGCTTGGCAGGCGGGTGGGTGAGCGCAGTATGGCTACCGTTTCACAGAAGGGACGCTGCTGCCCATCCCTCTGGTTTAGATTCCCTTAGTCGCCTTTTACGACATCCACTTGAGGAGATGGAGTGGTGCTATATTCTTAATCCGGACACCACACAAGAAAACATAATGTAAAAATATACACTTATTTTTGGTTAAGTTTTCATTTCTCACGCCCTTAAACCACCCATGTCGTTTGTTGCTTTAACTGCAAGACACCGCGTCACATTGTTTATTGGCCTAAAATGGTGTTGGCAACACAGATTTTTATCATGTTGACAACACTCACTTTTATTAAATCCTCGTGGCGATAGTGCAAGTTATATGTGTCCGTTGGTTACTATAACATAGCAGCAGTTCGATTGAATCAACTTGCCGCACCAACACAACCCTACACAACTAATATATTCCAAGAATTATAAAAACGAACCCTATTTTCTAGAGAGTTTTAAGTCGTACGATCGGTTCCTTACGTATCACGTACTTTCCTCGGAGCTACTGTAAGATTAGAAATAGTATAGCTCGTTTAGAATTTAATGTTATTCCATGTTGTGTCTGAAATAGTTGGTATTTATAATTTTTCAGCAAAGAGTGGCGACGACGATGCATTGATTGATCTTAGCGATGACGTACCTGATATTACTAAACTGAGTAAGTAAACAAGATTGTTTTGTTCACTCGTATTACGTATATGTGTCGTGTGGTGCCGGCTAAGAATACCACCACGCCATCTCATCCCGTGGGTGTTGTAAAAGCGATGGGATTAGTCAAAGGATGGGCAGCAGCTTCCTTCGAGTATATTCATTCGTCAACCTGCCTGCCAAGCGTGGCGTTTATGGCAATATCGCTCATTTGGGGATTTGAGAGACACAACATAAATCTTCGTCGTTGGGGGGATTTTTAGGGGATGCCAGTGTCCGGCAGTGGTAGTATGCAGGATTATGTATCCTCAGCGGATACCCAAGATACATACCTGCAATGGAAAAATATAGTATTCTTTCCACTTGTAGATCATTAAGTATTAGTTTATTCTTTGTGATGACACCTTGTAGTAATCGAAATGTCTTTGATTTATTTATTCAAAAGGAAAATGTTGATTATAAATATAAAATATTGGAAACCTGTTTCAGCTGTAAAAGACGCTCAGCCAGAGAAGTCTCCTGGCAGTTCTAAGGACGAATTTGATATGTTCGCGCAGTCGCGAAACGTAACATATGAAAACTCCAAGACTGGGTGAGTAGCACTGCACCACTATATGATCTGTAGTTTTATGTTTTTAAATTAGTTTCATACGCGGCAATACAAGTACTCGCTATACTCAACACTCCTGGATTCACACGCATTTATTTGCGGAAGCTCGTAAAAGCCAGTTATTTATCTACAGGTATATCGTTGTAGCGAACGGGGCAACTACTATTTCGAATAGATTGGATATCTCGCCAGGCAGTCATTTGGGGCGTACGCAAATGGGAATTTAAAGACTCATCTCCCTTCATTAAGCCCAAAAAATCCGGGCCTCTTCAAGCCTGTGGGCTGCATGCGCACGCAGCTGTTGAAAACCTGTCTCAGGGGAGCAGCTTCAGCCAGATTCTACCTCGGTGCTGCAGACCAACAGCTCAGCACAACGTTACCACTAACCTGTGATCAAGTCTGGCGAAGGCGGGTCCGTTAAGGGACTATCCAAGACAAGTCCGAGTTTTCGTTAGCGACTCATGGGCGCACCTTGTCCATCACCGTCTTGTAGAATATCTGCCACAGACTAGGACACTCTAGGGACAAAAGGTTTACTTGTACTTGTTTCTGCGAAAAAATATCGTGCTATTTAGAAAAGGAAATTTAGGTTACATTAGGACTCTAGTGTGATCATACGAGGACCTGGCCTCCCTTAGGTGCCGAAGATGACCGCTCCAGTGGTTTTAGCCGGTAGGAGACCGGCATACCCCTTCGTCCTTCCCCGGGGCGAAGGAAGTTCATGAAGTATTTCCACTGGGCACCAATAAAAAAAATAAAAAAAAGTTTAGATTAGGAATTTATTCCGGGGACGACTAGGCCACGGCAGAAACTCTCTGTGTGTATAAAATAAACATTGTTTCTTCAGCAGCAGCAGTTATGCGGACAACTTGGAAGACCAGTCGTCGACCGGGCTCGCCTCGGCTGCCAACCAGCGAGCTACACAGGGCCAGCCTCTGGTACGTACACCATTCACTTAAAAGCATTCAACCACTATACCGTATTCAAGGAACCAAAAAACCTAAATGTAAACAAACGAATGATTCCACAAGTTGAGTGAGAATAAATGTGGCGGGGTATTATCCGACCGCATACAAAACTCGTCTTGTAACGTACAATAGGTATATAAAAGTTTGGCTTTTTAGGTTCTTTATAATGTCTGTTTTTTAACATAAATATTATGAATAAATATTCAATTGTTTTGAATGTAGTAACAATAGTAGATAAATAAAGTTTTTTATGGGAATATCAGTACATACTTCAATCTTGTAATTTCACTCGAAAGGTTTATTGGAAATTGTATAGTTGTAGGAAGAGTCTTGGAAAACATTTGTATGGTTTGTTTATTTTTACTTTTTGTTTCTCTGAATACATTATAGGCTTGTGCTACAACGACATTGCCCTATTATGTTTTTCTGTGTACTAATTATATCAAATTATTAGTCATGTCGTTCTGTTTTAGAGTGTTCTCGTTTTTTGCTTTTATAATGCTGTTATTTAAATATAGATTATTGCTGGCTTATGTTTTGGTGTGATGAAAACAGTGACAAACTTTAAAGAACTGTGTCAAATATAAACCTGCCTGGCAGCACAGTAGTCTTCTGTAATTATTGACTTACATTTGTGTTAGTCAGCGATAAAGTATGATCTGCTATTATTTAGATCAGCGGTCGTCAACAATGCCGCATGCTGTCCGTGAGTCGCCTCGTCTAAAATGCGAATTAGAAATGCACTAATCCGTAGAAATAGTCTTAGGTTTTCGCGAGTATTACACATTATAATAAAACACTTTTAAACGGATTATATCGCGTATAGTTAAGATATTTGTTTTTTCTGACGTTTCGAATCCGGCGACCACGAACCCTGCAAAGTTTTCGAAACGTCAGGAAAAACAAAAATCTAAAATATAGGCGATAGAATCCGTTTAACCGCTCAGTCCCCGCGCATTAATATATAGAACACTTCCATCAATCCCGGCTGCCGCTCGGCTGCGCACGAGCATGCGCGGCGTAATACGATCCGATTCGTATAAATACGTTAAGTTCAAATTCTATTGCCTCTATTTACACTAAGTAAACAGTTTTGAGTTCTTGTATAATGAGGCCATTCATCACAAAGTAAATAACACTGATATTACCACTAGAGAATTATATATAGCTATTTATATCACAGAACTAGCCGAAAGTAGGCTTGTTGCTGTATTATATTGATTTCTGGGAAAACTATTGAATATTTTTATGACATTTTGGAACTATTATATTATGAAAAGACAATTAATCTAAAGGCAGTGTTTATTTACGATACCTGCGTAGGATTGCTATATAAACATATGTATAACTTCATCGTTCGCGGCGCCATTCGTATAAATTTGCGCACGTGGCGAATGATGAATGAATTTGGGTAGTACAATGCAGGCATTTGTAAAAAATAAAAATATTTATAGTAAATATATGCCAGTATGAAATTTTAATAAGATATAACATATACCTATGTCGTCTAATTGCTAACCATTACCCGTAAATGTAATTGTAAAATAATAAGATAATCTATACGGTTGGTATAACTTTGTTGGGTCAAAAACTAAGGTTTATAATAATATTTTATGCAAATGATTATCCATAAAGTTGCAGTAGAGACGTATAAATAAATATTCACCCATTTGTCGTTAAAAAAACGATGTAAACGGAATACATATAGGCGCTGAGTAGGCGCTGAGTTCAAAATGGCGCTGTCAAGTTTTTGTCGTATGTCAATCCCCGTTTATTTTTATATGGCTGCAATTTTTCTAGCTTATAAAATTGTATATGGACGCGGTATCTAATAATAGTAATATTTAAACGTCCGTAGACAAATAAAAGCCGGAAATTCATCAAAAACAGAGATACGTCCCGGCAGTACGTCACTGTATGTACCTTTTACTGGGACCCGAGAGTCCCAGCGGTGACGGAGCGGTTAAAAGTGTTTTATAATAATGCACTAATCCGAATCATGAAAAAAAAAGTATACAATATTATGACTTGTGGACTAAACTCTATTTGTGGCCCTCTTTTTTTTGTTAGTATGTTGGCCTGGAATCTAAGTCCTGGTCCTTTGGCCAATTGTAGCCCTCTTATTACAAAAAGTTACCATGATTTAGATAGAACCTCACAACATACATTTTATTTTGTTTTATTGTTTTTAGCTCGTATTTAATCTGTCTTTATTTAATGTATAATTTTATTTTTTGTCTATGTAACAATTATTTTATTTTAATGTTTCTTCCATAAATATTTCGACAGCCGTCGGGCATGGATCAGAGGGAGATTGATGAAATAGCTGCTTGGTTAGCTCAGGAGAAGGTGTGTTTTATGTTTATTTATTATTTCCCCTCTCTTTTTACATATTATATATTGGTTGGTTATTGGTATTTTAATTACTTAATAAGTAAATATACTATACTTTATTACTCTTAACAAGCTAAGATAATAATGTCAACATAATCTGGGTGCACCGCTAAGCTCCTGCACTGCTGATTACATCTCAATCCACAATAATATGATATGTTTTATCAATATGCACTCATGGATATATTAAAAGAAAAAGGAGTTTTTTTAAATTTATAATTACAGTCTCTATAACGCTCTGGTCATGTATACTAATTGGTTTTTAGCTGCGATACAAATTCATCAATACATTTTGCTTAAAGCTTTCAGTGTTTTGTTTTACTTGCTTTTGTCTAAGATTCGCTCTCCCGGGGGCTGGGGATCCGTGGCAGCACTACTGGGAGAAGTTGTGGTCGTGGGAGTTTATCCCTCCCCCAATCAGTCTCTGGCCGACTACGAGGGCTCCCCCTACAAATTTACAGGGAAGCTGCTGGAGGTGTGGGCTGTAGAGTATGGCCTGCTCCTTCTTAACCGGGGTACGTCCACATGTGTTCGCGGCAGCCGGACGGGCCCATAGTGGACATCTTGTTCGCTAGTCCTGCTGTTGCGTGCCTTGTCCAGGGCTGGCGCGTCTAAGAGGAGGTGGAGACGCTGACGAATCACTGCTACATCTGATTTGACGTCTCCGCCTAGACCTCAGGTGATCCAGGCCACCGCCCATGGGTGATTGCGGTCCGCGTTGAGCGTTACGGCAGTTGGAACGGGAGGCCCTCCTGGAAGCTTCAATGGTACAGGCCTGGGTGTCAGCGCCCGACAGGCCGGTTGATATTGACGAGAAGCTGGAGTGGTGCTGGGAGCCAAATTCGCATGTTTGTGACGCGGCTATGCCTCTGGTGAAGCCCAGAACGGCTACACGTTAGGTGTACTGGTGGTCGTAGGAAATTGCGACACTGCGATAAACGTACATCGTGGCGCGACTCCAGTACCGTACACCAGGCACCACACAGGCGGCGCCGCGCTCAGGATGCGGCAGCCGTTGAGGCAGAGTTAGTAGACACCGAGAGAGTCTTCGGGCAGTTATTCTCTAAAAGTTCTTAAACTCTTCGAGCAGGCAAATGGGACGGTACGCAGAGGGAGATTCCGCGGCCTTTCAAGAGAACTGTTCTGGCTTCCAGCCGGACGGAGGCAGCTGGTGAACAGCCACCTCAATCGTTCACCAAGAGATTGCAGTGCATACATTCACGCGTGGCCTCGAATGCCATCCGGGCCGATTTCAGTGTCGCGTACCTTCAAGCGGCCAACGGCTCGGTCGGTCGGAAGGGTAGTTGACCCTTCCGAGACCCTAACTCTTCGGCCCAGTCAATGAAAAGTCGGGGTAGAAACGGACCTGGACAGTTCTGGACCGGAAAGACCGTAGACAGCACTCCCTTCAGCAAATCCGTGGCCATGGTTTAAGGTTTTTCAGCGGTCAACCAAACGATAGGGTCTCGCAACGGATCCCTGTACAGTCCCTTCAGTAGCTCGCTCCAGCACCGAGCCTTCGCCTCGCGTGTAGCGCGTTGAAGCGACACGGCAGTTTCTATTGCTATAGTACTTCGCCAACGTCGGCGTTGTGTGTACCGCGGCGGCATGCCAGACAGACCGTGCGCAGCTGCGCGATTCTCTTGCCACCAATATGCCGCACAGTCTTACAAAGGCCGCCCCCTTGGCTCATTCAGGCGGTTACCCCAAGCTCCAGAGTGAACGGGGCCTTCATCCCCGGACGAGCACTGGATAGGGTGAGCATTTATAGCGAACGCTGCGCGCCACCCCGTCCACTGAGATCGATAATTGTCGTGGTCACTAGATATCTTTCCAAAGGCAACGTAAGGCGTCGTTGAAGAGTAACTGGCCGGCTGGAGCGAGGATTATCTTTACAATAAGTGTCCCATTTTTCAAAATATTTGAACCAATTACTCCCAGCCGCAACTAAATAAATGTTAACACGCGCGGGCTTAAAACTCCTAGAACGTTCTGCAGAATGATAGTTTATTCTAGTGTTTATTTTCTATTAAATCATAATAATTTAAAATGAATATTTGAATAAACATTTCCAATGCATCAATGTAATATTTACGGTTTTATATTAATCACTTTATTACAGGCATAAGAATCAGAAATTTAACTGTTTTTTATTCGACCCTTTTTTGTGCTCTCTAAATATATCCGTGAGTGTAGAATATCGAAACATCGTTACATTGCAAAATTCGTCACAACTGTTATTGCACTTACCAATATTACGTGACAGGTTGTGAACAATCATCTATTATTAAAATTCTCCGTTAGTCGATTTACGATTTGCACCAGATAATTAAACGTTCTCTAACTATACATTATCATTGGAAATGATCCATTAACCCGTTAAAGTTTAGATTTGTTATGCTAGTTGAATTTTACTCATAAATTCGTGATATGTAGGCTGCGTCAGAAGCGAATGGCACCCAGGAGAGCGTGACCAGCAGTGACTTCGACAAGTTCCTGGCAGAGCGCGCGGCCGCAGCCGACAGCCTGCCGACCGCAGAGCGCGCTGCGCATGCGCCGCACCGACACATCAACAAGGACGAGCATGACTCCATGTTCGCGCTCTGATGCGCTGCGCACAGCGGTACACACTAACATTGCCACACACCACACACAAGCACGGACGAGCTCTGATGTACTCAAAACACCGGTACACTATTATTGCTACACATCGATACATCAACAAGGACGAGCACGAATCATATTCGCGCTCTCATGGGCTAACTAACGTTACTGAACTCCAGTAGATTAGTCTACGGCTATATCACCATTTAGAAACTGCCAGATAGACTCATTTCAGCGAAAATTTGAAGGGCTCAGTCTTCCTTATTCTGGCTTAATTCCTTCAGATGAATATTCTATCTATCTATCTAGAATAGGATGTGTTCTAAAATGAAACATATAATGTATTTTAATGAATTGCTGGGTGAAACATAAAATATTCAATGAAATGTGTTGAATGGGTTTTCCTGCACTGACAATGTAGTCTGTGCAGTTACTTTGCGAATCTTTTGATATACACGATTCTTAAAAAAAAGTATTTGACACATCCCAAAGTGGTAGTGAAGTTTCATCAAACAATAAATCGATAGGTGTATACCCTCGTCCAAATGCCGCCACACGTAGCCGTTGTAGACCTATTAGTGTTGTTATTTTTGCATCGAATCATATTTATATACCGCCATGATTTCTTATATTGTCGTAAATAATTCACGTGTATTCGATATGCCGTTTGGTGCCTGGCTTTTTATAGTTGTAATTGAAACATTTTAAGCTGACTACTTGACTTGGTCTACTTATTAATTTTAGGTCTAAACAAAAACCTTATCTAATTTATTTTTGTTATTATTATCGAGATAACAACTTCGATACATGTTCGATTTCTTCAACTTAGAATACTTCAATATGCAACTGGTTTTTGTAACAGCATGGTATACAATAATAAGTACATAATTACGGCCGCGTCATTGACTATGTATTACACTAGGTTAAGTTAACATTAGGTAGATTTCTTTAATATATAACTTATCTAGACTTCATTAGCCCACGGGAGCATTTAATACAAGACCACTGTCATGCGAATTTTTTGCATTATGTAATTATTTATTACGATTTTATAGTATTGGAGATTGATCGTCGAAGGGTCGAGATTGTGATATCGATATGTATTGTTTTATATAGATATGTATATCGTGGTACTTTTTATTTACTAGTTTTAGCGATTACTAAGAGTGAATCAAGAGAATGTATTTGTTTATTAATTTAGTACCTGCCGTACGGAATTTTGATTTGTTTCTGTTGATTATTGAACTCACAAGGAGTAGAACAATAAAAAAATGATTTAAAGAAATCGATGGAGTATTTTTTGTATAACGATTCTTGATCTAATATTAGTAACGAAAAAAAATTCGCACTCCATAGAAAAGGTAACGTGTTTTAAAGTTGTGTCTGTATCTATAATTATAAATGAATTTAAAATCGGACGTATTATTAGTATGATATATTTAAGCTTAACCAGAACGACCGATCGGACATTTTATTGTCAAAGTGCGATAAGTCATAAATTTCACAGATCATCCACGAACCGATTATAACGGACCTTGTGTGATAAATTAAAAAAAATAGCTATAGTTGCTCTTAGATGAAATGACTCTATATCCGTGGTAAGCAAAATGATCTTAATACAACATTATCTAAATGAAACACTGATGTAAGTCTCGAGTTCAGATATCATTATTTTATCCACTTAATTAGTTATCTTTAATTCGTAATGGATCTGTATAAAGCATAGGATATTAGAAATGAACAAAAGTTACCCCTACATTTAACTCCTATTTTACCAAAGTGCTACCCATTTGCTAACTACTTAAAACACTAAGCCATTCCACATTTGTCTCAATTAAATGTTCTTTTGGTGTTAATGTGATAATAAAAAAGAACAAGCTTAATGTTAATTATTTAAAAGAGTTATTTTATGTTGTAATCGTTGTATTTAAGATAATAAAATAATTACCATACAGATATTGTTTATTTATTTATCTCTACGTTATTTAATAGGGCACAACAACGAAACCGGCGGCTTAGGGTCGAATCTTTGGGATTCCAAAAGCGCACGAGCGCTGTCCAAGTAGGTCACTCAGTAAAATAAGCGAAGGTCAAAAATTATAATCTACGGCAGGCATGTCAAACTTGCGGCCCACTGAGCATTTTCCTGTGGCCCGAATTAATTTTGGAAACAGACAGATAATGTGGCCCGCGAGCGTGTAAACGGTTTTTGAAAATCACGCGCTGCAATGAGTCCATACACGTATCACGACCGATATAAGTTGTCTGTTGTTGTATATGTGATTTTAATTAAAATTATTTAGTTATAAAGCATTGATAATATGCTATAATACATATCGGCCATTTATACGTCCACTGTTGAACAAAGGCCTCCCCCATAGATTTTCACAACTGTGTCATCATTTTGGGGGATATTTGCCAATACTCACCACGCTTGGCAGGCGGGTTGGTGAGTGCAGTATGGCTACCGTTTCTCAGAAAGGACGCTGCTGCCCATGCCTCTGGTTTAGATTCCCTTAGTCGCCTTTTACGACATCCACGGGAGGAGATGGAGTGGTGCTTTATTCTTAATCCGGACACCACACGGAATATATGCTGTACTAGCTGGGACCAACGGTTTCACCCGCGTTTAATTTATAACAAATTTGGAGTACTTCGACATAGACACTTGACGTAGAATATATACATATATACGGAATACGGTTTTGCCCCTGAATCCTTGTATCCAGAGACAGTGGGACGAGCCGCTCTGCACTTTGGTACGGAAGAATTTAATGAATACGTCCACCAATGCTGTTGAGCGTGCTCGCCTACTTGCTGTGGGTGAATGGGAGTCAGGGTTATGGCTTCAGGCGCTCCCGTCATCCAACATAGGCACTATGTTGGATGACACTACTTTTCGGCTCGCTGCATGCCTTCGTTTAGGTGCTCCTTGTGGTGCTCCTCATCGGTGTCACTGCGGTGAAGCTGTCGACCCTCTCGGAATCCATGGCCTATCTTGCAGTAGAAGTGCAGGTCGTATATCGCGCCATGCCAACATTAACGACATTATTCGTCGTGCTCTTGCCACCGCCGGCGTGCCAGCTGTGTTAGAACCCAATGGCTTGGCACGCGACGATGGCAAAAGACCGGACGGTATGTCGTTACTGCCTTGGAAAATGGGTAGGCCTCTGGTGTGGGACGCAACTTGTGTCGACACCCTTGCTCCTTCCCATCTTCCAAGCACGGCTGGCTGTGCTGGTGCTGCCGCTTCTGCAGCGGAAAACCTCAAACGGCGCAAATATAATAATCTCATCGGAAATTATTGTTTTGAGCCGTTTGGGGTCGAAACGCTTGGGTCATGGGGTCCGAGTGCACGTCTACTTTTCAAAGACATAGCTAGACGGTTGGTCGACACTTTACGCGATCAGAAGGCTGGCCTTTTCTTTGGCCAAAGAATAAGCATTGCCATTCAACGTGGCAATGCTGCCAGTCTTCTGGGAACATTACCGGCTGACAGCGATGGGGAGGAGTACTTTGACGCCTAAATGTCTTCTTTTTTTAGGGTTTTTATTTATTGTTAGTTATTTAAGGCATACATATTGTGTATATTTTTTATTTATATGTATATATAAGTTTTATCTTTAGTTATATTGTATATATATATATATATATTTGTTTGTATTCATTAATTAATAAAATATTGCAAAATATACATATATTGGATTTTAAGGGTTTTTTTTTTTTGCGCGGAACCCTAATTACTTTTCAAAAATAAAAGTAGCCTAAGCTATTCCTTATAACATCAGCAATCATCTGCCAGTGAAAGTCCCGTCAAAATCAGCCCAGCCGTTTCGGAGATTACCCGGAACAAACAGACAGACAGACAAAAAATGTAAAAATGGTTTTTTTGTTATATGTACCGTATATAATTGAATATGCATTTAGTAAAAAGCTGTTATTTTGACATTACAAACAGACACTTCAATTTTATTTATTTGTATAGATTAGGAAGGCAGTTTTCATAGAAGAAATACTATCACTGAAAGTTAGTGAGTTAGCTGCCAATATAAGTCAGATAAAAACAAAATCAGACTCTTTCATTGCATTTGCTATTGCCTGTGACGAAAGTACATATGTGTGGTGTGGAGCAACTCGCTGTTTTTCTTCGTGCTGTTGATAGAGATATCCACGTTTATGAATGACTGTAATTAACTTGTGCAAAAGTACAATTTAGATTTGTCAAAACTGTGTTACGTTGCAACATACACTGACTGGAGTAAAGAATCATCATACCAGCCACAGAATATCCACTGCGGAACAAAGCCCTTAGATTTCAACAACGAGCGGCCACATGCCGCTCTCATCTAATGACTCCCAGCGACCTTCACCAGATCGTCTGTCCACCTCGTCACAGGTCGTCCCACGCCGCGTTTTCCCACAACCTTTTTACCCCAGCCGCCATCAGTTCTACGAGCAATGTGCCCAGCCCATTGCCACTTCAGTTTACTAATCCTTTCAGCTATGTCGATAACTTTACTTCTTCTACGGATCTCCTCATTTCCAATTCGATCTCGTAGAGAAATACCAAGCATAGCTCTCTCCATAGCTCGCTGAGTGACCTTGAGCTTTCTTATGAGGCCCATTGTGAGTTACCAAGTCTCTGTTCCATTTGTCATCACTGGTAGCACACACTGGTTAAAGAATTTCGTCTTGAGGCATTGCGGTATTGTTGACGAAAAGACGTTGCGAAGTTTCCCAAACACTGCCCAGCCGAATCGGATTCGACGATTGACCCCTTTCTCGAAGTTGGACGTACCTAACTGGACAGTTTGTCCCAGGTAGACATACCTAGACCTACTCGTCAACAACTTCGAGAACAGAGCTCCAAACGGATATTAGGATGGGCACGACATGGGCATTTGACATGACTTTCGTCTTGCCCATATTAATTTTAAGGCCCACCTGTTGGGAAACTCTGTTGAGATCATCGAGCATTGTGCTGAACTCTTGCAGCGATTCTGCCATGACAACGATGTCGTCGGAAAATCGAAGGTGAGTGATATACTCGCAATTGATTTTAATGCCAAATCCTTTCCACTTCACTAGCTTGAAGGCATCCTCCATTGCAGCGGTGAACAGTTTCGGGGAAATGACGTCTCACACCTCTCTGCAATGGAATTGCCCCCGTGTTCTGTTCATGTACTCGGACCGACATGGTGGCGTTTCTGTATAAGCATTTCAACACTTAAATATACCGATAGTCAATCTGCCACCGCTGCAGAGATTGCAGCACTGCCCAGGTTTCGATCGAATCGGAGGCTTTCTCATAGTTTACAAACGCCAAGCATAGTGGCAGATTAAACTCCTCGGTCTTCTGTATAACCTGCCGCAGCGTATGGATGTTGTCTATGGTACTGAAACCTTTTCGGAAATCGGCTTGTTCGGGAGGCTGGAAGTTATTAAACCTGCGATCGAGACGACCCGTGATGACCCTTGAAAACAGATTATAAACATGGCTTAGAAGTGAGATGGGTCTATAGTTCTTTTTTGAAGAAAAGCACCACCTCACCTCTGTTCCAAGCTTCCGGCGTTGTGCCCTCGAGTAAGACGGAATTGAATAGCTTCTGAAAGACTTTTTAGTCCCTTTGTAGCCTTTGACGAGATCCATGGCAAGAGATGGATTGGTGTGTTAGAGCCAATGGTAGGGTATAGTTACCGAGGTGTATAGCTGCCGGTAGAAGTTCTCAATCTCTCTCAAAACCTCTGGCTTAGTCGACGCTACACTGCCGTCCTCGGTCTTCAGCTTCATAATACGACTTTGCCCAATAGACTTGTCTCTTGCGAACACTTTGGAGCCTTGATTCCGCTCAATCGCCTCTTTAACACCGTTAGTGTTAAATGTGCGGATATTGTGAAGCAAGGACTTCCATATCCTTCTATTGAGCAGTCGGTATGCTTCAGCATCACCGGAGGACTGGAGTGTCATGGCGCGTCTTTCTGCCATGAGGTCGAGTGTGATCCGATAACTTTTTTGGTCTACCTTTACGGTGAGGTTTTAAGAATTTAGACCCAACCGTTTGGACAGTTTCTACAAACCAACCATTTAAATCGTCCACAGATACGCAATGTTCTAGGCACTCGAAGCGGTTTTGGAGTTCGAGTTGAAAGCTCTCGGGGTTTTGGATATGAGCACTAGAGGGCCGGAGCGTAGACCTCGTCAGACGAGACCTCTCAACTTTGGGATTAATAATTAAATTCAATGTGCCTCTTACGATTCGGTGATCACTACCGGTTTTCACCCTGTGGATCACAGAGACATCATTGAATATTTGTCTTTTATTGGTCATGATGAAGCCAATCTCATTCTTTGTGGAACCATCGGGACTCATCCAGGTCCACTTCCTGTGAGGCGGCTTCTGGAAAAAGGAGTTCATCACAAAGAGTCCCTCTTTTTCCAAAAAGTCGGCCAGCCTCTGTCCCCTGGGGTTCCGTTACTCATACCCAAATTGCCCCACTCTC
Organism: Diloba caeruleocephala; assembly: GCA_947459985.1. Lineage (NCBI taxonomy): Eukaryota > Metazoa > Arthropoda > Insecta > Lepidoptera > Noctuidae > Diloba > Diloba caeruleocephala. The sequence goes on from OX381614.1 coordinate 8,305,509, forward strand.
AACTTACCGTCGCATCGTGTACCTTCGCTTAGCTTTGCGTTGAAGTCCCGCATTACAACAGTGAAGTGGGTCTGGGAGGTATTTATGGCCCTACTTACGTCCTCATACATACTCTCTACTTCATCATCTGGGTGTGTCGAGGTCGGTGCGTAGACCTGTATGATCTTCAACGAATACCTCTTGGATATTCTGAGTATAAGGTACGCTAACCTCTTGGATATTCTGAGTATAAGGTACGCTAACCTCTTGGATATTCTGAGTATAAGGTACGCTTCCCTGCACGACACACTTTGATGGTAACTATGTTTTTAATGAGGGACCTGCGGACGAGGAACCCGACAGCACCTCGAGACAGATGGTCGCCTTCCCGGTAGTAGAACAAGTTGCCGGATTTCAGAAATAACGTGTCCTCGCCCTCTTCGGATTTATGATAAACCCATGATATTCCAGTGCAACTTATCTATTTCTTCTTCCGGCTCAGCGTCTGCCATCAGTGTGCGTGCATTGTATGTTACCAGGGCCAGTTTTCGTTTGGGTTGGCTGCTGGATCTCATCCGGAGATTCTTAGCACCCCCGGCCCCGCCGTTACCGTGGCCGCTAGTCGCTACCATGACCAGGAATAACGGGGCTGTCGGAAACTGGGGCCGGTGCTTTATTTGTGTTACTTTTACGACCCCCACGGGAGATGGGAGTGATATATATCGTACATATAAACATCCGTGCCTTTTATTTTTTAACCCTCACTGCCTATTAACTGAGATAATTGTACTTACGGAGTAAACTCCAGTCGTGCGTCGGAGCTGAAACACACTTTTTTTTGCCTTGGATCGTTTTGTCCTTAGGATTATTCAAGAATTGCTGTATAAAATAGGGCTAGGCATGCTATCTGTCTGCACTACTAAGGAGACAACAGGCAGAACTAATTTCTTGTAAGGACAAGCAAATCTTTTGGCGCTATGAGTCAAAAGATTGATACAGCTTTATTTAATTACAGTATCTTAACCTAAAAAGGATGCTGTCTGATATCTACTTTCACCGACCATAATTTCCTACTCAGCTGTCAGTAGGTACCTAATAAGTCTTTGTATTTGCATGAATTTTTGACTGTAACTGTATTTTGATATATTTTGTTTTATTCTTTGTTGTAACAGTGAAAACATCTAATTGGCATCTTATTTTACCCATACTTTGGTATATTGGCTATAAGTTATATTTAGATTCAAATAAACAGAAATAAATATGCAGCATATCGCTAGCCAGCCTAGCGCTGCAGCAATGTTTACAGCCAAGGTTTGTGAGGTATTGAATCAAAAGCGTATATAGGTTTTAATTTTCTTTATTTATCAATTTCTGTATCCACAACAGATACACAATTGCAGATTTGGCTAGTACAATTATGATTATTTACATGTAGAGATAGAGTTACCAAATATGTATGTAGAAAATTACATTTTCAAGATCTTTACTAATTATAATTATGAAAATAGTACTAAATACGCCTGAGAATGCCAGCACTGATGTTTGAACAATTCGACACAATTTAATTAAAAAACGCTACAAAAATACAACTTAACGGTAATAAGTCCGCCTTAAGTAATTCTATTTCTTGTGATGAATAAATGTACAAGTGTAAAATATAAAAATATACCGCCAATGCTTCACTAACAAAACGACTTGTTCGATGTAACTAAAACTTGTACTAAGGACTGTGAAAACGTTATAACCATTATGATACAGAAATTATAAATACATTAGTATTATATTATACATAAACTAAGTTATGCTGCTGCTTATGCAAAATAAATTATGCGTTTAGAGAATAAATTAAATTTTACTGGGCACATAACGAGATCCGGGCGCTCTAACATAACGCGTGACGAATTAACAGAGTATTACATTATAAAATATCAAACAGTGCATACTATTTAAACTTAAATTCGTTCGAGTACAACCCTAACACAATTTAGAGAACAAGTAACAGTCTAGCAAAAGAAATGCAAACGTGTTAGTTTAAGTATAAAAGTAAATAATTATAATCTATACAGTACTATGCTATGGAAGTCTCATGAGAGTGTACTGGCCGACGACCGATTATAACTCGTCCCTGGCTGGCAACTCTTCCTCTTCATCATCATCGCTCTGCAAAGTAAACAAATATTTAGGTTAAAATAACATAAAATACTGTCGGTCGTCTCCTAGAATTTTCTGTGAAAAACAACTTGAAACTGACAACAATTCTAAGCTCGCAATAATATCGGCCTCTTGTTAGGTAAGCCTGTTCTCATACAGAGAACGAACAAGCATTGATCACCATGCTTGCTTACTGCGTGTCAAATCATCAATTTCAGACCTTTAGATATAGGTCTTGTCACGATGTTTATTTTTTGCCCAGTGACATAGTGCTTAAGAAGTGAGTCTGTCAACTTCCGGGCCACCACGACATTTGTTTATAACCTAAGTACGTTTTATTAGTGCTCGAATACCTTGATGTAATTAATATAACCTGATCTTGTCTATGCAAATTAAGCCGGTGTAGGTATTGGTACCTACCAATCCCAAATCTGTACAAGATAAAATGTTATCAAATATTAAAACTGCTTTATCTTTTTATTTATTCTAAAACGCAACTGATTACTAGGCAATCCTTTACATATCATAATTATTACTATATTGGATTATAGTTAGGTACTACAATCAATTTTATTTGCATGATAAATAGTTTGCCAATGACAAACATGTACTTATGTAAAAACACTTATTGTTCCAAGTGATAGCTTTTTATTTTTATTTAACCTTTATACCCACTCGGGACGTCTTTAAAAGATAAACAATATAGGTTATTGTTAACTTCCACGCGGCTGACATATTAAATCGTACCTCGAAACCCACATGTTCAAAATTGCCATGTGTTTGAACTTCATACATTTCTTTTCAGTTTTGTTTGGTATTAGTGACCAAAACGAATTCGTGTTATTTTTTTACTACGTTTAATTAGTACTATATCAAATTCTGACGTTACTGACAACTTGCTTTAGGGTGTTAGTTTATAATCCAAGTAAGAACTGTTCGCTGCTAGCACTGCTTTTTACCTCGCAGATCGATGGCCTCTCAGACCGAGTAGAAATATAATTGATGTGATATAAATTTAAGAGCCAAAGTTTTATAACTCACCACGCTTGGTGTAGGCTCGGCGCCTTCGCCGTCGGTCTCAACGAACTTCGTCATACCCGCCAGCGTCCTCTCGCCGTTGTAGTCTTTCACCTGCTCAGTAGAAACAACACACATTAGAACATTGTAAAATACGGCACAGAATAGTGAAGTGAATGGAAACTGGCTGCAGATGTTCAACGTCTCTAATAGCAACGGTAGCATCTACTAGTAATTACGTAGATGATTACTGAACATTCGACAATGGTCACACATTTATAATCTTAGGCTGTAACTATCCCACTGTAGGGCAAAAGGCACTTCTCATATAGAGAAGTAACGACAACTGTTTACCACGCTAGCTTACTATGTTTCAGACTAAGAGAACCAGGTTTCCTCATGATATTTTCCTTTAGCGTTAAAATCAGTGGTGTCTTACGAGTAACTTAGAAAGTACATTTATATGACATTGAAAAAGGAACATTGGTTCATGAGAGGTTTTGAACTCGCTTGTGTGAGTTCCAAGTCAGTCACACATTTTGTATCTGATAAACGTTTCAGGTACACCCAAACTTCCTAAGATTCCTAGACAAATTCGTCACGTATATGCTTACAATATACAAGCTACCTGACCAATTACATGCTAGGTATAATGTTAAGTGTACATCTTTAGTAATTTTACAACACTCGCAAAATACAGTTTAACCGACAATTAACCTACTCCTGAGCCTGCTCACTTCTGCCCTTGCAGTCATCACCGTCATATCAGCCAAAGGACGTCTACAGCTGAACAAAAGCATGCCCCTTAGGTTTCCACACAAGGGACGCTGCTATCCATTCATCTGGCTTAGTCTCTTAGTAGTAATGAGATATATATAGATTTAGGATTAAGGATTTGTCTTATTTTTGTGTTGAGTGTGATCGTAATACAGAAATAGATCAAGTTCAAAATCTTATATCTAAAGATTTTGGATTGGATTGATTATTAATTTCGGCTGTAATTCGCCTTTTGCGACAATCCACGGGAAGAGAGAAACGTACCGAGTCATTTACTTTAAATCCAGCTTTCAGGCCTGTCCCCTAACAATGCCCGATATCGAGGTCGGAGTCCCACTAGGGTCGCTCATAGCCGTGTTGCTTAGTTTTTATGTTCATTGCTGGGCTGGAAGCCGTTATAGCTTCGCCAATTTAGTTCGGTTAAACAACCTTAGCCCATAAAAAAAGAAAACCAGACCAATATAATTCATTGTTAATTTAATAAAAAGGAGTCTGTTACAGTAAAACACTAACAAAGACCCAACAAAAAGTACAGTGACTGTGGCATATAATGAGCTAGTCACGCTAAGGCCACATTAATGAGGCGAGTTATTGTATTATAAATATTTTCTGTAAATCACCAAGACGCGAGAACCAATTGAAATAAAACTAGGCCGTTAAACGCGTATTAACCACGACTGAGTTCTTTTGATATCAACTATTTTGTATATGATTACTTCTTATTCTTATAATCTGCTCAATATTCATCTGGCTCTACTTGGAACTAGTAAATCTAACTATATACTGTATTTTTTTTTGCCAAATTTGATGATTATTCTTAATTCTTCTTAAGGCTTCCTCCGCCCTGGGGATGGCGTAGAGGCGTGCTGGGCTCTAACCGGCTAAAACCCCATGGTGGTACTTCTACTTATGACTGGGGGTGCGATGTACGTTAGCTAGCTATTGGGCAGCACGCCTTGTCGATATCAGCTGTCTTTGTGTGACCTGGCCTGACACACATCTACTTTGAGAGTTGCGAACTTTTTGCGACGCCATTTTATGCGCCTGCTTCTGGTCGGGCGACGGACTGCCCCAAGTTCATCAGACGCAGGCGCCCGGTATGCGCTCTATTAAGTTACAATACTCAGAGTAACTTTTCCGACTTTATAAATGCGCCATGCAAGATTCTTCTTTCCGAGTTTTCTTCACCTAGCTTGTTTGTATTCTTCATGGTATGCTTGTTTTGAATTTATTACCAAGGCAAAGGAAGTGTGGTGGAGTTTATGGAAAATATAGGTTGCCCGTTTTGTGAGCTCGCGCGAGAACCAAATTTAAATCAGAACAATCTGCAGAGATTTTCTTTTGCCCAATATTGAATTTCCTCGCTGGTCAGATAGTTCTAATGTTGTCTCCTTCGCTATATCTTATGACTACCTACATAATATGTCATATTCTTGCCCTTGCCAAAGTATATTGGGATCAACTTTCGAACTAACTAAGTCCAAATACTACAACAGCCAAAACAAAATGAAGATGTAGCAATATTTTTGTACTGACCTGGTTGTCCTTAGTGTACAGCTTGATGGTGGGGAATGAGGTGATCTTGGTGTGTTCCAGTTCGTTGACTGTAGCGTCCATCTTAGCGATGATGACGTCTTCGTCCTTCTCGAAATGTTCACCCAGCTTGTCGTAGATCGGAGCCAGCTGTTTGCAGTGACCGCACCTGTTGATAACATTGGTAATGTTAGAAATACGCAAAATTGATACTAGATTTCTATATTATAAATAAATATTTTTTATGTTACATCGATTTGTGGCAACCCCTACGAGTTACGTGGAACCAATTAGTCGGTGGGTCCGTCGCCTCGATCGAAGTGTCGCCAAGGGTAAATTGGTGGTGCTATAAATGTACTCTCGCCGCGTCGGGCAGTAAATTCAATTTAGATTACCTTTACCAAGTACATAATTAATAACCTTTGGCTTTATTCTACGATAAAGCCTCCGTACGAAAAAGAAGTGCCTGTGTTAGTCGTTGTACATCTATACTATCGTTTAATACCGCAGTAAATTTGACAAATCTCTAGTCGGAGACTATATAAATAGGGAAGAAATTCTTCTCATATAGGGCAATAAATAATTTATTCTATCACAAAATTGTTAGATGTTAACACAAGTCCGTGTGGTGTCCGGATTAAGAATATAGCACCACTCCATCTCATCCCGTGGATGTCGTAAAAGGCGACTAAGGGAATCTAAGCCAGAGGGATGGGCAGCAGCATCCCTTCTGGGAAACGGTAGCCATACTGCGCTCACCAACCCGCCTGCCAAGAGTGGTGAGTATTGGCAAATCCCACCCAAAATGATGATACATTTGTGGAAATCTATGGGGGAGGCCTTTGTTCAGCAGTGGACGTATAAATGGCCGATATGATGATACAAAAATCATTATGCTATTCATTAATTGTAAGGGCAAATTTGATAAACTCAATTAGCCATTCAGATTCGCAACATCTGCCTCACGAAGAAATCTCCATAATGGAGCAAATGAATAATTTCCACGTCGTTGAACACTAAACAATGACGTTTGACACAAACGTATTAATTACGGCCCAGTGAATACAAACTTAACGAGCCAGCGCACACTTGAACAAATTGTACCAAAGTACGACAAATATGACGCAATGTCGAGACATACGAGTCGCTGAATAATACCTACCACGTCTGAATTCGACCTAGAAACAGGACCAACAAGCTCCCTAATGGTATATAATGTCAGTAGCAATATCGTGTGTATATTGCACAGCGTGAATCACTTGATAAAACAAAGGATTTACAAGTAGATTAATTGTATTTTTTTTCAATGATCTTTCAAAGTTATTATGTACAATACTCATTGTAAACATGTAGAAAATATTGCGTAATATAACGCAATATTTTCTACATGTTTACAATGAGTAAAGTAAATATGTACAGCTTTTGTAATTGTGTACATTTGAACAAATAATTTTCATTATAATTATGGTTTACTCTCGCTTTTTTCTGGTGTTACCGACTCGAATGGCACTTGATTGCCATTTAGAAAATTGGAAAAATAATATCATCGTTCCCGATAGGTGAGGCTTGGGTTGCGTTTAACTGGGAGAACAGGAAAAATCAAGTATCATTCCGTGTGGTGTCCGGATTAAGAATATAGCACCACTCCATCTCCTCCCGTGGATGTCGCAAAAGGCGACTCAGAAAACCAGAGGGAGTGATGGACAGCAGAATCCCTTCTGTGGAGCAGTAGCCATACTGCGCTCACCAACCCGTCTGCCAAGCGTGGTAAGTTACTGTCAATTTTTAGAGAGGGCTTTGTTCAGCATTGTACGTCGTTTGGCCGATATGATGATGAAGTATCATTATTCGTGGGGTTTTTTGGTAGCCGTGAGGTGGCATGACCATGGGTACCTTTATCTTCTTTGACAGCTTTGCCAACAAAGGTGCACAGTTCGTAAAAGGGGCTAACGGGGACGATAAACTTATTTTCCTATATGTCCCAGTACCAGGGAAAAGGGCAAAGGAAAGGATGAGATATCACCGAAAATTCATATCACAATTTCTTTTTTTGCCCACACTAGGATTACCCCTGTATCGTGGGAAGTTTACAGACAAATCTCACATGCACAAACCCCCAGATCCGGGAACCCGGGAGCTATTTGCGGGCGGGCATATATTTGTTACGTACGGAGACCAGCCTGTGACTAGCAACACAGAAAGCCAAGCGCGACTAGCCACTGCGTCAAACGTGTCATACCGAATCGATTAGTAAATTATGCACCAAAACTTCTTCGAGATCCTTCCTCGCGTATCTACTGAGGATTAGTTCGAGATTTTAGTATTCATACAGCACGCCAGACGCTTTAGAGGTACATTTTATGCTATGTACTGATTTCATTTACATACTGCAAGTTGGCTAGATTTAAACCTGTGAGTAATAAACATTCCACACGTAACTATAAGGTGACTTAATCAAAGTATAATAACAAATAGGTCACATTCACTAAGGTGAAGTGGAATGAATATAATAAATGTAGTGTCAAAAAGATAACACAAAAATTGTTTGATTGAAGTACTAAACTGTACTCTAAAGATTTCTGTTCGTGCCTCTTATAATACACCAGTCACCACGAGAAGAATTTTAATTTTTAGTGGGACAGTTACATGGCCTCTTGTCATAAAGAGAAGGAACGAGCATTGCTCACAACGATTTCTCATTTTGTGTTGCCGATTATGTAACTTTTCTCGCTATATTTTAACCTTCCATCATCATCATATCAGCCAAAGGACGTTTACTGCTGAACACAGGCCTCCCCCATAAATTTCAGCAACTATGTTGTCATTTTGGGGGAAATTTACCAGTACTCACCTCGCTTGGAAGGCGGGTTGGTGAGCGCAGTATGACTACTGTTCCACAGAAAGGACGCTCTCTCTGGTTTAGAGTCTCTTACTCGCCTTTTACGACATCCAAGGGAGGAGATAGAGTAATGCTATATTCTTAATCCGGACACCACAGTTTTTTTTTTTACCTTTTCCTAAGTTAACTTATTAAGAAAGTACACATAACGTTGAAAAAATCACAATGGTACATATCAGGTTTTGAATCCGCGCAACCCTGTGCTTAAGAAGCGAGTCCGTGAACGCGTCCGCAATATGGTACCATCGGCGTCAAATTACATTTATCCGCAAGGGATCTTTCGTAATAGTTCCTCGTCTGACTAACAACCGACCTTGAACTTTGACGACAGGGCTTATATTACGTACTGGGAAATGTATACTCCGACTTTCGTAGTGCATGGTTCAACATGAGATTTGGATATGTTCCTACAAAGTACGTCAACCTAACAGGCAGCATCTGTCTACTTGCCCATAAAGCTCGTTTACACGTATCAAGTATTTAGCTTGTTTTTTAATGAATTTTGTGTCGATTGAAACGATAACATCCTCTATTAAGTAATATGTAAGTTAGCCAATAAACTTATTATCTACAAACCTCCGCCAAACTCCTAATATAAGTATGATTTATGACCACTTACCATGGGGCGTAGAACTCGACGAGCACCTTAACCTTGTTGTCAAAGACGACCTCGTCGAAGTTGGTGGCAACAAGAGTTTTGACGGGCTTGGCGGCCCAGTCGGAGGGCAGATCCTCGCTCAGCAGGTGCTGTTTCAGGGTACCAGCGAAGAACGATTGCACGAATTCCTGGTGGCAAAGAACATTCGTTTAATATGAATGAGCAGGACTTGGCAACAGGTTGGCCGAAGATGTTCAACTAGCTAACATTATTATTAACTACCTATAAGTAAACCTTTGTGGGGACTCGCGGCACCACTACCATGTGTTAAAGAAACGTTTAGTTTTTTTTTATCCATAATCACCATTTCAGCCGGATAAAGGGCACTGCTGGACACATAGGCCTCCCCAAAGATTGCCACAACAACCGGACTAGGTGTGTTGTTTGCTCATTGAGGGGTTTTGCCATAGTCGCCACGCTAGGCAGGCCGGGTTGGCGATCGCATTTGAGTTGTTACTGTACTCGAAGGACGCTGCTGGCCATTCCAGGGGGCCAATTCTCGTAACTAATTGACACTATGACTGAAATACCCAACTGAGACTAAATTATGAATTAACCAAAAAATGTTATTCTGCTACTCTTAAAGTTCAGTCGGATTTCATTATAATCTCGTTTCGATCTCAATTTTGACGTTTATTTAATGAAAATAAAGTGAGAAGCCCTTCGGTTGATGTTATGATGATGGTAAGGACCAGCAATCGCTCTTGCTTTTTGGCAGGCAACAAAGAAACATGAATTTCAGAACTTTCAGAAACCATAATTAAAAGTAAAGTCACGGTCACGTCCACCACGTCACGCTACGTACAGATTAGGTGTTTATATCTTCGATAATTGAACAAAGTCATACATAGGACCTTAATATATACGTGACAAGGCAACGTTAGCCGTCACAATTAATAATCAATTATTGTACAATCCAATAAGAAATAACCATTTCAGATTCTTATTAAGCGCGTAAATGTTCACTAGTAAACGGAGGTTACGAATAAACTGCTACTATGAACACCTGGTTTTCACGTGGTGTTCGAATTAAGAATAAAGCACCACTTTATATATATATATATTATTTAGTCGTAAAAGGCGAATAAGGGATTCTAAAGCAGAGGGAGGGCAGCAGCGTCTCTTTTGTGAACAGTATTCATACTGCGCTCACCAACCCGTCTGCTAAGCGTGGTGAGTACTGGCAAATAACCCCCAAAATGATGACACAATTGTGGAAATCTATTGGGGAGGCCCGTGTTTAGTAGTAGACATCCATTGTCTGATAATGATGATTAGCGCATAGGAGTCATCTTTAAAACACCCCCGGGTATACTTTTCTAATTTATCGCATACTACAGTCTGTTTTTCTTTTTAAAAACATTGCCCAACACTAGGATTTCTCCTGTGTCGTGGGTGCGTTTACAAACACATATTCCACACACAATATACCCAGATCCGGAACAACTGCATATCTGTAGATCATACAAATATTAGTTCCGTGCGGGAATCTAACCCGCGACCCGGAGCGCAGCAGGCAACTATATCAGCCACTGCACCAAACTTTGATTTAAAGTGTCACAATTACATACAATACCGATCTACGACATAAATAATGTCAAAAATTACTGTGTCATTAACACACAAATCGACATACTCTTAACTGCGGAAAATTGGTGTTATCGTAACTGGTACGCGTCGATAAGGCGCAAGCTTACATAATAATTATTTGAACACTTATCAACTCGTAATCGCGACTATAATGCTGCTACCCCGCTGGATATCAACTCTCGTGTAATCAGACGGTAATATGATGAATGTGTCAGATGACCGTTAAATGGGGAAATAAGTGAATTACTGTTGACGGTGTGTACGCTGATTAGATAGATGGGAAATTACGTCAAAAGGCAATAATACATCAGAAAATGTATCCAACTATCATTTACGTGGGTAGATAAGCATGAAGGCAACTAGAAATTATCTTTCATGTATCCATAATGCGTAAAATTAGAGGGTTCTTATTACATGCACATGAAGGAAACAGTAACGACAATTTGCTCGACACACAATTTTTTAAACTTATTAAAAACTTACCTCGATAGAGTTAGCACTAAGTTCGTTGCTGGCAGGCTTGTACTTGGCCATGTCTTGTTCCAGGGCAATAAGGCGAGCAGACGGGACCTCTTCCTTTTTCATGCCGAAGAACTCCAAAATTCTATAGGATAAGATATATATAAATTTGATAGTCTAAAATTTAAGTATACCTAACTTTTGAAATGCAATTTGTTTAATCGCGGCGGAATTTCATTCACCGTAGTACTTTTTCAATTAACCGTCGCAGAATAGTTCGACAAGTAAACAAGAATAGATTCGTTATGAGTAAATCTGAGATTTAACGTATTAACTACCATGATAACAATTTACCCTCATGGTTTGCTGGTCATTAAATCAACGTTTTGACAGGGTTTTCAAATTACTACAGTGAAATTAACAACTTTCACTGGTAACAACTTATCCATATGCAAAGGTTGCGAAGACTGTGAAACTCTCTCTGTTCATTACTTCACCCGAGTGAGTAAATTATATTGTAAGTCCTCGTATTATTTTATATTTTCTGTCTCGTTTTCTAATGGGAACTATTTTCATCTAAAACACAAGCTTCGTTCATTCAATTACATGGAGATCGATTTGACCACACAAGTTTAACTGACATACTTTCTCTTCTCTCTCTCTTCTTATGCATTAAAACATTACTTAATTGAATCAATAATGTACCTCTGGTGCTCATCTTCGTCCGCGTCAATAGCAACAGACATGACTCGGTCGCGGTAGTTCTTGGCAACAGGCTTAAGTTCTTCAGTATACTTGTCGAAGTCGCCATTTTTCTAAAAAAATAATATGAAGCCTATAGAACAATTCAACAGAATCACGTTTTACTAAGGTTATTGACCACGAGGTCGTTGAACTTCATAGTGTGTTTTGTGATTTGATGTCGGTATGTATTTAGCTATTAGCAGGTTACACATGACATTATTGTCTTGGATGTAAAGTATTTATAACGCCTAACAGGATATAAAAAGCACATCATTTTAACAATTGATTGAACCTTCCCCATATTAAACGATAAAATGTCTGGTTATTTTGTACACATTAACGTAGCTTTAATTTTAGAACCGACACAAGAACTTAAATAGCAGTATGACGTGTAAAAAGGTTCATTATCCGATGCGCATGACCGTGAGTTTAATGGTGAGCGGTGAAAGTTCACGCCAGCGGGTCACCGGTTTGACTCACTTCACTACACATTCAAGTTCGTGAAAGCACCTACATCTCGTCAATAGTTGTCTTACTACTTTCCCGATTAAAACAAAGTTGCCTCGCAAAAAATGACATCGATGTTAATTCCAGGAGCGATACGTCGTTCACTATGTAGGTGGCTAGTGATGGGTACGCTTCAACATCTACGGGTCTACTTCAGTAACTCGTTAAGAAACTAGTTTTGTAAGTAATAATAGCCGTCTACGAGTGATATCTCGTTCTCATACAAATTTGAATGTTGCGAGATTGGCGAGTTTTACGTAATTTAAAAGTAAAAAAAATATATGATTTTTATATAATTGGATTTATTCCAGTTTCAAGAAAAAGGACTATGTTTCAGAAGATTGGACATATACGTTTTGAATACAATTTCATTACCATGCAAACTCATAGAGATTTTTTTATTCATCAGGCTTATCTGAAAGTGCAGCGAAATAGGTAAATCTGCTGATCATACAAATATTTGTTCCGTGCGGGGATCGAACCCGCGACACGTAGATAATGGACGTTGGACAATGTTCTACTATAGAAAACCACGTGAGCACTTAAGTGTTGAAAACATGGCATAAAAACAAAAAACAATTTCTTACCTTGGATAGGAACAAGAGAAGGTGGTATTTGATCTGTCCACCAAAGATCTTGGAAGCAGTTTCGTGGGAGAACTCGACGATGGTAGGCATACTTTGGACGAAAACCCAGGTCTTGAACAGATCCTCGTTGAATGTCTCGCCTTCATACTTAACACGGGGCTCTTCAAACTGTTGGCAAAAAACGTGTATAAATACAGTGTATAAGATAAATCTTGATAGATCGAGAAGATTGTTGTAAAAAAAAATAGAAGCATTTGTTTGTCATTTGTTCTGAACTGCAGCGTTATAGGTTCGAATTGATTGATGCTTATAGTCATGAGGTTAAGCAACGATCACATCATGGTATTTGAACTTAGCGCCTTTGGGCGACCTAAATTATGTCACAAGGTTAGCCACTAACCAAATGAAAGAAAGATGGCCCCATTTCAGGAATATTACAAATACCCGTGATATCCCGATTGCCCAAATATAAGAAGATTAAGCAATATTTAGTGAATTTGTAGGCGGCACTTATCAAGATTGCATTCAAAAAAGTTGATATACCATAATAATAAATAAGGGGCAATGATAATAAATATAGAAAAATAGGAAGAGTTGGTATTCTTGTTAGTCCCTAAAGACATTGTATATTATTAGATTAGTGTCAGAAACAAACTATTCAGATAATAATGTGAAAATTGAACAAGATTTTCATGTACAGGAGTGGAAAGATTTGGTATTGTTACGTATCCTAAAGATTTTATAATGATATCAAAAAAAATTCTGAATTTCCAATAAAATAAATACAAAGTTTAAACATTAACCATATCTGACACATTTTTATCTCTTAGCATTTTAAAAGGGCAATTAAAATGATAAACCCAGTGACAAGGGATCAATTTATAATTATATAGTAACCAACGGTTATCTAGATATAAAAGTAGACAATGTAATGCAGTTCTCTTTTGTTTATCTGCCTGCTGTGAGGCCAACAAACTTATTATCTATTAACCCAAATGGAGGACAATATCAATTATGTACATTACAAATACATCCAAACATTTATCAGCCATCCATAAGGTCAGACATGTATATCAGAAAACATATGAGAGTTGTGCTTAAAGATAGAAGATGTTATATTGATTTTATGAGAAAGCAAATCTGCTATGTGAAATTTTTTACTTTTCAGACTGCTATTTTTATATTGCACTCATGGACCATTTTTTCAAGCAAAATTTTGGCCATAATTACATAGCTGGTTACACTATTTTATTTCTAAACCATTAGATATATTACAAACTGCGGTTTACAGGCATTTCAGTCTTAAAAAATAATGTAGAATTGCATCAAGAACTTATTTCGAATAAAAAACACAGTTTTGGCAGGCGCTGCAATGATTTATGTGTAGAGTTCGAAAGCGCAAAATTAGTGAGATTGTACATTCACATAAGACATGTTCAGTTAGATTTTAGATGAAGATCTTCAAAAGAATAGCCCCTCATACACATACATCCTAATCTCGTATTTTAGCAGCTGATGCCCATTAAAATGCAGCCTTGTCTTGAGCCAGACTCGAACTTTTCTGGTATAAGTAAGTCTATCATAGTAAATTAGGATATGGTTACTTACATTCTTAAAGAGAACAACATCTTCATCTTCAGCATCCAATTCACTAATGACTTTCTCATCAGAAACAATAGCAAAGACCTGGTCATCAACAGCACTGGCAACACCAAGGAATGCCTTGGCCTTAGTAGTGCTCTGGTCAGAGAAGAAACCTAATACAATGACTGGATTGGCTGCAATGAGTTCCTTGGCTTGCTCCGCAGAGGCAACCTCAATTGCAGGGGGACCAGTCTTCTTCTTGAGCCAAGTGATGATGTCATCAGCCTGGCGACCACCTGGCAGAAAATAATCAATTAGCAAATTAGTGTTTTGATTGGTGATGATGAGTAAGTAATAAGTAAAGGTAATATGAACTAATTTTAACAATGGATCAAATTAATATTATTTTGGTAAGAATTATGGTCTATGGTATGGACAGGCCACCTATTTTTGAATAACACACAAATTAATAATGTAAGCTCTCAATTGGAATGAAATTTCATAACAATAGGGTTTTATTGAACCAATTCAAATTTTAAATGAAAATATTGAAATTTCATGAATGAACCATGAAAAGTTTGTTGAACATTATTAATAGTCGCTAATTACTGTTAAATGTAACATTAGCATACCGGTGTAATCAATAGGGTTGCCGTTTCTGAAGAACTTTAGTGTCGGGTATCCCCTGACACCGTAGCTTTCGGCGAGCTCTTGTTCCTGCGTGGCATCAACTTTAGCCAATTTGATGGACGACTCTTCTTCGGCCAACTTGGTAGCGGCCTTGGCGTACTCTGGAGCGAGGGACTTGCAGTGACCGCACCATGGCGCGTCTGCGAAAAGTAGGTGTGATTCACAAAAAAACATGTAATACGTGCCGGCACTTGTGCATTCGAGCCGATTGACGTGTCATTCATATATTTATGATTTAATGAATAACAAAGAACCAAATAAATTAACACACAATAAATAAACGAAAAGATCATAGTTAATATTAAAAACTTACAGAATTCTACTAAAATGAAGTTGTTTGACGAGACAACACCATCAAAGTTCGATTTGCTAAGTACGAGTACATTTTCTTCACTAGGTATTTCATCAGCAAAAGCGGCACCCAAAAGGGCTATCGCCGTAAAAAGGATAATTCTCATGTTGAATAAATCGGCACTTCACAAGCCTACTCCGAAGACGAAACTCTACAAAATGCCGAAATAGTGCCACTTCATTCACTCCCGTCGCACTTGACGTGGCAGCGTCGATCGTGTGTATAGCTGTGATTGGTTGGAATGGTTTGTGTCTTGTGTGGTTATTTTCTTTAAAGACAGACTAAAAACGGAAATAACTATGATAACCGTAAAAAAAAATATAGACTATGTAATATCGTTTGCTTTTATTTATTTTCCTGTTATAACAGTAAAAGTAGAGATAAGTTAAATTGCCAAATTCAGTATAAAATATTCATTTGTAAAAGTGAATGAAAGCAATTTAGGATGGAATATTGCAATGATATGCTGTTATAAGTTGCAACAATTTTATACACTAGAATAATAATTTAATCGAGATTTTTCTTCAGCTTTCTTTGCTATAAAAACTCAGCTTTCTTTTGTTCATTTCAAAAACTTAGAAACAGCTGGTTTTGACACTTATCCGTCTTTTCTTCCTTGCCTAATCATGCATGACTCTGTTTTGACAGCAGCTTGGGTTGTCAAATGCTATCTAATATTTTGGATAATGACTCAGTGATGCGACTCGAGTCCGATTTACCCACTCAAGTCAATCGAGTAATTTTACAGTTGTACTCCAGTACCACCGGAGTGGTCGAGTCACTCGAGTAATCGAGTGGTTCAGGACTTCATGAGTCACTAAAACACTCGCCTCGTTTGAGTCACCTCACCTGTATCACAGGTCCATGAATTTATTTGTATATTATAATTTAGAGTTGTAAGTTGAGGCTTAAGAGTAGGGTAAGAGAGATTTTTAGCTCTTTATGTACGACGACAATGAAATCTTACAGCGAACGTATGAACGGTTACCACGAACCCGTCGTTATAATCATCCACGTCGCTCCCTAGGCAATCGAAACGATTTTGGAGATCTAGCTGGAAGCTCTCGGGGTTCTGGATTTGGATCGGTACTGGTCGGAACGTAGACCTCATCATTCAAGTTTGATACGAACATTCAATGTGCCTCTTAGCATACAGTGATCGCTTCCGATTTTAACGGCGTTAATCACAGAACACATCATTGAATATTTGCTTCGTCGACATGATGAAGTCAATCTCGTTTTTTGTCATACCATTGGCGCTCATCCAGGTCCGCTTCCCGTGGTTCTACTTTTTGAAGAAGGGGTTCATCATATAGTCATCAACATCACGTCATCATCCTTCTCCACGAAGCCCGTCTGTAGTTGGCCCCGATGGTTCCGACATCCTTCTCCAAATTGCCCCACTCACAGCTCCTCTTCACCGTCTCGTTTTTCTCAGTTTCGCGTTGAAGTCCCCCATGACAACAGCTTTACTGTTGTAGTAAAGTGGGTTCTGGAACTATGCATGGGTCTGGAAATATCCACATACATACATAGTCTCCACCTCGTTGTCGGAGTGTGCTGAGGTCGGAGCGTATACCTGAATTACCTTCAACGAATACCGTCTGGTTATTCTGAGTATAAGGTACGCTACCTTGGTTGACACACTCTCAGTCTTCACCACGTTGTTCACTAGGGACTTGTGGACGATTAACCCAACACCTCCCTGGGACTGTTGCTCACTTTCACGGAAATAGAGCAAGTTGCCGGACTTTTGAGTATTATCATATCCTGCTCTACGGACTACAGATAATCTCACAAAATCCCACCGCCACCCGCTCAATTCTTCTTCAAGTTCCATGATCTTCTCATCCGTTCGCAGTGTACGCGTGTTATATGTTGCCGGTCGTCGATTGTGGTGGCCGGGTCTCTACCGGGGATTAACTTTAGCACCCCCTACCCCGCCATCACTATGACCGCCACCATAATCAGGAATAACAGAGCTGCCGGGAACTAGGGGTCTGGGTCTTGTTGTGTGTTCAATTTTGAGAGTTTTGCCATAACCGCCTCGCTTGGCTGTACTCGAAGGACCCTGCTGCCCATCTTCCAGCTATTCCCATAATCACTTTTTACGACACCCAGGGGATGAAATGGGGTGGTGGTATTCGTAGCCGGCACCACACGGCAGTAATGTTGCATGGTTATAATAGAAAAAATAACTAAATTTAAGCTAACTCCTTAGTCGTCACGCGTGCAAGTTTAGGTAAACCCACAGAGTAGGTAAACCTGTTTGTCTTGACGAATGATGGGCGAATCAGAGTGAACTCGAGTCGATACTTTTTCACTCGAATACTTTACTTCGATTTCAATCAAGTCACTCAAGTAAAAGTGGACTCGTCGCTCGAGAGTCAAGTTCGAGTAACGAGTAACATGCATCACTATATATCAGTATGTTGACCACATTATTTTTTGTTGGGTTGATGGTAAGACCAATGCCCGTAATAAATGAATAAAAAAAAAAAAAAAAAAAAAATTTTGACCATAAAGTTGGGCGTTATAACACATAACACATTAAATATATTTTTATAGCAGTATAACAAATTATTAGAAATCTAACAAGACTGTTATAATATATATTATAGCCATTGTTTTAATTTTAATTTCGATATTTTGGTTACAGCACCATCTAGCTTCGTTTAGATCACAGTACATGTACGTACGATATCGAAGAACTAAGTAATTCAATCTAACTAATAATAGATGGCGGTTGTTTTACTTATTCAAGGTTAAATGAGCACTCTCCACTTAGAAATAAGAGCTACTTTGACTTGCTACAACCAAAAATAATGAGATAGCATGATTAATTTATAATGAACTCCAAGAATTACATTTTAACAGTTTAGAATTCATTGCACCGAATATATTTCGTTGGTTTTAAATTGCGAATATTTATTTGCAGTTGCTACCGACAAACTACATAATGTTTAGGTTTTGCAAAATTTTGGAACAAGTAGGTAGTTTAGTTTAGTAAATATTTTAATTTCGTTTTCATCATCATCATCATCGTAGTTCGATTACGTAAGCTATAAGGTGTAAATATCATCATTTCGGCCGAACAAAGTCCACTGCTGGACAAAGGCCTCCCTCAAAGATCACCACAACGACCGACATCGGTATGTTGTATGCTCATTGGGGGGTTTTGCCATAATCACCACGCTTGGCAGGCGGGTTGGCGATTGCAGTTGAGCTGCTAATGTATTCGAAGGACGCTGCAGCCCATCCTCCGGGTGTAAATATAGGTCTAGTGTAAAGTGTAAATGATTTAAGTGTTCTAGATATGAACACAACTTATTTTGTACCAAATACAACTCAAAAGACTAAATAAAATCAAACCGTAATATTAACTTTCATAATGTAATACAACTCTTTCAATACAATGTAACACTAAATAACATACAACTCATTATAATTATAACAAACAACGCTTTAACCAAAAATAAAATACAACTCATTATAATTATAATAAACAACACTTTAATTATAATACAACGACGCATATAAGTTATAACACTCTAAGATATAACATTATTTCAAATAACATTTTAATAAATATTATAACACTTTAAAACAACAGTTTAAAAAATATAACACAGCAGTATAATTCATTGAAAAATTATAACACTTTAGCCCATCTTTAGTTGACCACCATGTTGACCAATATAGACGAGTTCGAGTTGATACTTAGAAAAATAAACAATTGAACCGTACGACGTTGCCGACAATTTTTAGAATTATTTTCATTTTTGATAAATATTTTATGAATATGTAAATATTTATTCATATAAACACCGTACGACGTTGCCTTATACTTGACATTGGCGAAATTGTGGAAGTTAACCTACAGAAGCCATAATCTAAGAGAAGAAGAAGAAGAGTTGATACTTAGCTAAAAATAAGCAATTCATTACTTTAGATGAAAAAGAAACATTGAAATAAAAAGGAAAAGGAGTACTAGGAGCTAGGTTACAAATTTACAATATGTAGTCAAAACGTAGATCATCATCGTTTTGTTTTGGAATTTGGAGGTAATTTAAAAAAGTCATTATGATTAAGTAAGAATTGACTAGTAGCAAAGAAATCAAATATTTTATAAAAATAAGTTAAAATGAAGACAAAATGTATGTTTCTGAGTGTGCAAAGAATTTTATTTTATAGATCAGACATAATCTTCATAACTACATCTAAACAATATATAATTATATAGTTTCAAATAGCCTTATTTGTAAACTGTTATGTTATAGGTGTCATAACACTGTTATTGCTTTCTTTAACGCTGCAATCCGCATGTTTAAATCCCAAACACATTCACGCAACATCATGTAAGCATGCATAAATTTCATTCACTAACAGAAGTCAAGATTATTATTTTACCATCGAGACTTCCACACGATCGGCATAAATAATAAACATGCCTAAAGCATAGTAAATTACAAGAGCTGGCACACATACCACACTATTACAAATTTATTTTAGAAGTTTTAATATTGGAACATTTCCAATTTTTGTACTAGTGTCCTTCCTCATTAAAATCGGTAAAAAGTATTCTAAATTGTCTTTGGTGATTAATAGGGTGTTTGAATACATTAAGGTATGTTTAAAATTATATCATTGCAACTATGTATATAAAATATAAGTATATTAGAAATATTTTGACTTATTTGAATAGAACAAGATTCTAAAAAAGATGTAATGTATTAATATATCTTCAGTATGTAGTTAAGATTTTTCCATGTGTAGAAGTGGTAAGACAGTGTGGGTATTTTACATATATAATAGGCTGTAGGAAGTAAAAGCTTACAAAAGAGGTGAATATTGTAACTATTGAAATTAATATAAATTTTAAATGCATAATAATGTTTTAAATCAATTACTGTGCTGCATTATTTTCTTGCTGTCAATATGATAATACTCAACTTTATTTTTTGTAGACAAGGTTTGATGATACTGGGTGCCAATAAATAACAACGCAATCTTTTTAAAAAAAAATAATGTTGAAAAGCCCTACTGTCACAGAATACATAATAGTACTAACAAACTACTACCACACAGACTAGGTAGTAAGATACTTCGTATACTGCTACTACCATGTAGACTAAACGGCACTGAAGTGTAACATAAATACTGGAATTTGTCACACTGCAATATGCAGTACAAATTATTACAAAAATATTTACAGTTTCATTGACATTTCATTTAGCTATGTGCAGTTTTTTTTAAACATGATACAAACTGTCACTTTTTATTAAATACTAACATTAAAAATAAATTATGTGTAGAATTTATGAAGTGTTATCATAAACTGAATCCTGTTTTGATTACAGATGCCAGAATTGACTGTAACATCCGAAATATATGAGGAGTATGATTATAAAACTAAAATAACTCCAAGCACTGATGGAAGTATGTGTATTTAAGTTACTTTTCATCATCATCATATTAGCCACAGGTGTTGCCTCCCCATAGATTTTCACAACAAGTGGTCACATGCTGCCCTCATCCAATGACTCCCAGTGACCATACCAGGCCGTCTGTCCACCTCATTGAAGGTTGTGCCACATTGCGTTTTCCAGTGTGCAGTCTCCACTCGATAACCTTGTTGCCCCTAAGGCTATCAGCTATGTGCCCTGCCGATTGCCACTTCAGTTTATTAATCCTTTCAGCGATGTCGGCAACTTTAGTTCTTCTATGGATCTTCCCGAATGGTGCAGAGTCAGATTCAACGATTGACCTCTTTCTCGAAGTTGGACCTACCTAACTGAACTTTGTCCCAGGTAGTCATACTCAACAACAACTTCGAGAACAGAGCTCCCAATGGATATTGGGATAGGCACGATATGGGCATTCAACATGATTTTCGTCTTGCCCATCTTCCTTTTAAGGCCCACCCGTTGGGATTGACAGAGATTCCCAAGATCTCAAGATCATAAAGCATTGTGCTGAGCTCTTACAGCGATTCTGCCATAACTACGATGTCGTCGGTAAATCGAAGGTGAGTGATATACTCGCCGTTGATGTTAATGCCGAATCCATCCATTTCCACAGTTGATAGGTGGACAGTTGCGGGGAAATGACGTCCCCCTGTCTCCACCTCTCCGCAATGGCATTCCCCCGTGCTCTTTTCATGTAATCGGAACGACATGGTGCCATTTATGTATAAGCACTTCAACATTGCGATGTACCAATAGTCGATGTGGCACCACTGCAGAGACTGCAGCGCTGGCCTGGTTTCGATCGAATCAAAGGCTTTCTCATAGTCCACAAACGCTAAGCATAATGGCAGATTATACTCCTCGGTCGTGCCGCAGCGTATGGATGTGGTCTAAGGTACTAAAACCTTTTTGGTAACTGGCTTGTTTTGGAGGCTGAAAGTCATCAAACCTGCGCTCGAGAGGAATAGTGATGATCCTTGAAAACCGCTAATAAACACGGCTCACAAGCGAGATGGATCTATAATTCTTCAAGTTACTTTTAAATATTTATTATTATTGTTAAGTAATAAGAGGTATACTTATTTAACTTTCAGATGTAATATCGGAATTTCCATTTTTGTTGCCTAATAATGCGGGCAGTGCAACTTTTGATGAAGATAATGACTTAGATATACAGAGGCCACAGAAAGAAGTTATTAAAATAGGTAAGCAATGTTGTTGATTTCATTTAAACCTCAATCTTCAATCCTGTAACTGGTGCCTTATATTCTACTGCTTGTTATAGGGCTCTCTAAGGTGGGCCAAAACAAATGGTGTTATTATCTATCGCCTCTCAATTCCTGATGATGGGGTTGATATCTTCAGTCACCCAGACTCACCCCTACTAGAGGTGCCTATAGGCGTGGCACAAATGGGGGGCTCTGGAGCGTTCGTTCACGAGATACCGGAGCCGCCCTTTGGTGCCGAAGTCGAATGCTCAAGTGGTTTTGATTGCTGGAATGAATCTGGCGTGAGGTGCAGGAAGTCCATGAGGATTTCCGGCATGGTGAAAAGAAGGCCAGCCCAACAGTCCTAATTTTGCTCCTCTTCTATGCTTCATCCTTTGACGGCAAGGTGGGCGCAGTGGCTAAGCAGTTAGCTTTCTGCGCTAAGTGTCGCGGGTTCGATCCCCGCACGGAACAAATATTTAATGATCTGCAGATAATTGTTTCGGGTCTGGGTGTTTGTGCATGTGAGATTTATTTCTGTAAACTGTACCTATGGCACATGAGAAATCTTAGAGGTGTCCCCCTCCCACGTGTCGTTTATAAAAAAACTGTTAACATCCTGGCAGAACATAATTTAGGTCTCCTAATATAATCTACTCGTAATATAGTATAATCTGCAATCTGCTCTCAAAGGCTTGTAAAACTATTAGGTGTCATGTTGTGCCAGTGATGTAAGAGGAATGGTTGTGCTAGCAGATTATGATCTACCTACATGCGAACTGCATTCTGCTGTAAATGCAAATGTGGCCTACTCTTCCTTCTGCAACTCACCAGTGAATTCGAGTATACTGAAGCCGGGTACTGATTAGCAAGATGTAACTGTCCATCACATGCGTCGTCTACTCCTCTATTCTCGCGGCAGGTGATGATCTGCTTTCCTGGACTGTCTGTAGATCTACTGATTAGGATTATATTATATTATTATTATAAGTTACACACATTTACTAGATCACATTGTAGTTTATCTCACTAAACAATTTATTTAATCTAAGTAATAACTTTGCACTCACTCGTATTTTTGTAGTTACCGGTGGGACGCCATTACGTCACTCTGAGGTTATTGTTGAAAACCAGCGTTGGTGGCATTAGGTCCGTCCGATGTCACAGTAATAAGCTGAACAATTACCTATTTCTGCGCACATACGACGCACAGCACAGACATGCATATCAGGATTTTATTTATTGTGTAACTTGTCTACTATTGTACTTTTAAAATGACGTGGGTAACTCGATAAAGTGTTGTCGTGATGAAAATGATAATATCGGTCATAGATAATATAAATTATGCTCATCTCATACAAAGTCCATAAAGCACAATCATTCTAAAAAGGGTTACCTGCCTATTACTGTTTTATTTCTACATTATTCTTTTGTTTGTGCAGTAGTAACATTTTGCTTTTATTTAGTTCTAAATATGTCTCGTCTGTATTGATTGTTTTATGATGGGTGTAGTGTGTTGTCTGGTGCGTAGAAATAAATGTTTCTTTCTTTCTTTCTTTCTTTTACTGACCGGTAACACAAGTGGTGATGGACCACGTCTTAATCTTCAGTTCGTCGAGAATAGCTATCCCTGCGGCGTTTGTCCTGGATACTGGAAGCCGTCAAACCTAGTTGCCTTCTTTAGGTCATTGGTCCATGCGCTGGGGGAATTTACGATTCATACTCGCCACTTATTCATTATATTAGACATAGTTTAGCAATGGGTTTAGATATTTACTTCGCTTCGCTTCGATATTTACTTATATTATAATCGAATTATTCGATTGTTTTATTCGATTACGATCGAAAAACAAGCGTTTTTATGTGGTGTTCATGGATTGTTGGTCAATTGTTAATCATTGTCATTTTGGTACATACTCGGCTTGTTAGCGAAATAGACGGCAAACTTTTTTTTAGATATCATGTGTGGCTGGCGCGCAAATTTAAATCTACCATCTAATATTATAATAAAACAACTTTTAAACGGATTCTATCGCGTATATTTTAGATTTTGTTTTTCCTGACGTTTCGAACACTTTGCAGGGTTCGTGGTCGAAGGATGACTAAAAAATCTAAAATATACGCGATAGAATCCGTTTAAAAGTTGTTTTATTATAAAGTGTAATACTCGCGAAAACCTAAGACATTATTATACCATCTAATATTTATTTATATTGTCAAAAACAAAATAATTGCTCTTAATTCCAGAACATAGTTCCAAAACTAAAATCGCGCTTGTTGGCCTTCAAGTATGGCGTGGCGCATTCCTACTGGGCGACTGGCTCATACACCTTGGTTTGAAAGGAGAGCTCACCAACAAGGGTGTGTTGGAACTAGGAGCCGGCACTGGGTTGACCAGCTTTGTGGCTGCACAATATGCAAAGAAGGTTGTGTGCACAGGTATTATTAATTTGTTGCATTAGGGGTAATAACCACGTATTTATTTATTTATTTACTTTTATTCGCTAAAGATATGGTACATGTATGCCTTTAGCCTTAAGTTTTATAGTAGTATATATCCTTTTATAGTAGTATATATCCTTTTATAGTAGTATATATCCTTTTATAGTAGTATATATCCTTTTATAGTAGTATATATCCTTTTATAGTAGTATATATCCTAAGTTTGGCAAATCGGGAATCGAGTATTATTTCTGTAGTATAAGCCTTCAGCGAGATTTCACCTTCAGTCACCTTGTATTTTATTAAATCATTCGTTTTATGGTTAATTCGCTTTTCTTCTTCTTTTCCGATACATTAATAACATGCCTGCAGCTATAGTCACGGAATGTACGAGTAGATGATAATACCGTCCTATTTACAATTAGTTTCGGCAAACTATGGAAAGAACCATGCTTGGTATTACTCTACGAGGTCGAATGAGGGCGAATCAGAAATGAAAAGATCCGTAGAACAACTAAAGTTAAGTCCGTACCAGGGTCTGGAATGTAGGGAGGGGGTCAGCTCACATACACTTCGAAGAAGGAGGATATTATTTTGAAAATAAAACTGTTTTGGGCGTGATGAGAGTAACATTTCAGGGTCAAATTTGAGTGCAACGCTTTATGTGTAACGTTTCTGACGGATAACTTTTGTCTTGTTATGGGTATGTGATGAGGGATAGGAGAGCGTTAATCTCATTCAGCGCTCGCGGCAAAGGCGATTTGGATTTATTGTTATTTATAGACGAAGACGTAACCAACGAAATATACATATTTCATAAAACAATAACATTGATTATTTGTTTCAGATATTAATCTCGGAGGTATCCTAGATTTGATAAAGCTGAACGCAAAGTATAACAAAAAACTAATGAAGTCCCAATTCAAAGTGATGCCTTTGGATTTCATGGACACGGATTGGAGCTCATCACTGTTAAATGAAATAAAACAAGCCAACATTATTGTAGCTGCTGATGGTAAGTATTTATATAAAGACCAGCTGTGACCACGACTTTGTCTGCATGCAATTTGGATATTTGGGAACTTATTTCAAAGCAATACATTTGGTTGTACATCAAATCAGGTAGTAGCGTAAAAGATTGTCTTAATGCTGGGATCATCATATCAGCCAAAGAAAATCCACTACTGAACAAAGCCCCCCCCCCCCCCCCCATAGATTTCCACAATTATGAATTATGTCGTAATTTGCCGGCTTGCCGTGTGGTGCCGGCTCAGAATACCACCACCCCATCTCCTCTCGTGGGTGTCGTAAAAGTCGACTAAGAGATTAGCCGGAGGATGGGCAGCAGCGTCCTACGAGTAAATTAACAACTCAACTGCGATCGCCAACCCGTCTGCCAAGCGTGGCGATTATGGCAAAACCCCCCAATGAGCGCACAGCACACCCATATCGGTCGTGTGGTGATTTTTGGGGGAGGCCTGTGTCCAGTAGTGGACTTCATTCGGCCGAAATGATTGTAAAGGGCGCCCCCGTTCCGTTCCGCCCCGGTTCTGTCCCGCTACTGCCCATCGCTCTGGTTTAGAGTCCCTTAGTGTCGACTTTTACGACAACTACGGGAGGAAATGGAGTGATGCTGTATTCTAAGTCGGGACATCACACGCGGAAGTTCTGGAATGCGAACGGGAAACCAAATCAAATATCAAGTTCAGTTAATGAATGGGTGACCGCATTGCCGGCTCAGAATGCCACCACCCCATCTCCTCCCATGGGTGTCGTAAAAGTCGACTAAGGGATTAGCCGGAGGATGGGCAGCAGCGTCCTTCGAGTACATTAACAACTCAACTGCGATCGCCAACCCGCCTGCCAAGCGTGGCGATTATGGCAAAACCCCCCAATGAGCCCACAACACATCCATTTCGGTGGTTGTGGTGATCTTTGGCCTGTGTCCAGCAGTGGACTTCATTCGGCCGAAATGAAATTGTGGTAATGAACTGAACTAACCTTCACCGTGGTTCGGAGGGCACGTAGAAACTTTAGTCCCGGTTGTTAAAATTAGACCGGCGCATGTTGTGGCGCACGCTAGGAGAGGCCTATGTCCAGCAGTGGACCGATATAGGTTGATGATGATGATGAGACGTGGTACACGACGATCTTGCGCTGAGACGCCCCTTTTCACAAGTGGTAATTTGAGTTTCCCGCTCTCGCTACTTGCCCAGCACCACTCTACACCAACACTAATAGTCACCAACAAATACATTAGAATACTCTTTATTGTGAATAATTACTTAGATATGTACCGTTACGAATTTTAATTTCAACAAACGTATACCTTATGAGCTATAAACTTTTATGCAAAAAAGCGTCATTTAATCTAGTTTTTCTTTATCTTTGCTCCACACTAAGATTTCTCCTGTGTTGTCGTGGGTGCGTTTACAGACACAAATTCCACATACACGTCTTTGATACGTCATACGCTTGATTTAGAGCTTTCGACCCTGTTGCATATGAGTGTTCTCAAAGATTTAATGTTCTTAGAACACATCTAGGAAATTACCGTACAAAGGGTAGTCTTGTCGCAGTCAGCGATTTCAATCAGACAATCCTAGGATGGATTAGAATAAAACGAAAAAAGTGATGGGTGTAGTTTGTGATGTGTTAATAAAATATTACAATACTTACAAACTTAGGAGTGTCACAGCAGCACCACCATTCCGTGGTTTCGCCATCTCTACGATAACGGAATGGACGCATTGGGCCCTAACTCCTCACCCATGTATACTTCAATGGTGTTATTTTAAGTTCTGTTTGTTTTTCAGTAATTTACGACGATGACGTTACGGCAGCCTTCTTATCAACTATTCAGAAGATATTGAACACACAGCCGCCGAAAACTATGTACATTGTGTTAGAAAAGCGCTACGTGTTCACAATAGAGCACCTTGACTCGGTCGCGCCATGCTACGAGACATTCCTCACTCTGCTAGACAAAGTCAAGACAGAAAACACACATTCCACGTGGAAAGTAGAACAACTACCTCTAGATTTTCCAAAATATTTCACTTATGATCGGGTCAAAGATCTAGTTCTATGGAAAATCTCTTCTATGCCTAATAATTGAATTGTTAAAATACAATCTAGCACAATTAAATTTTATTTTTGATGAATTAATAGTTTTATTAAAACACTTGACAAATTATAATAATAGCCTTTATTACAATTTGGTATCCCGAATGTCACACAATTCAGCTCAACAAATTAAGCAGACGAATAGATCAGATTTGAAATAAATAAACGTCGACAAAACGCACCTTATTAAATTTCAATAACGTACAAATGTATTGTGTATAAATATGAAACATTTCCAATAACTTATACCATGTTTTTGTTCTAACTTTCCTAATGATACGGCGTTAAAATCTCACTAAAGACAAAACTTCAGAAATTATAATCTAAACTTAAAATTATTTCTGTGTTGGCCAAAATTCGTTGTATTTGGTGAGGAAAGTTTTCCTAAGTTCGGAGTTTCTTGCCTGTTGATCCTTTTCCTTGCTGAGGGTCTCGACGCTCTGTCCCACGCACAGGTCCCCCGTGAAGTGAATTATCACCACTTGTGTGTTAAAAGTCACGTTTTTATCTGGGTTTTGCTTACTGTAGTTTGTTTGCGGACCGAAGTCCATTGAAAATGGCAATGTGAGATCTTCTGTGGACGACATCAGAAATTATAATTAATGTCTATGATAGTAAATTATATTTTACGTAAACTACAAACAAAATATATTTACGTATGGTATAATTGGGATTAAAAAATAACAAGTATTTTATATTAGTATTCATCATACCAGCCAAAGGACGTCCAGGCTGACCAAAGGCTTCCCCCGCTGATTTCCACAAGTGTCTCGTCATTTTGGGCGAATTTGCCACTGGCTTACGCTTGGCAGAAAGGTGGCGGGTAGGTGAGCATAGTATGACTACTGTTCCAAAGAAGGGACGCTGCTGCCCATCACTCTGGTTTAGAGTCTTTTAGTCGCCTTCACGAAATCCGCGGGAAATGGAGTGGCATTATAATTATAATCCGGACACCATAGATTATACACTTATACTGGTACCGTACACCACGCGGTATAGGAGTGAAACACAAATCTTAGTACCTACTCCATGTTTAATTAAATTAAGGGCCTTTTGTTAATTTTACTATTATTATAAATGTGAACGTTTGTACCAAATGTTTTATATTAATTGGTTTGTACTCAACGGCTGAACGCTGAATGTTTGGCATGGAGGTAGATCATGTCGTAGAATAGAATACTTACTGAATTATAAAAAGAAATTGATTTTTAATTCACGCGCAGCGATGTATTGGGGGTGTAGTTGATACGTACAAGCCGCCTGAATTTGTACACCGATTCCAGCAGTTCTTTTTTTAACTGGTGCAGAATGCTTTCGAGTTGGTTCCATATAAATTTCATTACATTTGGTTGAGTAGTTTTTTAACCAGCTTTAATAAACAGGTTGATTTGACTGCGCTTATCTAAATGCTGTCTTAATAGTTTCGATTCCTCTCAGATTAGAGAAAACCGATTTGAGTATTTCTTATTTTAGTGTTAAATACTGATACCAAATTAGAAAAAGTTCTTATACTTATTGACACTAAAAAGAAATAAAACCTTAAAAAAACTGGCTTCAAAAACCCTACTCGATATAAAAATATTATGCCCCAACCTTGGTTCAAGCAGACCGACGAGAAGTTATATTTTAGTTTATAGACAGCCAGGTAACAAGGCTGCAGGTAGTAGGATAGACTTGCAGGTCCAAAGCGGCCTATCTGAAGGCTTATGGACGCGTTTAAACTATGTTGCTGCTCCGTTAGCTAGCTTTGTATACTAATGACTCTAATGAGTCGATACCAGATGAGAACCTCAATAAACGGCTACCGCCGACTTTCAGTGTGAATTACGCAGAACCTTCAATGTATCGGACAGGTGGCACACGTAGGTAAGTTACTCAAATTCCACTCTAGTCGACAAAGTCGATAGAATGAGACATAGAGATATGTCTATGGATTGTTACGATAGAAAGGCCTCATCACTAAGATGTTGGAAGAGACACTGCAAAAGGCGAGGAGACCGGCACTAGATCGCATCTTTCGCAGAACAATCTGGCTAAGGATCAGTGAACGAGGAAAAGGAGGAAGTTAGACAGTTTCAATTATCCTACCGGCATTATATTCTTCCGAGCCCTGCACAGAGGAGTCCCCGGTGCACTCTGGCCCGCAGCGGCCGTCCTTGAGGATGCCGCGCATAGTCGTTAGCTTGCTGATAGCCTTCTCGTTGCTTTTGATGTTCTGCTCGTTCTTGTGTTTGTCTATATTGCGCAGAAACTTTTTCATCTGTAATACAAAGTTATCTAAAAGTCGTTTCCTAAACATCCAGCTCGCCTGCACGCGGTGCACCCTATCACAAACCTTAGACTAGACTATTCATATAGCCAGCCCTAGATCCAGCTATTAGGTGGAAGACGCAAGTGTTGTGGCGCAACTTTAGAGAGGCCTACGTGCGATAGTGGGTTGTTATAGGCTCCGTTGACTGAATTAATGATAGCCAGTCCAATTACATCCTTAGACCAGTGAAGGTTAGCAGCGTCGGTCTTCACTAACGCAAGATGACCTAACCCTTTCGAGATACTAGAACATATATGGTATAGCGGACAGTGATAGGCAGACTTTACTACTAAATACGTATTGCACTAAAAACATTGTAACTTACATTGAGGTATAATGTACTACGTACTAGAGTAGCTATTACAAACAAATTATATGGTCATTAAGTTGCGACCGCGGGGCACACCACCCCTTCACTTTTACATATGTTTCTCGAGTTATTAAAACAATATCTCACTGCACATGAAGGGATATCTAAGTAATACAACTTAGCACTCAAACCAGTCACGTTGCGGCAAGCGACCGGACACAGACTAAGTGAGTTAGAGTGTATGCGCACTAAGTTACGTGACAACGGATCTAGTCGTCTTCTCTAGTACGTAGTACATTATACCGCAATGGTCATTTACAATAAATTCAGAGATTTACCGTCTTTGATATTTTCTTTGGGGGATCTTGATATGACATTTTCGGCTCCCCCGGGTTGCTACCGACAACGTACAGTGTATTTTTTGGTATGTCGAAGTCCGAGTACACTGACGCTTGTCCTTCAACGGGATCCTTTTGCCTCGACCCTGTCGATGACTTACTATTAGTCGGCAAGTAAGACGATTTTTCGGTGTTTTCCGATTGAGACTTTTGTATTGTTGCCTTATTTTTATTGACGTTTTTCTGCTTTCTCTGAACGGGAGGATCATCCTCGTTAGAGAGACTCTCCTCTGACGTGGAAGGGAACACCTCGTTAAGGCTCAGAACTTCTAAGTTGCACTCTTCGAGGTTCGATGGATTGTCCACATCGGCCACTTGACACAATTGGTCAGTTGAATGTATACTAATGAACGACTTTTGTCCAGAACACAAGGCACCTTCGTCGCTCGAGGCGGATGGTTTCTTTGAGACAGTAACTGTAAAGGAAATTAGGTGATTGAAAACTCTGAAATATTTCAGTTGTTAGCCGCAATTTACACAGAAGTCATCGGGCACAGACGTAGTGCGACAGTGGTGCGGCTACTTCTGGTTTTTATACTGGTCAAATTATAAAAAGGCAATGTGACGCGGGCATATTGTAGCTTTGAGTTTCTCGTGTAAAACATCGGGGTTCTATCACGCCTTCGCCCGAAGATTTTTCTGCATAAATTACGTATCAGTGTAATATGGCAGGCATACAGACCAGCGTACGTGCAGCTGTCGGTGGCGTTACAATTTATTACTTCTCCTATAAATAAACATAACGATAATTCACTTGACATATATAAAAATATAGCAAGACACGGAGAGCCGTGCGGGTTACATTACCTTCGTCCTCATTTCTGTCGGTTGCCTGAATGTCTGGCCTACTTTTATCGGATAATTTGTGTGCATTCCTCGAATGTGACATATTTAACAACAAATTTCAGTTTGTGAACTTTGTCAAATGGCTCATTTTTCTCTTTATTTGGTTAGCCTTGACAGTTCTAATTTTAATATTTTTCAGCTATTAGTTAACTTTGTGAGTATGCAACCTCTTATTTCCTGATCTATTTATAAATTGTTATTCTTACTTTTCGCTTAGGGTGGCCATAATAAAAACATGGGAAGGTATTGAAAATAATTATTATATTTTATTTCATTATAAGTACAATTACTGAACAATACTCAAAATGGAACAATATAAAAATAACAAAATAGTGTAATTCAAATCAGCACTTCAAAATGGAATTATGATAACATACCTAAAATGTAAAATTATTGAGTGTTTATTGTATAATAGTATTACTAGTTGTAACAGTCTAGTACGGAAATATGAATTGCATCATGAGTTCATAAAATACGGGCACTAATTCATTTTATATGAGCCGGAAGACGTCCGCTGTTGAGCATAGGATTCCCCTATGAACATTAATTCATTATACTTAATAATAATTGTGAACACATTGATGATATAAGATCATTTGTGTGAGAACCACTTAAGAAGAGTAAATTGAGTCGAATGTAAGGCAGTGTAACCCTGCAGTCTTTTGTAGAAATTCATTCCGAAACAAACACTTTACACGACATTCTTCCATTACAACATCCAGTTTACAATATTATTACCTAATTAAATATTTTATAATTAAGCTAGACATGTTCAACAAATCGTTGTGATATTGTATTCATTTATCAGTCAGGCGATGTCATGTAGTTGGAAAGGTCCAACAGAACTGTACATATAATTCTGTAGATCTAAAGACTATTTTGAAGAAAGGCACGTATGTAAATTAGAATCTCCTTTTAATATTGTTATGTATTGCATTAGCATGAATTCCTGAACCTGACCTTAATGTTATCGTCATACAACTGACAGCAGCTGGGAAATTTCATTTTTAGGGTTCCGAACGTCTGTAAGAAAAAACGGCGGTACCCTTATAGCATCACTCGTGTGTTTGTCTGTCTGTCCGTCTGTCACAGTCAATTTACTCCGTAACTACACCTATTAGGTTGAAATTTGGTACACATATGGATTTCTGCGATCCAAACACGTACGTGTAACGTGATTAAATGAATTTTGAATATGGAGGTAAATTTGGGGGCCGAAATAGAAAATTAAAAAATTAAGTGTTGCAAACTGTACCGTGTCACATGTGAAATTAAAAGGGCTTGATGTGAGGGACTCAAATGTATTTCTTTTATAATTTTAAAATATATCGTTTCAAAGTTATTTAAGAAAATATATAAAATATGACCATTCGCTCCCCTTATCTCCGAAACTACAGAATCTATAATTTTGAAAAAAATATAGATAATAGCTCTTTACCTAAAGATTACAGGGAAACCTATAAGATGTCTATGGTTTTAATATAACATGGTAAATCTTTCAATATTGTGCGTACAAACTTACGTTTGCCGTTAGAATGTATGAGAAAACATGTTTTTCAACTATGATGTTAAGTTTGTTCTTGGGATAAGTTATTGGTACAAGACCGAATTCAATAATAGACAATATATTCAGCAATTACGGAACCCTCTCCACGCGAGCTCCACTTGCACTTGTCCGGTTATTTTTAATCTATAATTGGATAGCCGTTTCTATAAGCTTACAGACTATGTACGTTTTCAATAGTTTTTTCGACTTATACCTGACACTGACGGTAAATATTCTATATCAAATGCAATTGACTATAATTAATCTATTATAATGTTATATGATCTAAAATACTGTGGCAAGGTTCTCATAGCGTGTTTTCAGTCTAAGGAAGAGCCTAAGGTCGCGTTCATGTAGAAAGCTGGCAGCCAGCGCCGACCTACTGATTGATACCCGAGCGGGTAGTTGGCGTAGACAGTTAACATCTATACTTCAGGCCGGCTGATTCCGATCAGCTCCGATACGCGCTGGTTCAGTGTCGACCATTTTGTCGTGTAAAATTGTACCTACCTGCTAGTACCAGCTTGCATTGCGTAGTACCTATCTGCACTGACAGACCCGCGGCTTCTACCAGTTTTCTACATGAACGCGGCCTAACGTAACTGTCGTATTGCTAATGTTTCAAGTGACATCACAGCGAGAATCGCAAAATTATACAACGCGTGCCGGGACAGGACGGCCGACGGTGACCTCATGAGATCAAACATCAGAACAAGAAGAAATGTATCATACGTCATAATTTAGTAACTTAACTATTGTCATCCATTTAATGGACATTAATTAGCTTACAACTAAAACATTACCGCAAATGGGCAGTAACGAAATTGTAGTCAATCACAAGACATAATTTTGTTATTAAAATGACGGCTTTCATTTGATATGGCGTCAAGGTTAAAATTATGCACACACGTGAAGGACCAATATTTGTTCTACCTATTTGTATCTATTACAACGACAGCCGCACCGGATTCCCACAAGTGTTTCGGTTTTAAACACGTCGGGGTTGTACTAGGTCGGGCCTCGAGTGTAGAAACCAGTCAATAACAAATTAAAGACTGAGTATTCGCTATACGGAGCTTTTTCTTTCTGATATGGAGGACCGTTTGCGACTTTGGATGCTTCCGGAAGACATCTTTCTTTTAGATTCGCCGTGTGGGTGGCTGGGGCCAGGACTGGTCGCCTTGAAGTTGGCGCTAGAGCTGGCCATTCTGTTGGCGTTCTGAAGGTTAGACGTTTTCCGTCGCACGGACGGCGAGGCCTCGACGCTGTTGAGCTTGGCGGTGTTGGGCGGCGGCTTCTGTTCGATGATGGCGGGCTGCTGGTACTTGCCGAAGGCGTGCCAGTGGTCGCGCTGCGCCCGCAGCGAGTCGCGCATCTTCTCTTTGGCTTCGGCGTTATCCGCCAGCATTTGGTTGAGCATTTGTACCGTCTGGTATAGCGCGACCGGGCTAAGCAGCCCGAAGTCGTGCAGTGAACACATGTGGAGAACGAAGTTCCTGTACAGATTCTTTTCGAGGAGTTCTTTCCCCCTCAT
The DNA here is from genome assembly GCA_947459985.1 of Diloba caeruleocephala. Taxonomy (NCBI): domain Eukaryota; kingdom Metazoa; phylum Arthropoda; class Insecta; order Lepidoptera; family Noctuidae; genus Diloba; species Diloba caeruleocephala. The sequence continues at coordinate 8,340,225 of OX381614.1, forward strand.
CTGGAGGAACATTTGGCAGGCGATTGGGATCTGACAGTCGCCTACATAGTTGTACTTCATCACGTGGAGGTTCCACATCTTCATGAGTTCCTTCTCGCCTTCATTGACATCGGTGAACTCGTCGATCATCATCATTGTCTTCTGTTGTAGCCACAGCGGGTCCGTCTCGCTCTCCGAGTCGATGTCCAGCTCGTTCGGATATACGGGCAGGCACGTGATCGTGTGGTGGTACAATCTGAAATGAGAATTAGACAAATAAACAGGATGTTACGCATACCATGATGACACATGCATGCATGAGGGAAGGGTATGCGGTTACTCGTAGCACGGGAGGTACATACTGCTTACCCTTTGCTGCCTGAGAAACAAAAGTGACATCACATAACAGACATTCTTAGAGGAATTCCGATAACTCAAGAGGGTCAACTGTCGTAATTAAAAATATTCATAATACATTTTCGATGTAGTCTCAGTGTCATAACTGTCACATATGGTATGCTCCTAAACTAACAAACAACGTCAAACGTGAACTTACACTGCGATGAGATCGAAAATGGATCGAAAGTTGATCAAAGCCAAAACGGTATTCTGCTAACATTTAGGGTGAGATTCAGAAACGAGTCTAAGCGCGAACTTACGCTTCCATATGTCAAAATTAGGGGCGTAAGTAGTTCAATTTGATAGATGGAAGCGTAAGTTCACGCTTAGACTCGTTTCTGAATCTCACCCTTAGAACTGACAAGATACTAAAATGTTCATTAAATGAATGTTAAAATTTATATTGAAATGAGTCTGGATTGAGATCATACTGAAATCAGACTGAACTTTAAGAGAAGAATAACTTCTTGGTCTTCGTTTCAGCCGAATAAAGTCCACTACTGGACACAAACCTCCCCCAAAGATCTCCACAATGACTTGTCTGGGTGTGTTGTGTGCTCATTGGGAGGTTTTATAATCGCCATAATCGCCACACTTGGCAGGCGGGTTGGCGATCGCAGTTGAGTTGTGTTAATGTACTCCAAGGACACTGCTGCCCATCCTCCGGTTAAACCCATCCATATTTGCCGTTTACGAAACCCGCGGGATGAGATGGGTTGGTGATATTCGTAGCCTGCCCCACACAGAAAATCCCAAAATTTGTCAATTCATAATTAAAACTCAGTTCAGTCAACTTTCAGTCACAGTGTAAATTAGTTACGAGAATTGGCCCTCGTCTACATACCATAGGAAGAAACCTCCACTAACCTGTTGTGTCCAGTGAGATACGGCCGCTGCGCGTCAATAACATCCGCGTCGTCCAGCTCCAGGAACTCTGCCAGGCTGTGGCGCGCGGGGCGGCGGCGAGGCCGTGCACGCCAGACGAGCACGTGCGTGAGCGAGGTGCGGCGCGTGGGCCCGGCACGCGGCCCGGTGCCACCCGCCGCACGGCCCTGCGCCGCAATCAGGTCGTGCGGTGAACCCGTGTACGACCCGTCGTACAACTCGTTGATGGACACGTCGATTCGAGCCCCGCCCGGAATCGGCTGCGGAAGGAAAAGGTCCCCGTTTGCGATTGTTTTTAGGTTGGGTTGTTTTTGAGCTTTCCGCCGTGTGGTGCCTAAGAATACCACCACCCCGTCTCATCCCGTGGGTGTCGTAAAGGCGAGAATGGGATTAGCCGATGGGCAGCAGCGTCCTTTGAGTACATTTATAACTCAACTGCGATCGTTAGCGCGATCGCGATTATAGTAAAACCCTCGGTCGTTGTGGCAATCTTTGGGGAGGCTTCTGTCCAGCATTGGACGTTCGGCTGAAGTTATGGTGATGCTGATGTTTTACGGTGTCAATCGAAAGTTAGTTCAATACGCAAGATAGAAATAAGCGTAAATAGTATAAAGCTCGGAAATTACCCACACACCCACACCCCAAAGGGGAGATAGGACAATTCGCCTAGTTTGTACTGAGTCCGAGTGTCGCAACTCTACAACTCAACTAACGCACACAACTTAATGGTCAGTTACATGCCGCCCGCACCCAATGACTTCTAGCGACCTTCACCAGATCGTTATCGTTTCCCCAAAGGCCATCAGTTCTACGAGCCATGTGCCCCGCCCATTGCCAATTTAGCTTTCAGCTATGTCGGCAATTACATAGATTTATGCGAGACCTTCAGCTTTCTTATCAGGCCCATACCGAGCGACTACGTGTCTGTGCCGTATGTAATGTACGTGTAGTATGTAACAATAGTGTTGCTGCGTTTCGTACGGTGAGTGACGAATACCGGAAGCCCAATCTCCAAAAGTTTGAATAACCTACGACATGGGGGCCTTCAAGGTGTTACCGACTTTTGGGACTGACGTACACTTCGTCAGCCCCAAGGTCGGCAATACGTCAGCGACTCCTCTGATGTTGCGGATGTTAATGATCGCTCATATGACCTGCACGCTCGTTTGCCCTCAGATATCATAAAAAGGCACTTGTAATGCGCATCATAGTTAGCCTCAACTCGTCAGGCAATTTTGACGTGTCTTTGTATATAAGAAAATAAAATGGAGCTGAACCCAAAATTAGTTATAATTTCTTCAAAAATCTCCTTGTTCCGTGGCCTTTATTTGATATAATATTATACCAAAGGGCAAGGTAAGGCCAACCTTAGGTCTAACAATTAGCACTGCAATCCATGTGGCAATTCTAATAGTCCGGTTGGCACATTATTAGATGACAGTGAATATATGCGCGGGGAGCTGGGGAGTCCCCCCCCCCCCCCGTCGCTGCTCGCATACCTAAGACGCGGTACAGCGGTATTGGTCAGGCTATACAAACATTTCGCAACTAAAATGGAAGGTACTTAGTGGCTTAGGATCGGGAGAAGCAAGTAAGTGGTTGATTCAGAAAAAATCACAAGCATCTAGGGGCTTCTGGAACCCCATGTTCACAGTTAAAAGGTTAAATATTACTCACGAAGTATGTGAAGTTGAACCGCGAGTGGCACAGCTTGAGGTGTTTGAGCAAGGAGTACAAGGTGCCACAGTCCAGTGAACACCAGGGACAGTGCAGGTCGTCACAGGCTTCTGTTTGCTGCCTCGAGTTGTTGTTGTACAGGAATTGGTATATTATCTGCTGGCGCTTTGATTCACCCTCGTTTGCTTCTGATTTTGATTTGTCACCTGGAAAAATTTGGAAATGTTTAAAGCATTTTATGAGAGCGGTTGCTACACTCAAGAAAGTTACTTAAAAGCAATAATGGATTTAAAAGTAGTTTCAAGCGAAATCTCTTAACCAAGTTATTTTTTATTTGTTTTATTTAGTACTTTACATGAAAAAAGGCAAGTCTTTAATCAGTGTGTGTTACCAGTGATGACACATGGAACAGCGACGTGGTCACTCACAATAGGCCTCATAAAAAAGCTCAAGGTCACTCTGCAAGCTATGGAGAGAGCTATGCTTGGTATTTCTCTACGAGATCGAATCAGAAATGAGGAGATCCGTAGAAGAACTAAAGTTGTCGACATAGCTGAAAGGATTAGTCAACTGAAGTGGTAATGGGCAGGGCATATTGCTCGTAGAACTGATGGCCGCTGGGGCACAAAGGTTCTAGAATGGAGAACGCGCACTGGAAAACGCAGCGTGGGGCGACCTCCAACGAGGTGGACAGACGACCTGGTGAAGGTCGCTGGGAGTCGTTGGATGAGGGCGGCATGTAACCGCTCGTTGTGGAAATCTAATGGGGAGGCCTTTGTTCAGCGGTGGACATCCTGTGGCTGATATGATGATGATGATGAAAAAAGACATTAAAAATTGTTATGTTATAGAACAGGTAAGAATAATTAGACATCAGGTGATTATGCACATGTGTACTTAAGAAATCAAGTTTTTTAAGCAGAGCTAAGCCAGCTCCGCAGTTCGGGTTTGCCCTACCTCAGCATTTATGATGCCAAAAAAGCAGTAAACCTAATTTTAAAATTAGTGCTTAGTGAAATGAAATGTTTCCATTTAGTTAGTAATTGACAGAATTAGGCAATAGGTTTCAATACATCGACGGGCAATGTTAGCATTTCATTCATTCATTTCGGCCCAATGAAATTCACTGCTGGACACAGGCCTCCCCCAAAGATCACCACAACGACCGATATGGGTGTGTTGTGGGCTCATTGTGGGGTTTTGCCATAATAGCCACACTTGGCAGACGGGTTGACGATCGCAGTTGAGTTGTTAATGTACTCGAAGGACGCTGTTGCCCATCCTCCGGCTAATCCCTTAGTCGACTTTTACGACACCCATGGGAGGAGATGGGGTGGTGGTATTCTGAGCCGGCACCACACGGCACTAATGTTAGCAGGGCACAGTAAATTGTGATAAACTATGTGGTTAGTGTCAGAATACTATACCATTTTTAACATAATTATTACTAGATTTTGAAGATGACTGTCTGTCTTTGGTGGAGCATGGATCCTTCTTGCCATTCTCACTGCTTTGTTGATACAGCTTAGGTCTGTTTACCAACCCATTTGTGGGTTCCTGGCTCCAACTAAGCTTCAGTTTAAGGAGAGGTCTTACTTTGAATATGTCAAATGGGTTTGCATCTGTTAGAAGATCATTTTCCTGTAAATAAAGTAAAAATGTAATTACCTCTTTGCTGCAATATTATATTGGGATGAGTTGAGTTCAATTGGCAATCGGGACTGTCAAGACCCACTTCTATACTGTAGCAAAATCTTGTATTTTGAACTCGATGGTCCCCATTAGCATTGTTAACCCATTGTTCTTTCCATTAGTAGTGTCATAATATCTATTAATTTACTTACATTAGGTATAGTTTCCCATTGGGCCATGAGGGCCTTATGCGGCGACCTTGCTATAGTTGCGCTCCTGCCCCCCGGTGTTGCATCGTGCAATACCAGATCATACTCTCCATTAGTCAAAAGACACCGGTTGTGTTTGTCATAGACTATTAGCTCGCTGCCGTAGAACTTCGTCCATTTTCCATCACTAGACGAATTGAGATCTGATGATGATTTTAGACGTTTTGTTACTGGTTCTGTAATTGAACATTTATTTGGGAGCTTGCTCAAGATGATTTTAACATGCAAGGCAAACATGCTTTCTATGCAACATTTAACACAATCACTGATTTCAAAACAAGAGCGGATCCAGGGGGGTCTCAGGGGGCCATGGCCTCCACCAAAACTGTGAGATGCAGTTGACCTTAGACAGTAGCAACAAGCCCACCCCAATTAAAATCCTGGATCTGCTCCTGTTACAAAAGTCAGGCACTTACAAGCTTACTATACCACATTCAAAAGGAAATAAAAATGAGATACTAAAATATATGGGATATGTATGGGAATATAAATAAGACAAAATATGGCTAAAACAAAAATTAGACAAACAAAACAACACAAAAAGCATTACCATCACAGTCACCATTTGTAATTTCACTAGTACTAGCCGCACCATTAGACGTGCTGGATCCTGATGCTCTGGTAACAGTCACTCGTAACATGAGCATGTAAGACTTTACATTGGGGCCCTGTGATGGGCTGAATGTTTCGCTGGAGATGCTAACTGCGGAAGCCATTGCTGGAGGCTCTGAACTTGATGGGTTGAGGGGCACGGAGCAACTACCAACCTGTGGATTGATTGTTAACATTGAGAAGGGAGTGATCAAAAATAAATCAGAAAGTAAAAGGTAATGCAAGGCATGTTTTTGATATGCTAAATGTATCTGGCTACATTTGAAAAATAGTTGTGAATGCTATTGTTTTATTTGTGGAAAATATTGTCTTGTTAATTCCTTTATTGGCTATTAACAACAATTGAGCAATTATCATAGCCCTCATATCAGCTGAGGGACTCAACTGCTAGACCACAGATTTCCACAATGACATGTTTACATGCTACTAATATCTAACAACTCCCATCTACCTTCACCAGGCTGTCTGTCCATCTTGTTGGAGGTTAAATATTCCTTGCTGCATTTTCCAGTATCATTATTATAATTGAGCAGTAAAGTAAAGTACCTGCTTTAATATTGACGAGACTTTAAATTTGATATAATGCATGATGCATACAATGAGGTCAGTGCCAAAGCTTAATAAGAGGTTGACCTGTGAGTGTGAAATCATCCTAAGTAAATGTAATGATGATAAACTACTGACACTGTCTTTGTTATTCCTTTATATTAGTACTAATGGTTTATATTCTAGATGGGGTGCTGAATACAGATGTAACCGCTTACCCAGAAATACATATTATCAGACTTTTATGAATTTCTTAGGATAGGGTCAGAATTCTAGTAATGATTGGTTTTAACTACTAAATATGATTAACATTTTATACTTACAGAAACTTCTACAATTGCTGATGAACTTTCTTTCCTCTTTTTATGGCATATCTTCAGCAGCAGTGTTTCAACTTTAACTTGATAGTCTCTAGGGTCGTCCAAGCTTTTGTCATAGAATCCTAAGAAGGTCAATGTCATGTAACCTCCCAAACTATTTGGCTGTAGCTCTGTACTTTTCTTCAATGTTATTTTTTCTAGCAAACTGTCCACTTTGAAGCCTATACGGCTCTTGTTACTACGCGACATTCTTCTTTTCATATATGACAATGTTCTATTCAGGAATATAGGCTAAAACGAAATAAGTATTCCAATAGTAGTTGTATTTTGATTTAAGTTCATTATTCTAAGCTCGTAATACATACCGAAAGCATATTACGAGTCCGTAGAAATCTGTATATTTGAGTAGGCTCTGAAAAATGTTTATGAATAAAAATTAATACAAAATTATTCACAGGAAACGCTTACTTACAAAGCATCGGACTTATAACTTACTTTCAAAAGCTTGTAAAAACAACTCATGGTCCGCTTGTAAGTGATCAATTTTGGAGTTTTTACTAGCTTCATTGTCTTTATCTCGCTTCTTGGGAGGCATTTTTAGGGTTTTTATCTAAACTATTAGTGAAACCGCCAAGTTCATCAGTTCGTTGACTTGACAGCGTCAGGTTATAGGGATACCAACTCAAAAGAATTTAGTCAAAGTACAAGGTAATTAATATTATAGGTAGTATTCCTCAACAATAAATTGTTCTGTAGTCAATCTAAATTGTGTTATTTTGTCACATTTAGGCAAACTAGAAGCCAATATCAACAACGTTGGAAAATTACCACGCTATTGACGATATTATATAATTTAAAATCGCTCTAAATTAATGGACGGCTGTGATCAGTAAACAGTGCTGTATTGATTTAATGAAAACAGATTGCCCAAAGGAATCATTACAGGGAATCAGATCCTGGAGTGGAGTTGGAATATTTGTGTAATATTATTCTGAAAAATAACGATAAATCATGATTCATGACTAATTCAGATGAAATTCTCCGAAGTGGGAAATAATTTTTTTTGTGTGCTAACACTGAAACGCAGATATCAGCAATAGCAATCCTGGATGGAAATCAGAGTTATAGTCTGTGGGAAATTGTAGCTGCATTCAGTGACTGAACCGAGAATATATCCGCTGAATGACTCGAACTATTAATCTTCGATCTATTTATTGGATGTACAAAGGCGAAGACGTTTTAATTCCACGGACTCCTTTCCTTCCTTTACGAACGACATGCCATTCGACTTTAAGCGGTTACAATTTCCAGTGCGACTAGCATTTGCAATGTCGATAAAATAAATCGCAACGGCAGTCGCTAAGTGCTTGTGGCATTAATATTGAAAATTCATGTTTTTCACATGGTTGTATGTCGCCTGTTTTCGTGTTGGCATACCAACAAACCTATTCATATACGCATCAGAAAACAAAACGAAACATGTTGTGTATCAGAGAGCACTTCAATAATAAACACCATGCTTTTGAATAATATTTTTTAAAATTAATTATCCCAATTCGAATTCAATATTCATAGTTTAGACATGACCAAATTTGAAATCGCGTAAAGAATAATTTTTATTCGCAATGAACAACGGGTTTAGCATATTATTACCTATAACCAGCACAGAGTCCTATTCTGCGTGTCTTCGTTCGCATGGTCATGACCCCCGTGATCCGCCCTCGCGTAATGGTGTGTGCTAGCAGACATGTAGCTATGACAATATTTACTATACATTCTCTTTTTTTATATTATATTAAGCGTGAAGACTAATGTGTTGCTGGGGAGTATGTTGCGCATTTCGTCTCCCCAGCTTAAACACTAGGAAGCGGTGAAGGGTGGGCTTATATGGGTGCTGTGTTATGTTGTCGTTAAAAAATAACAATTTTTAGTCTATTTTGAATAAACGCTATATAATTCGTTAACTTCACGCGCTTGCCGTTGCTCGGCAACAAACGCAATTATTCATCGTGAGAGTAAGGGTAGTCAATCGTGGCGTACTTCATCCTAAAGTGGCTAGGATGGCGTTTTGATCATACTAATATATACTTATATAGACTTAATAAAGATGAGAGCTAATATTTATTACTTTTAATACTTTTTTTTATTGGTGTCCAGAGAGAATTCTGCATGGAACTACCATCGTACCGGCTAAAACCACTGGAGCGGTCATCTTCGGCACTGAAGGGGGGGCTCCAGGTCCTCGTAAGATCACACTAGAACCGCTCATTGGTGCCACGCCTTTAAGCACAGCACGGAGGGGATGACTGTAAAGCGGTCGCTACTTTGAGCTGTGCTACGCACACGGCGGCACGTGACCACGTGCGCACCGCCGTCTTCCCGAGGGTCGCTCGGTGTGAGCATGCAGACTCCCCAATCTGCGCGCCCGCGATCCCCGAGAGCTAATATTACCTACATAAAATATAAAATTTAGAAAATTATAACATATAAATTTTATATTGGTGACATTAGTGAGGACATCCATATATCCGAGAATATCTCAATGTTCTGTTAGATTAGACTGTGTATTAATATTTACAACAATACGATAATACAGCTGACATCAAAACTAACAGCGTGTGTAATATAAATTGTAATAGAACAAGTTGCCCGCCCCAGCTTCGCACAGGCAGGTACATGCAAACCCGATTGCAGGGCCACCTACCGGGTCCAGTTCTGAATCTAAACTTACTAGTATATTATTATACTCTTTGATCTAAATTCTCCAGGGAACCCACTCAACCATACACAAAAAAAAAACGGTCCAGCCGTTTAGGAATTCAGTGACATATACACGTACAGAATAATTATACATATACATTATAACAGTTTAGAAAAGCAGTTAGAAAAATATATTGTAGTGTTTACATAAATTATAAGAGTCCCCAGTCCCCACATCATATTTTGTCGAGCATGTTGGAGAGTGATGTGTGACAAACGTGCCCCACACGTTTGCCACATCCAATTTCTGAACGGGGAGCTCTGTGTCACACACAGTCAATCATAAACACAGAGTACATTATGTTTAATCTATGATTTACATTACACGATGACGTTTATTTATTTATTGTGAATTGTGATAAGAATTCTATAGCACTAATATTATAAAAATATGTTTTATAACCGTATTAACATACAATGCGTAAATTTAATAATGAGTATAGAGTGATAAGGAAGCTCAGAACTGTGCAAAGGAAAGCCATTGAAAGAGGCTTAGGTGGAGTGCTGCTGAATCAATACGATATCATATGTAATTCTAATTACACTGATGAAGTCGAAACTAAAAGGACCAATAGGAAATTAATTGCTTCGATTTTATCGACTTTTACAATATTAGTGATAAGCGTTAGTTTAGTCAACAGTATTTTAAGCGCTAGATGTCTATTACCTAGTAATTACTTAGTGTGGGAGGCGACACGGCCTCTTGCCGATTGTAGCTATTGTGAGAATGTTACGAAACCAATTATATTGCGGAACGTCACACGACAAGTATTTGCCGTAAGAAGTTTTGCTATAAATATACTATACAATTTTCTGATATATATTTCAGTAGTAACATGACTTTATTTTTGCAGGATTATGCTTACACACCAAAGCCCATTATAGTTAAGAGAGCAATCAAACATTGGAGAGCAACCAAAGAGTTAAGTTTTAACTTATTCAAGAGTCTGTATGAACAAACCATAGGCAGCTATGAGAGCCTTGAGGAAGGATGTCAGTTCCTTAATTTTAAGACTGATCTATTCAGTTTACAAGAAGTGTTCAGTATGCCTGAGGCTAGAGTAAGGAATCAGGAAGGGCAGCAGCCTTGGTATGTGGGATGGTTAGTAGAAAATATATTATTTTCTATCTGTAATATAAATATTGTATATAAAAATTATAGCTCATTATACATCAATTGTAGCTAATTATTTCTTAATCTTCAGTGGTAACAAAGCATATAGTAATACGAGGGCGGCACTGAAAATTTCGGGCATCAAGGAAGTGACACAACATTACTATTTAAAAATGTATTTATTGCTTTTCGAAGTATTCTCCGCGAAATTTGACACATTTTTCCATACGATGGAACCAATCATTGAAGCCACCATTCCGTTCGGAAGTTGGGGTCTCCAAAATGGCCGTTTTGTAGGCGTCCACAGCTTCTTTAGGTGATGAAAATCTCTGTCCATGCAATTTATTCTTTATTTTAGGGAAAGTATAGAAATCATTAGGGCTTAGGTCGGGGCTGTACGGCGGATGGTCTAATAATTCTATGTTTTCTTGCTCTAAAAACTCTTTTGTTCTGTGCGTGGTGTGAGAACTCGCATTGTCGTGATGGAGGATGATGCGGCGGTTGCAGTTCTCTCTACGGAGTTCAGAAACGACCTGTGGCAAAGAAATGCTAGCATACCATTCTGCATTAACCGTTCTTTGTCCCTCAAGAGGAATAGTCGTAACATGGCCGGTTTTGGAGACAAACGTGGCCACCATTTTTTTTGCAACACTCCGTGAACGAACAATTTTTGTTGGCTTTAACTCATTTTCGAACACCCAAACTCGTGACTGGTTTTTTGTTTCGGGTTCGTACGCATATATCCAGGATTCGTCACCTGATACGATGTTGTATACAGCATATGAGGATCCTGCGTGGAATCTTTCGAGAGTTCTGTCGCACCAAGTAACGCGAGCCGCTTTTTGCTCTTCACATAGCAAATGCGGTATCCATCGGGAAAACAACTTTTTTACACCTAATTGTTCATGCAAGATTATTTGTATTTGACTCATGCCAATGTCTAAAGTTGCCTGAATTTCGCGGTATGTCACATGTCGATCTTCCTCAATCAGCTTACGCACAGCATCAACGTTTTCTTGGGTGACTGCAGTTTTTGGACGACCTTGACGAGAATCATCACTGAGCTTTACACGTCCACGTTGAAATTCAGCAAACCAGCGATAAATTGTGGTTTTGGATGGGGCTTCATCACCAAATGCAGAAATCATCCGGTCAACACACTGTTTTTGTGTTAAACCACTTCGAAAGTCATAATAAATCATCGCTCTTGAATTTTCTCGAGTCAATTCCATTTTCTCAACGACTAAACAAGTTTGACAAAACCTTGTGACAAGACCGTGAATCTTTTTTTAAATAAATAAATGGTATTCGATTTGTAAAACCAAGGAGTTTTCAATTAAAAAGATTTTAATATGACAGGAACAGTGGAAATATTCCATTCCCGATACTTTTAGTGCAGCCTATGTATGGTAGTATGGTAATATAGATAATTGCAAGATGTAATATACTAAGGCCGACCTGTTTTTAGCTACTATGCAATAGAAGGTGCTGGCTTATTGTTTTCTATTATGTGTGTGCTTTGTTGTAACTGATTAGAAGAGTGAGACTGAGCGCAGCAGGCAAACTCCTTGTTACATTTTTACTTTCTTTATGACGGTATAATATAAACATTTGAATAAAGAATAGTATCAGACATTCTCTTATTAATGACCTGTGTTGCATATTTTAGAAGCTGATGCCCCTTCATTTCAATGATCTGAACTGCTCATTCTAGATATATTAACTATGAGTTGTAATGTAACATGATATCATTACTGACCAAGATCATAATTTGATTTGGATGACATATTAGATTGCATATCATGATTGCTAAACAGTAAAAACTACTACTGATATATCTTAAGCTTAAGGGTATTATGTCTGTCACTTTTCTCCTATATTCACGTTCGAAATCCGTGGACAATGGTGTGGGTTATACGTTTATCTATTTGAGTATGTGCAACTTTGATTTAACTTGTAATGTGTAACTGTTTTTGTCCCAAATAAATAAAATAAAAATTACAAGTTAACGTCTTATCCACCCTAATATATTAAAACAAATGCAATGTGACAATATTTTTTGCAGGGGTAATTGCCATCCAGATATATTGGCTAAAGTCAGACAGTATTACAGTATTCCAGAATTTTTACCTGAAGATGCTGAGTTCCCAGCAACTGAAAATATATTTTTTGGATTTGAAATTGGAGCAGTTATGCATGTATGTTTTTTCATTATATAATTTACAAACTAACATTCTATGACAACTGATTGATGGCAGTACAATCAAACCATCCTGTGAGCCTATCATACTTTTTGTTTGTTTTTAACATTTAGAAATTCTCTTGCGACTGACTCCCTCCGCCTTGAGAAGGGCGGAAGGGGCATGCCAGGCTCAAAACAGCTAAAACCCCACGGTGTCCTTCTTCATACCTCTAGCCAGGGGTGACGTGTACGCTTTATCTGTATTAGACCGCGCCCCCGGCAGGTATCGGCCCTTCACTGTTGACGGGCCCCTTCTCTGTGCGGCCTTGTTGGACGCACCTATCCTTCAGAGAGGCGCGCGTGTTCCGTGCGCGGCATCTCGGGCATGTTTCTGTTCGGGCGACCGACCGCCCCTGGTTCTTCGCCGCAGGCCGTTCCTCATGGGTCCGGAGATCGTTCAGCGCCGCCCTTCGGCGCCCATGCCCGGTGCGTTTTCTGCGGCGGAGTTCAGAGATGGTCTCCTCCCGTCCCCGCTCTGCCGCCTCCTTCATTTACATCACTTCCTCGCAAAAGGAGGCGATGGCATCTCACGCGCTCTCGCTCCGGACGATGGACTGAACCACGGCCGGAAGCGAGAGGTCACCCCCTTTGACTGCCGCGACGAAGTCATGGCGTTGCGTTGCCCTTGGCTGGACACTCCTCCAACGTTTGCTGCGCCGTGTCTTCCGGGCAGTCTCCGCAATGATGACAACCGGGCGTCCTTTATCGGTGTATTCGACCCCGATACTTCCCGAAACATCCGTGCTTCGAGTACCTGCGTCATCCGGTAGGTGAGGCCGCCATGCCGCCTCTACAGCCATTCCTCCATGCCGGTATTACGGCCGCTAGCGCGGCGTGTCCTGACTCAATACAAGTAGCGTACCTTCTACTAAAGCTAACTAAAAGGTATACGATACTAAAGATATGTCTTTCACTCATTCGTCAATTTGTCAAGGCCGTTCATATCGTATCGCCCATTTTTTTTTTCACCACGGCAGAAATGCCTGTTGAACGTGTCTGTATCTGGTCTCCTTTTGTAGCATGACGCTCTCGCAGAAGGAGACCACTGCACTTCAATTTTCATGCTCTGCCAACATTACTACACAACTACACGACACTACTGCCGGCAGATACAGATTTTGCCCGATCCGATCGACCAGGATCCGCCGCTCGGCGGCCCACGCAGAGAACTCCTCTAGCGTAGCATACGCGGTATCCTGTATCGCTTCCACAATGGTGGCACTGTGCCGTAACCTCGCGTCCTATTCTGTGCCGTAACCTCGCGTCCTGTTCTGTGCAGGTACGCATCCAAACAACCGTGACCGGTGAATACCTGTGTCAGACGGTAGGTGACGCGCTCGCTCCTTTTGATCCAGGCTCCGAAGAGCGGCAGGATGGCTTCGACGACGCGCTTGGTCTCAAACTGCAACCGTAGGCGATGACGTCGCCATCTCGAGCCAGCGCCGTCGAGCCAGTTGCCTCAGTCTGTCGAACGTCCCTGAACGCACGCTTTCGCCGCTTTGGCGGAGGGAACGTGTCGGATTCACACAGCCGTGTCCGCCTGGATGTCGAAAGACAGAAAGCGCGCCAGGAGAGTTGCCGCCTCGTAGGACACTGTCCTGTATCCCCGTGCGATCCGTATAGCCACTCTGCACTGCAGACCGTGAAGTTTGTTTCTGCAGTGCTAGACGCCTGACAGCCGGGATGACCATACGGCCCCGTAGAGATGGCGTACTTCCTCGCTCGGTCCCCCGAGATTGGGCAGCACCGGGTGTAGTGCACCCACTACCCTCTCGACTAGGGGGACGAGGCGCGCGAGTGCTCTTGGAAGCCCGAACGACTGTCCAGGGTGAGCCCCAGGTACTTCATGTACTGGCCCACCCTGATTTGCGGGTCACCAACGCATTTTGACGAACTGGGTGGTTCTCTGCTCCGCGGCAGTTTGTGGAACCATAGTGCTTCGGTTTTGCGAGGCGCTATCTGCAGACCCAGAGCGTGGATTTTGGCTATAATAATTGGCACTGCTTGCTCGGCAACCCGGATGGTTCCCTCTAAGGACTCCCCGCTGGCCAGCACAAGAGTGTCATCAGCGTAACAGACCAAGCTGACACCAGCGGGGAGAACGACACAAGCCATACTGTGCCTACGTGCAGTCCAAAATTTGCACTGACTGGTTTGCTGTGCTGCCTTGGCCAATTTAAAGGAACCGCACAAGAGGTATGAGTCATAACTTTAGTAACAAAAAATAGACCAATATGTTTTTTTGTCTACCAACAAATGGGATCAGTTTTGAGGTAGGTGTGCAGTATATGAACTATTTTTTTATATCTTACTGGAAATTTTCCTATTAGAGAATTAATGTAATAAAATATAAGAATAAAAGCAGTAATTTTTTGACAAATCAGTTTTATCATGTAAAGCTGTATAAGATTCCTTGTTGTCCATGTTCCTTCCTCACGCGGATTTGCACCTGCCTTATTTTGTCTTGGGGTGAACCTCATGGACTTACTCCGCCTTGGGAGGAGTGTTGTACTACCTACTATTCGGTACATCAGAATTTATCAGGTCTAATGGGCTAAATCCGTGTGGTGTCCGGATTAAGAATAAGCACCAAAATATCGATCTCCTCCCGTGGATGGCGTTAATGGTGACTAGAGACTAAACCAGAATGATGTGCAGCAGCGTCTCTTCTATGGAACAGCAGCCATTCTGTGCTCACCAACCCACCTGCCAAGCGTGGTGAGTACTGGCAAATTCTCCCCAAAACGACTACACAAATGTGAAAATCTATGCGGAGCCTTTGTTCAGTAGTGGACATTTTGCGGCTGATGTGATGTTCGTGCTCAGATTTAAGCAACAGTCTGTTGTATGCAGAAGAGAATATCCTCGTACTTAAAAAAATATTTGATCTGTGTACCTACTGAGATCAGACAAGGACTAAAGACTATGTACATATGCTGGTAGTTAATAGCAACTATTTCTGTGCAGTTGGATTATATACCAAGACTGATGTGGCAGGGCCAGGTCCAAGGCAATAAGACCTGGTCAGTGGCACCTGTGCCGGAGTGTGACCACGTGTGTCACAAGTTTCAGTATTATGTGGAAGCTGGAGATGTGGGTTGGTATAAATAAAATTATTTATTATATTCTAATAAAATCATTTGGTGTTTGACTCAAAAATACAAATAGTTACGCTCTGTAGGCACGCTTAGTGCTTGTTTAAACGAAATAAAATGGTTTCATGAATGTCAATCCTCAATCCTTACACCGCGGAATATTAAATATAATATTTTTAAAAAAAATATAGCGTCTGACTGTAACGCTGTAAGAAGAAATGTGTGTTTATTAGTGTTTGTTATAACGAGCGCCTTAGGCGCCTTGTAACTACTGTATGTTTTATTAATACACTATGGCCTGACAGACGTTCTGCTCTTTTCAGTAGAGGACCCAAGAGTTTAAAGAAGTTATATTTATTAATAAGTCACACACACACCTATCGGATCCAGATTTTGTAATTTTCTTTTCTGGCACTGAACCAACATAAAATTGTAAATGTGAGTAATGCTGGTCCATAAACATATTTTTTTAATAACTGGGCCCATGTGGTGTCCTGATTAAGAATATAGCATCCATCCATCTCCTCCCATGGAATTTGTAAAACCCGATTAAGGAAGGTTTAGAAAAACCAGAGGGCCTGCACATGTCTAGCAGTGGACTTCATTCGGCCGAAATGATGATGAAACCAGAGGGATGGGCAGCAGCATCCCGTCTGTTGAACAGTAGCCATTCTGCACTCACCACCTGCCTGCCATGCGTGGTGAGTACTGGCAAATTACCCCCAAAAGTGACATAAACAAAAAACTGGCCCTCATTACCCAAAAAACTGGCCCCGCTATTCCTGGTTATGAGAGCGGCCATGGTAACGGCGGGGCAGGGGATTCTAAGAAGTCTCCGGACGATAGCCAGCTACCACACCAAACGACTACTGGCCCTGGTAAATTACAACGCACGCACACTGAGGGCAGACGAAACGATCGTTGTGCTGGAAGATGAAATAGATAGGTTGCACTGGGATTATCAGAAGTCAGAAGACAGGGCGAGAACACGATAACCCTGAAATATATACCCTATTCTATTACCGGAAAGGCGACCATCTGTCTCAAGGTGGTGTCGGGTTCCTCGTCCGCAGGTCTCTCATTAGCAACATAGTGGTCACTATATTGTTAATGAGGGCCTTATACTCAGAATATCCAAGAGGTATTCCTTGAAGGTCATACAGGTCTACGTGCCGACCTCGATACATTCAAATGATGAAATAGAGAATATATATGACGACGTAAATAAGTAGGGCCATACCTTCAAGACACACTTCACTGTTGTAATGGGGGACTTCAACGCGAAGCTGGGCACTTGATGCGACGGTGAGTTCAAAGTGGGGCAATTTGGGTATGGGCAACGGAACCCCAGGGGGCAGAGGCTGGCTGACTTTTGGGAAAGGAGGGACTGTTCGTGGTGAACTCTTTTTTCCAAAAGCCGGCTCACAGGAAATGGCCCTGTGTGAATAGTGTGAGATTGACTTCATCATAACCAATAAAAGACAAATATTCAATGATGTCTCCGTGATCTATAGGGTGAAAATCAGCAGTGATCTCCGAATGATAAGAGGCACATTAAATATTAATCTCAAAGTTGAGAGGTCCCGTCTGATAAAGTCTACGGCCCGGCTCTCCAGTGCTTATATCCAAAACCCCGAAAGCTTTCAACTCGCACTCCAAAACCTGGAACATTGCGTATCTGTGGACGACTTAAATGGTAGGTTTGTAGAAACAGTTCAAACTGTTGGATCTAAGTACTTTAAAACCCACCGTAAAGATAGACCTAAAAGGTATCCTCAGCCTCATGGCAGAAAGACGCTACAGTCCTCCGGTGATGCTGAAGCATACCGACTGCTCAATAGATAGAAGTTCTTGCGTTACGACATACCTACCATTAACACCAATGATGTTAAAGAGACGATTGAGCGGAACCGGGGCTTCAAAGTGTATTGGGCAAAGTCGGATTATGAAGGTGAAGACCGAGGATGGTAGCGTCTACCGACAGCTATACACCTCGGTAACTGTACCTACCATTGGCTCTCACATAGACTCGCGACCCTAACCGACACTATACCGTGGATGATATTATGGGACATGAATAAAACATCCGTAATTTTTGTAATACGATTATTGATTCAGTTGAATTTAACCATTTTTTTTATTAATATTGATGTAGGTACCTACTTATACAGAATTCCTACTTGATGCATTTTCTGAAAAATAGGTACCGCGGTATAAGGATTATGGGACACTTTTAACATTGCCCAATGCGATGATGACGATGATTTGGTCTCTGTAATAGTATTTTTTACTTTACCGCCAACTACCGATAAACGACCGTAATTGTTATATCTGTACTATTTACAATGGGCTTTAATTCAAAATCATTCACAGCTGTTCAAGATTGGATTACTTTTGTAAAAAATAACGCACGTACAGTCCACCTATCATAAGTCGTCAAGACACTGATGTATTACGTTCCGACTTCGAACAAGCGCCCACAGGCGATATTTCAGGGTATTCTTTATTATTCAATTTATATTAAAATAAATGAGAAAAAAAATTGAATTGTTACAGACGTTATTCCGCTTTTTTTGTGTAATATTCATGCCTAACTATTGAACGGTTATAGAGAGAAAATTCTTCTTCGTCAAGTATAAAGGCAACGTTGTACGGTGTTTAGATTAATTAATCTTTACATATCTATAAAAAATTCTAAAAAATATGTCGGCAACGTAGTACTCTTCAATTGTGTTTCCTATAATAAACAGAAAATTCAATTTAGGTTAAAAACTTCCTATTTACTTCATTTTTTTTCCAACATTTGGGCTAATTTATTCATAATTTATACAAATTTTCTGTTATGACCTGTGTGATACTTAAGTATAACATATATTTTTAACATAGCCAGTTCACAAAAGGATTAGTCAACAAAAAAGAAATTGCGTTTGTTTAAAGCAGGGGTTCCCAACCTTTTTTTGTCTACTGCCCACTTTAAGAATACATTATTTTTTAACGCCCCCCTTTTTAAACATACTTAAAAACCGCTAAGTACTTATAACTGATTATTGAAACGCAAATTTCTTACCGCCCCCCTTTAGGCCTGCAGCGCCCACAAGGGGGCGTTATCGCCCACGTTGGGAAAGACTGGTTTAAAGGAACTTACGCAATTTTTTCGATTTCAGCGATGTAATCCCCTAAGACCACCGTGAAACGGTAGGGCGTCCCTACGTCACGGCGCCGCGCCGCCGCACCGTTTCACGGTTCCGTACATACATTAGGAGTACATTGATTTTGTTAACAATATTATATGGATAACATTTTTAGATATTTAGCTAAACTGATTAGCGGCCGAAGTTAATAATCGATCTAATCCAAAATCATTAGATTTAAGATTTTAAATTTGACATGTTTTTTTTTTAAAACAAGACAAATCCTGAATACGATATCCAAAAACGTATCATGTCGTGCCGTGTCATTAATAATTTGACCCGTAGGTAGCGTTAAGAGGCTGCACACTGTTTCGGGAAATGTTGTATCTCAAAGAATGTTACAATAAAACACTTTTAAACTGATTATATCGTGTATATTTTAGATTTTTGTCTTTCCTGACGTTTCGAATACTTTGCAGCATTCTTGGTCGCAGGATGACTAAGGTGACAGGCGTCGTCCAGATTAAAAAAATTACAATTGCCGTATTATTTTAAGAATATGTTTACTTCCAGAGTTGAAAACCCTGTTAACTGTGCACGTTTTTCTTTTTTTCAGTTTTATTGGACACTCGCATCTGGTACCACAGCACAAGTATTCCTAAAGGCCAATTCTCCCTCACAGTACAATCTGAATACGGATGAAATGACCAAGAATTTCAAGACTTAGTAAAAAGTGTTCTTTTACATATCGCGATGCCAAATTATACACTCATTATTACTATAAGCTCTTTCTTACTTTTGATATAATGCATTTATGTGCCATTTATAAGTAGTGCCTCTATATTTAGCTTTAACTTTAAGCAATATTTTGTTTTTACACTTATACCTATTTATTTTCTACTTTTGTGTTCTATGACCTAATAAACATTTTAAAGTTTAATTTGATTTATTTAACTGAATATTATTTTAAATTTTTGTGGAAAACTAAGGGGGAGGCCTTTATTCAGCAGTGGACGTCCTGTGGCTGATATGATGATTATTTTAAATTACCTATGGGCTACGAATTTATTTTCTGCAAATCTTCCAGTTATAGGATGCGCGACGTCCTCAGCTAAGTAAAGAAAAATCGCCTAGTACGAGTACCTAATACCTATGATCTCACTTGGATTTTGAACCCTTGTATTTAGGCATATCTAGGGAAGACCTTAATATACTTTTATATCCATAGGAGGGTATAAAACATACAACAGTATAAATATTCAAAACATTTTATTTGTCTAATTCTATGATCAAAAGTATCAAGTGAGGGATTGCCTTGGGTACCTTTGACATAAAATACATATTTTTATAAACCACGCATCATGATTAAACTAAAAGTGATAGGAAACATGTTAATACATTTTGTAAGTTACTCAGTCCAATCCTTCACTTGAGTTACGTTGCAAAGTTCACATAAAGAGATCAGATTTGAAACTCGAGGGACAATAAGCTCACGACACCCGCACTATTGCTCGTTACTATAATTACAAAAGCAGTATTGTATGTACAGCTCACTGAACCCAAATGCACGAAATGCAAACTTACAATAACAATAAATAATTTCACAATTTTTGACCAGATAGATGCCAGTTCGAATGGACAATTTTAATTGACATGGCATAATGCATTTATCACAAAAGAAATGGTACCATTACATTGTACCAATTGAAGTGGGAACATTTACATAAAATTTTCATATTGCAACTACCCAATCGGCTGACAGGAAGGTAGACACAGTAATGGACAGAGAAGATTCACAAACACTTGTTAACTAGAATAATTGCCAGACTCCTAGTACTGCATCCTTTATGGCTTCGATGTATTGTGCCGGCACCCAGTACACCCAATACCTGGATGCTTCTGTGGGCCCCAGCTGAAGACCCTGTACAACACATTGAAAATGGTAATCTCATTTTTAGGTAAGCCAATTACTAATTATAAGATATTATGTAATGTAGCGTCCCAGAGCAGAGTTTATGTATTTGTACAAAGCTTTTTGTAAATAACTGTCAGAAAAGACTTGTCATATCTATACAAAGAGAAGGCTGTGCCTTTCACATGATGGAAGTATTATTGATTTTGTGAATGCCTTGATTTATGGTTGATGATTTGGTTACTGCAATATGCTTTATTATTTAGGCTAGTTTAATAAAAAGTATTCTAAAGCCATTTTTCTTTGCCAAATTTGTTAGTCTGATCAAATATTAGTGGTATTCTCTTTCGTCATCAACAGTCAATGGAAAATGTTTGAACCTTCTTGGTTGAAGGTTGAATTTAGTATAACATTTATTTCTTAACAATTATTTAAACCCAGTTCTCTGAGACCTGCATTGTAAGACATACCATGATATGATATTCTTCATGTTCCTTGATTGGTTCAGATGTGATGCCTGAAAAATATAAAGATGAATTAGAGTATCTCATAAACAACATGTTTTGGAGGCAAATATTTAGTATCCATTAATGACAGTCCAGTTATGATTTTGTTTTATGTGTTCCATGGCTGCAAACAGTTTTATATATATAACTAGCTGGGACCCGCGGTTTCACCCGCGTTTTATTTAAAAGAAATTTAGAGTACTTCGACATAGACACTTGACATAGAATATATATATTGGATTTCAAGGGTTTGTTTTGTGCGGAACCCTAACTATTTTTCAAAAATAAAAGTAGCCTAAGTTATTCCTTATAACATCAGCTATCTGCCAGTGAAAGTCCCGTCAAAATCGGTCCAGCCGTTTCGGAGATTACCCGGAACAAACAGACAGACAGACAAAAAAAATAAAAATGGTTTTTTTGTTATAGGTACCGTTTATACTTTCATATGCATTTAGTAAAAAGCTGTTATTTTGACATTACAAACAGACACTTCAATTTTATTTATTTGTATAGATAATTAGTGCCAAAAGACAAGGCATGTGTTTCTTTCTATTTATTGCTACAGCATGCTGCACAATGGCTTATAACAGGATATAGTTATTAATAACCGGACAAGTGCGAGTTGAACTCGCATGGAGAGGGTTCCGAAATTGCTGAATATAATGTCCATTGTTGGATTCTGTCTTGTACTAATAATTTATCCAACTGCAAACTTAAGTTTGTATGAACAATATTGAAATATTTACCATGTTATTTTATAGACTTCTTATAAGTTTTCCTGTAATCTATAAGTAAAGAGCTACTTTCCACATTCTTTTCATAATTTTAGGCTTTTTAGTTACGGAAATAAGGTGGGAAAAATGGTAAATTTTCGCATGTTTTCTTAAATAACTATAAACGATTTATTTTAAAATGATAATATAAATATATACAAGGTCTTAATTTAATAGTCCACGATATTTTGCATGGCGCTATGGTGAACGATGAAGATAATGTAGGTATAAAAAAACTTGTAAATTTGCTGTTTAAAAAATTATTTTTATTAAATCATTTATTTCATTACTTCCTAGTTCTCTTTGTTGTGTTAATATTTACATGCATCTAGTAAGAATATGGCGTCAGGGCTGGTTGACTGATTTAGATAGTCTGTAACGTTAAACAAAACAGACGGCGCACGGTAGCGACATCACTTAAAGAAAAAAATGGATTTTTACCAAGAGTTTTTTTTGTGTTCGGTACATCATCTTAAGCATTTACTGAGGCACCATGCAAAATATCGTGGATTATTAAAATAAGACCTAATATTTTAGACCTTCACAACAAGCCCTTTCATGTTATATGTTACATGGTACAGTTTGAAAAACTTTATTCTTAAATTTTCTATATTACCCCCCAAAAGTGACCCCCATATTCAAAATTAATTTATTTATGTTACACATCCGTGTTTGGGTGGCAGAAATTCCATATGTGTGCCAAATTTTATCTTAATACAGTAGATTCGGAGAAAATTGGCTGTGACAGACGGACAGACAAACACATAAGTGATCCTACAAGTGTTCCGCCGTTTTTTCCTTCGGACGTTCGGAACCCTAAAAATCTGTCGAGTGCCCTGATTATAAGATAAGATAAGATAAAAATATTTTTATTCATGTAAAACCATATGCAGGCACTTATGAATAGTCAAGACTTTAGTTGCCGCGTTCCAAGATGTTGATTTCCTATGGAGAAGAACGGGCAAGAAACTCCATGGTTACTCTTTTTAAATCATAATAATTGTTACAGTACTTTTTATTACATTGTTCTCAAAATAAATAATGTGAGGACAATGTAGCAGAAAAAAGTAAACTTCTTAAAAAGTCCACACTAAACAAGCCTGATATTTAGAAAAACTTATGATTAAATTGTTATGGCAGTATTAAGCTGACCAATCCCAACAGACAGCACTCGTTCACGAGCATGACAGTGTACCCTAAGACCAATTGATGCAGTCATTAAGTAGGCCATGGTTCAGCAGTTGACAGTTACGAATGGAGTACCTAGTACAATCTGCTATAGACTGGAAATGTATAATTGAACCTTTAGATAACTTACGGACAAATACACAAACGCCAGTTAATGTTAAGTTCATGCTTTTGGTAAAAGATCTTTTTTTGAGCTGCCTGGTTTCCTACCGAAAACAGGTTTCTCAAATAATTAAAGCGGGACCTAATAGCAACAGGCGTTTCAGTATTCGGCCGTTGGTGTTTAATCAATGCAACCTGTGGAAGACATCCAGGGGCCGGCACTGAAGGGAATGGCTTCAGCTAAGAGAGAATCAAGATTTGTTACATAATGTAATTGCAAAACATCTTTTATGAAATAGAGCACCTTCTAAGTTAGGAACTATTAATTTCATGATATTTCCAAATTAATCTAGCTTTAAAACATGTTTGATGTTATTCACTTTTAAATCAGAGGGCAAATTGTCGTAATTAATTTACACTATGACTGAAACTTGACCAAACTGAGATTAAATTATGAATTGACTGAAAAATGGTATTCTGCTACTCTTAAATTTCAGCTGGATTTCGGTATAATCGCGATCTAGTCTCATTTTAATCTCAATTTTAACGTTTTGTGTGTTAGTTTAGGAGTGTACATTTATATAAATCTACGATGATATGACATTGAGACTAGATCGGAACTATATTTTGAAACTTTTTAAATTAAGAGACTTGGCCCTTTGATTCGAAATGTGTGGTGCATGATTCACTTTTTGACTATGTGTTAAGACTAATAGATATTTTTAACTTAATGTGTACTGTTTCCAAATTGATCTCCATATCGCAATCCAGATGTCAGCAGTAGCCCAGGAAGGGGCAAGATTCAGTAGAAATTTAAAGAAACATTTGACTAACTGATCTAATAATGAGGCAACTTACTTTTAATAGAAGCCATTGCAAGTTTTTCTGTGCGCTCTTTGGTGCCGATCCATAGCTGATCTTGCTCATGTTTGAAGGTGAGCCTCACTTTACCTCCGTGTTTATTTAGCATCCCACTTAGAGGAACTGGTGGCAATGGCTCCTGGAAATGGTTATATTTTAAGAGTCAACATGAAATAATCTATGGTTTGAGATTGCCATAGTAACAATATACATAATTCTAAAGGTTTACAGACTGAGAGGTTTAGAGGAGAATTTAGGGGCTTGTAACTAACTTATTTAGTATCTTCAACCATGAAACAATTATAAGTAGCTTGGCATATCCAAAGCAATATTCAACATACCTTAACTCCCTTAAGTCCAGGCATAGCATCAGGTGGGATGCCCTTGTCTAGAACTTTCCTGTGGATTTTTTGCACACATAGTGGCTCCTTGCTACTAGATAGGCTGCTGGCTTTCTCTTCTGTAATTTCCTAAAAAATGACAACTTGTTAGTAAAGATAGTAGCAGTATCACCATCATCATTATATTCGCCGAAGGACATTCACTGCTGAACAAAGGCCTCCCCCCCAGATACATAATGCTGCCTGCACCAAAAATTACTCCAAGCTACCTTCACCCAGGGACTGAAAGCAGTAGACAATATCTGCAAACCAGCAATTAAACCCATATAGAAGAGGTATCAAAATCGGAACATGTACCTTTATTTAACGCTTTGCAATTTAAGTACTGAAAACACACCATAGGCAGGGTGCGCGAGGAAAATGTAGCCGCCACCCACTGAGTCGAACATTTTAAGTTTTTCACCTCATGTCTTCCGCATGGTCTTATCGCAACTTTTTATTATTCTGGCTGACTTTGTGCATTTTAGTTTGATAATTGTGTACAATAGTGTACAGACAATCAATTTTAGTACAGACACAGCAAATATCATGACCAAATAGCAGCGTAATGGGGGAACATTCTTAGAATATAATAAATACACCATATATATGTATGTATTTTCATACATATATGTTCCATATACACCATCTAAGACCTAAAATCCTGTGTCACACCATAGACGTACTTAATTGATATCAGTTAAATATTTATTATAGCATAGCGAAATACTACCTATAATCATACCTGTAAATACACCAGTACTGAAATATTAATGTAGACTTATATAAATGTACACTTATATTCAGTAACATTATTAAAAGGGTATGATGATTACTGCAATATAAAACTACCAATATTTTTCAGTCCCTGGCTTCACCAGGCCGTCAGTCCATCTTATTAGAGGTGTGTAGTCTCCACTTGAGAACATTTCTGGCCCTAATGGCTATCAGTTTTAAAAGTTATGAGCCCTGCCTGTAGTAGTTTGGCATACTAATATTTTATGCATTGTGCACAATTTAAGTTCTATGGATGTTCTCATGTCTGAATCAATCTCATAGAGAAATATTAGAATGCTTTGAGCTTTTCTATGAGGCCTATAGAGAGCAACCATGTTCCTGTGTCATATGTAATTGCTGATAACACACTGGTTATAGACACTTGTTTTGAGGCACTGCATTATTGTTGATGAAAAGTATAAGATTGTATAGATTCATATAAATTTTGGTATTGAAGTTAAATATTTTTATTTCAAATAAACATGCCAGTAATTGGGCACTTATGGAATGTCAGAATTTAAGTTGCATGGTTCCAATTAGTTGATCTTATGGAGAAAAGCCAGCAAGAATTTCCATGGATACTATTTTAAAACATTTGAGATTACAATATTGAACAAGATATTAAGAACATATACAATATCTGGATCAGTAGTATGTGTGGTGGACAGATTAAGAATATAGCTCCTCCTGTGGATGTTGTAAAATGCGATTACGGGATTCTAAAATAGAGTGATGGGCAGCAGCGTCCCTTCTGTGGAACAGCAGCTGTGCAAACCAACACAGGCAGAATTATTTTGGGGGGAATTTGCCAGTACTCATTAGCTTGGTAGGCAAATTACCCCCAAAATGATGAGACACAGGATGTATCGGTTGTTGTGGAAATCTATGGGGGAGGCCATTGTTCAGCAGTGGACGGCTTTTGGCTGATGATGACGAGTCATAAGAGAACAAGAAAAATCATAAAGAACAACTGAATGTTTGGCAGGTGATATTGAAGATTTTGATGTTTACATACCTTTTGGGCACTCTTCATAGCTAGGATGTCATCCATTTTAGATCCCACCAGCATCACTTTGCCTCCCTTCAGGATGCCCGACTGTCGCAGTGTCATGTTGTCCTTGGCCATGCCCTTAATTATTAATTTCTGCGCTGATTGCTGCACGCCACATATTCGCTCCAAGTGCGCTTTTAAATCTACCACTGTCGCATCATAGGCGAATGTTATGTCATGTTTTGCTTTATTAAAAACTACGGTAAATTCGATCTGTTCCGGAATTTCACAGAGGTCTGTCTCCTCAGTAGTCTCTGATGTACATGCCGCACTCTCCGCAGGAGCTTCTATGTGTGATTTTTCACTCTCCAAATTTGGCTTGTTTTCTGCAACGGACTTCGATGTGCCGTTAGCTAATGAATTCGGATCTCGATTCTCTGTAGAATCTCCCTTCTCTGAAGCTAGTAAATAATATCAAAGCGTGAGTTAGCAAAATTTCTAGAACAAAAGGCCTCGCTGTACTGGTCCACAAAGCCTGTCAAATTAAATTTTTACAATATTATTGAACTAACATATATGAATGCTTACCAATATATTCCATAGTTTTAATTGAATTGTGAGTTATAGTTATTAACTTTAAGGAAACGCTATGGTATCGTAGTTGTTTTGAAAAAATAATTAAAATACAGCCGACTGGCTGACGTGAAGCAACAAATTTTTGCACAGATATTTT
Source organism: Diloba caeruleocephala (assembly GCA_947459985.1). Classification (NCBI taxonomy): domain Eukaryota; kingdom Metazoa; phylum Arthropoda; class Insecta; order Lepidoptera; family Noctuidae; genus Diloba; species Diloba caeruleocephala. Next base: position 8,367,109 of record OX381614.1, read on the forward strand.
TTATGTTTTGTTACGTTTGGAAACGAATCACTAATCCGTACACTAATATTCGCGCTAACCTTACGAATGCCTGAGAAATCTGTAGGTAATATAGTTTTTGCTATGAAAACTTGTATGGGTATTTACGGTATGTACTTAAATTTTATATTAGTTTGAATATTAGTTGCAAATAATAAACATTTGTCTCATTATTTTATCATTAATTGCACGACGTATGATGTATGACCAGAAAACCAATCTATCATTAGTCTATGGTAGACATTTTCCGTTTCCATGGCGGCCAATTTATAAACAATGGTAATAGTGCGCTCAATAAAATTTAATTTTACAGTATTATTATAAAAAAATGAGTTTTAATATTGACGATCCTCTAGCTGGAATTCTCAGTGATGGTAGTGATGATAGTTTTTTTGACGACGATGTTATAGGAAAGAAAAAACCTATAAAGACAAAAAGCACCCCAACAATCGAAAAGAAAAATGCTCTGTTTGATTTGGTGGATATTGATAAGCCCAAACCTGTTGCTAGCACAGATAAGAAGGATTATTTGTTTGACATTGATTCTAATAAATCCCCGGCGCCGTTTAAGCGTACCATATCGAAGGAGTCTATAAAGTTATCGCAATCAGAACCCAAATTTAAAGGAGGATTTGATAAATTAAACTTAAGTAAGTCACCAGCAAAGTCTAAAGTGAGTACAAGTGCAGACAAGCTCGACATTCTAAGTGAACTGGTTGAAACAAAAAGAGAGACAATCAAACCGATAGAAAAGGGCAAGAGTTCGCAGTCTTTACTAGACGATATTTTGGGTAGTTCTTCAACAAAAACCGGTGCTTCTAGTCAGGCGACAAGGCCAGCCACTGCCGTAAAAAGTCAAGATTTTGATTTTGAATCTATTCTCGGTAAGAGCGAACCTAAAACTTCCACGTCTAGCAAACATTTGTCACAAAAACAAAGTACCAAAGATATAGTAAAAGAAGAAAGGGGGGCTTCAGCAAAAAAAGCTAAGTCTACCGAAGACTGGCTCGGTTTATTTCAGGATAAAGAAAACGATAATAATGGTTTCGAAGATGACGCAGGAATGCCTTCGTGGTTAGTCGGGACCGACTCTAAGAATAAGAAGGCTGAAGAAAAGAATGCTGCTAAGAAACGTGAACCTGTGACAGAAAAACCAAAACTGGAACCTCAAAGAGAAAATGAAATAGAAGTGGAACGACCAACAATGGAAGTAAACAAAGATATGGAAACCATGGAGCATAACATAACTAACAGCATAACTAAACTGAATCAACCTTCAAATATCCTGCACGAAAGTAATGAAGATATAACGGCAGAAGGGGCTGCTCTGTACATGCAACAACAAGAATCTCAGATAATGGTAGCGTTGCAGTTGAAGGCACAGGAGGAAAAACTTGCTGCAATACAGGGTGAATAATTTGTAGTATGTTTTTTGTAAAGATGTTCCATGATAGTTAACAGAGAACATTATTACTTTCCATGGATGTCGTCAACATCGGCTTAGAGTACATCCTCTATGACGACTGAAAAACCATTCCTGCAGTCGTCTTACTGCTATCACTGATCCGCCTGAGCTGCGCTTGCTATTATAATCAAAGAATAATGTGAAGTGGTGGGCCCACCTTAAATAGAAATAAGATACTCATGAATGAATAGGTATTTTTATCCAGAATAAAACTTAGAATTACGACTAAGTTTAAATGTCAGTCCTTTCGGCGTTATACTACTTATTATAAAAGTGCCATAAAAGTGATCCCAATCTAAGCAATTAATGATCGTAGTTTACTTCATTATAAAATAAACATTACCCAGACTCAAACCATATCGTGTATAGTCATATATTATCTCCCTCCCTGCTAACTATTTTTGCTTTGTGAATATGAACTGTACAACCAACTGGACAACCTATTATATAACTACGTGGAAGGGATTAATCTGAACGGACGTAGAGTCAACTTTGAACGAATGGTTGCAAATCTACAAGTTCCGATAAAATAATATAAATTAGGTAGACCAAATACAAATAATGGAATCAAAAAACATATCTGAAAAATAATTGAAATATACGAAAACGAATTGAAAATTAACACTCTTAATAAAATCTAAATGATAACACATCATCATTACAAAGTAAACAATTGAAATGAAAATTACATACAATTTAGATAATTATTTCAATTGTGAGCTCGTCTTCTGTGTAAAATGTTTATTGAGCAAGCCAGCATTTTAATTTAGCTTTCAACCCTGATCTTGTCAGGGCCGAGGTGACAGACTCCGGTAACCGGTTAAAATTTTTGGGTCACATCACATGCGTCAGTTTACTGGACTTCGTTAAGTGACGTGTTAAGCACAACAAGGCAAAAACAAGGCAAGCTTGTTAGCTTGACGCGTGGTGTAGTTATGCCTGTCTCCGCGACTCTGGTAGTCGTTTTTATCATCCCATGTGTACATAGCGATCTGCATGATGATTATACTCGGTAGGGTTAAAATACCAAGTGACAGAAAGTATGGCTTTGCGGAGACTTCACGTGATATCTTCGCTATTGCTCTCACTGCTTGTTTTTGCATTCTAAATGCTCGTAATCTACAACCAACGCCACATCGTCAGCATACATAAATACTTCGCCTGATTTAATTGAATTGGGAAGATCGTTCAGTAGTAGCGAAAAGAGGATGTTCGAGATGGAACATCCCTGAGCCACGCCCATTTCTGCCATCAGTGGATCAGATTTGCGTTCCCCTCCGTCTGTGACCACTATTTGGTACCTCTGTCACAAGAGGTGAGTCAGCAGTGCATGTGGTGAGCCCGCGATGCCGTAATATTGCAGTTTAGCAGTTAAAACCCCATGATCAGCGACATCGAATGCCTTTGATCAATCGCAGCATAGGACAGCTATTTTTTGTTTATTCTCACAGGCTTTGAGAACGCGTCGGATGACTTCGCGCACAAGCGAAGTCGTGGAGTGTCCAGCACGTTACGCATACTGTCATCAGACAGAGCTTCAACCTCCAAAAGGTAGTTGGTGAGACGGGGGCTAATTCCGTTCTCGAAAACCTTCGCTACCGCAGGAATTATTGACACAGGTCGATAATTGTCAATATCTTTCCCTTACCCTTGTACAACGGGGATATTTTACTCACTTTCATGGTACATGGGTACAGTCCCGTTTTTATGCAACGATTAAAAAGATCGGCAAGGCAGGGCGACAACGGTATCACAGCACTATGTAGTAGCTCCATGGATACCTCATAGATATCTTTCGTCGGCTTAATAGGCACCTTCCGCCCTACGGCGGTTAACAAGCGAAATAAAGGCGATAATGCATAAAAAAGCTGCAGCCAAATGCAAATATAAGCGTAAACCTTCTGCCTTAAATTGGGAACAATTTGTTACTATCAGGAATCACTGCAATAAGGTGTGTAGAAATACTCAACGCCAATTTATCCACAGCTCTATTGAGAACGGAGATCTCTATTGAAAACGGAGATCTCTATTGAGAAATTCGTAAAAACATAGGGGGTGGGCAAATTTCTAAAGATTTAAACATTAATTTACTTAAACAACATTTCTCTTCTTCGTACAGTTGTGAAAGGACTGCAAAAGCATGTACCTTAAAATATCTTTCATCCCTACCAACCCCTAACTTTTTACAATTTATTTTTAATCAATTCACTGCTTGTGATGTTAAGTATTTTGGCTATCACGTCTAATGCGGTTGGCAGTGACCGTGTGAGCCGTAATATGATCGTTCCAATCCTTGATGAAGTCCTTCCAATCATCTGTTTATCCTCAATTCCTCTTAATTCAGGGGCTGCTTTCCAACGGCGTGGAAAGAAGCTCAAATAGTTCCTCTACCTAAAAAAACCAGTCCTACATCCTTTTCTGAACACCGTCCCATTTCCATATTGCCATTCCTATCTAAAGTGCTCCAACGCCTTATTTACAATCAGCTCAGCTGCTTTCTCTGCAAGAACAGCCCCCTTAATGCCCTTCAATCCGGCTTCCGTCCTGGACATAGCACCGTCACAGCCTTGATCAATATTACGGATGACATCAGGTCAGCCATGCAGGATAGAAATCGAATGTTGCTTTCACTCCTGGACTTCAGTAACGCTTTTAATATGGTAGATTTTGACATCTTGCTTGGAATATGGTGCTCTCTTAACATATCTCCAAAGGCGATTGATTGGTTGCGTAGTTACATACGTTCGTAGTTTGGCCGTCGGCAGCGTGTTTACATTGAAGAAACCTTTTCTTCCTGATGCAATTTGTCTGCTGGCGTACCTCAGGGTGGCGTTTTATCTCCATCACTCTTCACCATATTTATAAATGCTATCTCTAATTCTTCTTTCATCCTACCACCTTTATGCAGATGATCTCCAAATTTATACCCATGCACCGCCAGATAAATTGTCAGAAGCAGTGGACATCGTAAATGGTGATCTCAAACAAATTAACAAATGGAGCAAGGCCTATGGACTCACGGTGAATCATTTGAAGACCCAGATCATTGTTGTTGGCGGCTCTAGAATGATTTCAAGAGTTGACTGGAGCCGTTTACAACCGGTTCTTATTCATAGCACCATCATTCCTGTAAGTGGCAAAGATAAACCTGGGAATATATATAGACAAAACCTTGTCCTGGGGACCTCAAATACAGGAAGGCAGTCGTAAATTATTCGCATCTGCGGGGTCTTTACGACGACTACGTAACTTCCTGCCAATTTCCACCAAAACGCGCTTGCACAATCGCTTCTTCTTCCGATTCTTAACTACGCCGATACCAGCTATCTTGATCTCACAGAGAAACAGCTTGATAAACTTGAGCGGCTCCAGAATTTCTGTATAAGATTTATGTTTGATTTACATAAACATGATCAGATGTCAGACTATCGTACTAAGCTCAAGTGGCTTCCTATACGCCTTCGTCGGAATACTCGTATTCTTCATCTTCTATACAGTATCCTGTATAATCCATCTATTCCCTGCTATCTTAAAGAACGTTTCAAATTCCTTCATAACGTACATTCGAGATCATTAAGGTCATCAGAGAATTTGACCTTGAAAATACCAATGCATTCCACTAATTACGTAGGATAATCTTTTACAGTCCAGGCTGCCCGCATATGGAATGTGTTGCCAGTGACAATTAGACGTGCTACATCCCTAGCAATATTTAAAAGAGTAGTCAAGGAACATTATCTTTCACTTTAGTTTCTTCGTTACTTCTTGTATATTTATTTATATGTATCTAATATAATAATATTTATTGTATATGTATCATGTTATGTATTAACTTAAAACTATTGTTACACCGCGAACTACCCTTTTCTTTTTCGCTTACAAATCTGTTCATCCCAAGGTTGCCTGGCAGAAATCGCCGTGTGCGATAAGACTGCCCTTTGTACATGTCTTTTTCTGTATTGGATCTTATTTTTGGTGTACAATAAAGAGTATTGTATTGTAATAGGTATGCCTGATGTGATAATACGATGTACCTTTGCAGCAATGAATGATGTGAGTCGCAATGAGCGGTCAGCGGCGAGTCCCGCAGCATTCAGTGTACATTGCACAGTTGCTAAGTGCACGTGCAATGCGCCACATGCTTGAACCGCTTCAATAAATCTGGAATTAATCGCGTCAGTGGCGGCTTTTTTGGAACGAAATTTATTACATGTGTGTACAGTCTATGAGTATATCGGTAAAGCCAACATTTTGTGATATCTCTTTCAACATTCACTATATGCCACATTGTCTTATTAGTATTACGACTGTTTGTTATAATCATAGTGTAGTGTTTAGACCTTTCAGCTGCCGTGCATTTGTCACATTTATAGTTAAGTTCTTCTATTAGCATACTGAGTCCTCCAGTTTTAGGATACTTATCCTGTAATTTAATGGTTTCGAACAAAAGACACTTAATTATAATACTATCGTCGGTTATCTACGTCGTTTTTCTAATGTTTTTCCGTTTTAAAGGAAATTATATGCTGTACTTATTCGTGATAATGTTAATAATTGAAGAAGCAAATTTTTCTAGTGACTCTATTTGTAGAATGGCGTTCCAGTCTACACTCATGATAGCAGCGCGAAAGTTCATATAACTCACCTGTGAACAGTCCCTGGTAAGACGAGTACGTGGTTGTGATTCGGGTATCTGGCACACCACCTCTGCACGCACATCACAGTAGTCGCTCAGGTTGGAGTCAACTGGCGTGGTCGTGACCGTTCCCCGGGGACCATTGTAGTACACATGGTGTAAAACACGTCTAAGAGACAGGCGTAACGCGAGTAGGGAAATAGTAGATCGCTGAATTGTTTACATTCGGAGTTTAAACAAATGCAGTTAATGTTAAAGTCTCCAACAATTGGCTCACTCAAGTAGACGTTCAAATTGTGCCAGAAAGCTCGACGAATTAACTAGATTAGTTCGATATATGGGACGAATAATAAATCTTTTTTGTTTTAAAGAGAAATATAATATATATCCATAAAGAACATGTTAGACTGAGGCGACTTTAAGACGTTGTATCTCCAAAAGTACTAACATTTGACCATAGTTTTATTAGTAACAAATGTCCCGCATTATAAAGCCCTATCCAACAGTATATCAAATGTTACTATTGAAGGGTGGGCCCAGATCCCATACATTTGTGCCCATTGTCCTTTACTTCCTTTACTGAAGCGGTTTTAGGAACAGTCCACATTTAGCAGAGACGATTTACAGCTTAATTTGATGTGTCTATGCAGTACGTCAAAAAGAGAGTCAGCGCGTTCAGCGTGAGGCTGCACTGGCGCAACACGCACAGCTAGATGCCATGTTACGACGACAGGCAGAGAATAGAAAGCAGATGCAGACCATCATAGCAACACACCAGGAGAGGATCACACAGAGAATTAAGGTGAACCCTTCAACTTGCCACCTTTAATGTGACGAGCAGCAGAATGAATGATCTACGTTTATCCAATGCAGTGACAACGGAAAACACCTGCCTTATACAAGAGAGGCTAATTTCTAGTGAGTGGACTGCGATAGGTTGAGTGAGAAAAGTGTATTCCAACTTTTTCACTCATACATATAAAAAATAATCCGTGTCGCCGTTAGCTGTTTAGTTTCTGGCAAACAATAGACGATCCCCGCTCTACCATTGGGGTGTCATAAAAGGTGACCGAGGGGCTTATAACTTATACTTACATCTAGATATTCCCACGTCCCACATAAAAAACGATATCGTCGGCGAAACGGAGGTCATTCGCTATCACGACGTGCTCTCAATCCTTTAACGCTTTGGTAACAGTTTTTCGGGTTATAATATGCCCCTGAGGAACCACTTTCCGTAAATCAATAAATTTTGTTTTATAGTTCTGGATGTAGCGCCTTTATTTACTCTCTCTCTATCATCATCGTTATGCAAATCGGCACCATCGGCATTTTTACAGGTAGGTATATTGTCGAGGCCGTTCTGCCACTCTTCAGAGCCTGGCAAAATAAGCAACCGCGGCACCTACCAGCTGACGCAGCGCAGGTATTCGCCAGTCACGGTGGTTTCGGTGCGTACCTGCACAGGATAGGACGCGAGATCACGGTACAGTGCCACCACTGTGGAAGCGACTAGGACACCGTACAGCACACGCTCGAGGAAAGCCCTGCGTGGGCTGCCGAACGGCGGATTCTGGTTGCTCGGATCGGACAAGATCTCTCTTAGAGTGCAGTGGTCTCCTTCTGTGAGAGCGTCATGCTGCAGAAGGTTACCGCAGAGTGGGATTGAGAGAGGGCCGATCCCACACGGAGAAGGACTAGACGGACCGACTCTATGCCCAGGGCCAAAACGCCTCGTATTATGTTCTTTGGTGTTAATCACATACCCTTGCTACACCCTGCCAAATGTATAAAAGCTTTGCTACACTTAACGTCTCAGATACTTGTCCATACTCTATACAAATGCCTAGGATCCGACCGCTGCTGCAGTGCTACTGTTATCCAGCTACCGACCCCCGGCACGCATTGGGTAAGCGTGGTGATCAATGCTTATTCCTTCTCTGTACAAGAAGATGCTTTTGCCCTGCAGTATAAAAAGCAAAAACAAAAAGCCATGTCCTCCACAAGAATTTGTAGTAAATCGTGCACACACGAATATGGCAAGCACAAACACCAAAACTTGGAACAAATATCTGTAGGCCATTCATATTATGTTTAGCTCAGCGCAGAGATCTAATTGGGAATTACCTTTGGGAAAAATGCAAAGTGCTTCAGAAATTCGCGAATTCCTCTAAAGTGTTGTCTAATGATTTACGCACAATATACTGCGTGCAAAAACATACAAGCGTAAAGTTCTGTGTTCCGTGTCTCGATTATGAAGCAAGCCAAAAACTGGAACGCAAAATGCCTTTTCGCTGCCTTAGATTAAGGATTTTACTCTCAGATCCTTATGGCTACCAATTTCGTCATTCTCCCAACGTAACTATCCTTGCTTAATTGATTTGGGAATAGGCTTGTGAAAAATATGTTTGTATTTATTTACATTTTACAGGAACTTTTAGGATCAGAAAGTACGAACAAAGTTGAAGATGTTCCAAATTATAACGAAGATGTTCAAATTGTAGGAGATCACAAAGACCCGCCACATACGCGGGAGAAGAAACAATTGTTACAGTTAGTACAATCGTTGCAAGAAAATCATGACAAGGAAATTGATCTAATGGAAACATCGTATAGGTAAATAAAAATGTAATATCATCAGTGTTGTCTAGTTATACCTGGCAAGAATTGGCCACTGTTATTCTTCCAGTAGATGCCGTTAAATTCAAAGTGGACCAGATGCACCTGTACCATTTTGGTACTTGTAAAGTTGTATCATCATCATCCTTTCCATTATATACCGCCACCGCCAGCCGCTATACCTAGCCATATATGATGCGTGTGGTGTCTGTATTCAAAATAAAGTACCACTCCATCTCCTCCCGGGGATGACGTAAAAGGTGACTAAGGGACTATAAACCAGTGAGTTGGGCAGATGCATCCCTTCTGTGGAACAGTAGCCAGACTGCGCTCATCAATCCGCCTGTCAAGAGTAGTGAATACTGGCAAATTCCCCCTAAATTATGACAGAATTGGAGGAAATCTATAGGGGAGGCCTTTGTTCAGTAGTGGACGTACTTTGGCTAATATGATGATGATAGACCAGTTTGTAGTGTTTATTTTTATGAATTTTACAGGCGACAATTAGCGTTTCTAGAAGTATCCTTAATGCAATCCGAAGAAAGAATGAAAGAGGAAAGTGATAAACTTGTGAAATTTTACACGGAGAAGATAAGTTGGTTGGAAGACCATCATAATTTGCACAAGAAGTTAACAGAAGATAACCTGACGGCTTTAACTGAACGACAAAAAGCTGAAAATGAAATGCTTAGACAACAACATTTGGAAAATGTTAGAGTTTTGCAGGAACATCATGCGGCTCTCATGGAAAATATTAAGTAAGTAAAGCAAAATTTTATTTTTGAATAAGTATCAATTTTTATAGTCTTGTTAATTACAAACATTTTTAAACAAAATAAAAACACGCTTTTATTATCAATAACCGAATACAATACCGAACTAAACATTAGAAAATAATTTTCAATAAGTTTAAAAACAAAAAAAAAAGTTTCCGAAAAGGTTTCAGTACCTTAGATCACATCCGTACGCAGCGGCATGTTATACAGAAGACCGAGGAGTATAATCTGCAACTATGCTTGGCGTTTGTGGACTATGAGAAAGCCTTCGATTCGATCGAAACCTGGGCAGAGCTGCAATCTCTGCAGCGGTGCCAGATTGACTATCGGTACATTGAAGTGTTGAAGTGCTTATACAGAAACGCCACCATGTCGGTCCGAGTACATGAACGGAGCACGAGGGAAATTCCATTGCAGAGAGGTGTGAGCCAGGGGCACGTAATTTCCCCGAAACTGTTCACCGCTGCAACGGAGGATGTCTTCAAGCTACTGGAGTGAAAAGGATTCGGCATTAACATCAATGGCGAGTATATCACTCACCTTCGATTTGCCGATGACATCGTAGTCATGGCAGAATCGCTGAAGAATCAAGAAAGAGGTCAACCGTCGAATCCGACTCGGCTGGGCAGCGTTTGGGAAACTTCGCAACGTCTTTTCGTCGCGTTCGCAACATTACCGCAATGCCTCAAGACGCAAGTCTTTAATCAGTGTGCGTCACCAGTGATGACATATGGAACAGAGACGTGGTCACTCACAATGGGCCTCATAAGAAAGCTCAAGGTCACTCAGCGAGCTATGGAGAGAGCTATGCTTGGTATTTCTCTACGAGATCGAATCAGAAATGAGGAGATCCGTAGAAGAACTAAAGTTGTTCACATAGTTGAAAGGATTAGATTGAAAGGTAAACTGAAGTGGCAATGGGCAGGGCACATTGCTCGTAGAACTGATGGCCGTTGGGGCACAAAGGTTCTCGAATGGAGACCGCGCACTGGAAAACGCAGCGTGGGACAACCTCCAACGAGGTGGACAGACGACCTGGTGAAGGTCGCTGGGAGTCATTGGATGAGCGCGGCAAGTGACCGCTCGTTGTGGAAATCTAATGGGGAGGCCTTTGTTCAGCAGTGGACGTCCTGTAGCTGATATGATGATTAACAAAAAAAATGTTTTATTGTAGAAAAGCGTGGGGAGCTTTATCAGTTATTTTCATGATGACGCTACTTTTACAGATATTCACAAAAATATTTATAACAATTGACATCAAGCACCTCACGCATTTTTACAATAAAAACATTTTTTTTTGTTAATTACTTTTTTATTTTATACTTATTGAAAATTATTTTCTAATGTTTAGTTCAGTTAACTATAAAAGCGTGGTTTTTAGTTTTTTAAGCTATTATTTATTTTCTATTTTTTATTGCGGCTAACTACAAAAACGCGTTTTTTTTGGTTTTGCGCATGGCTGAATGTCCATATTCTCAATAACTCCGGGTGGTAATTATTTACCTAAGCATCTTCCTTTCGACGTTTAAGTAAACAAATTCTCCCTCCATTACGGATAAAATCATCTGAAGAATGATACACTATTGGAATCTTACTCACTCGGCGCTCTTGCCGCGGAAAATTGAATCGACATCTTATGGAGGTATTATTTTTTGTACAAGTTTGTTTATGTCGATGAATTTATAATTTTTTCCGGGAATCAGACATGAAAAAAAACCGGTCAAGTGCGAGTTAAACTCGTGTGGAGAGGGTTTCGTAATTGCTGAATATATTGTCTATTGTTGGATTCGGTCTTGCACCAATAACTTATCCCAAGAACAAACTTAGTAGGCGTTGTTGAAAAACATATTTTCCCATACATTCCAACCGCAAAAGTAAGTTTGTACGCACAATATTGAAAGATTTACCATGTTACTTTAAGACCATAGACTTCTTATACGTTTTCCTGTAATCTATAGGTAAAGAGCTACCTATATATCTTTATAGAATTTGAGGCTCAGTAGTTTTGGATATAAGGGGAGATAATGGTCAATTTTCGTATATTTTCTTAAATAATAGTAAATCCATAAATTTTAAAATTACTAAATTAAATAAATTTGAGACCCTCACAATAAGCCCTTCCATTTCATATGTAACATGGTACAATTAGCAAAACTTTAGTAAGTATTTTTTTTGTAAGTTAGCTTTCTTAAGTTTTCTATATTGCCCCCCAAAATTCCCCCTATATTCAAAATTTATTTATTTACGTTACACTCACGTCTTAGGGTTGCAGAAATCCATATGTGTACCAAATTTCAACTTAATCGGTCCAGTAGATTCGGAGCAAATTGGCTGTGACAGACGGAGTGATCCTATAAGGGTTACGCTGTTTTTTTCTTCGGAAGTTCGGAACCCTAAAAATTCTATCCCTAATCCTGAGGATCCTGGCAATGATAATGGGACAAACTATTTAAACTATTGCATTGTCATCGGTCCTTGATACGTGTGCGAAGTTTCAAATCAATCCGATGATTTGAAGGGGATGAAAGTCGAGTTATAAAATTCTGTTACATAGATTCATAGGTCCAGTAGATTCGTGGCAAATTGGCTGTGACAGACGGATTGACAGACACACGAGTGGTCCTATAAGGGATACCCTGTTTTTTTCTTCGGACGTTCGGAACCCTAAAAATTCTATCCCTAATCCTGAGGATCCTGGCAAGGATAATGGGATAAACTATTCAAATTATTGCATTGTCATCGGTCCTTGATAAGTGTGCGAAGTTTCAAATCAATCCGACGTTTTGAAGGGGATGAAAATCGAGTTAAAAGATTCTGTTACATAGATACATACCAAGCTAATAAAAGCACCTTAAAACAGGTTTCCTGACGTTTCGACGGGTCTTGGATAATTACATTAGTACCTCTCGAGTCAAACCCTACATTAATTATATTTCAAATATTGTAAGATGAGATCGTGAACATTGCACTTAGTTGACTAATTAATGGGAACAAAAGAGGCTTATTTTTTCAGGATGGCTGTAAAGCAAGAACATGTAATCATTCAAGACTCAGCTAGCTTCTCTTCAGATCTAAAAAAGTTGGTAACAGATGTCAGGGAGAGTAAACATTACTGTCAGGAACTATTAGAGAAGGTTCAAGCTGTTACGGAGGGCAATGAACGCAGGAATAACAACAGTTTGCAAGTCAGAGAAACACAGATAACTGGTATAGTGTAACATTTAAATCCACAGGTGACTTCAAATATTTCTAGGCTTCTCTTCTTTTGGAAGTTCGTGGCAAGGACACCACGCTGAAGCACAACACGTCGCCGTCTACACTATCATCATCATATCAGCCACAGGTCGTCCACTGCTGAACAAAGGCCTTAGATTTCCACAGCAAGCGGTTACATGCCACTCTCATCCAACGACTCCCAGCGACCTTCACCAGGTCGTCTGTCCATCTCGTTGGAGTTCGTCCCATGCTACGTTTTCCGGTGCGCGGTCTCCATTCGAAAACCTTTTTGCGCCAACGGCCATCAGTACTACGAGCAATGTGCCCCGCCCATTGCCACTTCAGTTTACTAATCCTATCAGCTGTGTCGATAACTTTAGTTCTTCTACGGATCTCCTCATTTCTCTATTCGTCTTCGTAGAGAAACACCAAGCATAGCTCTCTCCATAGCTCGCTGAGTGATCTTAGCTTTCTTATGAGGCCCATTGTGATAATCATCATCACCGTCATATGAGCCAAATAAAAACTTCCGCTGAACAAAAGCGTCCCTCATAAAACGACCGGCATGTAATGTCGTGTGTCGTCATTTTTGGGGGGAATTTGCCAGTATTCACTAAGCTTGGCAAGTGGGTTCGTGAACGCAGAATGGCTATTGATCCACAGAAGAGACGCTGCTGCCCATCGCTCTGGTTTAGAGTCCCTTGGTCGTCTTTTACGACATCCACGGTAGAAGATGGAGTGGTGCTATATTCTTGATCCGAACTCCACACGGATGGTGATCATATAATAGTAATTTGATTGTGTATGTATGTATTGAATTTATGAACCTTTGCTGCCTGTTGTTAACAAGCAAAACGACATATGATTATTTATAGGAACTTGTTACAGATATGATACAGCAGCTGAAGAAGGAACGCGATAATTTTGACACCGAGAAAACTGAAAATAGAGAGGCAATTAAAATGCTAGAGACACGACTGAAACAAATGACCTCGGTAAAATTACTTAAAACAAGGCAGTTCCGCATTTCATTAGTCTATGTAAGATACACATTTTAGAATACATACTTTTTCTGCAGATGATCGAAGAAGAATCAGCATCTCTAAAACAGAAAAGAATGGAGTTCGAGTTTGAAAAAGCAACATTTAACAAGCAGACAGAATTCGCTAAGAATGTACTCAAGAAACAGGATGAAGAAATGAAGGTAATAATGTTAAACCTTTTTATAATTAAGCTTGTTTTATTTTATTAAATTAATTAATTTGCTTGATTAGCTTGGTGGGATAGCATTATAATTATAATAAAACACTTGCATCGGGTATATTACAGATTTTTGTTTTTCCTGACGTTTCAGACACTTAGCAACATTCGTGACTAACGTGACAAAGTCGTTATAGATTTTAAAAAGCTATTTTATCTACCGTAGGTACGCACGGCTACTTAATAAGCTATGCATTTCCAGTATAAGCTGATCTCACATTGTATAGGCTTTCTTTACGATGAGAGATCATTATATATGTATGCTTGATGTGTAGCTGTGTGTACACTTGTAATCAAAAATTGTTTCGATGCACACAGTAATCACTCGCAGTAACTTGATGTTTTTAATGCGTTATGTTGTTTGGGACTTTATTTCAAACTGGTGGTTCCTACCAACCATCTTCTTTATTGAAATTAGGATGTTTAACAATGTTATCCCAATCATGCTTAAGACAAGGTTATAAATCAACTTGTTTAACTTGCTTGGAAGCAATGGTAATTTAATGTTTAGATGCTGAGAGAAGATGTACAGAAGGAATACCAAGAGAAGATTTCAAAAATAGACGAGGAAAAAGCAAAAGCTGTAAAAGAAAGCGCAGTACTTGTTAGAGAAAAGTCTACAGTACAAAACTTGAAACAAGAACTTGAAGTAAGTACATTTATGCGTCTGATTACGGTGCGTCACAGCAACTATTCCGAGTGGTGTCTGAACTAAGAATATAGCACCACTCCATCTCCTCCCATGGAGATCGTAAAAGGTGCAATCGCCACTAAGGGACTTCAAACTGACGACACAAAGCACCAGCTCCCGGCAGCCCCACTATTCTTGGACATGGTAGCGGCCACGATAACGGTGGGCCAGGGGGTAAGAAGAAGCAAGAATCTCTGGATAAGGTCCTGCTACCACCCTAGACGAAAACGGGCTCTGGTAACCTATAACGCACGTGCACCGAGGGCAGACGAAAAGATCGTTGAGCTGGAAGTTTTCACTGGGATATAATAGGTTTATCAGAATTCCGAAGAGAGGGTAAGGACAAGATATCCCTG
Organism: Diloba caeruleocephala; assembly: GCA_947459985.1. Lineage (NCBI taxonomy): Eukaryota > Metazoa > Arthropoda > Insecta > Lepidoptera > Noctuidae > Diloba > Diloba caeruleocephala. The sequence goes on from OX381614.1 coordinate 8,382,146, forward strand.
AAATCCAGCAACCTATTCTACTACCGGGAAAGCGACCATCTGTCTCAAGGTGGAGTCAGGTTCCTCGTTTTGCAAATCGGCAACAGCACGGTCGAGACAGAATTTCGACAGAGCTTCTGGAAGCTGGTGGAACACCTTGAAGTCTTTCAGAAACTATTTACATCAGTCTTACTCGAGGGCATAACGCCGGTTTAATAGAACAGAGGCGAGGTGGTGCTCTACTTCAAAAAGGGTAATAATACCCTGTTGAAGAATTGCAGACCGATCTCGCTTCTGAGCCATGTTTATAAGCTGTTTTTGAAGGCTCATCAAGAATTGTCTCGAGCGCAGGTTTTTTTGACTTCCAGCCGAAAGAAACATGCCGGTTTCCGTAAAGATTTTAATACCATACACCACATCCATACGCTGCGGCAGGTTATACAGAAGACCGAGGAGTATAATCTGTCAGTATGCTTAGCGTTTGTGGACTGTGAGAAAACCTTCAATTTGATCGAAACCTGGATGGTGGTGCAATCTCTGCATCGGTGCCACATTGACTATCGAAATGTTAAAGTGCTTATACAGAAACGCCCACTTGTTGGTCCGAGTACATGAACAGTGCATGGGGCAATTCTATTGCAGAGAGGTGTGAGACAGTGGGACGTCATTTCCCCGAAACTGTTTACCGCTGCTATGGAGGATGCCTTCACAGGCTACTAGAGTAGAAAGTATTCGGTTACTCAGTGAGCTATGGAGAGAGTCATGCTTGGTATTTCTCTACGAGATCGAATCAGAAATGAGGAGACCCGTAAAATTACTGAAGTTTCTGACATAACTGAAAAAATTAGCAAACTGAAGTGGTAATGGGCGGGGCACATTGCTCGTAGAACTTATGGCGGTTGGGGCAAAAAGGTTCTCGAGTGTAGATCGCAGCGTGGGACGACCTCCAACGAGGTGGACAGACGACCTGGTCAAGGTTGCTGGTTGTCGTCGGATGCGGGCGGCATATAACCGATCGTTGTGAAAATCCATGGGAGAGGAATTTGGTCAGCAATGGACGTCCATCCTTTGGCTGACATGATAATGATGATGATTACGGCAACTATCGTGCTGGAATTATTTTATTCGAAAGAACAATGGGTTCAGGAAATTACTGGGTAAGTACAAGCTTCATGTTAAACGGCTAAAAAGTTCCTGATAGTTTTTGTTTTTCACGTGTTGTACCCGGTTGCTGATTGTTGAGGTGTTCTAAGCTCGTGTCCAATTACGATAGACACTATATATCTGGAGTACATATCTGGAGGAGAGTGTGAGTGAAAGATCAGGGTTATCGAGAATGTTTATAAATTTAAAATGATTTCAGAAAATGAAAGCTGAACTTCAGGCTCAGTTGGAAGAAGTGGCAGAAGAAAGATCCAAATTAAATGTCGAAAAGCAGCAAATGCATATGGAGGAACAAAGAATTTTGGCTAAGTAAAGGATTATTAATGTAGAATATAATGTAATGCAAATTAGAAACACGTGACTACGCGAAAGTGAGAAACATGATCAGGCTCGTAAGCAAAAACAAATAGGATACATCAATTTTTTAGGCGCTCAAGCTTGTTGAAAGGTTCCTTAGTCGCATTCAGATTGGTATCAGCATTATAATAATATAATTGGCAGAATATATAAACTCCATAAATATAAACTCAGTTTTAAGGTAAAGAAACTCCAGAGTTTCAGGTGTTCAGAATTGACATTGAAATGACCCCGAGTCATTTTACCGAATGAAAAGAGTGCAATTCACGACTAACACGACTAAGAAATAGAAGTTCTTTTAACTGTATGACTTCTGTGCTATTTTATTTAACAATTTTAGTTCCTATTTATTTCAATTGTTAATTTCCAGAAGCCGTGACTTAGACCTCCTTGCAAAGACAGCCATAGAAAAGCAGTCCCAAGCCGACAAAAAATATTCCGAAGCTGAATTCATCCAACGAAAGTACGAAGAGCGAATACGCAGAATACAAGAACACGCGGTTTCTTTAAACTCTAGAGAAAAGCAGATTGCTAGGGAAAAAGTGTCTCTTTCAAGAGAAAGATTGAATATTCATAACGAAAGGAAACATATTGAGAGTAGACCACAATGTTCTCTATGCAAGTCTAGTCAGAATTACCCACAATATTACGAACCAAGTTATACTTTGCCAGAATCGTTCGTAAATGCTCCAGTTTCTAGAGATTTTAGGAGTTCCAATGTAACTACTGCAATGAATGCTATTGAGGAGGAAATGGCACATCTTGTAGGGAGGAACTTGAATTTAAGACATAGTGCCGCTATGGGAGACTTGAGTCACCATGACGATAGAAAGTATCGGACTGAGGAAAGACAAACCAGACAGCTACAGGCAGAGTGTACGCAAGCGGAGTCGGGAGCGTTTAAAGTATGTTATTAAATTATCCATATCTTACATATTATGAAGAATTTCACACAGTCGTAATTTATCGGGACATCCCTCATATTGGCCATCACGCTTTGCCAATCTTGTTAGGAATGGTTAAGGACTGCGGTATAATGTTATGAGAGCATATTTATTTGTTGGTTTATTGTTTCTAGTCTTCTTTTACAAAAAATAAGAACTTTAATTTTGATGTCTAACTTTATTCTCCTCTTCGTGCCCGTGGTTGAGAATAGGCTACTCATCTGTTCTAAGACAGGAGGTACTTGATAAGCGGGTGGTTTTAGTAGGTATAAGAATTTAATATATTTAACTTAAGACATTTTGGAACACTTCTATAACTTTCTAGATTATCAAGATGCAGTTATCATAAGATAACGTTCCAATGTAGTCATGAATTGAGAAATAGGCAAATCAAACGAGTAGAGTAGATAGACAATGGGGCTTAAGATGTAATCTTGGGGATCCTGAATGTTAAATATGCGATGGCTATTGGATTTGGTTTCGATTGTATTTGTTGAGGAACGTATAGCAGTAGCAGCACTTCGTTTATTTTAATGTGGTAAGCAATTGACTATCGAACTAATCAACTTATGGACACATGTTTCGAGGTCAATAGGACCAAAATAGCTTTTCCATCTGGTTTTGAAATAATAACTACGACTGCTTTCCAGTATAAATAATAAAGCTGTGAATTATACATTTCTATGAGACATTCTGGAGCTATTTTATGGATTCTACTAACATTTTTTGATGAATTGATAGTTACCAGCTTAAATTATAGACCGGGGAAATTTTATGACAGGTTTATATTGGTGTATTTTTTAAGTCTCTTGTGTTTCAGGATTATTTGGATCCAAAATTTATGATGTTACGTCTAGATGTACAACAGGTGTTAAGTAATTTGGATCTAACTAGAAAAGAACATGCCGAGTTCACAGCCGATGACGATAATGATGAAGATAAATAGAAACCAATTATAAATTTAAGATATCTCACAATAAAAGACTGAATCAGTATTAATTGTTTTAATTTACTTTGATGACTGTTAATAGAACATCTTTTGTTATTAAATTTATGAACAGTGTTATCAAAATGTACACAAACGCCTAGATATAGCTACATGCTAACTTAACTATCAATATTTCATTGTAAAAATATAGGTACATGATCATCTTACTACACCATTATTGTTTTAGGTACTAGGGTATGCAGTTAGATGTAATTTACAATATTAATACACTCTTCGTAACAATGGCTCCAATTATTATTATAAAAAGCTACTTCAAATTCACTTCCAAAAAGTTTTTTTGCTATATCTTTTACTTTATTAATATCATTGTTTTTCTTAATTGATAGTGTAGTATGTAAAACAAGAATGATCGTTGGTTTTATATAACTTTGAAATGCTGTAAAGTTATTGAATATTACATACATTTTTTACTTTGTAAAAACATTAAGACATATTTACATACTACGCACCCAAGTTTATCATTCGCACAGTCTTATATAAATTTCTTTAAGTAGATAGAAAACAATATCTTTATGGACGGCCTGGCCTTGTCGTTTAAAATATAATTCAATAACATTCTCCTATTTTGCACAGATCTACTTAATAACCTTATATATTACTTATTATTAACTGACAACTAAATAAGAAGCATACGTCTTTGAGGAACGATATCTTCTAAACCTTCGAATTTTTTACTAGTTTACTACATTTTATATACAAAATATTTACAACACATCTTATAATATATTCACACCCACAGTATTCGTCTTATGTGTAACAATTCTCTTAATTATTTAAATCCCTTTGATAATTTATCGAAATATAGAAGACCAAGCTTTAAATACGAGAAAGGCATTGGTAATTTAATTGATTATCTTTCTTATCACAGTAATAATATCATTTAACATTAAAAATATAAGTTTATATATGACGATAATAAAAGTAATAAATTGTTAAAACATGTCCAAATAAATTGATAACCGAATTAATAATAAAGAAAATGAAATGATAGTGAAAATAATATTATATCGAATTCTGTATAGTTATGTTATGACCGGGTGTCTCCTGGCTGTTTCTGATATTTGACTTCGAGTAGCTGAGGGTAATTTTCTACTATAGACAATAAGATCCCGTCGATGTAGTCCCTCAGTTGAACGTTCACGTCTTGCTGTTCTTTTAAAGCTTTCTGCAACTGCAAGAGACAATAGTCGATTATTTTTTTGGTTAAAACTACATTTCGTGATTATTGATGATACAAACAAGCATTGTGTAAGGACTGTGTGATGCCCATGCCTTGTTACTTGTGTAAATGATGTCATAGTATTCTATAAGAATGAAGGCAAGCATTCCTATAAAGTATGAAAAAGGTACACATTTAGTTCCAAAAGTATGTCATAGTTAATTTGTAATAAAGCATGCAATAGTTAGCGGTATTCTAAAGGTACAGACATGCACAGTTAGTAAAAATTTCGTACCTTTTCCATCTCTATGCTGAGATCAGATTGTGTATCGTTACCATCGAGCTGCAAAAATGCATACATGACATATAGGTAGGCAATTTTTCTGCTAATGAGTCAGTCAGGCTTCATAAAAAGCAAAGCAACGCCACAACATATTATGTTGACTGTAAATGTTATAGAACCATATGAATGAATGTAATATTTTCTTATAATTTGAGGTGTTTAAATGACTAGATTAGAAATGATTTCCAGTAAAAAAGTCAAGCCAAAAGCATATTATGGCTCGTTCTCATCAGTCGACTAATCGAGGGATTAATAGCGTGCCGGAGCATTTTACGGTTCAAGGAAATGACAATTGCACATACTAGTATATGAAAAATAAAACTTGAATATTCCCTGGATGTGGATGAGGTAAATTCAAAGCCCATTCATACATTGATAGTCAATAAGAGTTTGCTACCACCAATGGTATTTCAGAAGTATAACATAACAGCATGTTAAACTTCTATGGTTTGGATCAAATTGACAAATGTAACTAAGCTATAATAGATGGAATTTAGGCTGATGAGATGCAATTCTCGAGTCAGTGTTCATAAAAATGACCAATACAATTTTTAGAAATAGCGAATGTTAGGATTCCGCGGCCCAGTCTGTACCCAGCGTATGTTATATATATTACCTCATCGTCACTCATCTGTGACAGTTCGTGTGCGAGTGAGTTGGTCGCGACGAGAGGGCCACTCACTCCGTCCAGCAGGCTGCGACCCTCTTCCACGCCGCGCGTTAGAATCTGCGCTTGCAATTCTTCTTGCGCTTCTGATAGAGCTGGAAGAAATGCATGTACATGTAGAAATTAGTATTTTACTGACAACTGACAAAGCTAGCAGAATCGGTAATCTGGCACTGTCGAAGAGATCATGAACATTACTTAGTGTGAGACGAGACTGCAAATTGGAGTCAGCTGGATATATCCATGACCAAAGTCGCTGATGTAATCTGGTTTAAGAGGGCTAAGATAATACCGTGTCCAACTTGGTAGATGCCTGTGTGTACAGTTGAAGAAGATGAGGCTAATTGGATTGAAAATTTCTCGTTTAATGTAAATGCGCCGGATAAAACTACCTACTACTTAATATCGTGTTGTGAGTATCGTAAAAAGTGGCTCAGGGGCTATTTTAAGAAAATGACCAGCTCTTGTTAGGCGGAATTTTATTAGCAATAGGTATGTCCCCAGGAGCGTCGGTATGGTGGAGTGCCACATGGCATTTACAAACTGATGAGTCACCCTCGATTGTAAGTGAAATAACTATGAATAGTATATAATAGTAATATAACGTTGCTATGACTAGATAAAAATCTAATTCATCATCATCATCATTTCGGCCGAATGAAGTCCACTGCTGGACACAGGCCTCCCCCGAAGATCACCACAACCACCGATACGGATGTGTTGTGTGCTCATTGGGGGGTTTTGCCATAATCGCCACGCTTGGCAGGCGGGTTGGCGATCGCAGTTGAGTTGTTAATGTACTCGAAGGACGCTGCTGCCCATCCTCCGGCTAATCCCTTAGTCGACTTTTACGACACCCATGGGAAGAGATGGGGTGGTGGCATTCTAATTGTGTGTTTCAAAATTAAAAATATTGTTACAATACGTGTTCCTACAGGTTATTTCAATTGTAAGCTGGTACTTCAATTCCTTAAGTTTAAAGTAATATCTTCGTCGCATTCATATCGCACAATGTTGACGTGGTCACTTCACGTTATCGAAACGGTCATGACATGATAGTTTTAATTTATTAGCGTAGCGTGGTGACTCAGCGCGCTCATTCCAAACGACCCCCAGGAAGACTGCGGTGCACACGTGGCCACATGTCACTGGGATCCATTAGGATCCCCTCTGAGATCGGCCTGGGCAGCTTCTTTACAGTCGCCGGGCCTCCGCTAGAGCAGATTATCTTTCCACGATCTCCCTCTCCGAGATGTACCTACAGCCGTAGTACCAAAGAGTGGCCCCAGAGCTTTCGTTCTCGAGACTCCGAGGAGATGGTGCCAAGTTGATCGATGCATGAGTTTTTCCAAAAAATGGTACCTACACCGCGCGCATATTAAGTTATTAAAGCATTAAAGTGGTACTAACATTTGTTCTGTGTCCGGAGCAGTCCTAGTTCCTTCCTTAGCTCGTCGAGGCGTGGGTCTGGCGGGGGCGGCGGGACATCTCTGAGCCGCTGTAACTCTTGTCTGGCAGTCGCTAGGAGGTCATTTGCGGTAGCAGCAGCATCTCTCTCTCGTCGCTCGGCTTCACGTGCTGTGTTTAAAGCAGCTGAAAGTTCCGCTACTTGTTCTTGAGCTTCGCGGTGCGCCCGCGCAGCCGCTTCAGCGTTCGCCCTGAGTGTTTCGCCCACACCGCGGAGACGACCAACCTAGGGATTAACAGATTGAGTTATAGAGGTATTGTACGATGAACTGACGCCGCTGAAAATGCACCTTCTAATACCCAATAACCTCTAATTCATCTAAGTCGGTCAGAAAGCAATGACGACTCTTTCTAAGAAGTCAAATTTATATTTCAAGTTCATGCCTTAGCTACCAATATTCAGGCTCGGCTGGCGACCGCAGATTCAATACCGCTGCATAAATTACACACATTCCTTTATTGCAATAGACTGATGAAAAAATAACAATGTAAATAGAGCTTATCTAACAATCTGACCTTTGTTATCCTCGTTGCAATATTGATAAATGGGGCGTAGATATGAAACTCTTATCTTTGCACAAATCATAAATATCGAAAATGAGAAAGGTTTATAGTGCGACTCAGTCTATATGAATGATAAGCAATCCATTCACTATATAGAACTTTATTAGTGCTCTATTTTATAAGTTATTATTTGAATGAAAATATGTCCCGTCTCTAATTGTCTGTTAAAATATCTTCACAACATTCACCGATAACTTTAATATTTTATTTATTTGCTGATATTTGAAATAATGGTTTTTAAGATAAGATAAAATAAACTGTAAATAAACTCGACTAAGATTGTTACTTAGGTGAAAAATTGCGAGCTGCCTGGCTATTCTGTAAGAACTCACTAGCAAACTCGCTTCTCAATCCGCGGTGAAATCATAATATCGTACTGTTTTTACTACTTTACACTGCGAATTCAGAAGTGAGTTTGCTAGTGCGTTCTTACAGAATAACACTGCTAGTATCTAAGGTATTTTTATAATTGTAGATACGTTGCTCGCGCTCTACGATGGTCACATGAAAGCAAGATAATTGCCCGGAGTTCACATAGTCGCGCACCGACCAGTGTCGTGGCACGACTTGAATCAAAAGCGTAACTCAGTGCATATATTGCAAAAAAAATAATGCCATGCTGTGTTTATAGACGATGCTCGAAGTATACTGCTATTGTGAGAGATAACGATGTTTTATTTCATAAATAAATAAATACGTATCGGAAATCGAAATTGTAAATAAAAAATAGTACTTTGTTTTATTTTTTATTACGCGGTCCAATGGCGGCTGGCGCGCCGTATTGTAGCAATAATGTTCGTGTATGGCGCGTCTATATATAAAATGCCATTGGTTGGTACCTATATTATTTATTTATGCAACTCAAATTCGTAAATCTGAATAAGATTTTCATATATTTTTTTCCTAATAGGAACACCACAACCCGTTAGCAGTACAAAGTAGTTAAAACAACTATACATTATGCAAATACTATGAAATGGGAATGCCTGGCCACAGGCCATGTAGCACTATTTAAAGATTACAAATGGGAAAAGCTCATGGAAAGCTGTCCAAGAACTAATTGTTACGAAGTAAAGTCATGTTTCTACTAAAAAGTCGAAGCGCACATATGCACTCACTGACCGGTAAACAATCAGTGAGGTTAAGCAACGCTGAGCTCGGTCTGTCTATTCATGGGTGATATTTGGGCGGTTTGAACAACTCTGGTACAAGGTCGGCCACTAACCGTTTGAAAAAGAAAGACCAGAAAGTATTTAAATACTTCACTGTGGTTCTCTACGTCTTTTATCTATGGCTGAAGTAAAATGTGACGAAGGGATTAGGACACATCAGTTCTTTTTTCGATTTACCTACTAATAACAACTAACTGCAATTTTCGTGTCTTTTAAAAAATACAGGTAGATACTACAGCAGAGCCAGATATTCTTAAAACTACACTGTGTCCCGGTTTAGAGGGTACTCTAGCTAACAAAATTACTGGGCATAAGAGACTAAATAACTAATGGCCCGAGGTGATGAGCGCAATGTAATGGTAGGACTACCGACTAGTCCTGGGTAACATTACGATTGTTATGGGCAGGCGAAACGACTTGTTCATGTCGTCACTAAATTGTATTTAATAAAAGGGTTGCATGTCTTGCAATGTCATCATGTTGCATGTCATGTAACCAGGATAAGGACGCCCATGTTCCACAGCTCGGCCATTTAGCATCTAAAAATGATTATGGACTGATAATAATTTTAAAGAAAACTATCAATGATTATTTTCTCACTTCTTGTTTAAGTTCCGAAGCCTCAGTTTCAGCGGCACCCAGTCTTTCAGTGATCGCAATTAGCTGCGTGTCGCGATCTCGTTCAACGCGCGAAATCGCTTCGCGACTTCGACGCTTCTCCTCCGCTATGCTTTCCTCGCATCGGCACTCGATCTGTACATCATAGACATGTTTATTATAGAAAGCACGTAATGAGCTAGGTTAATAACGAATTGATATGAGTAATGGTGATTAATTGGGCAATTAACTTAATAGTAGACATAGTTGGGTTTTCATTGTAAATTTCTTTAGTGTCTACATTTCTTGGAGATTAGGTGGCTTGCAAGATATAGGCTCCCACTGTTGCACGTCGAAGAATACAAGATCTAAGTAAGACAAAAAGGTGGTGGTGCCTGTCATGTCGGTAGATAGTACATTCCAGATGAACATCGAAGCGATCGAGTCCTTGATAGGGGCCAGGCGCATAGTCAAACATAGTGCGAGATGCCCCACCAGCCATCCATGAACCAACATTTCTAAGAAAGTTGCCGGGAACTGTATGTATAGTGAATATGGCGCAATAATACATTAGGCATCACAAAAATCGCACCTCTTAAGAATATTCTTTTAAAATGCTTTTGACTCTATTTGATCAATGGTAAGGCTATGACATGACTATGAGGTAAAATTTCAAAGGTAATCTATTATGTTTCCAGAAAAAGTTGTGGATTGTGTTTATGTTTACCAGGATTAAAAAAAACAAGTTAACTAATTGTAAAAGATAAAAATAAGTGCTAGTGTTAGGTACCATCGATGCGTCTGTCATGGACCTAATTATGGTCACGACGCTTTCCTGAGGATTGTTGTCCCATTCCCCAATGACGGCTTCTTGAAGATCTTGCAGAGTGGAGGGGTAGGATCGCGTACCCGCACTTGGTGCTTAAGAGCGTCCCAAAGGTGCTCAATCCGGCTCAGATTCAGACTTAGCGCCTGCGCATAACAGGGATCTCAATCTCTTGTAGGTAGCCCTACACAATGAATTCTTTGTGACAACAGGCTTTATCATGCGTTAACGTGAACCCACTGCCAACAAAACCCGCATATGTGACCACATGCTTTTCTAGGATCTCTGTTATGTACCGAGGAGCTGTTAACGACCCTTGGTTCCATCCAAGGTTTGTTTGTATTTGGCGTCAATTGATATGCCTAGAACATCACAACAACAGGCCACCCCCATATTCGACTGTCTCCACAATGTAGGCGGCTTGCACAACCCCCTGCCTCCTGCTTAGTCTTCTACACCCATAGTTGCAGAAAAATTACACCCTCGTCGTCGCTATTGGTTGATCATCCAATCCACATGATCGCGGGCGAATAGCAACCGGTATCTTCGATGCTGTGCAGTAAATTTTGGGCCTGTTGCAACTGTGTGGCCTGTAATTTTCTTCTCCCGTAACCTTCTTCTAATCGTTGAGATGAATTATAGTAGTTCTGCGAGCTGATCGGAGCTGTTGTTGCAACTCAACAATTTAAGAGCCGATTGCGTAAAGACGTCGACACAATGAAGCGATCGTCTCTCACGGATGTGCAGCGTTGTCTTCCTGATCCACGTCTTCGGATATGGCCACCTGTCTCTTGGAACTGTTGGAACACTCGACGAACGGAAAACCGGCTTAGATTAAGCCGAGTAACATCATACTGCCACATCCCTGATTACAGCAGTGCAATTACTTGAGGCAGGGGTATGCATATTGAGGGTTATTTTTCTTGCTTGAGCTATTCATGTGTGTTCTCTTGAGTGTCTGGATAAAGAAATACCTTCTTTTTTTTGTAGGTACTCTCGCATATATCTCTAGGGAGATGTGGTTGCTTAACCGGACTATTGGCGAAGCTTGTAATAACTCATTTCTCTCAAATTCGGCATTTTAATTAGTAGTAATTTAATTTCAATTTGAAGCCCTTGTAATGCGTTTTTCGGTAATAGTTTTTTTAACGCCTCGTATTCGGGAAATTCTTGAAATTTATTCTCAGATAGGTGCGATTTTTGTGACGCCGGGTGTAGTTAAGTCCAGCAGTATAATTAAGAATTGAAGATCCAGAAACTTACCTCCCGTATCTGTTCGTCGAGCATGTGAACACGCGCTTGCAGCACCGCGTTGTCAGCCTTCGCTCTCGCGTAGCGCTCGTCTGCTGTGCTCTGAGTATCTGCCAGTGACGTCACCTGTTGCTGAAGAAGCTGCACCTGCCAGAGAGCAATCAAATAATTATTTTAGAAGAAACGCAACGAGTTTATTAAAGACTCCATTAAACTGACGACGGGCTGTGGAGGGTTATGACTATTGTGTAATTCCTTCGTATCCATTCATATTACTCTAGTAGCTGTCTGATTAATTGCTGTACTTATTTAATATTGATTTTTAACATTTGAATCTCACGCAACTATTATGGGCTTATCAACCGTTCAGGGATTGCAAAAGGATCCTTATTCAAAAATGTTTTCTCCGGTCGGTATGATAATATGCTGGTGATTGAAAAACGCATTCTACATAAAAGCAACAAATTATGATATTTAAGTGTTTAAAAAGCTCAAAATGGGACGGAACCCTGCAAGTTCTATACCAAGTTGAATAGCAACACGTGTTAATAACCTTTCCTACTATAATTATAACACCACTTATAAGGTAACTATGGTAACTCAACAAGAACTCGAAGTCACACCTGAATATTAAAAATATTTATATTTTATCATATCTTCCGATCTATGTTGATTTATACAAATATCGATATTTAACCATCGAATGGTCTCGATATTGTGAGATAACGATGTTAAAAATTTATCATGCTACGCACTAGTGGTCGACAATGCTACCACTACAGCCTAGATACGTATTTGCATAGTGCAAATAGCGACTATTGAATACAAATCGATTAGCCTCTCTAGAGATTAATTATTGATCGATTCATAATAGTTATGTTAGGCAGGTCTGGAAGTATCTCAGTAAACGGTAATTGCGTGCTTGCTGACCAAGTTATAATAACCAGAATAGCGTTTAAATCTCGCTGTTTCATGTATTAAATTTGCATGAACGTGACCTATAATAAACTCTATTATTAATATTATATTTTCAACAGTTATTATGTGCATGTTTCGAGTTAGTGTCGATACGTGAACAACTTTTAATTAGTTATCTATATCATCAATATTTTCAGATCTTCATACTTCACCACAGTCGTGTCTTCAGGCCATTTCATGCCTTGAAAGTAGGTACTATGTTCATATCATAATTATAATCGGCTCTTTTAGCCATTGATTTTCTGCATGGTTTGCAATTTTCACGGTGATTACAAACTGGCAATAATTTGATGGCGGCTAAGAGTAGCTGATAATGCTATTTCTCCGATATATCGTGTGAGATGGGAAATTATAAATATGGGCAAAAATATATCTACGTAAATTAACAGTAATATGGCCTATAAGTTATTGCGACTCTCTTCGAAAACCGGGCTACGATGAAGAATATAAATATAAAATTGTGTATAGTATTTTTAATTCACCGATTTATAGTAATTATTATCATCAACGCAAGTAGTCCTTGAGACATTATCTGAGTACTCGGCTGAAACTGTGTCTAATTAAAGATAGTTAGCAAAATTACTCGCTGCCACTGATAATTATAAAATTACGAGGCTATTGATTTCTACATCGAGTTCTTCATAACCATATTATAACATATTAAGTAAATTTACCGTAAATATTATTCTGCTATTCACGCGTATAAACGATTTAATTGGATTTGACAACAAAATCAGTTCACTAGACGATTTAAAGATTAAATACACAATCACAGAAGCAAATTACATCGTAGTATATGTATAAAGTATATCAAAGATTATTTTATCTTAAGATAAGCTTTGTACAAGCTTAACGTCTGCTAATTTATTGAATGCTTCTGATCCATCGGTGTTGTCTTTACAGGTCGTTATTACTACATTGGTCACCTTTTTTCGGACTGTATGTCAGTACATGAGGCATATGATGAATCAAAGAATAACTATAGACACAGATCATCCAAGCGTAACTCTGAGCTGAACCTCGCTTAGCCAGGAAAGAACACCTGATTGTTGTGTTTATGCATGCACATTCCTACCCACTTGAAGTATTTTATGCATGGATGAGTTACTTGTATGCGTAATTAAACCCATAGATCTCAAACAGGTTCACGAATTGTAGTTGAGCATTATTAAAACCGTGCACAAGATTTGTAAGTAATTGAATTTGTTTGGTGAACTTTCAAGTAAATGTGTTTGCCAGTGTTGTGTAAGCATTATTTATATGGGGACATTCTTTAAGACGAAATGAAATGAAATTCGTTGTGTCATAGACAGCTTTCTATCCAGAAAAGTCGTTAAGACTCGGGAAGTCCAAAATCCTGTAAGACTTTTGTTGATAGTGATGAATTTACAAATTATGGGAGGGCAGCGCTAAATCCATATAGGTATTGTAGCATTGAAGAAAATGAGAGGAAAATTTATAACTAAACATCAATGCATATTGAATTAAAATGATCATTAAGAGGAGTGATGTAAAATTATTAACTATTTCATGTGAGGTGCAGAAAGATTCATGACGGGAAGAGATTGATTCAAACGTGTCAAGTATGTAGTTACATGCGCGACGATGGTATCTACCAGACGTAAGATATTACATGATCAATAAGTTGTGCACAGCTATAATACAATTTTGTTAATGCAAAAAATATTATAGGTGCATACCGAAGAATGATGCTGCAAAGAATGACTTCAATCTTTCTGTGGATTAATTAACATATAAGGACATACATTTTACTTAAACGATACAGCGGCAACAATAATTTTACGTTGTTATGTTAAAAGCATAACGGTGGTGGTTCTTTTTTAATTCCTAAGTCAGTATTAAGAAATAGACACGACCGACGAAAAAACCTGGAACACTTAGTGAGCTTTAACTTCATTGAGTGATTCATGAAAACACGACTTTTTAAAGATTGATACAAATTAATGGATGACGACCGTGAAGAACAAGATTTTATTATTTACAAAGCGAATAAAATGGAGCGATACTGTGAATTATTCTCAATGACAAAGTTAATACTAATAATAATTCATTCTGTGCAAACAAGATGGGTGTCATATTTTATAGATTTTTGAAATTAAATTATTTACCTTCATGAAAATATTTTCGTCTACATTACCGCTGTTATAGCAGCCTAAATAGAAAATTTACTGCTTACTTTTGTAATTAGTGTATAAATTATTTACTGCATTTATAACAATAATTTTAAATATTTTTTTGTAAATATACACTGTTTTTATATATATATTTAAAAATCTAATTGATATATATTTATATGAAATAAAGGAGATTAAAAATAAATAAAAGAAGCAACATTAATATTATGGTGCTTAACTTGTGCTTTCTTGAAAGTGTTTGTGGATAATGAAATATTGAATGTACATATATGTAAGGTTTACGGGTTGCTACTGAATCAAAATAAAAGTATTATTATTGATTGGCTTTAAAATATAAATATTATTGTGTGTACGCCTATAGTCTTTTCGGTTATATCAATCAAATATTATTTTTTTTTTACTTTCACAAGCCGTTTCTGTAAAGAATTCTACAATCCGAATAACTGTCACCAGTATAGATGTTACGATAAAAATATTTTTCTATTCTAGCGATTTCGATCGAATATAACCGCTGACGCATTGAAAATCACTTCATCGATCACAATAATTATATCTTGATTTAAACACAGTTATGCGCTTACGAACTCTACGATATTTTTGACTGATATTTTAAAATGTATTTTGCAGGAAACTTTTAGATACTTTTACTTTGTTTTGTTCCGCTATGTTGATATCACATTTATACAACAGATCGATTTTGGTGTAGCAAAATGATTACTGCTGGACGCAATTTTTCCTACCTATATATCTATATAAGGAAAAAGGGAACAATTAATGGAGTAATGTTTAAAAATAAAGTAACAATACAATAATAACAACATTTTGCGCTTTAGAAGAACTAAATATAATTGAATACATGTATACTGCCGTATCTATATATATACAGTGATGACATATGGAACAGAGACGTGGTCACTCACAAAGGGCTTCATAAGAAAGCTCAAGGTCACTCAGCGAGCTATGTCTCCATAGACTATGTTTGGTATTTCTCTACGAGATCGAATCAGAAATGAGGAGATCCATAGAAGAACTAAAGTTGCCGACATAACTAAAAGGATTAGTAAACTTAAGTGGCAATGGGCGGGGCACATTGCTCGTAGAACTGATGGCCATTGGGGCAAAGAGGTTCTCGAGTGGAGACCGCACACCGGAAAACGCAGCGTGGGACAACCTCCAACGAGGTGGACAGACGACCTGGTGAAGGTCGCTGGGAGTCATTGGATGAGGGCGGCATGTAACCGCTCGTTGTGAAAATCTAAGGGGGAGGCTTTTGTTCAGCTGTGGACGTCCTTTGTCTGATATGATGATGATGATGATGATGATACTGCCGAAATGTCACACTTAGTTTTGATTTCCTCGAATATGTATCCATGCCAACGGCAAACGTAAGTTGATAATATTTCACCTCTATGACTCATAATAAAAGTTCATTTTCATTGGAACCTATAATAGTTTTTTTTTAGAGCGATATCTACTTAATATGATATAATTACGAGTCCAAAAGGGTTTTCAGTCTTGCGTGATAATACTACAAACTAAGCAACATAGCTTAGGGTGCTCTATGGAGGCCCCAGCAACTCTCTAAGCTGAGGCCCGTATGTTGTGAGCTAAAGAGCTAGATTTGATTAGAATTACCGGCGTGACAGCAAACTCCAAACTAAAAAATATTGGTAGCCGTTGAGATTTTCACACGCGAAATAAACTACTTACAGAAAAGAAAAACATGTTATTAGGGCGATGTCATTTTATACATAGTGTCGTAATTCACCATGGGAATCTTGTGACGATGTCTGATTAGTTCCGAGATAAACACCCGCCATTTTGTGCAACAACACTCACAAGATTTTTCTGTAACTATATTTATGACTATCAAATAAAGGATACTATAATAATACAAAATAGGAATGACAATACGACACTTAGGCTGCGTTGCATCAAGGGCTACGTTATTGTTCCTGTCAAAGTTATTTTTAACAGTAACATTAACAATGACCATAGAATTTAATTATATACAGTTGCACCGCCATGTAAAACTTAAAGTAGTGTCAGTATCATCGGTAAGAGTCCCACAGTATGTCTCTGACTAGCCATTATACCGTTATATGTTTTTTTGTTTTCGTTATTATAAGTGACGACCTTTTAACCATTTCTAAAATAGTGCAGGCCGTAATTCGCTTAACTAGAGATTTGACGTCTGTTGAGGCGTTGGTTATCGTTATAGTTATTTGGTGCAATGTAGCCTAAATGAAGCAACGTATTCGATAATAACTTTTTTCATGTATTTTTGTACTGAAATCGTCTAGGGAAGTGATATCAAAGTGGTATGTTCTACATAATTATATAAAAGTAAGGTCCATATCGGTTCTTTCTTTCATATGATCGTTGATAATGATTACGTTGTAAACGAGCGCAGAAAAATGTGTATAATTTGGAGACATATTATAGGTTTTAAAGATGAAAAGAATGGTGACTCAACAGCACACTAATAATATTTGTCAGTTTTGAAGAAGGAATCGGTAATGAGTTTTGTAATGAGCATCCGTCTAAGTCTTTTAAGTAACACGGATACTGCCATAGCATAGTTTATCTTTATTTACACAGTGGTAGGTAATAGGCCGGATACCATGATGAAGGTAATTTATCAGTTTTTTGGTTTATAGCATTATAGTGAGGCCAGTAGGTCTACGTTGCACTACACGATAAAAATAATATTATATGAAATACTGCCGGGTGACCATCTTTCATTTGTTCTTATATTTATTAGTAGTTATATTATTACTCGTATACTATTGAAATAGTCGTAGCTGAGGATTTGTACCAACTACTTATCTTTAACAAACTAAGAAAATACAAATTATTTAAAAAAATCGCGTTATAACATAATCTGTGACATAACTAATTTAGCTTCGCTCTCGTGGAAAAAGTGAAATTAATCGACTTTATAATGTAAATCTGCATCGGAATATATCAAACTTTCGATCGGAGCAAAGGTACGAGTACTCTCGGTTTTACTTTTGTTGAGCTGCGCTTGCTCAGACTGGTTTCACTTCGCTGATGTGCTCGCGTTCAAGACTAGCGCAGATCACTCTTCTTGTGATTAGAAAACGATTTATTAAAGGCTGCTTCTATTTTATTTATTAAGCACTTAATATCTGCTGATTACGACCCCGAACAATCTGTTAGTTAATAGATGTTAATAGATTATTTTCTATGATCTCATCACAAGCCACCCATTTCGGTTCTTTAATATATTGCAAATACTAACGTTTTGTATGTTCTAAGTTCTAAAGTGCTTATGTGCTTTAGCTGTTCTAAAGTGCTGTATGCTAGACAAAAGTGGACGTTGTGTAACAATTATTTATTTTATCATCACGCAAATATAATTTAGACAAATACAAAACATAACAGAAACAATAATCTTGTGATACCCATCATCATATCAGTCAAAGGACGTCCACGGCTAAACAAAGGCCTCCCCAATAGATTTCCATAACGACTTGTTACATGCCGCCCACATCCAACGACTACCAGTACCTTCATCAGGTCGTCTGGCCGCCTCGTTGGAGGTCGTCCCACGCTGTGTTTTCTGGTGCACGGTCGCCACTCGAGAACCTTTTTGCCCCAATGGCCATCAGATCTACGAGTAATGTATCCCGCCCATTGCCACTTTAGTTTACTAATCCTTTCAGCTATGTTGGCAACTTTAGTTCTTCTACGGATCCCCTCATTTCTGACTCGATCTCGTAGTGAAATACTAAGCATAGCTCTCTCTATTGCTCGCTGAGACCCTTCAGCTTTCTTATGACGCCCATAGTCAGTGACCATATCACTGTGCCATATATTGTCATGACTAGTTAAAGAGAGAGAGAGGCATTATTGAGGTATTGTTGACGAAAAACGTTGGGAAGTTTCCCAAACGCTGCCCAGCGGAGCCGGATTCGATGATTGATCTCTTTCGCGAAATTGGACATTGTTGTCCAGTAAAAATTCTACATGAACTTCCTTCGCCTCGGGGAAGGGCGAAGGGGTTTGTCGGACTCGTACCGGCTAAAACCACTAGAGCGGTCATCTTCAGCACCGAAGGGGGGCTCGGGGTCCTCGTAAGATCACACTAGAGCCTCGAAATTGGACCTACCTAACTGGACGGTTTGTCCCAGGTAGACATACTCGTCAACTCCGAGAACTGAGTTTCCAACGGATATTGGGATGGGCATTTGACATGATTTTCGTCTTGTCTATGTTCATTTTAAGGTCCACCTGTTGAGAATGTCTACTGAGATCATCAATCATTGTGCTGAGCTCTTGTAGCGATTGTGCCATAACTACGATGTCATCGGCAAACAAGGTGAGTGATATACTCGCCATTATTGTAATGCCGAGTCCTTTCCACTCTAGTAGCTTGAAGTCATCCTCCATTGCAGCGGTGAACAGTTCCGGGGAAATGTAGTCCTCCTGTCTCACACCTCTCTGCAGTGGTATTGCCCCCGTGCTCTGATTATGTACTCGGACCGATATGGTGGCGTTTTTGTATAAGCACTTTAACACTTCGATGTACCGATAGTCAGTGTGGCAGATATTGCAGTACTGCCTACGTTTCGATCGAATCGAAGGCTTTTTCATAGTCCGCAAACGCTAAGCATAGTGGCAGATTATACTCCACGGTCTTCTGTATAACCTGCCGGAGCGTATGGATATGGTCTATGGTACTAAAACCTTTTCGGAAATTGTTCGGGAGGCTGAAAGTCATAAAACCTATACTTGAGACGATTCGTGATGACCCTTGAAAAAAGCTTATAAACATGGCTCAGAATCGAGATATACGCACTAAATATAGTAAATTTAAACAATTTAATTGTAACAAATAGCACTAACAACAACTTGATGAAGTGTTTACATGATAAAAAAAATCAGTGCTCGGCAATGTACATTTTCTTCAAAACATTTTTTCATTCCATCATAACATCTTTCTTCATTCCTTATTTGAATAATAAATAAAACAATTTAGAACACAAGTGGCTTCAAGTTCAACGAGAGATGTAACAAGCTTAAAAGGTCAATTTGGTATCCGTCTTCAATATAACTAATTTAGATTAATTAACACAAGACAAAAACCGTAGAATAAGTAACGCTAGACGCATTCACAAGATAACCGAACGATATATGAGCTCACATACAATGAATGAACGTCAAATTAATAAAATAAAAATGCACTTTAAATGAAACTCGAAACTTATTTTTATTGATAAGATCTAAAATGATGTTAGCAATTAGATTCGTATTTAGAAAACGATATTTTTTGGAATTACTTCAGATTTACTAACATTCGGGTACTTGATTGAGAATATTTCCATAAGCTTTAACGTACAAATCCCACGCTATTTCTATTTCTTGTAAAACTAAGTACGCTGTATTTAATACCAGGTCTCGACGCAAGAGCATTCTTGAAATCAACATAAATTAAATATTGTTCTTATTAGGTTTTATAAAATAATCAATAGACAAGTTTTCTTTGTTCTTTGCGTAACCTAAACTATTTTGCATGGGATAGTGCCATACGTATCTTGATTGTCACACCGGAAATTTTGTGTGCTGTGATTATATATTATAAGATTAGTTTGTTATAATCGCTCAACATGACCACTGTCCTTAGGTATGCCAATTGTCAATATCAGAAAGCGATATTTAATATTAACTGAATGAAAAAAAAATACTGAGTCCATTACCGATAACCTAAGTAATAACGTCCCTCATGAATCGGGTTATCTAAAAGTTGTTTACTTAGAACACTGAGATCATCGTTCATTTGCAGTGTAAAGTTTTAAGCAAATATTTCATAACTTATCTGACTACTACTCGTACTTTGTTTTTTGGACATTGTACGCAGAAAAAATAACAGTAATTGTGGGTTCATTATGAGCGGTTATCAATTGCATTATGTTTCGAGGCTCATACCTACCCCAAACTCAAACATGAAGTAACATATTGGTAAGCAAACCCATGAGTATTATCGTTAAGTGCAATCAATAGACACTTTACTTGAATAGCAGGCGGAGTGAGTTCTCGTGACTTCCTCAAGTGAACATATTTTCTTGGTTGTGTTGTACTCTGTCGAGTTGTCTTGCTACTTTCCACCGTTTGTTAACAATGCCGGCTTTGCCTAGGATGGATATCTGCGACTTGACGGTCGGTTTCGTTCAATTACCATTGCCTGGAGAACGGTTTCAGACGTCATGTCTAGTTCTTTAATAGGCGCTAGATGGAGGAAGCCTGCCCCTGCACTAAGATTGACACATGAATATATATTGTTTCCAATCATATGTTCTGATATGTTTAAAACATTACACAAGCTTTAAACATGTAAAATGATACTATAAAAGCGCTTCCTGTCATCACTAATAATTTTATTGTTTATATCTACTATAACTATTAGCTAACTAATAATTTGTTGCAGATATAAAGGTCAACGCTCGTCGGACGGCGACGGCCCAGTTAAATAACGACAAAGTATTAGGTCGTGCCGTAGGTAATGTATTGTTCGACCATACCATACTACTGGCGAATCGATATGCACTCGCTATGACACCAGTTATGATATTGGTAACGGTCAGCTGTAACCGTTGTGTCCACTCTTTGTTCTAATTGTTTAATTAATTAGCTGACCCGACAATAGTAACAGATTCTCTCTACGAGTGATTGATGGTTCTGGATTGAGTATATGGTTATTAGAACAAAATTATTGTAATAAAACTAATTATCGTCAAATATAGAGATTTCTGGTAACAGTCATAATAGATACATACATAATCATCGTACACAGTTGGAATGATAGGTGAAATTCTAACGGTGAGTAAAGGTGCCGATAATGTGTCCAATGACATAAATATTTAAAATATTGATCCTTTACAATATTCTGTGTATGTAAAAAAATAAGATGATACCTATACTACCTATATTAAAATGAGAAGTTGCGTTTTAGGGCGAAGGGGTATGCCAGACTCCTACCGGCTAAAACCACTGGAGCGGTCATCTTCGGCACCGAAGGGGGGCTTCAGGTCCTCGTAAGATCACACTAGAGCCGCCCATTGGTGCCACGCCTTTGGGCACGTCACGATGACTGTAAAGCGGTCACCCCCTGTAGCGGAGGGAAGGCGACTGTAAAAAGGTCGCCCCCCCAGGCACTTCTCGTGGAAGCAGACCATCCTAAAAACTGAAACAAATACATGGCCGTTTTTGTTTCAGTTTTCTTCCTAAATATATGTTTGGCTCTTGTCTTTTCATAACAAAAGTAAGTAAGTAAGCTTTAATTAATAATTATTAAAAGACATGCAGAAATTTTGTGATACGTCTTTTCAAATTCTAACTTGTAGCATACCGCTCGGGCTTTCTATGTATTAAACGATAGGCTGTGTCGAATGTATGGAATTTACTATCGTGTTTTTCAAATGTACTTTCAGATGTACAGGAACATTAGAAAAGGGAAGTAAACATAAATACACGCAATGCCTAATTGCCACTGCACATTATGTACCCTGGACGAGCAACGTCCGTGACATAGATAACAAAAATGTTATTACATAAGTCAACTGACAAAGTACGGGCTTAAATACTTGTTGGAGAACTGAGACGCCTGATCCTTAGTTGTCTGGTCCTTTCAAAATTTCGAAGGGATCTTAGACTAGTTCGTTAGATACTAAAGTACATTTGCATGGATTTCATTCAAATATTTCAACAGTACTCATATGTTGTGACTCATCATATCGGCCATTTATACGTCCACTGCTGAACAAAGGCCTCCCCCGCAGACTTTCACAACTGTGTCATCATTCTGGGGGGTATTTACCAATACTCACCACGCTTGGCAGGCGGGTTGGTGAGCGCAGTATGGCTACCGTTTTACAGGCGGGACGCTGCTGCCCATCCCTCTGGTTTAGATTCCCTTAGTCGCCTTTTACGACATCCACGGGAGGAGATGGAGTGGTGCCATATTCCCAATCCGGACACCACACGGAATATGTTGTGACTATGGAACTTTAAATATTATGGAATATCAAATGTATTAAACTGCCACAGTATCAATTAAAACATCATTATTTTAGCAACATCATTGTAGTAATTACGTGTAATAGAACACATTATGCAAATTAAAGCTAAACATGATGACTTCGTAACTGCCAGGACGTCTTTCCCAACACCTACGAGGAATAAATTATACTACTGCATTATTTTCATGTCAGCCATGTTTGCAAGCAACTTTTATTTTGTTTTAATGGTGGAACATATAAAAACAAAAACAGTCCAAATATTCCAAAGTTCTTCTTTCTGAAAAACTCAAGCTTGAAAAAAATCGTTCATTGTGTTGTTTTAAATGTTCTGCAAATGTATTACATATCTAATTTCCAGGTATTTCCAGATTTTGTTTCAAGATTTGAGTACCCAATATCAATTTTACTATAGTATCTGGTAAATTGCCGTGTGGTGCCGGCTCAGAATGCCACCACCCCATCTCCTCCCATGGGTTTCGTAAAAGTCGACTAAGGGTTTGGCCGGAGGATGGGCAGCAGCGTCCTTCGAGTACATTAACAACTCAACTGCGATCGCCAACCCGCCCGCCAAGCGTGGCGATTATGGCAAAACCCCCCAATGAGCCCACAACACATCCTTATCGGTGGTTGTGGTGATCTTTGGGGGAGGCATGTGTCCAGCAGTGGACTTCATTCGGCCGAAATGATGAAAAAATGAATGATCTGGTAAATAAAGATTAGTTATCTTTAAGTATAAGATTTGATAAGTCTATAATCTACACTGTTGTTGTCATCAATGAAGTTCAAACATTCTGTCTATTACCCTAAGTGCTGCTACATGACGTACCGGGTTTAATGCAAAGTTTGGTCGATGAACGTTCATGTAGAGACAGAAATGATCGCGTGACACTTGTAAACAAATCAAAGCCCGCGATGGCACGAGCAAGTCGAGAAAAGGCTGTGCTTCAATAGATCATAAAAAATACTTTTGTTTTCTATTGAACGCAACCAGGCAGATACGCGTCGACTATTGAAGATACGAGTTTTTGTACTTACCGTCCATCTTTGGGGTACTAATAAAATAGCTAAGAAAAAAGTTATCAGTCTACCAATATCGGTTACTCAATTTGAATAGGGCGAGAAGCTTTCCATTTATAATGAATTTTGAATTTAATTCCAAATTATCTTATCAGTGGGGTTTGTAAGCTGTTAAGACATTTTGTAACGCAGTCGATGATGAACATGTAGGGACAAAATATGCTATCTATACAAATAAATAAAATTGAAGTGTCTGTTTGTAATGTCAAAATAACAGCTTTTTACTAATTGCATGTGGAAGTATCATCATCATTTCGGCCGAATGAAGTCCACTGCTGGACACAGGCCTCCCCCAAAGATCACCACAACTACCGATATGGATGTGTTGTTAGCACATTGGGGGGTTTTGCCATAATCGCCACGCTTGGTAGGCGGGTTGGCGATCGCAGTTGAGTTGTTAATGTACTCGAAGGACGCTGCTGCCCATCCTCCAGCTAATCCCTTAGTCGACTTTTACGACACCCATGGGAGGAAATGGGGTGGTGGCATTCTGAGCCGGCACCACACGGCAAGTATATACGGTACCTATAGCAAAAAATCAATTTTTACATTTTTTGTCTGTCTGTCTGTCTGTCTGTCTGTTTGTTCCGGGTAATCTCCGAAACGGCTGGACCGATTTCGACGGGACTTTCACTGGCAGATAGCTGACGTTATAAGGAATAACTTAGGCTACTTTTATTTCAGGAAAATGATTAGGGTTCCGCGCGAAAACTATAAAACCCTTGAAATCCAACATATATAGGTATTCTTTTAAATTAAACGCGGGTGAAACCGCGGGTCCCAGCTAGTCAGTAATATAAGGTTTTATCAAGTACCTAGTAATTAAGAAAAAAGTCTGGAATCTACCTGAGCAGTTTCTCTAGTAAACTCACCATATTTCGAAGACTTAACTGAAATGTTGCCAAAGCAATCAATGTGACAGTTTAAGTTTAAAAAGCTCTTTCACACTAAACTTGTTATTATAAAACAGTGTTTTAGGCTTACAAATGGCTGAGACTAGTAGTAAAGTTTACAGGTACTTCAAATTTCAGGATTCACGCGTCGTTTACGCATTTGGAATAGGGATGAGTAATTCTTTTGTGAATCAAATGCCAGGAAAAACAAGTGTCAAATGATTCTGCGCGCTTGACGTCACTATCGACAATGTCCAATAAATAGAATCCAATGAGACATATCGTCGACCAATTTAATTATGTACTTGTATAATATGACAATATCGACCGTACGCTAGTTTCTACAGAATCCTAAAAAAGCTGTCTGTGCTGCTGACGCAAGAAATACCTGGAAAGAGAACTTCATGCAAGTATTGTAATTTAAACAATACTCACTTGATCTGACAAATTATCACACCACTGATGCGCAGCAGTCTTCTTCCCTCCATTTAGACCATTGACAAGGTGAGGGGCTAGCGGTCCTCCAGTAAATAAGTCCTCTGTGAGACTTGCGTCAGAGGTTATTCTACCTCTGACCTCTGGCGGTGGTCCTTGTGGGCCTACAAAGTCGAACTGACCATCCCACATGTCGTACTCTAGTTCTAGACTGTCTTCCACCTCAACCGGTTCACCCATCGTGCCTCTAGAGCGATTAAATAGGCCCGATTTAAACATTTAAGGTCCGGTGCTCTTATCTTTGGATATATTCCAATATTGCAATGTACTAACTTAACTTCTACAACACATAAATTAAACACTATTTCGTAACCAAAGTAATTTGACTTTCAAATACGATTAGAATAATTCCGTTCAAATAAAGCTAGAGATTTAATGGCACACTTGATTAGTGATAGTTTTTACGGTTCTCCTGTTCTAATACAATTATGAAACTTCACATTCACGTAACACCACTTACGGGCTCCGAGTACAGTGTCACATTTTTCACATAAATGGCTTCACTACGATTTCAATAACTGAAACATAGTATCACCCCGGTAGTGTCAGCACAGAACTACTTTAATTGTTGTCGTAAACAAGTATTAAAATATCAAGCAATACAAGATTTCGGCGTAGTCGATTTAAAATTTTGGATGGTTGCACTGACATCCTTTTTGAACGGATGAATTTGAGCAAACACGGTTATGATATGGATTTCTCTCGAAACCACCCAATTTGTGTGTTATCGGTATCGTATTCTAACAATCTAAACTTTTTTAAAGTCGCGCTAGTACGTGATGTTGGCGCAGAATCGCGTTGGGCACTAACCGGCGCGCAGCGGCGGGCGTTCGGCTGTAGCGCCCCACCCATTGACACGACATGATTATCAGCCGGCCGAGCCGCAGAGCCATACAAATAAACTTTATTCGCTCCCTGCACATATGCACGACCGTCTGATAGATAGTTCCGAGGCAATAACCCCTTTCATAAGCTCCCCCAGTCTGGTTGCATCTCGTAATTTTACGGGCGAGGGGCCATCATGATTGCGTCCGACTTCGCCAGATGGAGAGCGATTGAATTTACTGAACGCTCTTTAAAGACTTTGTTGTGTTGCTAAATTATTCACCAAGTCATTTCAAGTCCTATTACAATTGTAACAGAAAACTAATTACAAGATATGAACATTTTAATTTTAATAAAGTCCCGTCCGATTTGTTGCGTAAGTCTGGGTGGTAAAAATATAAACTCCAAACTAAAAATGATAACTTTTAAACAGCAAAATTGAAGAAAGTTAATAATAAGTGTAGTGCCTGCTCAGAATGCCACCACCCCATCTCCTCCCGTGGGTGTCGTAAAAGTCGACTAAAGGATTAGCCGGAGGATGGGCAGCAGCGTCCTTCGAGTTAATTAACAACTCAACTGCAATCGCCAACCCGTCTGCCAAGCGTGGCGATTATGGAAAAACCCCCCAATGAGCCCACAACACACCTATATCGGTCGTTGTGGTGATCTTTGGGGGGTTTTTCCATAATCGCCTGTGTCCAGCAGTGGACTTCATTCGGCCGAAATTATGAATACTGAAAGTGAGATGAATATGGTCAAAAATAGGTGAGATCATTAAGTAGATTCCATAGACCCATCCATGTCCATGTAACCGGCTTCGCAGGTTGCAATCATGAAATCTCGGCGTATTTGCGTTTTACTAGATGCCTATTTGATTACTAGAATCGTCAACATAAAATAACAGTACGCAAGTTGAATATTAATAAACATACAAAACGCGAGCCTACGCAGCTGTTTGTTCAATTTTCTAAATAATTGACCTTATCATCTACAAAAGAAAAAAATGCTAGAATTGTAGAGATAGATTACAAAATGTCGGTCTACTTTTAAGTAATACAACAAAGATGAGTAGCAAAATAACAAAATAAAGAGTTATTTAATAGAATACAGTTCGAGATTGAGGCTATTGTTCACACCGTGTGAAATTTGAGCTCGGAATTTTGAATTGGCTACCAATGCCGTCCCTATTTAATGGATAACAGAAACTGTGAAGAATAATATAATCTACACAAAAATTGAGAGCCAATTTGGTATTACTAAAATTTTATTCAGATGATTTGAGTTATTTGAGCTTTTGTTCAGAGGAAACTGCTATGGAAATTTCTATTGAATGCATAGCTATATAATATATCTACTTCGAATAAAAATGAACATATGGAACAATTACTGTATTTTTTGCGCGTGGTACGTTCTCTGTACTTTAGAATTGAGTTCAATTAAAACTGGTTACGCAGTTTGAAAATAGAACAACAAGAATTCGATCGAAGCCTCCTAGCATCGCGACGAGGTTCTTGGTCTCATAAAATGATTGCAAGCGAATTAGTCGCATGCCCTTTATCATAAACACAAAATCACAATAATTGCATTTAATTTATCGGTTATTGTATCATTTATGTAACAAGTAGTTACATTAAAGTTGACGAAATATTCTGCTATATACATATAGACTATTGGATACGTCGCGTTGTCAGTTTTCAAATACTAAACAAAGGGTTAAAATATTCTCATAATGAAATAAGTGAAAAACTCTTTCATACAACATAGTTCTATTGGCGGAACAATGCGATCTCATACATTTTAATACAGTTCATACAAGCGTGGCAAACAATAAAGCATGCTGCAAACAAACGCCAGTTATGTAAAGAATCCGCATAAAAAGCTTAATAATTCTACAATAGGGCTGTACTTATTGATATAACACAAATAAATATTTGTCATTTTCTCTTATGGTACTTTATGCTTTTACTATCAGTAATACTCAAATGTACTGAGAACATATTCATAGTTTGCTAGCAATGAAAGTTCTAAGTGTTTATTGATAATTTAATTGAAAAAATAAACATAATAACAGGCATACAGTGATGACATTTTAATAGTTGCTGATGGTATTACAGTCGAGTTATTGAATTAATGCGTTAGATTTACTCCTCAACTTGCGACATCACCACTTACAATTTCATACATATAAGCAATAAGATACATAAGGATGTATAGACAGGACCATTGTAGGGCTACTGTCTGATGTTATTGTAGAATTAAATAAATTCCATAAAGACAGGTTTTTTACTTACGCAAGCAATATTGCCCTATGATTAATATTTTACAATTTGCGCTTATAGTTTTCCTTACGGTAAGGCAAAAGTATTTACTTTCAGGCCTAGGTATGAACTAGGTATATAAACGGTATGACACGTTACTTGACTTCCGCAGCATTAAGGAAAAGAAATAGTACACTAATTGCATTAGTCAGTGATTCATGGGTGATGCGCCAAAAATGGACGAGTTCTAAATAATGTTGTTTTCTTTACTTCGTTAGTGTAATGTGTTTGATTGTGTTGATTAATAGGTTGGTCATTGTCAAATATAAAGTACTAGTTGTTAAGGATAGCGAAAACCGGGTAAAACTGAAGAAGATAAGTATTGCCGCCTTTTACATTACAGTTGGTACAAAATATTATGCAAATATTTGTTAAATTATAATTTAATTATGAATTATATCGCATTGGCGTATTTTTTGTATGAGAAATTGGCGATATACATTTTTTACCTCCGAACAGTTTAGTGGCGTTTTATTTTAGGGTACTAAATTATATGTAGTTACTTACTAGTTAATTGTATGTGGAATTCATGTCTGTAAACGCACCCACGACACAGGAGAAATCCTAGTGTGGGGCAACGTTTTTTATAATGAAATAAAAAAATTAATGAGATGTATAAAATCTTCGATGATTTTCATTTTAATATCATACTCTAGGCTGCGATCGCTCTGATCTTAGAAATGTTGACGGAAAATACTGTCTATTTAATTATATTTTTTAAATGTTAGAATCAAAAGAAATATAAGAACAGGAAGTAGTTATTTCCATTGAACTATTGCATTCAGAACAAAGTTTGCAAAAAAAATGTCTAAAAAAAAATACAGTGTGAAAAGATACTTTTCCGTAGGTTAAAAAAGTGACAAAAACCACTTTAAAAAAATTGGGTGACATAACCAGTAAATCAGGAATGTAAGAATATTTATTTACATGTAGACTATTTATTATTTTATGATAAGCTATGCTACAAGTTCTTTTTATCGGCGCTTTTCATGCAACATTTGAGTTTCATTCGGTATTCCACGCTAATTTATTAAAAGATTAGTAAGGAGGGGGAATTGTCGGAGGGTGCCTCAAAATGTTACGCCAGTAACATGAATATTTGAAACTATATTCACTTTTGTACGTGTAATATGTTCTTATTTTTGTTTGATATTATGCTCTTTGCGTTAAAATTACCGTGTAGCTCCAGTCACATATAGGGCTACCTCGTCTCATTCTGTGGGTGTCGTAGAAGGTGATTAAGGGAGTTTGGAACCTGGTACTTACCATTAAGCACTTTGACAAGTGGGTAGGTGTCAGGCAAAAAGTGCATTAAAATAAAATCTGACTTCATAGTGTACGATATTCAAATTTTTTTCAATAATTAATATACTTTTTATTTATTAATAATTTCATGACAACTTTTTAATATTAGAAATAGAATAAAATACTAACCCAGCAATGTGGTATCTTTACGTAAAACTAATACTACCCAAGATAAATATGTAAATGTTAATGACAGTATAATAGCATAGAATAGTTCTTGCTTCGTTTCCGCACTCGGTGCCGCTTGGATGACAGCAGATGACCTCGCAACAGTTCAAGGTTAAACTCCATAACCTAATAAGAGACATTGACCGTGTTGATGCACTGTATTACATCATATCACCGAACGTGGCCACTGCTGAACAAAGGTCTACCCTATAGATTTTCGCGACGACCAGGCATCCAACACCTCCCAGCGACCATCACTAGGTCGTCTGTCCATCTCGTTACGGGCTGTCCATATTTTGCACTACATTGCATAAATAATTAATCATGTTACTTAAAAGAAAGGTAAAACAAAAACGCAGTCTGTTTGAAATTTCGTTTAATAAAACCTAGAATTTCTTATAGGCTTCTCGCATACATTTCAGGGAAATGTGGTTGCTTAACCGGTCATTTCTGGCGAAGCCAAAAGAGGTCTCCAGCCAGGCTTAAATTTAATATTAAAAACTAAGTAACTTTCGCTAAGGGCGCCCCCTGCGGGACACGGACCTCGGTTTAGGGCGTTGCTGGGGATAACAAGCTATTGTTTTGGTATTGACAGCTGATCGGTATTATTTAAATTGTATTAAGGGACATTTAAAGCTACAGGCTCGGCACGGACCGGCGCGAGCAAGAGACGGGAGGGAGAAGTGCTAACTTGAACGGGAAAGCGACGCGGCGATAGGCCTCCGCGACGTCGGTGAGGGCGGTAAAACGGTCGAGTGTTGAGTGAACGAGACAACGCGAGTCTCTTTATGTGATCTAACGTGATTTTGTCGTCTGGATCGACCAGAACGTGCCTCGGGCGGCGTACACTACTGATACGAGAGGGTTGGTAATCGAGGGCTGATACGACAAGGTGATTAGGGTGGGACAGGGCAGAATCGAGATAGCGTTTGAACGCTTGTTTCATAAATTGCCTGATGGTCGGCAAGTTAAGATCGAAATGTAGTTGGTCATTTCGCATGTAGATGCCTATCTCCTATGTGCTCCGGTGGCTTTGCACATGAAACGGGTTTGGAGGGTTTGGAATCTACGGAGCGAGCCGGATTCAGCGTGTGCGAATGCTGGGCTGGCATAGGTCATGATAGGTCGAATGCATGTGGTGTGAATTCTCACCTTATTTCTAAGGGATAATTTACTACGAGCGTTCAGGATATAGAGAAGGCGACCGAGCACAAAGGCGGCGCGGGCACGTATCATCTTTGTGTGGGGAATGAAGGTCAGTTTTTTGTCTAGGGTGTCGAGCATCATCAGATTCGAGATCTCCCTGAAGCCTGGGTGGTCGTCGCCTAATTTGCAAAATAGGACGGCTTTACTTTTGATAGGGTTAACTTCGATCCGCCATTTCCTAAACCATTTCCCGTAGGCGTTGGCTGTGGCTTGGAGGATGTTAGTTATATTATCGGGACTGCGAACAGAGTAGAATATGGCCGTGTCATCGGCGAAGAGTGCTAATTGGGTCGTGTTAGCAGGTCTTTTGGGGATGTCACTGGTGTGCAGTGTGAATAATAATGGGGCTAGCACGGATCCTTGTGGGACTCCGGCTCTAATGGGGTGGGGGGGACGAGAGAGCGCCCGTGATTCGATATCGAAAACTGCGATTTGACAAGAAGTCTCGAATGATGAGAACGAGACGGTCGGGCACACCGAGTTGATACAACTTATATAATAAGCCGTTGTGCCAGACTTTGTCAAATGCTTTCGCAACATCGAAAAAGAGGACTCCCGTCATCATGCCGCGTGAGAATCCGAATGTGATGTGTTCAACTGAAACTGTTTGTCAGGGATGAGTTTATTGGATTCGGCAAAATCCTTTAGTCGGGAATAAATAATCCGCTCATAAATCTTCGCAAGAGAATTGAGAAGGCTTATGGGGCGATAGCTAGGGGGCTCGCACTTGGGCTTACCGAGTTTATGGATACCGATAACTGTGGCCTGTTGCCACATATGCGGAAAGAGGTTGTTGATCGTTGTTGTTGTTGACACTATATTGATCGGTTGATGACCTGTCATGCCTATCCTGCACACATATGCCTCTAGATTGGAAAGGGACGGGGTACGAGGGATAGGGGCATGCAGTAAAGGGATCTCTTATAGTAAATAAGAGTGCCTACTCCACGCACTATATCATAGTTTGCAATTCTAGGGTTCCGGTGAGAGGGTTTCAGAAAGGACTATTGTATCAACATAATGTCAATAAGGTGGTCGCGGAGGAATAAGGCGATTTCATATTTTTGGTTGTGTTGTTTTGTTGTTGTTTGGTTAATGTTGTTGGCATTGAAGATGCCTATTTTAAGGGATCGGGGTTTTATTCTGCACCTGCTTTGTGAATTAATTACGGATGAACGCGGTAGGAGAGGAGGGCGGATAATACATCGGCGAAGTCACTGAGAACTAGCATGAGGCCGTATTGACCCTGGTTTGCCCTAATGGCTGCGGCCATTTGGGCGACTCTGTTCGGGTCGACAGAGTTGAGAAGTCCGAGGCAAACAGAGAGGTCGTCGGTTTTGAGATGGGGTGTAGATTGGGGTGAGGGAGGGGCGGGCCTCTGAGAGTGTACTTGTGGTGCGGGTTGGTTGTACGGCACGGAAAGGTACGGTGCCGTATGGGGGGCGGTCATTAGCGAGGGAATCGCTGACGCTTGTGTTGACTGTTGTGTTAACAGACTGGGCCTCAGGGCGGGGAACGCCTGCTGATGATGCAGCGCGTTCCACGGCGATGGCCGTTGGGGGCTGAGTCTTTGGGACATGGGAGGGGCCTGATTGGCGAAATGAGCGGCCGCGAAGACTTGGGTGGCCGCTTAGCGCTTAGCCACCTTGTTGTGTGCGCGCGGAGCTTTGGGGCATCCGCGATAGTTCGCGGGATGACCCGATTCCCCGCATAGCACACAACTAGGGGGCTCCGTGCAAAGCGTGCGATCTTTGGGGCGATCGCAGTCAGAGGTGCTGTGGTCGCCTAGGCACTTGACGCACCTAGGTTTGGCGTAGCAGTGACGCTGCGCGTGACCGTAAAGCTGGCAGCGATGACACTGCCCGGGAGGGCCATATCTGTGAGATGGGCAGCAGCATCCTTCGAATACATTAACAACTCAACTGCTATCGCCAACCCGTCTGCCAAGCGTGGCGATTATGGCAAAACCCCCCAATGAGCACACAACACACCGATGTCGGTCGTTGTGGTGATCTTTGAGGGAGGCCTGTGTCCAGCAGTGAACTTTATTCGGTCGAAATGATGATGATACAAATTTGCATTTACGTAGTTTAATATTACATTGTTTATTTAGGATATGAGTGGCATCAGTTTTGTGATACAAAATTGTGGATACTTAAATTTTCAGATAAATAAGCGCAAGAAGCAGTGGAAGCAGTGGCCTCCACGAGCTAATTCATTTGAATGATAATTTGTTACTTATGATATTCGTCTTGTGTTTGCTTTTGTTCGTGTTACTAAACTGGTTTTTTATTGTATACCGACATCTGAAATAATGGTAAGAATTATTATAATATTCTATAAGTATTATAAATATGATGCTAACTGTAGAACCACAGATACATAAATAATAGTGCCTGACAAAAATATCAAATCATTAGTACTCGACTCCACACTCGTCAAATGCAGTGCCGATAAAAAATCTCCTTCAAAATGCAGTTTGCAATTTCCGGACAAAAACTACGATCATTGTTTTGGTGGAAGCACCGCGAACTAAATTGTTTTCTACTCAGTAGAAATTGTCTGCGTGTTATGGTGTGTCTAGATAGCTAAATATGACAAGTCCCCGGATTCACCACACAAGTGTCATCTCGCGGTATAATTACAGTAACAATGATTATTACCAGATATCTCGTCTAGATCTGTTCCACCTATAACGCATTCACACTGCAAGCTGATCTTTGCGCCCAAAAAATGGCTTTCTTGCAATGACGTGTGCCCCAGATGTGTACCGTTGCTGTCTTGAGTTTTATTTAGAATCCCGCGAATTCTCACTACAGAAAAAAGTTGATCAGCTTTTGTGGACAACTGCGGAGTGGCTGGTATAAATGGCAGCATTGTATAACGTTCACACGGCTAGAATGACTAGATGAATGGTCAATGACCGCAAACCTATGATAATATTTGAATATCGTGTTTCTTCAAATGCGTGGTGTTCTTTGAGGTGTTACATAAATTTCAATTAAGTTAAATTGGAATTTCGAGAACTTACAAAATAATGTAGGTCGGATTATTTATGAGTATTAAGTATTATATTTGACCTAATTTTAACTATATCGTATTTAATTATTTAGACGCAATTGTAGAATAGTGATATGAAACGAAGGAAATGCATGAAGGACTTTCGATAAGAGAAAGAAGTTACATAAAAGCGAACGGAAACCGGACTACATAATGAATTCACTTTGGCGCTGAAAATGAGCGCACGAATACTTAATGGAGTTTGTTGATAACGCGTCAAATTAATTGGGATGAACGATGTCATGTTCTGCAATACATTATTACGATATTTGTATCTATTTGTGTGTAAAACTCCCGTCATCTGCACACAATATGTTTGTATTTCACACGAGTTCGTTCGCACCACTTTCCGTTTCACACTACTATGTTTTTGTAAGGAGTACTCGTAATACTCGAGTTAGATAATGAGACAATTCTGTCATGAACCTCGTGTTTCTGCTTCCCAATGTTCATGATAAGATTGCCAAGATAGCATCGACATGCCTTGGGAATGTTCAACTTATGCAATAACATGTTTAAGAATTCCAATTAAAAGTTGAGCTGAGATTAGCATCAAATTATGCTATGAATGCATTTATTCATGACGGGGATGTTTTATAGAGACAGAAACTCACTTATATTTCAATCAGTTTACTGGATAAGATTAAGTTTTTATCATAATGGAAGTTATCTTGGGTATGTCAATCTGAGATCTACGCGTCAAAAACTCTAAACGACATAATATGAATATCAACAATTTACCTACGCACTTGACATTCTTTGGGAAGAGATTTATGTCAATCAGTGAATGATTATTGTTGGAAATGACCCTATGTTTACACTGGACGTTATTATTCACATATGAGTTGGATTATGAATTCATTTTGGTTAGTTATATTATATACTAGCTGGGACCCGCGGTATCACCCGCGTTTAATTTAAAAGAAATTTAAGGTACTTTGACATAGACACTTGACATAGATTAAATATATTGGATTTCAATTTTTTTTATGAAATTTAAAAAAAACCCTTGAAATCCAATATTTTTCTAAAATAAAAGTAGCCTAAGTTATTCCTTATAACATCAGCTATCTGCCAGTGAAGGTCCCGTCAAAATCGGTTCAGCCGTTTCGGAGGTTACCCGGAGCAAACAGACAGACAGACAGACGGACAGACAGACAGACAGACAGACAAATTAAAAAAAAAAAGATTTTTTGTTATATGTAACGTACATACTTTCATATGCATTTAGTAAAAAGCTGTTATTTTGACATTACAAACAGACACTTCAATTTTATTTATTTGTATAGATATAGATTAGTCTCGAGTTTCAAATGTTTCTTTGAGGTGGAACATAAATTTAAATTAAGTCAAATTGAGATCTCCTTGACTTCGATAATCATGTAGGTAAGGTTTTTATGGGCGTTAATTACAATGATGAATCCAATTCTAACTATAGCTTATTTTAACGGTTATGTTTGTGAAATTATGTAGTAGCGATAGAAAACGCAAAAGCAGTGATAGCCTAGTGGTTGAACGCTTGCCTTGCATACAAGAGGGTCAGAGTTCGATCCAGCCCGCACCTCTGATTTTTTGGATTCATTTTCATTCAAATTAATTAAAATTTTCATTCAAGAAAACCATCGTGAGTAAACCTGCACACCCGAGAGGGCTACAAAATATTCTCATTTCTCAATGGTGTGGTGTGTGTACTCCGCCATCCCGTTCTAGGCCAGCGTGGTGGACTAAGGCCTAGCCTTTCTCACGGTGAGAAAAGGCTCGTGCCCAGCAGTGGGACAGTAATGGGTTAATTATGTACGTATGATAGAAAACGAAGGAGTCTCGATATGCTAAATAATTTAAATGAAAACGAACCGGTACTGGACTACATCATGTCCTGTTTTGAAGACAGATGTCCCACATAACTCGCTACCACGTATAATCTTCTATCTTCTATCATCTTCTATATGTTATTATTATTTATGTCAATAAATATGAATGTTGCTAAGCGCATAACTTGAGAATGGCTTGACCAATTCGGCTTTTTTTGTATGTTCCTTATGGCCCACGGAAGGTTATAATAATAAATATTATTCTTTGACAGAACGAAGTCAGTCCGGGCAGCTAGTTTATTTATAAAAAACAAAAAAGATGTCACACACTAGAAGTTGTCTTGTATCGTGGGTATAGTTTACAGAAATACATCTCACATGCACAAACACCCAGACCCGTAATAACTATCTGCAGATCAGATCAAATATACAAATATTTATTCCATGCGGTGATCGAGCGCAGGAAGCCAAGTGCTTAGCCACTACGCCAACCGTGCCGTCAAACATGAAGGTTGCAAAGTAAAGGTAAGGCTGGCTTCACTATAATTAGGCCCTATCAGAATAACAGCACTGCAGCATTTAGATGTAGCAGCATGATGCTGAGATAGAAGCCTATTCTGGCCTCGTACTGTTTCTTTTTGTTCTGTTTCGTTTTTTTATTTCCTTACCTGAGAATGGCTTTTGTTTTTCTAAATGTAGCTGGTTATCCTCCTGTAAAGGATTCAGTTCCTTTGCCCTCTGACAACTGATATTGTAGCCAAAACCCGATATTAGATTTACACAAGACGTAAACGGATGAATAAGCCCATGTCATCACCATTAACACTAAATGCGAGACATTACGGTAGGTTCCCGATATCCTTGGCACAGTTACGGTGACCACCCACGCTGCCTCCCACTGCACGCAAGACCCAAGATTTGCGACTCTATTGTTTATTACTCGAATATAAAGTAGATTCAAAATAGTTCAAAGAGCTAACCTAACGTAACTGAGAAGCAGGTTTTGTGAAATTGAATACTCTAATCTATTGTAAGTGAGATTGTAATCTATAAAAGTTGGTTACGCAAAGATTAAATTCATCTGCGTTAAGAATTCAGATTTATATAATAAATAATATCATTATTGTAATCGTTGTTTATGGAAGTGATCGCGGGTAATATTGGTTTGCATAACAGAGCATTGTCTGCGCATGTTGATTTAAATTGATCGGACGTTTGAATTGCATGTTTATCACGCTTGAATCACGCAGTTTCTTTCTTTCTTTTCGTGTGGTTAGTGGCCAACCTTATATCAGAGTTGTTCAAGCCGCCCAAAGGCCTCCAACTTGGCTAAACGACTGCTGTCTAATGACAACAACCGGGACCGACGATACAACGTGCCCTCCGAAGCACGGAGACGCTCAGTTGACATACTATGCGGTCACCCATCCACAGACTGAACGCGCCATACGTTGCTTAACCTTTTTTATTGGTGCCCAGTGGAAATTCATCATGAACTTCCTTCGCCCCGGGGAAGGACGAAGGGGTATGCCGGACTCCTACCGGCTAAAACCACTGGAGCGGTCATCTTCGGCACCTAAGGGAGGCTCCAGGTCCTCGTATGATCACACTAGAGCCACCCACTGGTGCCACGCCTATTGGCACATCTCGGAGAGGGTGACTGTAAAGCGGTCACCCCCCCGGGGGGATTGTAAAGGATCCCCCAAAGCGTCCCACGGCAGCGCGTGACCACATGCGTGCTACCGTCTTCTCTTGGGTCGCTTGGTGTGGGCACGCAGATTCCCCAATCTACGCACCCGCGAACCCAGAGGTCCCCCACCTCATAGCAATGGCAGGGGTTTTCAAGCGTATCGGAATTAGGCGCCAGGGCGGTTGTTACCCCGGCGCCGTCTCCTTCTTCTTCGAGCGGGATCGGCCCTCTCCCGATCCCGCTCTGCGGTCTCCTTCTGGAGCATGACGCTCTCACAGAAGGAGACCACTGCATTCCAGTTTTCGTGCTCTGCCAACATAGCCGACACTACTGCTGGCAGAGAGAGATCTTGCCCGATCCGATCGACCAGGATCCGCCGCTCGGCGGCCCACGCAGGGCACGCCTCGAGCGTGTGCTGTGCGGTGTCCTGGTCGCTATCACAATGGTGGCATTGTGCCGTGGCCTCACGTCCTATCCTGTGCAGGTACGCGCCGAAACAACCGTGCCCGGTGAGCACCTGCGTCAGGCGGTAGGTGACGCGCTCGCTCCTTTTGAGCCAGGCTCCAAAGAGCGGCAGGACGGCCTCGACGACGCGCTTGGTTGCAAACTGCATCCGCAGGCGATGACGCCACTTTACAAGTGCGCGCCGCCGAGCTAGCCGCCGCAGCTTGTCCAACGCCCCTGGAGGCGCGCCTTCGCCGCTCTGGCGGAGGGAGCGTGTCTGATCGTAGACCCACGCATCCATCTCCGCCAGGATGTCAAAAGGCGGAAAACGCGCCAGGAGAGTTGCCGCCTCGTAGGACACCGTTCGGTATCCTCGTGCGATCCGGATAGCCACTCTGCGCTGCAGACCGTGAATTTTGGTTCTGCAGCGCTGGGCGCCTGATAGTCGAGCTGACCATACAGGCGCCCCGTATAGGACCACGGACCGCACGACTCCTCCGTAGAGACGGCGAACTTCCTCACATGGTCCCCCGAGATTGGGCAGCAGCCGGTGTAGAGCACCCACTACCCTCTCGACTCGGGGGACGAGGCGCTGGAAGTGCTCTTCGAAGCCCCAACGACTATCCAGGGTGAGCCCCAGGTATTTCATGTACCGGCCCACCCCGATTTGCGCGTCACCAACGCGTATCCACGAACTGGGTGGTTCTCTGCTTCTCGGCAGTTTGTGGAACCATAGCGCCTCGGTTTTCTGAGGCGCTATCCGCAGACCCAGGGCGTGGATTTTGGCCACGACAATTGCCACCGCTTGCTCCGCAAGCCGGATGGTTCCCTCGAAGGACTCCCCGCTGGTCAACACCAGAGTGTCATCAGCGTAACAGACTAAGCTGACGCCAGCAGGGAGAACGACACGCAGGACCGCATCGTAGGCGAGGTTCCATAAGAGAGGGCCGAGAACTGACCCCTGCGGAACCCCGCACGTAATTTCCCTCCGCTTTACGCTACCGTCCCTGCCCACGTAGCGAATGTGCCTATCGCGCAGATAGGCCCCAATGATGCCCTGCAGGTAGGGCGGACACCGATGATAGACTAGTGCCGCCCTAATAGCGCCCCACGGGATGGAATTGAAGGCGTTGACGATGTCTAGACTGACCGCCAACGCCACCCCACCCCGCCGGGACACTGCCTGTTCCGACAGCGAGCGGACGCGAAGAATCGCGTCGATGGTGGACCGCCGCTGCCGGAAGCCATACTGACTTTCGGCCAGGTCGGGGCCAACTCGCGACAGGTGCTCAACGAGTCTTCGGGTAACTATTCTTTCGAATAGCTTCGAAGCCTCGTCGAGCAGGCAAATGGGACGGTATGCAGAGGGAGACTCTGCAGCCCTTCCTTCCTTCTTCAAGAGAACCAATCCGGCTTCCTTCCAGCCGGACGGGAACACGCCACTACGGAGGCAACTCGTGAACAGCCGCCTCAAGCGGTCCCCAAGAGACTGTAGCGCATACACCCACGCACGGCCCGGAATGCCGTCCGGACCCGGTGCGGTGTTGCGACTCTTCAGGCGGCCAATGGCTCGGCCCAGCTCCCCATCCGAAACCCCCAAATCCTCGGCCCAGTCCGAGGCATTTGGGGGTGAAGAGGGACCAGGATGGTCCCGAACCGCCGGAAAGAGCGTTGAAAGTACTCTCTCCAGCAAATCCGGGGCCATGGTTTCGGTCACCGGGGGGACATACGGGCGCAACTTGCCCACTACCATACGGTAGGGTCTCCCCCACGGATCCCTGTCTAGTCCCTCTAGGAGCTCGCTCCAGGACCGAGCCTTCGCCTCACTGATGGCAGTCTGAAACGCCAGTGTGGCCGCCCGGTAGGCCCTATAGGCCTCGTCAGTCTCTCCGGCTGTAGCGCTGTGCCGGCGTCGGCTTCGTTGGTACCGGCGGCGGGATGCCAGGCAGACCGCGCGCAACTGCGCGATCTCATCCGACCACCAGTACACTGCCGTACGCCGGGAGCGCCTGGCCCGGGGCATGGATGCGTCGCATATTGACGTCATCGTCTCCCGGAACCAGGACGCTTCCTCCTCCGGATCGGGCAAGATCCCTTGATCGACCTCCGGCCAGGCTGCGACGTTGGCAGCTGCGATGAGCATCTCTCGATCCAGCTGTGTGAGGGCCCAACGCCGCGACCGCGGGCTGGGACTAGAACGGCTCGGGCAAGGCGTGCGGAGGGCCACGTCGAACATTATGTGGCGGTGGTCCGAAAGTGTGACCACTTCCTCCGCTACTCGCCAACCCGACACCATGCGGGCCACAGAAGGAGCCGCCCATGTCAGGTCCACGACCGACTCCCCCTGCCACCGAACGCAGGTGCTAACGGACCCCCGATTCAGCAATCGGAGGTCAAGTGACGCCGCCCAGTCTTCCACTATCCTCCCCCTCGGCCCGTCCCGACGGTTGCCCCAAGCTCTAGAGTGAGCATTGAAGTCCCCCAGGACGAGCACTGGACGGGGCGAGCACTTACAGCGAATGCTGCGTGCCACCCCGTCCAGGTATCCCTCGAAGTCGGCGAGAGACACGTTGGGGGAGACATAGCAGCCCACTACTGCCAGAGGTCCCCACTCTACTACGACAAAGCCCTGCCCCCTGTCTAACAGGGAGCAGGGCGGCTCACCTTCGGCTCCAGACCAATATATAGCGACGGAGTCCCCGGCGCCCCCGAACCAGCGAGGGTGTTCCTGGACGCCGTAGGGCTCTGCCACAACCGCCAAGGCAACCGACCACTCCGCAACAGTCTGCAGCAACAGATTCTGTGCGTTGCGGCAGTGGTTTAGGTTGCCCTGGAGGACCCTTAATTGGCCTCCATCGCCTCCAGTGAGCCGGAGCGTTCGACCGGTGCCGCCGGCGCAGACTTCTTCAGCCCCTCGGCCGAGGCAGGGGGGCTTGGTTTTCCCCTCCTGCTCTTCTGGGCTGCACAAGATTTGCAGCCCAATCACGTTGCTTAACCTAGCCGATCGTTTACCGATGAGTGAGTGCAACTGGCTATGATTACAGGATAAGCAAGAAGAAGTAACATCATCCAACCAGTTATTCCCTAAAATAATGTCTTGTACAATGTTCAAAAAAGACACTTGCAGAAAAAAAGAGAAAGAGAGAAAAGGATTTAACAAACCGCAGTCCGAAGAAGTAAACATGAAAATAATTTAAGTATTTTTATAATATAAACTTAATGATAGTCTTGCACAATAAATATGCATAGTTGATGGTGTATTATCTGTGAAAATTGCTACTGTTATCATCTACTCGGATACATGCGCGTGAGTTTGACGTGCGTGATTACACTCCATCAATTTCAAGCGTTCAAACAATAGATAACATTTACACTTTATCCGAAACGAATCTTTTGAAAACTAGAGAAAACACCCGAGTGATTTCATATCATTATGTATATATGAAACTTAACTCAGTCTGGTTTTTAGACATAACATATTTTTAGGATTATATGATTATTTCATTTCTTCTATGTCTTCTGGATCGTCTGGTATTCAGAACAGGAGCAGATTCCAGGTGCTTTCAATCCTACGGTAGGACCATTCTGGCCAGGCCTGTATTAAGCTGCGCCTCAACAATCCTCCAATTTCCGCATGCAGTCGACCGTGTCGAGGTGTCCTCGGTTCCCCAAAACGATTGGTTATCTATTTGTATCTCCGATTTTAACTGCGTGAGGGTATTTAATTTTCTGTGACAAATAGTAAATAAAATTAAAAATGCCTGCACTTTAGCCTTGCATACGTACTTAACAAACAGACAAACAAAGTCACATCCAAATTTGTGATATTAAGTAGTAATCATATCCCCAGAATCGGTAATTTGAGAGAGATTAGTGGGTCCAAAGTGCCTTCTGTTGGCTCAAGTGAGAAGAGG
The DNA here is from genome assembly GCA_947459985.1 of Diloba caeruleocephala. NCBI lineage: Eukaryota > Metazoa > Arthropoda > Insecta > Lepidoptera > Noctuidae > Diloba > Diloba caeruleocephala. Next base: position 8,424,027 of record OX381614.1, read on the forward strand.
CCCTCCAGGGCCTTGTTTCTTGTCTACGTATTTATCTCATATTTAAACAGAATTAATAATGGTTTCTACGCTTGTACAAGACTAATATACATTATGAGAAAATTCAATGGTACTCAGTTTCTCCAAGATGTATTGTCTGATGCATTGCGAGACAAGGCATGGTACAAACATGGTATTCAACGAAGACACAGACTTATGACGATGGTATAGAGTGTTATATGGCATGGCTAAGACCAGTTTGTTTAGGTTTCCAATCGAATGGATTTACATTCGCTTACGTCGTTGCTAGAATTGTTCCTTGTTCCTTGTGTTCACATGTAACTATACTGTGGTTACCAACAGTAGGAGGGATAGAAGATTATAATAATGAATATACTTATATGTGTTTGCTAAATTTTGCTAAACAGTCACTGGTCTATGAGGTTTTCTGTTGCAAATCGATGAGCGACAAGAAGTTTAGAATACTACGGTGATCAAATACATGCAGTACAGGCTGTAGTTCGTAAAGAATATGCTAAAGCAAACCTTTTAAAAATAAATTCGGTTACATGTGTTGAGTCATTCATCGTTTCCTGACTAACGCTTGTTTACGTTGACTCCATGTTTGGCTGCAAAAGCTCATATCTGTTTAATATTTACACAGAGATTCTAATTTTAAATTAATCATATATCGCTGTGGCTGGGCACGCATCTGACCGGAAGTGGCGTATGCGCAGCTGAGGGACCGTTTCCGGCGTCCATTACTGTCGCACTAGGTAAGACTATTAAATGAAGCGGCACGGGCTATTGTTTGAACCCCTTCCTTTGGTAATATACAATGCCACTTTAATAGGGTCATTGAACAGAGATTATAGACAGCAATAATATAGTCAAGAGGTTGACGAAGACAGTACATTAGCGAAGTTGATTGTTTAATGTATTTTGCCAAACCGCACCACTCTTTGTAAAAAACGTCCATATTTGTACGTAAATAAATATAAATACTGGCATTAGTATGAAAATGGAATTTATTTATACCATGAACAAAATAGACCGATATGAGAGCAGAAAGTGACGGAGATCGAGAAGTCGTAAAAAACTATGGCAACCGAGATACGGTATAGGTACCTAACCTATGGTAAGTAGCAACCGAAACCATCGACATCAGCCAGTTGGTCTGAGGCTTAAATTGATATGCCTTGTGTTTCGTTATTTTGACTGGTTGTTCACAAATAGTCAATTAGGTAGGACTGTAATACCGCCCCAGTCGAGCCTATTACATGGATTTCTACGACCACTATACTTAACACAGTCTCGAAGCTTAAGACTTAAGATAATCGATTAACAACAATAAAAAACGTGTATTTACGTAATAATAACAAACATGCATCATTTTCTGTATGAAATCATTTATTGCGAATTCTATTTATAATAAATAAAAGCACACGGGCTGATGTGTAAGTGTTGTCAGAGCTAAATATTGTATATGAACAAAATTTATTTTTGAAATTGGCTTCATTCCAGCTCGACCTTGCACCGACGAAAATAGATTGTGCTTATACCTAACATAATTTTGTGCAAATAAAGTTCATTGCTAGCTTTATTTACTGTGAACAACACAGTAAATAAAGCTACTGCATCTCTTTCTAATATTAGTATAGTCCTAGTCAAATCCAGTACTTATTAAGTGCATATATTTTAAGTAATTTATGGAATATACACCTATTCGTATTATATTTAATTTTGTCTAGATACGCTATTTGATTATATTAATATAATAAGTACACCACGGACCTACCCCCTTTGTCTTTTTCCATATTTTTCTTGTCCATCCAAAGGTTGTCTAATAGCGAGAATCGAGAAATCGCTAATAGCGTTAAATCCGCCCAACAATTACTGTTCATAGAATTATTGCTAGTAGTTGTTTTTAAAATGGTGTACAGTAAGGAATATTCTATTTTTATTGCCAGGTGCGAGTAAATCAAGAGTAAATGGACAGCAAAGTTATTTAATTTTATAAATCCCGTGAATCACGTCATGATAAATTAATCACGTTCGATTAAGGCATTTGGTTCACTGTGGTTTATTGCCGTATATTTCCTTTGTGTTCATATTATTATAGGTAACTTGAAAACATTTATTTTTTCTTCAAAATATTTGCTATGTTATAGGTATGCACGTGATATAAAATATTGAAGATTTGTAATGCAAATAGGTACCTAGTTATTTATGGAAGTAATAGGAAAATGTACTACAAGGTAAATACTATTAAAACAAAATAATTATTATAAAACGATGCATCTCATACAAGATAAGTTAGTCAAAACCTTATATAGCAACGAATGAAAAGAAAGATTAAAAATGGACTGATTTTCTACGCGCCTAATACGGGGCGCGATAAGTCGGGGCCTGAGTCGTTGACAGTCTGAAGAGAAAACTGAAATTAAATGAAATATCGTTAACTCAAAATATACTAAAAACAGTACTTTTTGAACGTCAATATAATATGAAAGTCCCCAACCCACCCTTCATCACCACGTGTTTAAGCTGAAAAGAATCGTCGAAGCAATCTTCCCAGCAACATATTGTCTTAGTCCGTAATGTTATTTATAACTACTGTTTCTATGTAACTGTGACTATTTGACTAAGTTCTGAAATCTTTTAAAATGCCCCTATGTGACCCATTATGTAAACAATGTATCCTAAAACCTGAAGTATGCTTTTGACAACTCTTGAGATGATGTGGATTTGACTGATGAACGTATTTTAAGTCAACAATTTGTAATAAAATTAAGTTAATATTTATATATGACTAGCTGACCGCCCCAGCTTTGCACTGGCGCCACCTACCGGGTCCAATTGTGAATCTAAACCATCCAGGGACCCACTCAAACATACACAAAAAAAATCATCAAAATCAGTCCAGCCGTTTAAGAGGAGTTCAGTGACATATACACGTACAGAAGAATTATATATATAAAGATATCGCTCTAATGAGTAAACTTGAGAGCATTTTTTTACGGGCCTAACCATAAAATATATAATAAGAAATTAAATAATCCATCTCAGATAATACAATATAAATACTTTTTATTGTACCCCACAGATACACTATTCCAGATACAGTCTCAAAAGTCTGTATAAAACAGAGTTGTACCGACGAAACTGCTACCTAATGCGCTTAAGAATATATAATAAACTTCCATCGTACATTAAGAATTTACCAATGACTCGTTTTAAGGCGAGCACTGCATAAATGGCTAGTTGGAAAATGTTGTTACTCGCTTAAACGGTTTTCTAGAAAAAATGGGTATTGCGGGTATGATTTTATTTTGATCTATTATTTTATTGACATATTTTTATTCATATTATAACTGTATTGACATGTTTGATTCTAAATGTTATCACAATGAAGTTTTATCTTATAGCTTATATAAATAGTAAGTTTATGTATGTGAACACCAATTGTAGACCATATTATAAGCAAATACATATTTTGAATCTTTGAAAATCAATAGGTTATTTTTGTAGTTGAGTTCAGTTTGTGTAGATCTTCATACACTCAAGATTTTTGAAATAAGAGATTTCGGGCGGTTGTTGTTGTTGTTAAGTGCTATCGAGTTACTATGTATTTTTTCTATTCATAATGTATTAACAAAACGTAAGCCCAGTAGAGATGTAGTTAAGCCGGTAAAATATTGTGTTTCGTTTAACAATGTCAACCAGGGAGGAAGTTGATGTAATCCACTAAGCGATGACAATACCTGATGACAAATACTCCGTATTTCTTGATAAACTTCCCCTTAGATGGCACAGTTTTCCGAGGAAATTGTCTCCGTAATTTGTATTGCATGAATGCGTGCGCGTGATTCATCAGTTTGTTTTTACTTGTAGTAAACTATTAACTACGATGTTATATCCCTCTACTTAGCGTATCGATGGCAATCTGAATCATGTCAGCCGAGAGTTTAGCTAAGAGTACGGTATTTTCAGTAGCGTCCATACCGTCGTTATACTAGCGGATTTTTGCTATAAATTGGTATTTTTTTGTTTCTCACATTAGTGAATATTGTAGTTCTGGTTAGAGACGAGCTATATACACTGTAATTAAAAGAATAATTCCATTCGTCCATATGAACAATAATGACTATGGATCCAACGTATCATCATCGTCATATCAGCCAAAAGACTCCACTGGTGAACAAAGGCAACCCCATTGACGGCCGGCTAAAGCAGAAGTGCTAAAATTTTACTGCAATCCGGTTAGAAGAGCGTTGTAGCTAGTGAAATGAATAGACAAAAGAATAAATATCTAATGTCGGTGATGACTGATGAGTCCAGTGAGGTGCCACGCGGGACTATTTTTTTTATTTTTATTTTTTTATTCGGATCGGATTGAAATACATCATGTACTTCCTACGCCCTGGGAAAGGGCGGAGGGCCATGACGGACTCCTACCGGCTAAAACCACCGGAGTGGTCATCTTCGGCACCGCAGGGAGGCTCCAGGAACTCGAAAGATCTCCATCTAGAGCCACCCATTGGCGCCACGCCTTTAGGCACATCTCGGATGACTGTAAAGCGGTCATCCCCTCTAGCGGAGGAAGGGCGACTGTAAAGATGCCACCCTCCCAGGCACTTCTAGGGGGAATTGTAAAGGATTGAAGTCTTGGGTTGCATTACAATTGTGATGGGCCGACAAGACGCTCAACATGAAAGAAAGGCTCGTCGGGTGCCCAGTTGTATAAAATAAAATAATATAATTTTATAAGAACTAATATAATCACGTATTGAATGAAATATGAAAACTAAATTATCTTTCAAATTTAAATAAGCGTTCGGTGCTCGGTATCACAGGTAAGTAGAAAGGGCGATTATGCGAAAGTAAGTACAGGTAAAGAGCCTCAAACCCTTATATTTCACATTTTAAAATGTGTGATTTTGTTGCTTTTTAGTTCATATTTCATTAAAAGCATATTTTAATTAGATGTGTGTGTAAATGCGAATTCAATCTGTTTTGTTTTCTTTCTCTCTTTCATGTGTTGCAACTCTGCCGGTGACCAACGAGGCTCCAGTACTTCAGGCTTATATTCAGTAGTACCCATGTTGAAATACGCTGTGGCTTAACTAATCTAAAATGTGTTTTTTTTTAATTGTAATTGTAATGTTTATCACTGACCTTATAATTTAGCCCTTGGACGTCTTCCTCCAATGACACATCGGAGTACATGTCGTCAGCTGGTTCCCCGCCAGAGCCGCAGCCCGAGGAGTTAAATGATGACGACCGGTATAATTGGCTGAAACAATGCCACTCCTCATTATAGCGTCATTTTATTAGACACGCATCCGTTACTCAAACTCTGCTCATTGAATTAAATAGTTGGGTTAACTTCAATAAGTAGATACTGACGGTGACATCTGTTGGGATCCACAGGCAAGTCTTACCGCCATCTACATTCTTATTCATTACGACTGCCTCAATGGTTAGAATGAACGTAATGCACGTATAGTTTACTAGATGGCGCTGTGTTTATTTTTTTAATGAAGCGACTACTAGATAATTGTGGTATCACACCGGTATAGCCATAGAAATGGAATATTTTTGTATTATTTATTTATAAAATTAGCATACCTAGCTAAGACATTAGAGCCGAGTTGTCGCTTCCCAGAGCTGAAACAAATAAATATAATATTAACATTATGATAACACTTACATTTACATTACAGTCTAGAAGTAAAAAAAAAAGTTATGCTATAATTGATAACATATTTAAATTACGATAGTCGTATTGTTTGTCAGGCCAGTTCATAACGAAGTACCTAATATATTGGGTCTATGTTTATTACGATGTTTTCCTTCACCGTTTTAGAAGTCTTCCATAAAGTCTAAAATAATATTATGCACGGGTATCGATATTATGTCACTTCCGCTGCTAGGCATAGGTGCGAGGTTTGGCGGGATATCTGAGTAGGCGTGTTATATGTATGAATAGCAGTGCAGTACAATGTAGTAGCCAATTTTAAAGTGATACATGGAACATAGCCTTTTTAGACTTTCGCGAATTTCACTCATATTAGACTATGATATCAGGACTTTTCGTGCACAGGTAAACCTAAACAACATTTTAAGTCTTCTCGTGACCATGACCAATGCAACTTGGCCAAAACGTGGAGATGAGTCAAATTGTTCTTTTGATTTTTGAAAAGTCTCGAATTAAACGAGTATATGTAACAAATTACTTCTTTATTTAATACAAATATCTTCTGTACGTAGTGGCTAAGATAGCTAGTCCCGCGTAGCTCCGATCCCGAATAGGGGTACCCCAGCTCATCCCGTGGCTATCGTAGAAGGGACAACTAAGGAAATGTGGAACCCAGTACGTACCATTAAGCACTATGGGTTACCCGCAGGTGGCGGTAACCACCACTAGCATACCCAAGGACCCACTAGCATACCTGGTGTCAGGCAGGTAGGCTGGCGGCCGACTGTAAAACCCTTCTGCCAAAACTATTGCAATATGACTAATTGCCCAACCCCAAGTAACTTGTGACTAGGGCAGGAAGAAGGCGTCACATACCATCTGGCGCAGGTTTTCACTGGTCACAGTTGTTTCGGTGCGTACCTGCACAGGATAACACGCGAGGCCACGGCACAGTGCCACTATTGTGGAAGCGACCAAGATACCGCATAGCACACGTTCGAGGAGTGCACTGTGTGGGCTGCCGAGCGGCCGATCCTGGTCGATCAGATCGGGCAGGATCTCTTTCTGCCGGCAGTAGTGTCGGCTAGGTATGTTGGAAGGGCATGAAAATTGGAGTGCAGTGGTCTCCTTTTCCGAGAGTATCATGGTCCAGAAGGAGACTGCAGAACGGGATTGGGAGAGGGCCGATCTCGCATGGAGAAGGACGAGACGCCGCCGGGGTAACAACCGCCCCGGCACCCAGATCCAACACGCCTGAGCTCTATGCTCACTACATGGTGGGGAGTCTGTGTGCTCATAACGAGCGACTCCTGGGAAGACGGCGGCGCGCAGTGCCTGGGGGACGACCTTTTTAGGTGACCACTTTACAGACATCCCCTCTGAGATATGCCTAAAGGCGTGGCATCAATGGGGGGTTCTAGTGTGATCTTACGAGGACCTAGAGCCATCCTTCGGTGACGAAGATGACCGCTCTAATGGTTTTAGCCGATAGGAGTCCGGTATGCCCCTTCACCCTTACCCAGGGCGGAGGAAGTTCATATAGAATATCTAGTGGACAACATATTTTTTTTACAAAAATTGCAGGAAGAAGAAGTGTGGCTAAGCTACTTATAAGCTTACTGCACTACGTGTCGTGGGTTCGATCCTCGTTCGGAAAAAGTATTAATATAATCTACAGACAGTTGTTTCATGTATGGGTGTTTGTGCATGTGAGATTTATGTCTATAAACAGAACCCAAGATACGGGAGAAATTACTACTTTACTTTACTATTATTACATTACTACAAGATTATATATTTTTTATTTATGATAAATTGATAATTCTAAGACACAATGGATGTCACGTGATAAAATTATCGGTGCGCTGCGTTTCTAACAAGTAAATCGTCCGCAAACCGAACATTCCACCCTGTATAACTTAAAACTTAACAGTAAGTCACGTTCTTTGCAAGCATAACGGTAAAAGTATGTAGGCTCATATCGTGCTACGACTGTTGCATCGTAAGTACCACATACTAATTGGCTAACGAATACTTTGTTAATTAAGTTGGTCAGACGCAGGTCCGGTATGTTTTATGTATTTTCTCAACATGCATGTGAAAACAAGATACGCCTCACATGGAAATGTGGTTGCTTAACCGGTCATTTTCTGGCGAAGCCAAAAGAGGCCTCCAGCCAGGCTTAAATTTAGTATTAAAAACTAAGCAACTTTCGCTAAGTGCGCCCCCTGCGGGACACGGACCTCGGCTTAGGGCGTTGCTGGGGATAACAAGCTATTGTTTTGGGGACAGCTGGATCGGTATTATTTAAAATGTGTTAAGGGACATTTAAAGCTACAGGCTCGGCGCGGGCCGGCGCGAGCAAGAGACGGGAGGGAGAAGTGCTAACTTGAACGGGAAGGTGACGCGGCGATAGGCCTCCGCGACGTCGGTGAGGCGGGCATCCTCGGCGGCGAGGGCGGTACAACGGTCGGGTGTTGAGTGAACGAGACAAAGCTAGTCTCTTTATGTGATCTAACGTGATTTTATCGTCTGGATCGACCAGAACGTGCCTCGGGCGGCGTATTCTGCTGATACGGGAGGGTTGGTAATCGGCGGCTGATACCACAAGGGGATTTGGGTGGGACAGGGCAGAATCGAGATAGCGTTTAGACGTTTGTTTCATAAATTGCCTGATGGTCGGCAAGTTAAGATCGAAATGGAGTTGGTCATTTCGCATGTACAGAGGCGCTCCGGTGGCCTTGCGCATGAAACGGGTTTGGAGGGTTTCGAATTTACGGAGTGGGCGTGATTCAGCGTGTGCGAACACTGGGCTGGCATAGGTCATGATGGGTCGAATGCATGTGGTGTAAATTCTCACCTTATTTCTCAGGGATAATTTACTACGAGTGTTCACAATATAGTGAAGGCGACCGAGCACAAAGGCAGCGCGGGCACGCACCATCTTTGTGTGGGGAATGAAGGTCAGTTTTTTGTCTAGGGTGACTCCAAGATACTTGGCATGCGGTTCCCAAAGAACCGATTGGCCCAGCATCGAGATCTCCCTGAAGCGTCGGTGGTCGTCGCCTAATTTACAAAATAGGACGGCTTTACTTTTGATAGGGTTAACTTCGATCCGCCAATTCCTAAACCATTTCCCGTATTCGTTGGCTGTGGCTTGGAGGATCTTAGTTATACTATCGGGACTGCGACCAGAGTAGAATATGGCCGTGTCATCGGCGAACAGTGCTAATTGGGTCGTATAAGCAGGTCGTTTGGGGATGTCACTGGTGTACAGTGAGAATAATAATGGGGCTAGCACGGATCCTTGTGGGACTCCAGCTCTAATGGGATGGGGGGACGAGAGAGCGCCCGTGATTCGATATCGGAAACTGCGATTTGACAGGAAGTCTCGAATGATGAGAACGAGACGGTCGGGCACACCGAGTTGATACAACTTATATAATAAACCGTTGTGCCAGACTTTGTCAAAAGCCTTTGCAACATGGAAAAAGGGGACTCCCGTCATCATGCCGCGTGAGAATCCGAACGTGATGTGTTCAACTAGTCTGTGGATTTGTTGAACGCACGAGTGGTTGGTTCTAAAACCAAACTGTTCGTCAGGGATGAGTTTATTGGATTCGACAAAATCCTTTAATCGGGAATATATAATCCGCTCATAAATCTTCGCAAGAGAATTCATTTGCCATAATCGCCACGCTCGGCAGGCGGGTTGGCGATCGCAGTTGAGTTGTAATTAATGTACTCGAAGGACGCCACTGCCTATCCTCCGACTAATCCCATAGTCGCTTTTTACGACACCCATGAGATGAGATGGGGAGGTGGTATTCTTAGCCAGCACCACACCGCAGGCGTTTAATTAGCAAAAAATGCATGATGCATATTCGCGTTTCAATATCAGGCGATTTGCCACCGTTAGATCCTTGACTGCGCGATAGCTGTCGCTGTTTTTAGTTAATCAGGGTGCGGGTTGGCGATCGCAATTGAGTTGTTAATATACTCGATAATAAGCGTCCGCTGCTGCCCATCCTATCCTACGGTTTATTATTCTATAGTCGCCGATACCCACGGGATGAGATGGGGTGATGTTATTCTTAACCGTTCCACACGGTCAGATAAGTCAGCGATCTCGATACAGTGTAAACTAAACTAGCAGCACTGTATGCTCGCGATCGGATTGATATGACAGCTTCATACATTTCAAATTATTATAAATGATAGCTCCAGCAATACCTGATTATTACGGCGTCTACAATAATGAAGTACGGAATTTATTCCGTGAGAAATAGCTGCCATTATTTATGATAAGTGCAAACACATTGGCGTCAACATATGAAACCCTACTGTAATTATATTTAGTATAAACTATAAAGCAATAGATGGACATTGGCCACATGAAATGTCCTGCACCATCAGCTTGTAGACCTTATATACCATAAACCTACTGCTGTTACTACAGGGGTGGATTAAACTGCAATGGCGTCCATTTTTTTTATCGATCCTGGGTAGTACATCATGTACAGGATGTACCAATGAGCCCTGGGGAGGGGCGGATTGGTATGCCAATACACTGACAACAATGACTCCAACCTCCTAAAACCACCAGAGTGGTCATCTTCGGTACCGAAGAAGGCTCCGGGAACTCGAATAATGTCGGCTAGAGCCACCCATTGGTGCCACCCCCAGGCACATCTCGGAGGGATTGTTATGGATTCCCCCGAAGCCTCGCTATGCACTGTGATGCGCACTCGGTGGCACGTGACAATGCACACCGCCGCGCTGTGTTCCTAAGAGTCGCTCGGTATGAGCAGGCAGCTTCCCCTTTAGGTGCGCTTTCGACTCCCAATGCGATGATGTCATAGGCCAGGTCTTAAAGCCGCCCTTTTCTTACAGGCTTTTTATTTATTAAGGGTAGAAAAGTAGACAGCATAGTGGTGACGAGCAATTAGTTTTTCTTCATTAACATCTTTAAATAGGCGACACTAGTACCATGATCATCGGGCCACTATATCTAACGTCACTGAAATTGATTGCCTTGGCCCCCTCACAAATTGTGCCCTAGGTCCGGACCTCGCGGGCCGAAGCCTAAACCATTTTTTTAGGAAGGCCCAAGAACGAAGTATGTAAAAAAATAGAGCCAAAAGATATAGCCTAAATAGTCGTGGGCACGGGATGAACCGCACTGAATATGCTAATCAGTTAACGAATAGGTAACTATGCTGATTAATTTAATTAGTCGCATATCCGGTATTCCATTTGTACAATGGGTTAGAAAGAAGGAAATAGTTAAAAATGTATGTTATGCTCGGAGGCATTTATTTCATATCATAGCTTGCGCATATGTGCGCACTACGATTACGTGAGCCGCTATTGTGAGATTTTTTGTTGATTACGCTGATGCAGAATGACTAATGTTCCTAATTGTGTGATACGAGATAATAATAAAAACAGTTACTCTAAATGTTGGACTATTGTTATTACCGTGAGACAACTCAGATGTCGTATTTCGTTTTTATTACCTGTCGATACGACCATGTGTAAAGTTAAAAAGCAATAAGATTTTCCTTGCTATATTTTATGGACATGTTCTCAAGGTTAATGACATCACTTCGTCTAATTTAATTGTAAGAACTTTTTAGTAACGGTTTAGTAAGCTTACGCGTTTCCGTTTCCTTTAAAATAAATAATTTAGACACGTACGTTGCGTTGGTACAGAACATTTATGAATAGTTATTTAATTACTCAGTTATGTTAATAGTTTTAGAAGTTAAAATAATAAAGGTTGAATGTTTGAATGGCATATCGACCTTCGGTAGCGAACTGCCTTTCATCATTCAGGTCATCCGTAGGCGGTGCAAAGTGTAACTTAATTTTGGACAATCTTGTTTTAAAACGGTACCTACGTTTTACGGGCGAAATTAATAATCAATCTAATCCAAAATCTTTGCATTTGGGATTGTGGATTTATTTGTTTTCTGTGTTATTATCACATGTCATAGACGAAGTTCAAAATCTGAAATCTAAATAATTTGGATAAGATTATGAAGAGAGAATTTCGGCCGTTAGTCGATGCCAATTATTCTTTATTTCGATCAATATGTTTTCAATGCAACGAACTAATTTTCTGGTATGCTCTGAAACTGAATTCTCTTTGTGATTTTATTCAGTTATTTTCTACTTTTCCCTTGTAATGTGTATCCAAGAGAAATATTTATTGTGTTTGTTCTATAAAAGATCACCCGTTGTGCCACGCTATTTGAAATAATCCTTCCTATTATTTTGGTGTACAATAAAGTTATGGTATATTCTATTCCATTCCAACAAAAAAATTGGATCAGTAGAACTCAAAGCGTATCGACAATGGATTGACAACTGGTAGTTGATTTGCAATAGTCATCATCATATCAACCGAAGGAAGTTCACTGCCAAACAACGGCCTCCCCCATCGATTTCCACAGTTGTGACATAACTTTGGGGGAATTTACCAGTACTCACCACGCTTGGCAGGCGGGTTGGTGAGCGCAGTATAGCTACTGTTTTACGGAGGGGCGCTGTTACCCGCCCTCTGGTTAAGAGTTCTTGTGTCACCTTTTAAAACATGCACAATCCCTTGCCAGCATCTTTTCTTTTCGTGTGGTAAGCGGCCAACCTTGGGTCAGTGTTCAAGCCTCCAACTTGGCTTTACACCTGCTGTCTAATGACAACCGGGACCGACGATATTATGTACCCTCCGATTGACGGAGACGCTCTGTTCACTATGCATTCACCCATTCACAGACTGACCGGGCCAAGCGGTGCTTAACCTCACCGATTGTTTATCGATCAGTGAATGCAATTGGCTATGAGCATCTGTAAATCAAACAAAATATCAAACTTATGTGTCAATGTTGGTGCGTGTGGTTTTTGAAAAAGGATAGACCACCCAGAGGCGTGGGGGGAGCCCCCTTTCTCCACCCTTGGGTGTCGTAAAGGTGACTAAGGGTGTATATTCGCTCATTGTAGTGAGCAGTCTGAGGCCCATTTTCAGCAGTGGACATTTAAGGGCCGATATGTGTGTCATTGACTTAAATGTCATCGCCAAAGTCCATCACTTAATCGATTGCCAGGAACTAAGAAAGAACACTTACATAGGTTTGATCAAAAGCACTGCACTAATTGACATAGGTGTGCCACGGGTCCGAATCCAAGTTCCCGTGGCACCCCCAGGGGTGTCCTCCAGGGGTGCCTTGGGTCCGGAATGGAACTATGGCAGGAAGAAAAGATTTTATCGAAATTCAAATTTGAATTGCAATAAAATTCTAATCAGAATTTTCGAATTCGAATATTCGCGTAGGATCAACAAATTAAAGACATTGAAATTAAATGATTTTAATTGTAGAAATGTGTAATTGGTAAGTAGCTCAACAGACACTGTTTCTACGCACGCCGTCGGGGAAAATCATAAGTATACAGCAATATGCATTAGTTCATGATTATCATGGTTTGTCAAGTGTATCATATGCAACGGCCAGGACGTCCGTGGGGAGTGTCGGAGAAATCGCCAGGCAACAAAATGAAACATGGGTGCGCGTGCGCCGTGAAATTGTGCAAGAAAGTGACGAGTTCCCTACCAACTGGCTAACGTAATGATATCTTCAATTGGACATTGATATACAAATAATGAGTGTAATGCTACGTATTTTGACAAATGATTTATATCTAAAATGAATGCTGATATACTCGTATATGTTAGTCAAAACATTTTTTTTTGTAAATTTTTAGGGTTCCTTAGCCGAATGGCGAAGCTCTTTTTTTGCTGCAAAAAATGTTTTGCAGCTCACGAAGTGATTTTTCTAACAGTCTCTTATTTTCTATGTCAACCCATGCGCCTATGGACTGATGGTTTAAGTTATGATTGTCGCTTTAAACTACGGAACCCTATGTGCGTGGCTGTCAAGTACATGACCGTTTTTCATTTTCAACAAAATACCGCCGACGTATAGCGTTAACTCGCAAATGTTATGGCTTTATGGTAAATATGAATATCAACGATTTCGTGACGAGGTCGGCTACATCATAGTGGCAGTAGGCAATTTTTTTTGCCAGTTTATTGTTCCCTGTCAAAAGCAAATTGGTCCGATATTGCGTGTTTATGACGAATGAGTTAAATCATCACGCCTCATTGAGTTTAACGCCGTATTACCTCAGAATAATTATGAGTGGCATTGTAATCACACAATTTACGATTTAGTACTGCTGGACTGCTGGATATAATCAATTAAACACGCATTATTCTGTAATATTCTTCTTTAATATCCATATTATACAACAGTTTAAAGTAGGTTATTTATGGTCGAAGTGCATGGCTTATTCAAAGTTTTATCACAAGGACATGTTGAGAAATTTTACTATGCTATAAAGTATTCTGTTTTATCGACAACATAGTTGTCATACGACCCATCTCTATCATTAGTTCCGTAGACACTCACTGCTGCTCGCTCTGCTATTAGCGCCAAAATGGCGAAAATCAAATAGGTTCACTAAAGTACAATGATATCTATCTCCAGTCCAGCGTACTAGTATAATGGAGGTCAGTGATTCTAGCCTTGTCGATTGAAAAAGTAAGACGTGTTACAAGTTATAATATAAAATATTAAACATTTTTTTTTGTTATTTATAAATCTTTGTACCAGTCTCTACCATAGTACGTTTCCCACAGTACTACCTATATAACTGACGGTTTCTCCTTGAATTTGATTCTTGAATTTTGTTTCGTCATAATTTGGACTGGTACTTATGCCTAATGTGTAGCGTAAGGTTACCATTATGAATTTACCATAATATTCGCTGTGTACATAGAAAATCATGACTTATGATTTCGTAACTCACTGTTCTGTGGTAAAATATGAGCTGTTGTACAATATCTCTCATAAAGATGTTGTTTCAATTTAAGTTTTGCCTGACACTTTGTTTATAAGTAAGGTAGTGTTTAGGGTTCCGTCCCCCATAATGGAAAAACGGAACCCTTCTAGGATCTTCTGTCTATCTGTCTGTCAGTCCGTGTCAAGGCCTTTTTACTCAGAATCGGCGGATTAAGTTGAAATAAATAAATATCGAATATTGAGGTCTACAGACTCTTGCTGTTCTGGATAACAAACAAGTTTCTAGTTTAACGCAATAAAATGATATGGTCTTTTAAAACGTATTTTCATACTAAAAGTGCTGACTGTTCATCAAAATCTATTGGGTACTTCCCGGTGACCTATGTCCAATCTCAATGTAGCTGTCGAGGCAAACTTATATGTTCGGTTAAATTCGTAAAGTGTACAGCGCCTGCGCCTGCAAAATAAAAGTTTGCCACTTGCAACACGAACTCTTGGATCCCGACAATATTTTAAACATGTAAAAGTACGGAACCCTCTCGGGTAAATGTAAAAGTACGAGGGAAATAAATTATAGTTATCAAATATTTTGTAAAATTCGATGCCAAAGTTTAAAATGGCCTCGAACTGCCGGTCTTAATCAACACCACCTACGATTTTTACACGATACGCCAAAAAAACAAATTGTTGTTCTGACCGACCGACGGCGGCAATTAGTTGTCCAATAGAACGCAAGTACGTAAAGCGACAATGAAAATTAATAAAAAATATAATTCAGGTGGAATGGTGACAATTCTGACCATTTGAAAGTCTGATTTCTTGAAAATAAAGGAAATTGAGTGCCAAATTAACTTGCTAGACGCAATAAGAATTATTGAATGAGCTTTTTCTTCTTCGTCATGACGAAGGTACGTCTTTAAATCATGATTTTCATCAATCATTTTTTCAGAATGTTGTCACCCCTAAGAGCGTTACTACTGGTAGAGCATAGGTTGCTCAAAGTGCAGAAGTTAGGACATGAACCAGGACCCATCGTCATTTTCTTCGATATATCTCCACTTGCTCATGTTGGAGCTGCATCTGACCACTTAGGTTGATAGCTGGTTCTATGTGGGCCAAGAGAGGTTATATCGGGCAAGGATTTTCTCACTAGGCTCGATTTAGTTATCAGGAGGGGGGGAAATGCAGTAACAAGAACGCGGAGCAGCTCCAACAGCATACTGGGAACCTTGGCTGATCAACATAAAGCTCCGAGACATTTTGCAAATCTACTAGTACAACAGGGGTAACCTTGCTGTACTTACTGTCAATGTTATTTTATTTTTATAATAAAACAATTTTAAACAGATTAAATCGCGTGTATTATTGATTTTTGTTTTTCCTGACGTTTCGAACACTTTGCAGGGTTCGTGGTCGCAGGTCGTGGTTTATGTAATTCTAACAAATTAACTATTATTATTATTAAGATGAAATGGTATCAAAATTTTATGGCTATTGAATGAAAGTCTCGACGTATTACGAAAGATAGGAGAATTTAGAAAAATCTAAGGAAACATGTACTTCGAACTCGGTGTTCTGCCTGCCTGCCTCCATGGAAAAAATGGCGTGATGTTACTTTTGTACCATAATACTATAGAGAGTACAATATAATGACGAACAGGAGACAAACAAAGTGTACCACAGAAAAAACATAGTTTGATAGTTGATTACAATTGCGTGTTTCGTGAAGGCATACATTAGTGGGTACCATCGGTATAAACACAATGCACTGGACAGCAATAAAATACTCATGTGTACACATTGTAGTGTTCTGTTGTATTTGCTGTGACAATAAAACAACAGACCAACTTCAGATTACGTCATTGTCGCGCCATAACGGATTGTGTTTTGTTACATTAGAAAAAGTGTTGTAATATAAATCCAAATCTGTCCGTTTTTTGTTACAAACAACTCTCTAAACATAGTCAGTGAGCTGTCAATGAGCACCGATGACAGAAAATCTCGGACTAATCACTGTTGATGATATCTGATACTTTAAATGATGTGTTTAAAACCATGGTCAGGTACGTTATGTGTAAATTTAAGGATGTCCTCATGAAATCATCAAAAATAACAATTCCAACCTGTAGGGTCGCTTTCTGTAATGCATGTAAACACCGTTCCGCTCCAGCTTCACAAATAAATAATTGCAGCAACGATTAAAAAATACTGCAAATCCGGTCACATGGGCGTAATGCGGCACTCGTTTTTATTTTCACATCAATTCATTTGATAACACTAGCACTAGCTAAAAAAAACATAACTCATGAAAAAAAAAGTAAGCGTAAGAATTTATTTGAAATTAGAAATGGCACGCCGCGTGCGCGAAGGCGTCGCATTCGGTATATTCGTGCGAGCAACCACGATGTACTGACTCATCAACAAACGGTGGACTGGTCAGCGGACTACACCGCGAGGTATGAATTATCCACAATAGAACAGACAATGCCTGGCGAAACACTCGCCGTTATTAAATTATTAAGTGGCTCGCGAGCGGTGGTGGACGGACGGATGCTAAATAACTTAGTCAACCGCATCGATATCACGATCTGTAGTGGTATGCTAATGTAACTTGCCATTTGCATCTGTATTCGTTTACCATTCCATATAAATTTCACTAATTTATTTCGATTAATTTAAATAATTATGACTTTAATTCAAAGTGCAAAAAAATATTTACGCAGGATTATCCATTATTTATATCTTATACATAATGGATAATGGTGCCATAATAACTTTCCTGAAACCATGTCATAAGCACCAGTCTACGCCTTATTACTACGATTTATTGTTTGATCTTAGTAAACAGATGTTGCTGCCAACATCCCCTTACATTAATCACTAGATCGTGTTGTTATGACATTCGTGGGAAAACTATTCGTAGTCATAACCTCGAAATACCAAATAAATAAAATTTATATGGGAACAATTCGAAAGCATTATACACCTATTAAAAAAAGAATTGCTCAAATCAGTCTAAAAATCTCGGAGCAATCGGTGTACATACATAAAAAAAAATACGCTTCGAATTGTGAACTACCGACTCCAAAAAGGAGGAGGTCCTTTTTGGAGTCGGTAAAAATACCTGTTCAGAAAAAAAAAGTTTATGAAATAACTCAAAATTCAACCGCTGCTTTTTAAAATTAGGAACTTTAAATGCATAGTCAGATAAGTGATAACAGAAAAAGAGGGTTTATAAAAGAATAGAATATATACTTGTACACGGACATCTGTATTATCAAAGATATTGCAAGATATACTGTGGGTTATTTATAAACGAAGGTATAATAACAGTGAACAACCATGGAAACAACAGTTACGCCGCAATCGAATTAAAATGCAGTAGTTTAGATATTGCATCCGCTATACATTTTATATGCAATCCAAATTTACGCAAGGCGCGATTCGTTATTGTGCATTCTGATTTTTTCGACTATAAGTCTAATGATATTTTGAAGCGATGACATTTATACACACAGCTGTATGTCAGTTTCAATGGAGTTAGGTCTTATATAAACTAGGTATAATATACATCAGTCATCATGTAATATTATACTATACTGTACTGTATTACTGTAAGTTTCGTTTTGTGAGAAATGACAATTGTTGCGTCATAGACGATTACTATCGTTTTTATTGTTCCAAATGACCGAAAGTTTGTATTGTTGTATACGAACTTTGATCCTAATACTAATACATTTCTCATCTCATAGTTAAATATGAACGTAAATTATCGAGGGGTCTATATTTTTCGGACGTTAATAGAGATTTTCTTCCGAATTATAATATCCCACGTACAACGTTAGGAATGTCTGATTTCAAGGTATTTAGATAAAAACTAAAGCAGTATGACGCGTGACTGCGCGAGTTGGGTTAGGAAGTAGAATTGAATTATGTGGGTAAATCATTATTTTCTGAGTATTGTTTTCGGTAATTAAAGCTGACTTTTAAACTCATTTATAGTTTTTTATTGATAACAAGACCACGTCAGTGAAAAACATTTTTTTTATTCATTGGAGCTGTTCTGAGTTATCATAAATACCTAAAGTTCAACTCAATCTCTGCGAGAATATCGTTATTGTGTGTCACATTTCCTGAAACTAACTTTTTATGTTATAAGTAGTTAGTTAGACTATGAGTCGCACGGTAAGCTGTGGATATTATTAACGCATGTCGCGTGATGGTTGCTTTTCATGTTATGGAAATAACAGCTGTAACAGCCGAGGCGAAAATTTATGAAGTTACTGAAAGGTATAGTGCCTCAAATACTATAAGATATGAATGGCGATGAAAGAATTTAATAGCAACTTGATGAAATAATTAATTGAAATTTATGCATTGTATTTGGCAGTTATAACTAGTTTTGAAATACTTAGCTTGAAACAACAAGTTTACCATTAATTTGTAAATTGATTGCTTCTCCAACCAAAAATACAAAAACGGCTCTGGTGTAAGGTTAGCACTCAAATTTGCAGCTATAGGCCTGATTACGTCTTACATCGAAAATTGTAACAGAAACGACGAAGTATTGCTCTTCATATTTTAATTAGTGTTGGCAATTGAAAACAAGTGTCTAGTACCTATCATTCAAATAAGCTCAGAGGGCCAATTCTTGTAATTAATTTACACTATGACTGAAACTTGACCGAACTGAGATTAAATTATGAATTGACCGAAAAAATGGTATTCTGCTACTCTTAAAGTTCAGTCGGAATTCAGTATAATCTCTCGTACTTTTGCAATACGAGACATATCAGTAAAAATTAAAACGTATAAGTAATTACTGGCGTGCATATGTGATTATGTGTGCGTTATAAGTAAAAACTATCGCAGTGCAACGCACGCTGTTCATTGGGCAATCGCTGGACGCCGCCAGCCGGAACCGAGCTGTTCACTTTCTTGGTGAGAATAGCAGAATATGAGTGTCGTGCTACATTGTCTACTAAACGAAATTCAACGTTTCTAATTTCTAAGCGATAAAGTCAATACCGTTTATTCAACATAAGCTAAAAAAGTACTCTTTGAACGTCAATATTACAAGACAGCCCCAAAAACGCCCACCCATCACAGCTTTCTAGTGTTTAAGCTAGGAAGAAGCGGCGCAACAAACTCCTCAGTAACACAACAACATGTGTCTGACTGTCATTTAATTTTTAATTACTGTAATACATACATTTATGTTACAATTATTGCTTTATATTAAAACAAATTTAGCAAAAACGTTACGAGCAATAGGTTAATATGTAATTGCTGCGTATCAGCTAACACAACATTCTATACATTAGAATAAAAAATAAATAAACAGAAAGGTAGGTACCTACTATAATAACAATATTATAAATTAATTGTAGGCTCTACATAAATCGGTATTAAGAGCTGACATGTGCAATAGTATAAAGATATCTATTTGGGTTGTTCTGAGGTTGTGCGTGTATTAAGGACTCTGAAGACTCATAGTTTCTAAGCAAAACTAAATTAAGAACAATAAATAATGGTCAGCAGTACGACCAGTCAGCGCAAGCAGCTTTATTATAGTTTCTTTGACCACTATCTCAACTAATGTTAAGCGATACGGTCGACGATGGAGCACTCTGGCCTAGAGGTAACCTATTCACTTTGCAATGCCGTTCGTCTGGTTGTCGGACGATAGCATGGAATTGTGGGAATTAAGTGCTGTAGTCATTGGTAATTAATTTTAAATTAACTGCACTACCCCAACATAGTTAACGATTTACTCATTCATGCCTACTCTAAGTCAATAAGTAAGTACTTTATTAATATGTTTATAGAATCATTATCAGAACACATTTGTATAACTTTATATCGCTAATTAAAGGATATTTGCTAATTAGCCTATACAAATGCAAGTAACCTTAATTCAGATGCGTCAATAACGCCTAGTATTGCAATATTTAGCATTGGGTTTCTAACCACAGTTATTGCAGACGGTGGAGTAACCGCTACAATGAACAGTATTCTTTAGAAATGTTAAATTTGTAGTAAACATTAGGAAGTTATACAACCCTGTCACCAGAACTACATTTACAGCAGTTTATACTAGAAGTTATTAATCTCATTAGAATGAAAGTATGAAGACTAACGTAAGTTGCTACAATGACTTAAATTATGAGTGCGGATATAAAGACCAACTTTTCTTAACGGACATAGATATTAAACCAAAAATTATATATCTACATTCTTTTGTTCCCGCACGCTAGTCTACGTAACGCAAGGTAGGAAGGTTCTGTCGTTTATTTTATGAACATTGTAAAAAGTAAGAGGTTTTCCGCATTTTTACAGCGACTAGTACGTACATTATTCTTCATGCACTGTATAATATTACGTTTTCAATAACGATGCGCAGTTAGTAGGTTTTAGGATTCACTAACGATACTATTACATACTGCGTGACTATACAAAATGGGTGGTTCACCTAATCACCTATAAACTACTTCCGATTAAGTAAAAAAGACCTTCACAGTATACATAGTTTTATTGCCTTACATTTATTTGTTCCTATTTCCGGTTGACGAATACATTATTATGAATTATAAAATTTTAATAAAAACTAAGACGGGATCATCATCATCATCATCAGCCTATCGCAGTCCACTGCTGGACATAGGCCTCTTCAAGTGCATGCCACTGATCGCGATCCTCGGCTACTCTCATCCAGCTACTGCCAGCCACCTTGCGCAGGTCATCACTCCACCGAGCTTGAGGGCGTCCTACACTACGTTTACCAAGACGCGGTCTCCACTCAAGAACACGTTTTCCCCAACGGTTGTCGGTTCTACGACTAATATGGCCAGCCCACTGCCACTTCAGCTTACTAATCCTATGGGCTATGTCGATAACATTGGTTCTCTGTCGGATCACTTCATTTCTGATTTTATCCTTCAGAGAGACTCCGAGCATAGCCCTCTCCATTGCTCGCTGAGCGACTTTAAACTTGTGGACCAGCCCTACCGTGAGTGTCCACGTCTCGGCACCGTATGTTATGACGGGTAGAACGCACTGGTTGAAGACTTTAGTCTTTAGGCTCTGTGGAATAGATGACGAGAATACTCGACGTAATTTCCCAAATGCCGCCCAGCCCAGCTGTATTCTTCTATTGGCCTCCCTCTCAAAGCTGTTTCTACCCAACTGCAGGGTTTGCCCGAGGTAAACATATTCCTGAACAACTTCGAGAGTGTTGTCGTGTACCGCAATCGGCTCCGGAACCACATGTTGGTTAAACATGACCTTGGTTTTATCCAAGTTCATCCGGAGACCGATGCGTTGAGAAGAATCAGCTAGACTGTTCAGCATTTGGTTTAGATCCTGCAACGATTCGGCCATTATGACGATGTCGTCTGCAAATCTCAAGTGTGAGATGTACTCGCCATTTATGTTTATGCCACGTCCTTTCCAGTCCAGCGTCTTAAACATATCCTCCAATGCATTTGAGAACAATTTGGGGGAAATAACGTCCCCTTGTCTCACACCTCGATGCAGGGGGATATGCTCAGACAGCTGGTTCTGTACTTGGACGGCCATAGTGGCGGTATCGTACAGACATCTCAACACTTGGATATATCGCCAATCGACTTGGCATCGTTGCAGGGATTCCAGAATGGACCAGGTTTCGATCGAGTCAAAGGCCTTCTCATAGTCCACAAACGCTAAGCACAGGGGCTGATTATACTCTTCAGACTTCTGTATAATCTGCCGCACTGTGTGAATGTGGTCTATGGTGCCATACCCTCCTCGAAACCCGGCCTGTTCCGAGACGGGATGGTGCCTGAAAAAACAGCTAGTCTATAAAAGAGCGCCTAAAGGAAGACCTTATGTAAATTAAATGAAACTCATTGACATGTGGATTCTATGGAGTGCAAAGTTGGTCGCTGATATAACATTTAAAAGTGAAGAAATTAAGTCTGCCAACGTGCTGTGGAGGCTCTGGAGCGTACGTATTTAGGTATCAAACTTACTTGCCAACAGCAACACTTGACTATACTATAAACCAAATCAAAGTGGGAGTAGGTTGGCTACGTCTGCAGTATTCCTGATAAACCATGGTTCAAAGTTACCATTAAAGTGGAGTCCTGACATAGTGAGACGGCACCGTCGTGATAGACCACGGAGATCACATGTAGGGACAAGCTGAATAATTTAATTTTAAAATGGTCACACTGGTTCTTAGATTTTTTATAAAAAACGAGCGTGCTATGGCCTCTCGGCATCGATGTTTAGGTCATAACTCGATTGCCGAATTTAAATACACAATTTTTTTTCGGAGCATAGTTTTACCATCATCATTTCAGCCGATAAACGTCCACTGCTGGACCAAAGCCTCCCCCAAAGATTGCCACAACGACGGGTATGGTTTGTGTTGTGTGCTCATTGGGGCGTTTTGCCATAATCGCCACGCTTGGCAGATGGGTTGGCATTTTATTATGTCTGAGATGAATTCCGGGTAAGTACCTAAATAACTTATTTATTTTTAGTGTCGTTTCATGAAACGTCAAATTTAGTCATCAGATCATATTTAGATTTTTTCAGAGTTTTGCAATACTATATTTGAAAGTTCTAAGCAGTATATTTGCGTGGCTCCTTGGCTTATCACTTAAGTAATTGCCTTCCTTTCTTCCTTACTTTCTCTCGAAAACTCAGATATCGTTATGCCTTGCCTCGTTAAGCCGAGCCTTTGTACTTGTTTAACATTCATTCATTCTCTTTTTATATGAACTACAATATAATTTAACTTTTCCTAGAACGGATTCTAAGGAACAGCTGAAGTCGTAAACCTTAATTAGTAAAAATGTTGCCTGTGTGCGAGAAGAAATACATTTTGTGTGCTTTAGAACGAGGACGGTGTTGTAACATTATTAGTACTTAATAGTAATTCTTTACATAGTCTGTAATGTCTTAGGTTTTCGCGATTATTACTCGTTATAATAACACACTTTTAAACGGATTACATCGCGTATATTATAGATTTTGAGATTTTTCCTGACGTTTCGAACACTTTGCAGGGTTCGTGGTCGCAGGATGACTAAAGCGACAAGCGACGTTACAGATTTTAAAAAGTTATTTTATTTTATCTTTAATTTATTTTTTTACCGGCTAAAACCCCACGGTGTTCTTCCGCTTACCTCTGGCTGGAGGGTGAGGTGTTCGATTTATCAGCCTAAGACCGCACCCCCGGCAGGTATCGGCCCGTCACTGTTTGAGGGGCTCTTCAGAGGCGCGCGCAGAACACATGCGCCGCCGTCCTAGGCCTGTTTCTATTTGGGCGACGGACTGCCCTTAATTCGTCGGAAATCTTACAGCGCCCTCCGCCGGTGCACGCGCCCAGTGCGCTTTCTGCGGTGGGGATCAGAAGTGGTCTCATCCCGTCCCCGCTCTGCCGCCTCCTTTCCTTGCACCATGTCCCCGCAAAAGCAGGCGATGGCAACCCATGCGCTCGCGCTCCGGACGATGGACTAAACCACGGTCGGGACTGAGAGGTCACTCTCTTCGACCACCGCGACGAAAAATAGCGAGGAGGGTCGGCATGGCGCCCCCCGGACGACGCAGGTGCTCTAGAAACATGGGTGTTTCGGTAAGTACCTGCGTCAAATAGAGCGGGGACGGGATGAGACCACTTCTGATCCCCACCGCAGAAAGCGCACTGGGCGCGTGCACCGGCGGAGGGCGCTGTAAGATTTCCGACGAATTAAGGGCAGTCCGTCGCCCAAATAGAAACAGGCCTAGGACGGCGGCGCATGTGTTCTGCGCGCGCCTCTGAAGAGCCCCTCAAACAGTGACGGGCCGATACCTGCCGGGGGTGCGGTCTTAGGCTGATAAATCGAACACCTCACCCTCCAGCCAGAGGTAAGCGGAAGAACACCGTGGGGTTTTAGCCGGTAAGAGTCCGGCATGCCCCTCCGCTCTTCTCAAGGCGGAGAAAGCCCATGAGGACTTCCCTACACTACAAAAAAGGCCACTTATTGTCAGAATCTAACCAAGTAGTTACAGTTGCAGATATGCCAGATATTCGCTGCCAAGTAGGTAGTGTTTAAGCTATAAACATTACAGGGCTCCGGTTAAAAGGGCATTGTTGCTAGTCAAATTACAGGGCATCTCATGCCCGGTAATATCTAAATAATTAATGTCTCGAGGTGACAAGCGCAGTGTGATGCCACGCAAGGCTAGTCCTGGGTATCATTACCATTGTCAAAGGTAAAAACATGGTTCCGGTCCATCCTGAGAAGTTATTCTTAGGTCGGTAATCTCTAATTGTTTTGGTAGCTGCTCACGTTTTTGACGTGATGAGATGACTCATTGACAAACTGAAAATAGTGGCGATGCCATTGTGTCCAGCTGACAATAGTAAGCACGAAAGCCACGACAGCATTACGTTTATATGAATGACTACAGGACCTTATTTATATTAAATAGAATCGAGTATCATCTGGCAAAGTCGTCGATGGGTGCATAGTTAAGATAAGCCAAAACGCTGTGGTTGCTGATTAGCGGTCGAAGGCTGTTCTGTCGTTTCTATTAGTGGCCGGTCCTTATTCAAGAATGTTCCAAATGACATGACTACAATGAAACGATAAAACTTACCTTTTTAATCAACTAGGTTTTTTGTAGGTATGTATTTTTCTTTTTAACAATGTCTTCATATAAAGAGCAAACCCTTATTTTAAAAACACACAAACACTCATTCCCATAAAAAACGCACATAATATTTGCAAAAAATCATAAATGTTTAACATAAGTCGATGTCAACAGAGAACGCAAAAAAATTTGGTCCTTGCGTACCAGATAATTTGGAATAACTACAGAAAGTCATTTGAACTTAGCGGAGTTTATTGTAGGCACAGTTGTTTAATTTACGTGTCACTTAAATGTTTCAAAGTCAAATTCAAATATTTTTTATTTCAAATAAACCAATTACTGGCACTTATGTAACGTTCGAATTTAAATTGTTTATAAGCAAATAATTTATATTATCCTTGAAAACGTTTTGTTTTGTATTTCATTACTTTTATAACAATCAGGTGTGCGTTCTCAACTAACGTCAAGGAAATTAAAAGAAGTAATAAATTAATAAAAAATAAAATTAATAAATGTAACAAAACACTGCTGTTTTAGGTAAAGCTTAAATATAATATTATAGCGATATAAATATAATGACTATTGTAAATCATAATAACATGTTGATAAAGATAATTAGGTACTAAATTTATGAAAAACAGCGACATAATTTTTTCAGTGAGGATTCATGATGATAAATTGTTTTTGTTGCAGTGTTTCGCTACCTGAAATGCCCACTTCAAATTCACGGCGCGGTGCGAAGAGGCTTAAACGTGAATGGGGATGGTTTTTGCGAATAGACTTGAGCTTTGTCTTTTTTGTGCTCAATTCATGGCGTAAAATTGAGCCGTGGGCTAATGTAGAGCTAGCAAAGAAATAAAACTAAAAAGATAGCTTACTGTCTCATGGATCCCCATCGCCGATGCGGCAAGTTCTCCTGATGGCTACGGAAGATATAACACAAATGTGGTAAAAAGGTAAAAAGCAAACAAAGGTAGCAAAACAAATATAACAGAACGAAATAAAGTAAGCACACAAAAGTGAAGAAAAATAAAACAGAATAACTTAGCACCAACTAAAAGTAAAAGCGTATCGGGAGAAACAAAATCAGTGCAAA
Source organism: Diloba caeruleocephala (assembly GCA_947459985.1). Classification (NCBI taxonomy): domain Eukaryota; kingdom Metazoa; phylum Arthropoda; class Insecta; order Lepidoptera; family Noctuidae; genus Diloba; species Diloba caeruleocephala. The sequence continues at coordinate 8,450,290 of OX381614.1, forward strand.
ACGAAGATGCCAAATAAAAACAAACATTCCATCTGCTATTTTTACGTTGTTATTTTTATAATTGAGTTTTAGACACTTAAGGTCGTTAGTCAGTAAACACTAGTAGCAGTTATTTTGATTACTTAGTCAGTTGTTATGGAAGTCCAGCTTAGGTAGCCTAACATCCTAAGGTCTTATGATGGGTGCTGGTCTTATGATGGGTGCTGGTCTTATGATGGGTGCTGGTCTTATAATCCGCAAAATCTGCACAAATTCTACTCCATCCTTGACATCGGTAACTATTTGTGGCCTTTGGAGGCTCGAGTGTAAGTTGAGTGAGTCGTCAACGCTAATACTGCGCTTTTACACAACTTCCACTAATCTTTAGGCTCTAGGCTCTGGACTCCACGAATAAATATTTGGGGATATCAATATCCAAAGTTTGAGGTCTGCTAAGTAAATTAAATGCCTAAAACACATTTATAAATCTTACTCAAAGGTCAACTTAAATTAAAAACTTGTTATAGTTGTGGTGACTTTAATAGTCTCATCAAATGATTTTGACTTACCTGGGTGGTGTCCGCCTAAGACTAGTTCTGGTCCAGGAGTGTCGGTTCAAGGGGTTACCAGGACTTCTAGGTCCGTTCTCCAATCTGAAATTAAAATATGTAGTATAATAATAAATATAGAAAATAATTCTGGTCTTCTTATATCCTGAGCTTCTTTCGTCATTTCTTTTTAGGGATATTTAACGGCACTGATAGTGTCCGCTGCACTGAGCGATTGGCTTTATGCGTTACGTGTCCTGGGTTATTCGGGGTCTAGGTATTTGTGTATGTTGCCCAATCTCGGGGGACTGAGCGAGGAAATTCGTCGTCTCTAGCGGGGGTCATGCCGCCCGTGGAGTTTGTTTGCAGCGCAGAGTGGCGATGCGGATGGCACGGGGTTACAGGACAGCGTCCTATGAGGCGGCAACTTTCCACTCTTTTCGCCTTTCGACATCCTGGTGGAGACGGATGCTTGGGTCTATGATGAAAAGATGAAGAGATGAGAAATAATCTATAATCATGTACCATAATACCACACAGGAACTCAAAACATTATTTAAGATAAAAGGGGTGGAAGGATTGAAGAGCACATTGTATAGTAGTGAAAGAATATGGGTATACCGGCGAAGACGAATACGTAGCCATTTGAGCTTAATATGAAATACAGAAACATGATCATATTTGCGTAGCCCAAATATGAATCTTATACAAAGGTTTTGAAGACGCTCAAGCTTATCAAACTGTGCCTCTGTGAGATCGAGATAGCTGGCATCAGCATAGTCAATGATTGGCAGGAGGAACGATTGTGCTATCGCGATTTTAGTTGTAATTGGAAGAAAATTTCGAAGCCGTCTCAGGGACCCCGCTCAAGCAAACATCTTGCGATTGACTTCCTGTAGTTGCGCAGTCCACGAGAGTGTTCTGTCGAGATAAATCCCTAAGTTCTTCACTTTCTAAGCAAACACCATTTTATCCTTGAGACCATTCATGAACTTCCTATAATAGTAGCTTGTATTTTTGTGGGGTTTACCCTAAGTCCAAACTATATGCTCTAGTCACCTATTCGCACCAGGTCCTGATTAATCGTGATATACACGATTCGGGTAATTTCTCAAGAGGAGCTTGGCTATAAATTGGAAGATCATCTGCATAAAGGTGGTAGGAAGAAGTCAGTTGATGAAAGATGGAAATTATAAAGATTGCGAAAAGTAGAGGATATAGAACGCCACCCTGTGGTACGCCAGCAGTAGTATTGCACCAAAAAGATAAGGTTTCATCGATGCAAATGCGCTGTCGGCGACCAAGCAGGTAACTATGAAATCAATCAATTGCTGATGGAGATATGTCAAAAGAGCAAAGTATACCAAATAAAACATGTCCTTATTTTATATAATTTAGAATCTTCTACATCTTGTAAAAGTGAAAACTTCGTTGACTCGTACACACGGCTACACATCAAGCTATACAAATTCAGTTTAGTAGTTGTATTCCTGTATATCGCCAATTGTTTTCATCATCATCATTTCGGCCGAATGAAGTCCACTGCTAGACACAGGCCTCCCCCAAAGATCACCACAAACACCGATATGGGTGTGTTGTGGGCTCATTGGGAGGTTTTGCCATAATCGCCACGCTTTCATGGATAGTAACACAATTGCCGTGTGGTGCCGGCTCAGAATACCACCACCCTATCTCCTCCCGTGGGTGTCGTAAAAGGCGACTAAGGGATTAGCTGGAGGATGGGCAGCAGCGTCCTTCGAATACATTAACAACTCAACTGCGCTCCCCAACCCGCCTGCCAAGCGTGGCGATTATGGCAGAACCCCCCAAATAGAACATCACACCGATGTCGGTCGTTGAGCTGATCTTTGAGAGAGGCCTGTGTCCAGCAGTGGACTTTATTCGGCCGAAATGATGATGATGAAAATAATTGTAGGCTGTCTATATTATCGGCTCTAAAGGATAAAATTTATTTACGTGATCACTACGCCCGATCTGCAGCCGTTTATGCGTGAACGGCGCAAACAAACATTGCAAGCAGTGAATTTATCTAAACTCGAGGGAGTTTTGTGCACGGCCTCATATGTGTGATCTTAACACAACGACATATCAAGTTTTTAACCTTAAATCTACAAATTTTGGATTAGATTGATTATTAATTTCGGCCGTAAAGCATTAAGTCCGCCTCTGCACGTTGTACACACGGCTATGCATCAAGCAACACATGCCCAGTTTACGCTGATCTCTCATCCTACGGAAAGCCTATACAATGCGAGATCAGCTTATACGTTGGCTATGGTTTGTATAGCTTGATATGTAGCCGTGTAAACAACGTGCAGAGGCGTACTTAACGTACGCATGTTTATGCATATAGAACGAATAAAATAAAAAATAAATAATAAAAACCAGAATACGAATACGATAAAAAAATCACTTTACAAACACAAATAATATTTTATAATGACATTATAGTATGTTTAACTTTAATATTCTCGTTTCATTTGGTGAAATCTACATGCTGGATCCGAAATGAATGCTCTTTTGTTAACTTACTGATTTTCAATTGTTTATTGGTAAGTGTAAAAAACACAAGTCTGCCGAGTCGCATTTAATACTTAAAAAATACCTGCACTAGCTGTCTCAAAATAACTAACAACTAATGTCCAAATCGTCTGACATCAACATTGCATAATTATGTTAAACATTAATGCAACGTTGCACATAAAAATACACTTACGGAAGCTGTTTACGATACCGTTGACCCCCGTTAATGTTACACATAAAAGTTTTACTCAATGTACAAATCTGTGTTTATGATATTTTTAACTGGAAGCTTTGATATTTTATTTTAATACTTCTTAATTAGATCAACGACAATTTTATTCATATCAAAATATAGCTTATTAATCATTGCTTAATAGCATGATATTATCTGTACTCCGTGTGGTGGCTACGAATAGCATCAACCCATCTCACCCCGTGGGTATCGTAAAAGGCAACTAAGGTATTAGCCGAAGGATCGGCAGCAGCGTCCGACAAGTATATTAACAACTCAACTGCGATCGCCAACTGGCCTACCAAATCTGGCGATTATGGCGGCACCCCCCGATGAGCACACATGAACCACTGCCCTGTGAGGCCTGTGTCCAGTAGTGGACTTTATTTCGCTGAAATGATGATGATATTCTGTGTTTATGTTAAGGTATGTGATAGAAGTGAAAGATTTTATAATGTAAGTATTAACTATAGTCAATTTGGTGAGCCACGAAACATGCGTCGACTTATAAAAAATCCAAAATCATTATAAATCAATTATAGCTTTACGATAAATCATTTGTAAATGAAAGCATTGATCGCCGATATTTGAAACAAACCAATTAAATATTGTCTTTTAATAGAATGGTTTATTCTTAGGATGATTCACAACATTATAATTTACAGGACACTCAAGTTACTTAACAAGAACATTTCACGCTTGTTTCTATGATTGACGCATTGATGTATATATGTTGACGGCTCTACTTTAGTGGATATTCCGTGTTTGAGGAATAGGTTAAATAATACATTCAAAACGGAAATACCGGATTGGTTCACATTAAGTATCTTCGATTAGATTCAAATATTTTGTTTTACCCGATTTACTTTATTGCAATGGCAACATAATAACATAAAATTACAATGGTAAGAAATATCGCATTTAACGGAATAAATATTATGATTGATTCAAGACTGAACAGAAGAACCAAGCGACGCCATCACGTAGGACTGTGGACTTCACTTTTATTACATAACATACACATTTCACATGTCTTAGACTATATACTACTAGACTACTACATTACCATAGACCACATCCATACGCTGCGGCAGGTTATACAGAAGACCGAGGAGTATAATCTGCCACTATGCTTGGCGTTTGTGGACTATGAGAAAGCCTTCGATTCGATCGAAACCTGGGCAGTGCTGCAATCTCTGCAGCGGTGCCACATTGAATATCGGTACATTGAAGTGTTGAAGTGCTTATACAGAAACGCCACCATGTTGGTCCGAGTACATGAACAGAGCACGGGGGCAATTCCATTGCAGAGAGGTGTGAGATAGGGGGACGTAATTTCCCCGAAACTGTTTACCGCTGCAATGGAGGATGCCTTCAAGCTGCTGGAGTGGAAAGGATTCGGCATTAACATCAATGGCGAGTATATCACTCACCTTCGATTTGCCGACGATATCGTAGTCATGGCAGAATCGCTGCAAGAGCTCAGCACAATGCTCGATGATCTCAACAGGGTTTCCCAAAGGTGGGCCTTAAAATGAACATGGGCAAGACGAAAGTCATGTCAAATGCCCATGTCGGGCCCATCCCAATATCCGTTGGGAGCTCTGTTCTCGAAGTTGTTGACGAGTATGTCTACCTGGGACAAACTGTCCAGTTAGGTAACCAGTCTGTGTTACCAGTGATGACATATGGAACAGAGACGTGGTCGCTCACAATGGGCCTCATAAGAAAGCTCAAGGTCACTCAGCGAGCTATGGAGAGAGCTATGCTTGGTATTTCTCTACGAGATCGAATCAGAAATGAGGAGATCCGTAGAAGAACTAAAGTTGTCGACATAGCTGAAAGGATTAGTAAACTGAAGTGGCAATGGGCAGGGCACTGATGGCCGTTGGGGAAAAAGGCTCTCGAATGGAGACCGCGCACCGGAAAACGCAGCGTGGGACGACCTCCAACGAGGTGGACAGACGACCTGGTGAAGGTCGCTGGGAGTCATTGGATGAGAGCGACTTGTGACCGCTCGTTGTGGAGATCTAAGGGGGAGGCCTTTGTTCAGCAGTGGACGACCTGTGGCTGATATGATGATGAGACATACTTTCAGTTTTATAAGATGACATAAGAAATATTTTCAGTCAATTCATATATCTGCATATATCAACGAGTACTTAGCCTTTTTAAAATAAGATACATTATTTCTAAGCGGTAACTAAACTGTTTCGTCAGCAGGGAACTTTGATAGACTGAGTACAGTATAGATGCTGGTAGAAATAAATACATTATTTCATCCTAAAGAATCTTTCACATCTAACGTATAAGGTATGGTGGATTTTTCTGGTTTCTACCATGCAAGTTCGTCTAGCCCTAGATTGTGCCTTCCTTACTTTCCTTATTATATTATTTTATTATATTTATTATTCTTTTGCTATTAATTGTGTTTAAGTCCAAACTATCAATAAAAACAGAGACTAACGTGTTAGCAGGATTATCATTATCGCCTTCGCCGTAACACTCGAAGTTCTCAGCATCAGATATAGAGTTCCCAGGGCTTGAGTCCGCAGTGGGGTTCGAATGGCCCGACGCTTCAGTGCCGTTCTGAAACATGACAAATAACATTTAGCAGCGATAATTACGTGCAGCTCATTAGAAACTAGCAATTAGCTCGGCGTGTCGTTTAATTCTCAAACATTAAAAAAAGACCGAGGTGTGGTGGAAAGTGCGCCGTTGGTGGGTTGGTACTATTCGTAGCCGGCACCACAAGGACTACGGATAATATCATGATTAACAAGCTATCCAATCCAGCGCCATATTTTAGACATCATTCGAGATTGAAAGCTTTGTTTTCGTAGATTTCATCTTGTAACATTAGCAATAAATACATTTAGTAGCTGACAGTGCTTCTGTGTGCTTAGTGTAGATTAGCATCGTAGCAATATGCATTATATAAACCAGCTGGTATCAACTTACGAATGCAAATAGTCAGCAAGAGGTACCTTCTAGATAGTTATCTCATTAATAACAAACAATTATTTTAGAAAACACATTTTCTGCTAGATGTGGTCTCTTCCCTTTGTTTATAAATAAGCGTAAAAACGAAGCACTTGAAACACCAAGGCTAGTATTTAAAATTCCGTTCAGGATATCGTATCACCCGTATTTGTATAAATAACGAATTCCAAATGTAAATAAAGAATTGATAATAAATAGTATACACAAGAGAACCGTACACGTCACTATTTTATTAGCACAAAAGGCCTCATCAACTACCGAGGTAGGTAGCCGGTTTCGCTATAATGTATGTTTAAACATTTTATATCTTTGGTTCGAAATAAGTCGTAGGTAGTGATATTTTCCTCATATCAGACTGCGTATTAAATGCGGAGAGGAAGAATTTATAAACCCCTGCTTAACATAACTCTCTAACTAACTCAACTTCGAGTCAATATAAAAAGGACCACAATAATTGTATTTCTTATACCTGTTTTTGGACGAAAAAACTTCCATTGAGCTCACTTATTTTGAATATTCCCGTCCGTATACTATCAAATACCTATATTTCGCCTGTTACAGAGTTTGGTTGGTTCTATATGCCAACTCCAAATTTCGGGCTGCTACGGAGACAATTCTAATAGACAATCTCGGAAATACTTATGACCTGATACATTTAAACATGACCAATAACGATATTTAGATAAATATCATTGTTGTTTACCTGTAGTTCCCTGGGCAAGTTTCCAGGTGAGGAGCGCGGTGACTTGGTCCTTTGGAACACACTCGGTGCCATCATTGCCGTTTCAGGCGCCTTCAGCTCTGAAACACAATACGCAGATCAATAAAATAACATATTTTAAAGGTATGTTCATATATGTTTCCAAGAAAAAAGGCCGTTGACCCGTACTAACAGTCACGCAACAAAACCATTGAGAACGAGGTGAAGTCTTTCAAAAATAATAACCACAGCTACAAGGTTACGCTAGCCTAATGTACTTTCAGAGTTTAGTATGCAGTTGTATTTGAGAAAACATACTCTATTTATTTACTACAGGGAACCAAATATACCCATTTGTAGTATCTAAACATAAATTAAGCCCATCTCAGATAACGCATTCCCGTTACACTTTAAAAATGCCTAATTAAATAAATTCCTTTTTCACTGTACTTTACAGAGTAAAAAGTAGCTGAGTATATAATGTCCGATAACGTTATCTCTGTTATCAACGCCTATTGATTAAAACTCAACAGGAGCGGTACGTGATATATCAAAAACTACTTAAGACAACGTAAGTATGTACGTAAAGATAAATTACAGCAGTCGTAAACAGGTTAGTAACAGGGGTTCTACAAATTCTGCAGTTGGTTACTTTCCATAAACTGCGGAAACTGCATAAACTTCCATTAATCTAATCCAAAATCTTTGGATTTGGGATTAAGGATTTGTTTGTTTGTCTGTTTTTGTGTTAAATGTGATCTTAACACAAAAACTTATGAATTTCAAAATCTTAAATCTGAAGATTTTGGATTAGATGGATAGTAAGTGGATATCTTAAATATTTATGTTATTATAGAATGGAAAGAGATGTACGACATGTAAAACGGACACGGTGAATTTAATCTGTTGTAATTATGTATGAATAAAATAGAGATAGCAGCGGGCGTAGCGATGAAGCTCCTTACTATAATTCTCATCTTCGCGTTTTCCTGCCTTATTCCAGTTTTATTGTAACTGCACTTTGATATCTATTTCGGAAAGTTTTTGATGAGACTGATCTCGCGGTCACGTCTCAGCTTGCAACGGTAATTATGCAACTTATTTATGCATGGTTGAAACTATGACCTGTGGCTAAACTGTGAAAAATGTGACGCAAATGGTGTAACTTTTATCTGTTTGCTGAACTTTTATAGCCGTGATAGCAATATTTAAAGAAACTGCAGTTGGTGTAGTCACAGAGAAACTTTATAAGCGAAATTAATAACCTATGTCTCAATATAATTATGGTAAAAAATCTCAATAAGAATTACAAATAATGAGTTCTATCTTCTATCTTATAGAATAGATATATAGAAGCAAAAAAGAAGCTATAATTGGCGCTTTAGATCAATCAATGTTACTTACAAATTTGTAATATTTATAAATAACAAATAAACTCAAGGCTAGAACTATTAGAAAGATATAAACTATGTATTTCCCTTTAAATCTAACACCGTATCCCTTTTCTCTAACCTCTCTACCTTCACATTCCTTCTCTAACCGATTCCAAAGTACTTATGTATGTGGGAATTAGCTATGTGATTAGCTTGCAGATTGCCAATTGAAATTCAAATTTATGCTTAATGATTGAATGCCCACCATAAATAGCCTGGTGCAGGAGTCTTAAGTACCAAAGGACCAGTCTTGCGATCAGCAGAAACCCTTGCCACCAGATCTCCAGCAGCCGGAACACGTCGAGCGCGTCACTTTGCAGCAGAACCACCACTTCCGACATCGACGTCTGCATCAATATCACTCATAACCTCATATCAGTGTAAATTCACGTAATGAGTCATATTTATCACCTAAATATTTCCCATTTGGTGTCTTAACTATCACTTCACTTTATACACATTCTATTGCTTGCATGTATGATACTTATTTGTTTCTGTGACAAAACTGAAAAGTAAGAAGCAAGTCAAAGAAAAGTCGTAAGCGAAGGGACAGCCGTCATGGAACGGTTGACAGGCCTTTGATTGCGGCATTTGTTTACTTTTTTTATGCCTTACTAATAATACTTTCATCATTCAAGTGCTCAATGTGTTCCGCTGTCTTACAAAAGTCATACATATTCCTATACTATTAAGGGCTGAAATAATTTTATAATGCCGTCTCCTAAGTCTCAATTTGTGTTTTTACTTTGCAAATTATCAAATATTTGTGCACATACATATCAATGCATTTGTGTGTCAGTGATTTTCTCATCGTAAATTATACACTTACGTGAAAACGTTAAAACAGCTAGGTTCTTTTGATTTTAATCGATGAATGGTTTACATTATCATTTTCAACGAAAATAATTCTGGTACATAATTGCCCCGTTAAACCTTACAATCTATTGTTCAAAATTAATGGCGGTCATTTATTTCATTTTGTACATATCGTTTGGAAAGTTAATGTTCTGTTGCAATAACGTGCCGTTGGCTTAGTGTATGATAAGAAAAATATGTTATCGGATATAGCTGTAAGAGGAGTGGTCTGGTAACGTGGAAATGTAACTTTCATTTCGCAAGTAAATGAGGTGTTAATTGAGGATATATTTGGTAAAAACAAACCAAAAATGAACAATTATTGATTTAGAGAATACATTACAAACAATTTACATTTCAGTCTTTCGTTTCTTATCGTTGTAATGAAAATTTAATTTCATGCTTGTTGCCAGTCCTGGCTTGGTTGGCCAGAATTGCTTGCATGTTTTATTCGAATAGAATTGTACTGCTACAACCTACAATTATACCCATGTTTCAATGTTTTTATAAAACGTTGCTAATGATGTGTTAGGCGCTAGGCTACGTTAAAACAATCCGCGGACATGGAACCCGTTTGAATGGCTTTACGCTCTCTGAACAGGCATCTTAACTAACTATCAGCAAAACACGTTAAGGCTGTAGGTACTATCACAACGTGTGTCTTCTATCTACAACTATATTTTAGAAATGATTGGGTCAAACTAATACCATTTGGTTGTGTTAATTATATTTGGTGCGTTTCAATTAGGTCCTACTCCAGGTTTCGTTTCTTCGTCTTCAGTTAATGTGTTTAGAAGTTTAATTACTAGGAGATCGAATCAGAAATGAGCAGTTCCGTAGAAGTAAAGGTGCGGACATAGCTAATAGAATTTGTAAGAAGTGGCAATGGGTGGGGCACATTGTTCGTGGAACTGATAGCCGTTGGGGCAGAAAGGTACTTGAGTGGAGCAGACCACGGACCGGAAAACGCAACGTAGGATGGCCTCCGAAGAGATGGACAGACGACCTGATGAAGGTCGCTGGGATTCGTAGGTTGCGGGTGGCATGTAATCGGTCGTTGTGGAAATCTATGGGGGCCTTTGTTCAGCAGTGGACATTATTTGGCTTATGTTAGTATTACTCTAACTTTTGGTAACTAAACAAACAAAAGTAAAGTAAAATTATATAAGCTGGAACCAACTTGATTAACTAACAATAAGAACAAGATAATAAAAAGGTTTACACGAATAAACCATTTTATTATCATTCATCATATCATTACTGTAAAACTATTTTGTTATACTCAGTAAATTAAGAGCTAGTCTATTATTTTATCAATAATATCGTATCGTTTTAATAATGTTTATACATGCATAGAAATTGGCGTTTCCTCGCGACCGATTTACGCAAAACGTACGTCCTTCAAACAATATTACCCAACGAATGTATCGATTTATTTATAAAAAATAGACGTTTCCTTCAATTTCTATAACTTTATAGACGGCTGGTTACTGTTTACTAATAGCCTGGTTCACATTAAACTTTATTCTAAAGCAGAAATAATGTATCTTTTAAATCCAAAATAGTTAAACCTAGGATATTGAAATGAATACTATTTTTTATTAAGTTAGTAAGTAATGTCTTTCACATCTATATTATCCATGTATAATAAGAGTATATACATACTTCTTCTAGTAAAATTATAAATAGTTAATTTAATTAAGAGGTATAGGTATTCGGAATCTACCTGACCGATTCTTAAAATTCTTTCACCGTTAGGAAGCTATATTATTAATTTATTACAGATGGATGCGGGTTAAGTCTATCACGTTAGCAAACGAGTTGAGTCGCTAGTTAGTTATACAGGGACTTATTTTAATTAAATGTAGCCAAATATATAATCTCGTTCCATATAATATTACGTGAATCCTACGTCGCACAGCGGCGGCCAGGCGCGCCGAGAGTTTTCAAATCTAAAGCATTTGTGTAAACTTTCTCTGACGACGTGAACACACAATGAGCACTTTTGTCAGTATTATAACAACACACACGTTACCACATTATTTAGATATAAACTCCACACACTTATAATGTATTTAAATGATTTAGCACTGGTCTCAAGTGAGGTTGGTAAATATTTAATTGTTTTTTAAGGGTAGTAGTCAATTGTTACCGGCGAGGGCCAACCGCGGCCGACGACTGCGCTAGCTACGTTTCAAACAGTTTATTGATAATTATGCAACAAGCACTGATATTACGGTATTATCGATAAATACTCCATCTAACAGCTAACAAGGAACACAAAAACATTCATTGTCCAACGACTATTTCTGGTAGATTGTAATAGATAATTCGCGAGAGCAATTACGATACTTTTATGTGTTCTCAAAGTAATTGTGAAAGTAGATGTTACATTTACGTTTCAATCGGAATAGCAGCGATACTTTTTGTACTGAAAGGTAATAAGTTTAAAATACAGGATCTTTCAATTTAGCAAACCTTGATGCATCTTTTCACGGTACCGTCTTTGTACCGATGGTACTGTCGTTCTCTTGTGCGGTGTGGTGCTTGACAAGCAAACTCTGCTCTTTACTTTTGGGTGCCTTAAAAGGCGAGAAGGGAACAAAGGGGAATGCCCATTAAATGCCTGAAATGAACAGAAACTACCAATAGTCCTAAATTCTATTTAGAATAAAATACTAATAATTAAATTATTCTCAAGTTTCTTTAACTGGGGTAAAAGTATAACTATTATATGTATTTAGTATTTAATGTGACTGTCGTCTAATGGGGTTATTGAATGATTGATTTATAATAAATCATTCATATTTGACGTGGCCTAGCCTGGCTTTTGTAAATCTGATCATCTAAGCATGCCAATATGAATAAAACCTAATTATTTTTTAAACGCCAAAACATTTATTCTATCTGATGCTGTATGAATCTCGTGCCCTTTGCCTTACTGACAATTTGCCATTATCGTATTACATAATTTATATTTTATTTTTTCACTTGATTTAATTCATAGTTTTGCGTTTGCGACTTAAATTACGGACTACTTTTGCTGAGTGTTTTTTTGTTGTTTAATGATTGGATCCTTATTTCATCATCATATCGGCCAATATCGGCCATTTATACGTCCACTGCTGAACAAAGGCCTCCCCCATAGATTTTCACAACTGTGTCATCATTTTGAGGGGTATTTGCCAATACTCACCACGCTTGGCAGGCGGGTTGGTGAGCGCAGTATGGTTACCGTTTCACAGAAGGGACGCTGCTGCCTCTGGTTTAGATTCCCTTAGTCGCCTTTTACGACATCCACGGGAGGAGATTGAGTGGTGCTATATTCTTAATCCGGACACCACACGGAATTTAATCCGGACACCACACGGATCCTTAGTTACGTCGGTACTAATATGTATTCTGTGCCCTAACCTTGATCTTTTACAAAAAGGTTTAACATGACTTCTCCCAAGTTTTTAGATAATGAATGAAATTGTAAATGGGTTCCTTGGATTTAAAGTACAATTAGGTGTATGATTAATTTTTGTTCATCTCAGGCATTTTTTCGTAAGATGGGCATTCCCTATTATACTCTACTTCGGCGAAGCCAAAACAAAGGGAAAAAGTAATGTTGGCAGTCGAGCAAAACTTAATCGTATTTGAGTTTGTTCTGTGTGGTTCCCGGCAAAGAATAGGCTACCCCTCTCCACCCATGGGTGTCGTAAAGGCCGACTAAGGGTTAACATCGAGAGCATGAGCAGCAGCATTCTCTCATACTAGTAGGTAATAAGATACTGCAATCAGTATGGCTACTGCTCCACTGTAGGGACTTTCCGTGTTGCATATGTTAGGTAAGTATCCTTATTGTTATCAACTTTTTGAGTAAATGAACAAAATTATATTACTGTCACTAAGAAAAAACATTTATGTAATTTTGCTACAATAAACCAGTCTTATAATGGTTTAAGATATTATAAAAATGTGTGTTCTCGACTAATGCTGGTTTGCAGCTAGGTCATTCATTCCTCGAGGCCGAAATTAATAATCAATCTATTATTAACTTGACAACTGATTATAAACCGTTATGAGTACCTATCCTAGACAGTTAGGCATCAACTTATCGGTCAGTGCAAACGCTCTATAGGTGGTGCGGAATTCATCGGCCTATAAACAAATGCAACAAATTTTGACAATTTATTAAACAAGTTGTTTGGTTCTCCCTATGGATTGGGAGTCGTTATAGAAAAAACCATCAAATAAATCGACAATGGTGCAATCGTGTATTCGATTATCGATTAATATGTCACCGAATACCAATATTTTAACATTCAACAATTTAATACATCTGTGCACAAGTCTTCAACGTGACATCTAGAAAGTACTTCATTGTAAACGGGGGACAACGATGAATAACAGTCGATCAACAATTGAATAAAATTGACCAATTGAATAGATTGTAACTGAATATATGGAAGAATCGAGTAATTCGATTGTTTATAGTAATAATCGCTTATCGCTAGTTCTTCTACATCCATTATATACGCTATTTATTTTTATTTATTAAATAGAGAGTTGCGGAAAATAGATGCTATCGCTATAATAAACATCAATAGGTGAAACGCGATGCAATAGCTTTATAATTGCCTGATGGCTAATTGTACCTGATTTATGAATATTTTTATATTGTAACATAACATAGATATATATAGATAGAAAGATATACTTTGTCGTGCAGTAGAAGTGTTAAATAATTTAAAAAAACAGCTACTACACAAACGTGCCATAAAAGAGGCATATGCTCAGCAGTGGGTTGTGGGATAAATAGGATGATAGATACTAGCTAGAGTAAATCAAAATATGCAAAAGCTTTTACCGATGTGAACTGAATAGGTACAAGTAAAAACTCCAGCCTGACCTTACGCCATTGCCGTAGAGTTAAATTAGAAAAAGCTACAAATAAAGGAGACCATATTCAAGTAATATGGATTTAGATAAACTGGTAAAGCAAGGTAACTGACTTTCTTAGGAGGAAAACCTTGATTCATTAATGCGACTGCCTGAAGACCCTGCATTTCTTTATATAGAAAATGTCTTATCTAGTTACCGGTCTGATGTAGTACCAGTAGCACATCGAGCAGCATGGAATACGAAATTGTGGTAACACTTTAAATCTTTATTTGTGACTGGAATAAAACTAGATTGTAACGATAAGAGACAGTCAAGAAAATAAAGTACAATACCTACCAATAAATACGGCTTAAAAGAACTAATGGCACGAACCTATTCTCCGGTATTCTGTTAGCAAAACAATGAAATAAAGCAGATCAGCAGAGAAACTAAGAGGAAATTTACAGTTGTAATGAAACATATTGTTCAATAGATGTAAAAAGAAAACCCGTGAAGAAATTGAACGATTGTTTAAATACAAAGAATGGTTTCATTTGTATACTGATTCCCTGCTGCTAAGTGCATTGTCGCAGTCTATTTCAAACGGCCGTTTCTAAAAAAACATTATTTCTTTAACATTTCACTGTAGTCCGCCAGCCGCGCAATAATCATGAACTCGCTTTGTATTTAGAAATTCAGTTGAAATCAAATAGACCGAACAACATATGCATCGTACTCATTTGCATAACGGTTGGCCTTGAGATCCAATGGCAGTTGGCACGCTATTTCTTTTGAAAGGAATTTCAATTCATACTTTGAATAAAAAAAATTGGAATTGGAATGTCCGTTCATATTAAAAAAGCGCTGTTGAGATAAATCGGAAAAAGTATTAAGCGATTCGTCTACTGGTTTTAAAGTAAATCTGATTCTACTTTCTAAACGATGAATATTAAAAATGAAACAACCTTGTGTTTAATCAGATGATCCCCGCCTAGTAACTGAACCAACATCAATAAAAGAATATACAGTTTTAGTAGATCAATAGCTGTGGGTGCGGTGGAGGCATCGACCTCATATTGCGCAACCGTGGCCGTTGCACATTTATCACACCAATATTATAAAAAGCTGTGCAAAAACTAACGAGTGTTGTGTAATACTCAACTCATTAAAAATATTTAGATTTAAAGTAATTATTACTTCCGTATTTTTCCTGTTTCTAACGTGAGAGGATGTGGTTTCACCGTCGTTGTTGCGTATAAAAAACGTTCAAGTGCGGACGCATAGGGACGGATGTAAGCGACCTGGCGGGAATTCCTTTGCATTTGTGACTTTATTACAAAACAACACGTTGGCAATAAAAGTAAGTGCTTACCAGAAATTTAGTCCACCTCTTGAAATAAATGCACGGGACGCGGAATCTGAAATGAAAAATAAAGATATTATAAGCAAGTTACTAAGAAGATAAGCAAGCAATTATAAGCAAGTTTCTAAGAAGATCTCTTTCTATAATAATTGTGATCGGACGCAACACCGATGTTTGCGTGCCGGCAAAAGGTCACAGAAGTGCAAAATGCTTCGTCTGCCTTACTCGATGCTATTTCTGTGATTAGAATACTGCTTTCCTTCTATAAGAGTAACTATAAGGAAACGTAGAACTTAATCGTATTTTGCATCAGGTAGTCGATAAAATTAAATACTTTTATTTTATCTTCCACAACTACAATTTGTGACCTAGATTTACTGTTGCATTGTATATCATTCTCTGCAACTTATTCAACTTGTTCAACTTCAAAGGCAACTTAAATGAAGTTGCGCAAATTCTTCAGAGCTGATATTTTTCTGGCTGTAATTGGAGCTAGAATATTGGAATTTGTGCAATCATGTCGAGTCGCGTTTTGACTGACGCGTTCAGTTTTCACTGCCAAATAAGATTCAGTTTTAGTCACGTTTCATATCTGTAACGATTAATTGTGAGATCGGTATAAGTCGTGCATAAAGAGCTTTCTTTTGTGGTTTGGTTTGGTTTTTGTACACATTCACTTAATATTATTAGCATGTAGTTATCATGTAATATAAGGTCGGTCGCGGTGCAATTGCGATCCATGTCATTCGTATCAATTGCAGTTCGGCATTTGTGTCGTAATTTGTGTTGTGAAAACTGTGACAGACACGCCTACTGATTATTGGCTTGACGAATAATTTGTTTGATTAAAAATCAATGATTAACGCATAAAGTTCGTGCTCCATTTTTCCTTTTAATCGGAACCACCGTTAATAGTTACAGTTGTTTTACTTCTGGTGCTTATCGACTTCCGCAAGTGGTTGAATCAAATCGATTATGCTCAAAGGGATTAAGCTAGAAATTCATTCTGGCTGTAATACGCAATGGATCACGTTGTCAGCAGTGCATCGTACAACCTTCAATATTGTGCCAGTCATCATCATTATCATCATATCAGCCACAGGACGTCCACTGCTGAAGAAAATTCCCTATAGATTTCCACAACTGTGTCATCATTTTGGTGGGGAGTTTGTCAACACGCGCAATGAGCGCAGTCTACTTTTCCACAGAAGGGACGCTGCTACCCATCTCTTTGGTTCAGGGTTCTATGTCGCCTGTTACGACATCTAAGGGAGGAGATAGAGTAGTGCTGAATTCTTAAGCCGGACACCACACGCACCACCACTTACTTACTTTAATATCAAAGAAGATTGCACTGGTGGTGTTATTTTTAAATCTTTTATTTTCCAATCGCCGTTGGTGTGTACTTTACATCGCACAACTGTATTTGTTTTCATGGCGTGGTCTATTTGCAAATGCGTACCAATTGTTGGAACGATGTTAGTAAACAAGGCATTCTTGTAAGACTTGGAATTTCTCATAAATATCAACAAGGGCGTCCGCTCCAAGGGGGTTTCAGGCTAAAATACGCGATGATCAATCTATCAGCGAGATTAAGTATAACGCTTCGGCCCATTTTTGGATGGGTGACTGATTTGTACCCTCTAATGGCAGCATTACTAAGTTGTGACGCCCAGTTCATGTACCTTTGATAGTAGTAAAAAATCTGAAAGTCGGACGATCGGTATCGGTATCCTCTTTTCCCTTGTTTCCGGGAACAGCTAAGATCATGCCTTTCATCATCAACATATCAGCAATGGAACGTCTATTGCTGAATAAGGGCCTCCCATATAGGTCCCTCCCCAACCAGCACCCTGCTACTCCCAGCTACATACACCAAGTCATCAGTCCATCATAAAGGGAGTATTTCACACAATATTGAATATTGCACATTTCCCCAAGCTGCACATCCCGCGGTTTAGAATCCCTAAGGAAGCTTTTACGACATCAGGAGAGGTGCTATATTCTAAATACACCAAAGGGAAACCACGGATACCAGACACAAAACGCGGACACGGAGAACTGCCCTAATAGCTATGTTTTTACACGCGTATACAACCGTCACCGGATCGTATATTTGGAAACCATGTTTTGATAGAAATAAACTAGATCGCTCTCGAACTAACAAGGTTTTAAGCAAGTGCCATATCATTCTGGACTACTTGTTCATGGTCTGAGAAGTAAATGTGGAACTTTACCATTGCCGTATAGGACCGCTCTGATTCACATAGATGCAATCACTTGAAGTTCCTCAAAGCTATTGCTGCGTTATGTAAAGAGATTATCTATATAAAATATCTTAATTGTTGCGTACGTTTCTAAAAGTAATAAAAATATTTACTTGAAATTAATTTCATACAAAGGTATAGCTATATTTCATCATCACAATGAAACCGTGTAGCTCACGAATAGAGATATCCCATCTCATCCCGTGGGTGTCGTACCAGGCGACTAACGGAGTTTGGAACCTGGTGCGTAACATTAAGCACTTTGGGTTACCCGCAGGTAGCGGGTAAACCACCAACACTAGCGTACCTAAGGCACTGTCATCAGGCAGGCGTTCGATTGTAAAACCCTTTTGCCAAAACCTTTGCTATATTTCATATTGTGCCGACCCCAAGCAAATTGAGACCTGGCCATATATCTAGTAAGAAGAAGAAGTTTCACGATCACAGTGGTTGAAAGCAATTAAATTTAAAAGAAATTAAAGGCACATCAGTTACGACGTTCATGGTTTAAGCCGAAAAAAGTCCACTGCTTGACACAGGCCTCCCCCAAAGATCGCCACAACGAGCGGTCTGGGTGTGTTGTATGGTCATTGGGGGGTTTTACCATAATCGCCACGCTTAGTAGGCGGGTTGGCGATCGCAGTTGAATTATTAATGTACTCGAAGGACGCTGCTGCCCATCCTCTGGCTAATCCCATAGTCGCCTAGTAAATGGGTTGGTTGTATTCGTAGCCGGCACCACACGGCCCATTACGACATTATTTCTATAGAAATACAAGAAATAAACAGTCAATTTTTTTAAACCAATCCAATGTTCTTATTGAATTATATAATCTCAGACGGAGCACTTCAATGAAGCGGATGTTATAAACAAGATGACCTCTAAGACAATCATAATAATTATAATCTTAGAAAGCATGGAGCGAACATGTTACACTTGACAAATGTCATTAAGTTTATGATAAGAAACATTTGAAGGAACAATATTAAGCTTTAATCTACTTATTTCAAGTTTATTTATTTACATATTTACATTCTTTATAGATAGGGAGTAACATTACCTTCTCCAAGTTTTTTTTTATTGAAAATGAATATTCAAAATAGAAGAATTATCTTTTGTTGTCTTTTTTAGGTTAATCAACCAGATCTGTAGATATTCATAGCGGGTTTTAATTAATGGTGTTATTTTTATTACATTTATTCATTTCTTTTATTGTTTTACCCAACCTTGACATTGGAAGAATCATCGACATAACAATTGAGCCATTAAATTAAAATTTGATTCGAATTGAAAAAATCATCATCAGCCTGGAAGACCGTTTCTTTTCGTGCTTCGTAAAAGCATTACTACAGCTTTTCAGAAATAATTTTGAATTATATATCTCTGTCCATCAATAATACGTGTCTATTGTAGCTTACTGTGGTCGGTAATTCACAAGTTCTTGGAATACGAATGGCTTGGCGCCTACATCGGGACACTCCTTATTGGGCTTTAGCGAATTCAATGCCTCCTTGACGTGTCAATTAGTCATGATCATTATTGAAAAGGTTATTTAACTTTCGTGTAGGTGTACCAAAGTGTAGACGTGGATGACGTAATATGCCAAAGATATTGTCCTTGTGTACGTCATAAAAATGTACATGATAGTAATATGAAGTAGTTTAGTTATGATTGTAATATTAAACTTATGTTAATGCATTACAATATTGAAATTCATCGCGTACTTCCTGGCTAACAAAAGGATTCCCGTGGATGAAGGCATGCCACTATAAATAAATCGACGCTTCATCAAGCTAAAATTGACTAAGTAACAATATTTGTTCAATTGAATTTGATCATTCGACGCGGGAAAATTAAAGCGATTTCAACGATAATTCAATTTCACAAGACAAGCTTTTCGCTTATCCCCTTTTATCTTTAAAGCGTATAGTATAGGTGTACTCATTATATCAGACTGTAAACCTGTACTGCCATACATGGTTTGTCTTATGACCACTTTCGGTCGTAAACAAATACATCATCATGCTTGAAAAGTGGACCTGGGCTAGCCATGTTTGTTGCCTTAGATTTCTCTATTACACGGGTTTATATCCCCTGTAAGGGGAACCCGGTCTTTTGATAGGCCTACGCGGGGACATGGGTCCAACACGCAGAGGCCCTTTAGAGAATTTTAATCTAAAATGTAATGGGACACTAACCGGGGACTCTCCATGGCTACACTATAAAATGCAGTCTTGGATTGTCCCCGGAGGTATAAAATACAATATACATATCATACAATAGGTATGAAATGGAAACTACAAGTATAAGGTCTATTGCAATGGGTGCTGTATGGATTTAATACTAAGAAAAACGAAATAACGGCGTCTGCCTTTCAATCTTTAAAGTGAAATTCTGTGGCAGACGGTGACTCGCCACTCACAAGATGGGCCCCCTAAATGGCTACCACTACAGGCGACAAGGAGCAACACCGGTGTGAGCGGCTAGGGGTGTAGAGAGGTGTGGCACTGGTTTCACCATCGCGCGTCTCGAAGACTCGGAGCGGGGTTTCCCCGTTATTACGCCATTAGACACTTCCACCCCCGAGAATTTAGCTCTGACGGCCCCTCTCTTATCGGCCAACTAAGGCAAGCTAGAGTTGAAAATCCTACGGGCTCTCATGGGGTACCACTCCAACCAACCAATAAAGGCAAGCCGGAGACGAGGCCCTGACCGACTCTCTGGAGCATTCGGGTAGGCAGTGTCGCCACTAACTGCCCTGCGGTCTGTAAGCTACTTAATATATATTTTTTTTATATCAGAAGGTAGGAAGAAATCAAGCAGCTACTTTAATCTGCCCTCCAGGATTACCTTATCCCATGGTGAGATAACGTTTGCCCAGATGGGTATAACGTTTGCCCACAGGGGTGCCTTAGATTATTATTATTATGTCGCATGTGACTTGTGGTATTAAAATATATAATTGACGTGAAACGGAATTATTGTAAACTTGCCAACGATTTGCAAAAATATCATTATATATTATATAATCAAATATTATATAATAATATGTAATAGTTATAAATACAATGATATTTTTGCAAATCGTTGGCAAGTTTACAACAATTCCGTTTCACGTCACTTATATATTTTACTTGCATTTCACAAGCGGCTACTGAGCAGAGTGGATGACGCTTTGGTCATATAAGCGATAATTTCTTGATTAGTATTATGGACTGGTACTTAAATAGTCCATACCAAAGCCTATTAATTCTTTAATAGCCCCGTAATATCTTTAGTTTTAAGTACCATACCACACATGGTATACCAAGTTTGAATCTTTATGGATATATATTTAGAACAAATCCATTTAAGTATTGCTACAGAAATACTAACTTTTGAAGGTTTCGTTTAGTAATCCATAAGTAACACTTTGCCGTGTGGTGCCGGCTACGAATAGCACTAACCCATCTCATCCCGTGGGTGTCGTAAAAGGCGACTATGAGACTAGCCGGCTGATGGGCAGCAGCGTCCATCGTGTACATTTACAACTCAACTGCGATCGCCAACCCGCCTGCCAAGCATGGTGATTATGGAAAAAACCCCCAATGAGCACATAATACAATCCCAGACTGGTCGTTGTGGCGATCTTTGAAGGAGGCCAGTGTCCAGCAGTGGACTTTATTCAGCTGAAACGACGCATTAGTTTTTGCCGCAGCTTAGTTTGTACAGCTTGACATTTAACATAAAATAAGCTTGAGAACCAGTGCTTTTCATTTTTAAGGTTCCGAACGTCCGACAGAAAAAAATGGCGGAACCCTTATAGGATCACTCGTGTGTCTGTCTGTCTGTCCGTCTGTCACAGCCAATTTGCTCCGAATCTACTGGTCTGATTAAGTTGAAATTTGGTACATATATGGATTTCTGCAACCCAACCACGGACGTGTAACGTAAATAATTGAATTTTGAATATGGGGGTCACTTTTGGGGGATAATATAGAAATTAAAAAATAAAGTTTTTGAAACTGTATCGTCATCATTTCGGCCGAATGAAGTCCACTGCTGGACACAGGCCTCCCCCAAAGACCATCACTGGGGGGTTTTACCATAATCGCCACGCTTGGCAGACGGGTTGCCGATCGCAGTTGAGTTGTTAATGTACTCGAAGGATGCTGCTGCCTAGCCTCCGGCTAATCCCTTAGTCGACTTTTACGACACCCACGGAAGGAGATGGGGTGGTGGTATTCTGAGCCGGCACCACACGGCAAAATCGTGTATCATGTGACATATTTAATGGAAGGGCTTATTATGAGAGTTTCAAATATATTTATTTTATAATTATCAAATAAATAGTTTTAAAGTTATTAAGAAAATAAGCAAAAATTTACCATTTCCCCCTTTATCTCCGAAACTACTAACGCTATATTTTGAAAAAATAATAATACAATAGTTATTTACTTATAGATTACAGGAAAACCTACAAAAAGTCTATGGTTTTAAAATAACATAATTTTTCTTTCAATATAGTGCTTACTTACATTTGCAGTTGGAATGTATGTGAGAACATATTTTACAATTACAATGTTAAGTTTGTTCTTTGGATAACTGATTGGTACTACTCGTTTGCCTTAACTAGGCCAGGCATCCGTCACTTCTCGTACCTAACGATAACATATTCATCGTACGGAACCGTCTCCACGCGAGTTCAACTCGCACTTGTTCGGTTTTTTTATTTATGTTACATGTCCAGGTTTTATTAATTGTTTAGTTTAGTAGTAAGTCCGTAATAAAGTTGTATTTTACCAAGATTGATAACCACTGCAATATTCAATGCAGCGTCACCGGGGACAATCCGTGACTATTTGTATAGTATAGCTATAGTCCCCGGTTCACTAACCGACACCTCGTTACATGCTAGATTAGAATTCTCTAAAGTACCTTTGCGTGTTAGATCCATTCCCGTGCTAAAGCTATTAAAAAGAACGGAATTCTTGTGAAAAGGATTTAGGTCTTCTTTTTCTCAGTATATGGTAGGTTAACAGACACTATAAAATAACAAGACCGTTCATAAGTCATAGTAGATTTTTCTGCAGCTAGTTAATAATGCTGACAAGTTGTGTAAGGAAGCGGCGAAGTAGAAAGTCCAGGGGTATTCGTTTGTCCAGAGAACAGTGCTGCCGACTTTTAGGAACAAGTTATGATTGACTAAAACTGCAACATATGTGACATACGATATGTTTCGCATTTTTCAGAATATAACACGCAATATCTAAAATATTTATGTACATTTTCATGGCGTGGTACCGCAAATGAATAGCATGACTAACCCGCCTGCCAAGTGTGGTGATTATTGTAATGGTCATTGGAAAACTCATGCTCAGCAGTTAACGTTCGATCATATTGCTCAACGCTGATGTATCATAATGAACAATTATGCGTCGTTTCTTTTTTATCGCCTATTCGATTTGGACATAAATTTAGACAGTTAAACCATGTGTACTGTACATGCGATAATAACTTCCACTGATCGCTTGTCAGCTCTTTGATTTAAGTTTTATCGTATGAACAAAAAAGCTATAGTCATAAAATAAATTGGTCGATAAAGTGTTGAGTATCCCACATGCGTGAGTGCGTCTGATGCATGACTTTGCTCTAACTCGCATTTCGAATCGATGTAGCACGAGGAACGATTGATGTATAAATCTTCCGAGATCAGATTAGAGATGCGGTCGTAGATATAACCGATGTGAGATACGGCTTGTGTAGGGTTGCCCGCTTATCTGGACGTGTCATTAATTAACAGGAAAGGTCATCGTCTTAGAAATCACGTCAGCCACGAAACTGGAAGATAAAGCAATTAAACCTATGTTCTAGGACAAAAAAAAAACAAAATGTTTAAAAGAGTTAGTTTTGTGTCAATCATAAGAGATAAGTTACTTTCAGATGTCGAGAAAGCCAACCCTGAGTCCACGTTATAGAAAGGAACTAAGTGTGAAGTCAAGAGAGAAACGGATGTTGTTAAAAACAGTTAAACGATTTTTTTTGGTATCAACAACTTGCGAACTCTGTTAATTACTCATTCTGTAGTTGCGTATGATTCGTTTGTATCAGTGCATTGCATGACGGTTGTGTTAATAGCGAGGTTTCCTAATGGACGTACTAATCATATTACATTAGTTCTATTTGTTCATATCGAGATTTCTGTCGTATCGTCGAGTAAGTAGTTCGTAGTAGTTTCGTCACTGGTAGGTGGTGTAGGTTTTTTATTGCAAGAGGCTACCTAGGTAGGTACCACTGCAGGCCCAGATATTCTACTGCTAAGCAGTAGTTGAAACTTTAGACATTACTGTGTTCCGGTTTGAAGAGCATTGCAACTAGTGAAATTACTCGGCACAAGAGACTTAAATAACTAATGTCTCGAGGAGACGAGCGCAATATAGACTCAGGACCAGTTATGAGTAGCATTACGATTATTTTGGGCAGGCATGACGGATATCAACAGGCGTACGACGAACTCAGTGGCGTGACATTGGAGAGATCTATGTCCAGCAGTGGACTGCTATGGGCTGATGATGATGGAAAAAGGTGTATTTCGCAAATGGTGTTACTTAAATACAAATTTTACAACTAATCCGTAGGTTCTGAATATAGGAAGGTTTACAGGTAGTAAGTCTCGGGGATCACAAGTATAGCCAACTTGCCGGGGTAAGTGGTGATTCTCTTTACGATATTCTTAATACTAAATTAGATGCTGTTGCCTTTAGAATCCCTAATCACCTCTAACAACACATGATAACAGAGATTTGGTCGGTTCCACGCCAAATAAAATCGATAGCCATTTAGGAATGACAACACATTATGACGTAACAGTTTCCAATTTCATAAATCTTCCAGTAAAGGCCTATATCGTTGGCAAACATTTGGCGAAGGGCCAGAAGCCTGGACACATTCGCTCGTATTTCACTCAATGCGAAATAGTCTCGGGAAATAAAGTGTACTATTAATGCGCGCTATTTTCAGAGCGTGGCGTCCAATAGTCTGGTCGTATATCTGCGGTAAATGATAATTTCATGTTGTTTTAGGTCTAAATAACATGTAATAATGCAAATGCAAACGAAATAATTATGCAATTAAGATGAAGGAGATAGACCCGGCCAAATTAAAGTTGAACTTGCATAATTACTGTTACGAACCATAAATCATTTCAGGCAAAAAATTACACATAGCAAAAGAAACTATTCAACGAGTGATGTTTGGCGTTTATTAAAACCTAAGGTCGATGAAACTGTTAGTAATTGTAATTTACAGCATAAACTTTTCATTGTAATGCTAGAAGATTTTTTTAAATTATTTTTTTACTAAAACACGTTGCCCCACTCTGTGATTTCTCCTGTGTCGTGGGTGCGTTTACAGACATGAATTCCACATACAATACACCCAGACCCGGAACAACTACCTGCAGGTCATACAAATATTTGTTCCGTGTGGGAATCGAACCCACGACCCGGAGCGCAGCAGCCGACTGTATCAGCCATTGTAATATGTAGTAGGTACAGTAATTTTCGCAACGCAGTTATTCATTATTATTATCTATTATATTTGTCTATATTGATCGCGTTGGCTTTATGACTTGTCTATAACGATATCTATGGGAGTTAGATCAGCCACTTGTTTATTTAGAAACGTATTGCAATATTATTGAACTCCTACTCGAAACATCATTTACACTGTTGGCAAAAATTACGTCAACATGTTATGAATCGACTGTACTGGAAGCTTTTACGAGAAAGCCGGTTTTGCCTTTATGCATAAGATCCAAGTAATCTTTATTTAAATTTAGCAAATCCACAACTTGAAGGTACTATAAATGTTTATACAGATGCAAGACGTAAACGTATTTCCCCGAATGCTAATATTGTGCTTCACTCTTGTGCCTCTTATTATGTATTTGTTGTTAATGGCTTTGTTTTTATGTATATTTAATTTAGGAAACCCTAACTGTGTCCAACTGTCTTGTCTGTCGGAGTTGAAGAAACTTTCCAATGTGGAAACTAGCATTTATATTTCATTTATATATGTTTTAATCAAAATAATTTGGTTTATTTTAAAATATTATTAGTGAAATCGCATTTCTGTGAGTGCAGAAAAAATGCTGCCCATTCATATCCAACGCAAATTGTTGCAATATCAGTAAGACTGATGAAGATTAGAAAGAAGTTATGCAATAAGACAAGTGGAACGTGGCAAATGTTGACAACAGTAAAATATGTCAACAGCTATGCAAATAGCATTGGCAACGAATCCGAAAACGCAACGATTAATGAGTCAAAATAAACGAAATCTGTTCACTATTCCAGTTTATTATACTAGTCTCATCATTCATCATTTCGGCCGAATGAAGTCCACTGCTGGACACAGGCCTCCCCCAAAGATCACCACAACCACCGATATGGATGTGTTGTGGGCTCATTGGGGGGTTTTGCCATAATCGCCACGCTTGGCAGGCGGGTTGGCGATCGCAGTTGAGTTGTTAATGCACTCGAAGGACGCTGCTGCCCATCCTCCGGCTAATCCCTTAGTCGACTTTTACGACACCCATGGGAAGAGATGGGGTGGTGGCATTCTGAGCCGGCACCACACGGCATATACTAGTCTATGGTTAACAAACGTTCCAGTTATTGCTTTGCTCCATATAAGGTTGTTAGGCCATCGACCCACTCGTATTGATTGCAGTCAGTGTTGTTTTCTAGGGCAAATGGAAACAAACTTTCCGTACGTTATTTTATGGAATCCCTTTTGTAGTAGAAGCGAGCTTTTCTGTTAATGATTCGTGGTCGTTTCTAGGTCGTGTGATTTCGACCTGAATTAATATTTGTTTAAGTGTAAAACATATGTGTTGTTTTTATTCTTTCTGCTGACATATGTTTATTGTACGTGGCTTACTTGGCTGTTAATAGAAATTATTTTTCTTTGTTAGGAGTAATCTTTACAGCAATTTCCAGCTTTAACTCATAATTTTTTTTTGTGTAATTTCAATTGGTTTTTAAAGTGCGGTTCTGACGAGTTCATCCACATCTGGTTGAATTTAAATTAAACAATATAGATGAAAAAAGACCGCGATGATGGATACGACTGTGAACTGGTTTGGTATTTAACATCTTCATCGTCAGCTGAAGGACGTCTGCTGCTGAACAAAGGCCCCCATAGATTTCTATAACGAGCGATAACATACCTCCCGCATCCAACGACCCCCAGCGACCTTCACCAGGTCATCTGTCTATCTCGTTGGAAGCCGTCCCAGGCTGCGTTTCTGGTGCGTGGTCTTCACTCAAGAACCTTTCTAGCCCAACTGCCATCAGGTCCTAGAGATTAAACAAAAACGTCCTCTACGTATCTCCTCATTTGTGACCGCGTAGAGAAATACCAAGCATATCTCTTACCATAGCTCGCTGAGTGACCTGCAGCTTTCTTATAATACCCATAGCCCATGGTGAGTGACCACGTCTATGAATAAAATACGTGTTCATCTCAATGACATTTTGTCCATCTATGTATTTTATACATTCCTATTAGCATAGATATTCTAAAACAAGTTTATATCAAATTGCGTCGTTTCTATTTATCCAAGTCTTTGTTTATTAACAATTAATAGCCATATTTTTATGTTGTAGGTATTTTCTGCGTCATGGTCAATGTATTGCATGAATGGAGGAGATTTGGCACGTCTCGTCTTTTGGACCACGTCATAAGTGTACGTAGCAAAGATCAAGGTTTCTCACCTAGTTCACTCTGTTAATTTTAAGTAGAATGCAGATTTGGACAAACTAAAAACAGCTAGTTGCTGAAGAAAATTAAGGTTTTGTGGTCTTGTGGCAGCTTTGTTACGTTAGACAGATTGTTATTGGTGGACGGCACGGTTGGCGGAGAGGCTAAGAGATTAGCATTCTGTGTAATTGGTCGTGAGTTCGATTCCCGCATTATATGTACATACATAATATACATAATGTCTGTAAACTGTACCCACGATACAGGAAAAATCTACAGTTCATAGTTTTTCTTAAAATTTTGTGTCATTAGCAGAGATTTTATAAAACCAGTTGTCTCGTAATCGAGCTAATTTGAGACATTAATATGATATCAGTGTTCTAGATAGCTTCCTTGGGTCCTTCCCTTGATATACTTTTGATTCGATGTCGTCGAATTATCGATGAAGACAGAATCTCGTTCAAATCTTGCTTATACCGGATGGTATGATGATATGAGGATGATAGATGTTAACAGTGTCAAACGCATACCAATAAGTACATTACAAACTGAAAAATTACATCGTTCGTTTTCCGGAATATTATATTATTTACGTGTACTTTCCTTTCCGGAGCTTTCCATACCCAGCAGACTTTAAAGAATATGAAAAGTATAGTTCTCACATTACCATCATTTTGACAACATTGTACCAATATGATTTAATGTACCATATTTTTAAACTACTTTCCTTGGCTTTACTCTTGATAGGGCGCTCACTTGGGAGAAACACATAGACTGTGTATGTAAAAAGATTGGCCGCGCATGTTTTGCACTGTGGCGTCTATCGGCTACTCTGCCGACCGAGATGGTCAGGAGTTGCTACTTTGCGTCGGTGCAGTCGGTGATACAATACGGTATCGAGCTGTGGGGACGAGCAGCAGATTGGATACGCGTGTTTCGGATGCAAAAGCGAGCGGTGAGGGCAATGGCACGAGTATCTCGGGTGACGTCAGCACAACCGTATTTCCGCTCGTTTAAAATACTTACAGTTCCTAGTTTGGTGATTTTTCATTCAGCGATATATGCTAAGAAAAACTTAAATGAATACACCAAGCTGGGCGACCGGCACAATTACAATACACGGCATGCGCACCGATTGAGCGCAGTGCCTCGGCGACTGGCTAAAACATCTAAGCTGGTACATGTGATGGCGCCAACGGTATACAATCGCTTACCAGACCACATAAGGGACGCACCATCGATGCAGTCGTTTAAAACCAGACTAAAATGCTGGCTGATTGAGCAAAGCTTTTATCACTGGAATGACTTTATAGGGTAGGACGTTACTAAAATATTTTGACACCTTGTTAAGACATTGATTGGATCCTTATTTTTAATGTAATAATGACATATTAGATATTATGTTAATTAGGCAATGATTATTATTAAATTGTAAAGAATTATATATTAAGCAATGACCACAAATGATCATTTAATTAATTTGAATAATGTAATTTAATGCACTGAATGAAATGTTATATGACTTGTAATATTTATTATTACCAATAAATAACTAAACTAAACTAAAAAGAGTAACCATGGAGTTTCTTGCCCGTTCTTCTCCATAGGAAATCTACACCTTGGAACGAGGCAACTAAAGGCTTGACTATTCATAAGTGCCTATAAATGGTTTTACATGAATAAAAATATTTTTATCTTTTTATCTTAGTATAATTTTGCCGCGAAGAATCGACAACATTTCTGAGGAATTTAGACGAGTTCCTCAATCAGCTTTATTTTTTAAGAAATGATAGAGTTGGGTTGTTTGGGTATATATTTATGGGGTGTTACGGGGAACTTGTGTTTGTTTGATTTTAAGTATTCGACGGCATATAAAGGTCAACCAATTTCGCTGTATCTGTTTTGGAACTGGTGTGACCGTGTGACGCGTAGTATTTATTATTTGCATCTATAAATAGTTATTATATTAGGAAATACATTTTAAATAAGTATCGACAAATATGACGCAAAAAGTTTGCGCGTTTCAGTGAAGGTCGAGGTGCGGTGCGACATGGCCAATTAACAATTAGCGGGCAAAGTCACGGGAATGTACTAACTATACTCCAAACAATGATACGATCGATATGCTGCGTTAGTTCGTCGTGTCAGTCTTGTTTGTGGTCTAATTTAGAACCTACGTAGGTTACATTTACTTTACTTTGTATTATATTTGTATTTGATGTAAACATTACGGATTATGTGAGGTTGAATTTTGTTACGATATATTCTAGACTTTAGGTGTTAGTGTAGTGTAGGTGTTAGTTGCCGAGACAAGTCATACGTAGGTACACACACACATACTACAATGAGCGGTCATAGGGGATATTGTCATAATCACCGCGCTTGGCAGGCGGGTTTTAATTAGCACACGGTAGGAAGCTGTTGCCAATTCTCTTGATATAAACCCTTAATCGCCTTTTACGACCCCCATGAGTCTCTATGGTGTACTAGTGTGGTATATTATTTTCCGGGATCATCATCATCATCATCATCATATCAGCCACAGGACGTCCACTGCTGAACAAAGGCCTCCCCCTTAGATTTCCACAACGAGCGGTTACATGCCGCCCTCATCCAACGACTCCCAGCGACCTTCACCAGGTCGTCTGTCCACCTCGTTGGAGGTCGTCCCACGCTGCGTTTTCTCGTGCGCGGTCTCCATTCTAGAACCTTTGTGCCCCGGGAAAATTTTCCGGGAACCACACGGGTAATCGTTTATGTTTATTAATTTTAATATTTTTTCTGTGTTATGTATTTTTTATGTAATAATCTTTATATCATGCTATGCATGGAATTCTGAATGAACTTGGTAATTGATTATATGATAGAAGAGCGTTACGCGCAGTATTTTTTTTTTTTATGCGTTATACAATTTGACAGTTAACAAGACTCTAATGAATAGCCATCATCATTTAACGCTTTCAGCGCCATTAACCTCACGTGCATCAAATTAATTTATCCCAGAATAGACAAGGTGATAAATGAAGCACCCTACCTATTATGAGCTACTAAAGTAATGGGACATAGTTAAGTATTTATTGCTCAATTCTCTATTTCATAACACTATATGGTGTTCGGCAGTCGTTTTGATTGAGCAGATTCAACTTGGCTCATTTTTGCACAGAACATTATATATTAGAGTTTTAGTAACAGATTGTTGAGTTCAAAATGTTCAAATGAAGATAAAGTGAATATATTTCATGATTAGATAAGTAGTCAAACCTTTTCAGTTCCCATGGTTAAGATACGAGTTAAAGATAGAGATATTGGTTCAGATAAATCTAGCTCAATTGTAGTTATGACAAATTTTTGGTGGTACAACTAAAGTATAACTCAATAGGAATCTAATTCCATAATAATATTAAGGGAATAAACACGATACGTTAATTAATTTGAATCACCTATGATTCACTTTATGTTTTGACTTTCGACTAGCTGACCTTAATTTGCCCGTGTTGGATAGGGTCACCAAAGCTGCTCCATTCTTTCAAATTTTTCCCCTTCTGTCATTAGTCAATTCTCTGTATGATAAAAAGAGCATTGTATCGATTACATCAGTTGGATGTGACTATTTTGGCCGTAAAATGATCATTCCTATCTTTGAAGGCATTCTTCCTGTCGTCGTATACATCCTCATTATCAGGCACTAGTAGTGTCTTTCTACAGGTAAAACTCGATTCCTGCTTTCTTTGCTGATTACAGACCCATATCCATTTTTCAATTCCTATCCAAAGTCCTTGAAAAGCTTGGGCCCCAAACACTCAGTACGTTCTTTGCCAAACACAATCTGATTAATCCCTTCCAATCTAGTTTTCTGCATGGACATAACACTACCTCAGTTTTTGTGAGTAGGTATTACGGAAAATATACCGTCGATTACGATATTTTGTTTGGAGTGCTTTGCTCTTTTAACATATCTCCCATCAGTATTTGACTGGTTGCATAGTTACCTGTTTGGCTGCTGTTAGCGTATTTGCATTCAATGAATCAAAATTCATTGAACCTTTTCTTCTTGGTTCTATACCTCTGCTGGTGTGCCTCAGGGTGGCGTTCTGTCCCCTCTACTTTTCATACTTTTTACTAATTCTATTTCGCAACAACTTTATTCTTCCTTCCACCTTAATGCAGATGATCTCCAAATTTACACTTAGCCCCTCTCAGAGAGCTGTCGGATGCTGTTGAGGCCAATATTGAAAGGCCTGGCCCGTATAGGTGACTGAAGTACGAAGTTTGGACTCAAGCTCAACCTAACGAAAACTCAGGTGACTGTTGTTGGTGGTTCCCACATTGTCTCTAAGCTTCGACACTTCCCTACGTTTCTTTTGATAACTATGTTATTCTTATATCTAGCAACGTTAAGATCTTGGAGATTTATATAAACAACGTCAGGAAGTAGTCGTAAATTGTCAACGTATTTTTCACCCCATTACTAACAAAATTGTGTAAGCATAATCTCTTCTACTTCCAATCCTTGACTATGCTAATGCCAGCTATCTTGATTTCACCCAAGACCAATTTGACAAGTAGGAACGATTTTAAAATCGTTGTATCAGATTTATATTTGGCCTACGCAAATATGATCAAGTTTCTGAATTTAGTATTGAGCCTAAATGGCTTCCTATTTGCTTTTGCCGGAATGCCCATATTCTTTCTTTGCTTTATAATGTGCTCTAGGATCCTTGTCTTACTTCTTTTTCCTCTGCGATATACATTCTAGTTTCTTGAGATTTAATATTAAGTATACGTATGCATTACAGTTCTTTCTGAGATAAATCTTGCACTATTCAATTAGAATGCTTGTGAAATGTATTATCTATTGAAGTCACACGTGCAAAACCCCCCAATGAGCCCACAACACACCCATATCGGTCATTGTGGTGATCTTTGGGGAGGTCTGTGTCCAGCAGTGGACTTCATTCGGCCGAAATGATGATAATGTATTTAATATTATTATGTCTAAGTAATATTATGTATGATGTTTTGTACACTTGTTTTGTACCAATATCTCTGTTCTTTCATTTAGTCCATCCAAAGGTTGTCTGGAAGCGATCCCTTTGTACGATAAGACGACCCATTGTATACTTATCTTTATAAATGTTTGGCTTTTATGTGTTATGTGGTTAACAATAATGAGTATATAAATAAATAAATAAATCTTGCTTATTTATTATTTGAGTACAATCCTCTATATAATTTACCAACAGGGCTTCACATAAATTACCAGTTTAAAATTAGTAGTGATTCTTACGATCTTACTTTTGTCAAATACCCTTTGAAATTATATAATCACGCAATTGAATTAGTAATAATGAATATATGCCTCTCGTTCGCAGCTTACATCTATTTTGATGGATACTAAGATGGCTATTAATGTATCACAGCATTTGTTTCGTTCAGGATTAAACGGTTATTGTATAACAAGTCGTAAAGCTTTAATGTCGCACTTTTGTTATTTATAGAAAATATGGTATAATTAACGAGCAATAAAACACAATATAAGTAATAAAGTCCCGTGTGGTTCCGGCAAAGAATAGCTCACTCCTCTCCACCCATGGGTGTCGTAAAACGCGTCCCAGGGTTGATATCAAGAGAATGGACAGCAGCATCCTCCCGTGTGCTAATAACATAATGTGATCACCAATCCGTCTGCCAAGCGTGGTCACTATGGTAATATTTCCTATAACTAGTGATTGTACTAATCATTGGGCGACCCGTGTTTGTCAGTGGACGTTTACTAGCTGATCCGTGTGCGGGTGTGTGTTTGTGCGGGTGTGCGTGAGTGCGTGTGCGTGCGTGAAATGCTTACATTTTGTGCTATGAATTATTTTGACTCTTACGGGCTCTTATGGGCTTAGTTCAAAAACATACCGATAATGAGATGACACTGAAGCCCTAAATTAAGACCTCTTCATGGTAAGCCTGATTATTAACAGTGCTAATTATTAATCCTATCAATATAATGCCATCCAACCTGCCTATATACACGATCAAGTACAGACCACTGACATGCCTTGCAGAAATTGTACTCGTATAACATACTCAAGTGTAGGATTATGACGTCTGTAGACAGCCTTAGCAAATGATTGTTGAATAAGTACATAGTCGTATAACTAAGTCACGGATCATTAACGAAAAAACTGTATTCCAACAGAAAACGGAACAAGGGCGTTTACTGCGAAATCGTGAATCATAATGTTTCATGTTTCGGATTGCACTCTGCTGCGCATTTTTATGATATAAAATTTGAAGAAGGTAAGCAAATAATTAACATGTCTATGTATACGTTTCTACAATAAAATTCCAAGACATACTCAAAAATGTTTTATTAATGTTACATGTTCATACGTTTATATCGAGATTGCTGGTTTTATGTATCAAATACCTATATAATAAATTAATATAGGTAATTTAAAAAAAAGGTTGAGCTCGGGTTTCCCTAAAAAAAAGAGTTTTTTCTTATTAAGAAATAGTCTAGCAAGTGTGAGCATTTTGGAACCCGCACAAAAAACGCCACTTGCTAAAATACGTTGTGTTTTTTTTTGTTTAGTTGTTCAATTTGGGCCATGTAATAATTGTGAGTACACGGTAATACATGGTTGGATAACATTTTCTTTAAAATTGAGATAGAATTATAGAGTGTAATTTCCGGAAGCGTTATTCTGGGTTACATCACAAATAAATGCTATCTCCCGTTTACGGCCTGATGTTGTGTTTTGTACTCGTACTTTTTTTTTTTGTTGGGCTTCTCGCATACATTTCAGGGAAATGTGGTTGCTTAACCGGTCATTTTCTGGCGAAGTCAAAAGAGGCCTCCAGCCAGGCTTAAATTTTATATTAAAAACTAAGCAACTTTCGCTAAGGGCGCCCCCTGCGGGACACGGACCTCGGCTTAGGGCGTTGCTGGGGATATCAAGCTATTGTTTTGGGGACAGCTGGATCGGTATTATTTAAATTGTATTAGGGGACATTTAAAGCTACAGGCTCGGCACGGGCCGGCGCGAGCAAGAGACGGGAGGGAGAAGTGCTAATTTGAACGAGAAGGTGACGCGGCGATAGGCCTCCGCGACGTCGGTGAGGCGGGCAACCTCGGCGGCGAGGGCGGTAAAACGGTCGAATTGTACTCGTACATAACTCTCAGTATAATGTAAGTTTGTTTGACTTAACAAATTGACTGTTCCTACGTATGTATCGAACCCGCTACATTCTCTATGTTTGTGGTTTCTTACAAGGAAATAAATTTCCCTTACGGCGGATTGGTTGCTGCAAATCGATATTGTACGTGTCACAAAATTTATAAAAGTTGACTTTTTTTTAAATATATTTAAAAATATAATTAAGT
The DNA here is from genome assembly GCA_947459985.1 of Diloba caeruleocephala. Taxonomy (NCBI): domain Eukaryota; kingdom Metazoa; phylum Arthropoda; class Insecta; order Lepidoptera; family Noctuidae; genus Diloba; species Diloba caeruleocephala. The sequence continues at coordinate 8,485,206 of OX381614.1, forward strand.
AGTTAAAAAAAATGATTCAGGTTCGATACTTGACATGGGGTCAGTCACAATGCTAGGCAGCATATAGGTTATGCTAAAACCAAGGCAATTTCCATGTGGTGTCCGGATTAAGAATATAGCACCGCTTCTTCATAGCCGGTCACCGCCGCTTCATCTCTTCCCGTAAATGTTGTAATAGGTGACGATGGGACTCGAGACCTGAGTGATGGGTAGAAGCGGAACTCTGTGAAACAGCAGCGATTCTGCGCTCACCAACCCGCCTACCAAAGTTTTGTAAAAGAAAGAGTACTGGAAAATTCCACCCAGAATGACGACACACTTATTGTGTGTATCAATCTAATCGAATTTGGTTTTATATATATGGTTTTATTATAAAAATGTTTTTTCTTCTTTTTATTATAAAAATGGTTTTTCCTCAGCGTTGGACGTCCTTTGGCTGATATGATAATGATACAAGCAAAACTAGATTTATAATATGTTGTAATAATAGTTATTTTTCTTTTGTCGTCTCGGCACGAGTTATATTTCACATAGATCAGCCTACAATGTTGGTAACGGGGCTGTCTGCCCAAAGTGCACCGGACATACTTAGGTATGTCACTTGTGGAGACCTATTTCATGCATTATAATAATAATAATTAAATTTATCTTTAAACGTTTACCACAGATTATCACATCGGGTATTATTACCACTTGAACAGGAAATAATGCGCCACATGTCGTATGATAATGTTTGCTAATTTGTACCAAGACGGCGAATGTGACGCTGTAGTACTGTGGTGTGCAAATTGCATTACTGAGTGTGTGATAAAATGTATTATGAGTGTCATATTAATGCATATTGAACAAAAAATATTCAATATAAGTGGAACAGAATATGGATTCGTTGATATTAACTCGAATTATTTATGTAAAACGTTATTAATGATGAAGATACACAAATCCTACATCCTTAAAGTAAATGCGTAATATGTAGAGACGTATTCATGCAATATCCATTGTTCATTCTTAAACGTTTGGTTTGTGGCCGACCTGATGTTGGAGTTGTTCAAGCCGCCAAAAGGTCTCCGACTTGGCTTAACGTTTATTGTCTAATGAGTATGACAACAATCGGGACCGATGATTTTACGTGTCCCCCGAAGCACGGAGATGCTCCGTTCAAATATCACTATATGGGTACCCATCCATAGGATGAATGCGCCGACTGTTGCTTAACCTCACCGATTGTTTACTGATTAGTGAGTGCAATTACTAGCTATAAGCGCCTCTATCTATTATTATTCTGTATTTCTTTTAGATTTGATATGAAATTGAATAGTTGTAGTGTCAGAAATAAGTTAAGCTCGATCTAGTTCGCATTAACTTACATTTTATAAGCGTTTTAACTCAATAGAAATGAAAACGCTCTTGGTGAGGCCATCAAATACTCAGTTTTAAAGAACCGCTTGAAAGAACACAGAACTAGGGACACAAGATACCATTAAGTCCGTATTTATTATTAGAAATGCTGGTTAAAGATAAAAGGAAGCTCAAGTATGGAAGAAAATTACGTTTCTCGTATTCATTATTATTATCATCATCATATCAGCCAAAGGACGTCCACTGCTGAACAAAAGCCTTCCCCATAGATTTCCACAATAACCGGTTACACTTGAGGCTAGTTATTTATTTGTGTCGTCATTGGGGGGAAATTGACATTACTTTTTAAGGGAGGCATAGCAGGATTCCCCGTTCAAACTGTGAGCGGCCCGAATGGGGACGTACCCCCAGCTTACAGAAGATCGTTGTTCATAAACACTGCTCTCTTGCGGTGATGTGTTCCCAACAGAGAGGAGGAAAGGTTGTGTTGAGTATGGGGGACCGGCAATACTGTATTACCACCATTGCCATGCGTGGTCATGGCATATTGACGCGGTGGTCTGGGAGACCACTAGTCGGAAAAAGTCCCTGGAGTAGAAGGGCCGGTGAAGGAGACCGACCCAGCTATTGCTGCAGGCCACATAACCTGTGCAATACTATGGTGGGTTTGTACTGCATTATATTATATTTCTTTGTTCCCCATACTGTCGATGCAGCAAATCCTCTTAAATCATTTCAACCCCTTAAAAATACAGAAGACGAAAAAGTAAAATTAGTTTTCAGGGGTATCCCCATCCATAATCAAAATGTATATTTGCAATATCAGGGGACTCCACGCTATCATATCAAACAGTTCACCAGCACTTTGCAACTGCATAGCCGACCTTACTATAAGCTATAAGGTGACGCAAATATCTTGTCTCCTGCTACATCATATCCGCATTAGCCAAGGTATAAAAAAAACTGAATTAAACTTTTTGGCTGTCGTCCTTGCCGCTACTGCGTAATACCGATGGTGTTCTACTCCACAATGCCAAAGAGAAAGCTAGACTATTAGGTGATCTCTTTACCTCAAACTTTATTCTGAACAACGGAGGCGCCATACCACCTACTTTCCAATCGTGCGGCAACACCATGCTAGAACTCCGTATAACGCAACGGGACGTTGGACGTTCATTAGTCGAATGGGCCAGATGATATGGTGCTGAAGCAGTGTGCACATGAGTTGTATCCTGTATTGACGCGTCCTTTTGCGCTTTCATATTCTACCTAATTACTTCGGTCTTCGTGGAAGACTGCCACCGTGAATCCAGTGCCCAAAAAGGCCGATAGATCAGGCTTGTCAAATAACAGGCCTATTGTTATTAACTCCCTGCTCTCCAAGGTGATGGAGCGTCTGACAAATACACAGTTCTTGGGATACCTAGAAGGTTACGACCTAATTAGTGACCGCTAACACCGCTTTCGGCATAGTAGTTCAGCTGGTGACCTTCTTCTGTATCTTACTCACCGTTGGGCTCTTGCCGTTGACAACAGCAAGCGTAGTGATCAATGCTTGTTTCTTCTATGAAGAAATGCCTTTGCCCTAAAGTGGGACAGTAACAGGCTAATATTATTATTATTATATTTAATGAACAGTTAAAGGGTTTCGATACGGAGCTTCTTTTATAGCGTACATAAACATAACAGTGCACACCTACATATGAAGCTATACTTTTTCAGTATAAGCTGATCTGGCATTGTATAGGCTTTCTTTACAATGAGAGGTCAGATTATACTGGAAATGTGTAGCTTGATATGAAGCCGTGTGTTTGTGTGTGTGCTTCGCTGACTGGACCGACACTTTAAATAAGAATTGAAAAAGTCGTTGAAGGACCTGGTAGAGTATCGTTACTCCCTATAAGCAGTGCGGAAATAAGATGGTAATCTTTAGGATAAGGAACAACAACCTTTTGCTTTATCGTCATGCTTGTTATTAAAGTTAACGTGTTTATACGTACATACGTGTATATCTTTGAGCCAGCAAAAGGAACTTTAAATAGAACAGACGATTTCTACTCAAAAATATATACTGCGTCTTTACTACTCACGATACGTTAATTAATTTGAATCACCTATGATTCACTTTATGTTTTGACTTTCGACTAGCTGACCTTAATTTGCCCGTGTTGGATAGGGTCACCAAAGCTGCTCCATTCTTTCAAATTTTTCCCCTTCTGTCATTAGTCAATTCTCTGTATGATAAAAAGAGCATTGTATCGATTACATCAGTTGGATGTGACTATTTTGGCCGTAAAATGATCATTCCTATCTTTGAAGGCATTCTTCCTGTCGTCGTATACATCCTCATTATCAGGCACTAGTAGTGTCTTTCTACAGGTAAAACTCGATTCCTGCTTTCTTTGCTGATTACAGACCCATATCCATTTTTCAATTCCTATCCAAAGTCCTTGAAAAGCTTGGGCCCCAAACACTCAGTACGTTCTTTGCCAAACACAATCTGATTAATCCCTTCCAATCTAGTTTTCTGCATGGACATAACACTACCTCAGTTTTTGTGAGTAGGTATTACGGAAAATATACCGTCGATTACGATATTTTGTTTGGAGTGCTTTGCTCTTTTAACATATCTCCCATCAGTATTTGACTGGTTGCATAGTTACCTGTTTGGCTGCTGTTAGCGTATTTGCATTCAATGAATCAAAATTCATTGAACCTTTTCTTCTTGGTTCTATACCTCTGCTGGTGTGCCTCAGGGTGGCGTTCTGTCCCCTCTACTTTTCATACTTTTTACTAATTCTATTTCGCAACAACTTTATTCTTCCTTCCACCTTAATGCAGATGATCTCCAAATTTACACTTAGCCCCTCTCAGAGAGCTGTCGGATGCTGTTGAGGCCAATATTGAAAGGCCTGGCCCGTATAGGTGACTGAAGTACGAAGTTTGGACTCAAGCTCAACCTAACGAAAACTCAGGTGACTGTTGTTGGTGGTTCCCACATTGTCTCTAAGCTTCGACACTTCCCTACGTTTCTTTTGATAACTATGTTATTCTTATATCTAGCAACGTTAAGATCTTGGAGATTTATATAAACAACGTCAGGAAGTAGTCGTAAATTGTCAACGTATTTTTCACCCCATTACTAACAAAATTGTGTAAGCATAATCTCTTCTACTTCCAATCCTTGACTATGCTAATGCCAGCTATCTTGATTTCACCCAAGACCAATTTGACAAGTAGGAACGATTTTAAAATCGTTGTATCAGATTTATATTTGGCCTACGCAAATATGATCAAGTTTCTGAATTTAGTATTGAGCCTAAATGGCTTCCTATTTGCTTTTGCCGGAATGCCCATATTCTTTCTTTGCTTTATAATGTGCTCTAGGATCCTTGTCTTACTTCTTTTTCCTCTGCGATATACATTCTAGTTTCTTGAGATTTAATATTAAGTATACGTATGCATTACAGTTCTTTCTGAGATAAATCTTGCACTATTCAATTAGAATGCTTGTGAAATGTATTATCTATTGAAGTCACACGTGCAAAACCCCCCAATGAGCCCACAACACACCCATATCGGTCATTGTGGTGATCTTTGGGGAGGTCTGTGTCCAGCAGTGGACTTCATTCGGCCGAAATGATGATAATGTATTTAATATTATTATGTCTAAGTAATATTATGTATGATGTTTTGTACACTTGTTTTGTACCAATATCTCTGTTCTTTCATTTAGTCCATCCAAAGGTTGTCTGGAAGCGATCCCTTTGTACGATAAGACGACCCATTGTATACTTATCTTTATAAATGTTTGGCTTTTATGTGTTATGTGGTTAACAATAATGAGTATATAAATAAATAAATAAATCTTGCTTATTTATTATTTGAGTACAATCCTCTATATAATTTACCAACAGGGCTTCACATAAATTACCAGTTTAAAATTAGTAGTGATTCTTACGATCTTACTTTTGTCAAATACCCTTTGAAATTATATAATCACGCAATTGAATTAGTAATAATGAATATATGCCTCTCGTTCGCAGCTTACATCTATTTTGATGGATACTAAGATGGCTATTAATGTATCACAGCATTTGTTTCGTTCAGGATTAAACGGTTATTGTATAACAAGTCGTAAAGCTTTAATGTCGCACTTTTGTTATTTATAGAAAATATGGTATAATTAACGAGCAATAAAACACAATATAAGTAATAAAGTCCCGTGTGGTTCCGGCAAAGAATAGCTCACTCCTCTCCACCCATGGGTGTCGTAAAACGCGTCCCAGGGTTGATATCAAGAGAATGGACAGCAGCATCCTCCCGTGTGCTAATAACATAATGTGATCACCAATCCGTCTGCCAAGCGTGGTCACTATGGTAATATTTCCTATAACTAGTGATTGTACTAATCATTGGGCGACCCGTGTTTGTCAGTGGACGTTTACTAGCTGATCCGTGTGCGGGTGTGTGTTTGTGCGGGTGTGCGTGAGTGCGTGTGCGTGCGTGAAATGCTTACATTTTGTGCTATGAATTATTTTGACTCTTACGGGCTCTTATGGGCTTAGTTCAAAAACATACCGATAATGAGATGACACTGAAGCCCTAAATTAAGACCTCTTCATGGTAAGCCTGATTATTAACAGTGCTAATTATTAATCCTATCAATATAATGCCATCCAACCTGCCTATATACACGATCAAGTACAGACCACTGACATGCCTTGCAGAAATTGTACTCGTATAACATACTCAAGTGTAGGATTATGACGTCTGTAGACAGCCTTAGCAAATGATTGTTGAATAAGTACATAGTCGTATAACTAAGTCACGGATCATTAACGAAAAAACTGTATTCCAACAGAAAACGGAACAAGGGCGTTTACTGCGAAATCGTGAATCATAATGTTTCATGTTTCGGATTGCACTCTGCTGCGCATTTTTATGATATAAAATTTGAAGAAGGTAAGCAAATAATTTACATGTCTATGTATACGTTTCTACAATAAAATTCCAAGACATACTCAAAAATGTTTTATTAATGTTACATGTTCATACGTTTATATCGAGATTGCTGGTTTTATGTATCAAATACCTATATAATAAATTAATATAGGTAATTTAAAAAAAAGGTTGAGCTCGGGTTTCCCTAAAAAAAAGAGTTTTTTCTTATTAAGAAATAGTCTAGCAAGTGTGAGCATTTTGGAACCCGCACAAAAAACGCCACTTGCTAAAATACGTTGTGTTTTTTTTTGTTTAGTTGTTCAATTTGGGCCATGTAATAATTGTGAGTACACGGTAATACATGGTTGGATAACATTTTCTTTAAAATTGAGATAGAATTATAGAGTGTAATTTCCGGAAGCGTTATTCTGGGTTACATCACAAATAAATGCTATCTCCCGTTTACGGCCTGATGTTGTGTTTTGTACTCGTACTTTTTTTTTTTGTTGGGCTTCTCGCATACATTTCAGGGAAATGTGGTTGCTTAACCGGTCATTTTCTGGCGAAGTCAAAAGAGGCCTCCAGCCAGGCTTAAATTTTATATTAAAAACTAAGCAACTTTCGCTAAGGGCGCCCCCTGCGGGACACGGACCTCGGCTTAGGGCGTTGCTGGGGATATCAAGCTATTGTTTTGGGGACAGCTGGATCGGTATTATTTAAATTGTATTAGGGGACATTTAAAGCTACAGGCTCGGCACGGGCCGGCGCGAGCAAGAGACGGGAGGGAGAAGTGCTAATTTGAACGAGAAGGTGACGCGGCGATAGGCCTCCGCGACGTCGGTGAGGCGGGCAACCTCGGCGGCGAGGGCGGTAAAACGGTCGAATTGTACTCGTACATAACTCTCAGTATAATGTAAGTTTGTTTGACTTAACAAATTGACTGTTCCTACGTATGTATCGAACCCGCTACATTCTCTATGTTTGTGGTTTCTTACAAGGAAATAAATTTCCCTTACGGCGGATTGGTTGCTGCAAATCGATATTGTACGTGTCACAAAATTTATAAAAGTTGACTTTTTTTTAAATATATTTAAAAATATAATTAAGTAGTTAAAAAAAATGATTCAGGTTCGATACTTGACATGGGGTCAGTCACAATGCTAGGCAGCATATAGGTTATGCTAAAACCAAGGCAATTTCCATGTGGTGTCCGGATTAAGAATATAGCACCGCTTCTTCATAGCCGGTCACCGCCGCTTCATCTCTTCCCGTAAATGTTGTAATAGGTGACGATGGGACTCGAGACCTGAGTGATGGGTAGAAGCGGAACTCTGTGAAACAGCAGCGATTCTGCGCTCACCAACCCGCCTACCAAAGTTTTGTAAAAGAAAGAGTACTGGAAAATTCCACCCAGAATGACGACACACTTATTGTGTGTATCAATCTAATCGAATTTGGTTTTATATATATGGTTTTATTATAAAAATGTTTTTTCTTCTTTTTATTATAAAAATGGTTTTTCCTCAGCGTTGGACGTCCTTTGGCTGATATGATAATGATACAAGCAAAACTAGATTTATAATATGTTGTAATAATAGTTATTTTTCTTTTGTCGTCTCGGCACGAGTTATATTTCACATAGATCAGCCTACAATGTTGGTAACGGGGCTGTCTGCCCAAAGTGCACCGGACATACTTAGGTATGTCACTTGTGGAGACCTATTTCATGCATTATAATAATAATAATTAAATTTATCTTTAAACGTTTACCACAGATTATCACATCGGGTATTATTACCACTTGAACAGGAAATAATGCGCCACATGTCGTATGATAATGTTTGCTAATTTGTACCAAGACGGCGAATGTGACGCTGTAGTACTGTGGTGTGCAAATTGCATTACTGAGTGTGTGATAAAATGTATTATGAGTGTCATATTAATGCATATTGAACAAAAAATATTCAATATAAGTGGAACAGAATATGGATTCGTTGATATTAACTCGAATTATTTATGTAAAACGTTATTAATGATGAAGATACACAAATCCTACATCCTTAAAGTAAATGCGTAATATGTAGAGACGTATTCATGCAATATCCATTGTTCATTCTTAAACGTTTGGTTTGTGGCCGACCTGATGTTGGAGTTGTTCAAGCCGCCAAAAGGTCTCCGACTTGGCTTAACGTTTATTGTCTAATGAGTATGACAACAATCGGGACCGATGATTTTACGTGTCCCCCGAAGCACGGAGATGCTCCGTTCAAATATCACTATATGGGTACCCATCCATAGGATGAATGCGCCGACTGTTGCTTAACCTCACCGATTGTTTACTGATTAGTGAGTGCAATTACTAGCTATAAGCGCCTCTATCTATTATTATTCTGTATTTCTTTTAGATTTGATATGAAATTGAATAGTTGTAGTGTCAGAAATAAGTTAAGCTCGATCTAGTTCGCATTAACTTACATTTTATAAGCGTTTTAACTCAATAGAAATGAAAACGCTCTTGGTGAGGCCATCAAATACTCAGTTTTAAAGAACCGCTTGAAAGAACACAGAACTAGGGACACAAGATACCATTAAGTCCGTATTTATTATTAGAAATGCTGGTTAAAGATAAAAGGAAGCTCAAGTATGGAAGAAAATTACGTTTCTCGTATTCATTATTATTATCATCATCATATCAGCCAAAGGACGTCCACTGCTGAACAAAAGCCTTCCCCATAGATTTCCACAATAACCGGTTACACTTGAGGCTAGTTATTTATTTGTGTCGTCATTGGGGGGAAATTGACATTACTTTTTAAGGGAGGCATAGCAGGATTCCCCGTTCAAACTGTGAGCGGCCCGAATGGGGACGTACCCCCAGCTTACAGAAGATCGTTGTTCATAAACACTGCTCTCTTGCGGTGATGTGTTCCCAACAGAGAGGAGGAAAGGTTGTGTTGAGTATGGGGGACCGGCAATACTGTATTACCACCATTGCCATGCGTGGTCATGGCATATTGACGCGGTGGTCTGGGAGACCACTAGTCGGAAAAAGTCCCTGGAGTAGAAGGGCCGGTGAAGGAGACCGACCCAGCTATTGCTGCAGGCCACATAACCTGTGCAATACTATGGTGGGTTTGTACTGCATTATATTATATTTCTTTGTTCCCCATACTGTCGATGCAGCAAATCCTCTTAAATCATTTCAACCCCTTAAAAATACAGAAGACGAAAAAGTAAAATTAGTTTTCAGGGGTATCCCCATCCATAATCAAAATGTATATTTGCAATATCAGGGGACTCCACGCTATCATATCAAACAGTTCACCAGCACTTTGCAACTGCATAGCCGACCTTACTATAAGCTATAAGGTGACGCAAATATCTTGTCTCCTGCTACATCATATCCGCATTAGCCAAGGTATAAAAAAAACTGAATTAAACTTTTTGGCTGTCGTCCTTGCCGCTACTGCGTAATACCGATGGTGTTCTACTCCACAATGCCAAAGAGAAAGCTAGACTATTAGGTGATCTCTTTACCTCAAACTTTATTCTGAACAACGGAGGCGCCATACCACCTACTTTCCAATCGTGCGGCAACACCATGCTAGAACTCCGTATAACGCAACGGGACGTTGGACGTTCATTAGTCGAATGGGCCAGATGATATGGTGCTGAAGCAGTGTGCACATGAGTTGTATCCTGTATTGACGCGTCCTTTTGCGCTTTCATATTCTACCTAATTACTTCGGTCTTCGTGGAAGACTGCCACCGTGAATCCAGTGCCCAAAAAGGCCGATAGATCAGGCTTGTCAAATAACAGGCCTATTGTTATTAACTCCCTGCTCTCCAAGGTGATGGAGCGTCTGACAAATACACAGTTCTTGGGATACCTAGAAGGTTACGACCTAATTAGTGACCGCTAACACCGCTTTCGGCATAGTAGTTCAGCTGGTGACCTTCTTCTGTATCTTACTCACCGTTGGGCTCTTGCCGTTGACAACAGCAAGCGTAGTGATCAATGCTTGTTTCTTCTATGAAGAAATGCCTTTGCCCTAAAGTGGGACAGTAACAGGCTAATATTATTATTATTATATTTAATGAACAGTTAAAGGGTTTCGATACGGAGCTTCTTTTATAGCGTACATAAACATAACAGTGCACACCTACATATGAAGCTATACTTTTTCAGTATAAGCTGATCTGGCATTGTATAGGCTTTCTTTACAATGAGAGGTCAGATTATACTGGAAATGTGTAGCTTGATATGAAGCCGTGTGTTTGTGTGTGTGCTTCGCTGACTGGACCGACACTTTAAATAAGAATTGAAAAAGTCGTTGAAGGACCTGGTAGAGTATCGTTACTCCCTATAAGCAGTGCGGAAATAAGATGGTAATCTTTAGGATAAGGAACAACAACCTTTTGCTTTATCGTCATGCTTGTTATTAAAGTTAACGTGTTTATACGTACATACGTGTATATCTTTGAGCCAGCAAAAGGAACTTTAAATAGAACAGACGATTTCTACTCAAAAATATATACTGCGTCTTATAGTATTTGACGAAACGGTTGGTGCAGTGGCTTATACAGTCGACTGCTGTGCACCGGGTCGCGGGTTCGATCCCCGCACGGAACAAATATTTGTATGATCTGCAGGTAGTTGTTCCGGGTCTGGGTCTATTGTGTGTGAAATTCGTGTCTGCAAACGCACCTACGACACAGGAGAAATCCTAGTGTGGGGCTACGTTAAAAAAAAAACAACGTAAAAAAAAAGTAAATTGTTATGTATTTGAATAACATTAACAGGCATTACACTCATAACCAGCGTGTTACGGTTGGCTGCGGGACCTAGTGTGTTCTTCGTTTCTCCACTAAACACTAGAAACGTGTAAATGGCTCTTTATGATTATGAAAATTGTCGCTAACGCTAGCCAATCAACAGTAGTGTCTGAACGGAACAATGGTGTTTGCTCAGGTGTGCGATCCGCGACATCTTTTTATTATAATATAATTGTATGAAAAATTTCCACACGTCATTCAATTCTGAGCGTTGTATGATTTATATGAGTACCAAATATAATATTGAAATCAGTTACATAACAGTTAATGTAAAGAAATCAGAAGCTAAATCGTAAAAATTCTATTGCTTCGTTTAACTTCACCTTGAATTTATTAAATATGTAATCAATAAACCTTTACAAGACAACAGTCTCTAATGACAAACATAAAGATTCTAAGGTAAAATAACTGTCAGAGATAGGTATGAAATGTTGCATTTTATCATTGACTAGTTACCATCGTCCACATTATAAGGAAAACATACATACATAGCGCTGAAATTCCCCTAAAAGTGGCATAATGGCATAGACCTATCAGTACTGACTCTTGTGCACTACTGGTGGGCTCTTATTGCAAGAGTCCGAGTCCGTGCATTACAATAACAGCATAGCATTTCAAATGTACAGCCAGTCAGTACAGCATTAAACAATTGTTATGGGTAGGTGAGTCGCATACCACTAGGCGAATGACTTGCTTGTCCCGTCAGTAGGTAGTTTAAAAAAAGACAATATTTTTCATCGTAAGTTTAGATTATAAAATAATATAAATATAATCAGACTTTAAAACTAAGTAAGGAAGTCGATTCAAATTTAAATGCACAATCAAGTTGCGTCATTAAGTAAACCGATTAGTTTAAAAAAAGACAAACAATATTTTTCATCGTAAATTTAGATCATAAAATAATATAAATATAATCAGATTTTAAAAATAAGTAAGGTTGTCGATTCAAATTTAAATGCACAATAAGGTTGCGTCATCATAAAGCAGCAGATCTATATTTCATCACCAAATATTTGAAAAGTAACACATGGTTACAGCTCACAGCTATGCGTATGAGAACTATGGTGGATCGCGTGACCACCACAAGTGCCGCTATGGACATAACGACATAGCCCGTAACTGTATCCCAGCTGTCATTTGGCGGAAGTGGGCGGTTTGTGACGTAGAGGGATATTATATGACCCAGCCACCATTTATATCAATAAAGTCGCGATATCCCGCCAGAACATAGGAGAATCGAATTACTAATCGTTTGGTACTTCGATCTATTTATTGTTTATTCCGAATATTTATCGCCTTTTCGTCAATTCGGGTTAATTGATCTGAATTGGTCATTATGTAAGGCAGACGACGTAGTGACAAGGTGTTCTTCTAATTAACTTATTGTAATTACATTAACAGTGTCTTTAGCTGGTGTCTGAGGTTTTTAGTAATGAACGCACTTACTAATAAATTATATGAATGTGATTAAAATGGAATTATAAAATTCATATTGCACTTCACGCTAAATTTAGGACAGCTTAAAAAGGTTTCAATACCCCAGAAACTATGCCAACGTAATTGTTTCAAAATAACACAAAAATGAAGAGGCGACCAGGCAATTCTTCACAAAATTTAGAAATATTGACAGTTAGGTTAGGTATGCAAATTCTGATAAGCCAGGTGTTAAATTCCATCTAGACGTTTCGTCTCTTTTTATCTTAGCTCGTAAAGTTACACTAGAGCAGGATAGCAAGAAAACAGCGGTCATAATCTCATCGTAAATGGTTTGGAACGTAAATGCTCTTGCGTGCGCGCACAATACTCACAATGGGTGATAAGAACGGAATCACATTGAGAAAGCTGCTCTTATAGGTATGCTGTATGAATACGTGTGACGATTGTGATGACATTTCTAGATTGAGAGAAAGCTTTATTTGAAAGTAACTATTGTACAAGATCGATTGTTGTTATACATATTTACTATAACATTTAATATTGACCACTTAATACAAAGAGAAATGCAGTGCAGTGTAGAAAAATACAAAATCTTCTTTGATTGTTTCCATTTTAGAGTAAGGTAAGACTTTTATGCGTTGAAATATACAGAATTGAGTTTAGTTGTTCTATTGAAATAATTCGATAGAAAACCTGAAATCGCACAACACAGGCAGGCTAACAATCTACATCCAATGGAGAAAGCAGGTCATTGAAAATGTTTTGTAAATTAATAGGAATATTGTACGTGGTGTTTAAACTGTATTGTTCCGTTGATTGTGCTGAGATATTGATTTTTGAAATGTTACTGTAATAGTATTAAAAGTTTTTAAGACAGTATCCAGTTTATTCACGCACAGCTTAATATCAAAATAATATTTTCACTAACCTCGACGTTCCGGTCAAGTTGCATTGACCGTGGTCACGAGTAGATTTATCTGGTCTGTAACTAGCTGGTCAGTCTACTGTCTTAAAATCAAGTATTCAATTCGCGAAAGTTTAAGCATTACTAGTGTTAAAAGTGTTAAATCATAATTTGCCCTTGAATACACACTGCTAACATGAACTTCTTACTTGATTAATCAGCCGTGAGATAAAATTAATCCTATCACCACTTATTGGTGATACCGCTTCCTGTCGTCCCTACGCTGATGCATGCGTCATGCTCGTGAACGAGTGCCGTCTGTTGGGACTGGTCAGCCAAATGCTGCATGAAAACTGAATCAAAGCTTTAAAAAAAAATACATTCAGGCTTGTTTAGTAGACTTTTTAAGAAGTTTAGACTCTTTTCTCCTACATTGTTTTCACATAACCTTGATTTTTACAACAATGTGCTCATACAATATTGTAACATTTAATATGATTTAAAAAGAGTAACCATGGAGTTTCTTGCCCGTTCTTCTCCATAGGAAATCCACATCTTGGAACGCGGCAATTAAAGTCTCGACGATTCATAAGAGCCTGTATATGGTTTACATGAATAAAAATATTTTTATCTTTTATCTTTATCTTATCTGTCGTCATGCCATAACACGTTTGTCCCTAATTTAAAAAAGATAGTTATTAGCTGAACATATTGTATAAAGGTGCAGTTGCCAGGTTTAATGATGTAATTGTATCTTTAAAGTTCTCGCTTCTAAATGCTAAAAAGACATGCGAATCATTAGATTAATTAATTAAACTCTAGATCTATTCCTTATCTTTACCCTGTATCAATATACATATATTACATGAATGTATGAGAAAGCTACGGAAAGGAAGTTGAAACAACTTTACATCACAAATTCCAATTCGATGGTTCAAATCAACTGACTAGTGGTCGCCCAGGGGTCGAAATTGGCCCGGAACTCATAAATTTTAAATTTTTTGTTTTTTTTTAAACGTTGCTCCTCACTAGGATTTCTCCTGTGTCGTGGGTGCATTTACAGGCATGAATTCCACATACAATACACCCAGACCCGGAACTACTACCTGCAGATCATACAAATATTTGTTCCGTGCGGGAATCGAACCCACGACCCGGAGCGCAGTAGCCAATTGTATCAGCCATTGCACCAACGGTGCCGTCAATTTGTAACACATACTGTACACATATTTTAACTCTTTGCACTCCTCCTCGATATGAACTTTAACTATACCAAATTACACACTCCTCCGTGCGCGCAATGTACTTAAAAGGGGGTACAAATTATTTTCTTCACGTTTAATATATATATAGATTACGTAATTATCTGTCAGTTTTTATAGTGTATTTGTCACTAGCATTCAAAGACATCGTGTGACTACCAATAATGGTCCGTTTACGTAAAGGCTTCGATGAAAGTTGGAATTTGTAAACAGACTAATATCAATGTATCAAAATCGCTTTCTAGTTAAAACCAGAGATTTCATGTACTATTAACTGTAAATTATCATTAAAACATTATGTGTCTCGGTATTGATAACGGATGTTGATTGCGTGTAATTATTTCGTAAGAGCTGATTATGTCATAACAATGGAGAGAATAGAAGTTACTTCGCTGGAAAAATTCTTGCTTCATCTAGAAATTACTTGTCACAACTCTCAATATGATTTTTGATGTACAATACCAACATATGTTAAATCTAATATATAAAATTCTCGTGTCACAGTGTTAGTTACCATACACCTCCGAAACGGCTTGACCGATTTTTATGAAATTTTACATGCATATTCAGTAGGTCTGAGAATCGGGTACTATCTATTTTTCATACCCCTAAGTGATAAGGGTTGTCGCAACCCTAATTTTTTTTTTAAAATCTTGTGCAATTTTTTTTAATTTTATTTTTTTATAATGTGGCATTAAAAAATACATACAACCCTAAATTTTCACCCTTCTATCACCAACCCCTATTTTTTAATAGTTGTTTTAGTTATTTTTCATCCGGCTCGATAACTGATCAATTATCACTTGGTAAGTTATCCCCCCCAGGCGTCTACCGGTGTCACTTCTCGCCCAGTAAACAGCACGGAGTAGGGATGAGACCGAAGCCGGTCTCCTGTTTCTCTCACACAATAAGCCTTCTCTCACACCCTCCACAGTTTTCGGCCATTATATTATTATTTATGCATCAAGCGTAATAGTAACGTTTACAATTATCATTTTACTATACTGAATGTTATCTCGAATAGGCGCCGAAATGGCTCAACGGTTCTCAATGAAAATTTTCGGGATCAATACATGAATTATAATTTAAATATTCCAATTTGATATCTTGCAGCAGGGTCCAGAATACATGAATAGGTGTAAATATAATTTGCGCCTAGCGTAGCGGGCGGGTACGGCTAGTATATATATATAATAGGGATCTGGTCTAGTTTTATTCCTAGATCATTAAAGATCTGCAAATGATCTGAAAATTCTATGATATTTTGTTATTAGCGGAGCATACAATTGGCATAACTTCGACGGCGTTTACAGTAATCTCATCAAATGTTTATTAATTTGCTATAACAGAGCGCGGTTATTTATTTAAAATTCTATTTACGTTGATGGTATTATATCGTCATCATCATCATCATATCAGCCAACAGACGTCCAATCTGAACAAAGGCGTCACCAGAAACGACCGGTTACATGCCGTGTGTCGTCATTTTGGGGGAAACTTGCCAGTACTCACCACGCTTGGTAGGAGGGTTGGTGATTCGGTGCCGAAGACGACCGCTCCAGTGGTTTTAGCCGGTAGGAGTCCTGCCCCTTCGACCTTCCCCGGGGACGAGGAAGTTCATGTAGAATTTCCACTAGACACCAATAAAACAAAAAGGTGGATTGGTGAGCGCAGAACGGTTGCTGTTCCTCAGAATGGACGCTGCCACCCATCCCTTTGTTTTATTAGCTTAGCATAGAGACTTTTTATGACATCCTCGAGTGGAGCTGGAATGGTGCTATTTTCTTAATGCGGACACCACATGGACAAGGCATTATGTTCGCTTTGTTCGTTATACAAGGTGGACATAATTCCAGTACAAAGCATACTACCGATAATGTTAAAATGACTACTTGGTACATCATCAACGCATCAAAGAATTCTGAATATAGAAGATAGGTACGATTAGACACGAAGAAATCCTATAACAGTTATATCGAGAAAGTTCATGTTAGGAATATCCTTTTTTATAATAAATGCACCCTATTTGTAATGTTCGTCGTTCCGCAACACTTCTTCCTGCGCTGCGCGACGTGAGGACTTAGGAGGTGTGTTTTTGTGTGGCTTCCTTCGGAATGCCAGACGCCGTGGGAAGCCGACGGGCTAACCTTCCCTGACCTTTCCCCACTGGC
Source organism: Diloba caeruleocephala (assembly GCA_947459985.1). Taxonomy (NCBI): domain Eukaryota; kingdom Metazoa; phylum Arthropoda; class Insecta; order Lepidoptera; family Noctuidae; genus Diloba; species Diloba caeruleocephala. Next base: position 8,502,119 of record OX381614.1, read on the forward strand.
ACTCGGTTAACGCTAATAATAGGTAGGGCAAGACAGGGCGCTTTACGACCCTTTTGTAAGCGATGTCTGAGCTTAAAGATAGTTATTTCGTCGAGTTGATCGGTTCTTCTGAATGTAATGGCTTCATTGATGGATAGATCTCTACTTTGATAATGCTCTAAGACATGAATGGAGCAATAGATATTGCAGCAAATAAAGAAATTGAGCCATAGCCAGATTTAAAAGCAGTTTTCCTATTTACTTACAATATTATATTAATGACCGTGTGGGTCCAATGGAACTAAAAAAGGCTACCCCGTCACTTCCCGCCGATGTCGTAAATGGCTACTAAAAGCGGAAGTGGAGAACATTTGCAGCAGCGTCCTCCTTTGTGTCAATCGCAACATCTGATCACCAGTATTTTGCCATGCGTGGTGATTATATTCTGATACAACGTATTTTCATGTTATGAATCAATCAAGTCAATCTCACAGAAATAGGAAATAAGGAATAAGGAGAAGCGGTACGGGGCGTAACCACGCCACCGCGACATGCCCAATCCGGGCATGTCGAAAAAAATGGCCGTTTTGAGATTAGATCGCGTATGTGAAACTTTGTTAGTGTTGTGTTGTTCGAGGATAACATGCAAAAACCGAAGCGAAAATAATAACTTTATCAAGGAATCATATACCTACATGTAAGTGTACGAATTTTCTTGTATTTGTCAATAAAAATAAACAATGATTGTTTTCTTTATTATGTTACATTTGGATTGATGGAGCAGAACGACATTATATTATTTTTGTACCAAATACGATGCTTCTTATATACCACTGTTAACTAGCAATCGGTGAATAACAAACGCAGTGAATAGACCAGCGAATGGTACTCCCAATAAACTTACGCGTTGCGTGGTATGGCCGCTGTGTGCAGTTCGTACGCTCAGCATGATTGGTTACCTACAAAGTTGTGGGTGTTTTCAGTATGAGTAGCCAATTATAATTTTGTACTTATTCAGTTCATTGGATGAAAACTGGTAACTGTGCATTAGTGTGTTTTATGAAGAATGGTAGGGGAAAACTGGATCTCTGGGCTCGCATACATTTTGATCTACATGGCATCTCTCCTATCTTCCAATATCTTTGGTAAATCTACTAAATATTCCATATATCGAATAGTCGTTGTAATTATTATTATTCGATTTGGTAAACTTTCGATAGAATGAACGTTGGATTATTTGGCTATCGATGACTATTTGTTGATCAATTGATATTCGATTATTTAGAATTTGCTATGGCGGACTATATCAAAAATGAAAAACCTACTAAAATGTCGCGATCATTTGACTCTCAGGTTGTTAGTTCCAAGTTCCGTTATATATTTACATGCCATGATTCCATGAAGCTAGATCGGTGTAACTTACTTATTGCACAGATTGTCACCTATCTAGCTGACCGGATCGTTACCCAACACAAAGTAGATTAAGGTTAAATATTAAGCAAAGCAAGTAAAAGCTTAGTATCAGAATATCTCGTACAACTAACTCAGTGCAAATCTGGGCCGTACTTTCACCGGTGTGTTATGGCTAAGAGTGATTCAATTCGCAATGACGACGATGGGAGCTTGTCGCGTATATTTGGCTGTATTTGGCTAAACAGTATTAAAGTGACCAGTGAGATTCATTCTGATTAGATAACTGTTTTATTTTTTTATTGGGCCCAGTGGAAATTCTCCATGAACCTCCTCCGCCCCGGGGAAGGACGAAGGGGCATGCCGGACTGCTACCGGCTAAAACCACTGGGGCGGTCAACTTTGGCACCTAAGGGGAGCTCCAGGACCTCTAATCATCACACTAGAGCAGACCACTGGTGCCACGCCTATAGATGTAGCATCTTGGAGAGGGTAACTGTAAAGCGGTCATCCACCAGGGGGATTGTAAAGGATCCCCCGAAGCGTCCCTGTGGGCTGTGTATGCTGCACACACGGCAACGCGTGACCACATGCGCGCCACCGTCTTCTCGTGAGTCACTCGGTGTGGGCACGCAGATTCCCAGATCTACGCACCCGCAAACCCAGAGGCCCCCGCCTTATAGCGACAGCAGGGGGTTTAAGGGGTATAGGAATAAGGCACCTGTTGCTACCCCGGCGCCGTCTCCTACTTCTTAGAGCTGGATCGCCCCTCTTGCGATCCCGCTCTGCGGTCTCTTTCTGGAGCATGACGTTCTCCGAGAAGGAGACCATTGCATTCCAGTATTCGTGCTCTGCCAACATAGCCTCTTCTTGCCCGATCCGATCGACCAGGATCTGCCGCTCGGCCGCCCATCCAAGGGACGCCTCGATCGTGTGCTGTTCCGGATCCTGGTCTCTGATTCGATACATACCCGATTGAAGTTCGTTTCCTTTTAAACTGAAAAACACGTTGCTTTCCGTAGATAAACATATTTACCTTAATAAAAATCATCCAGATGCGAGTACTCACGAGCTTCAGATTAGCTCGTAAAGTTAAAAATAAACTTAACATGTAAAAATACCAAAAAGTAGTTTGTCACGTTATAACATAGAATTAGAAATTGGTAGTTTTGTTTCGTCTTATCTTCCCTTCAATTGTGCTACAAGAAATTGTCGTGATGAATTTCACGACACATTAACTGGAAGTTATAGGCTCGGTGGCAATCAGTGAGGATAAATACTCAAATTTTAAATGGGTTTTAGATATTTTAAACTCGCAGGTTTTAACTTCGGATCTTAATCTATGATTATTAAATTTTTAATCAATATCTTCACACTGTTCGGAGAATTATAGGTAGCTATTTACGAAGAGACAAATGAATGGACATAATTAATATGATCTAACAAAAAGGATTCCGGTATGCATTCGAAGGTGCAGGAATTTATATAATTTTATTATGACAAATGCGCACCCGGCTTTGCATTGTAAGAAACATATCGTCGGGGAAAGTACAGTACCGCGTAATTAGCGTTAGTACCGCGTAAGTGACGAAAGTAGCTAAATTGAAATTTCGCGCCACATTGGTTGACGCCGAAATATTCGGATTTATATGCCTCCTAAAAAAATGATTTATATTTGACACTTACACGCGGTATTTTTAACCGACTTCAAAAATGAGGATTGTTTTTATGTATGTCGTTGTAACGATTACTCGGAGATCTGTAGACCGATTCGAGCAATTATTTTTTTAACTGGTGCAGAATGCTATCGAGTTGGTCCCATATAAATTTCATTACATGTATTGAGTAGTTTTTTAATCAGCTTCAATAAACAGGTTAATTTGACTGTGCTTATCTAGATGATGTCTTAATACTTTCAATTCCTCCCAGATCAGAGAACCAATTTGAGTCATTCTTATTTTTAGTGTTAAATACTGATACCAAATTGGAATAAGTTCTTACATTTATTTACAGTTAAAAGAAATAAATAAAACTTTTTAACAAAAAAAAATCCGTGTTCAAAAACCCCACACGATATAAAAATATTAAAACCACTGAAAAGGAAAAAAAAACTTTATTTATGAAGTCGGGTATAAAAAATAACTTCTCGTTAGTCTGCATGAACCATGGCAAGTTTTTTTCGTCGGTATTTTTTTGTTGAAAACTTTTTACATATTTACCAATGCTTAGGCACTATTATATTTATTATATTGTCTAACTATCCCCAACCCCGACAATATCATAGCCTTAATATTACGTTAGTATATTAACTAGGTATATAGCCGATATCAGTGAACCAGTGGTCAGTTGGTCACAGTCCGTTATTTTAGCACGCAAATAGACGCCATTGTCTTCCTCTAGATATATCTTTATTATACCAATTTAAAACCAATGCAAAATATACAGCAGAATAATGAACGCAAATGTAATTCTGCTTAATCACTAGATTCGATCAAAATCAAAACTAAACCATTCGCCATTTGACCTAGATGATGCATACGGCTACAAATGTTGAATTTCTTGGAAAAACTCCGAGTATTCAAATTAATGTAAAATTTGCTATTGTTATGGAAGCACATGGCTGGTCACAGTGCACGGAATGCGTGTGCGGCCACTAGTTCAAAGTTTATAAACTCCAACAACAGTTTGTAAACTCTCAGCTATTCTGAACTGAGATGTGTTCGTGTTTTTCAACAATTAAGAATCTCAACTGAGTTGTTTACGAATTAAATATTTCATTCACTATTAGTGCGGTGAATAGTAAAACATGACAGCATATTGTACTTCATCATTTCGACCGAATGAAGTCCACTGCTGGACACAGGCCTCCCCCAAAGATCACCACAACGATCGATATGGGTGTGTTGTGGGATCATTGGGGGGTTTTGCCATAATCGCCACGCTTGGCAGACGGGTTGGCGATCGCAGTTGAGCTGTTAATGTACTCGAAGGACGCTGCTGCCCATCCTCCGGCTAATCCCTTAGTCGACTTTTACGACACCCACGGGAGGAGATGGGGTGGTGGTATTCTGAGCCGGCACCACACGGCATATTGTACTTACCTGATTATATTATTAGTACCGGATGTAGAATTCAATATTATACAATTATGATTAGTATAGTAACCGTGTAGTGCCTGCTGAGAATAGCACCAGCTCATCTCTTCCCGTGGGCATCGTAAGAGCGACTAAGGCATTAGCTGATAGATAAGCAGCAGTGTTCTTCGAAACTCGAACTCGAATTTTAAACTCAAATGCGATTGCCGACCCGCCTGCCAAGCGTGGCATTTATGGCGAAACCCACTGAGCACACAACATAAACCAAAACCGGTTATTAAGCCTATGTCCAGCAGTGGATATTTTTAGGCTGAAATGATGAATGATGATTATTAGTAGATGGACACTGAAATAAAAAATAATTTTGCTGCAGATTTGAAATGGTTATGTAATTCGCGAAAATGTAAAGAAAAAGTGATACTTGACTGATGTTGTCCGTAGAATATCCCACAGATTTCTTTTCTGCGTCAAGAACAAAGTATTGTAGTGGAAAGCCTACGAGGATTGATTATCATCGTTACGTCCGGGATTAAAGACAATACTCTAGTCTCTACCGCTCTGTGAACATTATTGTTGTAATCTACTAATCAGCAACGACTTTGCAAGCTTTATACAACTTTCAACGGCGATAATCAAATACAATAGGTACTCGACTTAAAAAATGATATTATACATTTATAGTCATCATTCCTGTAAACCATGCAGATAACTATAATACTAAAGTTATTTTTTGGTCACGTAACGGCGTACTGGAGTGCTCCAAGATTTAATTTATTACGTCATAAACATTTTCTCCGAATTCAACCGACATGTTTACTGTTCGCGACCAAAAAAGAATGCTAGTTGAACCTCAATCGACGGTTTTGTGCCATTCACGCCTCTCCAAAAGCTATGGAAAACATCTATTCTGGTTCGTTTTGGTCCATTGAATAATTTTTTAAACAGCCGAAGAATTGAATTGAGCGCCATACTAAAATTATTGCCATGATTTGATAGTTATAATCGGTTATATTAAAGGTCAGATTGAATAAAATTAACTGTATTGTTATTAGATTGAAAATTTGTAATTTCAATGGAAGACGGCCACCACGGTTTATTGATAAAATAGTTCTGAAAGAAACCGAGTGTGTTAGGCGGGTAGGCCGCAGGTATTATTTTTAATAGTTAATTAGGTACTCATATTAATTGTTTCCAATACATTAGAAAATAACTGGACAAGTTCGAATTAAACTACGTGGAGAGGGTTTCGAAATTGATGAATATGTTGTTTATTGTTGAATTCTGTCTTGTACTAATCATTTATCCCAAGAACAAACTTAACATGTAGTTAAATAAATATAGGTTTTCCTTGTTTTCATACTTTTAGGCTCAGTAGTTTCACAGATAACGGGGGGAGGGAATGGTCAATTTGTGGTGCCTATTTTCTTGAATAACTTTAAAACTAAATAAAAAATAAAATTATAAATAAAATATATTTAAGACCTTCACAATAGGCCATTTCATGTGATATGTTACACGGTACAGTATGTTCTATATAACCCCCAAAAGTGACCCCCCATATTCAAAATTTATGTATTTACGCTAAACGTTTGTTTGGGCCACAGAAATCCATATGTGTACCAAATTTCAACTTAATCGGTCCAGTAGATTCGGAGAAAATTGGCTGGGACAGACATACGAGTGATCCTACCAGGGTTCCGCCGTTTTTTCCTTCGGACGTTTGGAACCCTAAAAAAGTACGTACCACGTTAAATATGAAGTATTTGATTACAGAGATGTCAGTAATAGCTTTGTTTTTATTCTTGTCAGATCTTCCAAGATTTATATTCATTGGAATCTTCATTTTTTCTTCTTGGCTTTTGTATCAATTTCACAAGAAATATACGAAACTTGCTTGTTTATTTGGTGCCTAATGACGTACCTGGAGGCAATGACATTACGGTGACGTGCCAGTGTGGTGAGTCACGAGTAGTCACGACCAGAGAGATGCATTGATGGAATGCCGGTCGTGCAGTCATGGACGGCACACTTACCAATAAACATGTATTTGAATGGAAAATAAGTTACGGTAGAGATCTATAGAAAATTTAACTAAAAGGTAATGAGTTCTAAGTCAAGGGATCGTAATAATTTACACAAGCGAAATCAGTTTTTAAAGAGAAGAAAAGAAATTATTATTTTTTTTCCTTTTTGCATGATATTAACCTCATACTGTGTAGGTAGGGTGCGGTGCCGGCTGTGCCATGCGGTGCCGGCTACGAATAGCACCAACCCATCTCATCCCGTGGGTGTCGTAAAAGCCAACTAAGGGATTAGACGGCGTATGGGCAGCAGCGTCCTTCGAATATATTAACAACTCAACTGCTATCGCCAGCCCGCCTGCCAAGCGGCAAAACCCCCCAATGAGTACACAACACACCGATATCGGTCGTTCTGGTGATCTTTGAGGGAGGCCTCTGTCCAGTAGTGGACTTTATTCGGCCGAAATGAATGAACGAGTAGGATCTCGTTTTATAATTAGAAAATGTATCAGTGTTGACACGTTCACTTTAGTTGCGTGGAATTGTGTGGGGCAGGTAGTAAAGTAAACATTGATAACGTTCCCCATTTTAACACATAACACTTGAGTGCTCTTCACAAATAAAGCACCTGACGATGTATTCCAAGTCGGTAATAAGTGGATAATTTTTATCCTTAATTAAAAGGATTTAATTTAGTATGCGGACTGAGACTTTGAAACAATAATTATGAAACTCTTTTTAAAAACATTATTATTCTAGATGGTGGAGAATTAAAAGGCTTGAAAATCTACTGGTATTTTTTCTAAAATGAAATTTTGTTTAAGCGATACTAAATGCCATAACGATACATATGGTTTATTTTGACCAAATACAGAACATCAAAATTTCTCATATTTTAGTAAGGATAAAATGCATACCTTGACCACGAATTGCCCGCTAAACGACTAAGAAGCGGGACAAGCGGCGTAGTCGTAGACGATGATAAAGCCTCCAACTCAAGGACTGAACACACAACACAAGAAAAACTTGTTGTCACTGTTTCAAAACGCACTACTTAAGCACAAATTGGTGAAAATAATCAGAAAAATTTATCACGGCTGCAGTTATTTCAACAAACTTGCTATTTTCACCTAAATAATCTCACAAATCAAGCACTTTTATTGTTAGAACAGGTTTTATTTACGATCGTCTGACATCACGCACTCAATGAACACACCTGTGAAATACGCTAGAGTTCCGCGGTGACTGAATACGCTGCGAGACAGAGATAGCGAGATGTTGTCAGAAAGAGATACGTAGTATCGTGGGAGGGAGGACGACCGCTAAGCTCCAAGAACGCACGGTGCTTCACATTCGGGGGAAATGTTTCGATTTCGAATTACATATTTATATGAAGCAAAAAGTAAATGCGAATAATGCACCAGCCTCTTTTTAGTAAATGTGTTGATAACTTTTTTTTATCTAAGGTCCCATCGGAAGACCAGTTCAATGCTGATAGATATATAGTAGGATAATTGGAGCCATTTCTGATGTCTCACACAAAAATCTGTGTCCATGTTTTTTTATTTCATTTTATGTATTTGCAATATTCTGTGTTGTTATTTAAAATTTGTTTTTGTTGTTATCTATCAGCATAAAATAATTTATGTCTTTCTTTCTTTCTTTACTTATAGAGATTTCAATAGAGATGAGCTAAGAAAACAAGTAGGAGATATCTAATATTTTAGGTTATTATATTCAATTTATTGAGATGTTTTAAGTTTAACCTAGTATCACATAGGTTTTAAATCTATGATGAAACTCATGTATCTACTGTTGTAAGCCATTTTTCATCAATATCTATACGTAAATATTAAAACCAATGATATGACACATTTATTCCGGACAATATTAAAAAAAGCCGCAAACATAACACTACATATAAAACAATTTAATAAATATTTTGTCTAGAGAATCTGTTCATCGGCACACTATGTGTACACCGTACCTCCTGTTACCTGGCACGGGCAACCACGGCGCCCCCCGCTTCGCCCGCACCGCACGCCGCGCCGTGTAACTCAATTTTTTTACTCCACGAGCCGGTATCACTCCAACACTGCCATCTCTACAATTTCTGTGATGTTGCAAAACTATTTTTACTTAAACACTGCACCTTCTCTACTTATCCGAAATCATAGCAAACTCCTGTGTAGAGTCGTCGTAATACCACTTTGCGAAGACGAGCGGATCTTAACGTGCAACAGGTTGTATGGTATATTGTTATCAAATAACGCTGCAGGCCCAAAGTTTGAGACTAGATTTAAAAATCTTATGTTTTCTCTAAATATTACTACCAACAGTTTAGATGTTAAAAATGAGGCTGCACACTTGCATATTCTATTATTATTAAGGAATATTTACAAAACAAAGGTGCAATAAACACTAATTATTTCTAAACTAAACGAGTGCCGAGCGGTAGAGTCATAAATTATATTTTACATTGATCAAAACTTATTTAGTTTTAACTTCCTAGAACATGTTTCCTATTTTTTATGAAGTTATTAACGGACAATCATTCTAAGTCTGAACTTTTTGGCTTGGTTTGGTTTTTACAGTCAAGACATCTTTAAACGGGAATAGCACGCGAATTTAGCATCCAAACGCGATCTGCCATAATTACTGTCGTGGTAGATGATGCTCTTTAGCTGATATGATGATGATGATTGTACCTACTAGATACTTGGCTATCTACTTCTTCTTCTGTTTGATTATGGCTTCTGTAGAGTATCTTCCACAATTTCGCCAATGTCAAGTATAAAGGCAACGTTGTACGGTGTTTAGATTAATTAATCTTTACATATCCATAAGATATTTCACAAAAAAAATGTCGTCAACGTCGTACGGTTCCCTTGGCTATCTATTAGGGACAGTTAATCCGATGCTGACAGATGTCGTCAAGCTTTCCACACTTTCACATAGTTGCTGCCCGATCTTGAAATATAAATATAATAATATAAATACTGACGATGTGTAAAATAGGATTTTCAATCTTTGTAAAAGATCTGTGACACATTGGAAGCAAGTCTAGCAATCATATTCTCGACTAGTCGCTAAATACAGCTACTGACTGAACGAAATTGAAATATGCGACTGTCAACCTGTCAACTGAGACCCGCGACAACACCCAGCAGCCGGCGGTTAGTGATGTTCCTTTCTTCCTTTATAATGAAAGCAAATCCGAAATGAGCCCAATACATTGAATTCTCCAAGACATTTGTTCATCACGCAATTATTCAATACGAGGAAGCTGCCAGTAAACCAGGACATCCACGCTCAGGAAGGCCGAGAGCTATCACTACTGGTAGGGATAATTTCATTGTTGTAACCAGCAGGAGGAAGAGACTCCTGACTGCGGCAGAAATTACAACAAGTAAAAAGACGATTGTGGGAAGCTAAGTTGTGTTGCCGTTAAGCGCTAACCTCGATTAAGGCCACAAAATAGAAGAATCATCATGTCATCCGAAGGACGTCCACCGCGGAACTAAGGCCTCCCACATAGATTTACACAGTTGTGTTGTTATTTTAGTGGGAACTTGCCAGTACTCACCGCGATTAAAAGGCGTGTTAATGAGCGCAGAATGGCGACTGTTCAACAAAAGACATACTGCTACTTTTACCAACCTCCGGTTCAGAGAATCACTTAGTCACCTTTTACGACATCCACGGCAGAAGATGGAGTGGTGCTTTATGTGGTCAAGACACCACAAGGAACGAAAGGTGCAAAAATACGAGTAAACGAATGCATTGGACCCTCGCCGATCGAGACTACACAGAAGAAGATTTTAAGAAAGTTTTTGGTTCAAAAAGAAGAATTTTATATTCGACGCAGCGCCAGATTGTGTGGTGAAAACCGTCAAGCAATGTAGTGGTTCTATTGTGGGCTGGTATCTGTTTGGAGTTGTTTATCGAGCAAAAGGTCCGGAGATTTGGTACAAATTGAAGAAATTATGAAACAGAAAAGTATACACAAATTCTAAAGCAAAAGCCATTCTTCGGGGCTAAAATTAATCTTCAACAAGATAATGATCCAGAGCACGGTTTTAAATTAGGCAAGGCTTATTTAGAACCGAATGAGTTGAAAGGTGTGTTGAAAAATAGGGTATGACCACTTCTGAGTCCCGATCTCAACCCAGTCGAACTTTTGTGGTAATCATCATATCAGCCATTTACACGTATTTAGCCACGGCTGGACAAAGGCCTCTACCATAGATTTCCACAATTGTGTCGTCATTTTAGTGGTATTTGTATTATGAGTATTGACTCACCACGCTTGGCATGCGGGTTGGTGAGAGCAGTACGGCTACAATTCCACAGAAGGGACGTTGCTGCCCATCTCTCTGGTTTAGAGTCCCTTAGTCGTCTTGTAAGACAACCACGGGCGGAGATGGAGTGGTACTATATTCTTAATCCGGACACCGACAGAGTAAGAACTCCATATAAATATTCGTTATCGATACTCCTTTTCACATGAAGATAGAAGAAATGGAGGGCTTTATACAAAAGCTGGAACAATACCTCATAACATGCAATCGATAAATTGATTGCTTGTTAGCGAATCTAGACTGTTGAACAATTATATATGCTGTCGAAAACCATAAAATGCAAGGGAGGATTTTTTTTACGAATAATCAGTAAGTGTTTGTGTTGTCAGGTAAATAAATTTCGCATTTAGAGAGGTTTAGGTCCAGAGCGATCGAGTGGAATCTCTGTTTTAGAAATACAATATATTTGAGAACGGTCTATGTCATCTCCTAGCGTCGAATCATCCAAATACGTTGAATTTGGAATTTAGTTACCGAATGATAGTGAGAGGGTCACCTTGTTGGCATCCAGCTGCAGATTCTAATAGGTTATAAAGTAATTTAGAGGGATATCGGTAACATTGCCAAAGAAAACTATCAATGTCGGGTAATTCTTTAAGTAATAAGGTGTCCCTATTGATGTAGTTGAAGTAAAATTTACATCAAATATTACCTATCATATGATAATTAAACCTTTTGCTTGATACACCTTATAGTTTTCGGGTTTCTTTCCTTCTTTTGGGTGGGTGATCTTATAGTTAGCATCTTATAGTTAGCATATAGAGGCAGCATAAATTTATATCAATGACTAACGGCGGAATAATTTAACGCCACCCATTATTTAAACACCCGTTTTCAGTTGGACAGCGGGCCTCTCAAATAGTGGAGCGGGTCTTAAATATTGACTAATATTGCAGTATTCAGCCGTAAGCATAAGAAATTCATAAAATCATGTGATAAATTAGTTACATAATAAATATTACTAGTAAAAAACACAAAGCAATATAATAACACTATTTATTTTCCATTATTCAACATTTCGTTTCTTCTTCCAATGTTTGAAGGAAAGAAAGAAAGAAAGAATGACACAGTTTTAATGTAGAGGTAAGAATAAGTATTTACTCGGATATCTATGGTAGCTATATACATTAAGGATAGGTATATTTATTATCAGCAAATGTTTATGTTATGCGTGTATTTATATAATAAGTATTAAACTTTTATTAATAATAGCGACACTACATATAGGTATTTACTATCCGGGCAGGTTGCTCGACAAAAATTCCAAGGAGGTTTTATTAGAGATTCAGATTATTTATTTTCTTTAAATATAATGCATTAAACAAAGAGATTTTATATCATAGTGAGACCTAACAACGTCATTTGCGAAATGTTTGTAATCTGTTTGTTAATATTTGTCTTCTTCTTCTTCTTCTCTTAAATTATGGCTTCTGTAGAGTATCTTCCACAATTTCGCCAATGTCAAGTATAAGGCAACGTCGTACGGTGTTTAGAATAATCAATCTTTACACATTCATAAAATATTTCTCAAAAATGAAAATATCTATAAAATATGTGGGCAACGTTGTACGGTTTTCCTTCTTCTTCGACATTTGTCAAAAGTAAAACAAAAAAAAACACTACAAGCCATAGACTAGTATATGTATACAAAGTATCTTTCTACCTAGTCTGTGATGTTCTCTACAAGCTTAAAATGCATAATCTAAGAGAAGAAGAAGAAGCTTATAATGTATACATAAAAAGCTTTCAGCATTTTCATACTCGAAAAATACCTGAAACAAAATTGTAGGATGCTCTCAGATAACATAACAAAACGTTTAAAGTCAATTGACAAGTTATTTATTTATGTGCCAATATATAGGTAAGTCAATGAGCCCCCAGACCAGGACATAATCTGACTATGCTGTTAGCCCATTTAGGCATATGTTTGAAAAGCCATTATAATTTAGAACGCAAAAGACACACACTTTTCCCGCTTCATCTCTCTAAAGTTCTCCTGGCCTTTCACTAAAGGAGGCAAAACAGAGTCGCCACAGGAAGCCACTAAATTTAGAAAATAAGTCGTTTATTTTGGTGGTACACCTCGTTAGTATACTTGTATACTTGAGAGGTGTGTTATCTTTTATCAATGCAATCATTGTTCCGTTGTAGGTTTTGTAACTGAGACGTGCCTTATCAAACAATTTTACCACATGCCAGAAAATGTGTATTTATCTAGTTCTTAGTTAAAATAAATCAAGAAAATATTTTTCACCGATTATCACACGTCGCACGGTAGGACTTCAGTAAGTTTCTCATTATCTATTATTTCTTATTATTAATAAACCGTTACCCTACACTAGGATTTCTTCTGAACCTCGGGAACAGTTTACAGGCATGCATCTCAATGCACAAACACCCAGACCCGATACAACTGTCTGTAGATCATATACATTTTGGTGCCTGTCACACAGTTCACACTAGCATATGCACCATCGTTTACTCTATCTTTTACTTAATTAGTAACGATTTTTTTTGTTTTTCTGGAATAAGTAGAACCAGATGTACCAAACTTTAGAATAAAAAATATTATTGTTATTATTTATATGTCTCTCCGGTCACCGGTTTATATCCCCTGTAATAGGGAACCCAGTCTTTTGATAGGCTTACGCGGGGACATGGGTCCAACACCCAGAGGCCCTTTAGAGAATTTAAATCTAAAATGTAATGGGACATTTTATTATTATTATAAATATTTGTTCGGTGCGAGGATCAAAACCCGCGACACGTAGCGCAGAAAGCTAGTCGCTTAGCCACTGTGCCAATTTATTTTATTTATTTAAACTTTATGCAGTATCAGTACATAGGCGGACTTTGGCATCTCAACAAGTCAACCATAAGGTGATGGAGAGGCAACAGGCCGGTGCAATATGTTTAATACAACAGCGCCAATCGCGTCGTTAACATAATACACATGTTACATCATCAACATATCAGCTGAAACATGTCCTGAACTGAACAAAGGCCTCCTCCATAGATTTACACAACATAATTTCAGTTAGTCATGTTCTTGAAACATGTATTAGAAATCTCTTAAAACACGTAGGTATTTTTTTTTAACTTTGCCCCGCACTAGTATTTCTCCTGTGTCGCGGGTGCGTTTACAGACATAAATTTCACACACAATACACCCAGACCCGGAACAATTACCTGCAGATCATACAAATATTTGTTCCGTGTGGAAATCGAACCCATGACCCGGAGCGCAGCAGCCGATTGTACCAGCCACTGCACCACAAATGACATCTAAAAACTAAAAAAAAATGTATGACACTACTATTCATGTAATACATATTACAAGAAAGAACATGTAAATTGTATTCACCCTAGCCCTTCCGTGGATGACGTAAAAGACCTCCAACGTAAAGTCCCTACTGTGGAACAGCAGCCATCCTACTCTCACCAACCCGACTGCCAAGTGTGATGAGTACTGGCAAATTCGCCCTAAAATGACTGCATCGGCGACTGAGACACAGCATGTTACTGATCGTTGCGGAAATATATGCCTTTGTTCAGCAGTGGACATCCTTCGATGATGAGCCTGCATCGTTATATGGCGAAGGGCTTCGGGTTCGCCGTCGCTCAGATTGGGGAATCGGCGTGCTAACACCGAGCGATCCTCAGGAAGACGAACGTGCGCACGTGGTCACAAGCCGCCGTTTGCGTAGCACAGCGCACACCGAGGCTGGATCCTGTACAATTCCCTCCTTTTTTTTATTTTTTATTGGTGCCCAGTGGAAATTCTTCATGAACTTCCTTCGCCCCGGGGAAAGATGAAGGGGTATGCCGGACTCCTACCGGCTAAAACCACTGGCGCGGTCATCTTCGGCACGTAAGGGAGGCTCCAGGTCCTCGTATGATCACACTAGAGCCGCCCACTGGTGCCACGCCTATTGGTACATCTCGGAGAGGGTACAATTCCCTCCTAGGTGTTCCAGAGCTGCGGCCTTTTGACGATTACCTTTCCTCGTATACAGAGGGTGACCGCTTTAAAGTCATCCCCTTCGAGATGTGTTTAAAGCCGTGGCACCGATAGGCGGCTTCGGTGCGTTTACTCTCAAGAATCTGGGGCCCCGTTTGGTGCCAAAGATGACCACCTGGGTGGTTCTAGCCCGTAAAAGTCCAGCACGCCTCTCGGCTCTTCCCTGAGGCGGAGGAAGATCTTAGTTTCCAGCTACGAACAACTGGTGTTCAGACTACAACTTTTTAACCAATTGCATGACCCTAATATTCAGTTGCTTTTTTACTGCAATTTGCAAAAAAAAAAAATCTACCTCCCAATGAGAAGATAACTTGACCACAACCATGATATTAGGTTTTGCCTTGTCTAGGAAATAGCATCCCTGAAGCCCCTTGCTCTGTCATAACAAGTACTACCCTTTATAGTGCAATTGTACACATTTAACAATTATAGACCTTCGAATTTTCACTTTCCTGGGATGTTCACTGTACAACTGAAGGAAAGTAAAATTGCCTTATCACCAAAATCATGGGTGATGAATCCGATTTGCGGTCAGCAATGTACGTACTCTTCTATCAGGAGCACTCAGTTCTGTTTAAGTCTCTTCATATAAAATATATGTATATTACCTTTTTTTTATTGGTGCCCAGTGGAAATTCTTCATGAACTTCCTTCGCCCCGGGGAAGAGCGAAGAGGTATGCCTATCGGCTAAAACCACTGGAGCGGTCATCTTCGGCACCTAAGAGAGGCTCCAGGTCCTCGTATGATCACACTAAAGCCGCCCACTAGTGCCACGCCTATAGGCACATCTCGGAGAGGGTGACTGTAAAGCGGTCACCCCCCGGGGGGATTCTAAAGGATCCCCCAAAGCGTCCCACGGTAGCGCGTGACCACATGCGTGCTACCGTCTTCTCTTGGGTTGCTCGGGGGGGCACGCAGATTCCTCAATGTACGCACCCGCGAACCCAGAGGTCCCCCGCCTTATAGGAACGGCAGGGGGTTTCAGGCGTATAGGAATATGGTGCCAGGGCGGTTGTTACCCCGGCGCCGTCCTCCTCCTTCGAGCGGGATCGGGTCGATCCCGCTCTGCGGTCAAATTCTGGAGCATGACGCTCTTACAGAAGGAGACCACTGCATTCCAGCTCTCGTGCTCTGCCAACATAGCCGTCACTACTGCTGGCAGAAAGAGAGAGAACTTGCCCGATCCGATTGACCAAGATCCTGGCATTGTGCCGTGGCCTCACGTCCTGTACTGTGCAGGTACGGACCGAAACAACCGTGCCCGGTGAGCACCTGCGTCAGGCGGTAGGTGACGCGCTCGCTCCTTCTGAGCCAGGCTCCAAAGGTGGCAGGACGGCCTCCACGACGCGCTTGGCCGCATACTGCATCCGCAGGCGATGACGCTACTTTCTAAGTGCGCGCCGCTGAGCTAGCCGCCTCAGCCTCACCCACGCATCCATCTCCGCCAGGATGTCGAAAGCCGGAAAACGCGCTAGGAGAGTTGCCGCCTCGTAGGACACTGTTCGGTATATGCCGGGACTCCTACCGGCTAAAACCGCAGGAGCGGTCATCTCGGGCACCTAAGGGAGGCTCCAGGTATATGACCTGCCTAACCATAAAATACGCGCCTACCTTACAAAATACTTATTAGTACTTATTTCAGGTGATCAAAGAAACACTCTGGTAACGATTGGTTTAGGTAAGTCTCGTTAAGGCCTAATGCTGTAGACATATCCAAGTGTCAGGTCTTAGTTGAGGAAATGTATCAACTGTATTAAGTCCGGAAGTTGTGGTCCCACGAATTTCATAGCCCTCTTCGTTTTTAATGCATGACTGCACATTTTGTATCCTATGAGACTTAACAAAAGTTTCAGTTTCATCCATTAGTTTTGTCGGTCCAAATTCTTAGGGGCAAAGCGTTTCACATCATCTCACTAAGCCTAGCCCAAACTAGCCTAGCCGTGATCTTTCCAGTGGTGTGCTGAGAGTGTTCAAGGCTATTTATTATATTTTACAGGACTGCCAATAGCTATTTGACAGTCCGAAGCAATATGCGTGACAATTATGGACTTGTCCTTCATTCATTAATGATTTCTTTCTCAAAAACAAAATGCTCTGATTTGTATTGATAAACAAGGAGTCAATATTCAACGAACGAACATGATGCCTCACGTTAATTATTCAATTGAAGTCAACTGACTACGATGTAGGGGACAGTTAGGATTCAATAGGAGCTGATACAAGTCGCTTGCGCACACGATATAACAACAACTGATGTAAAATATTTCTATTTTGTTTCAAACAGTCGTAGGTAAATAATCTCTCTTGTGAATGATACATTCATAGTGGAAAACTGTTAATTTATTGTTCGGACGCACGCAAGGAAGAAATTGCAACTAACAACCCTCAAAATACAGTAAGTGTTTCCTTGACATTGAAATAATATTTGCTAAATTCACGGAAATCCGAAATCGACGTCAAATTTGATTTGAGTCTGAATAACCTAATTTTAATTTCAATTAAATATATTTATATTTCAATAAAGTGCCCGAATGGTATCACGATCTATAATAAGTTACAAAGCAAATCACGGATCTTACTGATGGGAAGTTTAACACGTATTAAAACAATTCTTATAAAATAGCCTGTTATCTCGTATAAAATCAAAGATTATGTTGACGATGGAGACGTGTGGCATTAATTCTTTTCTGCACATGCGGCTTCCCTGGAAACCAATTTTACCTGCATTCTTTGTACTGTATAGCTGCATATTATTTTTCAATGTTTATGGATCTAAACATAAACAAAATAATAAAGACGGAGTCCTGCGTTTCTTTCGGCATTACTTCTCAAAAGTTGTCCGATATGTCCTCTGTTGTTTCAATATGAGTTGTTTCTGTAAGTATATTACTAAATCAATGATTGATTTATTGGTTGATTGCATTCAGTTCTTGTATCTAACTCAAGTAAGTGTATTGTTTTTGAAGCTCCACTTGTATAAATGCTGCAAAAATCACACGCACTTTACTGACGACGGAGTCGATTCACAGGGAGTTTACGTTCTTATTTATTCGAAGTATTTAATATACGATACTCATACATAACATTGCCGAACTCTGCTTATCATATATATAAAAGAGTAAACCCAATCATAACAATTATTTATTTCCTTATCAAATGTACAAAAAGTATTTTATTGCATAACTACCTGCATTTCTTTTTCAATCCTATTGTTAAATCATACGTTTATTTCTCTTCGTTTATAATGTGGCTTCTCGGTTGAAAGCATTTAAGTAGTTGGGTTATCGATT
Organism: Diloba caeruleocephala; assembly: GCA_947459985.1. Classification (NCBI taxonomy): domain Eukaryota; kingdom Metazoa; phylum Arthropoda; class Insecta; order Lepidoptera; family Noctuidae; genus Diloba; species Diloba caeruleocephala. The sequence goes on from OX381614.1 coordinate 8,520,297, forward strand.
ATTCGTAAGTAGCTTCGTTGAGACCAAACATCATAAAATTTACTTGGTGCATGTTTCAACTATGTAATATTATTGAAGACATTTGCGAATTATTAAAGATTGTCGTTAGCTTTTCATCTTGTCGCCAGCTGAACGACTGCTAAGGCTCTAACAATCTACGTGGTATACCAAGCATCTGTTTGGGACGAATCTTTATTATCATCAAGTTTACTTTTTAATACAAGTTCCTATTGGATACAAGGTTTGCGAAGACCTTATCTAGATTATTTTACACTTCAATGTGTCATAAAGTCTTTTCAATGCGACTATTTGTGTTATCTTTAAATCCTGCTTTATTGTTTTATATGCATGTTCGTGTTTTATAAAACACGGTTGAGGTTTTATTGCAATGTGAGTTATTACTGCGAGAATAATATATTATTAATATGTAGACACTTTAAAGCAAATTTCCGGGGATGACTTTTAATTTCCATATGAATAGACTTCATACATAGTAAAATATGAATTTCGTTTTTATCATTAAGTTTGTAGCCATATTGTCTAATTGATAATGTTGTTCAATTGCAATTTAATAAGTACATAAAGATAAGTTGTAAGTACTATCATACACGCGTTATGCTAATTACTGTAGATTGAATTGGAAATTATTCAGAGGTCAACAGTGACATAGAAACATTAACTATAGCAGTTATGTAGTACGACGTTCCAGCGAATGAGGAAGTACTAACTCGGCTTCGTATGGCATCTTTATAAGAAAATCATTAGAAGAATATCAATTATAAGAAAATAAATCATAGTTATGCGTTAAAGTAAAAAAAAATATCATTGCTTGTCTTAGTTTTTAGATGACCAACACAAAATGTATATATTTTAAATTAAATTTGGGGTGCTCAATATATATACAGGTAGCCTTTTAATCTTAACTCTAACATTATAAATGTTAAAGTTTGTATATTTGAATGTTTTTGTTTTGACTAGACATTGGTTCTGACGCTCTATCATGCCTAAAGAGCTGAACGGCTTCTAGTTAAATTTGGCATAGATTTAGTATATCGTGGAATAACATATAAATTTCGCCAAATTTCGTCTTCTTTACCGATCCAACTGTTCGAACATAGCTTGTATCCCCCAGCAACGCCCTAAAGGTCGAGTCCCCGCATGGGGAGCGCTCAGCAGCAGTGGTTAGTATAAAAAATAATTTTAAGCCTTAAAGAGGCCTCCATCTTTTGGCTTCGCCAGAAATTATCCGGTTAAGCAGATACATTTTCAGGAATCGTTTGCGAGAAGCCCTTTACAAAATAAGAGTATGGTTGCCATAAATGTTAGAACGCCGACCGGGACATTTGGAATAAAAACAAGTACCTATGCCATGGATAATTCAAAAACTACAACATTATAGAAACTTTAACTTTACTTTTCAGAAATCTAAATCGGACTCTTACATTTAGGAATTAGGTTAGAACTACTACTAAATCCCGTTTGGTGTCCGAATTAAGAATATAGCACAACTCCATCTCTTCCCGTGTATGTCGTAAAAGACTAAGGGACTTTAAACCAGAGGGATGGGCAGCAGTGTCTCTTCTGTAAAACAGAAGCCATTCTGCGCTCACCAACCGCCTACCAAGAGTGGTTAGTACTGGCAAATTCCCTCCAAAATGACGACTCACGACATTCACGGCCTTTGTTGAGCAGAGAACCGCTTTTGACTGACATGATGAATACAATTGCATGCATGTCATTTTATAATTCATAGATCTCGCTCTCGTTACCGGCCGCTTACGAATCGTGCATGCCTACTTCATCTAACTATAATTCACAAACCGGGACAACTCACTCAGTGACCGAAACACAACGTTTGAAACCTATCATGTCCCAGTGCACCGGGACGTATGGTAGCCCTTAGCCTTGTGATCTTGAAGAATTAGTTACCCATCTCTTCTATTACCCATATTTGCAAGAAATTGTAGTTTAGCATTAGGAGCACGCAGAATCCACCACTACTTTCCTGATTTATTACTGCAGAACTAAGGAAAAAACCAAAATAAAGTCTTAGCATATCATATTCACTTTGTGTTTTTTTTTTTCAAACAAGAATTTCTCCTGTGTCGTGGGTGCGTTTACAAACACAAATTCCACACACAATACACCCAGGCCCGGAACAACTACCAGATCGTACAAATATTTGTTCCGTGCGGGAATAGAACCCACGACCCGATGCGCAGCAGCCGACTGTATCAGCCACTGCACCTGCCGTGCCGTCTGGTACGTTTGGTGCAGTGGCTGATACAGGCTTCACTGTCCTGAAGATTCAAACATAAGTAAATTAATTGATAGGGCTAATTACTTTTTCGTAATTACTAATACTCGGAGGGTCACGCTCATCAGATAACCACAGAGCAGGATTGCTATTTCATTTTAAAATGTGTAGAGTTATAAATACGATATTAGTTTATTAATTTTCATATCGCCAGGTAAAACAACGATAAGCAGAGGTGAAAATAATGGGCTCCCTGGGAAGAATGTTTCGACGGTCACTTAAGAACTATCCTCTACTTACTAACCTTACAGTGTACGCTACATTCTATACCTCTGCCGAGCTGTCACAGCAGACCTTCAGTAAATATTACTTGGTAAGTGTTTACTTGTGTGTGGGATTTGTGTCAGGGAAACTTATTACGGTAATTTTAGCCGGCTATTATGTTTAGGGGAAAAAATTAATAAATGGCAATCGAATTATATACAGGATTCAATCTTAAATGAAAAGTATTTCGATGGTAGTGTACAGTACATTTTGTACGTTTTAATTCCAAACAATATTCATTCAATTCATTTAAATATCTCGTGTGATGATAGAATAAAAGAACTACCCAACAATGTTCGAGACAAAAAGTATTGGCAGCGGTGGGATTCGAACCCACGCCTCCGAGGAGACTGGTGCCTTAAACCAGCGCCTTAGACCGCTCGGCCACGCTACCGTTACTACGTGCGTGTCTATTAGTTCATTGGTATCTCCTATTGCTGACGTAATACTATGCAATACATTTCGAAATAGATTGATATATGATTGTACAATGCTGTAGTAACCTAAGTAAGTAAGTCAAAAGTAAATATCTAAATATAGACAAGGACAAAATACTTTACTATATATACTCTAGTTGGTTTTTGAATAGAATAAGTCTCGATTGATGTAGCAATTGTAAGGCACGGTTATATAATGTAATATTTTTCATGTCATTTTGGAGATTTTACAAATTCATCACCATGACAAGTAATCTTAGGTGAGTAATGAGAATCAAATTTATCAACGATATAAAATGTAATGTGAAATAATTTTCTTTAGAACTTTTAAAATAATATTTGTTCTATTATTCTGATTACCTGTGTTCGTTGGGAATCATACTCGCAATATGTCATCGACTTCATAATGACATTGCCTGATTGGCCATACATGACAACCTCATTATTAGTCGGCCAATCAAAACGCGATTCTCTATGGACGCAGCTTGTATACGCAAATTATTATCTATCTGTTCATTAGAAGGCAAACTTTAGAAGAGTAAGTAATATGACTCTGAAACAGACAGATGATTGAAATGAGTCGAAACCATGTCATAGTTGCACAGCTCTATGTTGTATTTACTAATATGGTACTGTTTTATTATTATTAATTTCCATCTACTAGTGGTCGCCCAAAGGTCGAATTTCAACCGTTTTTTAAATCATATATTTTAACTTAGTGCACTCCTCCTTCGTATAAACTATAACAGATCTCACACTCCTCCGTGCGGCGCAATGTGCTTAAAAAGGGTAAAAAGGATTTTCTTCACGTATTAAGATGCATTATATTTATTTACATCTTATATTCTTATGGATTATATATATGTATATATTAATCAAGTATTTTATAGAATATATACCTATCAGTATTATATATAATTGCCTAGATACGCTATTTGATTATAATAATATAATAAGTACACCACGGACTACCCCCTTTGTCTTTTGCCATGATTTTCCTGTCCTTTCGAAGATTTCTGTAAGAAATCTCTAAGACCGCCCATTGTACAAATTACTGTTCATAGAATTATTCGTAGTCGTTGTTTTTCTAATGGTGTACAATAAAGAATTTTCTATTCTATTCTATTCTCTACTAGGCAGGGTACCCCGGCTTCGCACGGGTAGCACTAATTATCTAACACAAAATTGCCAAAAAACAAAAAGATTGTTGTTGATTCGATCGCTACCGGACTTCTCAGGATCATCCGCTGGGCTAATCTGAAAATTGCCTGAAAATTTCATCAAAATCGGCCCCGCCGTTTCGGAGTCAACCCGTGTAGCGAACATACCTTACATACACATATCGATTTTATATATATAGATTTAATGGAGTTCGTTGCTAATGGGGGATGCCTCAAGGTACTGTTTTTTCTAAATTCATAGAACCGAGGAAGGGATTAATGGAATGTTTTGGTGTGTTTCAGCCGGAGAAACCTGATTATAACTTACCCGCAGCTGCACGCATCGTGTGCGTAGGCAGCACGTTGTACGCGCCGATTTTATATTACTGGTATGTTATTGAAGAATTAATTTTGTTTAAATTATATAGGTTTAAGTTGAATATGCTTACTGAATATCCCACTGTCCACTGACACTTGACATATCCCATATAATATTTTCTGTGTTCACCAAAATACTAATTCACAAAAACAAGGTAATTTGATTTTTGTACTACTTAAGATTGATGATGACGATGGTTTTATTTTCCTGGTAAATTCTGCATAATATGATGCTTGATTATAAATATATGATATCTAGATAAGCCAGTACAGTACAAGCTTATAGCTTATACTTCAGGTTTTGTACCAAAAATATAAAAGAATGTAAAAGCATGGTTTGTAAATAAAAAAGTAAAAGTATGTTGAAATTAATAACAAAAAAATATATATATATTGAAACTTTGGTTACACATTATAATAAAACAATTTTAAACGCAGGATGCGACTACGAATGCTGCAAAGCATTCGAAACGTCAGGAAAAACAAAAATCTAAAATATACGCGATAGAATCCGTTTAAAAGTGTTTGGTTTTAATGTTTGTAAGGGAAGTTTTATAGATGAGCCTATTATAAGGAGAAGAATCAGTCAAGTGCGCGTAGGTTCACGCGCATGGTAGAGTTCATAATTAGTACGGCTATCTATACAGAACTCTATCGAGTTTTTTCAGCTCTTTTCAACCCAAACCTGCACAATTATACCCGACCCTTCATTTGAGGGAACATTTTGAATTGCATTTTTTTTTACTACAAAATAATGATTATAATTTTTCTTTACGGTTGCAGAAAAGCTAGCCCCAGTTATATTCGTTTTCAATGTGAACTATTTTTCTATTTACCTATATATTTTACTACCTATTGCCCGGTAATTTCTAAAGCTCTGCCCTTTATTCACAATTTATTTACGAGTAGTTATGGTCTTTTGAATACCTATAGGTATTTCATTTCTAAAAGTTAAAGACACTAATTTCAACGCTACTCTATCGTTACCTTAGAGTTATCAATGTTCAATAAGTTTTGCAGGTATAAACAAAGTAGCTACGAAGTGCCTATCTTTCATTTAGATTTTGATAAACAAATTTTAAAGAAATCGGTTTTATTGTTGCTATACTAAGCATAAATGTTATCTATTCACAGGTACAAATACCTCGACAGGAAATTCGTTGGTACGTCTGTTAAAGTTGTGATGACGAAAGTAGCGTGTGACCAGGCCATAATGTCGCCTGTGTTATTGGCCATCTTCTTCACATGTAAGTATTTTCTTCTTGCATCACTTCAGTGTAGTGAGAGGGCGTCCGGCGAGCTGAGGGGCGTTCCAATTCCTTGATCAAGAACTGTAATTAGGTTAGTTTTAAAATACTCGGGTTTCGAGTTTGTGCCATCATGCGGGGTTAATGCCCGAACGGTTCTCGCCCTTTAACATTAGCCCTAATTTTGTCCTGTAGCTTGTCTGCCCTTGGAGAAACGTGTGAAATTAGGTGTAAATTCCTCATTATAATATAGTATTTGAGAAAATCGATGATGTTCTGTTACATAGAACCACACCTTTAACGCCTGGGCGTGGAGTTACAGTAGGGAGGCATTCATGTATCACGTACTGACATGCCTTGGTCGCTTTATCGGGGTTTTCTGGCATACAGAGCAGTTTTCTACTAGGGACGGAAATTATGGGGTCGGCGAGACGACGTGAGGTGTTCCACAGGGATCGGTCTTGAGGCCGCAACTATGGAACATCGGATACCACGGGGTATTGCGGGGTGCGAACCCCCCCGGCGTTGGCGTTATTTGTCACGCTGAGGACTGACTGGTGACGGCGCGGGGGAGCAGGTACAGTCAGCCATGTTGGCAATGGCTGCGGCTGCACAATTCCTTGGTAGGATCCGGCAGTTGGGTCTTGAGGTGGCCCTATGTTTTGAAGGGGCTCGGCGCGCGCACCTTAGGTTTTCAACATCCGGTGGGAGGATCTGCATCGGGGTCGAATCAAGGTTAAAGCTTGCACAGCATTACTGCTGACCGCGGGCTAAATGATTGGGAGCTGCGTCTGCACACGCTTATTCTGGAGGCTCTGCGTGTAAATCGTGTGGTCTATATCTCTTCACGTGGCCCCCGTGTGGGTAGACACCCTGATGGTCCACAACGTCGAAACAGTCCGTACCTCAGAGATCAAGATGCAACGGTTTCGCCGGATCCCGGAGGCTGAATAGAAGGAGTGACTGTTATACAAGTCACTATAGTATATATATAGACTATAGTATTATTATCAGTAGTAAAACATTATATGTCATGTCTATTTTATTTATATATAAATAAATATGTTAGGTAGATCAAGACCAGAGACCGTGCACTGGAAAGCGCAGCGTGGGACGATTTCCAACGAGGTGGATAGACGACCTGGTGAAGATCTCTGGGAGCAATTGAATGCGGGTGGCATGTGACCACTCGTTGTGGAAATCTATGAGGGAGGCCTTTGTTTAGCAATGGACGTCTTTTGGCTGATGTGATGATGATGTTTATATAAGTCAGTATAAAGTTAATATAATGCCTGAACATAATCAAAACACACCTAAATAACATAGAAACAGTACGTAACTTAATTCTTAATAAAACATTAACCCTTGTTTTAGTGTTTTATGGGTTAACCAACGATTGTTATAATATTAGATGTATATTGATGATTATTCCAAGAATTAACATATATTTATCACTTTATTTCCTAATAAGTGCGCTTAATAATATATTATTTTTGTTATATGTATTTTCTTTTTTAAGTGACTGTTATATATAATGAGAATTAAGAAATATCTGTTATAAACATAATATGTGTAACAAGAGGGGGAAAAAGAGAAAAATGCATATAAATTAGAAAGCTGGTACGATCTTCATTGGCAGGAAAAATACGTAGAGAAACGAGTCTTACAAGTATATAGATTGGCTTGAAGACTGTTCTGATTCAAATATGTTCGTAATGGCGGATCATTGGGAGGCCTATGTCCAGCCTTGGGCGTCTTCTAGCTGACATGATGATGAAATAAGATTCATTAAAACACGTAAGCATTCAATCAACTTACATTCAATTGTATTTCTTTTTTCAGTAATGTCAGTTGTGGAACGTAAAGAAGACATCTTCGATGAGCTTCGACAGAAGTATGTCAAGACGTTTATAGCCAATCAATCGTTTTGGATCCCGGGACAGACTATTAACTTCTTTTTCATCCCTTCCCATCTGCGTGTTACGTATGTAGCATCTGCCTCATTTATATGGATCAACGTCTTGTGCTTTATTAAGCGGCAGAAGCTTAGTAGTACTGAAAAAGAAGAATCCAAGCATGGGCCTAAGAAGTAGGCATGACGTTATTTATGGGTTATTTTCCGTTGGTCAGACCAGTAATCAGATTGATTTGAATAATTATTTTGTATATGTATATTAGTTTTGCCCTGTTGAATGGTTTCGTTGTTCGTATATTTACAAATAATGCCAGTAACAAATATTTTAACGTCTTGTATTTTATGACGTGTATATATTTATTACTTTTATATTCATATGAAAACAAAATATTTTTATAAATTTAGTTTGTACGTGTTACTTTGGGTTCATTTCACATTGTCTGGGTTTAGTTTGTTAAGATAGAAATAATCTAAAAATGGGCTCCATTTGACTTAGGAAATTATATACAAAACAAGCAGATGAATGACATGCCTATTCTGTAAAAAAGTGCCGGAAAAAAATTCAGAAGCTGTAACTTACCAGGAAAATATATAACGATGGATAGGTGAAGATGGTTTGGTTAACGCAAGACGTTAGTCAAACATATTTGTTGTCTACATACTACCTATGTCCCTGATGATGAAAGTGACCTAGTGAAGTGGCGAAAACCGAAAAGATGCTATGAAGAAGAAGACAAGTTTACCACAAAGCATTCTCAAACAGACCGCAGCATGGTAGAATCTTCCAGGAACATATAAGCATAATAACGTGTGATGCATTGAATTACATATGGTCGTAAACAGTTTTCATAAACAAACAATACAGACGCAAATTACGTCAGTCCGGCAGGCAGGTTGCAAAAAAAACCGAAGTTACTGGAACAGATTTATTAAATTAAAAGTACAATATTAATTATATCTAAAGTAGGTGACAATTGTTCAATGTTAGAAACAAGAGTGAGGTGCATTCTTGAATATGATGCCGTCGTCCGCTCGCCGATGCGCGTCACGTTGAGTCGATTCAGCATTTCGACATCGGTTCCCAGGCTGATGCAATATTTATGCTATTTCCTATAATTCGCATGACATCGTGGTATCCGTGGATAATTGTTACTTAACATCTCCCTCCTTAAGATCAGTGATTATTGGCGGACTAGTTCGAAAATAACGCTGATAATCTAGGCTGAACCGGAACGGGATGATTCTGGACCTCAGCGTAGGCATTGCTGCGTTCCATCTCAATGCTTGTGTGTTCTATTGCTTCTTTCGACCGCTGTTTCAAGTACTTTCGTACCGCGAGGCCAATACCAAGTGCACTTGCACTTAACAGCAGTACGTACAGCGGTGTAATAGTGTAATACACGCTATAAATGTCGGCTTTGTTCAATGTCAACGGCGATTCCATTGATATTTCATCAGTTGCAACATGGAGGCTGCGAAGATCTGCCGATTTAAGAGTTAATTTTCTTACTTCAAGGTTGTAATTATCTTCTTTGCTGAATGGGATATTCATTATCTTCAATGCTTGTCCTTTTAAACGGTCATCCTTGTTTGCTAGAGTTATATCTGGGGTTTGCACGTTACAATCTTTGGGTATGGTGATCAAGAAACTACCTGGAAGTGTGCTGTATTGAGTTCCAGTGCAGGATAAGCGAATCTTGGTAGGTACCGGGAAGCTGACTACATAATGTCGATCGTCTAGTGTCTCCACTGCCTCGGTCTTCAACTCTGTTGTAGTGAACTGGCATGACTTGTCGATTTGCTGCGTAGTTATTAGCCGATGGATACAGTCGCCCTGACTTCTATAGTGGTGATTAATGATATCTTCGCAGAGATAGTATTGGCTAGACTTCGGGCATTCAGCCTCTATATACATAAAATCCTTGTCGTGAATTGCTAGGAAAGGGTAGGAGGGAATGATTACTTTACTATCCTTATTGGGAACTATGGATAATTTATATAAATCATACGTAGTAGGAAATACAACCGGGAGCTTGAATACCAATACTACATTTTTGCTGCTATAATATAAACATAAGAAAATGTGTGCTCTTAGCACGTATAAAAGCTAACAAGTTTTCTAACCTAAGAAGTTCATTAGATAACGATTCAATATTATCTGCTAACATTATTATAAATTGAACTAAGTGGGCGTACTTAACGAAGTCTTTCTCTTGTTTTAAATCACCAACCATGATCTCATTCACAGTTTCTTTAATTTTGTTCTGATTTTGAACCACGTTGGCTAAAATATCCAAATTTTGGGACATCCACTGCTTATTTAAACTTATGCGATTATTAATTTCTGTAACCATTTTATTCTCATTTCCTTGCAAGACTCTAATGGCATCGTCATAACGAATGGCATCGGTGTAATCTAGGTTTCCGGAGATGCTTTTAATAACGGAACCTAAACCGTCAATTAAACCTCTCTTATTACGATTAGGCTGAAACAGTTGTATTTGATCTGATAACATCGCGATTTTACTATAAAGATATTCGATATGGGGTTGATATAATGAAAAGGTTTTGTTATGAAACTGAGGTGAAATATTATCTAACTGTTCTTTCACTAAATTTATGTTATTTTGTATAGTTTCCAAATTAATTGGTTGGACAAATGAGTGATAATGGGAAATGACTTTTGTTTTTCCTAGCTTAAAAGGCAGGATACCTGGTCCATTATCCAAACTATTCAACGTTATGTCTTCCGCTTGTACCAGGCTCAGGGTCAGGAGGACAATCCTGTAACAATCGGGAACTATTAGGAACCCGTTTTAATCGTGATTTAGCTACCGGTCCACGTTTCTTTTTGGTATAAATATGAATTGGTAAATCCGCTAACACTGTATCATGTGTAAATCTAGGGGCTAACTTCTGTCGACTAGCTGTAGGATTGCGAACGAAAATTTGCTGATCGGGGGAATATTCTTGTTCTGGTTCCCTATCTTTATTGATATTTTCGGTGATACGTGTGCGGTCATGAAGGGATAAATTGTTAATCATTTCGAAGACCTTTTGCATTTTATTACGATGTTCTTGTGTGTATAATTGAAGGATATTTTCTGATAGATTTATGTCTAAAGGATCACGAGGATCTAAATGTCCTGTAATTATGTCTAACGGTCTACATTTCGTAAAACTATGAATAGAACTATTGTACCCTAAAATTGCATATGGCATTAAGTTTATAACGGATTCTTCACGGTGTTCTAGTTTTAAAAGGCGTAAATGTTCAAGTAATGTGGAATGTAGTCTTTCCACCATGCCGTTTTCATTAGGGGCATAGGCTAAAATTTTGTGGTGTTGAATTTTATGTATCCTTACGAATTCCAAGAATAACTGATTTGTAAATTCCGTGCCTCTATCCGTTACAATAGTTATAGGAACTCCGTGATGCGTACTGAATACTAGAAGGGCTTGTATAACGCTAACCGCTGTCGCATCCCTAAGGTGGTAGGCTTGAGCATATTTAGAAAAAGCATCAATTATTGTGAGATATTTCTGAGTTTCGACACTTAACAAATCAAGGTGGACTATATCAAACGGCTTAGTTGGAGGTGGTACAATATGAAACTTTTGCTTTATTGGGTTTCTATCGTATTTAGCTTGACCACATATGTTACATTCATTTATATATTTTGATATATGCTCCTTCATTTTAGGCCAATAGTATTTCCCGGATAAAGACAGGTAGCACTCGTTAATTCCACGGTGGTTAGTTTTACCTTCGTGGTAATGCCGAATTATTTCTTGTTGTTTAAAATAATCTTTAATATTTTCTAATTCTATTTTAGTTAGAACTAGATCCATAGATGAGCTTTTAAACTTGTTTTGAATTATGGGAATAATTTCATACATTGCCAATGGGGGTTTAATAAGTATACCCGTCTTTACTTTAGGGTTAACATATTCTTTTACTGAATTTACAACATCTTCTTCAAGATTACTTTTGGATATCTGAATATGTGTCCTGAGGTGTGATTCAAATGGCTTTGATACTGTGGGACGGCTCTTTATGTCATCGACTAATGTAAAAACTATCTGCTTATGGTATTTATTGAGGGGAAACTCAGTTATGGGAACTTCTAATATTGGGTTCTCTGCATCGGTGTGAACCGTAGCAGTATTTGAATTATCCGATAGTGAGGGAGGCTTTTCTGTAGGGTTAACCATGAGCGAACTAGTTTCTTCAATATGCAACTCGATTCGAGATAATGCATCAGCGTTAGTGTTATATTTTCCCTGTTTATATACTACCGAGAAATCGAACTCACTTAATTTAAGTCGCCATCGAGTAAGACGCGAGTTGGGCTCCTTTAAATTCATCACCCATTGTAAAGGTCTATGATCTGTTACAATCTTAAACTTTCGGCCAAACAAGTACGGTCTAAAGTATTTTGTTGCCCAGACGATGGCTAACAACTCTTTTTCGATGGTGCTATAATTAATTTCACTACTGTTCAAGGTCCTAGAGGCGTAAGCGATAGGTTTATCTGAACCGATAGTACCTTGAGATAAAACAGCTCCTATGGCTAAATTTGAGGCATCGGTTGTTAAGATAAATTCCCTTGAGAAGTCCGGATACTTTAAAATGGGATCGTTCATCAAAAGAGTTTTGCACTTCTCAAAACACTGAATATAATTCTGATCTAACGTGATTTTAGAACCCTTTTTTAAACACTGTGTCAAAGGTTTTGTTACTCTGGCAAAATCGGGTATAAATTTCCTGTAATATCCAAGTAGTCCTAAGAACCGTTTAATTTCAGTGGATATTTTTTTATTGCGGATATTTTGTCTGGATTCGGCTTAATGCCATCCTTGCTGATAACATGGCCCAAATAAGATGTTTCGAGTTTGAGGAACTCAGACTTGTCCATTTGTATTTTAAAATTGGATTCACGTAATCTTTTGAACACCCTCTCTAGATTTACCATGTGTTCCTGTAATGACGTTGAATAAACGATGACGTCATCTAAATACACTAGACATATCCTATTCTGCAGATCCCTAAGAACATTGTCCATGACCCGTTGAAAAGTAGATGGACTATTTTTCAGACCCATGGGCATTCTTAAAAATTCAAAGTGACCATGTTCTACGGTAAATGCAGTTTTCTGAATATCCGCCGGGTTCATTTCCACTTGGTAAAATCCGCTAGCTAAGTCTAAGGTAGTGAAGTAATGACAGTTGCCCAATTTGTCCAAAATATCTGTAATATTCGGTATGGGGTACTTATCATCCAAAGTTTTCTCATTCAACTTCCGAAAATCTACTACTAGTCTCCATTTAGGCTTGCCGGAAGCGTCCGCCTTTTTAGGGACAACCCAAATGGGAGAACTCCATGCAGACTCTGACGGCTGAATGATTCCCTGATCTAACATCTTGCTTATTTGGTCCTGTACTTCTTCCCTATGTATAAATGGGTAGCGATAACTTTTGGTATATATCGGAATTTCGTCACTTGTTTTTATGGAGTGTTTTATTTTATTAGTAAATGTTAAGTTCTCGCCTTCTAGATAAAATACATCCGCATACCGTGCACATAACAACTCTAAGTTAGTACGTTCTTCTAAATTTAAGTGGCTGGTGCGCAAACGTGATAATACTGCCTTTGCACGTTGAACCGTTCGTTCGGTGCGTGTGCACTCAAAATTATAAAGCTGTGCGTGTACTGGGTGGTCCATGGAGAAAATAACATCACTACGATTAGGGTTATGAATTTCCAAAATACCTCTCTGATTCTTTACAGTAGTTATACATTCGCCTATGCGACAGTTAGATATTATTTGTTCAGGGATAATAGCCTCTCCGTCGTGAATGTTAATTGGTAACCTAACTAGTTTTGAAGACCCAGCTGGTATTATATCCTCATATAGGTTGGCGTTGCGCGAATCATAAACTCTAATAGGATTCGACGCGTTAGAAGTTATTAAGGATTTCGTCTTAAAATCAATGGTGGCTTCCCACTTATCTAATAAGTCAGATCCTATTAACCCGTCAAAATAATCGTGAAACTTGTACACGAAAAGGGTTATGTCATCTTTATCGTTCAGTTCTGAAAAACAAGGTAAAGTTATAGAATAATCACTGCGTGTTATTGCGTGTACGTTACAAACCTCGAAAGGATCATAATTTAAATTTAAGTCACTAAAATAAGTTTCAACTGCGTTAGGGCTGATAAAAGACTGATTAGCGCCTGTGTCTATCAAAAGTTTTAAAGGTGGATTCTTAATCTGCAAATAAGGAAGTTGACGTTGAGTCTGAAGATTAACCTCTATTTTGGTTTGTCGAATTTTTGGGTGCTCTGAAAATCCTGATTATCCTCTATTGGGCCACCTAAATCCTCGTTGGTGGAATCGTATGTAATTTCTGGCTGCTGATAAGATGCGTCGTCATAATCGGTACAGTAATTTTCAGAATAATATTCCGTGGGATCGTAATAAGAATAGTTATCAGTATAATAATCACCGTAATCATATCCTGAACAATCATTAAAATTCATCTCCTTGCTTTTAAAATAATTGGTAGCCGGAGGGTTACCAGACTTTGTCCAGTCATGACCCCTCATTGCGTTACTGGGGGGTAAAGTTCTCGGCACAAAATGGCTGACACCACTCATGGGGCGAGGCTGTTGAAAATTAAATTGTGGTGCAGGGTTACGTGGTATAAATCTAAATGCATTATTCTGATTATAATTAGGTGGTGCAACACGGAACATTTGTTGTGTACGTGATGGTCCAGCCTGATTCTGATGATTAATATTAGGTCGCCACTGTGGGGGTCCCTGTGGTATCATAGGTTGTCCGAACTGAGTCCTAGAAGGTCCGGGCATATTGAAAGTAAATGGTTTAGATGATGGGGGAGTAAAACCTTGTACAGGCAAGGGTTTAGATAGCATGGGCTGTGGCATCGATTTCCTATCTGTTATCTGACTACTACGCTGTTGTAAGTATAGTACATTTTGTTCCTCATGAACAAACTCTAGAGCCTTTTCAATACTTTCAGGGCGCATGCACCTAATACGTGAACCTAATGGGTCTCTGAGACCACGCACATACGCTTGTAAGGTTAATTTTTTATAAAGGTCCCTTTTTGCCTCAATCGTACTCAAGCGTTACTACTGTAACGCTTTCGTGTAGCGACACGTATGTCATTAGAGTGCTGAACAAATTTTGACACCGCTCGTAAAACTCTTGCGGGGTGTCAGGCCCTTGTGATAATAATGCCAGATCATTATATAGGGCTGTCTCGTCACGTTGGTCCGAAAAATTATTAATGAGAGATTTACGAATACCAGACCAATTGGTTGGGATACCATTGGAATTGATTAATCTTGCCGCGGGGCCAGTTACTCTATTTAAAATACCGTTAAGAAGAGCAATCTCAGAAAGTCTATTAGGTGGATTTTCCTTTGTTACAAACTCATCGACTAATTGGTCACATAAGTGGATAAATCTAGTTAAAACGTTGACGTTGCCATCAAAATCGGGCACCAATCGAAGGGCTTTGAAAATGCGGTCCAAATCAGCCATCTTATTCCCTAAAATATCTGAATTACAACTAGTATCGATACTGAGTTCCCTATTCAAATCTTGCGCACTATGCCTACTATTATAACTACTCTCTAACCCAGTCTTTCCCAACGTGGGCGATAACGCCCCCTTGTGGGCGCTGCAGGCCTAAAGGGGGGCGGTAAGAGACCCAGAAAAAAAAGGGGGCATTGTGTAGGGCTTTGGGGTCGATTTATAATTTCATCTACCTAGCTAGGAAGACTCTTAGACACCGACTGAGCTCTCGACTCTCGACTACATCTTGTGAACATCAACTAATATTAATTAAGATATAGCTCAAACTCGGTTCGATATAAAAGACCGCGGGCAATCATGTTTTAACAAGTTTTTGTTAAATAATCCGAATTGTACATTCCTATACCAATCGGCTGGTTCTATAATACTTGTTCTTGCTTGTCGAGTACGATTGGGCGTCGAATGAGATAAACGAGTTTATGCACGTTTGTCTTATTCCTGTTAGTGCGTGCTGCTTATGCAATCCTATATAAACGACGTAAATTTATTTTATTTTCATTTGCGGTTTCGCGCATAATAGTACTTATAGTATAATAGTAATAGTACTTGATTTCAACACTTACGTATTTCTTAAAACAAAACAATGTCGGAAGTAAAAAAGAAGAGACTGCAATACTCTGCGGAATATATTAAATTCGGATTTATTGAAAATCCCACAAACCCGTCGTCGCCTTTGTGTCTTCTATGTCTAAAAACATTTTCGAACGAAGCAATGAAGCCTTCAAGACTGCAAGATCATTTGAATAAAATGCATCCAGATAAGACAGAAAAGAATGTAGCATATTTTCAAGACCTAGAGAAGAAGCATAATACTCAGCCAAGTGTATCACAACTATTTTCGGCGGCTGCTAAGCAAGATGACGACGGACTTCGAGCTTCGTACAATATCTCTTTGTTAATTGCTCAAAAAGGCAAACCACACAACATCGGAGAAGAGTTAATTTTGCCAGCAATAAAGGAAGTAATAACTACAGTGCTTCATAAACCGGCCGCAGATATTATCCGAAAAATTCCTTTGAGTAATAATTCTGTGCAAAGACGAATTGATGAAATGGCTGAAAACATTGACGAATCATTGTGCAATCATCCGAGGACTAGTCAATTCTCAATTCAGCTCGATGAGTCCACTTTACCAACTAATGAAGCGTTGTTGCTATCTTACGTGAGGTTTATTAAAGATGAGAAAATACGTGAAGAACTATTGTTTGCCAGAAATTTTGAGACAGATACAAAAGGCGAAACCATATTCAATACATTGGAAAAGTTTTGTGAAGAGAAAGAGATTCCTTTGAAAAATATTATATCAGTTGCTACGGATGGCGCTCCGACTATGACAGGGCGCCATAAATACTTCATAGCATACCTAAAGAATAAAATTCCAGATGTCCTTGCTATACATTGCGTTATTCATAGACAACATTTGGTTGCTAGAAACTTAAGTGAACGACTATTTCAATCACTGCAATATGTCATCAAAGCAGTCAATAAAATCCGTTAGCAGCTCTTTGAATGGTAGAGTATTTCATCAGCTTTGTGTTACTAATGACGAAGATTTCAACCGTTTGTTGCTTCATACTGAAGTTCGTTGGCTGTCAAGAGGCAATTGTCTGATTCGATTTTACAACCTGTTTGACTCTATGATAGAGTTCTTGGTAACTAAAGATACAGAACTGCGCAACAAGCTCATAACATCAAAGAATGATATAGCTTATATGACAGACCTGTATAAAATGTTCAACGACATGAACCTCCAACTGCAAGGCGATGAACTAAATTTAATTAAAACAAAAAATGTCGTTGCTGCTTTCGCAGCCAAACTGCTTCTGCACAAAAAGAATATGGGCAGACGTGAGTTTCACAATTTTCCGAATTTATCAGTATACTGCAGTAACGACGACTTGTTTGCCTACTGCCAACATTTGGAAAACCTCCACATTGACTTCACCGAACGATACCAGGACATTTTAAACTTGGAAATACCAGACTGGGTGTTGGATCCGTTTTCAAATCTCAACACAGCAATGTCACCTCAGCTGGAAGAAGAACTTATAGAATTGACAACAAACGAAGAAATAAAAATCAAGTTCAAAAATGGATATCAAGAATTTTGGCTACAAAAACCGATCCCGCAATTGTACCCTGGATTGTGGTCAATTGTTCAACGATTTTTGATAGCATTCCCATCGTCATATTTGTGTGAACGTGGATTTAGTGCTGTGGCAACGCTGCTTACTAAAAAAAGAAATCGTTTGCGTGTTACCGAACGTGGCGACTTGCGGCTGTTTTTGAGTAAATTGGAACCTGATATCAACAAACTTATTGAACAGCATCAGATTCAACCTTCACATTAGTTTTTATATAAGAATTGATTATGTTTGTTTTATTTTCAATAAAAGATACTCTGTCCGAATACTATAAATTTGCGTTTCAATAATCAGTTATAAGTACTTAGCGGTTTTTAGGTATGTTTAAAAAGGGGGGCGTTAAAAAATAATTTATTCTTAAAGTGGGCAGTAGACAAAAAAAGGTTGGGAACCCCTGCTCTAACCTAACGCTCCGCGATTCTCGTGGATGGAAAATCTTGGAAATAATTTTAAACACAGGAAATATAAAAGGTAAGGGTGAGCAAATCACTAAAGGATTTTAATGTACTCACAAGGTGTTCATTTCGGTCTTTCTGCGGTATCGATTGCTGGATACTCCTGCTGCAGGTCACGACGTGTAGATTCGATCCTCGATCGGGGCTTGACAACCACCAGGACGGCTCGTAGATGCACCGTAGTCCTCGAGGATCCTACCGACTGCGCCAATTACGTCAGTCCGGCAGGCAGGTTGCAAAAAAAACCGAAGTTACTGGAACAGATTTATTAAATTAAAAGTACAATATTAATTATATCTAAAGTAGGTGACAATTGTTCAATGTTAGAAACAAGAGTGAGGTGCATTCTTGAATATGATGCCGTCGTCCGCTCGCCGATGCGCGTCACGTTGAGTCGATTCAGCATTTCGACATCGGTTCCCAGGCTGATGCAATATTTATGCTATTTCCTATAATTCGCATGACATCGTGGTATCCGTGGATAATTGTTACTTAACACGCATCTTACTCCTGAGCCATGTTTACAATCTGTTCTCGAGAGTTCCCCATAATGCAAGCCCTGAAGATGAAAGTCTCCAATGTGCATGTATTTTGGTGCCGGGATGGAATACTAACCGTCAGATAAGTCAATAAATTTTTACTGTAAGGTCGGCTAATTGAGCGCCAACGCGACCTGAGCTCAATGGCCTAGCTCGGACTTTCAAAGATGAGATCGACACTGCGAATCCTGCGCAAAATCGGAATAACAGACATAGCTCACAAAGATTTCGACGAAGGACTGATGACCGTTAGAGCCAGTTCATTTCCAGCCAGAGACAGTCCTTGAGTAGAGATCGAAAATTGGCAAACGCAGCATGGGTGTTCCTCCAGTTAAATGGAGCGACCAATTGCCAAACGAGACGACTAGATGCCGAAGGCGGAGAACCGAGTCATGAGTCACCATTTTAGCCAAATATATCCACTGCTGGACACAGACCGGACTTATTGGGGGTTTTGCCATAATCGCCACGCTTGGCTGTGGCGGCTTGGCGATCACTGTTGAGTTGTAATTAATGTACTCGAAGGACGCTGCTTCCCATCCCCTAGCTAGTCCCATCGCCTTTGACGTCACGCACAGGATGAGATTTGGTGGCGCTATTCATAGCCAGCATCACACGGCACCTGAATCACGAGTGCTGTAACGCAACTAAAAAACATTTCAAAGTCAAAGTCAAATATTTTTATTTCAAATAAACCAAATATTGATTATGAAACGTCAGAATCTAAGTTGCACGGTTCCAAATTGTTGATCTATGGAGAAAAGCCGGCAAGAAACTCCATAGATACTCTTTTAAAATAATTGAGATTACAATGTTGATTGATATAAATTATGGTAAAACATATAACGAGCATTATGTAGGCCAATGTATAAAAACTATGTCAAGCAATTGAGCAGCATAGATCAACAATTTGGAACCGGGCTGCGATATGAGTTGATAGTATCAATCACCATCAAGTCGATAGAGTCAAATTACAGTAAGCAGTAATAAATATTAAAATAAGTATGCTGGCCCAAACCCATACTGGTCACAAGGCTGGGGTAGCCAGACCTATTAAATTTGTTAGTATCTGTTGTGACATACTTTATAAGATGTAAAATATGTATCTTAAGTTCTGGGGGTTTACCTACTGGTAAACCACGGGTGTGTACTGTGGTATTACCATGTATATAAACTATACTTACTACTAAATCATTTAAACAGGTGATAATATTATTAAGGCTAATATAATATATTCATTATAATTAATAATAACTGTATTGTATTGTATTGCCCGTAGCAAATATGGCCAACAGGAATAACCCTTTCTTTCGCGATATAATTTTTAAGTATAAGTAACTTCATTCTTAATTTTAAAACGAAGTGACTTGTGTGTCTCAATTTATATATATTCAACATTGAGGTATAATGTACTACGTAGTAAATTATACCTCAATGATATTCAATTGATATTATAGCTCATAATAGGTATTCAGCGGTTTAAAAGAGTCTTAAAATATTCCTAATAAGCTACGAATATAATTCGATGCTTTGCCTGTGGCTCTTTTCCATTGCCAGCAAATCATTCGTATTGATGGAAAACATCAATTACAAATGCCATATTTACTAATATTTTAAGGGACTTATTTTTTATTTATTATATAACTAGCTGGGCCCCGCGGTATCACCCTCTGTTTAATTTAAAAGATATTGGATTATTTATAAACAGACACTTGACATATAGTATAAGTATGTATTGGATTTCAAGGGTCTTAATTTTTTTGCGCGGAATCCTAATTATTTTTCAAAAATAAAAATAGCCTACGTTATTCCTTATAACATCAGCTGTCTGCCAGTGAAAGCCCCGTAGAAATCGGTCCAGCCGTTTCGGCGATTAGCAGGAACAAACAGACAGACAGACAGAGAAAAAAAATTGTGTTTTTGTTGTACGTACCGTATATACTTTCATATGCATTTAATAAAAAACTGTTATTTTGACATTACAAACAGACATTTAAATTTTATTTAATTGTATAGATATTGTTACTTATTTAATTTATGCGATGTTTCCAAATAAAACTTGGTTTATAAATCAATGATTTGTTTAATATCTATCTAAATCTGTAAGTCAAAAGCTTAAATATAAACCTTAGCATTTAACTACTCCAGTCGACCTGACCCGGGATAAGCTCTTCTATGATTGCCTTCAGTTGCATGTTCTCTAAAAACAAGAGATTGCATTTACGTATCTGCAAAATAAAATTATGATTATTACACAGTTCGTCACACGACCAATGGGCCAAACTTACGACTTTGGGTCCTACAAACGCCAACACCAACGCAACAGACCTAGACGGAGATGGCGGGATGAGCTAGACTCCTTTAAAAGAGACTGCTCCTTCGTACAATAGACAGGGAGAATTAGAATGAGAAAGGGAGGGCCTTTGTGCTGCAGTCGGACACCTCAGGCTCTTAATAATAATAATATTATAGACAACCTTAAGATAAATAGATTTGAAGGTAAAAAATAGGCTGAGTAGATTGGACATTAAGACATTAAACATTATTTAATTAAAACATGGAGCTCTTGATCGCTAGTTATTGTGATAAATGATAATACTGCCGTTTGGAGGAAGCAGCATGGCATATTAAAGGTCAGTACTAACACATCCGCGACTCCCCTGGTGGAATGCAAGCTCGTTTGTCCTCCTGTATATATCTATCAATACATAAATGTTATTAGCGCTTTCATTCTCTGGCGGTAATCATTCCTGGTAGTCAAGGTAATGCAGAGATCCGTAGAAGAAATAAATTTGCCGACATAGCCAAAAGGATTAGTAAGCTAAAGTGGCAATGGACGGGCACATGAAACTAATGGTGATTGGGGCAGAAATTTTCTCTAGTGCAGGGCACGCATCGTAAAACGCAGTGCGAGATGGCCTCCAGATGGATAAACGATCTATTGAAGGTAGGTAGGAGTCGTTCCCCCTGCCGGTAGCTATAAGGCGGGGGACCTCTGGGTTCGCGGGTGCGTAGATTGGGGAATCTGCGTGCCCACACCGAGCGACCCAAGAGAAGATGGTAGCGCGCATCATGTGGTCACGTACTGCCGTGGGACACTTTGGGGGATCCTTTACAATCCCCCCGAGGGGGTGACCGCTTTACAGTCACCCTCTCAGGGATGTGCCTATAGGCGTGGCACCAGTGGGCGGCTCTAGTGTGATTGTGGCAGCTAGAACCAGCGTCCGTGCGCCATGCGCGCAAGCATATCACTGACGATTGCACGCGACGCAAGTATTTAAATGGCGACCGTTTTTGTTAATTTCTGCGCGCTCATCTGCTATTGGTCAATTTTTGTGAATATCTTCATTCCTTCCAAGCAATATGTAAAATCGCGTAGTCTGGGTATCGGATATCTGTCTGGTTTGGTTACCGCGTTCAATCTGCGGTAATCACCACACGGTCTGTATTCACCATTTTTCTTCTGCACAAGGTGTAATGGGCTTGCCCAAGGTGATTTTGGTAGTCACAAACGTGTAGACGGTAAGTTGATACGTCATTGACCTCGGGTCCCGTCTCGCCCAAGGTCGCGACTAGTTTCCCTGACGCTTGGTGAACTTGCAAGGAGATCTGCATTTGCGTGCTTGTTCGCCATATCGTGCGTGGTAGAAACATACTTCGCCTGACGTCTGCTGGTAAGAATTCGATGGTTGTCCTTGAGAGCGTGAGCGTGATCGTGAGCGGAAAGAGTGGAATGGTTGTCTTGGTCTATGCATTTTCATTTCGGCTATCTCACGTGTAAGTTCCTTGACAGCTTCTCGTAGGTCTTGATCGGGCTGCTGTTTATCGCTTCCGTATCGTGACGTTGACTCATGTTGGCAGGAACACACTGAGTGGATCTCTCGCGTTTGCTCGTGCATCTTATCGGCCATAGCTGCGAGTACGTCGAGTGAGGCTTCTTCGTTCACAGATAGCACGGTGCGCGTGGAGGTAGGTAAGTGTCTCATCCACAGTATTTTTAGGGTGGAGTCGGGTATCTTGTCATGTGCTGGCTCTTTCATACAGCGCAGTAACTGGGATGGCTTCTGGTCTCCCAACTCCATCTCATTTAGCAGTTTTTGTAATTGCTTTGTGTCCGACTCTTCATACACGGATAGTAATCGCTTCTTAGCCTCTTCATAACGGCCAGTGCGCGACTTGCGCAGGAGAATATCGCTTATTTGTTCCACATCCGTTTTTTCAAGATGTGCTATCAGGAGGCTGAACTTGGCTTCATCACCAGGCTTCTGCGGATTGACCACGGTCTCAAATTGGGCAAACCAAAGTAGTGGTTTATCGCGCCAAAATGTTGGAATGCGAGATTTTAATGAGATGGTTGCAATTTCTTCGGATTTCATAGTATGGTCTTGCTCTTCAATTTTAGACTGCGTTTCCAAGGTGCCCAGGGGCATTATATTTATGTTTAGATCACACGTCGGGGATAATAATGTACTGTTAGAAATACAGCCGTCAATTGTCAATCCCGTTTTCTGATCGACGAGTTTCTTGGAACGTAGGTCAACTAGAAGATTGTGATGGCGCAAGAAATCAGCGCCCAGTATTGGTCGTTTCACAGCGGCGATGATGAATTCCCATCTTAGTGGGCGACGCAGACCCAAATTTAACTCCAACTTCTTCTCGCCGTATGTTTGTATTGGGGTTCCATTTGCTGCATACAATATTTCTCCAGCCTGTTTCATTCCGTTCTTGTAGGGAATGACCGATACGTTCGCTCCGGTGTCTACTAAAAATCGCAGGTGTTATGACTAAAAACGGTATCCAGCCAACAGAAGATCGTATTAAATGCATATCTACTTACCCTGAGCCAACCACAATTCAAGAATTACGTCGTTTCCTCGGCATTTTAAATTTCTACAAAGAAAATATCCCACACGCCGCACACGTCCAAGAAACGCTATATAAATATATGCGAACATGCAAGAAGAACGATAAAACAAAGGTGAACTTTACCAGCGAAGAAAAAGAAGCCTTTATAGCGTGCAATCGTCAGTGACATGCCTGCGCGCATGGCGCACGGACGCTGGTTCTAGCTGCCACATGATCATACGAGGACCTGGAGCCTCCCTTAGGTGCCGACGATGACCGCTCCAGTGGTTTTAGCCGGTAGGAGTCTGGCATACCCCTTCGCCCTTCCCCAGGGTGAAGGAAGTTCATGAATAATTTCCACTGGGCACCAATAAAAAAAAAGGTAGGAGTCGTTAGTCCTAGGATTCGGGCGGCATGTAACCTGTCATTAAAGAAATCGGCTGATATGATGACGAGTCAAGGACAGAATCAAATCACTTACTTCATAAAGCAGCAAAGCAGCATCAGAATCGCGCTCATTCGCCATACAGTATGCTAATCGGGAGTCAAACCGCAATCTTGCACGTGTCGTTACATCCATCACGTCATGCAGCGTCTGCCTCATGCGATTCAACTGTTCTTCGTACCAGCTCTTCTGATTTTAATACGTCTATCAGTAAGTATCTACGTTTGTATTCGGTTACATTTAGCTTTCTTTACTTGCGTTGCGAAGACTGAATTCATTCACAGTAAACAAATTGCTTGGAAGTTTGATTCGTTACGTACTTAATTATAAAATTTTGCGTAGGATTTGCCTTAGGTTTTTACAACTTTCGGGAGGATCTACTTGATCCTCCCGAAAGTTGTAAATATATTGCGTTAAATATATTCTCAGTTTTATAATACCTTGCATTACAAACTTTACAAGAAGTTGTTTACAACAATAAATAGTTCGAGACATTACACTTTGTTAAATTAATAATCAAATCCAAACTTTTCAGATTTAAGATTTGAAATTCATCCGTTGTTGTGTTACGGTCACATTTAACACAAAAAACAGACATATCCGTAATCCGAAATCCATAGATTTTGTATTAGATCGATTATTAATTTCGGCCGTAAATGAATGAATAAAATTGGAATGAAACACACCATCTATAAATGATCCGATTTTAATGATTTAGCCTACTTGCTCTTAAGACAGTTATTTCTAACATACTTGCGTGTTTCTCTTTAGCTTGAGCGCTAAATACTTTTCTCCAACGCTTAGGAGAGCGCCGTGGGCATGCGCGAGGTGCGCCTGCGTTATGTTTGCGCGTTGCTGCCATTGCTCTAGTCTCTTATCACGTAACCTTACTGCGTTACATTGCTCGTCAAACGCTTGTAGCAGCGCCTTGTATCGCTTCGCCAATTCTTCATATCTAGAACAGTTACTATTTTAAACCACGATATAAGAAAGGAGAAGCACTTATTTTGAAGGGATAAAGGCAAGCTTCATTCACAAGAATCACAGATAATAGAATACAGCTTTCCAGTCGAAATACCCCAAGTCGATGACAAGCTGTTTGTTATTTGAGAAGACTCGCTTTGCGGACGGTCCCCAAACCGCTTCTTTAATTGCTGCCGAATGTTGCGTTAATCTATTGACTGCTCAAAACCACGTGGATCATCTTCTTGCACAGGATGATTAAAAACAGGGATTATAGGTGAATAACGTAGAGCAACCACTTCATCACGATAAGTAGTATCAGTGCTGTCGCAAAGCATTAAAAGATCTGGCACTCTACAAAATTTCAATTACTTCGATATTGCATGCAACCGTAGAGCTTCAGTTGCATTGCAGTAGGCAGCTCAATGAATTGGTAACTATGTACTGGCGTTTTTTTTTGTATATTGAACAGGCTTGCGTTTGACCACTAACTCGCCTGATATTAGGTAACGATGCGGTCGACGATAGTGCACGTTAGCATTGAAGAAATCTGTTCACTCGCTCTAGGTCGTAGGTTCGATTCCCACACGGAACAAATATTTGTATGATCTGCAGCTAGTTGTTTCGGGTCTGTGTGCATTGTATGTGAAATTCATGTCTGTAAACGCACCCACGACACAGGAGAAATGCTAGAGTGGGGGCAAAGTTTTAAAAAAAAATGAGTTCCAAAAAATGAGTGCTCCTTAGCAGTCCGCACGAATAACGTGAAAGTAAAACGCTTCGTACGTATGGGTGGGACATCAAACATGTAACGATGGTGCAATGGCTTACGTGTGGATGTCCGATGGTGGAATGGACTTGGGGGAATTAAATCGTGCAGTTCAAGTGCACACTCGCCGAAACGTATCCGATAAAAATATACCTATAAGCTTGCAACTTTGCGTCTATGGCAAATTATTCTAATAAATAATATGGCAAATGGTAACAGCTTACTGGTATTGAAGACAAACAATGCTCATGGTGGACCAAGACTCCGTAAAATCATCTCGACTTCTAGATGTTTTAGTGTTACTTGTACCTAATCAATGAGATACCAGAATTATTAGGTCACTGTTCCTTTTATTAGCTGCTGAAATATCTTTTAAGCAACAGAGCTTTGTCTATTGGTGAGCGTGGTTGTTATTATTCATTTCAGCCGAAAAATGTTCACTGCTGGACAGAAGCCTCCCACAAAGATTGCCACAACGACCGGCATGGCTTTGTGTTGTGCGCTCATTGGGGGGTTTCGCCATAATCACCACGTTTGGCAGTCGGGTTGGCTATCGCAGTTAGGTTATAAATGTCCGCCTTTTACGACGCCCACGGGATGTGGTGATGGTATTCTTAGCCGGTACCACACGGCGAAGTATACTAATTGTTATTATAAGCGCACAGGAATACTCTGTCTATGCTTTTGATATTATAGCAGTAACAGGCACAAGGAGGCTTTAGTAAAAAAAAATCAAGCCATTTCATTTATTTTCGGGTCTCCTCCATCATCATATTAGCTAAAGGATGTTTACTGCTGACCAATGGCGTCCACAGATTTGGACAATTGTGTTGTCATTTTGGGGGGAATTAGCCAGTACTCACCACACTTGGCAGGCGGGTTGCTGAGGGCAGCATGGCTACTGTTCCACAGGCGAGATGCTGCTGTCTATCTCTCCAGTTTAGTTTCTTAGTCCCCTTTCACGACATCTTTGGGAGGAAATTGAGTGGTACTTGTTACTTAATAGCTGAATTGAACTTTTGTCACTCACGAAAATCGATCCATCAAAGATCATAGATTAGCCAAGAAATTAATGCATGGATCGGAATAGTGGGCCTTATAGAAAGCCGTGTAAGACATTGAGGTATAATGTACTACGTACTAATGAAGACGCCTCAACTAGATCCTTTATCGCGTAAGTTAGTGCGCATACACTATAACTCACTTAGCCTGTGCCATGTCTGTGTCAGGCCGTTTGCCGCAACGTGACGTGTTTGAGTGCTAAGTTGTATTACTTAGATATGCCTTCATGTGGAGTGAGATATTGTTTGAATTACTCGAGAAATCACTACTACACTACTCGGTATCAACTTCAGATCCATACCATTCGCTCTAGTGTGATCTTACGAGGACCTGGAGCCCCCCTTCGGTGCCGAAGATGACCGCTCCAGTGGATTTAGTCGGTAGGAGTCCGGCATCCCCCTTCGCCCTTCCCCGGGGCGAAGGAAGTTCATGACGAAGTTCCACACAATAAAAAAATAAAAAAGTCCACACCATTTGTTTGTAATAGCTACTCCAGTACGTAGTACATTATATCTCAATGGTGTAAGAGAGGCGGTGATTGCAGTAATACTCTCACAAGGCTCTCCTCCAGAGACCCCACTATTCTGATCCGTGCACTCCATTTCTTGAGTGTTCTAAAGAGCCTATGAAGACCTATATGAAATAAAATCTTTCCAAGTTTTCACTTAGGTTTCTATGAAGAGTAATACCAACCTGATGATTGCCATATTCAAATGCATTATATCCTCGTATAGAACCTATCTATCAGAAAAATTGCGCTGAACTTCGTTGCAGCTTGTGCTGTGATAGGTTTCATTTTGGGTTTTGCAGTGTAGCATAATGTGATGATCATTTATAATTTATTTTTATTAGGTTCCCGGCTAAGAATATACCACCTCTCCAACAATGGGTGACGTAAAGGCGACTAAGGGTTAATATAACGAGGATGGGCAGCCTGCCAAGTGTGACGATTATGATAATATCACCTTGCTGCCTCTTTCGTCCTATATAGGTAGTACAAGATATATGGGTGAGGTGATTCCTGTTGAAACCTTTTACTTGAATTGCAATACTCGGCATTGGGTAGAAACAAGCATCTCTGATAACTTTAAACTCAGCTTAACTTACTGGTGGTATTAGAGCATTTAAAACTCTTTGCTTCCGATTGATCGCTGTCCCACCAACCCTTGACATTGTGCGAGTGGCTGTGGCTTCCCTTACAATGTAACAACTTCTGCTCGTACTCGTTTGACTTGCGGATACTACGCTCGAGACAACCTAGCGTATTGCGAGCGTTATGAAGACTGTTGATGAAGTTCTTTTGATGGCCGTTCGGCTGTAGAAGCAATTTCGTTTGAATTGCAAAATGTAATAATAATAATACATTTGTTTTTTGGACATCATTAGTGACTCTGGAAATCTCGCTTTGCCTCCGGAATATGTTGTTAAAACTGTAGATCTTGGAAGATAGTTTATTACCTAGTAATAATTCAAGCCACATAGAGGAAATAGAGATGATAGAAGCCGTCTTCATAAAAAAAAACCTGTAACCTGTTGGTAAATGACCTGACTCCGTACCTCGCCACGTAAGACAAGTTATGGCTGTCCATGGAACATTGAAAACGAATGCTCTGGTCTGCTCCTATTCTCCAAATTTCTGTAGTGCTTGGAGGAGAAAAATGTAGGTGGGCATGTCATGGAATGGTTGCCATAGGCAGTATTTTTTTCCTAGTATAGCCAGTAATTATTTGTTAATCTGTGGTATAGCGGTGATAAAGCGCAGTGTTTATTTAGATGTCTGCCCGCATCGTTCGTCCAAACCCCACACCGCGCGCAGTTCGAATCACCAGACGCACAATTACTTTGTGTATTTACCCAAATTATAATTGATTTCTTAACAAGAGCAGCTAGATGTTGTGATAAGACTGTACCTACATTAAGATTGAGGAGACTGGGTAAAGTCGGAAAAGGTATATTGTTGTATTATATTTAAAAAATGTGGTGTAGATCTGTACATAACTAATTATCCCTGGCATTTACATTCCAAGCATTATGTTCATACTAATATCTTAACAAGCTTAACAACTGTATAAGTGGGTATTTGTTAGAAGAAATCAACAACGCTGCTGTTATATTCAAATCATAGGAAAAACTTACGGTAAAGTTGTTAACTGCAACACACTTCACGTTGCTTGGAGAAAACAGATCATTGCGTATTTTAACAGCCTGCATGTTTTGTATTGATTTCATTTACTAAAAAAAACCCTGTATAATACGTCAAAATCAGTGCAGAGAATGATAGGCACAGACTAGGTAGACTGATAAATATGTCATTTTTTCAAATTTGTTTTGAAGAAACAAAGAGTCTTACTGTAATAAGATTTAATTTAATATTAAAACGCATAAGTTACTTGCTTGTGATCTCCCCATGGCTATTCCACTTATTTTCAGTTCCTTCTACGGATAGACTATCGGCCGAAATGAATAATGCATCTAACAATTTTTTTGGATTTCGAATTAAGAATGAGTCTGTTTTTTGTGATAAATGTAATCACAACACTGAAATGGATGAAAATCAAAATCTAGAATCCAAAGATTTTGGGTTCTAACCCAAAATCTTTGATTATTAACTTCGGCCGTATGAAACGAAGCTCTTCATGACTTAATCTCGACTTTTCCTAACACGTCGAAGGACAGTATCGCCAACACAGAACAGGCCCAAGCAAGTGATACGAAGCGCGACGCGGCGACGGTACATCCGTCGACGTCAGTTTTATTCTTCTACGTCTAACTGCGAACCATTTTCCATCCTACCTTATGGACAGACATGCTATTATAGTGTCACCGCAGTGATCATCTCCAGACAATCCTCCATGACGGGTATTACGGGCGACATCGCGGCATTCTGCACTGGGTTTATGCAACCCAGTCGCTCTTACTATTCCGCCACCAGGATACGCCGAAGTTCAGACCGTTTCACCTTGATCTCTCGAGGCGCTGGCTGTTACCCCGAGTTAGTGCGTCCCCCGCGCCACCGATATAGCGACGCGAAGGCTGTTGCTTCCAGATCACAGGGTAGTAATCGGGCAAAGGCATCCCCTTATCACCCTAAGCGTCATAGCTTACTGCGGTTTCCGCAATATAGTGGCACTGAGGGCCTTCACGGAGTCCGCCCTAACAGGGGCCCGTAAAGGACCAGGGACCGCACGATACTGAGGTACATTAGAGCCTCCGGCAGGAGGATTTGGACAGTTAACTTCCGTTATTTTGGAGGTCACCCGCTGGAAATGCGCCGCAAGTTCCACCAGCTGTCGAGGACGCATCACAGGTACTTTATTCTCGACTCGACGCCAATGCGAACGTCTCCCACCATTAGCTATTTCGAAACCCACCGCCGCCACCGCCACCACCACCTAGCCCCTTTCCTTCGCTAGAGCCCTCATCTGCATATTTGCGTCGACAATGGATCGCCCCCGGCGCAAACCAAACTGGTTGTCCACCAGATTCAGCCCCATCATGTTCAAGTGCTGAAAGATGCGGTCTGCAATTACTCTCCGGAAGAGCTTGCACGCCTCGTCCAGCACCACAATGCAACGCATGACGCAGGATCTGCTTGCCAGTCTTCTACCGCACTGGAAATTCGAAGTAAGCGCTTGAGACCCCTTCCAGAACAGGGGCCCGCAAGCTAGGATCCATCACGGCCAGGTATACCATCGGGCCAAGAGGCGGTGTTTTTGGCCTGAAGCCGTTGCAACGTCGCTCTTAAAGAGCCACCGGATAGAGGCCCGGCTAACTACAGCCATGTACTCGCGAATCCTCATCTTCCACGCTGACCGCCATGGAATGCAGCACCAACTGCGGCGGAGTATGCTCAACCCTCGAAGAGAACGGAGCGGTCACCACGGTCCCTAGCAGCTGAGGCCGGAGACTCCGGGACAGTGGAGGGCCCCACGGGCTTACCTCTTACCATTAGGTAACAGAGTCGCCAGAGTGGCATATCACCCTAAGATCAGCCGCTGCCCCCCACAACAGAAAACTATAGACGTAGCTACGTCAGTTACAGTTCCAAATGTAAAAAAAATGCCGATTTTTATTTATTGGAAAAACCGTACTACGTACCGACATTTTTAATTGATATTTTTAACTTTTGCGAAAAGATTGTATCTGGACACCGAATATACATGAAATTGGTGAAATTGTAGAAGATACTCTAGACTTCTACAGAAGCCATAATCTAAGAGTTGAAGTTAAAGGTAATGTCAAAATGAGTCAATATCACATTTTAGAGTACGTTTTAGAGTGAGGAAGTAATTAAGCTAACCACCGATCAACGGTGCTAATATACATCGCCAATATAACACTGGCGAAATTGTGGTGATTACTCCACTTACGCCATAAAGAATTGAAGTTGAAGTTGAGCAAGCAATAACACGATATTAAAGAATGGAATATGTATATGGAAAAAAACAAAATTAAAATAAACTGAATTTAATAATTAATAATAAGATTGTATAATATTGTCTGAAGTTTACGCGAATAGCATCCATTGAATTGAAATAGCTTACGGAAATATATTGCGTTTAATAATATAATTTGTGCTAGGGCTGCATGTTGTACGTATAGATGCTGTACGTATGTATATAGGTGAATTAATTAAACGCGATATATTTCCGTAAGCTATTTCAATTCAATAAGCTTGTACTTATGAGATCCACAGCACTGTACAAAGTGCCAATGATGAATTTTATTAGCAATAAAATAAAATACAGTAGTAATTTATCAGATGGTTTATTCAACTACAACAAAAAGCATAACGTTTTAATAACTAAATCAGTCTAAAAATATTCTCCTGCGTTACAACTACAACGACTCAAATATTTCATCTAAAAGGATAAAAATTATTCTATGTTTCGTGCATTTATAGCTTATTGCATAAATTAACATTGCCTCTATGCGTTAACTCGTTTTGTACTCGCTTAATTGCAGTAATAATAACATATTATTACCAATTACAAAAGCAAATATAAATATTTCATTCGTAATTATTGTTAAAGTAGTTAATATTTACTAATGTAGTAAAAATTTATTTTATATACAATTACTGCAGAAAAATATACAAAACAAGTAAACTGTAACATATTAAAATTTTCGTTGGTCAATGAAAATGAATGTCCATGACAAACGTTCTTGTAAATTTTCTTATGTACAAAGGAAATAAAACCAATATTCCAAAGATTTGTACATGACAAACAACATGATTAAATTGATGTACATTGTTTTGGAAGACATTGTTCAGCCTCGAGCATGAGAAGCTTTTTCATAACACAAATAAACATTGAAAACAAGTGATTTAACATTACACAACAACAACCGTAACATTTTGTAGTAAAAAAGCTATCATGCACAAGAATTTAAGCTCCACCATAGATAGGTAAGACAGTGCAGCTGAATATCAACATATTTTAACTTCGAAACTATTATATTTTGTGATTATAGAAATTTGAGCATACATGACATTAATTTAGAGTTAACATTGCGATAGGCTATCTATGGCCGATCTGGAGATAAACAACAGCTTTAGCTGTATAAAATAATGATTTTCATAGTTAGTCATTTCTGATATTAACATGAATTAGTGTATAATAATAAATAAAAGTGAAATAAGATGTATAGAATAAAGAAAGGTATAGTATAGAAGATAGTTGCTTAGCAAAATTGCTACTAACTTTTTATACATAATTACAAAACAAATACATCTAGAAACCCAGCATGTTGCTAATAGAAGGGGAGCCATATTGGAGTTCTGCTTGCTTTTATAAAAGTATGTGAATAAAAAATTGAATATGTGGCAATAATACTCATTACATGATTTACTAGTTGTATTTAGAGTTGGTGTGACTTTTACATATTTACAATTTGTCAAGATTTCGACTGTTACATAACAATTTATAATACTGTTTATACTATTGCTGTATTGAGGCACTTCAGAATATGGTTGCAATACACAATTGCAAAAAGGCATTTATAGAATAAATATGGCATCTCAAATTCCAAGTCATCAAATATAAAATGACCAACAACTATTCATCAAATGTCTAAATACATGACATTCATTTTATCAAAAGTTTAACAATACACTCAATAAATGTAACATTAACCTAGTGTGACACTGTTTTGATATTTTGATACAGTTAATATTTCTTGCCAGGAACGGTTGACTGGTTCTACTAAAATTTGATATCTCGATCAGTCAATGTAATGATGGTACGATTTACTGCATGTTCGTAGACATTCGCTGAATACTTGGCGATCAATTGATATTCATACACATACATACATAATCCGCCCATTACTGTCCCGCTGCTGGGCATGGACCGTTTCTCATGAGAAAGGATAGGCCTTAATCCACCATGCTGGCATAGTGCAGGTTGGTGAGCCAATTGATATTCGATGATTCTGAAGTTGATATCAACATAGGACAGTGAAATATAACAATGTAAAGTAGCTGCAAAACAACTATGCTACCTAACTTTTGACTAAAGTTGTGATGGTAACATGCAATTATATATAAGGTCTTACTTTATTAATGGAAAAATATTTGCGGAGTTAAATCTATAGGTTGCAACAATGCGTTTTAGCAAAAAAGTAAACATAACATCAACCTTTATTTTATACATATTCAAAATTAATTTTAATAATTCATGTTTCCGTTTACATGAAAAGCGCAATTCCCCACCTAAAACTGTAGGTAGCTATCACTATTATGTCTTTCTATAAATACTGTGGTACTGTCACCGAACAATGCCCAAACAGTAACACCAAAACATGTTTGAAAATGGTCCAGTTGAACAAAAATGTGGTTGTTTAGTAGCCCACCAGTAAGTGTGATACTCGAAATGAATTCTATACCATTCATAGACCTTAGCCTCAAAATATTTTCTTTTATTAAAGTAAGACTCTATATAAATAGTAGAACAATGCTAGGCTAGTAAATAACTACATTTAATAACATCAGTAAACAATTTGGCTCATGTAAATTTGGCAAAAACTGGTGTAAATCTTGTTATGGTCAAACAATTAACATGATATTCTTTGGTATATAGTTACTTCAAATTCGAAATCAATTTCATCTTCAACAGCCAAAAACTATATCATTCACACAAGACAAGAATCTTAAAGAATATTGGTTCACAGTAACAATGCAAAAGAAATTGAGCTTTTGAAAAATTACACTTATCATATGACATAACTACTGAGATCCACAATCAACTGTAGATTACTTAACTTTTTTTCATTTGAATTTTTGACAAGGCCATTTAAAATACCCTATTGATCCACAACCAAATAATCATAACACAAGATTTTCACAATGCAAACATTAAATTTCAAATAAGACTTGCATTTTAATATGATATATAATTGTTTTTGACCCACAACAGTGGTATTTTAGACGTAAAGAGTACTCCTACGTCTGGCAAAAAGCTAATGTATGTAACATTTGCAGAACAATTTGGCAATGACTTCAATGTAAAGCTTTCAGATAGAATCAGCTGTAACCGGATCAACAAATATTCCTCTCAAAACATATACCTAACTCTGTTAACTGGATGAAACATCTGCTTCCTGCATTCATAATAAAGAGTAATTTGCTGTTGTAACAATAAAAATAAAAATTTAGTAAACTACAGATGATTGTGACTTACGCTACCGCCAACTTTTATGTTTCTGCATCCTTTTATTAAACACTGCTAGCTCAAAGTGAATTTGTGATGTTCTGGAATAGTCTCTTGCCCCACCACGTCTCCAGGTCAAAGGGCTTGAAGTCCCGTAGTACTGAGCTGGGGGCATCATCTTGGTAGAAGAAATTAGAAGGTGCTGGTGATGAGCTGCCAGATTCTGTAATCGAAGTTTTAGATCATAACCAAAGGTACTTGGGTTTTATGTATAGTATATAAGTAAGTAAGTATATGCTTGCTTATGAAATGATCTTACAATGTGCCAACAGTTCTGTGATTAAGTAGGCATTACTATAGCATTTGAAATCTAATAAGATATTTAATATGTAAATCTGGCAAGAAGGTTTATCAACTCTGATATATGTAATTGTAGCTAATAACTAAGATACTATAAACATCATGTTTGCTTCTAATTGAGAGCTAGTTGAAGTGTCAATATATCAATTGAACAAGCAGTTAAAGAATATTAAACAAGCATTGAAAGGCAGGATGAATGGCCTTAACTGAAATAGTACACAGCAACATAACACACTATAATAGATTGTTGCATACTAGTTACTTTGACCCAATCAATGTTATGTATTTAATAGCAATGAGGATGTTGTGTGATGGGTAAGGTTCATATTGATTGCATAAGATAATTTATTTGAAGGCCTCACAAACATAGCTCAATTATACATAAATATTTAGTATTGTACAATCTACAGAAACCTATCATGAATAGCATTAAAATGATTATATAGAAGGTATTTTTTACTGTTGTTTAAACAATAAAGACCAAACAATATAGCCTATTGTATTCCACAGCTGGACATTGACCTTTCTCAAAATAAATATTCTTACTCCTTGGTTACCCTGGCTTACTGCCAGGATTTGGCTGAGGCTTCTTCACTTTGTCTGATCTTTGGCAAATAAAAATACTTGAAGTATATTAATAATTACCATTTGTACTAGTTGGTGTTGAAGGTTCACTCTCACCATATGCAGACTGTGTCCAAGCTGAAATTATTCATATTTATTGAGTTAACTTTATTTGATTTGTATGTTAAGCTTATTATATTATTCTTTATAGATGTATTGTCAAGTATAAAATACTACAGTATAAACTCAATATAAATATAATGTGTGAATAGTTAAATTAAGAAGGCATAGTACATTTATTATTTTTATTGTGAATATATTACTAAGTCTGCAACTATAACTTACTTTCACTGATATATCTAATGATTTCTTCATGTTGCGGTGTGATTACATGGTGCTGTATTCTTTGGTTTACTGTCTTTTTACCATTGGAATGAAATATAGGTTTGGGCATGCTGAAATATGAACAAATAAACAATTCAACAAGGATATTAAAAAGGGTATCAGTTAAATCAGATTCTGATAGGACTAACTGTACCTAAATAATACCATTTAATTTTGGTGCTACTCATTATCACGCAGAATTTTGTAAAACTGTAGGTACACATCTTCAGCCGAAGAGGTTATGTAAAAACAGTGATGAAATCTTTCACGACACTATGTAATGTATACTTTCATAACAATGATAACTTACTTGACAATTTCTCCATTATCAGACTCTGAAGACTTTCTATTGTGATCTTTACGGCTATCCAATCTTTCTAAGTTCTGTGAGAGACCTGAAATTAAAATTAAGTAAACGATATTTTCATCTCACATGATCACTGACAAGTTCATTTTAGAACTGCATTTCAAATCAAAATGTATTTAAAGTAATTACTACCTCGTCGTGTTTTAGCTACAATTTTGCTGGGTCCCTTAGAAACTGTATACATTTTAAAATTTCAGTCAGAAATTAAAAAAATAAAGGTAAAAACCACACACGAATTACGAGACAACTTGAAACAGCGAGGTGCCATATATTAAAATTTACTTTAGTATAAAATACACTCCCGGCCCGACGTATTGTATCGTATTCTTCCATTTTATAAATATTGGTAGCGTTTATTTACTTTTGAGTACTTTGATCATTAAATATTACAATTATCGTAATTACACATAATAAAAGACAAAAATAAACAATATTACTTGTAGGTAGTGTGGCATAAATCAAAAGTGGCAACTCTGTTTTACATATGTAAACGTCAAGCTAATTTAAATCAAACACGCCAGATGGCGTTAACATCGCGGTCAGTCTGAATGTGACTACTTTATATTATTTAATAATCTATTCGTGTTTATGTAGTTTAATATTCGTATTTATCTAGTTTAATACTAAGGCTTTAATACTAAGTTATTAACATAATAAAAACAATAATGCCCGTTTAATAATTAATAAATAAATGTTTTTATGGGTATACCTATACCAGCTGTACGTCGCAAACGTTTCTTTTTTGGCACTAAATTGTCAAATATTGACTACAGCGCCTCCTCATAGTATCCGGAACTCCAGATTAAAAATATAGCACCACTCCATCTCCTCCCGTGGATGAAGTAAAAGGCGACTAAGGCACTCTAAACCAGAGGGATGGGCAGCAGCGTCCCTTAAGTGGAGCAGCAGCCTTACTGCGCTCACCTTTTTCAAAATGATGACACAATTCTGAAAATCTATGGCTATGGCTTTTGTTCCGCAGTGGACGTCTTATGATTGGTATGATGATGATGATGATGAGCGCCACCTATCGGAACAAAAAACAGGCATCCCCGCCGAAATGTACCAGGGAGCGGACTTTTTGCAGTCATCCCCTCCGAGATGTGCCAAATAGAGGCGGCTTTTGTGTGATTGTACGAGAACCTGTAGCCTCCTCTTCGTACCCGAAGGTGACCGTGCCGGTGGTATTACCCGGTAATAGTATGGCCATCCCCCTGGCGGATAAAATAAATGATGATGTAGGTATTTCTACTGGGTTAAATAATAAAGGTCCTTACGTTTCGAAGCCGCATCTGCCGTGTTACGCACAACTCTACCACACTCCACTGTGGTAGAGTTGCACTGTGACTCTACTATGTTCAAAAACAGCATTTTGAGTAAATCGTCTTTTAAATATCGAACAAACTAATGTATGTATGCTGGTTTAATGTATGTATTGTTTACAGCACGGCGCACCACTTGAGAAACTTGCTAGGGCCGCCTCTGATTAGATCAAATTGAAATATTTAGGCAAAAAGTCGACCGCACGTCAATGGTAACAGCCTTGACAGCGTCTTTATTTAGTAAGTAGTAAGGCGGTTTTCATAATTCATACAATGTATAACTATTTTAACTCAAATTTAAATAGTTAGACATGATAAAATCGTTAAACAATAAAGTTGGAACGAGTTTGCAATATGAAATATCTCGGAAAATAACTACTTATTTATATAGTGGGATGATAAGTAAAGTGTAAGAAATCTATTTCCAGTGGTTAGGCGCAACTCAATTATCTTAAGAAAGCAGAGATGTGCGTGACAGGGCAGCCCTCGCAAAGGTATAATATTCGGTCGGGGCCAGGTATAAAATATAACTTCTCGTTGGTCTGCATGAACCATGGTTGGGCCTGGCACCACCCAACTTCATAAATAAAGTTTTATTTCCTTTTCATTGGTTTTAATATTTTTATATCATGTAGGGTTTTCGAAGTCAGTATTTTTTTGCTAAAAAGTTTAAGTGTAAATAAATGTAAGAACTTTTTCCAATTTGGTATCAGTATTTAACACTAAAATAAAAATGACTCAAATCGGTCGAAACAATTAAGACATCGTGTCCGGGTCCGTGTGGAGGCTGGATTAAGTATATAGCAACACTCCATCTCCTCTCGTGGATGTCGTAAAAGGCGACTAATAAAGGGACTCTAAACCAGAGGGATGGGCAGCAGCGTCCCTTCTGTGGAACAGTAGCCATTTTGCGCTCACCAACCCGCCTGCTAAGCGTGGTGAGTACTGGCAAATTCCGCCAATATGATGACATTTGTGGCAATCTATGGAGGAGGCCTTTGTTCAGTAGTGGACATTGTATGGCTGATATGATGAAGACATCATCTAGATAAACGCAGTCAAATTAACCTGTTTAAAAACTACTCTATCAAATGTAATGAAATGGATATGGAACCAACT
Organism: Diloba caeruleocephala; assembly: GCA_947459985.1. Classification (NCBI taxonomy): domain Eukaryota; kingdom Metazoa; phylum Arthropoda; class Insecta; order Lepidoptera; family Noctuidae; genus Diloba; species Diloba caeruleocephala. Next base: position 8,558,633 of record OX381614.1, read on the forward strand.
CGAAAGCATTCTGCACCAGTTTAAAAAAAGAAATGCACGAATCGGTCAATAAATCTCAGCGCAACGGGTGCACTTACATAAAAAAAATACGCATCAAATTGAGAACCTCCTCCTTTTTTAAGTTGGTTAAAAATTGGAAATTACTCTTAGGTATTCATAAAAAAGGGTGTAATAAACCGGTTTTAGTTAAGATATGTTATGTCCTCGTCTTTCCTTGCGTCATTTGGTTTAAAAGATAAACGTAATTTATTTTATTATCTACACTAATATTTTATAGAGGAAAGATTTGTATTTTTGTATTTGTGTATGTTTGTGTCGAATAAATTGAAAAACTACTGGACCGATATCAAAAATGTATCCACCATTAGAATGTTATCCCTGAGTAATATAGGCTATATTTATTACTAGAAAAAATTAGGGATCCATACTAAAACTTCAATATTGTAACCCAAGGTGTAAAAAATTCTCCATAAAATGTCTTTCATCGCATGCGCTGCGGACTATTCATGATAGAACAAAAATAATGTTCTACAATATTAAAGAACACATCAATATCTACAAAATACTTCGCGATTCCATATGTCTAACTATTGTAGTTATGTAACTATAACTTCTTTTTTACATTTTAAAAGTTGATAGAATCGCCGAACAATATCAGACCATGTTTACATTTACTCCATGTTTATCCCAAAATGTTTAAAAAGTTAATGTCCAAGGTTTGCAGTGCATCAGTTTCTTTAATAAACAAAATCTTTTTTTTTGTTTTTTTTTTTTTTTTTTAAAAACGTTGCCCCGCACTAGGATTTCTCCTGTGTCGTGGGTGCGTTTACAGACACAAATTCGGAACAACTACCTGCAGATCGTACAAATATTTGTTCCGTGTGGGAATCGAACCCACGACCCGGTGCGCAGCAGGCGACTGTATCAGCCACTGCACCATCCATGCCGGACTGGACCATCCATCCATCGGCTGAAAATTACCCGTTTTACAGGTAAAAAAATACAGAAAATTCACTTTGCTAATAAAATACGCCCCTTTACTTTTCTTATTCAACTTATACACGAAACTTCTTTTAAATTATACTGATAATTTCGAAGAAAAAAGAGGAGTTTGTTTGTATGGAATAAGGGAGGTGTAAGTGGCCTATTCTATGCCGGAAGGCGGATACCATGTATTTTACTTGGATAGGTACTCGTAATATAGCGTGATACACCTTAGGTGGTACGTGATACACAAACGACTTCCGGACGTGTCAATGTAGCAATGCAAACATGATTAATAACCGGTTCATCAGCTGTTTAACGTGGACTTTTTCTTTAGGAAGTAAACTTTTACGTGAGTCAAGGAAGAAGCAACAGTAAAATTATAGATTTGATTTTAATTAGCTACATTTTACTTTCAATCAATCATGTTTGTGAAGTAAGTTTATATGTACATATCGACAAAGTATGTGCAGATGTATTATGTGGGGATGTATGTAAACGCACCCACGACACAGGTAAATCTTAGTGTGGGGCAATGCTTTTATAAAAAAAAAAAAGATACTTAGTCGTTCTGTCACGTGTTCGCCACCATGCACCGGCAAGTGCGTCACCATCATAATCCGCCCATTATTATCATATTATGTCCCACTGCTGGGCATGGGCATTTTTTCAGGATGAGAAGGTTAGGCCTTAGTCCACCGCGCTGGCCTAGTGTGGATTGGCGGACTACATACACAATTGAGAACATTTTGGAGCCCCCTCAGGTGTGCAGATTTCCTCACGATGTTTTCCTTCAGCTTTAACGCAAGTGATAATCAAATTCTGATCTGCACATGAATCCGAAAAGTAAATGGTGCGGGCCGGGATCGAAATCAGACCTTGGAAGGCAAGCATATTTCTTTCTTTCTCTTGTTAAGGTAAGTGCGTGCGTGATTAATATTAATAGGCAGCAATCGGCAGCATATATACGAGTATATCCTCCTGGGTGATGGGGCAGAAAATATTAAGTCTATGTTTATACATTTACTACCGCCACGCTTGTAAATCCTTTAATGAGGACACGTCAGCAGTTGGTCCCGATCCTTAAGGTTAAGGCAGCGACAGAGAGGGTACTTTGCATAGCATGGTTATAGCATGGTATTTAGAGGGCTCATCATGATGATACCTTACATCTTCTATACAAATAAATAAAATTGAAGTGTTTGTTTGAAATGACAAAAAATAACAGCTTTTTACTAAATGCATATGAAAGTATATACGACACCTACAACAAAAAACCGATTTTTTTTTGTCTGTCTGTTTGTTCCGTGTAATCTCCGAAACGGCTGGAACGATTTTGACGGGACTTTCACTGGCAGATAGCTGATGTTATAAGGAATAACTTAGGCTACTTTTATTTTAGAAAAATGTTTAGGGTACCGCGCAAAAAAAAAATTAACCCATCAACCCAATATATATACATACTCTATGTCAAGTGTTTATGCCGAAGTACCTTAAATGTACTTTAAATTGTATACAAATAATCCCATTTCTTTTAAATTAAACGGCGGGTGAAACCGCGTGTCCCAGCTTGTTGTTAATATAATAACATTTTACCTTTACACAGGCTGAAGTGAGGAGGAGTTCTTACATTTGCTGTTGTTATTATTTTATCTGTGGTCCGTTTTATCTTATATTAACTTTAAATGCAATGTTTTTCTCACGATGAGTCGTGACATTTCCGCACCAAAATGCCCAATTTCCGTCCCGTTCCCGCGCGCGGATACACCACATCACCCATGGAAGGTTATTATTTTATACATATATGCACCTAAACTGAACTGATTCGAAGCATAAATTGTACAGGGTTTTTTATTTAGAAAGCCATGCGAAATTCTTAAACCACTTTATGGAATAATAGACCTAAATGATCGATTAATTAATAACCCTGAATAAAGGTATGAAGGTACTTAATTGAAAACAGCTTGGTACGGTTACTTAAATATAAAATAATTTAGAACACTGGCTAAAGTGAACAAATATAAGTAAATGGTTACCTACTTTAACTATATCCACACAAGATTATTGTCAATACACGATCATCGCAAACGTGTTGTAGGTATAAAAACAACGTCATAGTTAAGGATTTAATCAGTAATTTGATATAGGCTATCGCCAACGTCCATACTACGTTGAATACACCGGTTCTCGTCCGATCACCGAAGTTAAGGAACATCGGGCGCGTTCGCGGTACTTGGATGGGTGACCGCCTGGGAACACCGCGTGACGTTGGCTTTTTGTTGCATTTTTACATGTTTACTTACCATAATAATATTTTGATAGCAAGTCAGATAATTTTATTATATGCACTTCAGTTTTTTTTTTACCTGTGTAAGTAATTTGGTAGCATAAAATTTTGTACAAAAGCGCAGTCAGTAAAAACGGTTATAATAAAATGGCAATTCCATTGCATTCCATAAAATAGTTACTACTGATAACCACAACACACTTATGTAGTTTTTCTGTGGTTTTACAACTTGTGACTATTGTAAACTGTACCTACTTTATAACACTAGCTGTTGCCCGCGGTTTCACCGACGCTTATATTTTTTAACCGACTTCAAAAAGGAGGAGGTATATGTACACCGATTACTCCGAGATTTGTAAACCGAATTGAGCAATTCGTTTTTGAACTGGTGCAGAACGCTTTCGTGATGGTCCCATATAAATTTTATTACATTTGATTGAGTAGTTTTTTTAACCAGCTTCAATAAACAGGATGATTTGACTTCGCTTACCTAGATGTTGTCTTAATAGTTTCGATTCCTGTCAGATCAGAGAACCGATTTGAGTCAGTCTCATTTTTAGTGTTAAATACTGATACCAAATTGGAAAAAGCACAGACTGTGCTGTATCATTGGATTTGCTCATCAATACTAATACTATAAAGAGATTTTACTCATAGTGCTTAACGTGAGATCCGGGGTCCGATTTCGTAGTCGGGCAGCCATAAGACGGTTTTCTGGAAGAATATGATTAAAATATTTGTTACATTTTGCTGTAAGTCTTCCATAGAAATTAAGTAAATAAATATGATTATATAAATGACTTCGTGTAATGAGCGTCATTAGTTCATTACACAATTTGGGTGGCTTAAAATTTCTCAAGGAGTATCCAGCCGCAGTACAGTCCCATGGCGCGGAAGACCCAGTGGATTTAAAGTGTTTAAAAATCTCTAGTCTTCTAAAATTGTACTTACAGCTTTTCTTCCCCCATAAATAATACACCAATATGTCCAGTTTGTTATACATAAGTTCTTATTACTTAGATCCATGTGGTCCGGATTTACATTGATTTACATTGCAGTTTGTTGTGAAAATAAATAGTTTATAGTTTTTATTCAAAATTGCGTGAGATGGATGGAGTCCCACATGGACTCTACTCTGTTAGGATTAAGAATATAGCACCACTCCATCTCGTCCCGTGAATATCGTAAAAGGCGACTAAGATATTCTAAACTTGAGGGATGGGCAGCAGCGTCCATTCTGTGGAACAGTAGCCATACTGTGCTCACCAACCCGCCTGCTAAGCATGGTGTGAGTATTGGCTAATTCCCCCCACAATAAAGACACAATTGTGGAATGGGATTTGTTCATCAGCGGCCGTATACATGGCTGATTTGGTGATGCCTTAATACATTTGTTACCAATCTATAAAAAAATAACAGGTTTCTAATCACACTTTTAACCCTTATTTTAATTCATATCATCACTATTAAGATGGATAAGGATTAATATCATGATACGTATGTCATCATCTTTCAATTCAACCCGTATTTTGATTGACTGATTTGACTAAAAAGTGGTTATTGAGACTTAACTACACTACACTAACAGTTTGACATATCAGAACGTTTTTGTGGGTAATGATGAGTACTATAAACGTGTGGTAAGTACACACGGCTATATATCAAGCTATACAAAACGAGTTTACGCGGATCTCTCATCACACCGAAAGCCTATACAATGCGAGATCACCTTATACTGGAAACGTATAGCTTGTTACGTAGCCGTGTGTACCATGGACCATGGAGCAAATTTGCTTCATGGTAGGTACATTATTTTATGTATCATCAATAGTTTTCGCAGCGCGCGTCAAATAATGATTTGTATAGGCAAATTTTTAATACCTTGGGTTACGTTATTGCAATTTTCATAGAGATCTCTAATTCACTTCAAAATAAAACACATCCCAGGTTACTCGCTTAGAATAAAAAGGTAATAATGGCATTGTATGCTCATTCCTAATGAATGAACACTGAGAATCGATTTAAATACATACATATTTGTGTTGTTATTCTTAATATTCCAATTCCATTGTATACTTAACTAACATTACTGGTGTCGGGGTAAACTCGCTATTATTGTAGCTTTCGATAAGTGAAAGAGTTATTAAAATCGGTTAAGTAGTTTTTGAGTTTATCGATTATAAACAAATCTTTCCCCTATAATATTATATACTAGCTGGGACCCGCGGTTTCACCCGCGTTTAATTTAAAATACATTTAGAGTACTTCGACATAGGCACTTGACATAGAATCTATATATTGAATTTCAAGGGTCGTTCTTTTCTGCGCGGAACCCTTATTATTTTTCTAAAATAAAAGTAGCCTAAGTATTTCCTTATAACGTCAGCTATCTGCCAGTGAAAGTCCGTCAAAATCGGTCCAGCCGTTTCGGAGATTACCCGGAACAAACAGACAGACGGACAGACAGACAAAAATGTTTAAAATGCATTTTTTGTTATATGTTCCGTATATACTTTCATATGCATTAAGTAAAAAGTTGTTATTTTGACATTACAAACAGACACTTCAATTTTATTTATTTGTATAGACTAGTATAGACTAGCTAATGCGTTGCAAAATCTCTTACAATAATTCAGTTTATTTTTCTATTGAAAAAACATCCACACAAGTGTACAATTTACTGTACAAATTTTCAACTCCATCTAACGTATACGGGATAAAGAAACATACATTTTTACATATAGGTGCCTAGATACGCGAGCTAAAAAGCGATTTTCATTGTACTTACTTATTACCCGTGCGTGCATCTTTTCGGCCGAATAAAGTCCACTGTTGGACATAGGCCTCCCCCAAAGAGCGCAACAACGACCGTTCGGTCAGGGTCAGGGTGAGTTGTGTGCTCATGGAGGGGTTTTGTCATAATCGCCACGTTTGGCAGGCGGGTTGGCGATCGCAATTGAGTTGTTAATGTACTCGAAGGGCGCTGCCACCCACCCTCCGGCTAATCCCATAGTCGCCTTTTACAACACCCGCGGGATGAGATGGGTAACTGGTGCTATTTGTACACGTGTGTGCATTACGTGGGTATAATAGCAAATTAATTATTAAAAAGGCAAAAAAGCCAACGTCACGCGGTGTTTCCAGCCTGATTAGCTAAAAACAGCAATAGCAGACGCGATAGCAGCTATCGCGCAGCCAAGGATCCATCGGTGGCAAACCGTCAAATAAATTGGTATTACGTAAGGCATCGCCCGCCTGTCGCTATTGTGGAAGATGCATAGTTACTAGCGCCAGTAGCCACCAGTGGAACTAAAAAGAATGAACCGTTTTTAATTCATTGATTGTCCGACAGAGGCACGTCAGAGATCTTCGCCTGTTTAGTCGCTATCGGCAAATAGGTAATACCAAATTGACGCTTGACAGCGGCGTTGGAGCAACTTACGCCTGTTGCAAAGCGTCTGCGACTTTGGTAATCAGCCCGCCGGTGTATTCAACGTAGTATGGACGTTAGCAACCGTTTAAACAAATTACTGATCATACGTATAGCTATGACATTGTTTAATAACGTTATTTAGTTATTGATATTGCTAGCGATCGCATGTTAAGTACTGTTAAAGATGCACTTGCTTCTTGAATCCGTCCACTCAAATGAATAATTCGAAAGCGTTGCCATTGTTCTACTAAATTGAAACGTGCATCACTTTTAGCGTCGGCCTGCAGTGAAAACATGCTGTTGCAGCAATTTTTCAGAATGGGAAAAATCTGGTTAGGGAAAAATAACGTATGAAATGTTAAGACGATAAAATATGATTTCCAGTTCATACTAAGTAATATAAAAAAGTACATATTTATCTGCCGTGTTTGAATGTAATATCACATTATACTAGGTATAACAACCACAACTTTATCTTAAAAAGTTATTTCTATATTAAATATTCTGTCTAGTTTCTAAAAAAAAACTTCTTTAAACAGTTTCAACCAATATTTTCTGCGTCTGATCGTCGTGTATACTTCACGAGTCCTTATTTTAATAAATAGATGGCGTTAGGCGTGTCGATGGCGTTACCATTAGTGATTAATAGTGATGCAACGGAAGTGTCTTAATAACGGAAGCAGAAACGGAAACAGACGTCAAAAGTAAATTTTAGCGAACACGGAACATAAACGGAAGTGTCATCATCGTCACCATCATATCAGCCATTTATACGTCCACTGCTGATCAATTGTTTCGTCATTTTGGGGGTATTTGCCAATACTCACCACTCGTGGCAGGTGGGTTGGTGAGCTCAGTATGGCTACTGTTCCACAGATGGTACGCTGCTGCCCATCCCTCTGATTTAGAGTCCCTTAGTTGTCGTAACACGACATCCAACGGGAGGAGATGAAGTGTAGTTATATTCTTAATCCGGACACCACACAGAAGTGTAAATACTATGAAATTATACTTATGCAATTTTTTAACAAAAGATTTTTGTTATTAAAATAATATGCAAAATTAAGTAGTGGTAAGTCATATTTTATGAAAAGTAGTTTAGCTTTTTCACCCAACAGTCTGTTCCAATGTTCTTCATATATAGGGACAGTTGGACAACACCCTTTCGGCTTAGTACAGCCTGTACTAAGCCGAAAGGGTGTTACTATGGGTGGTAATGAATAACTTATGTTCTACGACTTTTCCTAAAAAGTTTAGAGTATAGCTGTTCAAACTTTTCAAGAAAAATACACCAACACAAACCTATCGTCAGCTGTGTATTATATTTAACGTCATATTTGTGTTCACAGACCTAGTAGGCTACTAACCACGAAAATACAAAATGGTTGACATTATAAATACAATACTCTTTATTGTACACCATACATAACAAGAAAAAGAAGATCCAATACATAAAATTACATGTACAAAGGGCGATTTCTGCCAGACAACCTTGGGATGGACAGATTTGCTAATAAAAAGAAAGACATTACCTATCGCCCTTGTGAAATGTAGGAAATAAATACTATTGCAGACGCGATAATTCGCCATAGTTGTAGTATTTTACCTATTGTTTCCAACTTTTTGTTGTCTGAGTACGTGCCCTGAACTCTGATAATTTGAATTTCTAGATAAGAGATAGGCCTGAGCTTCGCATACAAAATTTGTTACTTAAAAGGTGAACAGCACAGTTGATGCAGTGACTTAGCGATTGGTTTTCTGCGCTATGGATCGCGGGTTCGACTTCCAGTTGGAACAAATATTTTTCTGCAGGTAGTTGTTCCGGGTCTGGGTGTATTGTGTGTGGAATTTATGTCTGTAAACGCACCCACGACACAGGAGAAATCCTTGCAAGGAGCAAAGTTTTTTGTAAAAGAAAAAAGAAAATAATAATGTCTGAAAACTGTACCAACGATAATGAGTAATCCTAGTTTCCCACATCGACCTTGTATAAAAAAGACAAATTCTTATCAAAAGCAAGTCTGTGTGATATAAATTTTTCCCCTTTGCATTATTTAATCTTTGCAGCCATACATAATTCCGACAAAGGATTATTTCGGAAAGATTTTTTATAAATAAATATTTTCTCAATTTTACGCATCGGCTACCTATTTTTCACGGGGACCGCTAAGCAGACCTGTGCCTTACACGCAGGGCACTAGAGAAAGACATACTAGAGTACTTCCAGCTTTTTTTTTTAAAACGTTGCCCCACACTATGATTTCTCCTGGGTCGTGGGTGCGTTTACAGACATGAATTCCACATACAATACACCCAGACCCGGAACAACTACCTGCAGATCATAAAAATATTTGTTCCGTGCGGGAATCGAACCCACGACCCGGAGCGCAGCAGCCGACTGTATCAGCCACTGCACCAACCGTGACGGCAAATCCCTATACGTAGCACCACACGACATCTTCTTCATCGAGCATCTTATCGACATCTTGTCACCAAATTGTTAAATAAAATATATATATAGTATATAAATAGTAGAATAGTATACTTTAATAATATTATAGCAATGTTAGTTCAATAAAATTACCGAATAAAAGTACATAATGTCAATTTACAAGGTCCATTGATATCATATAATAATTATGTAAAGTGACTGTTAAACGGTAAGTGCAGACGTGAACTGAATATTATGCGGGTTAGTGAGTCATCCTACTTTTATAAGTATGTTCGTTCGTTCGTACATCTGATTCAGACTACCGCTGTAGAACTTTCACTTTGTTACCAACCAAATCCCTTTAGCTCGTTATTTGTATAGAACTATTGAGGAACGCTTATAAAGCGGATTGTCGGCCGGCAGTTAGTTTTGGATGCAGATGAGTCCTAGAAATTTATTCTTTTGCGTACAATTTATTTTATTTTATTATTAGGTACACCTATTTTCGTATTTATGAATTGATTTATACATATATATTTTGTTTCTTCTTTCTTACGAACCTTAATATTCGTGACATCGTCACGAATCGTCATACGGGCCTATCAGAATATCTGCGCTGTAGCATACTGCTTTCTGTAGCACTAGCTGAGATATGTACCTACCAATTTTTGGCTTCATGCATTCACAATCACGTGCTATCTTATTGCATTTACTGTATATAAAATGTGCAACGTGTGTGCGAATGAGGACTCAATATAAACAAATTTTCATTCTTTCTTAATAAAATACTATTTGTACCAGCGACTCCGCCCGCGTGGAATTAGGATTATCCTGGAATTTCGAAAACAATTTCGTTTCAGAAGATCAAGATTGTGAAATATTTTTTTTTGTCCATTGCCACATTCATCTAATTAAAGGGTAAATTAGATTTTAAGTGCGCAATCATTAGGTATAGGGATCGTATTTATTGAATTACAAGTTGTAACTAGGGTTCCGAACATCCGAATGAAAAAACGGCGGATCCCTTATAGGATCACTCGTGTGTCTGTCTGTCTGTCCGTCTGTCACAGCCAGTTTGCTCCGAATCTACTGGACCGATTGAGTGTAAATTTTGTAAACATGTAGATTTCTGCGACCCAAAGACGGACGTGTAACGTAAATAAATGAGTTTTGAATATTGAGGTCACTTTTAGGGGGAAAATTAGAAAATTAAAGAATAAAGAATAGTTTTGCTAAATGTACCGTGTAACATATGAAATGGAAATGCTTGTTGTGAGGGTGGGTCTCAAATATATTTTATAATTTTTAAATTAACAATTATAACAAATTAGTTTTTAAATATTTGAGAAAATAGATAAAAAAATACCATTAATCTACCTATCCTATTACCCTTATCTCCGAAAATTTGGCATACAATTTTGAAAAAACTCTAGTAAATTGTTCTTTACTAAAATATTACAGGAAACCCTATAAGAAGTCTATGGTCTTATAATAACATGGTCAATCTTTCAATATTGCGCGTACAAACAAACTTACATTTGTAATTGGAATATATGGGAGGAGACGTTTTTCAACTACAATGTTAAGTTTGTTCTTGGGATAAATTATTGGTACTACCCGATCGACTTAACTAGGTCAGGCATCCGAAACTCCTCGTACCTAAAGAAAACATTCATCGTACGGAACCCTCTCCACACGAGTTCAACTTGAACTTGTCCGATATTTTTATTTCATATAACGGCATAACTTCTGTATGATACTCGGTGTATGAGCAGTAGGTATACTTTAGGGTACTGATACTGATGCATGCGTTATGCTCGTGAACGGGTGCCGTCTGTTGGGACTGGTCAGTCATTAACTGCCACGGCAAAAAAATATTATTATGGTACGTTCCATCTTTAGACATTGACCTACATTTTTCTCGGTATATGTTGTACAATCATTTTTGTATCAATCAGCATTGTAATCTCCATTATTTTAAAAGAGTATCCATGGAGTTTCTTGCCGGCTCTTCTCCATGAGATCGACTATTTGGAACCGTGCAACTTAGATTCTGACGTTTCATAAGTGCCAATATTTGGTTCATTTGAAATAAAAATCTTTGACTTTGGTGTTCACCTGTTAAAATCATAAAACGTAATGGTCGGCCAATTGCAAGAAAATATTATTAATTTTAATTGGCCTAGGTGATAAGTGTCGGGGTTGCGGATGTCCGGGGTAATTGGGGGTCTCAAAGCGAGGATTCCGGGGATGCTTCACAATCCTCCCCGAGACGTACCTGGCTGCCTTTTTACGGTCGCCTCCCCTCCGATAGAGGATGTGACCGTTTCAGTCATCCCCTCCAAGATGTGCCCGAAAGCCGTGGCACCATTTTGCGGCTGTAGTGTGATCTTACGATGACCTTCGGCGCCGAAGAACACTCCGTTGGTAGGAGTCCGGCATGCCCTCCGCCCTTCTCCGGGGAGAGGGAAGTACACGATTAATTTACACCGGGTGCCGAATAAAAAAAAAGAATGTGGTAAGAGTGGAACGTAGTACAACGTTGCTGGCAGCAGAGTTGGTGACTCCTGGGTTTTGATTCTCGCAGACGGTGAATTTTTTAACAAATCATTTTACATTCATAATTTTTTTGCAAAAGGATCCCTCTTCACGTCGAACTCCGTGGGTGATGCATCCGATTTGCGGTCTGCAAGGTACGAACTCTTCTATCCAGAGCAGAGTGGAACCCCATGAGTGCCCGCAAGATTTTGAACGCTGGCTTGCCTCAGTCAGCCGATCAGAGGGGGGCCGCCAGATCTATATGCTAGGGGGCGGAAGTCTCTAATGGCGTAATAACGGGGAAACCCGCTTCGAGTCTTGGAGATGCGCGATGGTGAAACCGGTAAATGTTAACTGGCACCCAGAACTATTTCTGTCACTTATCGTATCGTATTTATAGTTAAAGCTTTACTAAAAATGAGTGTCGAATTTAAATCCTATGTAATACGTACAAACTGTTTATCATTATATATATGAGAAGCATAAATAGTATCTACTTCTTACGAATTCCCAATTAGCCCTTGGTTCTCAAATTGCCCTAGTTCACGGTACGAGACCGTTGGCTAACTAATATCATTCCACTATAATTATGTACTTAATTGATATTTCTATCCCTGTTAAAGATTGTCATCTAGACTACTGATGTACTAAGGCTAGGCTTATATGACCGGTTACATTCCATGTGCCGTCTTTTTGGGGGGAATTTGCCAGTACTCGCCGCGCTAGGCAGGTAGGTTTGTGAGCGCAGTATGGCGGCTGTTCCACAGAAGGCACACTGCTGCCCATCCCTCCGACTTAGAGTTACGGCCGAATACTGAAACACGAGTTAATATAAAGTCCCGCTTTAACTATTTGAGCTGCCCGATTTCCTACCGAAAAACAGGTTTCTCGCATATTTAAAACGGGACTTAATAATAACTGGCGTTTCAGTATTCGGTCGTTGGAGTCCCTGAGTCGCAACTCCTTCGGGAGGACCTGGACCGGTGCTATATTCTTAATCCGGACAGCACACGGACACAAGGCTGAGTAAACGAGTAAGAAATAAACCCAAGGATAATACTGTAACATTATCTTAGGTCAAAGTCAATAAAGATAAAATTATAAATCGATTGAGATTGCTATTTAATCCATAAACAGTATATACTGAAATATAGACACACAAGTAACTGTTAGGTTGCTTGTTTAGAGAGCGTCATGCTGCAGAAGGAGACTGCAGAGCGGGATCGGGAGAGGGCCGATCCCGCACGGAGAAGGACGAGACGGCGCCAGGGCAACAACCGTCCCGGCTCCTAAGTACAACACGCCTGAGCCCCCTGCCGTCACTTCATGGTGGGGGGCCTCGGGGGTCGCGGGTGCGCAGATTGGGGAGTCTACGTGCTCACACCGAGCGACCCCCGAGAAGACGGTGGCGCGCACGTGGTCACGTGCCGCCGTGTGCGCAGCACAGCGCAAAGCGAGGCTTGGGGGGATCCTTTACAATCATCCCCGAGAACTGCCTGGGGGGGCGACCTTTTTACAGTTGCCTTCCCTCCGCTAGAGGGGGTGACCGCTTTACAGTCATCCCTTCCAAGATGTGCCTAAAGGCGTGGGCTAAAGGCACCAATCGGCGGCTCTAGTGTGATCTTAGGAGGACCTGGAGCCCCCCTTCGGTGCCGAAGATGACCGCTCCAGTGGTTTTAGCCGGTAGGAGTCCGGCATACCCCTTCACCCTTCCCCGGGGTGAAGGAAGTTCCATGTAGACTTTCTACTGGGCATCAATGAAAAAAAAAAGGTTGCTTGTTTAGTATTCTAACTTGCAGCTGCATGGTGGTCTTATCGTCATCGCACACGGACTGCTCTAGATGCATTAAATGTGTTAATAGCAACGCATGCGCCTGATTTAACGACATTTTAATATCGTCGCACTAACGAGTTCTAACATACCATGTGCATACGCATACAAACTGGGTTGCGCATTTACCCTAATGTAAACTTCTTTGTTGCACGTTAACTGATATCAGTAGCAAGTTTATATTCAAGGCATTGACACACTTTTGTGTAGTAATTAAAATCCTAAGGTACTTGCAAGTATTTCCTACTATTTAAATTTTATTCACCTTTTAAATATGATATGGCACGCATTTATGAGTAACTGCTAACTACCTCGCATTGCTTTCAATACAGCGTTTGTCCTTTTTAAACTCTTGAGAATTGTATTCCTTATTGAAGTCTTAATTGTTTTGATGATATCGTGCCAGGAGTATGTCGTTACCACGATCAATGCAACTTGGTCGATACGTCGAGGTTAGTCAAAATACTATTTTGTTAGCGAATAGATATTATCACTAGGGTGCCATCTCGGCGAAGATTGCCCGGAAACACGTTGGAGGAGTGCTCAGCTTAGGTGAGGAAGCGGCATCATCTCGTCGCGTTCAAAAGTCTCATTTTAAAGTTGTGAGATGGAATGTGAATGGACTTCCATTTGCGAGGAGGTGCAGAACGCAAAGGACGAAGCGGAACGGGGGAGGGAGAAAATTCTCTTCCGTAGAAGACGTACGGAAAGCCGGAGGGCGTTGGCGATCTCCTGCATGCAGGCAGTTGGCACCCGAGACGTTGGCACATCGTGTCTGCAGCGAGCATTTCTAGAAAAGTATTTGTCAATCTTCTTGAATACGCGACCACTTTGTATTTTAAAAATCTCACGACCCCTCATCACCGTGATAGAACTATGTCAGTGATTAGAAAGCCGAAATATTAAATTTTCTATGTATTGGTTGAGACTATACTTACTAACAAGGAACTCAAGTGCACTATGCATAATTTTTATTTTATCCGGGTGCGACCCTGAAACCCTGATCAAGTATGCAACAATCCTGGGAGACACGATCCACAGGTTTAAAAAATCACTGCTCTAGATGATTGTGCGGATGGTCTGGTGGCACGGGGGAGTGGAATCCGCTAAAATGAGAGGTGGTCAGAGACCTGCCGGGGGTGAAGCCAATGTGGGAGTGAGTCCCGCCACGCCCTCGGTGCAAGGTAGGTTGCAGGGCAACCGTGGTGATTTTAAACGGCAAGAGTCCGGCACAAACTTCCGCCTTTCCCAGGGCAGAGGATGTCCATGAGGATGTCCCTACGATGTAAAACAAAGGTCTGGGTGAATGCAGGTAAAGTTCGTTTCCAGGGGAGCCGCATTATGCAGAAAAGAATTAACAAATCCCTATCGTCAACAAAGTCTTTGATTTTTCATAGGCTTCCTTTATAAGTAATTTTTTAACCTTATATGTTTTAAACTTCCCATCAGTACGTAATTTGTTTTGCAAATTTATTAAAGAATCGGACACAGAACCCTTAGAAAGATTTATTTGTCTTGGTTAATCTTCAATACCTTTTTTCATTTTTTGTCATGCCAGGTGGTGAGTATTCCCCCCAAAATAACGACACAATTGTGGAACCCTATGGGGAGGCTTTTGTTCAGCAGTGGATTTATAAATGGCTGATATGATGACACCAATTAATATACACATACAATATTTCTTTGTATATAATAGGTCTTTACCTATAAAATTGCCGTTCTGCAGTACTGGCCATTTCAAATAAAAATATTTTTTGTTATGTTATGAATTCTAATTTAAATTTTATTTTATTTAATAACATTGTTTTCATTATTCAAAATCAGTCTTATGTGTATGGATTAGTGTTATGTTTTCATCGCGTTTAATCTTTTTCGTCGTCATGGGTAGGTTGAAACTTCGAGTAATAATGGAATATAAGAACCGTCGTAGCACCAACGGCATGCAAAATCAGTGACGTTTACGGAGCGAACCAAAGATATTGGAAGAAAGGAGATATGCCATTTAGATCAAAATGTTTGCGAGCCTAGAATTCCATTTTCCCACTACCATTCTTCATAAAAGCACACTAATGCACACAGTTACAAGTTCTCATCCAATGTACTGAATAAACACAACATTATAATTGGCTTTTCATACTAAAACACACCCACGACTTTGTAGGCAGCCAATCATACCGAGCGTACAGACCGCAAACGACAGCCGTACCTCGCAACGCGTACGTTTATTAGGAGTACCATTCGCTGTTCTATTCACTGCGTTTGTTATTCACCGAATGCTGGTTAACAGTGGTAGATAAGAAGCATTGTATTTTGTACAAAAATAATAATGTCGTTCTGCTCCATCAATCCAAATGTAACATAATAAAGAAAACAATAATTTTTAATTTATTATTTTTATAGACAAATACAAGAAAATTCCTTCCCTTGCATATTGTATATGATTCCTTCCTTGATAAAGTTGTTATTTTCGCTTCAATTTCGCATGTTATCCCCGAACAACACGACAATTTAACAAAGTTTCACTTACGCGATCGAATCTCAACTGATGTTACAAAACGGCCATTTTCCGGATGGCCCAAATTGGGCATGTCGCGGTGGCGCGGTTACGCCCCCGTACCACTTCTCCTTATTTCCTATTTCTGTGGAGTGAACACTACAAAAAAACGCACAACGCGTTATTGGTTTGCCAGGTCCCGTTCTGGAAATTTCGATCTGAAAAATTAGCCCCGTGGTCATCCGAAAACTTTGATCGACAATGATGAATTGTGATTGACAGATTGTGGAAGCTGATGATACTCAATCTCCGCCTAAATTAGCAGCAGCTTTCGATCTTAGCATCAAAACAATATTGATCCATATTTGTCAAATTGGCGTAAAAAACTTGACAAATGGGTGCCCCACAAACTTAACGCACGCTGATGGCGCAACGTGTGCGTCGAGGCTTGCCTTGCGCTTTTCGAAACGAAAGAATTTTGAACCGCATTGTTACCTGCGATGATAAATGTATTCTGCTTGAGAATCGCAAGCGCTCAGCCAGTTGGTTAGATCCTTGTTCGGCACCTAATTTATTTATTTATACTTTCATGCATAATAGTGGTACACAAGGCGGACTTAATGGCATATAGCATTCTCTACCAGTCAACCTAAACAATGCCCTAAACGAAAAATTACGCCTAGAAAGGTGATGGCCACTGTTTGGTGATCCAGTGCCGGTGTGATTCATCACAGCTTCTTATAAAACGGGATGAGCATAACTGCATATCACACATACAGATGTGTACTGTGAAGAATTGAACACTATGATGGAGAATCTCGCACATCTGCAACCAGCTTTGATCAATCGCTCGTCCCCGCTGGGAGGGTCCAGTAAATTCAGATCAAATTGGCTGTGACAGACGGACAAACGGACATATACACGAATGATCCTATAAGGTTGCCGCCGTTTTTCTATTGTGACGTTCGGTACCCTAAAATAATAAATTAAAAGCAGATAATAATGACGATAAAAGAATGGAAATCCCATTTTATATATCGCATAAATCCGCTAAAAACAATGACTCAATGAATGACGAGTTAACGAGTAGAGGTATTTTCATCGCTAATAAAGTAAGAATCTATAATGAATGTACAAAAAAATATGTGCAGCATCTTACATCCAACATACTTTTTAGCACTGATCAAGGTTAATTTAACTATCATACAATTTGTATCAATTGTTGTATAAAAACAGTTATTCTAATGAAAATCTTCAGGATATATTACAGCCTCTACGTCAGCTGCAATGTCCAGAAGTGTAAATTAATGTCAAGCGTGAGGTTTAGATCGAGTCACATACATTTGGCACCGATGGTAGGTACTCAAGATATCAGTAATTTCGACGTGATGAATCTTTGTGAGTCAAATGATATAAATTGAAAAATAAATAAATAAACATAGGGGAATGTTTTCATTCAATCCTTTGTTATTGCTTCACATACTTCAGGTATTATCTTTAGTTTGCATGCCCAGGGAAGACGGCGTCATATGGGCACGTGCCGCCGTGTGCGCAGCACAGCGCTCAGCGGGGCTTGAGGGGATCCTTTAAAATCCTCCCCGAGTGCCTGGGGGAAGGGGGATCTTTTTACAGTCGCCTTCCGTCCGCTAGAGGGGTGATGGCTTTACAGTCATCTCCTCCGAGATGTGCCTAAAGGCGTGGCAGCAATGGGCGACTCTAGTGTGATCTTACGAGGACCGGTGCCGAAAATGACTGCTCCAGTGGTTTTAGCCGGTAGGAGTCCGGCATGCCCACGGAAACATTAGTGCTTAAGGCTAAATATTTATTATTAATAACGACAAAAAGTATACCACGAACGGGAAGCGGAGAGGATTCTTTACGCCAACTTTATATTGCACTTTATGGTATAAAAAAGTACACTAATGGCAAGAGGACATTTCAATGAACAATTCTGACCTAGTAATAAGCTCTTTTATAAAGATAACTTTTAAATAAAAGTTGATTGAAAAATATTTTTCTAGAACGTCAGTTGGTCTGAATGTACGTGAACACGATAGATATCTCTCGAAAATCTCAATGACTCACTGTTTTTTTATTAGCTTCTGATTTTAATTCTGTGAAAGCCTTTTGAAATTCACTATTGTAAACCGTCACATTCATTAACAATTAAATAAAAGTCATAACTGATAACTGATGATATCAGCTTTATTATATAAAACATCCTTTTTAACTATGAAAATTATTTTACTACTTTTTCTTTTTGTAACAAAGGAGCATTCGAATTGTGCACTTTTAGATTTCCGTGTGGTGCCGGCTACGAATAGCACCTACCCATCTCATCCCGTGGATGTCGTAAAAGGCGACTATGGGATTAATCGGAGGATGGGCAGCAGCGTCCTTTGAGTATGTGTACTATAACTACTCAAATGCGATTGCCAACACGCTTGCCATTCGTGGCGATTATGGCAAAGCCCCCCAATGAGCTCGCAACACACCCAG
Organism: Diloba caeruleocephala; assembly: GCA_947459985.1. Classification (NCBI taxonomy): domain Eukaryota; kingdom Metazoa; phylum Arthropoda; class Insecta; order Lepidoptera; family Noctuidae; genus Diloba; species Diloba caeruleocephala. The sequence goes on from OX381614.1 coordinate 8,577,130, forward strand.
ATCAGTCGTTGTGGCGGTCTTTGGAGGCTTGTGTCCAGCAGTGGACTTTATTCGGCGGAAATGATGATGGTGACATTTCCAAATATTGTGGTTTATTACCTTAACATTAAATCTTTGACACATCCAAACGTTATCCTATTTACGTCAAAAAGGTTACCGCTCGGTTGTTGCGTTAAAGGAAATGTTGACTAAGTTCAAACCAAATGAAATATTAGTAGTTGACGATTTAACACTATAAAGATGAACTCTAATCGTCTTACTGGCTGTGTTGTGCGAAGTCATTAAAGATACAAATTACAATTATTGCGAGAAGGAACACGTGTTGACATTGAAATACTGAGAAGGTTCATATGGGCTACATAATATAAAATTCCCATGGTAGATACCATACAATCCGTAATCTTTCAATCTGTAAACCCCTAATTTTTTGTGTTTTGTACGTGATATCGATTATACACTCACAACTACCTGTGTTAAAAAACAGGTGCCCGTTCACTGTGTTCAAAGGTTTTCTCTCTCTTCTCTCTAATCTTTCCTCATAACAAAACACAAAGCACAAAATTATGCAATCTCTAATAAGTTCATCGTACCTTAAAACGAATTCAACGAAAACTCCGTTTCCTTTCTTCTTCAAATGCATTGATAATATATTATATAATAATATCAACTTGTAACTGTCCCACTGCTGGGCAAAAGCCTCTTTTCATACAGAGAAGGAATGAGCGTTGATCACCACGCTTGCGCACTGCGTAGTAGCTATTACAGACCATTCGACCCAGGTTTCCTCAAGATGTTACTTTCACCTAAACTCAGTAGTGTCTTAGATTAACTAAGAAAGAAAGTACATTTGATATTGAAACATTTCACATTCGTAGCTAGGTTTAGGTTTAGAAGCCGCAGCCTAATGCTGAAGTCTTGTCCGTAAACCTCCGGGCCACCAGGACATTTTTCTTCAGTGGATTTTTCTACAATTTTACATATTGTCCGTGAGGTATCCGGATTAAGAATATAGCACTGTTCCATATCCTTCCGTGGATGTCATAAAAGGCAACAAAGAGACTGTAAACCAGAGGGATAGTCAACTGCGTCCGTTTTGTGGAAGAGCATCCATTCTTCGCTCACCAACCTGCAAGCGTGGTGTCTGCTAGCACTTACCACCAAAACGACGAAGAAGAACACGAAGGCCTTTGTTCAGCGGTGGACGTCAATTGGCTGCTATGTTTCAGGGTTGCTGTAGGTAATGTGCAAGGGCGGATCCTTTGGGAGCAACAATGGTCTCTGAAAATCTTGACATCAGACCCGAGGCCCCCCCAAAATTGTGGTATGCAGTTGACTTTAGATCTAGTAGCAACAATGATCGCTGAAAATCTTGACATGGCCCTCGGGGCCCCTCCAGATTAAAATCCTGGATCCGCCCCTGGTCATGTGTCCATCATGCTGATTATCGCTACATTTTCTTAAATTTACAAGGGTTTTAAAAATTTATTTTAATGGCTAAACATGAGTTACGCGATCAACAACATACTGCATGCTTATATGATGAGTATTTATGAATAATACAAACATAAATCTGTCGAGATTTAAATGTAATAATCATTTTGATTTATATCTGCTGAATGCACTGTGCAAAATCTAAAATCGCAAGTCAGAACTTGTTTCGGGCCCACATGAACAAGTTTTTAAAACATATGAATTAATTCAAGATGTACATACTACAAAGGTCAAAGTTCTAAGAACTCATGAGATGGGTAAGGCTAAATGCTTGTGAACTACGCATAATCTACGCATAACATTAATATGAGGAAACTATACGATAAGAGATTGTTTGGCATTTTCGGAAATTAGAATTCCAAAAACACAAGGTGTTTAAGTCCACTTATAGATTCTAAATTGTGATAATAAAATACATTTTAACAGATTACATTGAGTATATTTTTGTTTATTGTTGTTTTGGATTTACCATCAATTGTTTATATTGATAACAAGATAATAATACAATAAAATTAAAAAGTAATAACAGTGTAACAATTACTTATAGATAAACTCCACATGAATTATTCAATAAAACCAAATCTAAATTATATGAGCATATATGTATTTGTAGTTGAACAGTTTAATAATACAAAACAGTTCCGTGCGGGGATTGAACCAGTGACACAGAGCGCAGCAGTCGACTGTATCAACCACTGCACCAACCGTGCCGTCCGTCTTTCTCGAAATTGGACCTACCTAACTGGATAGTTTGTCCCAGGTAGACATGCTCGTCAACAACTTCGAGAACAGAGCTCCCAACGGATATTGTGATAGGCACGACATGGGCATTCGACCTGACATTCGTCTTGCCCATGTTCATTTTAAGGCCAATCTGTTGGGAGTCTCTGTTAAGATCATCGAGCATTGTGATGAGCTGTTGCAGCGATTCAGCCATGACTACGATGTCATCGGCAAATCGAAGGTGAGTGATATACTCCCATCAAATCGTTTCCACTCTAGTAGCTTGAAGGCATCCTCCATTGCAGCAGTGAACAGTTTCGGAGAAATTACGTCCACCTGTCTCACACCCCTTCGCAATGGAATTGCCCCGTGTTCTCTTCATGTAAGCTGCCGACATGGTGGCGTTTCTGTATAAGCACTTCAACACTTCTATTTACCGATAGTCAATGTGGTACCGTTGCAGAGACTGTAGCATTGCCCAGGTTTCAATCGAATCGAAGGCTTTCTCATAATCCACCAATGCTAAGGATAGTGGCAGATTATACTCCTCGGTCTTCTGTATAACCTGCTGCAGAGTATGGATGTGGTCTATGGTACTAAAACCTTTTCGGAAACCTTTACGGCTTTTGGAGTTCATCACGGAGAGTCCCTCCTTTTCCAAAAAGTCGGCTGAGTCTGTCTCCTGAGGTTCTGTTGCCCGTACCTAAATTGCCCCACTCTCAACTCACCATCACATCGTGTGTCTAGCTTTACGTTGAAGTCCCCCCATCACAACAGTTAAGTCTGTCTTGGAGGTATGTATGGTCCTACTTACTCTCTAGTTCATCATCTGGGTGTGTCGAGGTCGGTGCGTAGACCTGTATGGCCTTCAACTAATACCTCTTGGATATTCTGAGTATAGGGTATGCTACCCTGGTCGACATACTTTCAATGCTAACTATATTGTTAAAGAGGGAGCTGTGGACGAGGAACCCGACGCCACCTCGAGACTTCCTGGTAGTGGAATAAGTTACCGGATTTCAGGGTTATCGTGTCCTCGCCCTCTTTTCGGACTTCTGATAAACCCATGACATCCCAGTGCAATTTATCTATTTCTTCCTCCAGCTCAACGATCTTTTCGTCTGCCCTCAGTGTTTGTGTGTTATATGTTACCAGGGCCAGTTTTCGTGTGGGGTGGTAGCTAGATCCCATCTGGAGATTCTTAGCACCCTCTACCCCGGCGTTACCATGGCTACTACCATGACCATGACTAGCGGGGCTACCGGGAACTGGGGGCTGGTGCTTAAATTGTGTTGTCATTTTGGGGGGAATTTGCCGATACTCACCACGCTTGGCAAGCGAGTTGATGAGCGCAGAATTGCTACTGTTCAGAAAAAGGTGCGCTGCTGCTCATCCCTCTGGTTAAGAGTCCCTTAGTCGACTTTTACGACCACTACGGGAGGAGATGGAGTAGTGCTGTATTCTTAATCCGGACACCACACGGAAAACCACGTCGAATAGCTTTTCCCGCTTTAAGCCGACTAAGGGACTCTAAACCTGAGGGACGGGCAGCAGCGTCCCTTCTGTGAAACAGTACATATACTGCGCTCACCAACCCGCCTGCCAAGCGTGATGAGTATTGGCAAATACCCCCAAAATGACGACACAATTGTGGAAATCTTTGGGGGAGGCCTTTGTTCAGCAGTGGACGTATAAATGGCTGATATGATGATGGTCACCCAGAGTTCTTTGCAATTATTTTCCCACTCTTTCAAACGTTTAGATTTAATACTGTTTTTGATACTGATAAACAATCTGGGTCTTTGTTCTAGGGATTCTACTGTTTTGGCTATAGAATTGAATAGTTTAAGAAATCATTATGCATACAAAGGTTAAGATCAAAGTTATTAACACTAGCTGCCACCCACCTAACCCACGTGGTACTCGCACATACAGTATCAAATCTAAGTAAATAGTGATTATAAAAATAAATATAAAACAACTAATTATGCTTAATGCTTTGAGATTCATAGCAAATATAGAAATATTAAAATGGCATTATATGAAACAATATAATGCATTGTAAGACATTATGGTGTAATTTATTGAATGTCAAGGTTAAAATTGAATAAAGGTAACGGTATTTTAAACATATAACCAGGAATATCATTATAAGCCCATGAATTTCAGATCAGCTCAATCCCAAGCATTTTTATCATCCATATAGTCTGTAACGTTATAGAAACCTTTTCTACACAGCTTCTGTTTTATAATGAGTTTAAATTTATTAAGACTTATTTTTTTAATATGACTTGGGATTTCATTGTAAAAACGTACATACTAACATTTATATGATTTGCTTATCTTCTGGAGCCTAGTGGCAGGAACAACCAGTTCGTGTTTGCTCCTGGTATTAATACTATGGATATCACTGATTTTGCAAAGAGATTAATATTTTTATGTACATATAAGACATTTTCATAAATGTACTGAGAAGTCGGTCATTATATTAATGTCTTTAAATTTCTCTCTAAGTGAATATTTCGGGCTTAATTTTTTAATTTTTAAAATTTATTTATAAAATTGACCGAATAGCACGTTTTTGCAGCACAAAAATAGTTTGAACGTCAGCAGCATTCCCCCACAATAAAATGCCGTATAAAAATAACTAATGTTAAATTACGAAATTTCATTATCGCGTATGCTGCAGAGCTAAGCCTTTTCATCAATTTCAGTATGTGTGCACTGCAGCTTAGAGTCTAAAGTAATACCTAAAAATACAGCGGTGTTCACAAGATCCTACTCAGTACCATTCATAAATACACTGGTTTTTACATTTTTTGCATTAGGCTTAGTGAATCTAATGCATTTCGTTTTTTTCTCGTTCAAGAGCAATTTGTGGCAAGAGTTGCCTCTGTTGTCTTAATTTCTACTTTAAATTATTATATATGTCACTATATATAGCCGAATTAAATGTTAGTTCCAATGTCAATAGATTGCTCAACAAAACATGTTTGGAAGCCAATTTTTTGGTTGATATATCAAAACAATATGATAGCGACACAGCTATCTGTCTTTTATAATATTTTGGAAGATAATATCTATTTTCAGTCAAATACAAAGAATTACTAACATAATTGTTTAGAGTCATTACAGTATGTCAAAGTATGTAATGTCAAATTGAGCATAAATCTAATAACATTTTCTTCCTGTGGCACTTGATGGGAATGTGAACATTGTATCTCTATATCATAGATTTTTGTTTGTCCTAACGTTTCGAAAAACTTTGCAGCGTTCGTGGTCGCAGGAAGACTATGGTGACAGCTAAATTATAATTATCTACTCAGTAAAGTAAAAGGTATCAGTTTGATCTACATTCTTTGAGATGGCTAGGGTTTGAGTCTGAAAGAAGTAGAAATTGATAACAGTTAATGAATGAATGCCACCACCCCATCTCTTCCCATGGGTGTCGTAAAAGTCGACTAAGGGATTAGCCGGAGGATGGGCAGCAGCGTCCTTCGAGTACATTAACAACACAACTGCGATCGCCAACCCGCCTGCCAAGCGTGGCGATTATGGCAAAACCCCCCAATGAGCCCACAACTCATCCATATCGGTGGTTGTGGTGATCTTTGGGGGAGGCCTGTGTCCAGCAGTGGACTTCATTCGGCCGAAATGAATCTCTAACAATACTAAACGCAAACGTAGGAGATAAAATCTTGGTTTTTATTATGTATTGCAGAGTGCAGTGACAAACAATGGTGTTTCGCACCATAGTTACACCACGAGCTAACGGGATCGAGATAATGGAGTCCGATCAACTCGACTCAGTTAAACGGGACTGGAGTTTAAAAGTCCCAACCAAAGGTAATTCTATATTACATAGTATATTGCAGGCCATTTAAAAATAGAAATAAGTTTTTTTTACAAATAATGTCCGGTGGTGTCTTGATTAAATCTATAGTACCACTCCATCTCCCCCCCCCGTGGGTATTGTTGTTATAGGCGACTAAGGGACTCCCAGAGGGACAACGCCCTACTAGTGAAACACCAGGCATTCTGCGCTCATCAACCCGCCAAGAGTTGTAAGTACTGGCAGATTCCCCCCAAAATGATGACACAATTGCTGTCGCAGTCTATGGTGGAGGCCTTTGTTAAGCAGTGGACGTCTTTTGGCTGAGTTTCAAATGAAATTTATGGCCATGTACTAATATTATGGAGCCTAGCGGTTACAAAAGAGTAAGAGTGCTTAAATATACAACAAGATATCCCCAAACTCAAGTCCCAGAGAGTAAGCGTCCATTACAATAATAAAAATAAAAACCATTATAAATGTAATTGGATTGAAATTATGCGATTTAATGATGTTGCGATCTAGACTAGCAGTGCCTAAAAATTTGAATAAAAGAAATATTACCAAGAGATTTCGGGCGCCAGAATAAAATCAATTTCAGTGATTCTATTCAAACACAAAAATTGTTCCAAGTATCAGAAATGTACGATTGTTACCACATTTTTTTAGTTAAGATATAAACCAATAAAAAGAAACCTACGATGTATATCAGTTTTTTTTCATATTTTATCTTTATCAGTGATCTGGTGATATTGGATCTAGAATTACAGGTATTATTATATAATATTTTATACCATTTGTTATAACCAGTAACAAGTAATAAATCGCAAAAAACCTATTTCATCCGTTTAAAAATATACTAATATTTTCTGAGACTTCGTATCTAGCTCACGAAATTCACACAATTAAATCTATTTTTCACAAAATTGATGATCATCCTACATTTCCATGATTTATGTAGAACGAGACAGTTTTTTTTCTGAAAACTAGACCAACAATAGGAAGATGTCGTTTTAAAATTGAACAATATTTTTAAACTGTTATGACACCGTTTTGGAAGAGTGGGTGACAGTGCGGTGGCCCTGGTGTAATCTGTAGGAGCGCTTCTGGCTTCGTTCGTCGGTCGCGATTGACGTCACGGGAAGAAGGGCTATTCGTGTATTCGTATACCTATTAATAAAATCGAACTCTTAGGTACCTGTTTGATCCAGTTCTAGTTATTAACCCGTAAAGTTCAAAGCGGACGCGTAAAAGATTCTCTTTCTCGTAAACATATGTCGAGACCGTTTATTTCAATGTACGCGGAACCGCCACGTCTAATTAGTCTTTTAAGATCAATTATTTTATGTCTCTGTCTCACTGATATTGCCCCATCACATGTGTCACGTTCGGTACGATAAATGATCCCTGAACGGAGATCATTGCCACTTGTAGTACTTTATCTTCTTTTATACGATTATTGTTTATGTGGGCAAATACTTTTGAATTATGTATCTACGCCAGTAGGTACAATAAGTTTTTAGGTGCATTGTTGTAGGCATTTTATTATTTATAACTAAGTATAGGATAATCATCGCTGCTAAATTTGTTCATTGTTTCAATTATTTGTCGTGCGGCATACCTTTTTTTAATTTTTTATTGGTGTCCAGTGGAAATGCTACATGGAACTTCCTTCGCCCCGGGGAAGGGCGAAGGCGTATGCCGGACTCCTACCGGCTAAAACCATTGGAGCGGTCATCTTTGGTAAATGATAAAATAGTAATTATTCCTAGTAAGTTAGGATAACCTTATAACATAAGCTATCTGCCAGTGAAAGTCCCGTCGAAATCGGTCCAGCCGTTTCGGAGATTAGGCAGAACAAACCGACATACAGAGTACAGACAGACCGACAAAAATAAAATTGTTATTCTGATCTAAGTACCGTATATACTTATATGCATTTAGTTAAAAGCTGTTATTTTGACATCACAAACAGAAACTTCAATTTTATTTATTTGTATAGATTTACTTGCGATTAGTGTTTGTTGATAGAAAACTACAATTATGATAAATAGAAACGGTTCGAATACAACATCATAAACAACAGAAGACGCACTTTAATTAAGTACCTACCTATAATGATTTACTGTCTGCAAGAAGAACAAGTAGAATGTCACAGGTTTTTAATCGTTCGAGTGACTCTAATAAGCGATTTATCAACGGTCCATTAGCAATGGCCAATGACTGCATTGAGTTCTAAGGGTTAATTAGTTTATTTACTACACATAACTTAGTTGTATGATGCATTGAATGCTCTAATTCGCAAAGGCTTAATAATAGTAACACGTAACTGTATTAAAGTTCAAGGCAATCGAAAGGTAATGTCTGCATCCCACTAAGCAGCCTCAGTTGGCCAAAAGCAGATCTCCCGCCAAAAGGCTCGCTGCGCGCGTAGTGTCCGCTTAGTGATCAGTCCACCAATCAGAGCGGTTCGAGTCTTACGCCCGCACGCGCGCGTTTATCAAAATGCGAATGGCTCCGGAGCGGCATTAATTAAACTATAACCAAATAACTTATAGCCGTCCGTAATCGAATACGGAGCCAAAGCACAAGCGACCTTCGCGCCGCGAACACATGCTGCGTGCATATCGCACAAAAACAAAACAAATATTATAAAGTACACAATAAATAAAACGACAAAAACGCCGCGGTCCGGTTTAGTTCCCTCGGTTTGCTTCGTGTTTATAGCGAAAAGTAAGACACAAATCGTGGGCATGTAAACTGCATACTATGAATTTCAGTTACGTTTAAAAATGTTTCAATAAAATCGTGTTGTGATGGCACATAATATTATTTTCTTGTACTTTGTGTGCTATTTTAATCAAATTTAGGGCTACCACTAAGAATTGTTTTAATTAAACGTCAATTAGTTATTTGAATGGTAGAAAGTGAAAGTGGTGTGTATAAACAGAAACAGTGACAGTATACTGGTATATAAGTGGCTACCCTATAACTGACCGTGAAATAATTTGCAACTTTCATTCGGAGCGAGCGTCCGCTTGATTACCATACGAGTGAGTTACTTAGCATATATTTGTACTTAGCTATGCGCCTACGCATTTTATGGGTCAATGCACTTTTCCGCAACTTAAAAAGGATACTACGATAAGGAAAAGACATTGCCACTTTATCGAATGTTTAACCGGATTTTTCAGGAATCGTGAAATGAATAATGAAAGTAGACATTTGTATACTTAATTCAAGCATTATAACAATAGCTGGAGGGGTTAAATTGAATGTACAGGTATATGTACATACACTTATTACTAGCCGTGTGGTGTCCGGGTTAAGAATATAGCACCACTCCATCTCCTACCGTGGATGTCTTAAAAGGCGACTAAGGGACTCTAAACCAGAGGGATGGGCAGCAGCGTCCCTTCTGTGGAACAGTAGCCATACTGCGCTCACCAATCCACCTGCCAAACGAGTTGAGTATTGGCAATTTCCCCTAAAACTGATGCGACAATTTTGGAAATCAATAGGGTGCGGTGTGGTCCCGGTTCAGAATAGCACCAGTCCATCTCCTCCAGTGGATGTCGTAAAAGGCTCTAAACCAGAGGTAGAGAGCAGCGTGCCTTCTTTGAAACAGTAGCCTCCTTCGAGTTCATTAATAACAACACAACTGCGATCGATCCGCCTGTCAAGCGTGGAGAGTACTGGCAAATTCTCCCCAAACTGAGGCGACAATTTTGGAAATCTACTACGGGGAGCTTCAGTGAAAACTCGAATAGACGTCCTTGGGCTTATATGATGATATGACACTTATGTTCTACTTGCGCGGGAGCCCGGATAATTATGCACTCGCTTCGTTCAAAACCTCGCATTTTCCAGTGTGACTTTTTCAATGATAAATGTACTTTCTTCGTTTATCTTGACTTTGACGGTGAAGGAAAACGTGAGGAAATCTGGATTAAATGGATAGCTTACACGCACAAAGCAAGCGTGGAGAACGAAGCTCGTTCTTTCTCTATATGAGAAGAAGCCTTTGAAGCCGTTGCAATGCGACAGTTACAGGCTGATATCAACCGAGAGACGTCCACTGAAAACGAAACCCATACCCGCAGAGTATTGGGGAACCGATACCGTTAGATATAATGACTAGCATACTCTTTTTAACCGTATGATCAATGGTTACCGGGATATTGCGTGCACCGGGGGCAAACTTTGGCTCCGGTTATTTCTTGCGGTGGTGATTTTATTTTATTGAGTTATGATTCGGATAATTTCCAATGATTTTAAAATAAATAATGAACTCGCGAATTTATAAGTAAAAACTGTTAATTATTTAGGTACCCAGTTATCAAACATATATTAAGTTATCCGTGTTACATTTTAAAAGCCATAATAACTTAACTACTATTTTTAGTTCAAGACAGGTTCTGGGTTTGTCCGCATGTGAGATTCATATCAGTAAACGGTACATTTTTAAACGTGGGGAAATCCTCTTGGATTTCCTTTGCCTTGGGAGGGCGGAGGGGCATGCCGGACTCTTACCAGCAAAACCTCACGGTGATGCTTACAATTACGTATGGCTGGGGGTACCAAAATTTGCTTAACAATTTTTATTTGTGGTTATATAATATAATTCAATTTTTTCTTATTTTTTAATCTTTATTCAAATCAATAGTGCGTGAATAACCATCGTGTACCAACTAAGAAATTATGCTTAAAAAGTCACGGTGTTCAAAAATTCTATGACAAATATTCTAAATTTTTAAACTCGCAGTTAGAAACATTTTGTTATTTATGCAGCGTTAAAAATATTTGCGTGTTTGGCTGTCATTGGTACGATAACCCGAACAATTTGTAGTAATTGAATTCGTTAAGTATGTGTTTTGAATAAAACATTACGTTGACCTTCGATTTTTAATTAGCATGTGCAGTTTTAGGCAACCTTTAGGCACATCAAGGAGGGGATGACTGTAAAGCGGTCACCCCCTCTAGCCCATCTGGCAACCCTAGTCGCTAAACCTACCCGAAATCAGAATATATTGGCAATAATTATATTAAATTTCGTTATTACTATTTTCTTATACAGTGGTAATAAAAATAAATACACAGTTTGTGTGTTCCATTGTACTACTTTACAATTCAGAAATTTCGAAATCCCAGCTAGCGCCCAGGCTAGCGTAAGAAGTAAGAAAATGCACCTTGCACCTAGCAGGTTTGGATTAGCCAGTAATGTACCTATACTAGAAGATCCGACGAGTAGTCAGTGAATAGTCAATGTTGATGTTTAGTTTTGTATGGGCATGTGTGTCCCGTTACATGTTATTATATAACTGAAATAGCTCCACACGATATGAATTTTTCATTGCATGATTTGCATGTTTCTTTGGTTTCATTATTTCCTCAAGTGATCTTTGGTTTTAGGATTTGTTTTTCTATTATGGAAATAAATCAAAAAATTCTTGTAACTGAAACATAATAACGTACCTACCGATCTGATCAGATCTGCTCAACAAACGCGTTAGTAATAAGTAGTAACTTTATATCTATCTAGTCAATGAATCTGTCTGAACTGAATAACTACTCATATTTCACTGTTTACCTCCTTATCAGCCAAAAGGCCTCCGCCACAAACGACCAGTTACATGCCGTGGGCCGTCATTTTGGGGGGAATTAGCCAATACCCACTACGCTTAGCAGACGTGTTGGTGAGTGCAGCATGGCTTCTGTCCCATAGAAGGGATCATAGGGGCATTACACATATCTGATTGATATATATGTATATCACACAGTCTAGCACGAAAAAAACAAACAAGATATAATTATATCACACATCTTATTCGAAAAAATATCGTAATAAAATAACAAACAAATGCTTTTTAATTCTCTCCTCCAATGTTCTCGCTCCGGTGTATTACCGGTTTTTTTCGATTCGGAGTAAAGCACTATAAGTCGTAATTTTCTCGTTGGCAAATGAATTGCAGAGGAGTAGATTTTCCTTTTCTCACTAAAATCTACAAGGTACACGAATATTCCGACATGTTTATTTATTTACTCAGCCAGTGTCAAGTAATATTTATCTAGGATATTTTTTATGCTGCATTACGTGTTGTAAGGGCCGTCGGCTTAAAGCTGGGTCCAAAAGCTATACCCTCTTTCTTTCTACATGTAAAGTCACAGAACATCATCATCATTACAGGCAAAAACGTCCATTGTTAGACATAGACATCCCTCAAAGATCGCCACTACGATCGGTCTAAGTTCGAGTTGTGTGCTAATTGGTGGCTCTTGCCATAATCACCAGTATTGGCAGGTTGGTTGGCGATCGCAATTGAGTTATAGATGTATTCAAAGTATGTTGCTACGCATCCTCTGGCCATAACGGTCGCCTTTAACAACACCTACGGGAAAAGCGACACCTGCTTCTTTGTATCAGCAAAGTCACAAAACACGGAGACAACTGAAAGATTTTTGGATGGACACTTTACTAAATAAAACATTACCATGAAGTTCTTGGGAGAACTCGAACTCTTGATTCAATTAAAAAGCATTTGTTTGTTATTTTATTATGCCTTTATTTGTCAAAGACACCGCCGAAACCCGTATAGGAAATATATAAAAAACGGCGGAACCCTTGTAGGATCACTCGTGTGTCTGTCTGTCCGTCTGTCATAGACTCATAGTCAATTTGCTCCAAATCTATTCAACCGATTAAGTTGAAACTTGGTACATATATGGATTTCTGCGACCCAAACACGGACGTGTAACGTAAATTTTTTTTTTTTATGGGGCTCCCTTTTGGGCGTCAATATAGAAAATTAAAGGATAAAGTTTTGGAAACTGTACCGTGTAACATAAGAAAGGGAAGGGCTTGTTGTGAGGGTCTCAAATATATTTATTTTAATATTTTAAAATACATAGTTTAAAGTTATTTAAGAAAATAGATGAAATTCGCCATTCCCCCACATATCTCCGAAACTAACAGACCTACAATTTTGAAAAAAATACAAATTATAGATTACAGGAAAAACTATAAGAAATCTATGGTCTTAAAATAACATTGTAAATCTTTCAATATTGTGCGTACAAACTTACGTTTGCAGTTGGGATGTATGGGAGAACATGTTTTCAACTACGATGTTAAGTTTGTTCTTGATCTAATTTATTGGTACAAACAACAACTCAGCAATATGTTTTAGTTACGACAGTAATATTTGGGTGAGATGTTTAAAAAAATGGGACACCAGGTAGGAACGAAGTTCCTTCGGCTAATGTAGAATCGACACTTATACACTACTCGCTTGTGTATGCGACTGTCGCGCCTGCGCACGTCTCATTTAACGGTTTTATTCCACGCACTTTTTTCCACGGATTTTTTCCACGGATTTTTTCTTACGGTTTTACTATCACATTTTTTTCAGTTCGGTCGCGCAGCAAAATCCCTATCCCCTCCAAGCCTGCCGTAAGGAACTTCGTTCCAAAAAGTGCTGGATAACATGGGATATGGATATGGGTTCATCGTACGGAACCCTCTCCAGGCGAGTTCAGCTCACACTTGTACGGTTTTTTTTCGCTGCGGATTTATAAGTGAGTTCTTACAGAATAACACTGCTGGCCTGGAACCTCCTTACAAAGAAACTGCGTCTTAAAATATAAATATACATTAGAAGCCTCGCCGGAAAGAAAAGAAAGTGGAGATAAGATACAAAACGTTTGCTTTTGTTTGTTTAATTATTTGTCATCTGATAGTGATAAACGCTTTTATTATTTTATTATTATTTATTATCTTATCTCGTATATCTGGATTACACGATCAGTTAATTGTAAAATATTGTATGTATTATCGACCACTTACTCCATCTTTTAGTTCAAATCTTATATAAAAGATAGTGTGTTGTTAAAACTATTTAGTTGTGCTCAGACACTGTGTAAAATTAGAAATCTAATTCAAGTGAAAATAGTGGTAGATTCTAACTACAATGGTAAGTGTGATCACAATAGAGTTTGTTAATAAAACTACCGTTAAATTTTATTATGCACGATTATTTACTATAAGTGGGATTTTGTTTCTTTGTGTATCTGTGAGGAAAAAAACGGGCCGCGTAACCAATAAAAAAAATTGAGCGCTTACAACTCAGTTTCTACACGTGACAGAAGGGAAACTTCTAAAGCATGGAAACTATTACTTATTATTTATATTTTATATCGCGCATACGCTCATACTTGACAGTGACCGCTACACATAAAAGGTTTCACTCAGATGCCTTGAAATGTTAGTCTCATCGCGCCTAAAGAATTTGTTTTTCTACAAATTATACTCCTAAAGTCCTTAAAATTCCTTTGGTTCCTCCTTTTGGTAAACGTGTGTCGCTGTTATGTAGAAAAACCAATCCTAATGTTTTCTGTAACTATGTACTTAAGCGTATTATTTCGTAATTGAAGACGTCAGTTGAAAAAGGCACTATGTTACATTTTCTTAAAATCATAATAATCTTTACAAGATAATACCTGTAGTATTATGTGGTGTAGAAACATGGGACCATTGCGTGGTAAATCGTATAAATAAAATATAATTATAACGTTAAAATTAACGTTATAATTTTTCTGCCTTAAATACTAAATTGATAGAGAGTAAGTTATATCGTTAAAAGCATAATGTTGATAAGTTCATTTTTTAGCTCAGAATAGTTCCTTGTAACATAGGGCCTTTATCCCCCCCTGATGTCTTAAATTAAAACTTATAAAAATGAATAGGTCATACATCAGTATATTCTTTCGTTATCCTTGTCTATTGTCTCTAAGGATTGGCCAAGAATAATGTTGAAATAAATATAAATCATTTAACATTAGCAAAAAAGGCTTGCTTGGCGGCACAATGGTTTCGCCGTTTCCTTGTTAACATTTGAATACATTTTGATCGATTATACACATGACGTAACTAATTAAGTAATTGTTTCTATATAGTAATAAATATTTTATTATAATAAGCTTTGGGTGTTCTTTTATTATCTCTTTTTCCTAGTAAGATTTAACCTTATAGGTTTATTTCTGCAAGTTAGCAATTTAGTTGAAATTGCACAAGAAATTATGTTTTGGGTATATCCTGAGCTAATCAAAGCTCAATAATGAACAGCAATTAAAATTTTTTTTAAAAATACCGGCTTCAAAAAGCCTACACGATATAAAAATATTAAAATCACTAAAAATTAAAAAAGTGTGTGTGTCAGCTCCGACGCACGGCTGGAGTTTACTCATTAAGTACAATTGTCTCAGTAATTATTAGGCAGTGAGGGTAAAAAACCTAAAGCATGGATATGCACGATATAAATCATATATAAAATGAATTATAACCTACCTAGTAACTGCATCCACGTGTTCGTAGGCTTTTCTTCCACCGTCACTTAAACTAGCTTTTTCCGTGTTTTATATATTTATTTAATAACTCCACTGCGTATTAATAATTAATACAAATGATATTAAATATCAATATTTATATACTTCTTCTTCTTCTCTTAGATTATGGCTTCTGTAGGTTATCTTCCACAATTTCGCCAATGTCAAGTTTAAGGCAACGTCGTACGGTATTTAGATGAATAAATCTTTACATATTCATAAAATATTTCTCAAAAATAAAATGAATGAAATGAAAATATGTCTGCAACGTCGTACGGTTCAATTGTTTTTTTCAAAGATCAATATTTCATCATCATCATCATCATCATATCGGCCATTTATACGTCCACTGCTGAACAAAGGCCTCCCCCATAGATTTTCACAACTGCGTCATCATTTTGGGGGGTATTTGCCAATACTCACCACGCTTGGCAGGCGGGTTGGTGAACGCAGTATGGCTACCGTTTCACAGAAGGGACGCTGCTGCCCATCCTTCTGGTTTAGATTCCCTTAGTCGCCTTTTACGACATCCACGGGAGGAGATGGAGTGGTGCTATATTCTTAATCCGGACACCACACGGAATATCAATATTTATATATATTAAATTAATTAATATAAAACTTTGACGTCAAACGACATTTGACACATACGCATACTTGACGCAGAAAGTGCGCAAGGTAGGTGCGCAGAATAACGTAGGTAACGAATTTTGGTTCACGATCGACAAAATTTCACTCGTCCTAAATTTTTCATACTGGGGGCCTTAATGGCGCGGGGCAAGGTATTTTTATATCGTGGAGGTAACTATTAAGACATCATCTAGATAAGCGAAGTCAAATTAAAGCTGTTTATTGAAGCTGGTTAAAAAACTACTCAATCAACTGTAATGTTATTTATCATTTCGGCCTAATGAAGTCCACTGTTGGACACAGGCCTCCCCCAAAGATCATCACTACCACCGATATGGATGTGTTTTGAGCTCATTGGGGGGTTTTGCCATAATCGCCACGCTTGGCAGGCGGGTTGGCGATCGCAGTTGAGTTGTTAATGTACTCGAAGGACGCTGCTGCCCATCCTCCGACTAATCCCTTAGTCGACTTTTACGACACCCATGGGAGGAGATGGGGTGGTGTTATTTATATGGGACCAATTCGAAAGCATTCTGCACCTATTATAAAAATAATTGCTCAAATCAGTCTACAAATCTCGGAGCAATTGGTGTACATACCTCCTCCTTTTTAAAGTCGGTTAAAAATATAAGTGATTTGGTGATTGTGCTGTAAGTTTATATTTAAATAATAAATAAATGAATACTGTGTTACGCAATAATATAAATTAAAACAAAAAAGATTCGGTCCTCAAATTTCCCGCCCAAAAATCTGTCGCAACTAGGCTCAAACCTACTCAGCCTTTTATTTACCACTGGAGCGATCATCTTCGGCACCGAAGGGGGCTCCAGGTCTTCGTAAGATCACACTAGAGCCGCCCATTGGTGCCCCTCCTTTAGGCACATCTCAATCGACCTAATCGAGTATTTAAGACTCATTTCGAGTAATCCTATTCCATTTCCATTCCTTCGGAAATCGGAGACGCGTTGGTGTAAATAAATTTAAATCCAATGATATTATATATTAAAAGAAGTTGAAATCATAGAGCATTTATAGCAGTTGTATCAGTATTTGGTTCTGTAGGTACTTATTCATATAACCGTGTATTATTCGTTTCATTCCGTACATTCTCAACAAAAACATCAAATGGCAATTGACTGTGCAAACAAACATGTCATCGCGTGATCGGAAGTGTCCCAGTGAGGCGTATAGTTCCGACAGCTTACATAGTTATTATATCTGAGTTTGTTCCGTTAGCTGGCACGCGATAATAGTTAATGTGATATAGACAGACGACCTTACGGCTAGTTTTATTGTTTTGATACGACCGTCAGGAATTAAAAAGAAGGCTATCTAGCTGTGTAGGTATTGGCACAAAGTATTATCTCTGAATTAAAAATAATATATTATTTAATGATTTCCTATAAAGAGCTTGCTTGAATTGTGGTTTCATGTTAATTTACTTTTTGTAAAGCTTGTTAATTATTTATGATTTACACGAGTAGGTATTCATTTGGGAGTTCTACGACAACTCATTTTGCAATTAATAAAATAATTAATTTACCATTCTTAAAGCAGTCTGCTCTATATCTTCCAATGAATCAATTGCCGTTGCCAGTCAAACTATCATCTATAATTATGCCAAGTTTTAATCATGGATTATGCTGCCGTTACTTTGTGTATGAGATTATTTTGACATACAATACATCTATTGTTTTCATTGTCTGACTGTTGACTATTAGATTATATCACCAGGGAGGGCAAATAGGTAGTGCATAAAGCTTAAAATAGTTTTTATGTACCGTAGTACTACATAATTACTTATCCACCCAACAAAATAAATATATTTCGAGTTACGTACAGCATTGGTTTTTCTAAATAAAAGTAAATAACTAGGAAATATATATGCATATTATAATAATAACCGCAGGGCAGCTAGTGGCGAGGCACTCTGCGTATCCTAATGCCCATGAGAGTCGGTCAGGGCCTGGCTTGCGGCTTGACTAAACTGGCTGACTAGAGTGGACCCCATAAGTGCCCGCAGGACTCTAAACTCTTGCTTGCCTTCACTGGCCGATCTGAGGGAGGTCATCAGGGTTATTTGCACGTGGGTGGAAGTGTCTAACGGCGTAATAAACCCGCTCCGAGTTGCACGTGATGGTGAAACCTGTGCCGCACCTCTCGACAGCCCGAGGCTCTCACGTGTTGCTCCATGTCACCTGGAGTTGTGGCCATTTCGGGAGCCCATCTTTTGAGTAACGACTCGCCGTCTGCCATAGAATTTCATTTAAAGGTTGAAAGGTAGACACAATTTTTTCGAAGCTTTCAACCTACACCCACCAACCAATCCACTAAACTTAGCACTCTTACAACGATCTTCTAATTGTAATTTCCACCTCAAACAATAGCTTCACATCTCTGGGGACAATACGAGACTGCAATTCTATAGTGCAGCCATGGGGATTCCCCGATTAGTAGCCCATTACATTTTTGGTTAATAGAGACATATACCGAGACTATAAAATACCGAGTTTCTCTTGACAGAGGTAGCCCGTGAATATAGAAACATTATAATCATATCATATCAGCCAAAAGACGTTCACTGCTGAACAAAGGCCTCCCCCATAGATTCCCACAACAACCGGTTACCTCCACTCGAAAACCTGTTTTCCCCAACGACCATCAGTTCTATGAGTGTTCAATGTGCCCCAGCCCATTGCCACTTCAGATTACTGTTCCTTGCAGCTATGTCGGCAACTTTAAATCTCCTCATTTCAGATTCGATGTCATAGAGAAATACCAAGCATAGCTCTCGCCATAGCTTTATATTCTTAAATGTACATATTAGGTATTATTAACTTGAGGTTGCAATGGATTCCATCGCACATAGGTGTAAAAGGAAACGAAGAAGCTGACAAGTTAGCAAAGATGGCTATTTTAGAAAGCTTGGAAGTCGATATCGCTCCGTTATATTCAGAGGTCCTAAATCGTTACAAAAATATATGTTATAATAATTTTAAGGAATACTTTGATGAGAAGAGTTAAGAAAAGGGCATATGGTATAGGTCCGTCCAATATGGGCCTTTTCGGATTCCTTGATTTACTGGAAGTAAAATAAACAGATTTTATGTTGTAATGGCTCATAGATTACGTTCTGGTCACTTTCCATCTGGCAAGTTTGGACATTTCATGAAACAGCTTGATTCACCAGATTGTGAAGTATATGGCAAGTTTGATGATGTCCAACACTTGCTAATGGAATGTGAAAAGAACCAGAGAGAGAGAGAGTGATGGTGATGCAAAAATAAAAAAATAACAGATATGATGTCGGGGCTTTTATAACCATATTGACTGAACCTAAGTCTGAAGCGGCCAAATTGGTATATGAGATGGTTGCTGTAACACTATCTCCCTCTCCGTCAAAATAACTTATAAAGTAACCGGGTAATTGGTGTAACTAGTAATAGTTTAGAGTATGATGAGGCTGACATACCTTTGTAAGGTATGTCAGCCTCTAAATTAAAGGAGTTTTTTTGTTACTTGTTGGTGTTTTCTTTTTATATGTATATTAAAATATATATATGTAAGATAATGTAAAGCGAATAATAATATCAGCCTATAACTGTCCCACTACAAGGCAAAGGCCTCTTCTCATACAGAGAAGGAATGAGCCTGGAGGATCCTGGTTTTGCTAACAATGTTTTCCTTCACCGTTATAGGGTTTTCATTCGATCGAGGACCATTGATTTTATGCCCACTCCTATTCTATCTTCTATACTTATACTGTTTGTATTTTGTGTATAGCCGAGTGTAAAAACCTTTTTGGATCTAATTATATTTTAAGAATAGATGGTAAGTTCGGAACGTAAGAGTTTAAAAAAGAGGATGGATCTGTCACATTGGTTATGAATTGAATGGAATAGTAATTCGTTAATTACATTTCATAATGAGCAAATCCTAACTTGCAGTATTTATACACTACTTGCCTCACACAGCATTAGAGTAATGTTTATCTGATAAAGTTGTGTGAAATATTGAATCTGTCTAGGAACAAAATCAGCAGTAATCAGTATGTATGGCTTTACAAATTTCAACTCAAACTATTGTTCGCACACTTTACCGTTTGTATCTGAGCACCGACGTGGTTCAACTGGAACCACTGGATATTGAACTGAAACGCGGGACCGAGAAATTTTGAGGTGATGGTTCGCTCAGATGATCCTTAACCCAAGACACTGTGGTACGATTCTCTACAACTAGTGTCAGGATTCTATAAGAACTGCCAGTGGCTTTATATAACTTTTTATAATTGTTGTCTGCCTTTACTTTTTAATAAAGTGTCTAATGGTCCTCATTTTTTAATTTTTTACTTTCAGTTAACTCGGCTGTCTTCTTTAAGATGAGCATAAGTGTGTGTCTTTTGGAAGCTAGCCTCTCTAGATCTCCAGGATTTGAATTCTTAAAAAGCCTTTTGTTATTAGAATCTTTGGAGTTCTTGTCTGCACATCCATTTGGCACTTCGGTTGTATTTGCACGATCCACTTGGAAGTTCGGCTGTCCTAGAGTGTTGCTTCTATTCCTGCGCAGCTCATACGGAACTTCAGTTGCCCTAGGTTATTGCTTTGTTGCCGTCATGGAGCAGCTGACAACTCCTTAAAAAATCCTGAGGGTACTAGTTGGCCCCCCTTAGGTGCCGAAGATGACCACCCAGTGGTTTTAACTGGTAGGAGTCCGGCATGCCCCTTCGTTCCCCCCGGGGCGGATGAAGTTCATGAAGAATTTCCACGGGGCCCAACAATTTTTAAAAAAAAAAGACTGGCGCCTTTTACCGGACGGTGTCGTCAGCATAACAGACTAAGCTGACGATAACGACACGCAGGACTGCTTAGGCGAGGTTCCATAAGAGGGGGCTGAGAACTGACCCCTGCGGAACCCTGCAAACCCCGCATGTAATTTCCTACCATTTTACACTGCCGTCCCTGCCCACGTAGCGAATGTGACCATCGCCCAGAAAGGCCCCTATGATGCCCTGCAGGTAGGGGGGGCACCGATGATGCACTAGTGCCGTCTTAATAACCCCACGGGATAGAGTTGAAGGCGTTGACAATGTCTAGACTGACCGCCAACGCCACCCCAACCTGCCGGTACACTGTCTGTTCCGACAGCGAACGGACGCGAGTGGACCTCTGCTGCCGGAAGCCATACTGAATTTCGGCTAGGTTGGGACCAACTCGCGGCAGGAGCTCAATGTGTCTTCGGGTAATTATTCTCTCGAATAGCTTCGAAGCCTCGTCGAGAGAGACTGCAGTATATACACCCACAGGTGGCCTGGAATGCTGTCTGGACCAGGTGCGGTGCAGCGAGCCTTTAGGCAGCCAATGGCACGGCCCAACTACCCTTCCGAAACCTGCGACTCCTCAGCGCAGTCTGAGGCAGTTGGGGGTGGAGAGTTCCGGGACGGTCCCGGACCGACGGAAAGAGCGTGGACAGCACTCCCTCTAGAAAATCCGGGGCCATGGTTTCGGTCACCGAGAAGCATGGGACCTAGAGAATCTTAGATGTGATGATTCACTAAGATGGTACTTTACCCAAGGCATTTTACCATGACTGACTACAATTGGTGGTTGTCTACAATGTTGTATTTACTTTTATACAAATATGTACTTTTATCTGGACTCGTATCTTTCAC
Organism: Diloba caeruleocephala; assembly: GCA_947459985.1. Taxonomy (NCBI): domain Eukaryota; kingdom Metazoa; phylum Arthropoda; class Insecta; order Lepidoptera; family Noctuidae; genus Diloba; species Diloba caeruleocephala. The sequence goes on from OX381614.1 coordinate 8,598,855, forward strand.
ATTGTTACTCACCAGGTTTTGATCCCGTAAACCGGTGCTTGAAAAGAGAGTCCGTATTTCCGGGCTACTATGAAATATGCGTATTAATAAAATAAAAAATTATCTACATGAAGCTACCAATAGGTCTTACAAGAAAGGTCTCAAGGAGATTACGGATGGTAGGTATAACCTTCTTGGAATAAATGAATGGCGTGCGTACTTTTGTTATTCCTCCTTGAATGGTGGCAGTAAACAAAAAATGTTTTACCTGCGTTTGTTAATTCTTGTCTGTTTGTCTTTATCAGGCAGTCATGGCGTGCCGGTGGGTCCTACTCGCCATCGTGGCAGTCTACGTAGTGCAGTGTATGGAAGAGAAAGGTGTTGAAGACTTGATTTCCCACATATATGAGTAAGTTACTAATAAGTTAAATAGTTTCAAAGTGAGTTACAATAGGTATTTCAGGTGGATACATGTGTAATGTCTTCTATCTTTTCGTATTGAATTTTTTTTATTTGTCCTATTTATATCCGACGTGTATGTTGTTCACCAATAAATTGGTCTGAATGCGCATATTTTGACCATTCAGTCTACCCATCTATCTAGAGCTCACGTCAAAACATGTTGTAATTAGAGTTAACGAGCCGAATAGAACAGACCGGCAATCTTGAGCGAAAAGCAGCCTTTTTTTTTATTGATTTCCAGTGGAAATTCTACATGGAACTTCCTACACCCCGGGGAAGGGCGAAGGGGTATGCCGGACTCCTACTGGATAAAACCACTGGAGCCGCCCATTGGTGCCACGCCTTTAGGCACATCTCAGAAGGGATGACTGTAAAGCGGTCACCCCCTCTAGCAAAGGCGACTGTAAAAAGGTCGCCCCCCCGGGCACTTCGCGGGGAGGATTGTAAAGGATCTCCCCAAGCCTCGCTTTGCGCTGTGCTGCACACACGGCGGCACGTGACCACGTGCGCGCCACCGTCTTCCGGGGGTAGCGAAAAGCAGCCTAGTGGAGAAAAGTTCGGAGAATATAAATACACCATATTTATATACTTACATGTATTTATGTTCGTATATACACCATCTAAGATCTAAAAATCGTCTACGCACAGCTAAAGGCACTTTTCAAGATGTTTGCCGATCTTTATATCAGAATTAGCACTAGACTGGATCCCAAAAGTCAAGGTCAAGCCGAAAACAGTTATCAGAAAAAAATACCTTAGTAATGTACTTTTAAAATTATGTTCAAAAAGGTTTATATTGTAATTCATTTTGCATTATAATAGAATTATATAAAAAAAATGTGATTCTGAATAAGATCTTGGAACTTTTTCCAAGTAAAAAGACACGAGAAGTAGTTACATTTGTTATGTTTTTTTTGGGATTATTATAACTCAACCTCCACATTTGTCCAGGCCATCATGGATGTATAGGTGCGTGCCGGACGAGGGCTGCCAGCGGACGTCGCACCCGCAGCCAAGCAGTTCCAATGTCAACACAACCGGCCTGCTCTTCGGGAGCCTTGACGTGTGCAGGACTGTGTGCGGGAGGTTTGGCGGCCTTTGGCCCCGGCCAGTTACCGCTGCGCTTGGTATGCAGACTGTCAAGATACATCCCAACTATCTCAGGTATGTCAATTGCCAGTTGTCTGGTTCTGAACCGTTTTCAAATTAAGGAGATAGATCTGGAGATGCTTAGGAAAGACATAGGTTTCCATAACTATTTAATTGTATGTTTAAAAAAAAACATCGAATCTATTAAAATCTTCATATCCACTGAGACCATGAATATTTTTTCTTCATATCCATGCCTCATTGCTTCGGGTACAGTAAAGGTTAGTAGTAAAGTTTTGATAGTTTTGATAACGCTACACCAGTTTCGGACATATTTATCCAACTACAGAACTGTTTTTATGAAAGTTACTGTTATTCTGATAGCTTCCTAGTTCTTAATTTCTAAAGACGTGGCAATTTTTTTATAGCCCATAATGGATATTTTATTTAATACGTGATCAATAAAACCTTCATCATTTCGGCCGAACAAAGTCCACTGCTGGACACAGGCCTCCCCCAAAGATCACCACAACCACCGATATGGATGTGTTGTGGGCTCATTGGGGGGTTTTGCCATAATCGCCACGTTTGGCAGGCGGGTTGGCGATCGCAGTTGAGTTGTTAATGTACTCGAAGGACGCTGCTGCCCATCCTCCGGCTAATCCCTTAGTCGACTTTTACGACACCCATGGGAGGAGATGGGGTGGTGGCATTCTGAGCCGGCACCACACGGCAACTAAAACCTTAGAGTAGTAAAAACGTAATGGCGTAACTATTATATTGAGGTAGTAGGTCTCTTTGCACAAACATATCAAATTTAGAAATCAAGGTTAAATTTATATCTCAAGGTTACCACCCTCATCCAATATCTGTGTCCAATTTACATTTGATCAAATAAATCAGATGATTTCATTTTGGTTTAATTAATCAATGATTTTGATATATCAATATTTTCAATCAATCATAACTTACTGGTTATGATAGCTGTGGCGACACCTACATCGCCACCATATAAACTACAACTTATAGCGACATCTACTTGAACATTAATTGCAATTCTCTGATGATGTCAAACAATCCTGAATCACACATGTAAAGTATTCGCACAACCCTGCTTATATACAAACGCCCAACATTACATACTACCCGCTTGGTTGGAGGATCCTCCCTTTTCCATGGAGGAACACCAATCCTTGTAAAAATATTGTAAATAGTAATATTTTATGAGTATGAAAGCAACCAATGTATTTACAATACAAGGCACCGAGTTTATAAAAATAAAATAGTGCTTCGAATATGGCACGTCTTAAATATCGTCTCTTCAACAAAGATATAGGATGAGTTGCATGGCGCAGTCGTCAAAGACATTTAATCAAATCATGATATTCGATCTGTGGCATACCAGCACCCTTTATTATCTTAGTTAGTATCTATAAAGGCTCGATTATCACCAATGATATTATACCATAGATATGTTACATCCATATAAAATGGCATGCAAAACTCAGGCTCGCTGTATGTAAGTATAAAGCTATAAAACTACACACCTATGCTGAAAGAAAATACAAAAACTACGAGAGTAAAAGAGATAGCTATCCAAAATGACAAGTCGTGTACTCGATGTCCTTGTCGCACCTGTGATAGATTAAATGTGTTGTCGCTTTTCGTTGCTTGGCCTGTGTTTTGTTCGAGAATATTATTCTATAGATAATTTGAATGGGATTTTGATTAAAATGTTTTATATAGTTTGTTACTCACGTCTGGTATGAGATCCGTTGTTCTTTATTTATTTTTGCTTGATGGTCTGTGCATTTTCTACACGCACGATGGCATTGTTATTACTTAATTAATAAAACAATACAGTTTGTGACGGTGTGTGCGGCGAACTGATTGCGAGGTGCTACAATTGGGGGAGCTTTGATTCTTACTTTTCTCTTTTTTTTGGCGCGCATGTAACATATCTACTTCTTTTAATATATAATATAATTGATTGCCACCCAATTATCAGCGTAAGCTATAAGTTTTTAAATATCAGTTTATGACGATGTTGGCCGATAATTATGCCATTAAGGTTTTACTTTTGGTTTTATTTATCACGTTTTAAAGGCTATTAAATGCCCAGATCCCTCGTTTCAATGGCATTTTAGAACACCAGTAATACTTATAATTATATTTTATTCACCCGAGTTAAATGTATTTATACTTATTTAACACAATTTGCTTTTTTTTGTTAAAGATAAAGAAAGCCGATTACATTTTCGGTGGTTTAGCGTTTCTAATGTGTACTATGTGGCTATGGAACTACAGGAGAAAAAAGAAAGAACGTAATTTTTTTATTAAACAGCAAATAACATGTTCATATTTATGTAAGTATATGATATACCTAATACATATAAAAAAGTATGTAATAAAACATTTACACGATACTGACGTATATACGTACCCACATTAGTTACAATTATTGCTGTTCCAACAAAGGTCCCTCATTCAGCTATATGCAACAAAATACTTAAGCGCCTATATATTGAGCCCCTAACTCAATTATATAGTCAATAAATGTAATACAATAAACATGTGATTTAAAGCATTGAAAATTCAAAATCTCCGAGACAAAGAAGCTAATTATGTGTATAATTAGCAAGGCGTAGCGTGTGAAGCGTTCGTGAGTTTCACGTCCTCTCTTGCGTCGTAACCGTTATTGCAAGGAGAGTTGCATTGTTACAATACCGTGTAATAGAAGTGACCACTTATCGAAGTTTCCACAAACAATGTCCTACTAAGATAAGAGCCAGCGAATAAATACGCTGACATTGTCGATAAAGGTTTTAATAATATTTAACAGCTATATGAAAAAAGTGAACTTTAGTAAACTATATTAATATATTCATTTTATACATATCTTTTTCCAATAATCAGGTATAATTTAGAGCACAGAATCATCATCATAAATCAATCGAAATTTTTAAATGATGTAACGTAGGTCCTAATTGTTATCCTAAATATATTATAATAACTAATATTCAAAGTAGACCACCATATATAAATGCCAGTAATAATTCATATCTCACTTCTGGAACTATATACAATCATCACTTAAATTTGACTGTATCCTTTGACTCATAAAAGAGACTACATCAGAATAACAATTCAGTAATTTATATTATATATCTTACTAGCCGGTCGCCCGCTTCGCTGGAAGTAATTATTTTTTATTATTATCTACATGTCTCTCTGTTCACGGGTTAATAGCCTCTGCAAAGTGGAGCCCGGTCTTTTGTTAGGCTTACGCGGGGACGTGGGCTCAACACGCAGAGGCCCTTTATAGAATTTTAATCTAAAATGTAATCGGACACTAACCGGAGACTCTCCATGGCTGCACTATAAAATGAAGTCACGGATTGTGCCCGGTTGTGTAGGAGTATTGTATGAGATGGAAACTATAACATTAAGAATAACGTCTATTGCAATGGAAATATGGAATGAAAACTTGAAGGAAAACGGGAACAACGGCGTCTGCCTTTCAACCTATAATTGAAATTCTGTGGCAGACGGTGACACACCAGTGCGACTCACAGATGGGCCCCCCTTAATGGCCACCACTACAGGCGATAGGAATTAGGCATTATTGTTAATCGAATATAAAGTATTGTATCCTATAAAACGACATAGGTAATATATCTCTATGCCTTTGAGCATGATGGAGCCTTGACAATTTTCAAACAAACAAACATTCACATTAATAAATAATAATATAAGTAAGTAAGATTCTGGTAGCTGTTATCCATGCTTCGCTCAGTTCGCTGGCATTATATTTTACGACACACTTAGCTTGTGGGATAAACGATACTGTGACAATCGGTCACACGAACACGTCATTTAATAGCGGTATTACGTACTACATAGTTGTTCTAGAGTGAATAATAGCTTTTTATATGAGTCTGCATTTGAATACAAAACAATAAGGAAAGCGAAGTTTTGGTCGAATGCGTACCAGGAAGGAAAATGGCTAGTGCATTGTTACTAAAACATCGTGACGATCAGTCCAAAAAATCCATTGGCAGTCCATTTATTTCCATTCGGAATGGACTGATCTCCGTGGGATGTCGTTTGCGATGATGCACTAGGTTGGATGGATGAGGCGGCGGAACGGGAGCGGAGGAAAAAGGTCGATTCCCACCTTTTTCCTCGCTAAGAAAGACCATGAGGTGATTCCTCACCGTATGAACAAGTATCTAGCGTATTATGCTATCTATATCTAATATCTTGCATTGTGCCCACCAATGAAGTCGAAATATTATCATATCACAAAGTTATTGCAAACTGAAGTCTAACTGGAGACAAGAAGAAAGCTTATTTCGGCAAAACAGCGTGATCATTAGCTTGTTGTTGTTTTGTTGCCCACAAGAATTTGAGCAGGTGTCTCGCGTGCTTCATTCTATTCCGGGAGTGACTTTTGTTACTTTATGTATGGCTCTCATATTGCACTGATTTCAGAAAATAAACTATTTCAAGGTCCTATCGTCTTCGCCTTTTGTGTGGTAAGTGGCCAACCTTGGTTCAGAGTTCAAGCCGCCCAAAGGCATCCGACTTGGCTTAACGACTGTCATCTAATGCCAACAATCGGCGACGATTTTACGCGCTCTCGGAAACACGAAGATGCTCAGTTCAAATACCACTATAACGTCACCCACAGACTAACCGCGCCGAACGTTGCTTAACCTCGCCGATCAGTAAGTGTAACTGGCTATAAGTTGGTCCCATAGCTAGACATAACTAGAATCTGTATCCACACTCCAGATTTAAGTACAGTGTGAGTACATCGCATGCTGTTGTTTTCCAGACTTCAGCCGCCGGCGACTCGTGTCTACCTTTGCTAAGCCGCGAGTGGCACTACACTGCTAGGGTCTTACACACTTAGGCCATTGTATCAACGTCAGAATACAAAAAACTATGTAAAAGGCTACATGTTCAGAGCCTTCTCTTATGATGGATACCTACTCTAGTGTTGTTGTCGTAGACTCGAATGTCACAAGCCGCTGTTTTGCGTGCATCTGTTTATTCCGAGAGTGTATTGCTTTATATTGGCTCTCTCACGTTGAGCTGACTTGTGAAGTCCGTAGATGTGTCCAACTAAATTCTCTGTCAACATTGCAGGTAAAACAGCGAGATCATATGATCGTATGTTGATGTTATCTTGGATACAAGCCGCAGGTGTCTCGCGTGCGTCTAATCTATTCTGGGCCGCGTGTGACACTGTGTTGCGTCACTGTCGCTGTTCGCGTCACAACACTATAGCGCTTTTGCGTGACATATTACCTGCGACAGTTATAAGAGCATCGAGCCGTGTAGTCTGGCTCTAAGAATAGCTCGTATCTCCTAAGTGTCGTAAACTCGTAAGAGGCGATTATGGATAAATTAAGTGGTTGAAAATCAGTGGGCCAAAATATCAATCGTAAAGAAACAAAAGCGAGTGTTTGCTAAAGTTTAAAGGAAGGAACGGAATGGAAAAAGAATAAAACGTAGGACATAATTATCGATGTGTTTATAAAAAAAAATGGAACATATTCAAACGAAGCATTTTATACAGATGGATATTTTTTTAATAATTAAATAAATTACAGTACAACTGTTTAGTCTGGTTATGTCCTATAATTTCCCAGCGCCCGTCCTACGCGGTAACACGTTTACACCTGATTTATAAACGTACTGGCTACATATTACCCGTATAGTCCGGTTACTACCCAAAGTAGGTGTTCACAATACCAACTTTAGATGCACCAATCTCATCATTAACAACATTACAGATAAATATTCCCACATTTGATTCATCTATGTATAATATTAAAACCCACATTTTCCTTTTCCGTCCAGTAAATTGCGGCCTACTAACTACAGTTTGGTTCATTATTGCATTAGGTATTACTACAACGTCCAGTTTTTTAGCGCTGAATAATATTTTGACGACCTCAATAAAAATACCAAGAACTCTACCACTAGTATTCAATTAAAACGACGTAAGTTTAGATTTCACTATATCAAAGCAAACTATTATATTTTTTGACGAGGTTTATAACGATTTTTATGATACGTTTGACGCTGTATGTTAGTTAAGGAGTACCAACCTACGCAATTTGTGACATTAACAGCTTAATCTCTAATCGAGACTATATTTTCAACATTTGTAATTAGGAGAATTGACTGTCCGACCTCTAAAAATCTATAAAACATCAATGTTACATTACAATAGGATGTCAAGTTCCCACGTTCATAGCGATATCATAATATAATGACGCCAAACATACAATACGCAAGCTATATGAAGGTCGTTCGAATGTATGTACAAGTCGTAAAGGCCGTAATTGACACAGTTAGCTCGAAAAATGCAGTCGATACAAGTTTGTCGTTTTAAACTTCCGAAAACAAAAACTTTACTTCGATTAAATGTTGTTTTCAACGTCTGTCTGGCTACTATAGGTTTTTCGCTAACAGAACTCGAAAATTAGCTCAAATGAAACCTGCAGAGCTATTCTAAACGCATGATAACGATACGAGGAAGAGGTCAGTCGTCGAATCCGAATCGGCAGGGCAGCTTTCGGGAAACATCGCAACGTCTTTTCGTTAACAATGCCGAAGTGCCCCAAGATCTTTCATTTATAAGCAGTATGTGTTATCAGCGATTATATATGGCTCGGAGACATGGTCACTGACTATGGGCCTCGTAAGAAAGCTCAAGGTCACTCGGCGAGCTATGGAGAGAGATATGCTTGGTAATTCTCTACGAGATGGAATTAGGAATGAGGAGATCCGTAGAAGAACTAAACTTGCCGATAAAGCTGAAAGGAAAAGCAAGCTAAAGTGCCAATGAACAGGCACATTGCTCGTAAAACTGATGGCCGGGGCAAACGGTTACTCGCCGGACTCTACCACGCACCGGAAAACCTCCAACGAGGTGGACGGACGACCTGGTGAAGGTCGCTGGAAGTCTTGGATGCGGGCGGCTTGTGACCGGGGGTTGTGGACATGTATGGGAGAGGCCTTTGTTCAGCAGTAAACCTAGTATGGGGCAACGTTTAAAAGGGCAACATAAAATACCTAATTATAATACCAATTCTGTATGGCCGTCTAACCACGTTCTGAATGATATACCTTACTTTAATATCGTAAATAGGAAGGGCTAACCAGTATAAATCTTTTCATGTGCTGGGTGCAATCCAAGAGTTTGACAGACGGTGCGCTAAATTTTCTTGTATGTAACACAGTGACGAGACTTGCAAGTCATTCGCTTGATGGTAAGCGTCACGCCTGTCCATATCAATAAATGCTAACAGTAATTGTAGTAGAATGCTTCCCAGACCTCACTTCTAAGTCCGCAGTGAATTCTCTAATATTGTATTGTTTTACTATTTTTCACTGTGGATTCCAAAGTGAGATTTCTGGTGAGTTCTTACACTGCTACTGCGCTGGTGACCTCGAGACTTTAGATATTTAGTCCCCTATGCCGAGTAATTTCAGAACCTACAGTGTCCTTCAAACCGAAACACAGTCTAAAGTTTAAACACTTCCGCTTGCTTATATCCGATATATAATGCATCACTGTGGATGCATCACTATGCATCACCTTTTTTATTTAACCACTGGTAATTTTCTTGTGTTTTTAAAGTAATCTCGAAGGTTCTTCGAGTTAATAAATATGCATAGTAATTACAGGTTTTTGCTCTTCTAGGTAATCCTACGCTCTACCGACTTGCATTTCCTTTCATTTTGGGAGGACCAGAAGGACATGTAATACTCTAGGCTGTTGTAGAAGTTGTCTGAAGAGGTTCTAATATTCGTGAACTTGTTTTGCTAGTTAAACTAACTTTTACAGGCGCAATGAACTCGTCATAAATACACATGCACTCATTATGTTTTCCGCTCGTTTCGTACGTCATTAAACTATCAGTCAATAAAAAATGCTCACATCTAAGAAATATATACATTGTTGTATGCACCTGTACACTTATCAATTGACCCGTTTTTATAGTCGAAGACTTGTATAATCATTTGAGATAATATTTCAGCTCATAATAATTATTCATGTTTGTGTTTGTGTGTGTTCGAACTGTTTAACTTTGAATCGTTCTATTCGAGGATACGTTTACAAGGTTGTTCGGGATACTAGTCTGTGGGGAAGTGAAAGTGTCACTGATGTCTCATATCGGCTATTTATACGTCCACTGCTGAACAAAGGCCTCTCCCATAGATTTTCTCAACTGTGTCATCATTTTGACGTATTTGCCAATACTCACCACGCTTGGCAGACGGGTTGGTGAGCGCAGTATGGCTACCGTTTCTCAGAAGGGACGCTGCTGCCCATCCCTCTGGTTTAGATTCCCTTAGTCGCCTTTTACGACATCCACGGGAGGAGATGGAGTGATGCTATATTCTTAATCTCCACATCACACGGAAGCTGATGTCTGTTACAGCAAATTAGACAACTACAAAAATACAACAACCTTTATAACAATTTGGAACCCTATTTTGTGGAAATAGTGCGTAGTACCTATTACTAACTCTAAATATAGCTGATAATAGGGTTGACTCACTGAACAGATTTATTGTGCGGCTGTTGTTTTTACACTACACGAAACATTTGCTTATTTCTACCCCCTATAACGTATAATCTATTTAACCTTCACACCTGCGAGTTTGCGTCTCTAGTAAGACCCTCATCTAATTACCAAAACCCAAATTTCAATAATTAACCTCTAACCATTTTCGTGATATTAACGTCCGAATATTACTATTTTTATCACTCACTGACTGACTCACGGCCGAATACTCAAACGCCATTTAACGTTAAGTCCCCGCTTAAACTATTTGAGCCGCACGGTTTTGTACCAAAAACAGATTTCTCGAATGGTTAAAGCCCCCCCCGGCTTAACGTTAAATGGCGTTTGAGTATTCGGCCGTCACTTATCAAAAGTTAAGTAAGTCTACTTCCAGGTGACTTACGGCTGGATACTCAAACGCCATTTAACGTTAAGTCCCCGCTTTAACTGTTCGAGAAACCTGTTTTGGTACAAAACCGGGCGGCTCAAATTGTTTAAGAGGGGACTTAACATTAAATGGCGTTTGAGTATTCGGCCGTTAGGAAGTAAAATTTTTGTTGGAGGTAGGTCATTGGACGTAGACATTAAAATCATAGCTCCTGTATTTAATAACGTTTAGCACTAGATTGTGCGACTTGGCAAGTTTCAATATTTCGACTTAGTTATCTTCTGTATTCAGATCTATTATAACTATAGGATGACAACATGTTACATAACGATCGATCTGTCGTACAAACACTCGATGTATGAGTTCACCGACCAGGGGTCAGCCACCTTGAGATCTACACCAATTACATGTGCTAAGATTAACCTTCTAAGTATATGCTTTGTAATATAGTTTTGACACAGTGGCTAATCGATTGGCTTTCTTCCCTGCGTGTTGCAGGTTAGATCCCCGCACGGAATAGATTTTGTATTGGACTATAATTTACAGAATACAATAGAAACGTTTATTCAGTAATAAGGTCCTAACAGACCTGTAGTGTGACTGTATCGGGGACATGGAGGCCCCTTTCGGTGCCGAAAATCGAGTTCGGCATGCCCCTCTGCCCCTCTCCCGGATGGCGAAAGAACATGAAGTATTTCCACCGCCTTAAATAAAAATATGCCGTGTGGTGCCGGCTCAGAATTCCACCACCCCATCTCCTCCCATGGGTGTCGTAAAAGTCGACTAAGGGATTAGCCGGAGGATGGGCAGCAGCGTCCTTCGAGTACATTAACAACTCAACTGCGATCGCCAACCCGTCTGCCAAGCGTGGCGATTATGGCAAAACCCCTCAATGAGCCCACAACACATCCATATCGGTCGTTGTGGTGATCTTTGGGGGAGGCCTGTGTCCAGCAGTGGACTTCATTCGGCGGATTTCAAATAAAAATAAACATAGATCCTAGCAAACACTTGCACGTCATATAGAAAGGACGCCGGCCATTTCACTACATTAGAACCGCTGAGAAGAAATGCAAAAGAAACTCAGGGTTGGATCTTTTTCAAATTAGATATACTCATTTCGGCGGAATGAACTCCACTGCTGGACACAGGCCTCCCCCAAAGATGTCCACAACGACCGATATGGATGTGTTGTGGGCTCATGGGAGGGTTTTGCCATAATCACCACGCTTGGCAGACGGGTTGGCGATCGCAGTTGAGTTGTTAATGTACTCGAAGGACGCTGCTGCCCATCCTCCGGCTAATCCCTTAGTCGACTTTTACGACACCCATGGGAGGAGATGGGGTGGTGGCATTCTGAGCCGTGCCGGCACACGGCACATTATTTAGATATACGTTGTAACAATATTGTTGATTAGTTAAATTGTTTTTATTACAACTAATATTTGCGAACAGTATAGATAAAGGCAATCTATAACTAAAATGCCGTGTGGTGCCGGCTCAGAATACCACCACCCCATCTCCTCCCGTGGGTGTCGTAAAAGTCGACTAAGGGATTAGCCGGAGGATGGGCAGCAGCGTCCTTCGAGTACATTAACAACTCAACTGCGATCGCCAACCCGTCTGCCAAGCGTGGTGATTATGGCAAAACCCTCCCATGAGCCCACAACACATCCATATCGGTCGTTGTGGACATCTTTGGGGGAGGCCTGTGTCCAGCAGTGGAGTTCATTCCGCCGAAATGATGATGATGATGAACTAAAATGCAACTGTCACTGAACTGATAGTGGTGCCGGGTCTGGGTTTTTGTCTGTAAACTGTACCAACGACACAGGAGTATGGTCACTGTTGGGGATCATTTAAAAACCGTTAATATTAATAGTCGTGAGAGAATATTGCCACGCATTATTAATTGCAGGTGTGTAGTTAGCTAGTTAACAGAATTAAGATGCTGCGGCCATCCCGAGACAATCCTTCATTTTCCTTTTACGAAACCCAAAGTGTGGTTTATCCTTAGGCAGGAACCACGTGTCCACGCAGCTTAGAAGCCTTTTTGAAGAGATTTGTCTGAACACTAATAGGGTGAACAACCTATCGTGCAAACTAACGGTGTTTCGACCTACGATCTGAACATCGTTTATTTGACAGTCGTGATCGCTAACTTTGGTCATGGCACTTCGCCTACTTTTGCTGTTTTATTGAACGAAGATTTTCATAGTACTTTACCCGGAGAATTCGTGAAAGTGTAGTCTCGCGTAAACCGCGCGGCGTATGTACGAGTCAACGACTGGTGTGACGTAATATGTCGCGCGGCCTACACTTTTTAAAATATGTTTATCTTGTTAACCGACTTGAAAAAGGACGAGGTTCTCAATTCGATGATATCTTTTTATGTATGTACACCGATTATCCGAGATTTGTAGACGATTTGAGCAATTTATTTTTTTAATTGGTGCAAAATGCTTGCGAATTAGTCTCATATAAATTTCTTTACATTTGATTGAGAAACTACTCAACTAGCTTCAATAAACAGCGTTAATTTGACTTCGCTTATCTAGATGATCTCTTAATAGTTGCCGATTCTTCCGAGATTAGAGGACCGACTTGAGTTATTGTTATTTAATTTGGTGTTAAATACTCTCGAGTTGGAATTAAATAAATAAATATTTTTTTTGTTTATAAACGTTGCCCCACACAAGGATTTCTCCTGTGTCGTGGGTGTGTTTACAGACATAAATTCCACACACAATACACCCAAACCCGGAACAACTGTCTGCAGATCATACAAATATTTGTTCCGTGCGGGAATCGAATCCACGACCAGGAACGCAGCAGCCGACTGTATCAGCCACTGCACCAACCGTGCCATTTATTGCAATTATGTTTGATTAAGTGTTTCTTATGACAGCAGCATCCGTGAGTTGTGACTGTCTACTAACCTAGATGTAAGTAGGTATCTCGAGTTGGTAAAGATTTAATTAATTTATACTGATACCTAAAGTTTTATTTTTACTATTTATTGGTAGCTCTAACAGCTGTCCGTGATTTCACTTTTACCAATGACCGTATATCCGATATCCGATATCGTAAGACCAGTATAATGCTGAGACAGGAGCCTTTTCAGTAGTCGCAAAAAAGTCGTTGTTTATGTTTTACTTTATATGATTTTCCGTGTTGTTATCATTTTTGCTTAATAGTTATGTGCCGCGTGCACAATAAAATTATTCCTTTCTTCTTTCTTCCAATAGTTTGTTATTAAAATATCCATTGGCGTAAAAGGAACAGAAACAATCGCACTTAATATGTCGGTACTTCCGAACAATATCGGTGAATAGCAATATCATGAGTGGAAATTATGCCGGTACTTTTAGTTTGTAGCTACATGAAGTATCAAGTGCAGTTTAAAGAACAATGTCCTAAATTCTGATCCATGATCCAACTGCATTGACTTGTATATCCAAATGTAGAATAGCGTGGTTGAAGCAATAATCTTCTTGTCGGGGTTATCCAAGCCGCCTGAAGGCTTCCGACTTAGCCCAACGATTGAAGTCTAATGACAACAACCGGGACCGAGCATTTTACGTGCCTTCCGAAGCACGGAGGCGCTCAGTTCAAATACAACTGTGCTGTCACCCATTCATAGACTAACCGTGACGAGCGTTGCTTAACCTCACTGATCGGTTACGGATCAATGAGTTCAACTTTTGACGACACAGTTGGTGCAGAGGGTGATACAGTCGACTGCTGCGCTCGACTGGTTCGATTCCCGCTCGGAACAAATATTTGTATGATCTGCAGGTAGTTGTTCCGGGTTTGGGTGTATTGTATGTGGAATTTATGACTTTAAACGCACCCACGACAGGAGAAATCCTGTGTGTGTCCCACCTCTAAAGAAATTTCACTTTAAAACAAAAACAATAAAACTGACAATGAGCGCTTCAAATAACGCTGGTATATGAATGGTGTTGGGGATATGACCCATTTCGGGGCACAGATCTTTCATTCAACTCTCTGTTATGTTTATGTAATTTATGTAGTTTATTTATGCATGTCATGAATAATATTATGGCTTACAAATATGCAATGATGATCACTGTTGTGTTGCACAACTGTCAACAATGCACTGACATTGTGATACAAACAAAATCGCTAATGATAAAGAGTCTTATTTTTCCACTATACATAAAAAGTATAACTGATTCTATGGTAACGGAAGTGGGTTAATCCAATTGGTTTTGCGATTTCCGTTACATGGGTTTAGTCTGTAGTTGTTTTTTTACAAAGGGTATTTACTATGGTGTATTTTGCGACGGACTTGTGGGTAAGTGGCGACCGCGCAGAACGATCGATGTGCGAGGTTAAGTTGCACTTGCTGCGGTCATAACTTGTTTTGGTGACCATTCGATGCGCATAAAGATCTCTTTGTGCGTCGGCATGGCCCCCTGAGGCCCCCCTGGATCCGCCCTTGCCTTAGGCCCATATTACAGATCGAGAATCAAAACTCAAGTAGAACTAGAGTCGGGATTGCATCAATTGAATATAAAAATGCTGGACCGATTAGGTACGTAGGGTTCATATTTGATGAACGCAATCTCTAATCAAATCCTACTTGAGTTTTGATGCTCGATCTGTATACGGGCCTTACACGTTGACAAATGATTCGTTAGCCATTTCTCTAAACATAATCAATCAATCGAATCATTTACATTTGTAACATTGATTTAAAAAATTTAATGTTTTATTTTTATTTTACACAATTATCAGCGTCCTTCGTGTCCAATATAACTTTAGGGTGATAATGGGGCGGCCCTGTTAATGTAGCGCATCAGCGATGTTCGCAGAAACACCCGTCGATTATTTTTATACTCGTACCACATAAATATGCGGGTCCCTAGTGCGTAGAGTGCGGGGCAGCGCCAGCAGCACCCTGAACATGATTGCCAGTACGATAGACTGCGCATTTGTAAATCACTGCTGCATAGTTTCTGCTGGAGTAGCATTCACGAGGCAGTGAGGTCACCTTTTGTTGTGTACCAACCTAGTTAAGTCACATTGTAACTAACATCCATGCGCCACTAGTAATAGATTGGATAAATACTATTATTATTTGTCTCTTTCTTCACGGGTTTATATCCCCTGTAAGGGAGAACCCGGTCTTTTGATCTGCTTACGCGGGGACATGGGTCCAACACGCAGAGGCCCTTTAGTATTGCTTCCTTTATTATTATTATAATCTTATAAAATTAGGTAACGAGGTAGATAAAAGTGAGATGTTTATGTTTAAATAAATAGGAATTACTGTTTGACCAATAGATGGCGTACAAAGATCTAGGATACCATACAATTTAAACTTAAATACCCCAATTAACATAATCCCCGTAAGTGAAAGCAATAGGGGATTAACTGTTTAAACTGCATCTTTATATATATATGTATTGAAATAAGTAGTAATATCACCTGCTCCTCCCAAAGATTAACTGTTGAAGGTAGTGATGAAAGTAGTGACTAAATTTATCATAATTAATCATTCTCCACTAATATTCCACCCACAGGTTCGACTTACAAAGCGTGCCAGTAGAAACTCGGGAGCTACTGGTGGATATGACGAAGATCGTGGGGTTAAACCTGCTGGCAGAATGCGGTGGTGAAGTTACGGATATAGTAGAGACGCCCGTTGTGGTCTTTATAACTGTTAAGACCGCAGACTTGTCCCTAACTTGGGACACCAACGAAGAGTACACGCTTGACGTCCAGACTAAAGGTTTGTTATAATTTGATAAGTGATAAATAATCTTGTTTAACAAGTTGGTTTCAAGAAACACTTTCATTCGTAAAAAAAAAGAAAAAAATTAATAAATGTTTGAAGTTTTGGGTGCAGTGATAGATAGCCTAGTGGTTAGAACGCTTGCCTTCACAGGTAGGTCTGATTTCGACCCCGGCCCGCACCTCTGACTTTTCGGATTCATGTGCGGATCAGAATCTGATTATCACTTGTGTCAACGGTGAAGGCAATCATCCCACTCAAACCTGCTCACCCGAGAGGGCTATAAAACAATAACTTCTCAATAGTGTGTTTAGTCCGCCAACCGCATTAGGCCAGCGAGATGGACTAAGGCCTAACCTTTCTCATGGTGGGAAAAGGCCCATGCCCAGCAGTGGGACAGTTATTGGCTGTTTATGTCAAGTTTGAACATGGGTCGGGTAAAACGTATACACATACATCAGCCCGTAAATGTCCACTGTTGAACATGGGCTTCCCAATGCAAAACAGTCATAGGGGATATTGCTGTAATCACCACGCTTGGCAGATGGATTATAAGTCGTGTGTGCTACGTGTCGCGGGTCCGATCCCCGCACGGAAAATATATTTATATTATTTATAGATAGTGGTTTCGAGTCTGGCTGTTTGTGCATGTAAGATTGATGTCTGTAAACTGTACCCATGATACAGGAGAAACCGTAGCTTTGACATTGTCCTTATAAAGAAAAAAAGTAAGAAGTAGAGCTACAAAGACGCTTGATTTATAATAGACATTTTTCATTTTTTTTAGCTATGCCATGCTTAAAATATATTTTTCTTCTTCAGATGATCAGGTATCAGTGCACGTGCTAGCTGAAACAGTATACGGGGCCCGACATGCATTAGAGACGTTCACTCAACTTGTGGCAGCCGACAGACCTGACTTCTCTCACCAGGAAAAATGTGGCTTACAATTGGTCTCGGGGGCCAAAATTCGCGACCGTCCCACATACAAACATAGAGGTCTACTCCTGGACACGAGCAGACATTTCATACCCATGGTTGATATTAAGAGAACTATCGACGGAATGGCCGCTAACAAGATGAACGTTTTCCACTGGCATGTGACAGACTCGCACAGTTTTCCTCTGGAGTCTCCTAGAGTGCCACAATTTACTAGGTAAGACAGGCGAAATGTTTTATACCACTAAGGTGGCAAACAAGCGGATGGTAACCTATGAGCGTAAAAATCTCTTCTCGCCATTTTTGAAGAGCCCCACGCTATAGTCTCGTAACAAAACCTTGGTGAGAACCTGATTCCAGAACCAACATAGCAGCGAACATTGGGTTCTTTATAAGAGGCGTAAAAGGATTGTACGGAGGATGCATGAGTACACCGATACCTCCGGTGTTGGAAGCGTCCAAAAGTTATGCTAACCCGTACTATCAGGCAGGCTGCATACCTGTTTGCCACCGTAATGGTATCATCATATGCCACATGCCGTCCACTGCTGAACAAAGGCCTCCCCCTTTTGGGGGGAATTTGCCGATACTCACCACGCTTGCAGCAAAAGGGATGCTGCTGCCCATCCCTCTGGTTAAGAGTCCCTTAGTCGCCTTTCCCTCGGGAGGAGATGGAGTGGTGCTATGTTCTTAGTCCGGACACCACACGGATTCGGACCTGATCGAATTCCAGATTATGACCTATTGTTCGTCGTCGTATAAATGACGTAGGTATCGCATTATAGTTGAAGGAATTTCTATACAATTATTTAGAACGGGTCCGTCAGTGTCCGTATCCGTGTGGTATCCGGATTAAGAATATTGCACTATTCCATCTCCACTTGTGGATGTCGTTAAAGGTGACTAAGGGAATCTAAACCTGAGGCATGGGCAGCAGCGTCCCTTCTGTGAAGCGGTAGCCATACTGCGCTCACCAACCCACCTGCCAAGCGTGGTGAGTATTGGCAAATACCCCCCAAATAATGACACAGTTGTGGAATCTAAGGGAGAGGCCTTTGTTCAGCAGTGGACGTAAAATGGCCGATATGATGATGATGATGTAGAACGCAATAATTTACGCTATTGTTCAAATGATGACACTGCATTCTATGCAAAATATCCCATGTTTTTATCTTTGTTTACAAGTTTACCTATATCTTTTAGGTACGGCGCCTACTCCACGAAGGAGATCTACTCCGCAGAAGAAGTAAGAGAACTGATAAGATACGCACAAGTACGCGGTGTGCGCGTGGTAATAGAGATCGATGCGCCCGCGCATGCAGGCAACGGCTGGCAGTGGGGGAAGGTGAGACCGTTACTTAGGATTCTTGTAATAATTAAAGAATAAGTACGTTTACGCTTGCAATATCTGAAGGCAGTGTTGACCACTGGGGCGGTCATCTTCGGCACCTAAGGGAGGCTCCAGGTCCTCGTATGATCACACTGGAGCCGCCCACTGGTGCCTCACCTATAGGCACATCTCGGAGAGGGTGACTGTAAAGCGGTCACCCCCCCGGGGGGATTGTAAAGGATCCCCCAAAGCGTCCCACGGCAGCGCGTGACCACATGCGTGCTACCGTCTTCTCATGGGTCGCTTGGTGTGAGCATGCAGATTCCCCAATCTACGCACCCGCTAACCCAGAGGTCCCCCGCCTTGTAGCTACGGCAGGGGGTTTCAGGCGTATGGGAATTAGGCGCCAGGGTGGTTGTTACCCCGGCGCCGTCTCCACCTTCTTCGAGCGGGATCGGCCCTCCCCCGATCTCGCTCTGCGGTCTCCTTCTGAAGGAAGACGCTCTCACAGAAGGAGACCACAGCATTCCAGTTTTCGTGCTCTGCCACGCTACTGCCGGCAGAGAGAGATCTTGCCCGATCCGATCGACCAGGATCTGCCGCTCGGCGGCCCACGCAGAGCACGCCTCGAGCGTGTGCTGTGCGGTGTCCTGGTCGCTATCACAATGGTGGCATTGTGCCGTGGCCTCACGTCCTATCCTGTGCAGGTACGCGCCGAAACAACCGTGCCCGGTGAGCACCTGCGTCAGGCGGTAAGTGACGCGCTCGCTCCTTCTGAGCCAGGCTCCAAAGAGCGGCAAGACGGCCTAATGCTCTAAGTAGCAACAATGATCTTTTAAAATATTGACATGAGACCCGAGCATCCCCCTCCAGATTAACATCCTGGATCCGCCTCTGTTAGTAGGTGTGTAGGCACACATCCACAACATTTTATAACATTAACAGTTCAATGTCGTAATAATTGCATTACATTTTATCAGTGTTACTACATTATTTACTGCGCTGTCGATATTATTGATACTGTCAACAATATGTCAGAGTGCAAATTCTCGTAAATAATTAATAATAAGAATAATAATTTTATTCTCATAAGCTTGGTACATTTGGTTCTACCTTTTGCAGACAAACAAACATTATTACAGTTAAAAGAAAGTTAAAGATAGAGTAAACGATGGTGCCTATGCTAGTATGAACTGTGTGACAGGCACCAATTTACGCTATGATTGAAAGTTGATCGAACTGAGATAAAATGATGAATTAACAAAAAAATCTACTCCTCTTAAAGGTCAGGCCGATTTCAGTATGATCTCAATCTAGTCTCATTTTAATGTAAATTTTGACGTTTATATAATGACAATTTTAATATCTGTGTCAGTTCAAAATGTTAGCAGAATACAGAATTTTGGCTAAATCAACTTTAGATCCATTTTCGATCTTATCACAATATAAGTTGACGTTTGACAAGTTTGTTAATTTAGGAGAATACCATTTGTGACATTTCTTTTTCAGATCTTGAAACTAGATCAGGACTATATTTCTAATTACGGTAATTGGCCATGTACTCTTGATAAACATATCGATCTTAATAGCCACCCGCCCGGGCTTGAGTAGGTACGTTATAAGTAGGTTATAAGTATATTTCATTAATTCATTTGTCATTTTCCATATATTTTGAAGTGTTAAAATATGGTCTTAAATCTTACCGAAGAACCACGTTAGCCAATAGTGAAAACCCCATTTGAATTAATTTAGTGATTTTCAAGGAGAAGAGTAGCAACTCTCACATGTAGTAGCTATTGCAATGAAACTTCGTTGGGCGGGAAGAGAGTAAAATTCCAATGTCTTTGAGTGCAACTTTTTATGTGTAACGTTATGTAGGCGCATGCGCGGGCACGTTTGACTTTGTCACGTGGACTGAGTTGTGTGCGCTTTAATATTTCTTTTTCAAATTCAAAATACTTTTATTCATATAAACCATTTACGGGCGGTTATGAATAGTCAGAATGTATTTGCATGGTTCCAAGAAGTTGGTACTATGGACAAGAACCGGCAAGAAACTCCATAGAGACTCTTTAAAATAATTTTAAAATGTTACACTATATGTTCTTCACTCAACTCACTTACAACGCGATATAGTGGAAATTCTTCATGAACTTCCTTCGCCCCGGGGAAGAGCGAAGGGGTATGCCGCCGGACTCCTACCGGCCAAAACCACTGGGGCGGTCATCTTCGGCACCTAAGGGAGACTCCAGGTCCCCGTATAATCACACTAGAGAGTGTATGAATTACCTACTCAGCGATTGCCGATGATAATATTCAAATCCAGTTTAACCATGTTGTAACGGCGAGCCTTGCTTTATTAATTGGGCAAAGTTCCAATCCTGTGCTATTATTACATTAGTCTAGGATTCGATTTCCAGGTAGCTGCGTGCTGCAGTTTAATCAAATGCTTATTTATAACCATTTTCTGCGTCTCGACTGCTAAAATATTACGCCATTAATTTTGCAGTCATTGCGGTAGGTGACTAATCGATCCAGCGGCATCCAGATGCATCATTAAGTTTTTAGAAACCTATACAAATCACTTTTATAAATTCTTATCTCAGCTGTCTTAATTGCTCAACGGAAATAATTGAACAGAGAAGAATAAGAGATATGAACATAGGGCTAATTCTCGTAATTAACTTACACCGTGGCTGAAAGCCATAATGATTATTTATTATTTTGATAATTATTCAAAACCCCCCAATAAGCACACAACACACCGATATCGGTCGTTGTAGTGATCTTTGGAGGAGGCCTGTGTCCAGAAGTGGCCAGTATGATATCTAGTCTCATTGAAATGTAAATTTTGACGTATGTAAATTTTAGAAATAGAAAAATTACCGATTTGGCTTCAATTAACTTTCGATCTATTTCCGGTCTCATTATTGTTGAAGTGAATAACCATTTGTGACATTCACAACCTTGAAACTAGATCGGAACTATATTTTAAACATTTTTAATTAAGAAAATTAATGCCTGGTCTAATACGAAACTGACGTAGGAACTATTCATGTTTAAAAACTCCCAAATTTATAATCTGTAATGAACATTCCAGGAGCACGGTTTTGGAGACCTAGCTGTATGCGTAAACAAATGGCCCTGGCGTAAGTTATGTATCGAGCCACCGTGTGGACAGCTGAACCCAGCCAATGCTGCTATGTACCGAGTACTACGTGACCTCTACCGGGACATCGCGGAGACTCTACTACAACCCGCACTGCTGCATATGGGTGGCGATGAGGTTAGTAAAAACAATTGTAGATACATGACATAAAATCCGGCCAGCGCCGCAATGAACTGGATACTACGCATCCTCTACCAGGAATACGCTTAGACGCTACCCACGCTGCAGCTTCTGTGAGCTGATAAGGTTAATCGACACATAAATTACACTGTATTCAGCTTAAGCTGTCAGGAAATGAGTAA
Source organism: Diloba caeruleocephala (assembly GCA_947459985.1). Classification (NCBI taxonomy): domain Eukaryota; kingdom Metazoa; phylum Arthropoda; class Insecta; order Lepidoptera; family Noctuidae; genus Diloba; species Diloba caeruleocephala. The sequence continues at coordinate 8,620,868 of OX381614.1, forward strand.
TGCGCGACCTCTTTTTAAGTTTATTTGTATATAGGACAGCAGAGCAAGTGCCTTTTAAAAATGTACAAAAATCCTCAAGGACATCATCTGATAAACTTCGAAACGTCTTTCCGTCAACAATACCGCAATGCGTCAAGACGAAAGTTTTTAACCAGTGTGTGTTACCAGTGATGATATATAGGAACAGAGACGTGGTCACTCACTGTGGGCCTCATAAGAAAGCTCAAGGTCAGTCAGCGAACTATGGAGAGAGCTATGCTTGGTATTTCTCTACGAGATCGAATCAGAAATTAGGAGATCCAAAGAAGAACTAAAGTTTCCGACATAGCTGAAAGGATTAGTAAACGAATTGGCAATCGGCGGGGCACATAGCTCGTAGAACAGATGGCCGTTGGGACAAAAAGCTTCTCGAGTGGAGACCGCGCAGCGTGAGACAACCTCCAACGAGATGGACAGACGACCTGGTGAAGGTCGCTGGGCGTCGTTGGATGCATGCGGCATGTAACCGCTCGTTGTGGAAATCTATGGGGGGAGACCTTTATTCAGCACTGGACATCACTTGGCTGATATGATGATGATAGTTGGGTCTAAGCGAGAAGTTTACAAGCTAATGCACGCTTCGCATTCAGCAATCCTCATTAATTTGTTCCGTCATAGAAATTAGGAAGCGTGAAAAATATATACATAACAACTTAAATATAACATATTTATTATTCCATGCTTAAAGGTATTCATCGAGTGCTGGAATTCAACCGAGGAGATAACCAATTACATGAAGCTGCAAAAATACGACACCGACGAGAATGGTTTTATGGAGCTATGGGCAGAGTTCCACGAAAAGGCACTACAAGCTTGGGACGAAGAGCTGGAGGCAGCTCATGGTACGCCGAAACAGCCGGTCATGTTGTGGTCATCAGAACTTACGCAGGCACACAGGATAAACAAACATCTCAGCCGAGAGAGGTAAGCACTAAAATCCGTTCGGCTTATGTGGTAATTATTTCAGGCTTGGGACAATGAGTCTAAGGGAGTTATCGACATAAATAATTAATGTCCACCAAAGGAAAAAAAGTAGAGGTAAGGTAGGTAACACAACTTTCATTAGGGTTCAATTCCCGCACGGAACAAAATGTTTGTATGATTTGCAGGTAGTTGTGCGGTCTAATGCTCAAGAAGCGTGCACCTCACCCCCAGCCAGAGGTAAGTAAAAAGACACCGTGGGGTTTTGGCCGGTAAGAGTCCGGCATGCCCCTCCGCCCTTCTCAAGGCGGAGGAAGTCCATGAAGATATCCCAACGCCAAAGGTCCGGGTCTGTGTGTATTGTGTGTGGAATTTGTGTCTGTAAACGCACCCACGACATATGAGAAATGCTATGGTATGGCAACATTTAAAAAAAAATAGATATAAGGAATTAATAAATAATAATACTATAGAGCCTGCCATAACGTGTAAAATATGATGAGGAATGTTAAGTGTGAGGTTCAGACGTGAGATAAAAAGTTGTAGCTATACAATTATGTGTTTAAAGTAGGATGAAATGTTCTTTCGCTCATTGGCTCCCTATTTCGTCGTATTCCACAGATTATAAATGATGAAGGCTGGCAGCATCCTTCTATCAATAATATCTGTCTGTAACTGTCCCACTGCATGGCAAAAGCCTATTCTAATACAACGAAAAAGTATTGATCACCACGTTTGCTCACTTCATGTTGGCGATAATTAATTATAATTAATTAAATTAATAAAAACTAGATCCTGGTTTCCTCACTACCATCATAGCAAGGCGAAGTTATGTGTAATTTATGTGTTTTCGTCTATGTGGTGTCCGAATTAAGAATATAGCACCACTCTATGACCTCCCGTGGATATCTTAAAAAACGATCGTTGTAGAAATCTATTGGGGAAGCCTTGTTCAGCAGTGGACGTCCTTTGGTTGATATAACAATGATAAATAATGATGGTGAACAATTGATTTCCTAAAGATTTCATCATACATTCATTTGCATTTCTGGAGGGTAGAAAGAAATAAGGAAATAAATTATTTTGTTAGACCATAGAAAACACCACAACAACTAAGTAAAAGAAAAAAGTAGATATAAAAATAACAACAAGAAGTACCTACACACCGACAAAACATAATACATAGGACACGAACAACATACCATAAACAAGGCGTCCTCTGTACATTTATATCTACATGTCATAGGAGGCTTCGATGTGGTATTGCGTATCTAAAAGGCCTCAGCAAATGCTGCATGTGACTGCAGCGCTGATTTTCAGCTGAAGCCTCATTGCATGCACCTTGAGATGACCCGACAATCACAATAGTGAACATTCTTTTTAAACATCCGCTTTCTATTCTAGATACGTTATTGAAGTATGGGAACCGATCAGCAGTCCTCTTCTATACCAGCTCCTGAAGCAAGGCTACCGAACTGTGTCCGTTCCTAAGGATATCTGGTACTTGGACCACGGGTTCTGGGGAGTAACGAAGTACTCCAACTGGAGGAAGATGTACGCACACACGCTGCCACGAGACAACAACTTCTTAGGAGGAGAAGTCGCCATGTGGACTGAGTATTTAGATGAACAGGGATTGGGTAAGAGAATTTGATGATAGTAATTTGTTTAGGATTTAAAGTATTGATGATAGTAATTTGTTTAGGATTTAAAGTCTTCGTGAGTGCTTGCAATATCGGCCAGAAAGTGGATTGGAGTTCTAAAGTTTCTCAGAAAATACTCTTTGGATCCCATTCGTATATAGTCGTTACAAGTAGCCATCCAACTACACAAATATCCTGCTGATGGAAAAGATACGGCTCGTTAGACTCCCTTAAATCAGATTAAGCTACAAGATTACCTATGCGTGCCATCTGTCAGGACTGGTCAAATCAAAACAGATCTTTCTTCAAAAGGCCACTTCAGACATTGCCTTACATTTTTCTTACATCCCATTCATATCATCATTTCGGCCGAATGAAGTCCACTGCTGGACACAGGCCTCCCCCAAAGTACACCACAACGACCGATATGGGTGTGTTGTGGTTCCATTGGGGGGTTTTGCCATAATCGCCACACTTGGCAGACGGGTTGGCGATCGCAGTTGAGTTGTTAATGTACTCGAAGGACGCTGCTGCCCACCCTCCGGCTAATCCCTTAGTCGACTTTTACGACACCCACGGGAGGAGATAGGGTGGTGGTATTCTGAACTAGCACCACACGTATTCATATTCATATATCATATTCATATATCGTCGTATAAAGTAGCCGTCCAATTACACACATGTTCTGCTGATAGAGTAGTTGTGCGATGGATCGTTGGGCTCCTTAAAATTGGTTTGAACTATACAATGATTGATTCATGCTTGCTGTCTGTAAGGACCTGGGCCTGTCTGACTGGCCTAGGACTGCCTCCCTCCTCGCTACGCCTATGAGTGGAGTCATGTTTATGTGTACGAGTTATTCAAACAATTTGTTAATGTCGCAATTGGGATGTTATGTCGAGGCTTATCTTAGCTTCATAATCTACAACTAACATGTTTTGACTGATCGATAAAACTTTGTTATTTTTACACGGATTAGATTAGATGGTTTATCAAAAATATGGTGTACACATACTCTAGTATTTTTGATAAACCAAGACAAGACGTTTTGCAACCATCCTGATAACATGTCAATGTTAAGCTTATTGATTATGCTATGGGTAATATTATTTTAAAGAAGAGTCCACCTCCTCTTTTCCTGTCCGTGTTGCCAAAGATGATTAGGTAATCTATACATATATGATTATATTATGTCCTGACTGACTGATTCATCAACGTAGAGCCTAAACCGCTGGGACTACAAACTTGAAATTTTGGCAGTGGTTCCATTTAATAACGTAGGCATCCAGTAAGGAAGGAATTTTAGTAATTCCACCCTTAAGCGGGTAAAATAAGGGTTGGAAGGTTGTATGAAACTCCATAACTTTATAAGTTAGATCTATGAAAATTGGGATTTGGCTTTTTGAAATACGTGTTTCAGTGTTTTATAAATTGTACCCTTAGGGGAGTAAAAGAGAGGGTGAAATAGTAAAAGGGACGGAGGACAGCCATATTGGTAGTGCGCAGTGACTAAACCACCAACTGGCTAACGCTGGTATTCAGTTTGTCCCCTGTGCTGTACTACGAATTACTTAGTACTAAATAAGACTACGGGTGCTGCAAATATATACGGAAATAAAATAAAATCAATAAAAAAATATAACATAAATGGAACATTTTATCAACCTGTATTGTTTTGCCTGCGTTTCACAGAAAGAAAACTTCAAGGGGACTGATTGTCAGTGGCGTCCTCTTTGTGCACTCATGTTAATGTATTGCGGTCATTAATCCCTTTGTCAAACGTGATATGCTCTTCAAGCCGTTTACGAGCGACCGTTCATTGTACGACGACGACGATGACATTACCCATTAATTACAAGGACGTATCAATGTTTTTTTCTGGGAGGGGTCGGAATGAAATTAGTGCTGCAGGATCGACGTTAGGTAATTTTCTAAAAGTGATGAAATATTATTCGGCACTGTACGTTGGTGCAGTGGCTAAGCGAATAGCTTTTAGCGCTACGTGTCGCGGGTTCGATCTCCGCACGGAACGAATATTTGTATGAGAAATCGCAAGGTGAGACACGTTTAAAAAAAATCGTGTTTGGTCTGAAAGCTTCTGGACAGGGCCAATCCCACCTGCTGCTAGGGAGCCCGAACTTCCTACGCTCATGTCCGTTTACATAAGTCGTATGTTCTAAATATCTGTCTGCTACTTACATGTTGTCCCCGGCAAAGAAAACGTAGGTATAAAACGTAAAAGGCAGCTAAGGGTTCGCTTTAACACGCCACATTGCAACAACGGAGGGCATTTCGCTATATGACAGCCAGGAACTTGGGTTAGGTTAGTAGTAAGTTGTTTTACAATCCTACAAATTATTTAGGACAGCGTTTCATACATTGAAAACCATTTTGTAACCATACAATACAAACAATGCAGATAAAAGTTTGTTTCCAATGGAAGCCACGCGTGCATTTAAGGAACTAACGCTACACGTTCCTATCGTCAATATACTCTTTGATTTTATAATAAGTTTTTTTTAAATATGTATTGGAATTGTATTAGACTGTGTGTTAGTGACTGTGTGTGTATTCTGTGTGGTGTCCGGATTAAGAATATAGCACCACTCCATCTCCTCCCGTGGATGTTGTAAAAGGCGACTAAGGGAATCTAAACCAGAGGGATGGGCAGCAGCGTCCCTTCTGTGAAACGGTAGCCATACTGCGCTCACCAACCCGCCTTCCAAGCGTGGTGAGTATTGGCAAATACCCCCCAAAATGATGACACAGTTGTGAAAATCTATGGGGGAGGCCTTTGTTCAGCAGTGGACGTATAAATAGCCGATATGAAGACTGTGTGTTGAGGTCGATATCAACACATACATTAAAACAATGATGGGATGGCAGCATTCGCTCTTCTGCCAATAACAACACATTGTGGTGGTGATTGAGGCAATATCGCCTGTCACCGCTCATCGGGGAGCTATCTGCCAGACGTTGACGGTGATGGGTGATGCGCGCACTGCTTGCAGACACGCGCGTGTGGCCGCGCGCGGCGGCGGTGGCGGAGCGCCTGTGGGCCGACCCCCCCGGCAGCGCGTACGTGGCCGAGCCGCGCCTGCAGCGCCAGCGCGGCCGGCTGGCGGCGCGCGGCCTGCGCCCCGACGCCATCGCGCCCGCCTGGTGCGCGCAGCACGACACCCGCTGCTACTGACCATCGTGCGACCCGGACGACCCCTGTCACCATCAACAACTGCGCTGCCTATTTCATACTACAAGTCCTTTGGCGATGAGGGGCCAGCATTGATCTCGGTAAACGAAGCCTTCGTGTTTTTGAGGTATTCCACGAACAGTACCAATCAAAAGATTAGTTTGGTGGGCATAGCACCGAACCAAAATTGTGATTGGTGCTCTTTGTGGAATAGCTTTGGTGCTATTCAAATCTGTGCGCTACGTGGAATGCCTCATGTTTTGTGTTATTTATTTATACGGATGCCTTTATTTTCATGGGGTAATCTTCATGATCTTCCTTTATTATGGGGAAGGAAGAGAGGTACTGGAGTCTTACCGTCTAAAACAAGGCGAACTGTAAAGGAATCGGACTCTTGCTCAAACAAGCTCTGTGATCCTTTGACCCACCTTGGGAAAATAGAGATTTATGATATTTCAACCTAACTTCACATACATTACCTACATAATGACAAAATATACAAGGGCTCCGAGTAATTTATGACTTATCACATCACTATTACAATGAAATTGTTATAAATATATTTTAAGCTAACCTATAATTGTATGCACGTAGGGCATTATTTGTAAATTCAGTTTTGTACAAAACTTAAAAATAAATACAATATTAAAAAAGACAATAATTAGTTATTTCAATAACAATGTTAGCACATTTGTCTATATAATGCCCGAGGTGTCGTAATTAACTTATATTCGCCATTTTGTAACTTTAATGGCCAAATTACTTTTTACCCATTTGTAGATATTGGAAATATTGTAATAATAATATAATTGGTGCTACGAACAACTATGTTAGAATTGAATGATATTTCAGAATTAGCTCTATTTAGACATGTTATTGGACTGATATCTAGGTATATCGTCATGGTATGTTTATCATGAATTAATGACAGTTGCGCCTAATTAGTGTAAGAGCCCGGCTGACGAGCATAAGGTACTGGGTTCGATTTACCAGGTTGTATAGTGTTTTCAGTTGGAAATTCTAACATGCATTAAAATTGATTTGATAATGGCTGAAATTAATAATCAATCCAATCCGAAATCTTTAGATTACAGATTGTCAAATTAATCTGTTTTTGTATTAGGACCACACTTGACACAAAAACAGACAGTCTCAATCCCAAATCCAACGATTTTGGATTCGATTGATTATTAATTTCGGCCGTAGAGAACAAGTTGATATTGGCTCTATAAGTCTCTGTACATTAATTTTATTAAAAAGTTTATAACATTAAAAGATAGTAACAAGCATAATACAAGTTAGCAATGCAAGCAAATGCAAGTCACTAACAAAATATATTATGTTATTTACGCAAACATTATGTATTATTGCAGCAACTCAAAAGACTCCAATAGAACCAAAAAAACATTTTCACGTGTATTTCTGAATAATCAATAAAACTACCGTGAGTTAAGTTTTAATTAAGTTGACAAGGAGAACGATGTTTAACACAATCATAGATACAACCAAATTTAAATAAGTAGATAAATTAATATTAGTTTGTTCTGAAGATTCCTGTCTTTCACTTAAAATGAATACAAAAAGGATTCCATACTCAAATAAATAAACCTTTATATACCAAATAAATTCCTTTGTCTAAGTACTAAACTTAAAGGAATACAAGATGCTACCCTTTTTGGATAACGCCTTTTAAGGAGCTTTATAGAGAATTTACGATGGGGATAATGTAGAAGTGGGTAGCATTTTCTGTACATTTACTTAATACTTCAACAAATGGAGGAAGACCATTAATTTACGTACACGATTATTTGTTACTGTATCCTGCTGATTATGTTACAAAATATGTAGTTTTGTATAATTAAAAGACTCTGTTTTAAGCAATTTAAGCAATTAGCACTCACTTCTATATTGGCTGCATACAAAGCCGTAGAAGAAATTCAGTCATATTAGTCAGTGTTGATACAATTATTTTAAGGCAACACCTGTTCTATTCGCGCAAAGATAAAAATAAAAAAGTTAACCTCTACGTTTATTTTGATATTAATCTTTGCAAGCGTGGATCCGATGTTGTCATAAAATATTGTATTAAATTAGCGAAAGTTTAAGAAGTACTAGTTGTCATACTAGATGTAAATATTCTTGCTATTAGCTGTGTTAATAATAAATGTACACGAGAAATTCAGAAATATACCGAGTTTATTGTGATATTTAATAGTTTAGACTATTTTATACTTAGTGATACTGATCTATGACAATTTTAATAAAGTAGCTACTGTATTTTTGCTTATTATTTTATTAAAACAAACATATGGACGACACAGCAAATAACATCACCCAGGTGACAGGCTGAAGTTATGTTATCTATACAACGTGGTGACAAGACGAGCATGTCATTCGCCTGGTTGTAAGCGTCACGCCTACCCATAAAAAAATAATTCTTTCTTTCTTTTCTTGTAAGTGTCAGAGTTGTTCAACCCGCCCAAAGGTCTCCTACTTGGCTTAACGACTCGCATAATGACAGCAACCAGGACCGATGATTTTACGTGCTCTCTTAAGCACAAAGACACTCAGACAAATTACTCCTACATAGACTGACCGCGTCAAGCGTTGCTTAACTTCGCCGATCGTTTACTGATCAGTGAGCGCATCTGGCTATGAGCGTCTCAATTGTAATGCTACCCAAGACTAGTCCTACGTGGTGCTATATTGCACTCGTTACTCCGAGACATTAGTTGTTTAGTCTCTTAAGCACAGTGATTATTGTGTATGTCATTTACTTATTTAATGCACTTTTTCTTATACCATCGTTGGTATAACAAGTTGCTATATTGTGTCCTTTTCTAACGGTGCCATTGCTTACGTTTCATTGTTATTTCAAACTTTGATGGTAACTCATACAATTTGGCAATGAAAAGGTTTGAAGTAAGAAACAATCATAAATCATAAAGCCAAAACACGGACCTCAGTTGTCAGTCCACTGCTGGGGAATTTTTTCTTCTACGTTACATTTTCCGTGATATATAATGAACTCTGTGGTTACATACACTATAACGCCTGCATCTCCGCCTTTTCTTTAGCAACATAATACTTGCTGTAAGCACAACATTTACGTGGTTCCTTTTGTATTATTTCGTTTGCCTTTGCGTTTCTACATTTCCATCATCATTCTTCGATGTTTCAATTTGTTCACTCTTATATTCAGGTTTCGATTTGGTCACTTCTATATTCATGCCTGTAGATTTATTTTCATTTACTTAATAACTTTTGTTATATTTTTTGTTTTGTTTATATGTTTTAATAGAAATCTTTTGATTTTATACTGTCATCTAAATCTTTATTTTTAGATACAAAAATTAGAAAATTTACTATAGGTACATTATACCTGGCACACGGCTCGCTGGGCTGGATGCAATATCGTGTCATTTGGAGATTCAGCTTGATCCCTTTACACCGATTCATCATATCAGCCACAAGGCGTCCACTGCTGAACAAAGGCCTCCCCCGTATATTTCAACAACGAGCGGTTACATGCCGCCCTCATCCAATAACTTCCAGCGACCTTCACCAGGTCGTCTGTCTACCTCGTTGGAGGTCGTCCCACGGTGCATTTTCCGGTGGGCGGTCTCCACTCGAGAACCTTTTTGCCCCAACGGCCATCAGTTCTACGAGCTATATGCCCCGCCCATTGCCACTTTGGTTTACTAATCCTTTCAGCTATGTCGGCAACATTAGTTCTTCTACGTGTCTCCTCATTTCTGATTCGATTTTGTAGAAAAATACTAAGCATAGCTCTTTCCATAGCTCGCTGAGTGCCCTTGAAATTTGTTATGAGGCCCACAGTGAGTGACTACGTCTCTGTTCCATCCATTACCATTACACCGATTAAACGTGCCTAATCAAAGCGCAGGTCATTATTGCATATTTTAACAAAATTATGTATAGTTTCAAATTTCACAGCAAAATCCAGTATATATTAGTAACAAATACCAAGTCTTAATATACATTTCTTAAAATATGTGACCCCAATGAGTGGTAAATGAAAACAAAATACTAACTAAACATGATTTTGTTGATGTAATTTCATTTACTTACATAATCTACTTGTTTATTAATTCTAATATTCATATTGTCTACAGAAACAAAACTTATAGTTACAATAACACTGACTAGAACAAAATCACAATATTTATATCGATCACCTTTATGTCTATACATTGTCTAGTAATACTAAAAACATAAAAAAAAAACCATAGTAATCGAAATCAGATTGTATGAAATTGAATTTATTATATGAGTAATTTAAGCGGTTACGTCGATATTGTTTCAAATTAAGTGAAGTGATGTGAGATTATTTTATCATTATCAATATATTAGCCAAAGGATGTCCACGGCTTAACAAAGGCCTCCCTCAAACATTTCTACAAGGACCGGTTACATGCCACCCGCATCCAACTACTCCAAGCGACCTCCACCAGATCGTCGGTCCATCTTGTTGGAAGTCGTTTCACGTTACGTTTTCCAGTGCTTGGTCTCCACTCGAGCTTTCACAAGCCAAAAAAGCAATAATACCAATGAGTTATATATTCTATTCTATAGAAAAAAAGACAATCACTTAGTACATCGAATGATTCTGAGTACGTTGCAAAGTAGAAATATAAGTAGAGTATTGTAAAATAAAGTCCAATTAAATTGAAACATTATTTCTAACTCTATCATTGCTATTCTTTGTTCCTAAACTGAGATCATTTGGCATCATATCATGTAGTATTGTGTCACTTCTAAAGATGCTGGTCGCAATTCTGCTGGCCAGTCTCTCTGATTCTCTTATATCATCATCTTTCGAATGCGATGTAAGATCAATCTCAGTATCACTATCGCTGTCAGTGGCCTCTTTGTCATGTCGTTGCTGTCGATACGCGAGGTTTTGTGGCTCGTCCATATCTTGAACGGAAGTTCCGCAAGGACAGGGGTTAGGTTTCGACATAACTCTTAAATCTGTTGGTACAATTTCGGGATCCATTTGCTGCGTCATTAGTAACGATGGGAAAGCAAAAGGCTGCTGCAGCATTCCCCCGTCATTGCTGTACGAAATGGGTGGTAGGTCGTGTACGTTTGGATTGACTGATGGTAAAGGTTCCATGTTTTTGTTGTGAAGGTAAGGGTCCTGACGAGGTGACTTCAATTCGCGATTCTCTAATGACCCAGGAGGTTCCGGTGAGTCTTTATCGTTGGGTGATGCCGGTGCTTCTGGTGATGAATCTGGTTTTGCGTGACCTGAAGAAGAAAAGCAATTTTGATAAATAATAAGAAAACTCATACCTACAAAATAGTGTAAATTAGTTCCGCTTGAGTTCTATTGATTAAATAAGAATAAATGAAAGACAAATCTTAAGACAGTACCGGGTCTATTCGCAGACAGATTAATATCAAAATAATATTTTGACTAACCTCTACGGTTAGATCAAGTTGCATTAACCGTAGTTACGAAGAGACCGGGTTAGTCACGAGGTTATAGACGCGAACAAACCCGATACTGTTCTTAAATCATGTATTAATTTCGGAAAGTTTAAGAATTACGAAAGATAAATTATGTTGGCCTGCTAATGGTAAAAATCCGCACAAACTGTGAAGGTTGACTGCAGCACGCGGTAAGTGGACCTATGGACTGATAATAACAGTAACGAGTTATGTTATTAATTGATAGGCTATGGGCTTAACTCGGCCTGATAGATCTACGTACGTACATTTTATAATCTATAATTTCATTCGCATTAAGATATTAGTTTGCCGTGTGGTGCTGGCTCAGAATACCACCACCCCATCTCCTCCCATGGGTGTCGTAAAAGTCGACTAAGGGATTAGCCGGAGGATGGGCAGCAGCGTCCTTCGAGTATATTATCAACTCAACTGCGATAGCCAACCCGTCTGCCAGGCGTGGCGATTATGGAAAAACCTCCCAATGAGCCCACAACAAACCCATATCGGTCATTGTGGTGATCTTTGCGGCGACGAAGGAAAAAGATAATATATAACAAAGAAATCAATCAAGGGCTGCATGGCTAAACACGTATAGGGTCGCGCCTCTTACATGGGACGCAAAATCTATGCGAGACTGCTCTTTTGCGTTGCCTACGCGACACTACTTTTTGCGACGGCTACGCGAGAGTACTCTTTTACAACGCCTACGTGAGACTTTCTTTTGCGACGGCTACGCGAGATTCCTCTTTGACGACGCCTACGCGAGTCTTTCTTAAGCGACGGCTACGCGAGACTACTCTTATGAATGCTTGTATATTTTTTTTATGTGTGATGAAGATCGATAAACATTTTATATTTGTACCTTACATTGATACATTTCTATTGTCCAACAAAATAATATAAAACTGTATCATAAGCGATAATTTTACAATATAACTTTTGAAATAGTGAATATAAATTCCCACCTGGTAATGGCAGCGGTGGGGTTCCAAGCCCGAGGCACCTCATCCTCCAGGCATCCTGCAGGAGTTGCAGTCGCGCTTGCTTACGCCACTTCGCGCGGCGGTTCTGGAACCACACCTGCCCCGCAAAAATCACCAGTTAATCACGGAAACAATATACCTATCCATGTAAGCGGAACGGTTAGGTCAGGTACAGTGCATTTTCATATTTGCTTTCACTCTTTGGATATCCTGGCGGATATGGATGCAAAGTTTTACGATCAGATTTGCGCTATCCACTAGAGTGGCTAGAGCGCAGAAGGATCGACGACGTTCGTTCGAGATGCTTCGCGACCACCTAGAAGGGGCTGAACATTTCGCGTAAGCGGCACTCATGCCATCTTGCTATGCTTCGATGCCTCGCTGAAGAGGAGAGCAGAAGAGAAGAGGGTGGGCGCGTAACCAATCGGCTTACTCAGGTGTGTACCGGAGACGGTGGCTTCAATAAAATCGGGTACGAAACCATGGTAAATTACTACCACTACACTAAGGATGATACTGGGAGACCTCAACGCACAACACATTTAACAGATATTGCCGATTTTCCGTATACAAGATGGCTAAATAGTACTTGACAGCCCAATATTTCTCCCTTTACTTTCAGTCCATACAAAGGTTTTCTGGAAGGGCTCGCCTTGTGCGATTAGCGCGCCCATTGTACACTTATCTTTGTGAGTGAATGTTTATATTTTATGTGTTAGGTGGTGTACAATAAAGAGTATATAAATATAATAAATAAATAAATAGGTTTTTACTACAAACTTATTTCCATTTTTTTCCAACCCCAGTAACCGTTTAACCGAGTCGATACGACAAGGTTCGTAAACGTAATTGCTGCCGTAAGACTATTTATTAATTAATATTTTGTATACTCTTAGCACGGCAGTTTCCCAACACGTGCAAAGTCAGTGACATTACAAACTATTATTAGAATTTAATACTACCTTATTCATAGAATTCCAAATTCATCAAAGTTCACAGATGAGTTATAAAAAGATACGTTGAATAAAATAACATAATTATTACATCATCCCAGCCAAAAAAACATCCACTGCTTAACAAAACCCTCCCCCGTATAACGACACGGCGTGTGTCGACATTTTGGGGGGAATATGCCAGTACGTACTCACCACGCGCGCCAATGTTCAGAAAGAACGCAGAACGGAAAGGACGCTGTGTATAATCTATGGACGCTGCTGCCCAGGATGGGTCTGGTTTACGGCCGAATTCTGAAACGCCAGTTAATATTAAATCCCACTTTAACTTATCGAGAAACCTGTTTCAGTACAAAACCGGGCGGCTCAAATTAAAACGGGACATTATATCATCATTATATCATATTATATATCATTATATCAACTGGCGATTCGGTATTCGGGCGTTGGAGTCCTTAACGGCCGAAATTAATAATCAATCTATCAAAAATCTTTGGATTTGGGATTATGGATTTGTCTGGTTATTTTTTTTTTTTTGATACATAACACGGAAACGGATGAATACCAAAATCCCAAATCATAAGATTTTGGATTAGATTGATTATTAATTTCGGTCGTTAGTCGTCTTTTACAACATCCACGGGACGAGATATAGTGGTTCTATATTCTAAATCCGGACACCACACGAATAATTATTACATTATGTTCATAATCCAAATTTAAAGAAACATTTAAATAAAATATATCAATTAATGATGCATTTAATTCCTCTTATCTTAAGTGGTATAATACTGAGCATACTTTAATTCTTACTTTATATTTCAATGGTTCAATTTATCTCCTTTTAGACATTTTCTTTTCTGTATCCATATCTCGAATACTGTCCTACTTTGGTCATATCGGCAGAAGAAGCACAGACAACGAAAAACAAATGGTGGCAGGAAAGACCGAAAGTAAACGGCTAAGAGAACGATGCGTAAAACGATGGTCGGAGTAGTTTTCAGAAGGGCTGAAGATCAGCTCAGCGCTCTGACCAGACCGGCAACAGTATTTAGAACAGTATGGAAATGAAAATTGTTTAAATATGTATTTACTGGTAAAAAATCGACTAGGTATAATTATATCGTTTAATATTAGCGAAAAACAATAATGTCCCTGTTACTCACATCTTGACTCGTTCTTGGCTTTGTAAATCAGTAAATAAAATTATTTTTTCTCTAAATTGCAATGTCAGAATACCGTGTGGTGCCGGCTACGAATAGCCCCAACCCATTTCATCCCGTGGGTGTCGTAAAAGGCGACTAAGGGATTAGCCGGAGGATGGGCAGCAGCGTCCCTCAAATACATTAACAACTCAACTGCGATTGCCAACCCGCCTGCCAAGCGTGGCGATTATGGCAAAGCCCCCCATTAGGCAACAACAAAACACTTATATCGTTCGTTGTGGTGATCTTTGAAGGAGGCCTATGTCCAGCAGTGGACTTTACTCGGCCGAAATGATGATGATGAATGTGAGAAATAATTAAGTTCCTCTGTTTTTATTTTAAAGTATATTCTCACGTACCAAGCATGAATAAAAATAATAGTAATAAGTGGATTGTAATGTTGGTAGCTTGGTAGTGTGGATAAGTAATTTTTATAGTAAGGATATTATGTATGTTTTTTTCCTTGTACTACTGTTTTTCAGCCGAAAACAAAATAAAATACGATAAAAACCGATTAGGTATGCTACGTACACACATTATTACTAACGATAAGCGTTTATATGTTAATTGTTTTTCCTTTAGACAATAATAATAATGAACTACACAATTGGTTCTAGAACCGATACGCAACAATAGATCTACAAAAGAAACTGATCCAGCTGTCCCCAAAACAATAGCTTGTTATCCCCAGCAACGCTCTAAGCCGAGGTCCGTGTCCCGCAAGAGGCGCCCTTAGCGCAAGTTGCTTAGTTTTTAATATTAATTTAAAAAATGTGAAATCCCATGAAATCCAATATACTATATAGGCATATATTGGATGATTTTTTTTGTTGGGTTTCTTGCGTTATTTTTCTTGGAAATGTGGTTGCTTAACCAGTCATTTCTGGCGAAGCCAAAAGCGGCCTCCAGCCAGGCTTTAAATACTCCCAGTTATTTATAAGTAATACGTTATCTTCTAAATAAAACGGTGGGTGAAACCGCGGGGCACAGCTAGTTAGACATATAAATTGAAATTGACATAAATGGTGAGTTATTCCTGAGGCTAGTACATCATTCGCCTGGTGGTAAGCGTAGCAGGCGAGGCAAGCAAGGCAGGCGTGAGCCCATGATGATTGTAATTAAACCCAGGACTAATCCTGCGTGGTAACTTCGCTCATCGTGACTAGGGGCTGCCAAAATGTAGTAAAATGAACAATGGAAATCTATGGAGGAGGCCTTTGTTCAGCAATGTATGTCTTCTGGCTGATGTGATAGTGAAAATTATGGGCAAACTTTAGGTTTGATTTATGTTTAGTCGAAAAGAGCCGCCCGAAGCCCGACTGTGCGCTGCGGTGTGCACACGGCAGCACGTGCCACCGCCTCCCGGGGCGGTGTTATCTAACTAGCAGGATACTTGCAATAAGAGACCTTTTTTTATTGATGTCCAGTTGACATTCTACATGGAACTTCCTTAGCCCCGGGGAAGGGCGAAAGGGTATCGGCTAAAACCACTTGAGCGGTCATCTTCGGCACCAAAGGTAGGCTCCAGGTCCTCGTAAGATCACACTAGAGTCACCCATTGGTACCACGCCTTTGACATCACGGAGGGGATGACTGTAAAGCGGTCACCCCCTCTAGCGGAGGAAGGCGACTATAAAAAGGTCGCCGCCTAGGCACTTCTCGGGGAAGATTGTAAAGGATCCTCCCAAGCCTCGCTTTGCGCTGTGCTGCGCACACGGCAGCACGTCATCACGTGTGCACCGCCGTCTTCCCGGGGTTTGAAATAAGAGACCTACCACTACATTTCAGTTAGGCTTTAAGCTGAAAATTATATTAAACCTACTTGCACTCTAGCCTCCGACAAGCTGATCCTCAGGGCGACCTCCTCTCTCAGGAATACATCAGGGTAATGTGTCTTCTGAAACAGGGATTCAAGCTCGCTGAGCTGCTGCGGCGTGAAAGTCGTGCGGTTCCGCCGCTGCCGACGACGCCCGAACATGTATTCAGTTAACAGGTCTCCCGGTAAAGGAGATAGGTAAGGACCCGCCATCTGTACTATCTTTTCTGGTGCTTATATAAGTTTTGGAAATTTGCGTGGTGATTATGGTAAACCGAACTTTCAACGTTTGTACATTTTATACAATAACAGAATGTCTATACACATAAGTAATTCTAGGATTTTAGTACAGGCTGTTAAAGTATTTTTATGTAAATATAAAACTGCGCATTCTGCGCCTTTTAACAGTTTTACTAATTAATTTGATACACATAATAGTTTTGTGTCATATTTTTCACAAGAATTTCACTATAGTAAAGTTACTGAAAAAGTTATCATCTACGACTATCATAGTAAACTTTGGGCTACTAAAAGAAGTCTCACATCCAAGATGATCCGAACAGTACTGTTTGATTTTGCGAAAATCCCGTCGTGAAAACCACCCTGACTCCACCCCTCGCTAAAAAGAGACCGTGCGTGATTGGTTGAGTGTTGCAGGGGTTGAAAATCCTAGCCAATCAGAATGTGCGACGGGGGTTCTATTTAATAGGTGTAGATTAAGTTATGGCGTATCTGTAGATAAATGTTGTATAAATGCGATCAACTTTGCTTCGGAGCTGTTAATGAAATATTAAATATGGTGAACGACGGCTTATTTAAAGTATGTACTAATTAGGTGTAGGTTCTGTGTGCTGTCCGGATTAAGAATATAGCACCACTCCATCTCCTCCCGTGAATGTCGTAAAACGCGAATAAGTCCCTTCTGTGGAACAGTAGCCATACTGCGCTCACCAACCTGCCTGCCAAGCATGGTGAGTACTGGCGAATTCCCCCCAAAATTATGAAACATAGCACGTCAACGGTCGTCTTAAGGGGGAGGCGTTTGTTCAACGGTGGACTGTTTTTGTTTGATATGGTCGCTGATTGAGAAGTGGCTTACTAATATCACGAGAATGTATGGTGTCAAATAAAAATTAAAAAGCATGACAGCGAAACTAGTAATAAGGATCTTATTAGCAGGTCAACACCTCATATCTTTTTCGCATTTTAATTTATTTTTCCTTGTTCTAAAGCTAAGCTAAAGCTGCTGATTTCGATGAAAGGCTATTACGGTAGAGAGGTTCTCAAGTGGAGACCACGCATGTGAAATAGCAGCCTGGGACGGCCTACAACGAAATGGGCAGACGACCTTGTGAAGGTAATGGAAGTCGTTGGATGTGGGCGGCGTGTAACCGGTCGACGTGGCAATCTTTAGGAAGGCCTTTCAGCAGTGGACGTCCTTCGGCTGATTAATTATTAATTTAATAAGTTTTTCTTTTTAGATAGGCACTAGTTTAGATGTGATAAATTGAGACCCAACCGACTATTCATTAGGGGATAGGATTATTATTAACAGGAGATATAGACTTGAGGATCATACACTAAGTATTGCTATTGCGCAATTATGATAGAAAACAATTACCTATATTAAATAGCACATTTAATAACAATTTTAGAACATTAATTATGCATGATTTTTTCTAAATCAAGCGTTTAAGCTAACAACGTGTTTAACATTTAACTAGTACTACAACAAAACACATAATTCAAGCAAATAAATATTATTTAGTATACTTGTTTTTCTGGTTCCCTATTAGTATGCTTACGCTAGAATTAGTATCATGTCGATCGTCGTCGAACAATAGGTGGAGTTCGATCAGATCGGAGATTATTTGAGTTCCTAGAGCCTCCCTTCGGTGCCAAATATGATCACTCCGGTGGTTTTAACCGGTAGGAGTGCCCCTCCGCCCTTTCCAGAGGCGGAGAAAGTATATGAAGTTTTTCCACTGGATCATTTTTTATTTTATTTGGAGTTCGATCTGACAACCTCTCTATCAGCAGTCCGGTGTATTGGCCACTAGGCTATTGTCGGTTAATATGGTGTCAATATTTTAATAAAAACGCTAGAATTACATAAAATACGAAGTAATTACAATACAGTTTGTTATTATTACAATCATACAGATTCACTACATACAAAGTAAATTAGTATGTAAAATTATGAACATTTTTGATTATCACTTGCGTTAACAGTGAAGGAAAACATCCTGAGGAAACATGCACATCTGAGATGGCTACCCGCACTAGGCCAGCGTGATGAACCAAGGCATATTTTTTCTCATCGTGAGAAGAAGTCCGTGCCCAGCAGTGGGACAGTAATGGGCTGATTACGTAAGGACGTATTTAAGTTATCTTCCCCATAGATTCCCATAATTGTGTCGTCATTTTGGAGGGAATCTGCCAGTACTCACCGTTCTTGGCAGGCAAGTTAGTGAGTGCAGAATGACTGCTGTTTCACAGAAAGGACACTGCTGCCCATCCCTATGCTTTAGAGTCCCTTAATACTTAAGTACTTAAACTGGTAAAGCCCAATTTCCTCAGGCCGTTGAAATGCATCAGTGTCAATGTCACTACGGGTGTGAGAGCGGTTGACTTTGAGGTTACCAACAGCTCGCCGAATGTAGTGGCTACGGGGATAAGTTATCGCCGTAGCCTTCGCCCCGGAGTCTTTTGGATCTCTACCCACATCCAGGTGAGACAAGGATATACTAAATATAGAGAGGGACAAACATTCAAACGTAGAAATGAAAATGAGTGATAATAATTAACTCTTACTGGTATTTCCTTATACAATTTCTGCCATGTCATGACGTGTATGCATGGACCAGGATTTTACTGGTATTAAAATCTTTGTCATCTCTGTAACTTGATTGTAGTTCTTTATATTTGCCCTTGCGATGCAAACAATTGCGGTAAGTTTTACTTAAAGCGCCTGCGAAAAATCCTCATTTCCCTTGCGGTAACACGGTTGCTGTGTAATTTTATAAATGTAGTGGCACATGTTACTGTGAACTTGTTCATTTACTAGCTCTCTACATTTTTCATTGCTTAAGTTTATAAAGTATGTTCGCTAAAGGTTTGCTGCAATAAAATGCACCTAAACTGTACTCTGACATTTAAAAAACCTAATGAACCATTTTTTTTTATTGGTAACCAGTCGAAATTTTCCATAAACATCCTTCGCTCCGGGGAAGGGCGAAGGGGTATACCGAACTCCTACCGGCTAAAACCACTGGAGCGATCATCTCCACCACTGAAGGGGGGCTCCAGGTCCTCAAACCTAAAGAACCTAAGCTGTAATCTATCATATCTATAGAGTGTTTCCTTACCTTCATGACTCTGGTTGTCGAATGGAGACCGCACACCGGAAAACGCAGCGCGGGACGACCTCCAACGAGGTGGAAAGATGACCTGGTGAAGGTCACTGGGAGTCATTGGATGAGAGCGGCATGTTACCGCTCGTTGTGGAAATCTAAGGCGGAGGCCTTTGTTCAGCAGCGGACGTCCTGTGGATTAAGGAATCCTTAACTCTCTTGTCTTGCTGGTGTTGCTATCTGTCTTATAGATTCGTCATATCATAACAGCGCGTAAATGTCAAGCGTTAGCGCCTAATTTCATTTTAATTTGCTAGGGTTAGCCCTGTGACTGCTAAAATGATTGGTGACTTGCCATAACCACCACGCTTGCCACGCAGTATGTTGTTATAAGCATGCAGGAGGACGCTGCTGCATCTTCTAGACATTATTGTTTATGGCCTCTTACGACACCCGCGGATTGAAACAACCTATTCTTTGCCAGTTACCAAACAGCCTTGTTAATTATATACAATATATCCGCCACCCATCCAATGATACTATAGTACAAAGTGAGATGTTTGTGTAGAGAGCAAAATTAAGTCTGCTAAGTGGGTTGCAGATAGCGGAAGCAACGATTACGAGGAGTAAATGAACGTCCCGGGCGTCGCACCCCACTGGCACCGGGACCGGGCCAGGGTTGTCCCGGGGCTCATTAACGGGTCATTAGATATCAATTAAAATATGTTGCCTATGATTCATTGAGGTTGTTATCGCAAGGCATGTCTAACCAGTGCGTGCGGCCAGTGCTTGGTAATATTCAGGTAAGACGAAGTGTTATTGGATTTTTCTCTTACGATTCTTATTTCGTAAATGGTAAGACTCCCTGTCTTACTATAATCCTTTTACTATAATCATTGTCAAAATCCGGATGTAAACATCTACACTTCTGCCTTATCTATATGCTTATAAGTGTGATCTATATTATATATACTCGTAATGCTATATTTACATCAAATAAATATGAATGCTAAAAGTTTAGTTCAAATACAACAACAAGTACTGTTTAATCTCTCATTGAACTATTTGTCTTTGATACAATTTTCTATTATAAATACACATTAAAACTAAACGTATACACAAGATTTAGGATTATGGTAATAACATAAAACTATAAAAAAGGGCCTGCTGCATTTAGGCGTTAAAGTACTTCTCCTCACCGCTGTCAGCTGGTAATGCTCACAAAAGACTGGCAGTATTGCCAGGACTCGAACGGCGCAAATATAACAACCACATCGTTAATTATTGTTTTTAGCCGTCTGGGGTCGAAACGCTTCAATCCAGAGGTCAAAGTGCACGTCTGCTTTTCAAAAATATTATTACTAGACGATTGGCCGACATTTCGCATGATCCCGGCCGGCCTTTATCTTTACTAGAAAACAATTTACAAATTTAAGTTAGAATATATTGGTAAACGATATACCTCTTTACATTACTAACTCATTATCACTATTCAATCTAATTATCGTATGTAGCCAGCCCTGCGTTCAAGGCGGGCGGGAGGCGCGGTGGCGCCGCCCGCCGCAACGGCGCTAAACGAGTTTCCGCAAACATTTTAATGAATAACACCTCCCGCGCCTCAAACCACCTCGCCCCTCCCCTCCCTGTGGAGCTTGCAATGCGCTAATTAAACATTCGAGTCATATTGTCTCTGTTACCATGTTGATGGAATTTCGTACTCAGCAGCTCACAATGCCTGAAAGATACGTGTTCATTATTTTTTAAATTATGTTTTTATCTATACATTTTTAAACATCTTGGTGACGAAACAAGCAAATCATTCGCCTGATGGTACGCGTCACGCCTGCCTACATGTCGCTACATTTGATTTATCCTTAAGAAAAAACTTATAAAATTGAATGCTTAAATAACTTCATCATCACAAAATCCACACTTATTATTATAAATAAGTACCCGAATACAAAAGTTTCAGTGTTTGGATTTGGATGTAAGTTTGTTAGTCAAAACAGCGTTAGTATAGTATTTGTTTTTAATCGTTGCCCCACACTACGATTACTTCTGTTTAATAAGCATAAACACCCAGAGCCGAAACAACTAACTGTAGATCATACATATGTTTGTTCAGTTTGTGCGGTGGTCGAACCCACGACATGCATTATAACAGCCAATCGCGTAGCCACCTCGGCAACTGTGTATCCCAGACAAGTATATAGGATACACAGCGCTGTTTGGACGGCACGGTTGGCGTAGTAGCTCCGCGATTGCCTTTCTGCGCTGCGTGTCACGGATTCGATCCCCGCACGGAACAAATATTTGTACGATCAGCAGATAGTTGTTTTGGGTCTAGGTGTTTGTACATGTGAGATACTCGTATATGTCTGTAAACTGCACCCATGACATAGGAGACCATGGTGTAGGGCAACATTTCATATAAAAAAGGAAAAAATGCCGTAGAACTAAGATATCCAAGTTAGCAGGCCTTACTCCGGAAAAGCTTGACTAAATCAAGCAAATAACTGTCCTAACCCCGAAGTTAACTGTGTATATAGATTTACGCTCATCACTGACTAATTCATTGACCTTGTCATACTGTAACATGGCTCCTTCCTTTATTTTTCCAACTGGCGCCTTAGACGCCCTACAATTCACTAGTGTCGTCATCATCATCATCATATCAGCCAGAGTACGTCCACTGCTGAAAAAAGGCCTCCCTTATAGATTTCCACTATTGCGTCATAATTTAGGGGAATTTGCGGTATGGCTGCTGCCCATCCTTTTTTTTTTTTTTTTTTTTTTTAAATCCTGCTGGTTTAGTGGCCCTAGTGGTCTTTTACGATATCCATGGGAGGAGATGGAGTGTGCTATATTCTTAATCCGGACACTATACGGAAAACTAGTCACTAGTGTACTAATCATTATTTAAAATCAAAGAATTCAATAAAACAAATATGGCCGATCCGTGGGCACACCTCGATAATCATAAAAATCTCTTGCATTTAATAAACTTACCTTCGAATTATGAACTCCTTGAATTCATTCAGACATCCCGCTGTGATATTAAGCAATCATCTTAATTAGTCGCATAAAAAAGCTAAAAAGAGCACGGAGCGGTCCAACAGCTCAATTAGTTAATTAATCTTTTTTTCCGCGTTAAAATAGCATTTATAAAGGAGGCGCAAACCGGTGGGAACTGCCTCCCTTCTCTAACGCAATAGGGCTGATATCAACATTAGCACATTTCTGCACGATTACTTGACATTTTATAGTTACGAGTTCGTTGCTGAACTTGAGAGTTCTTCAAGATGACATGAAGATAGAGCGAGAAAACCATGATAAAAGTTCGGCAATGATTTCTCATAACTTAAATAATTTTGTGAGTATGCTTCAAGTTTTTCGGTGTGGTTTCCTGCAAATAATAGACCACGCCTCTCCATCCATGGGGTCGTAAAGGGGGGGCGATTAAAGGTCAATTAACAGCATGGACAATCCTCCCGACCTAATTACATTGTACTGTGATCATCAAGGCGCCTGTCAAGCACGGTGAATAAGGTACTGACCATTTGAAGGCCCATGTTTAGAAGTAGATGTTTACAGGTAAATATGTGTGTGTGCGTCAAGTCTCGTTCTTAATCTACCAAGGAGCTAAAATTAAAACAGTCCAAATTACCCATTTCCATGGGCGCCATAATATAACTATGTTTAGTAGTTATTTTATGTTTAATCATCGTCGTGACGTCAATGGTCTTAGTCCTTTAGCATCTACCAAAAGTAATTACAGAAAAACAATCAAGAAGGTCGAGAACTTTCAGTGATTGGGGCAGCATCTGACGTGCTTCACCCAACATGTTCCTTTTTTTTTATTTTTTTTTATTGGTGCACAGTGGAAATTCATAATATCAATTCACCGGTTCTGAGGCATAATGCTTACGCTGAGTGTAAAACAGATCACATGCGAAGCAGAAGGGAATCGCACTAAAACGGCCTACTCGAAGCACTGCCTGCACGGCCCTATTTTAAGATTAATCAATATTTGTATAAAATTATCATATGCGGCCCTCACTGACCTCCACATAAAAGTGGCTGTCTTAATATTACAAAAGGTTGCGACCCATGCCTTAAACGTTACTTGAAGAATAATAGGTGTCGAGCTGCATAAAGACAACCCTAATAGTGGTTATTGCGTGCCAGTATTCCATCACTTGCACTGTATAGGCCACGAGACCTCAAAGGATTTTTTTACAAGTGAATCAGAAACCTAAGTCATACAATCAATAATTTTTACATTTCAATTTTTATTTAATTTAGCTGATATCCATAGTTTATCCGAAAAATAAAATATTTGAAATTTTGACTTTCACTTACTTTTTGATTTCGTGATTCAAACAGAGTTAGAGTGATTAAAATTGTTTGGTTTATTTTTGTAAATAGTAATTGAGTACAGATATGTACTCATAGTTTATACATAAATTAAACTGCCTAGTTGTGAAGCTGGCTAGGTAGGTACCACCCCCGAGCAACCCCGAGAAGATGGCGGCGCGCACGTGGCCGCGCAGCACAGCTCACAGCGAGACTTGAGGGGATACTTTACAATCCTCCCCGAGAAGTGCCTGGGGGCGGCCTTTTTACAGTCGCCTTCCCTCCACTGGAGGGGGTGACCTCTCTACAAACATCCCCTACGAGATGTGCCTAAAGGCGTGGCATCAAGGGGCAGCTCTAGTGTGATCTTACGAGGACTTGGAACCACTCTTCGGGGCCGCGACCGCGCCGCCCCAGTGCCAGATATTCGCTGCTAAACAATAAAGTTTAAACTGTAGATATTACTGTGCTCTGGTTAGAAGCTTCCGATGCATGTCTTGTATTCAGTCAATAAGATAGTGTACTAGGGTTTTAATAGCGGGGTACCATCGGCTTTTCCGTGTGGTGTCCGGATTAAGAATATAGCACCAATCCCTCTCCTCCCGTGGATGTCGTAGAAGGCGACTAAGGGAATCTAAACCAGAAGGTGGGGCAGCAGCGTACCTTCTGAGAAACGATAGCCATACTGCGCTCACTAACCCGCCTGCCTAGCGTGGTGAGTATTGGCAAATACCCCCCAATATGATGACACAGTTTTGAAAATCTATGGGGAGGCCTTTGTTTAGTAGTGGACGTTGTGTATGGCCGATATAATGATGATGATAATTTTAAAATATACAGTTTTGAAGTTATTTAAGAAAATTTACGAAAATTGACCACCACCCTCACCTCTGAAACTACTGAGCCTAAAATGTTGAAACAAATACAGAATATAGTTCTTCACTTAGAGATTACACGAAAACCTATGAGAAGTCTATGGTCTTAAAATAACATGGGAAATCTTTCAATATTGTTTGTACAAACTTAAATTTGGAATGTATGGAAGCACATGTTTTTCAACTACAATGTTAAGTTTGTTCTTGGGATAAATTCCCGCCGAAATACATAGGCCCGCTCCCGCTGCCGCTACTCCACGTGACCCTAGGTTAATCAAAATTAGGGAGATTACGTGCGGGGTTCCGCAGGGGTCGGTTCTCGGCCCCTTTTTATGGAACCTCGCCTACGACGCGATCCTGCGTGTCGTTCTCCCCGCTGGCGTCAGCTTGGTCTGTTACGCTGACGACACTCTTGTGTTGGCCAGCGGGGAGTCCTTTGAGGGAACCATCCGGCTTGCCGAGCAAGCGGTGGCAATTGTCGTGGCCAAAATCCACGCTCTGGGTCTGCAGATAGCGCCTCACAAAACCGAGGCGCTATGGTTCCACAAACTGCCGCGGAGTAGAGAACCACCCAGTTCGTGTATACGCGTTGGTGACGCGCAAATCAGGGTGGGCCAGTACATGAAGTACCTGGGGCTCACCCTGGACAGTCGTTGGGGCTTCGAAGAGCACTTCGCGCGCCTCGTCCCCCGAGTCGAGAGGGTAGTGGGTGCATTACACCGGGTGCTGCCCAATCTCAGGGGACCGAGCGAGGAAGTTCACCGTCTCTACGGGGGCGCCGTGCGGTCTGTGGCCCTCTACGGGGCGCCGGTATGGTCATCCCGGCTGTCAGGCGTCCAGCGCTGCAGAAACAAACTTCACAGTCTGCAGCGCAGAGTAAGAGAATTAAGTGTTTGTAGAGCCCTTTAGCTAATCAAATCACTAGGCGTAAGAGACTATTGGGGGATCCTTTACAATCCCCCTGGGGGGGTGACCGCTTTACAGTCACCCTCTCCGAGATGTGCCTAAAGGCGTGGCACCAATGGGCGGCTCTAGTGTGATCTTACGAGGACCTGGAGCCTCCCTTCGGTGCCGAAGATGACCGCTCTAGTGGTTTTAACCGGTAGGAGTCCGGCATACCCCTTCGCCCTTCCCCGGGGTGAAGGAAGTTCCATGTAGAATTTCCACTGGACATCAACAAAAAAAATATTTAATCAAAATTACTTTCTATATTTAAAATATTGCTCTCTTAAATTGACAAATAAAAACGGAACAAAAACTTTCGTTGCCAGCCCTACGATAACGTTAACAGTGTTTACTTATTTGCAGGCAGTAGCAGCGAGACAATACAGTCGTCCGCGCAGCGTGCACACTGGTCTAATTAATACGCTTTCAAGCCTGTGCGCCGGCTAGTTGATTAACTCGATAGGTAATTAGATGACGACTGCAGTTGCCGGTGTAATGCCGGTGAAGGGTTGATGCGTGTGTGCGTGTCGCATGTATGTCCCATGCTTTGTGCAATTGTTAATCGAAATATTACGGTTTTTATGGATAGGGAATAGAGAATGCTTTACGGTGTAACGCTCTTTATGGTTAACATTAGAAAGCTTGTAACCGCTTTATCGGTTCCTCAAGAATTAAGTTAAAAAAATTAAGAGAATTAAGTGTTTGTAGAGCCCTTTAGCTAATCAAATCACTAGGCGTAAGAGACTATTGGGGGATCCTTTACAATCCCCCTGGGGGGGTGACCGCTTTAAAGTCACCCTCTCCGAGATGTGCCAATAGGCGTGGCACCAGTGGGCGGCTCTAGTGTGATCATACGAGGACCTGGAGCCTCCCTTAGGTGCCGAAGATGACCGCCCCAGTGGTTTTAGCCGGTAGGAGTCCGGCATACCCCTTCGCCCTTCCCCGGGGTGAAGGAAGTTCCATGTAGAATTTCCACTGGACATCAACAAAAAAAATATTTAATCAAAATTACTTTCTATATTTATTATATTGCTCTCTTAAATTGACAAATAAAAACGGAACAAAAACTTTCGTTGCCAGCCCTACGATAACGTTAACAGTGTTTACTTATTTGCAGGCAGTAGCAGCGAGACAATACAGTCGTCCGCGCAGCGTGCACACTGGTCTAATTAATACGCTTTCAAGCCTGTGCGCCGGCTAGTTGATTAACTCGATAGGTAATTAGATGACGACTGCAGTTGCCGGTGTAATGCCGGTGAAGGGTTGATGCGTGTGTGCGTGTCGCATGTATGTCCCATGCTTTGTGCAATTGTTAATCGAAATATTACGGTTTTTATGGATAGGGAATAGAGAATGCTTTACGGTGTAACGCTCTTTATGGTTAACATTAGAAAGCTTGTAACCGGTTTATCGGTTCCTCAAGAATTAAGTTAAAAAAATTAAGAGAATTAAGTGTTTGTAGAGCCCTTTAGCTAATCAAATCACTAGGCGTAAGAGACTATTGGGGGATCCTTTACAATCCCCCTGGGGGGGTGACCGCTTTACAGTCACCCTCTCCGAGATGTGCCAATAGGCGTGGCACCAGTGGGTGGCTCTAGTGTGATCATACGAGGACCTGGAGCCTCCCTTAGGTGCCGAAGATGACCGCCCCAGTGGTTTTAGCCGGTAGGAGTCCGGCATACCCCTTCGTCCTTCCCCGGGGCGAAGGAAGTTCATGAAGAATTTCCACTGGGCACCAATAAAAAAAAAATTAAAAAAAAATTAAAAAAAAAGGCGTAAGAGACCAAATACCTAATGTCTCGAGGTGACGAGTGTAGTGGAGGCCATGCAGGACAGTTCTGGGTAACATTACAATTGTTATGGGCAGTCGTGAATCTTACCACTAGGCGAATGACAAGCTTATCTAGTCAATAGGTAGTTTAATTTTCATGGTCTACCAACATAGCCTGATCGGCGGGCTGATTAGCTAAAAACAGCAACAGCAGACGCGATAGCAGCTATCGCGCAGCCAATAACCCACCGGTGGCACAGCGTCAATAAAAATTGGTATTACGTAAGGCATCGCCCGCCTGTCGCTATTGTGGAAGATGCATAGTTACTAGCGCCAGTAGCCACCAGTGGAACTAAAAAGAATCAACGTTTTTAATTCATTAATTGTCCGACAGAGGCGCGTCAGAGATCTTCGCCTGTTTAGTCGCTATCGGCAAATAGGTAATTCTCCAAATCGACGTTTGACAGCGGCGTTGGAGCAATTTACGCCTGTTGCAAAGCATCTGCGACTTAGGTAATCAGCCCGCCGGTCGACCAGGATCCGCCACTCGGCAGTCCATGTAGAACACTACTCGAGCGTGTGCTGTGCGGTATCCTGGTTTCTACCACAATAGTGGCACTGTGCCGTAACCTCGCATCCGAAACAACCGTGACCGGTGAATACCTGCGTTTGGTCGCGAACTGCTACCAGAGGCGATGTTGCCACATCTCTAGTGCGTGCCGTCGAGCCAGCCGCCTCAGCCTGTCGAACGCCCTGAAGGCACGCTTTCACCGCTTTGGCGGAGGGAGTGTGTCTGATCATAGACCCACGAATCCATCTCCGCCTGGATGTTGAAAGGCAGAAAGCGCACCAGGAGAGTTGCCACCTCGTAGTACACTGTCCTGTGTCCCCATAAAATCCGTATAGCCACTCTGCGCTGCGGACCGTGAAGTTTATTTCTGTAGCGCTGTACGCCTGACAGCCGGGATGACCATACACATGTCTATGTATCCGTAGAGGGCCACGGACCACACGTCCTCCCCGTAGAGACTGTGAACTTCCTCGCGCAGTCCCCCGAGATTAGGCAGCACCCGGTGTAATGCACCCACTACTCAGTGCTCTTCGAAGCCCCTACCTGAACTGAGTACCTTTTACAGTGGCGGAGATTTTCTAATTGATGGTTTTTAATGATTTCAATTTATAATTTTCCGTGTGGTGTCGAGACTAAGAATATAGGACCACAACATCTCACCTCATCTATGTGGAACAGCAGCCATACTGCCCTCACCAACCCGCCTGCCAAGTGTGGTGAATACTTGCAAATTTCCCCCGAAATGATGACATATATATATATATATATATTATGATTTACGTTGCTTAAGACTAAAATGAAAGGGAAGAAATCTAAAATAAACGCCTGCTTTAAAGACAATAGGTATCTGTAGGTACCAAGGGTACGCATATGTCGCACAAACATTCATTAATCAAAATATGTTAGGTATCCCATTGCTTACAAATGGCGATATCAAAAGCTTTAATACGAGGAGAGAGTCGCTTCCTTCCTTTGTCCGAGCTCATCCGTTTTGTTTTAACACCCCTTTTAACTTTCATACACTCATGTATGCCTCCTTCGTTCTCCCTGAGCTGGTTACATGCTAGCGAAGAAATATTATTTTTATTGAAATTATACAAGAAGTTGTGTAGGTATATACTTATGACACGCGTCAGAAGTAACACTTCTTTGTTTTTTTTTTTTAATTCTACATTCCTATAATTTGCGTATGTAGGAAAAACGACAAAATGATCGAAAGTAATACAATTAGTAACGGTTTGATTAATTGGTTTGAACTTAAATAAATTTAAAGTGATATTTTTTCGTTACAGATAAATAAATAAGAATATATTTGTTGTAATATAAACGAATCAAATATGTTTAAACCTAATCCAAATGGTGATAGTACCTAATACTGGTTAACTGTGGTAAGTCTCTAATTGCACAGAAGGAGACTACAGAGCGGGATCGGGAGAGGGCCGATCCCGCTCGAAGAAGGAGGAGACGGCGCCGGGGTAACAACCGCCCTGGCGCCTAATTCCCATACGTCGCTTTGTTTGCCCTATGTATGACAAACCAGAACCACAGTCAATCTTGTAGACCCCTGCATCTTGTAGGTATGTGACATTTTACCGGTTTGAGTAGTTGGCTGATCTTCTTATGCGGCTTGAAGTAGGTTTTAATAGAAGCACGCTTCAAGATATGACCAATTCTGTCCTTGACTCCCTTAATAAATGGTAAAACAGAGGGTCCTCGATCAACCATGGTGGGTTTCGGGCGGCTTCTGCGACGGGGATGTAGAGCTTTCAAATTGTTATTTTGAAGAACTTGCTTCACATGGTCGCATGGCTCCCCTGCCAGATGGTCGGCGTCGCAGATGCTGTGTGCTCTCTGTAACAAAGATTTGGCCACGGTAGCTAACTAGCTACCGTGGCCAAATCTTTCTTGTCAGTTGACAAGGATGGTGGTGCGATTCACTGCTAAGGTACCTGTCTGAATGGGTAGGCTTTCTATACACAGTATGACTAACAGAATGATCTGAATAATGGATGAGAAGTATGCCATGAAAGGCCAAGGACTTGTTACCCTCAATTCCATAGTAAATTGAATTTTGCTATGTATTGAATTTAGGTGTTTTAAGAATGCAGAGACTCTACTTATAATGTGTAATAATCGCGATAACCTAAGACATTATTATTATAAAACTATATAAAGCTACAACTACCTGCAGATCATACAAATATTTGTTCCGTGCGGGAATCGAACCCACGACCCGGAGCGCAGCAACCGCGGCAATCTTTATATGCTTTTATAACATTTCCAGCGTGAGAGTTATGCTGTTTATTATCTTTATATCATTACCTCACTCACTCTGGAAATCTGTGTCTAAGGAGCTAACTTTCCCTACATATGCCTCAGAATATTGCATTCCAACCTAAACAATATATTCACATATATAAGGTGTGTTCAAGCCTTACAGAGTCTCCGGTTGATATATTTATGATTAAGCATCGCGTCCAAAGCGCGACATTGTCTTTGCAAGGCCCTCTGTGGCACCCCATCCGTCTTGCTTGCTTTCACGCCACTTCCCCCTTTCTTTGCAGGCACGAGATTTTTTTAATTATGACGTTGAGCCTTTTTGTCTTTAGTAAAACATGACTCGCTACAACTGCTTGAGTAACCTGTCCGAACGTAGTCAGTTCGATTCTTGGTGAAATATAACAAAAAATAAAGATAAAACTGAAAAAGAATTTGAGAAGTTGAAATTCTATTCTATGTCAGAAATGATACTCAGAATGATAAACAAAGTAAAAAAAAGATGTCCCAACCACAACAACAAAAATGTAAAAAAAAGATTTTCCCCTGTGTAGATTTTTAATGAGTTTGCAGACATAAATTCCACATGTACAACCACCCAGACCAAATACCGGTAGGTTATATAAATATTGTTCCTTGTGCGAATCGAACCTGCGACCCGAAGCGCAGACAGCCAATCGCTTAGCCACTGCGCCATTCGTGCCGTCACAACTGTTGCATAGCTATTATAATTTATTCATATATTAATGATAATATCCAATATATGGAGTTATTGAGGGTTTTGAAGTAATACATATAACGTCTGTCTATTCACGGGTTAGCCTCTGCAAAGAAGAAGTCGGTATTTTAATAGGCTTACGCAGGGACATGGGTCTAACACGCAGAGGCTCTTTAGAGAATCCGGGGATTCTCCATGGCTCCACTAGGAAAAGTCATGGATTGTCACGGGTGGTATAGGACTATTGTATGAGACGGAAACTATAACGAAAAGGTCTATGGCATTCAGTGTTATATGGAACGAAAACTTAAATAAAAAAGGGAACAACGGCATCTGCCTTAATGTACCTATGTACATGTATCATTATCATTACGAATAGCTACGTTTCGAAGACACGTGTGGTTGAAAAAACATACAATGGATACATTGTTCTTATTTTTGGAATACTGTTGATTTATTTATGGGAGGTCTTCGAGGAGTGACAACACTCGCAAAATATTACCGACGGCGTTTGTTTGTAGCGTTCGCTAAAATGACCTGACCACATATGAAGGTGGATGTGATTTTTGTTGGACATTTAGTCTTCAAGAACTTTTTAGGGGTCTAAAAATGTTTTTAAATAGTCTATGCTTATATACCAAACAATAACTTAATGACTTCTATAATTACTACTTCAACACCTCCATAAGCAAACACCAACTCTAAGTTCAATCGAATTCCAACATCAGTGTAGTACCATCTTAAATTATTTTCTTCAGGCACAAGTGTGCTTTGTGCATCAATATTTTCAATATTATTTGCGGAGTGAAGCTACGGCGTAGCGCGGCGGCACGAGCTGCGCGCACGGAAGTCCTGATTATGTAGAGGAATTAATTTTCAGACGCGACGAAACTGTTCTGTAGTTCTGCTAGTGGCAGGGGTAAAACAGGGGTGGGTATTCTAGGGGGATGAAACAAAACTACCTCGTCAGCCGCACCTGAAAACGTAATAACTCGCGAGCGTACTCGTAAGTAAGTTTTACGAGTTGTACTTGGTACTGCTTTGAGCTGATGAGGAATGGGTGTGTAATGGTAGCTCACTGTAAAGATTAATTCCGTATGAAACAGTTACTAGTCGATGTTTGGAGAACAATTTATATTATAATGCCTTTAATGTATCTTAAGTGATGGTAAAATATGGAACCAAAGTACTATATATGAAGTTATTGTTGCCACCATTCTGCCGCCTTACTACTAAATCAAGCTATGCCAAGCCCATCCAAACCAAGGCATGCTATTTTTTTGTTTGGCGTCTCGCAGTCTATTTCTAGAAATGTGGTTGCTTAACCGGTCGTTTCAGGTGAAGCCAAAAGAGGCCTCCAGCCAGGCTTAAAATTATTATTACTTAGACCCTGCGGGACAAGGACCTCGGCTTAGGGCGTTGCTGGGGATAACAAGCTATTCTTTTGGGGCCAGCTGTATCGGTGTTATTTAATATGCATTAAGGGACATTTTATACTACAAGCTCAGCACAGGCCGAGCGCAAGGCGAGCAAGAGACGGGGGAGAAGTTGTTACTTGAATGGGATGCTGTTGTCGCGGCGATAGGCCTTCGCGAACGTCGGTGAGGCGGCATCCTCGTCGGCGAGGACGGAAAAGCAGTCGGATGTTAAGTGGACGAGACAGCACAAGTCTCTTCATGTGATCTATCGTGATTTGGTCGACAAGAACGTGCCTCGGGTGGCGTACTCTACTAATACGGGAGGGTTGATAATCGGCGCATATGGGGATTTGAGTGGGACAGGGCAGAATCGAAGTAGCATTTGAACGCTTACTTCGTGTATTGCCTGATGATCGGCAAGTTTAAATCGAAATGAAGGTGATCATTACGCAAGTAGATAGGCGCTCCGGTGGCCTTACGCATGAATTAAATTACGATTTTGGAGGTTTTGTAACGGCTAAAACCACCGGAGCGATCATTGGTACCGAAGGGAGGCTCCAGGAACTCGAATAAGGTTTTGTGATCTATAGAGTGTATAGGAGACAGCGTGTGCGAAAGCTGTGCTGGCATGGGTCAACATTGGGGTATTTTTTTATACTTTACCCCACACTAGGATTGCTCCTGTGTCGTAGGTGCGTTTACAGACATGAATTCCACATACAATACACTCAGACCCGGAACAACTACCTGCAGATCATGTAAATATTTGTTCCGTGTGGGAATCGAACCTACGACCCGGAACGCAGCAACCGACTGTATCACGTTTTTTATTTTTGGTGATATATTGATGCTACGTCCGACCTACTTTCAATGTACCACCTTAGGGGTGCTGTTAAAAAGCTGTGTGGTGCCGGCTAGGTATTGCACTAATCCATCTCATCCCTTGGGTGTCGTAAAAGGCGACTATGGGATTAGCCGGAGGATGGGCAGCAGCGTTATTCGAATACATTCATAAATATTTAGCTTAACTGCGATCGCCCACCCGCCTGCCAAGCGTGGCGATTATTTCCAAACCGCCCGATGAGAACACACCACAAACGCATACCGGTTGTTATGGTAATCTTTGGGGGAGGTGTCTGTCCAACAGTGGACCTTTTTCAGCTGAAATTGATTTAATTGAGATTGAAGATAATGAATACAGATGTACACACAACCGTCCCGTTCAATCGTTTCTATAATACCACAGTATTCGCACGACATTAATACTTTTGACAACCCTTCAGTCGTACCATATTGAAAAGTAATTCATTATTTTAAAATGGTGTAATTATATGTTTTCTTTTAATGGCCAATAACTATTATAGTAACATCCACGCCGTGGCAAGCGCGGCTGAACCTTATACCGGACCGATCGATATATACGGTAGCTGAATAGCTAGACAGATAGAACTGGTCATCATATCAGCCAAAGGGCACACTAGGTACACTGTTGAAACTCCTGCCGTCGCTATAAGGCGGGGGGCCTCTGAGTTTGTGGGTGCATAGACTGGGGAATCTGCGTGCCCACATCGAGTGACCCACGAAAAGACGGTGGCACGCATGTGGTCACGCGCCGCTGTGTGCGCAGCATAGTAAAGCGCACAGGGAAGCTTCGGGAGATCCTTTACTATGCCCCGGGGAGGGGGGGTCACCGCTTTACCGTCAACCTTAGTATAGGCGTGGTACCAGTGGGCGGCTCTTATGTAATCATATGATGACCTGGACCGCCCCTGTGCTTTTAGCCGGTAGGAGTCCGGCATGCCCCTTCGTCCTTCCCCGGGGCGGAAAATAATAATAAAAATATAAGTATACTGATGAAAAAAGGTCTCCCACATAAGTGTGTCGTCATTTTGGGGTTAATGTGCCAGTAAGTACTCACCATGCTTGGCAGGCGGGTTGGTGAGCGCAGTATGGCTACTGTTCCACAGAAGTGACGCTGCTGCCCATCCTTCTGGTTTAGAGTCCCTTAGTCGCCTTTTACTACATCCACGAAAGGAGATGGAGTGGTGTTATATTCTTAATCCGGAACGAAGAATTGGTCATCAGCAAGAAACGTGTCAGTAAATACGAGATCCATCTGCCAATCTAATTTTATCATGTAAATTAATAAATGATCAATGCTTAGATACTCCAATAAATCCTGCGTAAAACAACTTTGAGTTAAACACTTGCATATCTGACGAATGATTAAATGGCCATAAACAACATGTTTAGCCAAGGGTTGGCTCCATTGTTGGCACACCTCTCGACATGCTATTAATATGAAAACAATTCGTCCCTTGCCGGTTGCGTGGTTACACTTGAGGACAAATATAGAGATAAAGTTGGTAATAAAGGACGTTGGAATTTTTCAAATACATTTATTTAAATTATTATGTTATTTTACGAGCATCCAAATTCCATGCGGATGACGTCGTGTGCACAGCTCGTAATATCTAAATGTATTCCTTTAATATTCAAAGTCATCATAGATAAGTTGATATTATATGTACAGTGGTACAATATACGGTTGCAGGATTAGTGATGCATATCACCTATATTATTTATTGCCCAACTATCACAGTTATTACTTTACTAAAATAAAAATCTATCCTTATCCCAATACTATTAAACTCTGAGCATCAAATTAACAGACTCACATAGTATGTTACATCTACATAAAATGCTGAGCACATAATTCGCTCCCGCAGTGTACGCTAAGTGATCCCCAAAGACTATGCATATGCGCACTGGTTGCAATCAGCGATTGCCGGCATTGTGGCGCAGATTAAAATTTTAGGGTTCACCCGCTAATGTGATTGCACTCTTTCTCACTGTGGAGTGCTACGGAACCCGTGGGCTCATGTAATCGCGGCTATTATAGGGGTGGTGTGTTATTTTTAATCACATTTCTGATTTCATTTCAGTGCCATTGCTTTTTATGGCTTGTTGAGCGTAATCTGATTGATTAGGTTGTGAACTGTGATTACTTATGATAGGCTTTGTCCTTGTGCAATCTGTATCTAAGAAGGTATGCACAAACGTTGGACTGATGAAAAGACAAATATGGACACTACAAAGATAATGTTAATCAAAATATAGCCAAAATATAGCCATATCGGTAAGACATACCTAGCTTAAGTTATAATATAAAATTTGATAAGCTACTTTTGAATTGTCTATATTGGAAGTAATTAACAACGTAAATTAACAATGATTAGTTATTCAAGGTATTAAAATGACGGCCATTTCATAGTTACTGAAACCCACTGAAAAACACTTAAGCCAATTATTCTCTTTTGCACTAAATTTTTACAGCATCTCAGTCATTCCCAAATTTCTCGGCCGAATACTGAAACGCCAGTTAATATTAAGTCCTGCTTTAACTATACGAGAAACCTGTTTTCGGTATCAACTGACGTTTCAGTATTCGGCCGTCTCTCTGACATACAATTTAAATGTGTTATAAGATTTAATATATTTTAATTGATTTCACTCACATGCAATAATATAATAAAAATACATCAAGATTTAAAACGCCAGATTTCGATAAAGGCAATCTTAATTAAGGTTTTCATATTTCAATCTAGTGGAGCGATGATTGAATACGCGAATTGATTGCTCGGCGCGCATTGTTGGGTATCGCCGACTGTACCTACGTATACGTACACTCGCTTGCAAAGTTGATTACATCTGCTGATCGCTCACAGATGTAGCTTCAATAAAATCATTCGACTGATGCTTTGATAACATACGATTATTTTGCGATTACTATAAAAGCATTAATTTGGAACTTTAACATTATTCGCTTTTGTAGTCATTCTATGAATTAGAATAGGTTTAATACCTACAGTTATCCATAGTAATGCCTTAGGTTTTTACGATTATTACACATTGCAATAAAACTGTTTTAAAGGGATACAGCGCGTACGTTATTATTGTTTTTCATACCACAAACCATTTTCTTCGATTTGATCAACCTCCAGTCGTCGCGAAAGAGAACCATTATGTGAACCGTTATGTACCACGAATGTTTCGTGAGGCTATTGAAATTAAAATGATCCTAATTTTAATAGAGAAGATTGTTGTCAGGCACCACCTGTTTGGAATCCGGTTATTAAAATAATGAAGTCTCAAACAACATACCATAATAAAACATCAAGACACTGTGAGTGATTATTGCGTTCATCGAAACAATTTTGGATTAGTTTTGTACGGTAGATAAAATAACATTTTGAATCTGCAGCGACGCTTGAAACTTTAGACATCCTGCGACAATGCCTGCGACCACGAACCTTGCAGTGTTCGAAACGTCAGGAAAAACAAAAATACGCGATGAATCCGTTCAAAAGTGTTTTATTATAATACAGTAATCCATATAATCTACATCTTAGCGATTAATGTAGATGACAGTTATTTTGCATCATCATCATGATCATCGTATCAGACAAAATGCTGCTGAACTAAAAGCCTCCCCACATAGATTTCCACAATTGTGTCATCGTTTTGGGGGGATTTACTAATACTCACCACGCTTGGCAGGCTGGTTGGTAAGCGCAGTATGGCTACTGTTGGTAAGTAGTAAGGTGTGGACCTTGGTCTTGTCAGTATTTCTGACTGGACACACTGAGCAAAGATTTCGATAGCTTAATAAATTATTCTCAATAACTTGAATTCCCAAAATATACGCATCTTTAAAAAGTATAATAATGGATTTATTAATAAGCATTAATGCGAAACTCCAACTTTTCGTTTCAAATAAAATCTCCAGGGATTTTAGCCGATTTCCATTCAGCTCGCTTTAGCGGTGTATTCATTGAATATTTTTATATAATGTATTCAATATTCGATATTAATGTATTCAACGGCGCTGGGCCGCAATTTTCATTTTGTAATTTTTACAGAGTGCGCATTCGGCTCGACAGCGATACTCAAAGTTTACCTGCCTGTGTGCCTATGGAATATATAAATTTAATTTTTGAAGTGAAACCTTCTTTTAGCGCGGTACGCATATTTTTAGATGAGATAAAATCTCTGGACTCGCGACACCGTTACGAGACGCAGCTATAGTGTGTGCATATATGCATGTACATATAACAGACCGCGAACGGGTCTAGATAAAACAAATATTTAACGATGATTCATAAAAGAATATTAAATGTATTTTAAAGTTTGTTATAATTAATAAAGTACAATCCATAAATAAAATTCAATTCATAATCCAATAACCCTAGTACCCATCTAAAAAATGTCTAACGCGCCAAAATAAGTTTTCACTTCTGTCGGCACTCCCGGAGTGCAACCCGTATTTTTTTGTATTTTCATATTTTTCGTAAATCGTGTATTTATGACAAGAATCAACATTGACAGTCCGATCATATAGTTCTAATCACCACGACCGTAGGTGGATTGATGATCTCAGTAGGCAAATTGTTATTATTAACACCTGGTATAACGGTGCAGCCTCGGCCGTCGGATATCTATGTCGCAGCCCATTTTATTGATGATATTATAATCCCTTAGTCACCTTTAACGATACTGGTTGGTTGAGATGTGTGGCCTATTCGTTACCGGGACCCACATTCTATAAATCAAATACGAAAATACCTTTTTAATGACCCCAAAACACAATTAAACATTGGAGCTATCACATCATATCTTATCCTACACCATTGGCCGTAACACTATACTAGTGCTAACTTAAATTAGCTGTAATAGATATAACTACAGAACACGAAGAGGTTTTGAGATCTGCAGTGCTTTTCTGTAAGAACTCACTAATAAACCCACTTCTAAATCCGCAGTGAAAAGTAGTAAAAACAATACGAAATTACAGATTTCACTGCGGATCCAGAAAGAGCTTGACGGAGAGTGGAGTAGAGAATAGTCACGCGGTCCCTATAATAACCTAACATTATAATCATAAACGTACCTCCCCCTTTTATTTCATTGGTCGCCCAGTGGAAATTCATCATGAACTTCCTTCGCCCCGGGGAAGCGCGAAGGGGCATGCGAGACTCTTACCGGCTAACACCACTGGAGTAGTCATTTTCAGCACCGAATGGCTCTAGCCTTCTGGACCTCGTACGATCTTAGGCAATGATTTTTAGTTACTTGGTGGAGTCATGGGTTGAGATGGCCTGAGGCATATATTTCTATAAATAATTACTGTCAGATAAACTTTGAGATATTCTGTAAGATATTCTAGCGCGTACAAATTGTTTGTTCCATATAATTTCATAGAAGCCATGGTGGGGTGGGGAATCCAATGAAAAGTCCAGTTCTCGCAAAACAGTTAAAATACGCCTACCTTTACAAATAAACGTACACAAAAGGTATTCATTTGCTTAATATTTTATTTGTTGATTATGTTTCTCGTGCTCTACTTTTTACATTCGGTGTATTTTATTCGTATCATACCGTCAGCCAACATTTAGACCGCTACTAAGATCGAATAATATTTTATAATCACCATGCTAGGAAGCATGCTATATGACGTCACATAAAATTCAACATGGCGGTTCATAGTGGACATAAACTACTACCACAAAAAGAATAAAATATCGTGTTTGATATCCAATGAAAAATCTTAATTAAATGTTCCAAAAATACATAGATCACCTATAATTTTACAAAAAATTACTTAAATTCTTTTTAATTTTTAAGTCCATTCAATTTGGCTACAACGCTTTTCCAACAACGATCTTTAACATCAAATTAATTTAAATAAATACCGAGAATCGTTAGTTATGCTTTGTTCATCGCGGTTGGGCCTTCGACAAGGAGAAATAAATTTATTAGTTTAACATAGTTTTATGAAAAATAAACTTGTTTTGCGCTTTTCCATAGTCGGGTTTTAGTTTTTTAATCTTATTATAATCATAATATAAATAGCGAATTGTGTAGATGCATCTACAGAAATTTATTTGGCAATTAAAGTGTTGCTACCCAATTGCGTTTCGTTTTACGCAATTCTCAACTTAATTTGAAAAGGAAGTTTTGACCAAAGTCACCCCGCGAATCAAAGTAACCCTAATCTACTGTAGTAGAATGAAAGAGTTACGAGACTCGTCTTTATCATGATTCTACCTTTTTCGCAAAAACGTTTGATTTAGCTATAAGTCTAACCAGATGAATTGGTATCAGCATTTAACGGATACGGGCAAATTGTTCAAATACTGGTTTATAAGCCCATACAGATTTATAATTCTATACCAATTCTTAACACACAGATCACACACAATATGTGTCTATGAGAAATGATTTCATAGTTTTCAGTTCGATTTAAATACGTCGTATATAAAAATTCCGCTATTAAGTCTTGTGGGGAATGGAAAACAAACAAACAGACAGGAAAGCTGGAAAGTTAATATCACTTTATTATCCAGTTCTAAGCTATGTTTAAAATTTCAAGTCTCTAGCTCATTGGGGAGTTAGTTTAAAATCGATTGCAAAATTTGTACCAAACAGAAAAACAAACAAGAGGACAGGCAAGAAAAAGATTTAAAAAAGCGTAGTATTAATAAAAGAAAAACATTCTTGTAAAATAATAGTGTATAAAAACTTCTTCCGAGATCGCTATAAATAACAATCGTAATCGACGTGTAAATAGAAGACGGTGAAAATGTTTAGAGTTTAATTACCTCACCATTTGTTCGCTGGACTAAAGATCTGCTCAGTATATTATATGATTATTAGAGGTAACAAAACTTGCTCATTATACACGAAAACGTTTGACGCAGAAAGAAATTGTTTTTCTTCTCTTTTTATTTTTTTATACCACTAAGGTGGCAAACAACCATACGACCCAACTGATGGTAAGCTGATACTGTAACCTATGAACGCTTGCAACACCAGAGGTATCATTCACGCGTTGCCGACACCTTAAAATGTTTTCACGCCCTTTTGAAGAGCCCCATGCTGTAGTCTCTTGGGAAAACCTCGGTAGGGAGCTGATTCCACAACCTGTGCGTACGCGGGAGGAAGTTCCTCTGAAACGGTACGGTACGAGACCATTTTGGCTCTGGGGTATGTGGATGAACTCCCTGCCGACGGCGGGAGGTGCGATGGTAGAAAGTAGCCGTTGGCATCATATTGAACAATTCCTTAGAACACACTGAGTTTTTTGGACCAGCTTGACCTTATTATCTAAGTGCGTGCGAAACTGGATGCTGCTGGAAATGTCGAGCCACCAAGAATACCAATACTTGTTAACTTTGTTGAGCGACGTATTCTGGAATTTTTGAGCTACATCAAATTGGGTTTTCTTAGTAGTGAACGCGCAGACTTGTGTCTTGATGGGATTAAATTGGACTAAATTTAGTCGTCCCCAATCGGAGACTGTCTAGAGTACTCTCCATTTCTGACACAAGTTTTCTGCGGTTCTAATCCACTACGGGATTAGGGACGTTAGCATGGCCCGTATAATAAGTGTCCTCAGTACTGTCATCCGCATAACAATGAATGCCGTCGATAGACAGCATATCATTGGCATGCAGTAAGAACAATGTTGGAGACAGTGCGGAGCCTTGTGGGACGCCAGCGTTAATGTCCAAGCTACCGAAGCAACTGCCATCGACAACGGCTCTTATGTTTCTGTTGGACATTAAACTAGCAATCCGGTTGCATAATCCCTCAGGTAGTCCGTATGATGTTAACTTCGATAGAAGATTGCGGTGCCAGACCCGATCGAACGCCTTCGCTACATCTGGTCTGACAGCCAATCCAAGGTGAGGACCTTGACTCTCAATGGCAAGAGCCCAACGGTGAGTGAGATATACTAGAAGGTCACTAGATGACCGATTATGACGAAAGCCATATTGGCTGTCGCTTATCAAGTTGTGATCCTCTAGATACCTAATGGGTATTTAAGCTGTTTATTTATTACCCGCTCCATCACCTTAGAGAGCAAGGAGGTAATAGCGATAGGCCTGTAATTCGATGGATCTGATCTATCACCCTTATTCCTTCTTTCATACATCAATAACGAAAGCTACGATCAGAATGACAAAAGCGCATGCACATCGTGTAGCAATAGGCATCCTGTAGTGTAGGGATCTGTAGTTCTGGGAATAGCGGGAACCGGGATTTACTTCATTCAAACTACTTTTCTTCCATAACCATCTTATATTTTCTCATACGTCTTAATATTCACGACAAGCCACGACACTGATGGGTGCGTGACAAAGTGAAGTCCGGGTACCTTGCTCTCAAGTGACCATCGTAGAGCGCGGGCAACGCATCTACACTTACAAAAACATCTTAGACTACAAATGTTTCTTTTACGTATTTTAGCAAGTATACCCGACTATTGGGTTTATTATTTTCCATTCTGGATGCGTAAGGTAATCACAATTGATACAGACGTTAATAAGAGTTTCTCTACATACGAAGTTGACGTAGCAAACGGAATCTTAACCTACGC
The DNA here is from genome assembly GCA_947459985.1 of Diloba caeruleocephala. NCBI lineage: Eukaryota > Metazoa > Arthropoda > Insecta > Lepidoptera > Noctuidae > Diloba > Diloba caeruleocephala. The sequence continues at coordinate 8,662,822 of OX381614.1, forward strand.
TTATCAGTGAGTTTACGACCCGTCATCTGTGATCTAGCTAGCTCTCAGTTTTCACTTTATGACCTTTTATACAAAGTTGTGTCATGCTCAAATACGTAACTGACTATGGTTACAATTACTTTCTGCTTCATGATTGCTTGTAATAGGAGCAACATATTTTTTCCAGCTATACTTACCTGGTTTTCCAATGCTTCATCACGTACCCCCATACCTTTCATAGTCGTCGGCGTGACACCGTTAATTAGTAAGGTGCGTGCCACGAACACGGCGAAGTAATCAGTCTTCCACCTCTGTACGTTGATGTAAATACTTCAGAAATGGTAACGAAATCGAATAAATTCAGCTTATTAATTTAATTTGAAATTGCTCTACCTGTCATGGCAGGATAAAGTAATTTAAAATACATATTAGGAGTGAACATCCTTTGTTTGTTATGATGATGGTGGTGATGACTGCGGCAGGTGCAACGTCAGGAAATACAAAGTATCATACCTAACAACAGTTTCTAGTGTTTTTATAGTTTTAGATACTTTCTCAGGACTTATGAACATAGTTTATTTAGATAGAAACGTGATTAATTACCGCATCAAACGCGCATTGGAACTTTTACATTAATCAGACTAAAATCTACACTAAACTTGCAATAAAAAAGTACACAATAGATGGATTGATTCGAATCGAATTAAAAAATAAAATAAATGAATACAATAATTAAAAATAGCAGTTTGTAGACGGACTTCTCAAATGTGGCAAACACTCAGCATAATACTGTGTTGTAACGTTATAACCCTAATCGCTGTAGCCTTGAGATTAATTACATCATTCGGGATTGTCTATTTATAAAAACAAGTACCAGGTTATCACTCACCAGTAACATATAGCATAGGTCCAAAGCCGAGATCACAGAACATTGAATTCACTGATCTGAAAGTTATATTTATAATATGTCACTGTAATAAAAAAAGTTGTAGTGTATCTCAGCCAATTCAGGTAGATTGGATTATTTATGTATTTACATCCATTAAATGTTACCTGGAAATGATATTAACTTACATTACATTGCCGTGTGGTGCCAGCTTCGAGTACCACCACCCCATCTCATCGCGTGGGTGTCAAAGGCGACTATGGTATTAGCCGGAGGATGGGCAGCAGCGTCCTTCGAGTAGGTACATTTATAACTCAACTGCGATCGCCAACCCGTCTGCCATGCGTGGCGGTTATGGAAAAACTACCCAATGAATACACAACACAAACCCATACTGGACGTTGTGGTAATCTTTGGGGGAGGCTTCTGTCCAGCAGTGGACTATTTTAAGCTGAAATGGTGGATATTTACTTCATTCGTAAATGTTACAAGTTTCCACGAAAAATACCGTCAGGTTAGTACATAATTGTCTTTATACGGGTTTGTTAACCATGTTAGGCATAGCATTAGGACAATGTAATTGACACAAAGATGATTTAGATTGACTCAGGCGCTGCCATAGCTAGATTTCGGTACAGAATAGACCTTAAGTGCAGATAGCATATGTGCAATAGGCGGTAAAACAAGTTCATTAAGGCAATATAATCCATAAAATTGGCAGTATCTTTTAAAAAAATGCAAATTACCAATAAAATCATATCATTTTCATGAGCTTTTAGGTACACTTGAATTATATTGGCTTAGCCAATAATTAAAACAAAATTCTCTGGATCAATTTATTATGAGAAACAGACTGAGGAGAGTTCTGAGTTTTCTTTCATAGAATATACTCATATGTCGTCACTTCCAGAGATCGGCTTTGCGCTCCGTGAGCGTATCTTGCGGCGGCGACCTCACCTGCGACAATCACTACGTGTAGTGCATTAGTTGATGACGTCACGCGCTGCCGCGTTGACGACACCCTGCACCTCTACCTGCCACATTGTTGCCACATTGCTACCGCCGCAGAACGATGCCTAATTCCTCTAAAAGATTGAAAGTACCATTTAGACGCGGGAAGGTGAAGAAGTGAAAAAATATGCTTTGTTTTGTGGTCTTTTTAACCATACATAAACATTAGATGGGGTACTTCTGTTATTGTCTAGTGCGACAAAAATAACATTATGTTATAACAAGTACGGATAAATAAAAACCCCGAAGACAACACGCTCCATTATCAACTCCCGGCTTTATTTATCTGGTGTTTTTGTGACCTCTACCATATTATACCGGGTCACACATAATCAAGAGATAACTGAAATATGAACACAGTAAAGTCCACATAAATGGATGAGTCATACTAATCAAGAATAAAATAAAAATAAATATTATCCAAATGAAAGTAAGTACGGTAGACGTACAATTGTATAAAGAGAAGAATGGGGAAAAATTATAATACCTAAAACGAATGAATGTGCAAGCCATTGTTGTTCCAACAAAATATCCCAATTACGTTGCGGTGGGAGGGAATATAATCAAAAGTGATCCCGCTCCTGTAAGGACGGAGGCAGAGGACTCGGGGGAGGGCGCAGAATGAAAAATTTTAATTTCGAATGCAGTTTGTTAAAGAGCGCACAATAACGAGGAATATTCGCCGGGAAGATAACACACAAAAGGGTACTGGTTTTTGTTTCGTTCATTAATTACTTGTTTCACTGGTTCGGTTATGCACTTCGCTTCATGTCGGGATATTGAAATAGTACTTGGTACCTATATACAATTTATTTGTTAGCCGCTTTCTACATGGTGTTTTTACAATATTCGTATACTGCGTGTAACATGTTGTTCAGACGCTTAATATGATGCGTTTCGACATTATTGCTCAAATCTCAATATCTGTACATAAAGATATGCCATGGTAGTTAATCTTTATTTTTATACTAGCTGGGACCCGCGGTTTCACTCGCGTTTAATTTAAAAGAAATTTAGAGTACTTCGACATAGACACTTGACATAGAATATATATATTGGATTTCAAGGGTTTTATTTTTTACGCGGAACCCTAATTATTTTTCAAAAATAAAAGTAGCCTAAGTTATTCCTTATAACATCAGCTATCTGCCAGTGAAGGTCTCGTCAAAATCTCAAAAAAAATTAATATAAAAAATAAACAAATTTATCTCATTAGAATTTAAGAATTTGTACTAATTTTGATAAGCATTATTACGAATTAGCCGCTATTAGCCGTGTGGTGCCGGCTCAGAATACCACCACCCAATCTGCTCACGTAGGTGTCGTAAAAGTCGACTAAGAGATTAGCCGGAGGATTGGCAGCAGCGTCGTTCGGGTACATTAACAACTCAACTGCGATCGCCAACCCGTCTGCCAAGCGTGGCGATTATGGCAAAACCCCCCAATGAGCTCACAACACAGCAATATTGGTCATTGTGGTGATCTTTGGGGGAGGCCTGTGTCCAGCATGTATTTATAGGAATGAGATAAAACACGTTTCCATATAGTTTCCCTATTCCCCATTGTCGATCAATCGCTCTGTCGCTCTCTGTTTACCAGATTCATAGTAAATTCGTCTTATTCTCTTACAAATAACCAAAATACAAGGTTCACTTCTACCGCGTGTGAACTCAGACTCTACAATTTTGAAGAGAAACTTTTTTTATAATAACAAACCTATGCGCATCCCCTACAGGTGATATTGATCATTTTGAAATTATTTTAAGACATTTTTAATTTCATAATGTTTTATGTGCTTTTAGTATATAATACAAAATTATAGTTGCCAGATAGTTTTATTGTTGCTAAAATTGCTAACATACTATTGTAATAACAAAAATATTATTGTAAATAATCGCGTACCTACTTACAGCTGAAATTTTAATATGATTTATTTTCAGAATCAAAGAATAAAATATCAATTGTCCACACAGAAATTCAGTTGTTTAATTACGGAGTCAGAGCAATTTAAGTCTCGAAGAGAAGTGTTTTTTTGCTGAGATATTATAGAACTTATAAAAAAGCTTTCTGTCAAATAACTGTCATGCTGCGTTCTTTTTTGAGATTTTCGATCTGACTCTGCCTGAATAGACAGTATAGACACGCTTGAACCATGTTACCAAATTATTCAAATCTACTTTGAAAACCAGACATTGAATCGCGCAACTTAGACGGCTTCGTGGTTTTAGGGCCGATATCCATATCCATTAAATTGTGACATGTTTTGTTTGGAAATATAAAGAACATTGATCCGAATGAGATGTGGTTTCTACAGGAAAGCGCACACGCCATACGCCACCGGCGGCACCGCCAACCATCGACTTATTGAAATCAAGATCAGACGATAAGGTAATTTCGAAAAATGGACCTGTCAATTGGCCTCCAAAGTCTTGCGATCTAATACCTCACGATTATTTTCTGCGGAGCTACGTGAAGTCACTGGCATATGTTATTAAACCTGCAACAATTGACAACTTGGAAGCAAACGTTGTTTGTGTTATTCATGACAGCAGACAGCCGTACACAAAATGTTCCCTAAAGTTGGAAGTCCAGAATACTCGTCAAGAGCACCCGTGGAGTGCATACGCTTAAAATTATTTTAAAATAATAAAATTTTATAAATCATAAAAAATAAAAATGGTCTTCATCTACATTTTTATAATTTTAAATTTGGCCTTAAAAAGCAAACTTTATAAGTAAAATAGCGTTCCGTAATTAATTTAGCAAAGTAAATCACTGTGAAATAGGCTTCACATTTCATTTGACCGGTTCGAAGCAAAAGGACCGAAAAAAGCTTACATTTCAGTGGTACACCTCAGACTAACCGAATCCGGCTCGAACCCATTTGATCTGCCTAATTATACTACGTTCGATGTACGTTGGCTCCAGTCCTGGGGTTGTCAGGCCAAGGGAAATGATTTGCTTTTATTTTTTCGTTTTTGCCTGGTAAGCATTGCACTGAGTGTTGGACTGCTATTTTTACTAAGTGGATATTATTATTATGTTTCTCTATTCACGGGCTGATATCACCTATAAGGGGTGACCCGGTCTTTTGATAGGCTTACGCGGGGACATGGGTCCAACACGCAGAGGCCCTTTAGACAATTTCAATCTGAAATGTAATGGGACACTAACCGGGGGCTAACTAACATAGCTGCACTATATAAAATGCAGTCTCGGATTGTTCCGGGAGGTATAAACGTATTGTATGAAATGAAAACTCCAAGTATACTTGACGGCACGGTTGGTGCAGTGGCTGATACAGTCGGCTGCTGCGCTCCGGGTCGTGGGTTCGATTCCCGCACGGAACAAATATTTGTATGATCTGCAGGTAGTTGTTCCGGGTCTGGGTGTATTGTATGTGGAATTCATGTCTGTAAACGCACCCACGACACAGGAGTAATTCTAGTATAGGGCAATGTTTAAAAAAAAATGTGTAAAAGGTGTATTGCAATAAGTGCTAAATGGATTGAATACTAAGAAAAACTAAAAACGGCGTCTGCCTTTCAACCTTGAAGTGAAATTCTGTGGCACACGGTGACTTGCCACTCACAAGATGGGCCCCTAAATGGCCACCACTACAGGCTACAAGGAGCTACACCGGTTTGAGTGGCTAGGGGTGTCGAGAGATGCGGCACCGGTTTCACCATCACGCGTCTCGAAGCCTCGGAGCGGGTTTCCCCGTTATTACGCCATTAGTTATTATTTTACTTCGTAATGAATATTCTCTTCCGTGGGGTGCCCTGATTAAGAATCCAATCCACCCAACCATCTCCACCGGTGAATGTCGTAAAAAGCGACTAACCGCCGAAATTAATAATTAATCTAATCCAACATCTTTAGATTTAAGATTTTGAACTTTGATCGTTTTGTGTTAAGATCACACTTAACACAAAAACAGAAAATTCCTTAATCCCAATTTCAAAGATTTTGGATTAAATTGGTTATTAATTTATTATTACATTTTAATAAACAATTACTTAGTGCCGTAAGTGACCCTAAACTAGAGAAAGGCAGTAGCGTCCCTTCTGTTGAACAGCAGCCATTTTGCGTGCCACCACCAACCCGCTAAGCATGGTAAGTTCTGGCAAATTCCCCGAATATGACGACACATTTGTAGAAATCTATGGCCCCAGACTTTGTTCAGGAGCGGACGTTCTTTAGTTGATCTGAAAATGATGATGAAGCGGATATTTCTTTTTGTACTTACTTCATACCTAAAACCCTGGGACGATATTATTATTTTTTAATAAAATCCTAACATTACATTTACAACACACTCGCATTTCCCAAATCTTATTTAAAGTGTTAACGTTCGCGCTTACACAACAATTGCTTTTTCTTTAATAGAAAATATCCGGCTATAAATTTAATATTCTATAGAATAAACAAACTAAAAGAATACAGCTAAGAAATGACTGTGAATCAAATTAAGAGCATTCCGTAGGTTAGGTATATAACGAAACGTTAATTTAGCAATTGGATTTTTAGTAACACAAGGTAAATCCCTGACATTCGGTGGCAACATTGACAGTTTACTTTCTACACCGGATGGTGTCCGTGCTGGATGGCCTGACGGGCGTGCGGAAAAACGGGCAATCCTCTAATTAAAGCTCGGCGTGCGGTTGTCGGGTAAAGATAGGTATGAGTAAGGGAGGCGAAATATTTTGACTGTATTTGGGACAAAATCCAATATGGGTATAATTTTGTTGAGATTTCTGATTATTTGAGGTCAGAGTGTAGGCAATTCTTATAAATCTAGGAATTATAACTCTAGACTGTAGAAATATGTTTAATGAGAAACAAACTGATTCTTAATCGTCAATTATTAACACCTAAATGACAACATAGAAGAAGCATTTCGCTACATAGATATAGATGGAGTTTTCGGCAGTTAAACTGAACGATGCAAGATATTGTGGTGAACGCAGAATAGGCCCTATGATCACATGGATATAATTAATATTAGGGTTTTCAGAAAGTAGCATCTTCTTATGCATTAGTACACTAACTATGATCTTGAATCCGTTTGTCAAGCATGGCAATTGTAGCAATATTTTTAGTGATGTATGGTAAACAAGAAAAAGACGCTCATTTTCAGCTGGAGACATGTTTACCAGCTGGTATGATTAAGATATAAACTAAGCATGATGAAGCATTTTGAAATAATCAAGCAATCAAACATTTTGCCTTATTGGTAAGAATAGGAGTCGCTCTGTAGTTACTAAGTAGCCATAATCTGGCTTAATTGGCGACTACAAGTACTCATATTGCAATCCCAAATCGATTTGAAGCAAGTACATATTTATTTCATTTCATATTAAAAACTGCGACACTGAAATCATCAAAGTAATCAGAGGTGTTTCAAACAATTAAGAACACTAATAATACAGTTAAGTATTCCTTTTTTATTCAGTCCCTTGGTCACCGTAGCTAAACAAATTTATGTCCGACGGCATCAGAAGTAATTACTTTTACACGATTCACTCTATCTGAATTCGTAGACGTTTTAGCGAACGTTTTCACAAAGTTATCTTCACATCATTGAGTTTCTCACTTGTCTTGTGTTTATCTCCTAATTCTTTAGGCTTGTAACTATAAAGATAAACAGTCTGGACCTAAAGAAGGTTGTTTACGGTGTTCTAAAGAACACACCGGACGATTTTATTTCAAAAGTGTTGAAAAGTCGACTAATATTTGCTCCTACGTTCATCAAGCAATATACTGCTATTACCAACCCATGGTAAGAACGGCAATGTAATTTCGAGCAGTCTATGTCAGCCTATATCGAAGGTAGAAAGGCAAAACGCGTAATATAAAGCGCCTTCAAATCTGATATTGAGTTAAACAAATTCCGTATCGTTCTACGTTACTTTTATATTAATTAGAGCAAGTTCAAAATCATCATCATTTCAGCTGAGAAATGTGCACTGCTGGATATAGGGCTCCCTAAACGTCGCCACAACGACCAGACTGAGTTTGTGTTGTGTGCTCATTGGGGAGATTTTCCATAATCGCCACGCTTTACTGGATTGGAGATGGCAGTCGAGTTTAAAATGTACTCGAAGGACGCTGCTGCCCATTATCCGCCTAATTCCATAGTCGTCTTTTATGTCACCCATGGATGAGATGGGATGGTGCTTTTCTTAGCACCACACAGCACAGAGCAATAGCAATGAAAAAAACTTTGTCCAAGCAATGACTACTATTGGTTGATTTTTCTTGCACTCCTGCATAATGTCGCTTACCAAAATGTAGCATTAAACATTTTGCTTTTCCAGCGTCTATAGCTATATCAGCAGCACACATTATCTATGCAAAACTGTGAGTATCTTCAACTCATAATATACTTATATAGACTAGGTAGAATAGAATATAAATGTGATTTACAGTTATAATCTGCTTACAATCCTCTTTTTCGCTTAAATAACAACATCAAATAACATTGACAACATGAGATCATTTAAACTTAATGACTCCCTGAAAACGCGTGGTGCGTGGAAATCGGATAGCTTTCATCATTCGGTAATGAATTGACGTCCGGTGTAACCGCAAATCCACTAAACTGGCCAGGTGACGTTGTTGCCTTTTAATTGTGTCGTGTTAATTAATGTAATCAAAAGGTTCGAGTATAAATTAAAATATTCAATTAATGGCGGATTTGATTTGGCAAATTGATATGATTGATGATGAGATTCATTTTGTGTTTACACATTAACATAAGCATAAGGGACTGACTGCGAAAATTATTTTAAAATTACCTTTAACATGTGTTTCGTGTGCGTATTTGGGAAAATTTTGATTACCCATTCGGAGCACTGCAAGATTGTTTTTACATAGCTCGACTGTTAATTGCTAACTGCACGGTTGGTGTGCTGCGCTCCGGGTCGTGGGTTCGATTCCCGCACAGAACAAATATTTGTATGATCTGCAAGTAATTGTTCCGGATCTGGGTGTATTGTATGTGGAATTCGTTTCTGTAAATTTACCCACGACATCCATCGGAGAAATCCTAGTGAGGGGCCACGTTTTTTAAAATGAAAAAAAAAATGTAGCAACTCGATTTTGGACAGAACTGTCCATGCATTTAGTTATGTAGTGTTGATGACACTACAATATTATTGTGTCGATCTCAACAAGAAATTAGGTGCTCGTATCCAGTTGCACTCACTGATCGGTAAACGATTGGTGAGGTTAAGCAATTCTTGGCGCGGTCAGTCTATGGATGGGTAACCATGCATAGTAGTAGTTGAACTGAGCGTCTCCGTGCTTGGGAGAGCACGTAAAATCGTCGATCCCGATTGATGTCATTAGACGACAGTCGTTAAGCCTGAGGCCTGAAAGCCCTTTAGGCGGTTTGAACAACTCTGACACAACGTTGGCCACTGGTCAGATGAAAAGAAGAAGAAGAAGTCGTTCTGAAGCTAGAGACGGAAGATGGTACTTTTTTTATATGGCAATTGTATAGGAAGATGGTTGTAATTTTTTTCATATGACTGATATGTAAACTTATCCTCATTAAAATAAAATAAAATACATTCATACTTTTTTGTGTAATGGTACACTTCGCGGTCAGCTCATGTTTAGTTTTTAACAAGGGTCCTCATAGGCAATATAATAGGCAATACTCTGAATACATTTTATAGGTTGAGCGTGGCCCAATGCCTAGCCTACTCCGCACCCTCACCCATAGGTAAGTAGTAGAAGCACTGCGGGGTTTTAGCCGGAAAGAATCTAGCACACCGCTCAGCCTTAACCCTTTTAATTTGTACGTTTGGAAATGGACTCATGTGAAGACATCCTCCACTTTGGAAAAGGTAAAGTAAAGGTAGGCGTGGCAGACTTACCAGCTAAATTCCCATGGTACTCCTTCGTCTATGTGTCTATGCATGGGGTGCAGAATTAGCGGCACTCGCAGCTTGCGCTGAAGACACAAAGACGCGAGTAAACATAATTAAGAAAAAAAAAAGGTTTTTGATGGTCGACATAGAAAATGCTATATTTAGACTTAGTAGCGGATATAAGCCCTGGTTGATGATGACGATGATGATGATGGCACCTCTGTAGAAGACATTTGAAGGATAGACAACGTAGGTCATTGTAATGTTTTTCTTTTTTAAAACCGTAAGGATTATGCGCAATTCACAACACAAAATCTTTTAAAGTTTTAATTGGCCATTGGTAAAAGGTCATTTATTTATTCCTCAAACTTACCACTATCATTACAGGTTTTAAAAAAAATACCTAATGCGATAGTGTAGCATACAATATTTTCATCTACTTGTTAATTAATCTTGTAACAAATTTACTTTACTTCTTAATTAATCTTGTGACAAATAATAAACAGTGCTACCTTTGTGAAATCACTCAGAGTACAATGGAATACGTCAGTCTCACTAGCTATGAGGTTGAGAGTGCGGAGTGCTCGCGTCAGCGGCGCCTCACTTAAGAGGTTGGTTCGGCCACGCGGCTCTTCCAGCAGCTGTGGCTGTCGTCGTCGCCACTCGTACCGGTAATAATAATAATAATAAGGGGGCCCATCTTGTGAGTGGCGAGCCACCGTCTGCCACAGAATTTCACTTTAAAGGTTGAAAGGCAGACGCCGTATTTTCCGTTTTTCTTAGTATTAAATCCATTTAGCACCCATTGCAATAGACCTTATACTTGTAGTTTCCATTTCATACAATAGTTTATACCTCCGGGGACAATCCGAGACTGCATTTTATAGTGCAGCCATGGAGAGTCCCCGGTTAGTGTCCCATTACATTTTAGATTAAAATTCTCTAAAGGGCCTCTGCGTGTTGGACCCATGTCCCCACGTAAGCCTATCAAAAGACCGGGTTCCCCCTTACAGGGGATATAAACCCGTGTAAAAGAGAAACATGTAGATAATAATAATACATATCGGTTAATTATCAATGACTAAGTTTAATCGCCTTTATTTTATAGTTGTCACAATTTTCTGGTAATTCACAAATATCTTAATTAAATTTATTCAGTAAATAAATATCTCAGTCGATTGTTGCGAGGATGGGTAAGTTGGTGTGAGGCGGGGTGCGGGGCGGCAATTATTGAGCAAATGTAATAGCGGCATTGTGATAGAGAGCGCCGTACAGACGTAGAGCCGCGTTGATTAGTGCACAACAATGAAGTGGAGTCGACATTCATGCTACAAATACATTACAACAACACAAATGCAAATAATATTTTGAACATACACATTTTGAACAATTAATATTTACACACTTGTGTACTACTAGGTGTACTTACTAGGTGTAATAATTAATTGTTCAAAATGTGTATTTAGAGACTGAATATCATAACATAACTTTAAGTGTGTATTTTTATTCTGTTCATGTCTTAAAATATGGTCATAATATTTCTTATTATGGTTAAATATGTCATAATTATATTATATATGTTAGTTGAGTTTCACGAAAGTGAATCAGAAATACAATTAAATACGTTTTAAACGACATTATGTGGTCTCGGAAAGACAAATGGTGGCCAATAATCACTTCCTAGGTATTTGGCCTTCAGTTCCCAAGGGATATGTGGACCAAACATAGAGATCAGTTGGAGCGGCAGTGCTCGTCACCACTGCTCGAGAACGGGACGGGTCTCTTTTGATCGCGGAGCTATTTATTAGCTATTTTTGCCTAATTATGATTTGAATACTAATAATACCTGGCTGGAGCCTATTTCAGTTTCGCCAATTGTCCGACAAGCAAGGTATCTCCCTTGAGATGTATGCGTGAAGCACTGCAAAATAAAAAACATGCAACTTAGAAAGCACAATTTAAACCCCAGAAATATCCTAGAATTTGATTACAGTAAGATAAAATGATATTTCACCTTGTGATTGAACACAGAATCATGATTTTTTTGGAAAAATATACATCGTAAATGCCAATTTCATAAAGGGTTAACTATTATTATCTCATAACACTTCAGCATGTCAGCCAAAGAATGTCCACTCCTAAACAAGGGCCTCCCCCATACATTTCCACAACGAACGACTATTTGCCGTGTGACAACATTTTGTGGGGCATTTGCCAGTACTGATCATTCTTGCGTTTGTGCGCAGAATGCTATACTAATCGTTCTTCGTTTCAGCCGAATGAAGTCCACTGCTGGACGCAAGCCTCCCCCAAAGGTCGTCACAACGACCATTCTGGGTGTTTTGTGTGCTCATTGGGGGGTTGTGCCATAATCGCCAGGCTTGGCAGGCGGGTTGGCGATCGCAGTTGAGTTCTTAATGTATTCGAAGGACGCTGCTGCCCATCGTCGCCATTTACGACACCCACGGGATGAGATGGGTTGGTGCTATTCGTAGCCGGCACCACACGGCACATTAGTAACCGGCTATACTAATACTGTTTCACAAAGGAACGCTGTTGCCCATCCATCGGCTTGACGGACGAAATTAATAATCAATCTAATCTAAAATCTTCAGTTTTGTATTCATCCAATTAAAATTTTGAAATTCATCCATTGTTGTGTTACAATCACATTTAAATTGGAAATCCAAAGATTATGGAATACATGTTTTTTTCACCAACCGTCGTCGTAGATTAATTATTTATTTCGGCCATTAGTCGCCTTTTACAACATCCAGTGGAGGAGATAGAGTTGTGGTATATTCTTAATCCAGACACTTATCGGCTGTAGTTGTAATAATTAGTGGACATTTTTTATATGAAAATTACATAACTAATGAAAATAAATAATAATTACATTATGTCACAATGATGTCTCCAAAGCTCGATCAGTTCTTGATTATATTTGTGCCGAGCCACGGACACGCCCCTTCCATCCCCTATTATATTTGCACTCAATGCCGTTACGCCCTAACTTAATTAATTAAACAAAATATTATCTACCATATTTGCATAGCACTAAGAACCAGTTTAGTATAACTGTTGGTATATTATGTAAGCACATAATCCCGTTCTGTTTCGATTTGTCTATAAAATAATACACTTTGAGCTTTGTCTGGAAATCATTGAAAAGCAAGTGATGTTTTAGCTCTGAATTAATTTAATTAATTAAAATCTGCTTTTTGATGATTGAAATATTAAATTTTGAAGAGTTTTAATCATTACATGATTGATTGTTATACGAATAGTAGGATGGAAATTGAAGGATGTTTCCTACAATTGCGAGTAAAAAAGTGAAGTAAAAGTTCTTAAACGGTTCAACAAGATAAAATGTTCCTGGCTATGAAAAAATGATTCGTTCAATCAAATGGTAAACGAGCGGAAAAAATGTTCGATCGATTGAAGGTCGACCGTAAACATTAATAATATATTTACAAGTAAAGTAAAATCAGTTATATTTTATGTGTAAATTTACAGATACTTATTTTTTCTTTGTAATATAGTTAAGATGTTATATCATGCATCCCAGTGCTGTCTAAAAACTTCTTCATATGTGGCTAAATTCTATAAGGACGGAGACGCGGGAAAACCTAAGTAACTATAGTTAAAATAAAATTTTGAAGTGATAATAGTGAATTAGGTTTTTTATATTTAAAGTTATTTGTTGTTGTCGGTTTCTATTTTTTGCCTGCATACTTCTTCTTTCGTTCGGTTCGCCTAATTACTAGGGATTTTAATGTAGAATAAATACATTGACATTTAAATGGTTTGCAATTTGTGTTTGTTCCTGGCATTAATGCTATGGATATCTGTTTGCGAAGAGGTTTGTACTTTTATGTACTACGGTCGCGGTCATAAGTCCAGTAGCAATAGATTGACACTTTCGTTTGACTTACCGCCCTCTCTTAATAAAGTAGTTTCTATACTATTATAGACACACACACACTGACATTGTCTGCACTGCATGAAGTTCATAACTTCAATCAATTAGTAAATGGCATGCTAGCTTTGCGTGTAACGTATTCTGATAGGTGCGATCAATGGCGAGCAGTGGGTTTGAACCTCACACTCATAACCATAAGACATTATAATACATTTTAGATTAAAATTATCTAAACATATATCTAAAATTATCTAAATTAAAATTATCTAAATATATATATAATTACAATTTGTAAACAATAACTTTTGGTTAGCGGACACTTTAATAATCTCAGTTAGCAAATACATTAGACAGCGCTCAGTGTGGTGGAGGGAATCGTTAATCAGACATATCTTCAATGTAATGATTTTATTTTATTTTACTGGGAAATAAAATAGCTTAACATTATATTTTAACTATTAGAATTAAGAATTTTAAAAACAAGTTAAACGTGTATATTTACCCCCAATGTCCGTAAAATAATGGTAAGGAAAGTGAAATTAAACGCGCGCGTATCATTAGAGGCAAACAATTTCTTTATTTTTATGATGGTATTCTCGCAGTCATCCCTAGAGGGATATAGATGCTTAACCAGACAAATAGAGGCACACAAGAATGATCAGGTTATTTTAGCATTTCAATTGCCTTTATTTTGAATTTTAGATGTGTAAGTGCAAACACATCGGAATGTATGAAGTGTGTGTTTTGATGATGAAGTGTGGGCTTTCGACATTAAAATGCGCTAAATCGACAACGACGAATCGGTCAGGTCGCAAAACACGCCCAAACAATCATACGTATCTTCCCAGGTTCCTAATACGGTTTTGATGAGAGAGATCCAGCATCCTCTGTAGATCGTCCCTTGTAAATCCAAACTGTTGAGAATGTAATATCCTATTTCTGTGTAAATGTGTATTAATAAAATATAAACTGAGCCTTAGATGATATGGCCTGACCAATACTGCTGTACCGCGCCATAGGTATGCGCGGGAAGGTGGGGAGTGGGAAGGAAAGAGACAAAATGACAAAACTGAGCGGCTACTTGGCCCGCCAGCCTCGCTGCTAGCATACCTAAGGCGCGGCACAACGGTATTGGTCAGGCTATAGTACGAATATTGGCCTATAGTTTGATGTTTTAATTAGGTAACCGGCTTTAAACATAATGTAACACAGGTTGTACAGACATGTTTAGTATATCAAGCAATAATAACAAGAACGAAACGCGATGTCAAGCTTGCTGATACAACACATGTATAAATAAGTATTATTTATTTAATTCCAATCAGGTATGTTGAGTTGAAGGATCTCCAACGAGGTGGACAGACGACATTTTGTTTTATTGATCCGGTGGAAATACCTCATGTACTTCCTTCGCCCCGGGAAAAGGCGAAGGGGCATGCCGGACTCCTACCGGCTAAAACCACCGGAGTGATCATCGTCGGCACCGAAGGGAGGCTCCAGGAACTCGAAAGATGTCCATCTAGAGCCACCCATTGGTGCCACGCCTTTAGGCACGTCTCGGAGGGGATGACTGTAAAGTGGTCATCCCCTCTAGTGGAGGGAAGGCGACTGTAAAGAGGCCACCCCCCCAGGCATCTCTCGAAGGAATTGTAAAAGATTCCCCCGAGGCCTCACTATGCGCTGAGCTGCGCACACAGCGGTACGTGACCACATGCGCACCGCTGTCTTCCCGGGGGTCGCTCGGTATGAGCACGCATATTTACCAATAAGCGCGCTCGCGACCCCCAAGGCCCCCCGCCATATAAAGTCGACAGGGGGCTCAGGCGTGTTGGACACGGGCGCCGCGGCGGTTGTTACCCCGGCCCCGTGTCCTCCTCCTCCGAGCGGGATTGGCCCTCTCCCGATCCCGCTCTGCGACCTCCTTCTGGAGCATTACGCTCTCACAGAAGGAGACCACAGCACTCCAATTTTCATGCTCTGCCAGCATAGCCGACACTACTGCTGGCAAAGAGAGATCTTGCCCGATCCGATCGACCAGGATCCGCCGCTCGGCAGTCCACGCAGGGCACTCTCCGAGCGTGTGCTGTGCGGTATCCTGTTCGTCTCCACAGTGGTGGCACTGTGCCGTGACCTCGCGTCCTATCCTGTGCAAGTAGAAGGTCGCTGGGAGTCGTTGAATGCGGGCGGCATGTGGCCGCTCGTTGGGGAAATCTATGGGGGAGGCCTTTGTTCAGCAGTGGACGTTCTTGGGCTAGTATGATGATGTTAAATAACTGTATGATAGTTTAAACCCACTTTGTTAACGCTTATTGTTTATAAAAGGGTTTTCTAATCAATATCATCATCCGAATGAATACCACAAAGTGGGCCTGCCTCGTGTAAACCAACTCTAAATAATAATTATGACTATATGAATACAACGAGTTCACAAAGAAATAATCTGAAACACTGTATGCCAACGGTACCTACCTATTTTAGCCATCAACATGATTTCGCACAAAAGTTTAGACAAACAAAACATCTCGTCCAAATGATACTGTTCAAAAAACAGTTTCGACGTGTTTTCTGTTTTGGAGGGAAACAATATCTCGATTTTTTATTGTCCGTGCATGCAGGCACAAACTTACGGACAGTCAGCCAGCATTTGTATGCGGCGAACAATGCGAGGCGCGTTACTTATATTGCTAAGAGGTTCTATTGTTTAATGCCACAATTAGCCGCGAATTCTGCACAGATGAAAGAAACTGACCAAGTCGTCGACGACTGTAGTAGGATACTGTGGATTGATCGTTTTGCGTTTTTAGGTAGGTATTGTTGTTTCACTAACGAATCTACCTAATTCCAAACTCCTTGGTGTGTTAGATGACATAATATGAATATTATGTACTTCTTCTTCTTCGTCTCTTAGATTATGGCTTCTGTAGAGTATCTTCCACAATTTCGCCAATGTCAAGTATAAGGCAACGTCGTACGGTGTTTAGATTAATAAATAGTTATTTTTCTAGTCCGTGCATATTCATAAAACATTTCTCAAAAATGAAAATAATTCTAGAAAATATGTCGGCAACGTTGTACGGTTCAATTGTTTTTTTTTTCGAATATCATGTATATATTATCATAGGGTGGCAAATATAAAATTATCAATCACTAAAAAGGAATATACGGCTGTTATTAGCTGAAGTAAGATTCGTAAATATACAAATTTCTTTATTTAATGTATATTTTACTATTTACACTCATTATTCACGTATTTTCAACAAAATATAAATTAAGCTTTTTAGTTCAATTCGAACCCATTTCAATGATAGGTAGCTACCCAGCTTTCATTTTGCTTTAAGGTATTTGCAATAGATGGCGTTTTTATAAATATCTCTGGGTCATGTCGCTTTTTATGAGAATAGTATCTGAATCAGATTTCGAGATTCAGTTTGATGAGATTGGATACGATATTGTAGGTATCCCAATCGGGATTTTAGATCTGTATAATCCGTCCTTATATTATATCTTTATGTAGTAGAATATTCAGATGCCGTGTGGTGCCGGCTCAGAATGCCACCACCCCATCTCCCCCCATGAGTGTCGTAAAAGTCGACTAAGGGATTAGCCGGAGGATGGCAGCAGCGTCCTTCGAGTACATTAACAACTCAACTGCGGTCGCCAACCCGTCTGCCAAGCGTGGCGATTATGGCAACACCCCCCAATGAGCCCACAACACACCCATATCGGTGTCATTGTGGTGAACATTGGGGGAGGCCTGTGTCCAGCAGTGGACCTCATTCGGCCGAAATGATGATATGCAGTACTCGTAGTTTTCTTTATATTTATTCAATTTAGCACAATTTCCTATAAGTGAACTTTAACATAATATTCATTTTAATATTTTATTAATTTATGATAAATTTATGTTAATCGTTTTTATTTAAATTACCTACTTGGCAGAAAGCTGGAATCTACGCATTAACAACTGCCGTTTAATGACACCAACCGGGACCGACGATTAACGTGCCGGAGATACCTACTCAATGCAAATACCACTATGCGGTCACCCATCCATAGACTGACCGCGCTAAATGTTGCTTAACCTTGCCGATCGTTTACCGATCTGCGAATGCAACTACGCTCAGTTCAAATATCACTATGCGGTCACCCATCCAAATACTGACCGCGCCAAATGTTGCTTAACCTCGCCGATCGTTTACCGATCATAGAATGAAATGGTATATGCCAATACCACTATGCGGTACCCATCGATAGACTGACCGCCCTAAACGTTGTTTAACCTTGCCGATCATATCTCCGTAAATGAAAATAAAATTTAAAAAATGGTCACATCATTTAAAAGATTCGTAGCAACGCGGAAATAGCTAGCTCAAATGTAACTATTCAACCAACAACTCGAGTATTGATAATAACTAATATACGTCTTGTCTTTGACTGCTCGATATAGTCGATATGATAATATCAAATATATCAAAGTTGAAAGTATAGGTAGTTAATATGCGAGTGTTTTATAATAAAACAGCGCCATCTAGTAGTATCGATGCCACCTAGTACCTAAGTGAACTCATAGATGGCATTATGAAACCTGCGCTCTAAAAAAAGCTTATCAGTTCGCTAGGCAGCCAGAGGTAGGGAGGTGCCATTTCTTTGTATGGGATTGGGTATCTACTAGTTAACTAGTGTATTATAATATCTGTGATATTATATTTTATTCATTCATTAAAAAAATATTTATTATCTTGCCTCACTTGGAAATGGTATACACTCAGTTTACAACAACGAAAATAGTCATATGCTCAAATTTAATTAACCTTACAAATGTAAAATCTCTAGAATAAACTTAAATTGCGATCAGAGAAGTAGTACACACGGCTACACATCAAGCTATACAAATCCAGCATAAGCTGATCTCGCATTGTATAGGCTTTCCGTATGATGAGAGTTCAGCGTAAACGTGAAAAAAGTGTATAGCTTGATGTGTAGCCGGGTGTACAAGGCTAATGTCTCGATTTCGAAAAGATACCTGTTTTTATTGATCCCATAATCTAACTAAAATCCTTAACTCAATAATCACTTAATTATTTTTAAACATATAAATGCAATTTAAATAGGTCATTCTCGGTCAGTCGGCATGTCTCTATTGTCAAAATGAATTAGGTAACCCATAAAAAACCTTAATTGTTGTTAAGTATATTTTCTTATCTATAGCTTGGTTTGCGACAACTCTTATCAATACTATAAGATGTAATTTTAAATAGGTACCATACGTTTTAAGATGATTAGTTCTCAGAAGCTAAATCAGCTCAGAATATAAAATCACAAGGATTAGATGCATCGCCGGAGAAGAACGAAGGAGAAATCATACAATATGTGACAGTTGAACATTTGGTTACTGATGATGGCTTCAAATATTATGCTAGCGAATAAGTTTAAGAATCTAAAAGATTTTTATTTCTTATTTAAAATTGTTAGAATAGTTATCATAAAAATCTAACTTATAGTATAATTACTTTCTTCTCGTCGGTCTCATTTCTATACACAGTTACGTTCAAGTTATTTAAATGTATTTCAATAAGCTGCCTCAATAAATTTGTTGTATCTACATTGGTATGCATTATAAGTTCGTAGATTTTGAGTTGTTCTACAGCCTTCCATTCGTCTCTGTGCTTGACCGCCACGTTAAATAACTCATTCAAAACATCCCGCGACTTTTTAACTAAGCTTAAAACAAAACCAACTCTATAAGGAGCCTCTCCTCTATATTTTTGCTTTATATGCTCGACATTTTTCATTCTTTTTTCTGTGGAGTGCATTGTCTGTTTTATTAATCCCGATATTTTTGATTTTAAGTTGGAATCTTTTTCATCCCCATAGCTGTTGCTTGATTTTAAGTAACCTTTTTCCGCGGGGTTATCGTTCAATAGCCAGTATCTACGGTTAATCTTGTTGGTTGATTTTACCGCTGGGTCTGGATTTGAATCGTACAGTTCCGATTGTCTGATTTCAACACTATCTTTAGCACCGTAAATCTTAGAATCTTGTGGTAAGTCAATTACATTAAGACATTTACAGCACTGAGAAAATATTTGTATTGTATCTGAAATCGTTCAAAATGTTCCATGAGATAAAGTAGAAAACAAAAGGTATATAACTAATTTGAAAAAATATATAGCACATTATAAACTAACTAAAAAAAGAATAAACTGCTAACAGTTTTGAAAACCTCAAGGTCCATTAAAAATCTTTACGTGAGATTACGTACAGTATGAAATGTAATATCCAGTGAATCCATTTATAATAGTGGTTTATAAGATTTAAATAAGACTTGACTTATTTATTATAAAAGTTAAATGTACTCACATAACACTGTAGTAAGTATAAAAAACATATTACCATCCTTAAAAATACTACAGCATTACCACAAACTATTTAAGGGTTTGTTTTTTATTTTTTTATTTTCACATTATCACATTACGATTAACGATTGAACGGTATTTTAAGGTGCTTGCAATTATACGTTATCAACACGTAACATAAAAAAATTCATAGTTACTTACCGTATTTCTCTCTACTCAAACTATCCACATTTCTGTTTTTGAAGTGAAAACTTCTTTTAGCGCGGTACGCATATTTTTAGATGAGATAAAATCTCTGTACTCACTACACCGTTACGAGACGCTTGAAGTGAAAACTTCTTTAAGCGCGGTACGTACGATAGTAACATATATACATCAATGGCGGTACGCATATTTTTAGATGAGATAAAATCTCCTAACGCGCCAAAATAAATTTTCACTTCTGTCGACACTCCCGGAGTGCAATTTTTCTTTTTTATTAATATGGAACGATATGGTTACTTAAAATGGTATTTAAGAATTTGTCAGCCAGTTAATAGTTCCTGTAAGTATTATACAATATTTGATGCTTAACGAAGAACGAAGTGCCTTTTTTAAATCAACTACGTAACGAATTCTAAACTTTCTGATTCTAAATTATTAAATTTAGAATCAGAAAGATTGGTACACGTATTAGAATACAAATCACAACATTAATTTTATTTGTGTCTAAAATATTGAGCGCAGATCAAAACTTTTCAGTCGTCGTAGTAGACAGATTTGGGCGGAACGGTAGCGATGGGCGCGTACGATGGTCCACCATACATCGACAAGAAAATATGACATACTAATTTCTACATTTAGATATTGTTTACATTCAAAAGTGATATTATAGTTTTTATTAGTGAATTGATACATGTACCTATTTAATATTTCGGTGCTTGCGAGTTTATGTATTTAGACATTTATTAATTTATCAGAATTCTGTCAACGATTGTTTATTTTATCAATATCTCTGAATTCCCCTTTAGTCTAAATCCATGCGTAATCTGGATAAGCTCTGTCAAATGTACTTTTATAGCCTGAACAAAACTGTTGTCTGCAAATGTCTTTCAGGTAAGATAAGTCCACTTTATTCTAGTCGGTCAAGCGAGTGGTAGGTGAACAACCACAGACTTATATTCATAGATAAAGCAAATATCGAAATAATAATACATTTTTTCTATCTTCATACTAAGGTAAAACGAGCACTTCAGGGTTACCTCATGTACTTTTGAATCTAACGATACTTATTATTATGAAACTTCAATAGATGCTTGTGCCTAGATATGTACTGCTTTATACTTTAACCGTTCTTGGTTAGCGATATTTTACAGATGTAATTAAACAGTGATTTTGTCATAATCACTACGCAAAGATCGTCGGTCGTACAAAAATATTATTTCTATGGGACATCAGTAGGTTATAGGGATCGTCTGTTACGCTGACGGCACTCTTGTGTTGGCCAGCGGGGAGTCCTTCGACGGAACCATCCGGCTTGCCGAGCAAGCGGTGGCAATTGTCGTGGCCGAAATCCACGCTCTGGGTTTGCGGATAGCGCCTCACAAAACCGAGGCGCTATGATTCCATATGGGTCCATTTGGATTCCGTTTATAGTCTGGGATTTTAAACAATTCAAATGTTTCTTAACAAACATTGCCACTTCAACGATGTATAATGATGGTAAAGTCAATATTTTTTATTCTATAAAATATGGTTTGCAAGTTGCTTTGCAAGCATTTTTTTGTGCTTTAAATGCGTGTTCTCAATCCGGAGGATTTCCCCAGAATATTACATCATAGCGTAGTGTTGAGGAGACATAAACATCAAGGAATCAATGGTAGTCTCCTCCCGTCCCAATTCTGCTGCCTGCTTTGCTTGCATCCTTGCAAAAGGAGGCGACTGCATCACACGCGTTCTGGACGATGGACTGAACCACGGCTGGGAGCGAGAGGTCACCCTCTTCGACCGTTGCGACGAGATCACGACGCTGCGTTGCCCAAGCTGGGTACACCTCCAACGTGTATTGCACCATGTCCTCCGGGCAGTCTCCGCAGTGATTGATGACACCGGGCGTCCCTTCTCGGCCAATAAGTACCTGTGTCGAATACGACACAGGTACTTCCCGAAACACCCATGGTTCGAGAGTACCTGCTTCATCTGGAAGGTGAGGTTGCCATGCCGCCTCTCCAGCCATTCCTCCATGATGGGGCTTACCACCGCTATCGCGGCGAAACCTGCAGTGGACTGCACCAGTCAGCGAAACAGATTACGCCAATGTCGGGGGTGTTCGCACCGCGCAGCGCCCAATCGTATCCGATGTTGTACAGGACGGCCCCAAAACCGATCCCTGTGGAACACCGCACGTCGTCTCTCGCCTTCCTTCCCGACCTGGGTAGATAACCGCTCTGTTTGCCAGGTAGGCCCCGACAATGCGACGGAGGTAGGTTGGCACCCTGACATGACATGATACGCGAGTGCCACCCTAATGCAGCTCCAGGGCAAGGCGTTGAAGGCGTTAGCAATATCGGAGACACCGCTACCACTACCTCGCCCTCGGACACTGCTTCCTTCACCAGAGCCCACACGCGCATGATCGCATCGACGGTGGAGCACCCTCGACAGAAACCAAACTGGTTATGCGCCAGATCCAGCCCCACCACGTTCAGGTGGTCTGCAAATACTCTCTCGAAGAGCTTGCCTACCTCGTCCAGCAGCACAATGGGGTGGTATGCCGACGGAGACTCCGCCGACCACCCCACCTTCCTCAGCACGATCAGCTTGCCAGTCTTCCACCGCAGTGGAAACTGGCCCCACTCGAAGCATGCGCTAAAGAGCCCTTCCAAGCGAGTTTATTACCTTGGTGCATATGTCGTCATAACCTGCTAAATAATTTAATAAATACCCATATTTTTAACGTTATTGTAGAACATTACTACCTCACTATGAACAATTCTTCTGCGTACAGTTGCGATGCTGACGCTACTTCATGAAAAAATTGGCGCTATCACAAAACACAAGTGAAATGAATATCGTCGCGGTGGTGACTGAGCGAAATAAGTAATATAAACAATGCAATCCAAAATCTTAAGATTTAAGATTATGAACATTATCCGGTTTTGTATTAATACTAGCACAAAAACAGACAAATCCTTAATCCGAAATCCAAAGACTTTGGGTTTGATTATTTATTAATGTCGGCCTAAAAACAATGTGCATGTATGATGTACTCGCCTGACAACAATCATGATAGTCAAACGGAAGTCGTGAGATAGAATGTCTATAAAAATGGTGAACAAGATTTATTATGCTCAAATTTTAACTTTATTTATATATTAAATAAGAAATTGAAAAATAAAAAACAATAAAAATATGTACCACTTTTAATAAACACGATCAGTCCCCTTGAAAGAAAATTCACTTTTTTATAGGACTGCTTGTAAGAGTATGTTATTATAAAAATATAATATTGACGTGGTCCTGGTATAAACAAAATGGAAAACATCTTCTGTGCATCCAACCTTTTTGCGGGCTGCTTATGTACGTATAAACGCTCTTTGAACGATCACACCAAGCGTTCTAATATTTATCTATCTTCTATATTCCGCTATCGGCTTCATAGTATATTATGTACGCCTCTTTTTTAGCCTCTAACCATACACTACGGCACACTGGCCTTCTCTATCTTTAAAACTTCTTTTGATTCGATTCGACAGTTAAAAGTCGTTTCTTCGATAAATCGTTTTAAAAGAATTCGGACTTAAGCAGACGCATAGAACGGCCTCCAATGAGAAGGACCGACTACCAGTTGTAGGTTACTGGGAGTTGTTGGATGCGAGCGGTCATTGTGGAAATCTTTGGGCCTCCCCTTTCATGCCTTTGTTCAGCAATGGACATCCTTTGGTTGATATTATTACATCATAATATGAGGAAATTTGAACGCAGTTTATGAGAATGTGATTGACTGACACTACTTTTTTTTTAAATATAGCTCTATATAAAAGTTAGTAAATCAACAACAAAGCTGCAACATATATATATTTACTTTACTGAGTTATGCATTAATAAAAACAATCCTACCCTTATCTAGTGAACAACCCTACCGCCAAAATACAACCATTCCACATTTGCCTACACTGCATTGTCTATTTAAGCCAAAAAAGTTTTTAGTTTTCTATTGTGATGCTCTTTTGTTTAACACATGTGTAGGTGCTACTTATGTTGTGGTAGATCTAATCAATGATTTTGTAGTTACAAATTATATACTCGAAACAATTATACTGGAGATAAATTTAATTGATTAATCATTTGTCTAATTTGTATGAAGTACATAAACAAAAGCCCTAGCGTTCCATCTAAAATATTTATTTACTAGTATATAGGTATATTAATAATTTATGGGTGCCTATACATTTATATGATCCGATGATCCGTGTATTGTCCGGATTAAGAATATAGCACCACTCTATCTCCTCCCATGGATGTCGTAAAAGGCGACTAAGGGATTCTATAAACCAGAGGGATGGGCAGCAGCGTCCCTTCTGTGGAACAGTAGCCACCAACTCACCAACCCGCCTGCCAAGCGTGGTGAGTATCGGCAAATACCCCCCATAATTATGAAACAATTGTGTTTGAAAATCAAAAAATAAATGAAATGATGATAAATTTATGCCTAACTTTCCTTATACCAAAAAGCAAAAATTGATCTTGTTTTATTTTAAACAAAAATATTTAACCTTCCTTAGCCGTGTCGTCATCGTCGAACCGTGACGTCATCAACTAATGCACTAGCGCCGACTTCATCAAGGCGCAGATGTGACGCGACTGTGGCGTGGCACCGCTACCTGAGAAATAATTACCGCGCGAAAAAGATGGGATGCACGTTCTCATTATTTAAGGTGGTACCAATGTGTGGTTTGAAATACACGTGTGCATTGTCTAGTGAATATACTGCAGCTCATTTTTTTGCTTCGAACGAGGCAAAAATGGAAAAAAAAGCCTTTTAGATGGATAAAGGAAATCCACGTATTCAATATATTCAAAGAAGCTTCAATTGCTTGGCCGTGTTATTTTTACTTTAATACACGGCTATATGCCTCATCGTTTATCATAATGACTATCACATGAAACCACTGGGCATCTTCTGTGATTTGTCTGAGGCATTTGATTATGTTCTTGGCAAAATATTGATCAGGAAATTACTCTACTATGGTTGATGTTGACGGTGAGAGGTCTCCTGGGTCTGTGGTCATAATATTAGTCCCACTGGGCTACATTCTTGGACCATTCTTGTTTCTTTATGAATTTAAATCTTGCAATTCAATTTGCACCCTCTTCTAGATGTTCGATTAACTTGAAATTTTGTAGACGTTCAAGAACTCGAACACACTTTTCACATTGGTACACATATGGATTTCTGAGACCCAAACACGGACGTGTAAAGTAGATAAATTAATTTTGAATATGGGGTCACTTTTGGGGACAATATAGACAATTAAAGAATAAAGTTTTGCAATCTGTGTCGTGTAATATTTGAAATAGAAGAGCTTATTGTTAGGGACTCAAATATATTTATTGTATAATTTTAAAATATATAGTTTTAACGTAATGTAAGAAAACAGACGATTTTTTACCTTCTACCCTTAGCTCCAAAACTGCTGAGCCAAACATTTTGAAAAAATATAGAACCTATAGATTACAGGAAAACCTATAAGAAGTCTATGATCTTAAATAACATGCTAAATATTTCAAAATTGTACGTACAAACTTACGTTTGCAATTGGAATACATGGGAGAACATGATTTTCAACTATGATGTTAAGTTGGTTCTTGGGATAAGTTATTGGTACAAGAGCGACTTCAACAATAGACAATATATACCAATTTTCCTCTACAATCTGGTACCATACATACTTTTTTTAGTTACGACAAACAAATTTGGGTCAGATAAAAAAGACATGGTGAAAAACATATTCATCGTATTGAACTCTCTCCACGCGAGTTCAACTCGCACTTGTCAGGTTTTTTACCTGCTTCTAACTGCTATATCGATTTGAAACTTTGCAAGTAAGTATATTATGTTATCCGGATGATAATACAAAAATTTGGTACCATTGAACTGATCTGATGATGGAGCTAGGAGGTGAATAGTGGAACTCTTCAATGGCTACTAGTAATCCCTTCGGCTTAGGGCTCATTGGGTTTGTTTTAACGAATGCATACATTATATTGGTGGCGAAGGTCTGATGAGACCGGCCCAGTCTAGAGAGCCGGCAGGTGGACAGTGGAACTCTTTAATAAATCTCTCACCAGTAAGTCCCTCGAGTTTGAGCTCCTTTCGTTTGTTGCAACGAGCACTATTACGAGGGCTTGATGGATATTGGAATTATTCAACGGGTACTATTATCCTTCGATTTTCGGCGCTTTTGGTTTCTTCTAACCAGTATTATACATTACACATAGTGACGAGAGTCTGATGATCCAGCCAGGAGCCAGGAGAAAGATAGTGGCACTCCTCAATTGCTTGTAATAAACGCTTCGAGTTTGGGCTTATTTGATTTGTTTTGACTAGTCCAATACATTACTATTCACGCATTATAATTATTAGCTCGATCTGTAGGTATGTTATGTAGGTAACTATTGTAACTACATCAATATATTAATATGTTAAGAAAAAACTTTGCACCTATTTTTTAAGCACTGTTCATATGGAGGAGGAGTGCAGAAAGTTAATATTTAGATAATAATATTTGTTACAAATAAATTAA
This sequence comes from Diloba caeruleocephala, assembly GCA_947459985.1. Classification (NCBI taxonomy): domain Eukaryota; kingdom Metazoa; phylum Arthropoda; class Insecta; order Lepidoptera; family Noctuidae; genus Diloba; species Diloba caeruleocephala. The sequence continues at coordinate 8,689,641 of OX381614.1, forward strand.
TGAAATCAAATTTAATTTCAATAAATTACAGTCGAATTTTGAGTTCTGGGCGACCTCTAGTATATGTAAATGTAACAAAATCAAGCAATTAAATTTTCACCTACTTCTAGATGTCCGATTGAATTGAAATATTACAGACTAATCAAGAATCGCTGAAACTACAATAATTTGCCGATTAAATGAAATTTAACTCAAAAGCACAAAATAATTACCAAAGACTTAAAATTATAGAGTATAGACTATTTCAATCTGTTAATGTTCTACTTGAAAACGAAGAACATTCTACACTGGTCCGTCTGTTTACGGTCAGTTTTTGTTTGAACAGCTGACTTTGAGGTTATATACCAGTGAGGGATACTATTATAACCAGTCCACCAGCGATAGCGTTGGTTTGCAAGTAGACTTCGTATTTTATGGCTAGGAACGCCAAAGTTTAGCAGTGGTCGGCTCTCAGTCCTTATGGCGATCACCCTTCTGCTGCAATAAAGCTTCATAATACCTGCGTAGAACTATTATTGTTTCATTTGATAGGCTTTTTATTCCAACTTCTACAAATAAATAAAAAATAAAATATATTTTTTAAACAAATAAAAGTATACTTGGTGTACATACAATCGAGTCATAGATTTGTAAGTATTTTATTTAGGGTTTTTAATTTAAATATTATTAATCTACATATTTAATTTAAATCATAATGATTCTCCTTTTAGACTGTCTAGCGTTAAGGTGCTTAACGTGTATATCAACAAGCTGCCTCAGTAAATTCGTTGTATCAACATTAGTGTGGACTATAAGTTCAAAGATTTTCAATTGTTCAAGGGCCAACCAGTCATCCCTGTGCTTAACCGCCACGTTGAACAGCTCGTCCAAAACATCTTTGGACTTCTTCACCAAGCTCAAAATAAAGCCAGTCTTGTAAGGCGCATTGTCTGTATAATCATTCTTGATTGTCTCAACAGATTTCATTTTCCTTTGAGCGTCGTGCATTGTCTGTTCTACGAGAGTCTGTATTTTAAGCTTCAGATTTGAGTCTTTCTCATCCTCGTACACACGCGGTCTTACGGCTAGTTTTTCATTCGGGGACTTGTCGTTTAGCAGCCAATATCTGCGTTTAGGTTTTACGGATTTTTTTACCTGTCGGTATGGTTCGTACTTAACGAGTGCCCTGTATTCGTCTTTAGCTTTAGCAGAATTCATTTCGGAATTTGATAAGTCCAGTAAATTTAAACATATGCACTGCTGTGTAAGCGTTTGTATTGTACCTAGAATAATCCAAAATAGTTAATAAGTTTAAAAAAATTGTAAATTTTGTACACTTATACCAAGACACTTAACGAGCTATACCTAGGAGTTATCACGGTAACAAGATCAGGAACGAAATTATCCGTAGATGACTAAAATACCGTCTGGATTAGTGTTGTACTTATGTATGTTATTGGCAATCATCATCATCATATCAGCCAAAGGACATCCAGTGCCACTGCCACAAAGGCCTGCCCCGTAGATTTCCAGAACGAGCGGTTACATGCCGCCCTCATCCAACGACTCCCAGCGACCTTTACCAGGTCGTCAGTCCACCTCGTTGGAAGTCGTCCCACGCTGCGTTTTCCGGTGTGCGGTCTCCACTCGAGAACCTTTTTTTTAAATGTTTTTTCTAATTAAACAGTAGGTTTTCTCCTGTGTCGTGGGTGCGTTTACAGACATAAATTCCACACACAATACACCCAGACCCGGAATAACTACCTGCAGATCATACAAATATTTGTTCCGTGCGAAAATCGAATCCGCGACCCGGAGCGCAGCAGCCGACTTGGTAGGCCAAATTGCCCTGCACTGAAAATCATAACTAACTGAAGCGAAGGTAGTGGAGGGCCGTTGGATGCAAATGGCTTGAAACCATTTTATGCGGAATTATATATTGACTTAGATACATTCCAATTCAAATTAAGAGACAAGTACTCACATAATATTGTAATAAGTGTTATAAACATATTATCATGCTCCTTATGGCTAACTACATCACCGTTTCGTACACTTTGAAATGAAATGTGTTAACAATTACGTAACAATAAACTACAGTGAAGGAATTTTATGATTGCAATGCAATAAAATCTAATGAGTACGAATCGATAAAACAAATGAAATTATTTAAGGGATACTTAGCTTATAATTATTGTTATAGCATGCACGATCTTCTAAGGCTTTTTAACCAAACCTGTTATTATTCTTCTGCTATGTATTAGAAGTAAATGGAAGGTCAGTAACAGAATTATGATGATGTTTTTGACTAAGTGACTGATAATATTGACGGTACGGTTGGTGCAGTGTCTGATACAGTCGGCTGCTACGTTCCGGGTCGTCGATTCGAGCCCCGCACGGAACAAATATTAGTAGGCAAGTAGTAAGCAGGTAGTTGTTCCGGGTCTGTGTGTATTGTGTATGGAATTTATGTCTGTAAACGCACCCACTACACAGGAGAAATCCTAGTGCAGGGCAACGTTATTTAAAAAGAAAAAGAAAAGAAAGAATAGGGCAACTTACATATTATTTGATTTTACCAGACTGATTATTTACAACAATTGCGATCAAATTGTTACAAGACCACCGGGGGGGCAGTCATTCGGCACCTGATCCCCCCTTAGGTGCCGAAGATGACCGCCCCTGTAGTTTTAGCCCTTCCCCAGGGCGGAGGAAGTTCATGAATAATTTCTATTGGGCTAAATAAAAATATACATAAATAAAAAAAGGATGGCAGGTTAGCAGGAAGTAAAGGTTGATCGTTTAAATATTTTTAGCAGCGGTAACTAGATCTTTCTTGATTGCACTAATAGTTTCTTCTCACAATGCAGTTACGCCCGATTTTGATACATCATCGAAAGCTCAGTTGTATGGCCGCGTAAAATATTGTCAATATTGCAGTTCTTTCACATCGTCACTCGCAATATCGCTAAATGGTTTGCTTCAAGTGTAAGCTGCGCCTATATTTGGTACTATTACTTGCAGTAATAACCACGATTCATGATAAAATTAATAAACACAAATAAATTTCTCAGCGTTTCTTGTGATTATTTTGTTTCGCTACTGGCCATTTATAATTTTAGAACTAAGCTTTTGTCCTAATGAGTATTATATTCTTTATTGGTCATAATGTAAAGAAGTCAGGCGTCTGTCAGCGGAACATCGTCGTCCCGAACTGGAGCCAAAAGTTTAGAGCGGTTCCGAGTAAAATTCTCGTTATGTTTTTTCTAAGTAAATTACCACTTTTAGCTCTACAAAAGCACTTAAAATTACATGTAAAAAAATGTCACAGTGTATTTGGTATCATGGATTTAATTCACCAGGACAAGGTAATAAAGAGAGTCGTTAGTATCCTCCGAGTTTAAGGTTCAGTTTTATTCTATCTATGCGACCTCGATTTTTTATGTAAATATAAGTCTGCAAACCGATCATATAGGAAGGTGAGATGTCTTAGGTTGATTTCAACATATTTGATGTGCTTTTGCGGCTTTAATGGGAAATTATTAATAACCTTATTTTCAGACTAGCTCAAAATGCAAAGCTGACGTACACACACATATAGCGTACCTATAGCTATACCAGTAATTCGTATTGATTCAGTATTTATGCTTCTTGACTTGATATTCCGCCTATAGCATCCATCATCGAAGCTACCATTTATGTTGTCAATCTCTGCTCGTTATATAACCCGTATATTGATTTCAGCCGGATCACTTTTCACTGTCACAAGTCACCAGCGAAAACCATGACGTAGCCCTGCAGTTGATAAAGCGGTACTTTCTCAGTGAACACGTGCTAGTTCGCGCCCGTAACATGGACATCTCTAACGATTGCGCTCTTGACGAATATCTTGTTGGTTTGCTCAAACAAGGTACATCATTATTCAATATCAAATACCAAACATCATATCAGATACAACTTCATTGTATTTGAGGGAGGCAAACGTGCATGCAGGTCACCTGAAGCGATCCCCTCGCCTATGAGCATCCGCAACACCAGAGGTGTCACTGGTGCGTGGTGAAGCTTAGAGGGGCAGTGGTGATGCATTTGGGGAAGGCTCCTGGTACCCGTTACTCATCGCATATGTTATGCCGGTACTCTGTAAGAGCTTGGTGCTACCCAGTCGAGCCGGCCCTTGTTCGAGCTGTAAAGATCGCCTTAATCAGGCAAAGCTGGTATGAGTTTGTTTGGTGTAGGTACTTATCGGGAAGTTTTGCCATAATCGTCTCGCTAGGCAGGCGGGTTGCGATCGCAGCTTAGTTATAAATATACTAGAAGGACGCTGCTACCCATCCTTTTGCCTTTTACGACACCCAACGGGATGACATGGGACAGCGTTATTTTTAGCCAGCACCACACGGAAGTCTGACACCACAACACAACATAATCTGTCTAATCGTTTTTAATTTTGATATTCATTGAATATTTACAGGTAACTCATTGTTCGCTAAAGCAGAAGATGGCACAGTAGCGGGACTATGTGTCAGTTTTGCCAGCAGTCCCGTTGACCCAAGGAATTTACGGAATTACGCCTTTTATCGACAAGTAATGTAATCAAAACCTGAACGCAATGAGCGCGTGAAGACATATCACGTTCAAATGTTCTGCTTTCATCATCATATCGGCCATATAAGGTCCACTGCTGAACAACCCCCCCCCCCCCCCATAGATTTCCACAACTGTGTCATCATATTGGGGGGAATTTGCCAGTACTCACCACACTTGGCAGGCGGGTTGGTGAGCGCAGAATGGCGACTGTTCCACAGAAATGACGCTGCTGCCCATCCCTCTGGTTTAGAGTCCCTTAGTCGCCCTTTTAAGATATCCACGGGAGGAGAAGGAGTGGTGCTATATTATTAATCCGGACACCACACGGGTAACCTGCTTTACTTTATAAATATTTCTCGCCCGCATGCGTTCAAAGGGAGGGAACAACTTGCGAGAAAGTATTCGTATCATAACGTTAATGTGAATGAAGAACTTTGAATCGAAAATACAACTATCCTATAGTATTTTTGTTTAAATTTATACGAGAAACACAATTTGTATCATATATAGGTAAAGTCTTCAGATTAAATTAAAAATATGTGCGAATCAAGTATTTTCACTCACATTAACGTTACGATACGAACACTTTCTCGCAAGTTGTCAGTGCTAGGTCTACAGGTGTCTGCCGCAGAGAACGATGATCCTCAGGGTAATAAGGGGATACCGCACGGTCTCCTACGAGGCGGGGAGCCTCCTTGCCGGATCACCGCCCTGGGATCTAGAAGCGAGAGCCCTCGCGTCGCTGTATCACTGGCGCGGGGAGGCGCTAAGTCGGGGCGAACCGCCAGTACCTCGTGAGATCGAGGTGCGACGGTTCGAGCTCCGGCGAATCCTGGTGGCGGAGTGGAAAGGGCGACTGGAGCGGCCCACTGCAGGGCACGCCGCGATAGCGGCGGTAAGACCGGTAATGGAGGAATGGCTGGAGAGGCGGCATGGCGCCCTCACCTACCGGATGACGCAGGTACTCTCGAACCATGGGTGTTTCGGGAAGTACCTGTGTCGAATAGGCCGAGAAGAGACGCCTGGTTGTCATCACTGCGGAGACTGCCCGGAGGACACGGCGCAGCACACGTTGGAGGAGTGCCCAGCTTGGGCAGCGCAGCGCCGTGACCTCGTCGTGGCGGTCGAAGGGGGTGACCTCTCGCTTCCGGCCGTGGTTCGGTCCATCGTCCGGAGCGAGAGCGCGTGGGATGCCGTCGCCTACTTTTGCGAGGAAGTGATGCAAGCAAAGGAGGCGGCAGAGCGGGGACGGAGGGAGATCTCCGATCCCCTCCGCAGAAGACACACCGGGCGTCGGCGCCGGGGTGGGGCGCTGGACGATCTCCGGCCACCATGAGGAGCGGCCTGCGGGCGACGAACCAGGGGCGGTCCGTCGCCCGAACAGAAACAGGCCCGAGATGGCGGCGCGCGTGTTCCGCGCGCGCCTCTCCGAAGGATAGGTGCGGCCAACAAGGCCGCACACAGAAGGGGCCCGTCAATCATTGACGGGCCGATACCTGCCGGGGGAGCGGTCCCATGCAGAAAAGCGTACAACTCACCCCCGGCTAGAGGTAAGAAGAAGGACACCGTGGGGTTGTAGCCGGTTTGATCCCGGCATGCCCCTCCGCCCTTCCCAAGCCGGAGGAAGTCCAAGAGGATATCCCCACGTTAAAAAAACAAAGGCCTACAGGTGTCTACGAAAATGACATCGAAGAACTTAGAATGACGCTTGAACGCAGTATGCCTATGCGCAAAAGGCGTCGTCAAACGCAAAAATAAATCCACTTCATTGCACACCAAACCATACAATAATTCATATAAATTCAAAAATGAATGACTGTTGGCGGTCTTACTAAGTATTTTTTCATACTATCTGGTATTAATAATATGAGCCATACACTCGCCTGCTAGCAAGCGTCATGCCTGCCCATAACCATTGTAATGCTACTCAGGACAAGTCTTGCATGGCACCACACAGCGCTCGTCACCTCGAGACAAAGTTATTTAGTCACTAGTGCCCAGAATACAGTAATGACTTATGTTTAAACAATATTGCTTAGCGGCGAATATCTGACACTAGGGGAGAACGTATCTAGCCGGCCTCTCCAGTGAATAAATAAAATTATGATCATAATATATGGTCGCTCATTAAGGAGACTATGCATCGACTACGACTTGCACAACTGGCCATAGACCGGACCATGCCTGGCATCGACCTTCCCGTGTCTGTAACACTGAAATCCGTCGCCCGACCGACAGGCAGAGTTCAAGGGTCCGCTGCGGTTTACTGATACAAATTTTACGTCACCAAAGGAGCATTACATTATGTAGGTACTAATGAAGACAGTTCTTAACATATATGCCCTTTCGGTTAACAGGATCCCAATACGAAAGATTTTTTGTACTTTACGGCTAAGTTACAGGAGACACCAAATCTGTGGGACACGTTCAAACAACAAAAAGTGTACGAGGTAGATATTTTTTTAAAGTTGATTGATTGATGTTTGTCCCTGGGATGTTCGACTATGACGTAGACGTGGATATTTTTTTAAAGTTGATAGTAATCATCTCTTAGTGGTTTGTTTGTCACTGGGATGTTCGACTATGACGTAGACGTAGAAATTAATTTAACAGAAAATACTTAGCGAGGCAACACATACAATTCACATCCTTCTGTTTTATATTCCAGATCAAAATGATAACAGTTGTCCCAGAATTCCGAAGACAAGGCTTGGCTGTGTTTATGGCAGAAAAGAGCAAAGAGCTGGCTCATGACCAAGGTTACAACGTCATACGTATGGACTGCATTAATCCGTTCGAGTAAGCCTTTATCTTTCATTCTTTAACGAGAATCACACAGCCAATTGGTAACTTACTGCCTTACTCTTCTTCTCCAGCTACAAGATAGCGGAGCGCTGCATGCTGCAATGCCTGGTAAAGTTCCCTCTTCATAAAGTACGCGGAGCCAACGCGCCGTTTATAAAGAGAAGCTCCGAGTTTAACCGGTGTGTGCGTGTGTATGTGGAGGCGCGTGCGCAATCCGATGTCGACTACACCTTAGTCAAGAAAAGGCGGCAGGACCTGGAGAGCCTTATTGAATGATTGGTGGAGATGATTAGAAGATTTGTTCGTAGTCCATATATTTTATTTCTTTTATTATTTGTGGTTTTACTGTAGTTTTTACGTGCAGCAGTTTGCTAGATATTTGTCATTTTGGGACGCTTTGGGGGATCCTTTACAATCCCCCCGGGGGGCTGACCGCTTTACAGTCACCCGCTCCGAGATGTGCCTATAGGCGTGGCACCAGTGGGCGGCTCTAGTGTGATCATACGAGGACCTGGAGCCTTCCTTAGATGCCGAAGATATCCGCCCCAGTGGTTTTAGCCGGTAGGAGTCCGGCATACCCCTTCGCCCTTCCCCGGGGCGACGGAAGTTCATGGAGAATATACAATGTGGACCAAAAAAAAAAGGTATTTGTCATTTAAAAAAAGGCTGTTCGATATTTTTTTTCTTAAACTATGTTGATGCGATGATGATGGTGGGGATACTTAGATTTCTCTTGTGTTGTGGGTACAGTTTACAGAGATAAATATTATCACATGCAGAAATTACCACCAGAAATTACTTACCAGCTAAACCTGATGGTGGTGAAACAAACGAATTGAACTACTTATCGCTGGGTGTGCGGCATTCCAAGCAAAAAGAGATGACGGCATCCCATGCGCTTTCTCGCCGGGCGATGGACTGAAGCGAGAGGCAGAGATCTACGATTGCCGCGATGAGGTCACGGCGCTGCATTATCCAAATCGGGCACTCCTCTAGCGTCTGTTGCGCTGTGTAGGTACTCCGTAGTCTCCGCAGTGATAACAACCAGGTGTCTGCGCCCAACCTATGCGACAGATACTTCCCGCAACACACGTGTCCCGCGAGAATCTGTGTCAGCCGGGAGGTAAGGACACCTCTCCAGCCGCTCCTTCATGATAAGTCTTACTGCCGCTATTGAGTGCCTTACGTCCGCCGTACTTTGGGCCGTAAGCCCCGTTACCAACCTTACTGTTTGGTAAATCTTTTTACCACGGCGTGAGCTATCCCGATGTGTAATTAAATTTTTCGTGTCGACATGAGAGCAGAGGACTTATAATGGATTCGTGCATCGGAAGATATCATTTGAACTAGAATTGTACACTGACAGTACAGATAACCGCCATAAATTTGAACTAATGAGACAACAGTCTTACTAGTAGTCAATAGAACTAATAAAATTATGCACTGATATGGGAATGAACGGGCTTTTCTGCCCACTCTTAACAGATATGTCACAGATCTCGTGAACCCCACGATCCTCACAAGTCATGTTGATTTGCCATCCTTGTTTCAGAGTCCTGGCTAAAGCCTTGTCTACCTTCGACTTCTTACTCTTTACCCGGTTATCAACTAATTAGAAATGATCGCACAGGTGGTGGTGGTGGTGGCGTTGCCATATATCTTCGTGCATACATTCCTTTCTCAATAATCGATACATCAACGCAGCCACCTTTGCCAAATGCTGGCGAACATCTCTTTTTAGAAGTTAATCTTAACCACACGAAAATCCTTCTTGGTGTTTATTACAGTCCCTCGTCTCGAATAGACTTCTTTTCCTCTTTTGAAAACATAATTGAAAACCTAACACCTTCTTACAGTCACACAATTATCATGGGGGACTTTAATACTTGTCTGCACAAATGTGATTCTCGTTCTACCTCTCTACGTTCCATTTCACAATCTTGTAACTTATCTATACTTCCTCTAAGTGCCACACATCATTTTCCAAACTGCAACCCTTCACTTTTGGACCTTATCCTTGTTTCTTCTTTTCATCACGTCAGCAAGCATGGTCAATACCCAGCTGACGTCCTCTCTTATCATGACCTAATCTTCCTATCATATAAAATTCGCCCACCCAAGGCAACATCTAAAATACTCTTGCAGCGCAATTTTGGTGGCATGAACTCGGATGACCTCCGTAAAGATGCTGCTAATATCAATTGGGCTCCTCTCATAACCGCTGAGTCAATTGACCATAAAGTTGAAGTTTTAACATCTACATTAAAACAATTATATGATGTACATGCTCCCATACGAGCAATAAAAATTAAACATCTCCCGGCACCGTGGCTGACAAATGACATTAAAGCCATAATGCACAAAAAAGATATAGCTAAAGCAAAGTATAAATGTCGGCCCACACCTTCAAACCGAGAAAAATATGTGACTGTTCGCAATCATTGCAATAATGTGTGTAGAGATGCACAACGCCACTATATTCACAACTCCGTTGAAAATGGAGATCCAGCGAAAGTTTGGAAATTTCTGAAAACTATGGGAGTTGGAAAGCCGCGGCAAGATGATATCCCTAAAGATTTAGATATTGATCTACTGAATCAACATTTCTCATCTTCGTCCTATTGCAACAGGGCCACAAAAGCAAAAACGATTACTTATCTTTCTAGTCTTCCAACACCCGATCACTCGCCATTCTCTTTTAGTCAATTTTCCGCTTGTGATGTTGAGAAGAGCATAGTGTCAATTACGTCCAACGCTGTTGGAAGTGACTGCGTCAGCCGTAAGATGGTACTCCCTGTCCTTGACGAGATCCTTCCAGCCATCTGTCATATCCTCAATCACTCCATATCTTGCGGCGTCTTCCCATCTACATGGAAAGATGCCCAAGTCATACCCTTACCCAAAACGGCAAAACCTACATCTTTTTCAGAATATCGACCCATTTCCATACTACGATTCCTTTCCAAAGTCCTCGAACGCCTTATCCACAACCAGCTCAGTACTTTCCTCTGTAAAAACCGTCTCCTGAATCCTTTCCAGTCCGGATTTCGTCCTGGTCATAGTACTGTTACTGCATTAGTCAACATTACGGACGATATTAGATCAGGTATGGAGCATGGAAATCTGACGGTTCTTTCCCTACTCGATTTTAGTAACGCCTTTAACACCGTCGATTTTGATATTCTGCTTGGTATTCTCTGCTCTCTCAACGTATCTCCAACGGCGATTGACTGGTTTCGTAGTTACCTGTCTGGCCGCCGGCAACGTATTTGCATCGAAGATACTTTGTCTTCTTGGTGTATTACTTCTGTTGGTGTACCACAGGGTGGCGTTCTATCTCCTTTACTCTTCGCAATATTTATTAATTCAATTTCTAATCAACTTCTTTCTTCTTACCACCTTTATGCAGATGATTTGCAAATTTATTCACAAGGTCCCCTAGGAGAGTTACCGAAAGTCGTAAATATCATTAATAAAGACTTAGCCCGAATATGCGAGTGGAGCAAAGCATATGGATTATCGGTTAACCCTTCGAAGACCCAAGTTTTAGTTGTTGGCAGCCCTAGGCTTACCTCTAGGATTAACTGGTCGCAGCTTCCTCAGGTAATTTTCGATGGCACTGTGGTACCTATAAGTAATAGGCTTAAGAATCTGGGGATACACTTTGATATAAATCTTTCTTGGGGTCCACAGTTACAAGAGGTTAGTCGAAAATTATTTGCATCAGCAGGTTCTTTGAGGAGAATACACAATTTTCTCCCAACTGCTACTAAAGCTGCGCTTGCTCAATCCCTCCTTCTTCCTATCCTTGATTATGCTGATGCCAGTTATCTCGATCTTACTGAGGCACAATTAGATAAACTTGAGCGACTCCAAAATGTTTGTATTAGATTTATATTTGGTTTACGCAAATATGATCATGTTTCAGATTTTCGTACAAAACTCAACCGGAATTCTCATATTCTATACCTGCTTTACAATATTTTGTTTAATCCTGCAACCCCCTCTTATCTTAAAGAACGTTTTAAGTTCCTTACTGACGCACATTCGAGATTCCTGAGATCATCGGAGAATCTGAGACTTGAGATGCCAATGCATTCTACAACATTTTTTGACAAATCCTTTACAGTCCAGGCTGTCCGATTATGGAATGCACTGCCTGTGTCAATAAGAAGAGCACAGTCACTAGCTATTTTTAAAAATCTCGTAAAGGAACATTATCTGTCTGTTTAAATGTTTGTTGTATTTACTCTTATTTTTATTCATTAAATTTATGTACGATATATTTTTATATAGATCCTATATTATTTATATAAAGTTTAATATATATTTTATTTTATTTTGATGTATGTATTATATTAGCATTTTAGGAATATAGCATTACTATATTAGATTGCCTAGATAAGGTTTTTGATATTATTATTTTTTTTGTATAATAAGTACACCACGGACTACCCCCTTAGTATTTTTCCATATTTTTCTTGTCCATCCAAAGGTTGTCTGTAAGAAATCGCTTATAGCGATAAGACCGCCCATTGTACAATTACTTGTATTATGATCTATTTTCCTACAAATTACTATTCTAATGGTGTACAATAAAGAATATTCTATTCTATTCTATTCTACATAGTCCATACACATTATTAAATTCAATTCCGTGACCTGCAAGGCTCGTGAGCTGCCCGCATACTTAAGAAACGCTCGCATTTTGCTGTGCGCGCACCGAGTACATACTACATAGGTTTTGTTTTACTTGGCCATGATATTCACGAGACATCTTTTTATAAATGCACGTCAGCTGCAATTACATACTGACCTTTAGAGGAAATCACCGATGCTGTAGTATGTCCTTCTGGGAGACTGCGAGCACTTCCGCTTATATTTGCATTATGGGTACCTACTTACTAACAAGTTTATACATAATAAAATAAATAATATAAGTAAGTAATGCAGAACCATTGTTTTTATAAGGAAGAATGGAAGTTTAGTACACGCATTAAAACAATTCTAATAAAAAAGCCGATTATAAAATTAAAGACTACATTGACGATAGTGCTGCGTTAATTCTTATCTGCACATGCGGCTTCCCTAGAAACAAATTTTATCTGCATTGCCTTGTACAACTTCAAAATGTTTATCAATGTATAGACAGCCGTCTTGTGAACACAATATTGTAAGAAAATGTTTCTTTCGCCATTTCTTAGCAATATAGCGTCTAAAAGTGTCTGTTGTGACCTAATCATTGAATAAATGATTGAATTGAATTGGATTGAATATAAATTGCAGTACATAATCGCATTTTATTTTGTTGGAAATAAACATACAATGTACTTTCTAAGAACTTTATTAAAATATATTTTTTATCACAATATAATTGTTTCGTCATTCTTACAACTAATATTATAATATCCACTGACTTAATGATTTCATCGAGGTTCAAAACCACATTAACCTTTGTCTATAATAATTCATAATCTTTGTAGTTTTGAGATTAATGTTTGAACACATATCTATATATTAAATAAAAGACATTTTCCATAATAATTCATAATCTTTGCAGTTTTGAGATTCAAGTTTGAACACATCATCCTCCATAGATTCAACGACTCCCAGTGACCTTCACCAGGTCGTCTGTCCACCTCGTTGGAGGTCGTCCCACGCTGCGTTTTCCGGAGCGCGATCGCAACTCGAGAATCTTTTCACCCCAACGGCCGTCAGTTCTACGAGTAATGTGAGCACATATAATAAAAAACATACCGATTAAATTAAAATCAGACTTAACAATTATAGCCTATAAATAAAAACTTGCTCGGTAAAGAGCAATCTGTAATAACAACATGTTACCTACATACTTATTGCAAACATTATCGAATCATGCGAATTAATCCTATCACATGGTAATTATATTTAATCGCTTGCTAGCTATAACTCCCTCTTTATCGCCAGTTGTCTAGTTAATTAAGAAGATAAGGGTTGATCACATTCTTGATGAACCACGTGTCCGAGAATCGAAGGTGGTCTCCGGGAGTTGATAGGAATACCAGCTTCCCTGCTTTGTCCATCTGTTTCAGGCCCAGGCGATCCTGAAATTAATTAAATAAAACTTTAAAATTGTAAAATGAGCAATATAACGAAATTATAAAATTCGTTTTCTGTCATTCATTTCTCATTTAATTAGTTTTGATTCCTACGTCCGTAGAGAACGGTTATCTCTTAAAATAATAAATACGTAATTGTAAACACTTGTAGTGTCCGGATTAAGAATATAGCACCACTCCATCTCCTCTCGAAGAAATCGTAAAAGGCGACTAGGGGACTCTAAACTAGAGGGATGTCCCTTCTGTGGAACAGCAGCGATTCTGCGCTCACCAACCCGCCTTATTTTTTATTTTTTTATTGATGCCCAGTGGAAATTCTTCATGAACTTCCTTATGGTATGCCGGCCGGGCTCATACCGGCTAAAACCACTGGAGCGGTCATCTTCGGCACCTAAGGGAGGCTCCAGGTCCTCGTATGATCACACTAGAGCCGCCCACTGGTGCCACGCCTATAGGCACATCTCGAAGGGTGACTGTAAAGCGGTCACCCCCCCGGAGGGATTGTAAAGGATCCCCCAAAGTAGTCCACGGCAGCGCGTGACCACATGCATGCTACCGTCTTCTCTTGGTCACCAATCAGCTTGCCAAGCGTGATGAGTACTGGCTCTGGTACTGGTTTATGGGGGAATACTTTGTTCAGCAGTGGACTTTTGGCTGATATCATAAAACAGTCAGAATGATAATAACCTCTACATAAATCTTAGTCTCTTGCAACGGGATGGTTTTGTTCGCCTGTCCGGGCTCGTAGTATCCAAACCACTCAGACTCCTTCGGCTGCACAATCGTGTCGTTGTCGAATTTCACCAGCACCAGGTGCTCCAATTTCTTCAGGTTCTGTATGTACGTCTTGTTGATGAACATTTCGTTGTTGATGTCTGCAAGGAAGATGCTCTTGTTTGCGTAGGTCTCCTCGTCAAGTGGATCATGCCAGTAGGTAGCTTGGACGAGAGAAGTTTGTACCCAGCTGCAATATAACTGAATATTAGTATAAACTTTTAGCTGCATGTTTTGGGGTTGATCCGACATTTGTCCTCACAAATGTCTTACCTACGGATTAATACTCAGTGTGTGTGTGAGGGTTTTCTTGTATGTACTTAATAGTTGCTATCCGATATCAAGAATTGTGCCCGATAAATAGGAGGCTCATTCTCTCATAAGCGATGGGATGCAAGAAGTTACCGATGTACTAAACAATAGCCGCCTCCTCTTATTCTTGAGCAATTATTATGTAAAATAAATGAGCATCAACTAACCACATATGTGCCGTGTGGTGCCGGCTACGAATAGCACCTACCCATCTCATCCCGTATGTGTCGTAAAATCCGACTAAGGTATTAGACGGAGGATGGGCAGCAGCGTCCTTCGAATACATTAACTCAACTGCGATCGCCAACCCGCCTGCCAAGCGTGGTAATTATGGCAAAACCCCCCAATGAGCACACAACACACCGATATCGGTCGTTGTGGTGATCTTTGAGGGAGGCCTGTGTCCAGCAGTGGACTTTTTTCGGCACATACTGCCATTTGCTAGCGTAGTATAAAGGGACAAACAAGCATGGGCCCACCTGATGGCAAGCAGTTACCGTAACCTGTGAATGCTTGCAATACCAGCCCTATCACTCACTCGCTGCCGACCCTGTAAAAACCTTTGACGACTTTTATTGAAGAACCTTCACTTATTCCAGTCCTTATTTGTTGATGACTGATTAGTTGTGTCAGACGCGCAACGTATACAAAGTAATTAGCGGAACTGCCACGTCTGCCTAGTACGTAAAAGTCAACGAGCATTTATCAGAACCTTCTGGATATAAACATACTTTAGACGATACAGCTATTCGAGTCATGTTCGTAGATTTTAGAAGAGTTTCTCCATTATACAAGTAACAAGTCTGACCTAAGAATGTAGTATGACATGATCCATCTCAATCTGTTGAATAGATCCTAAGACAACTTGATGATATAGTATGTCGTTCTGTACAAAGTACAGATCAGGATAAGGTTGCCATTCCACGTGGATATGGTCCCAGACAAAAGCAAATATATTGTTAAGGTCACATGCTTTTAGAATATTCTTGAACCAGCTTCCTAGCTTGTTCCCTCCAGCAACGCCCTAAGCCGAGGTCCGAGTGCCACTAGGCGCCCGCCTTGGGAGTAAGAGCTCCCTGAGCTGTATGCAAGAAGCCCAATATAGAAAAAAAACATGGAAAATTATGATTATGTGTTAGTGTTGGGAAAGGTGAAGCAAAGAGATCACGCGACGTCTTCGCGCGAGGCGAGATGTAAACCTGCATACAGTGCTTCATGTTACTGAATTCGTGAATATCAGGAATAAATATTATCTTTCTTAGTTTTTTTAATCTTTGCCCCTCTCTAGTATTGGTCCTGTGTCGTGGGTGTGTTTACAGACATGAATTCCACATACAAAACACACAGACCTGGAACAACTACCTGCAGATACCATGTGGGAAACGAACCCACGACCCGGAGTGCAGCAACCGACTGTATCAGCCACTGCACGAACCGTGCCGTCGTCGTCTTTGAGGAGCCATAATCCTCGTTATTATAAATCTAATATATAAAAATCTCGTGTCAGGGTATTTGTGGTCACAGTCCTCCGAAACGGCTCGACCGATTTTAATGATTTTTCTTTTGTATATTTGGTAGGTATGAGAATAGGTCGGAAAGTGTTTATCACCTTCCTACACCCAACCCCCATTTGTTAAATCGCTATTTTTGTATTTTTGTATGAACAATATCCATGATGAAGATGCCCGCGGGCAAAAGCTAGTATTATATAAAACCCACTTACTGTTCATAAGCAGCATAGTTGAGGAGCTGCCTCACATAGTCACAAGAAGGATGTTCAAGAATACCACAGTGGGGGAGGCCGTATACTCCTTGGTGCTGACCACCAATTGATATCAGATTCTTGATGGGAGGCAGTTTATGACCACAGCGTTGGACAACAGCTCGACTTAAAAAAAATACATTGCACTAAATTATAATATAAATAAAACAAGAAGCTAGTGCAGCAGCTTTCGTCCCTGTCTATTTCTTAGTAGATCCAGAAGTGCTTTTCTGGGTAGCACCTCAACAATTGTAAACACCAATTCTAGTGCAGTACAAGGAGAAATCAGCCTCCCAATAACCATCACAACTGTTTAAAAAGTATTCCTACTAATGTCTTAGATTTTCGCGATTATTACACATTATAATAAAACACTTTTAAACGGATTCTATCGCGTATATTTTGATTTTTGATTTTCCTGACGTTTCGAATACTTTGCAGCATTCGTGGTCGCAGGATGACTGACGAATGCTGCAAAGTATTCGAAACGTCAGGAAAATCAAAAATCAAAATATACGCGATAGAATCCGTTTAAAAGTGTTTTATTATATTCCTACTAAGTCTCCCTCCTTCCAGTGAGTTCCTACAAAACCCAAACCCAAAACATAAATAAGTGTCCAG
The DNA here is from genome assembly GCA_947459985.1 of Diloba caeruleocephala. Taxonomy (NCBI): domain Eukaryota; kingdom Metazoa; phylum Arthropoda; class Insecta; order Lepidoptera; family Noctuidae; genus Diloba; species Diloba caeruleocephala. Next base: position 8,706,579 of record OX381614.1, read on the forward strand.
CACACCATCCCCTGAACATATCTCAACCCCCAACAGCTTCAGCAATGCTCCAATAGATAAAACTGAAGATATTGATGACAAACAAAAGAAAAAGAAAATCCCCAGACCTCCACCAATAATTCTATACGGTGTAGAAGAAGTGAACAAACTGACCGACTTTTTGGAAACAAAATATACTTCTCTTATACTGCCAAATTGCTTAATTGCCCAACTTGGAAGGCACACTCGACCCAGCCATATAGCATTCAAAGCATCTGCGATGAAGCTCATCGTCATAACAGCCAAAAGTCATCCACTGTTCAACAAAAGCCTCCCCCATAAGACAATTGGTTAAATGCCATATATCATCATTTTGGGGGAAATTTGCCAGTGCTTACCATGCTTGGCACACGGGTTGGTAAGTGTCAGTCGCCTTTTACAATATCCATGGGAGGAGATGGAGTGGTGCTATATTTTAAATCTGGACACCATACGGATAGCAGAAACCTGATCTGCTGAAAGCATCTGCTTATAGTAGTAGCACTAATTGCAGATCAACAATTGCATTAAAATAATTCATATATTACTCATTATCTATGTACCAAGATTGTTAAATTAAAGAGCTAGGACTTCTTTCCATGTTTTGCCCTGCTGCTTTTGCTATTTCTCAAATATCAATTACTAAATTGTTTATCATTTTTATTTTACTTGTTACAGAACTTCACTCACCAATTATATAACTTGTAGATATTTACAATTTTACTTGTACCAAATATTAATCTTGTTTTATCAATTTAGAATCTTCAACTCTGACTGTTTTATTTAGTAAATATCTCAGTAATCTGAAATGTTATTTACATAAACACCATATTTACTCACAGAAATTGACTTCCTTGTGAGAATCCAATGCCATTGATTCCATTTTTCAGGTTTGGGTCCTCTGCCAGTATCTTGCACACATATTGCACTTGCTTATTTGGGTTCATAAAGTATCCATTTGTAAGATCTTCTATACCTGAGTTACCAATTTTCATAGATGTCACATACACACCAGGAATCACTCTTTCAAGAAATTCTTTGAATCCTCCCAGGCTGAAACTCAAGCAGCATGTGTCCCCTGCACAAAAATGACAAATACTTTATTTTATAGTTGCGTACTGTCTTCTTATTTATTACTAGCAGAGACCCGCGGTTTCACCCACGTTTAATTTAAAAGAAATTTAGAGTACTTCGACATAGACTCTTGACATAGAATATATATAATGGATTTCAAGAGTTTTAATTTTTTTGCACAGCACCCTAATTATGTTTCTAAAATAAAAGTAGCCTAAGTTATTCCTTATAACATCAGCTATCTGCCAGCGAAAGTCCCGTCAAAATCAGTCAAGCCATTTCAGAGATTACCCGGAACAAACAGACAGACAGACAGACGGGCAGACAGACAGACAGACAATAAAATTAAAAATTGTTTTTTGTTATATGCACCATATATAATTTCATATGCATTCAATAAAAAGCTGTTATTTTGAAATTACAAACAGACACTTCGATTTTATTTATTTGTATGTATAGATTAAGTGAATATTTAGGAATTAAGTTTTTGTTGTTGTGTTGGTGATATTATTATATAAATTTTCCTGCTCATCTATTAAGGATAAAAATAACATAGAACAATTTTACATAAATTGTTTCATAATTAATGAGATTAAAAAATTAAGGAAACTTAAGTCTAGATTGCGTATAACAAATATGAACCCTACAAAATAGGTCCAGCATTTATATTCAATCTCAACTCAAGTTCTGCTTAAGCTTTGATTCTTGTTCTGAAATTCAGGCCTTAATATATTAAAGAGTATACAAATATATGATATATGATAGGTGAAACTGAAATCTGAATCTTATCACTGTAATCCACAGTATAGCAAAGAAGAATAAATAAAAAACAATAACATAAAAGAAAATAATATTTTTTTTATTACAAATGGTAAGAAAAGCCACTATATATAAGGTCTTATTTTAATAATCCACGATATTTTGCATGGTGCCTCAGTAAATGCTTAAGATGATGTACCGAACACAAAAAAAACTCACGGTAAAAATCCATTTCTTTCTTTTGTGTGATGTTGCTACCGTGCGCCGTCTGTTTTGTTTAACGTTACAGACTATCTAAATCAGACAACCAACCCTGTCCGCCATTGTCTTACTAGATGCATGTGAATATTATCACAGCAAAGAGAACTAGGAAGTAATGAAATAAATAAAATAATTTTTTAAACAGCAAATTTACATGTTTTTTTTATACCTACATTATCTTCATCGTTCACAATAGCGCCATGCAAAATATCGTGGACTATTAAATTAAGACCTTGTATATATACTTTATGGTTTTATACATAAGTACACCAAGAGAAAAATTAGGGAGCAGCTAGACACATAATTCAATCCATGTATTTGGTGATCATTTGTGCTGTTGCTTGCTACATTTGCTACCACTTTTTCTTCCAAATAACCATTAGCTTGATGAGAATTAGTTTTTTTGAAATATCGAAAGAAACTATAGGGGCAGTTTAGAGTGTACTATGAATCATAAAATAAATATAGAATTATGTCGGCTTAAAAACAAATAAATGGTTTACAGTATAGTCATTCATACAAATATTAAAGATTAATTATTAAAAAGAAAGCGGACTACAATTATAATTAAACCAATTAAAATAAATATTTTTGAACGTAGGCAGTACCTATGTATTTAAATAATTTTGAAGATAGAGTACAAGTATCAAGTACCTATATATTTAAATAATTCTAAAAGGTTCATACCCATTCCGTGCCATAGTACAATAGATGTGGGTTTTCCGGCAATTAATTCTATAATATATAGAAAAATTAACAACTTCTTCATTCTGTTTATTTGATTGATTCTTCCTTAATTTTTACAATTAACGCAATAGAAGCAATCTGGGGTAAATGACAGATTTTGAATTTCCACGATAACACTGTGAATGTGTAAATAAACAAAACGATCAAATAAAATAACCACAGACTATTAAAGATGAAAGATGATACATGGATGATACTACCCAACCCATATACTATTAACTATTGTAGTCTTTGATACTACCTATCAATATGAATGAAATGTTTTTTTGTAAGCAGTCTTGCCAGACGCTGGAGTGGATTCTCGTACTGGTGGCAAAAATATCTCGTACATATTTACCCAAAGTAAAACAAAACATGTTTTTGTTGCTCATAGCACTCAAACAACAATAAATCCAATTGCTTAAAAATAAAATGTTTAGTATAATAAAACTTCTGAAAAGGAGAATCCGAGGGAATAAATTCAGTGTCAATTGATGTATCTCTTATTACGTAACATGCCATTTTAGATTAAGCTAACCCATCAATATCAAGTACCAACTACCACCATAGCAAAATATCTTAACGTGTTTCCCGAATCGTTGATGTTTTTCCTTCCTTTTTCTCTTTTTTAAAAAACGTTTCCCCATACTAGGTGTCCTGGGTGTGTTTACAGGCATGAATTCCACATACAATACACCCAGATCCGGAACAACTACCTGCAATATTTGTTCCGTGCGGGAATCGAACCCACGACCTCGAGCGCAGCAGCCGACTGTATCAGCCACTGCAACAACCGTGCTGTCATTTCGATTAGGTCATTAATCTTTGATCTCATAGTTTTTTATCCAAATAACCTGAATTAGCTGTATGATAAAATTGTATGCTTTTGGAGATAATGTTTTATATTTGTTTGCATGGACAGTAATTGGCAGATACAGAAATATACACAGTTCGTCGCGGTCATTTTAAAAAGTTGTAACAACATCATGTTTTCAGGAGACGCAAAAACATATAAAGATTGTGCAAGTATTCAAAAATATGTTAATTAGCAATAAGCGATTGTTACTAATTCCGTGAGCCATTCTGCGCTCACAAACCCGCCTGCCAAGCGTGGTGAGTACTGGCAAATTCCCCCCAATATGATGATACAGTTGTGGAAATCTATGGGCTCCCCCTGGGCCTTTGTTCAATAGTGGACGTTGTATGGACGATATGGTGATTTAGCAATATAGTGATGATGATGATGATTGTTACTAAAAACAAATTATTCAATTATTCCGTTCATTCGATTACAATCGAATAACAGATTGTTTTTCATCGGTGTGCGCGGTTTACTATTTGTGATGAAATGTTCGGCGTTTACTTTAGTACCCTGCCGATAGTGAAATTAGACTACAACATTTTGACAACCGTTTTACGACCGAAATTAATAATCAATCTAACTAATCGAATATCTTTGGATTCCGGATTGCGGATATGTCTGTCTTTAATGTAAAATGTGATCGTAACACAACAACGGACGAATTTCAAAATCTTAAATCTGAATATTTTGGATTAGCATAGCATAGTATTTCGACCATTAACACTATGTTGACGGACGAGATTTCTTAGGACGTTTTGTTTTAAGACCTATGCGCAATTGTATTGTTATTCTTCGACGATAAATAAACTGATAATTGAAGACACGATTGACCAATTATCGACTTATTCGATCGTTTTTTCAGTAATAATTGCCAAAATAAAAATATAAACAAATTTTACATTTGCGGATATTTGGAACGATAGCTATGATATATGTAGCTAAAATCGGCCGTGTGGTTCCCTTATATGCCACCCCATATTCCAAGATAGACCATCCGTCTCCATCTCCATCCATGAGTGTCGTAAAATGCGCGACTAAAGGTTGATATCGACATGTTGGGCGGTAGCATCCTGCAGTATGCTAATAAGAACATACTGCGATCACCAATCCACCTGTCTTAGTGAAAATGGCAATAGCCACTAGGGCCGTTAATTGAAGCGGTCATTTGGAGACGCATTTAGCAATAAACGTTTACGGGCTAAAGAGATGAGGTGAGAGTGAGAGAGATGAGAGAAATCATTCAATCGGTAAAAAATTAATTATAGTCGCCTCGTATCTCATATTGAGGCTAGAGAGCCGTTCATTCATCACGTCTAGCTCATTTCGCTGGAAGGCGAGAAGCTCTTGAACCACAACGCTATTGCAGACTTTAGACTACACCATCGTGGTTATATATTCACGTGTTGCAATAATCACAAAACCCGGTTAACAAAAGATTGCGTGGACACGTCCGTTTATATTGACGAATACGTCGATACCGGATACTGTGACAGTTGACATACACACCAAATGATAACAATGTTAGTTAAGTTGCGCTCGTCTCGTGACTTCTAACCACAAAATAGGCAGAGATAAAGCAGATGCCTCTCTTTGAACGGGAAATTTCGTATGTCTGGCAACCCTGACTGGATGTCAGTCAGAGTCGTAAACAAATGAAAGTAAAGCTCTCAGCTGTCACTGTCATAGACGTCATAACTTTTGACATACAAATTTCAACGTATGCATCACTACTATACTATATCTAAATCTATTTAATCATATAAAAATCAAATGACCCAATTAAATCTATTGACTTTAAAAACCTTTTTATGTAAATGTTCCTCTGAAACGTATTTTATATGACAATATTATGTTTAGTACACTGCATAGGTATATAATTTATCAACCCTCGTAAATAGATTTTCAAATCTAGCAATAGATGGCGTTAAATACTTCGTTTCTTAAAGACGTTATGCAAAAGGAAATCAGGGACAAGCTTGGAAAAGAATAAATTTCTGCATCGAATGGTCTAACGAGTATATATAATGTACTCTGTTGGTCTAACTCAATTGAACAATTTTTGTCACTCATCAATAAAATAAATAGCACTTCAAAGCTATTTTTAAATATTTTGAAATTCATAGTCGACTATTTGTGATTTCTATGGAACCTCTCAAATAGAAGTACCGTACGTGTATCTATACCTAGGTACTGTAGATGTAGGGATTCAGCATATAAGTTCACACTTCAGCATATACGTAGCTAACTATATTCGTAGATAGGTATTAGTCCAAATTGAAACCAAAATTACTTGCACTTTAATGCGTTTGCGTAGATTAGATACGGGTGTACTACAATTTCTTTTGAGAGTGACGTATCGTAGTGCGTTTTGGTGGACGAAGGCTGTAATAATAATGACAACGATGACTAGTGACTACCACTTAACAGATACCTATTTATTTCATCATCATCATCATAATTTTAGTCAAACGACGTCCACTGCTAAACAAAAGCCTCCCCCATAGATTTACACAATAAGGGGGCATTAGCCAATATTCACCACGTTTGGCAGGCGAGTTGGCGAGCACAGTATGGCTAGCTACCGTTCCACAGAAGGAACGCTGCTGCCCATCCCTTTAGTTTAGTCCACAGATATTATAATACACTATTTAGTCCCTTGGTCGCCTTTTACGACATCCACGGGAGGAGATGCAGTGGTGCCATGTTCTTAATCCGGACACCACACGGACATTTATTTAATTAAGCTCCTCCAATTACTCAAGTGCAGTAGCTATACTGCCCTCATAAACCCAACAGCGGTATCTAAACCTAGGTGTATTTAGATAAACTCGAGTATTTGTGGAAATAATTTTTTCATTACCTTAATGACATATATTTTAATTTATTTTCAGTTACCTATGTTAGGACCTATGTTTATAAAATATTTGTTCAAAAATCATTTTTTTGTGTTTTATTTTTCAGATACCGCCATTTCGTTTAGAATTAATAGTTTTAAAATGAGTAACCCCTTCTCAATCATTCCTATGTACTGAGTGAGACCTTCATACAAAAACACAAACAATGGTTTCAATAAATATAAATACATAAGAAAATAAAAGCTAAACTAATTTACTTTACAACTTTATTATATTTATAATAAAGAAATCACTAGTATTTTAATCTAATTGCTTAATTTGTATTGTTTTTATTCAGTCACCAGTAGGTAGTTCCTTCCAAAATGAAAGCCTATTGGCAGACATCAAGTTTAGAAGAGATTTTCTTTTCTATCCTTGTTGCTTGTTGGCTTTGCTTTTTCTTTGGCGGTGGAAGCACATTAGTTTTCGAAATGTATGTTTTCAGAAGTTATTTTGAGGTATGTACCATACCGCCAATTACATTAGTAATTATAGTATACCGCCAAGGCGATTAGTAATTAAGTATAAAAATGAGACACGAGAAACTTATTTAGTGTTTTATTTTAATCTTCCAATGTAGATATGGTTATTTTGCTTAGTCCATCAGGATCGTAAGTTTTCAAGCTATCAGATGCGCGAAAAAACAGATAGACGGTATCTCATTCTTTGGAGATACCGCTCTTGGGTTATGAGGGCAGAATAGCCCAATAACTAAAGCGTCGGACTGCCAATTACAATCCCCTAGAGAAGTGCCTGGGGTCCTTTTTACAGACGCCTCCCCTCCGCTAGAGGGGATGACCAACTTACAGTCATCCCCCCGAGAAGTGCCCATAGGCGTGGCACCAATGGGCGGCTTTATTCTGATCGTATGAGGACCTGGAGCCCCTTTAGTACTGAAGATGACCACTCCGGTGGTTTTAGCCGGTACGAGTCCAGATGTCCCTAGTACATGATGTATTTCCATCGGGGTAAAAAAAAACTCCTTTCACTGCCCCGCCTGCCTAGCGTGGTGGTCATGGCAATATCTACGGTTTATAATCCTAATTTTCAGAGGTCATTGGGGGGGCCTTGCTCAGATATGGCTGTTTACGGTCTTACGAGTGATGCCTATCGAGTTTTCAATGCACCTAAACTACAGGCACGATTGATATCCGTTTTAGATAATGCAACGTTTTGTAGCATACCGACTGGAAGCAACGTCAGGTAGATAGATAAATATTTATAAGATAACACCCGACTGTTGTGTCTCACTCACTCAGAACAATCTTAACAGCCAAAACACGTCCACTGCTGAACAAAGGCTTCCCCGATAGACGACCGTTTACATGCCGTGGCTCCTCAGTTTGGGGGGAATATGTCAGTACTCACCACGCCCGGCAGGCGGGTTGATGAGCGTAGAATGGATGCTGTTCCTCAGAAGGGACACTGCTGCCCATCTCTCTGGTTTAGTCTCGTAGGCGTCGTTTAAAATATCCATGGGAGGAGATGGAGTGGTGCTATATCTATCTATACAAATAAATAAAATTGAAGTGTCTGTTTGTAATGTCAAAATAACAGCTTTTTACTAAATGCATATGAAAGTATGTACGTTACATATAACAAAAAAACTATTTTAAATGTTTTTGTCTGTCTGTCCGTCTGTCTGTCTGTTTGTTCCGGGTAATCTCCGAAACGGCTGAACCGATTTTTACGGGACCTTCACTGGCAGATAGCTGATGTTATAAGGAATAACTTAGGCTACTTTTATTTTAGAAAAATAATTAGGGTTCCGCGTAAAAAAAAAACCTTTGAAATCTAATATATTTATTCTACGTCAAGTGTCTACGTCGAAGTACTCTAAATTTCTTTTCAATCAAACGCGGGTGAAACCGCGGGTCCCAGCTAGTTCTTAATAAAGAACTACACTCATACTTACAGGAAGGTATCTTTATCTACAAGACGGTTACGACATACGATTTGTGTACCTATGTAGGTAACTCAGTATTTAACTATAGTGAACTTTTCTATAAATCATTCCGACTGTCTGCTTGATGACGTCAGCAGATCATTGTTTTCGTAGAACTTACGGCACGCCCCTTCCCCTCACCACGCAATAAAATCGATGCTACGGGTACGATTTCCTGAAATCGTGTGGCGACGAGGATTTCAATTAGTTATCCATTGATCTAGCTGTAAACTATAAAAGATAAAGTAAAAAACTGGAGATGCAACAAAAACGATACATTTTTTGACAAGTCTGAAGACTGATAGTAACATAATATACGGCTCGGGGTCATTGGCTAGCATTTGACGGCACGGTTGGTGCAATGGCTGATACAGTCGGCTGCTGCGCTCCGGCGGGCTGATTAAGTATGTATGTCGCAGATGGTTTGCGACAGGCGTAATCGCGCAGACGTCATTTAGGTATTACGTATTTGCCGATAGCCATTAATCTCTTAATAAAATGACATCAGCCCGCAGTAGTCTACCTCTGTATTTACTTCTTCATACCAATCTCATCCCGTGGGTGGCGTGAAAGGAGACTGTGATATTAGCCGGAGGATGGGCAGCAACGTCCTTCTAGCACATTAAATAGGCGCAGATCTCTGAGGCACACACTGCTGGACGATCAATGAACTAAAAATTGCATTCTCTCCTTTTATTTTCAGGCTATTTGCCACCGGTGAATCCTTAGCGGCGCAATAGCTGCTGACGCGTCTGCTGTCGCTGTTTTCAGCTAATCAGAGTGCGGGTCGCGGGTTCGATTCCCGCATGGAACAAATATTTGTATGATCTGCGGGTAGTTATTCCGGGTCTGGGTGTATTGTGCGTTGAATTTGTGTCTGTAAACGCACCCATGACACAGGAGCAATCCTAGTGTGGGGCGAAGTTTAAAAAAAACTATTCTTATTTAAAAATGATTAGGTGAACTTATCACAATTCGTATATAAAATGGTAGATTTTACCCTCAGTTTTTTTCAGACACTTCGTAAGGTTCTATCTGTCAGTATTAAGTGTATAGTCTATGGTTCTGTCCAAGTTGCTTATATGGAGGGAAACATCCCAGCCCATAAACACGTGTTGCTGAACATGAACCTCCCAATGACCACTGCAGTGAGCGGTCATAGGGTATATTGCCATAATCATCATGATTGGCCAGGGGATTTATTTATTTATTTATACTTTTATGCACAATGATGGTACACAAGGCAGACTTAATGCCATATGGCATTCTCTACCAGTCAACCGTTTGATTGATTGATTGGTGATCGCACTATGTTGTGATTAGCATACGCCTTATATCAACCGTTATAGTCGGATTTTGCGACACCCATGGGTGGAGAAAGGTGGTCTTTTGTTTGCCGGCAACCAAACAGAATTCGGGAACCACACGGAACCTGGGAACCACACGGAACCAGGAAACCACACGGAACGGTTTTACCATTCGTGTGATGCTAAAATCTCAAACATTATAAAAATAGGTTTGTTTTGCGACACAAACTGAATGGCACACTAAAATATGAAAAATATAAACAATATACATATGTCCTCTGTTTATTAACATTCATTATCATTCAAAATAATATGTAATAAATAACAAAGTTATAGATATTTTAACTGCTACTTATCACATTCGTTAAATTGAAGGCCTAAATCACTGATCTCTAATATTATCTTATACATAAACTAAGTTTCTTCAATTGCTTACCAATCCCGTCTTTACTTTCTATCCAGAGAGAGTGAAATAAGCCGAATACTCAAACATAACTATATCTGTATTGTCAACTTCCAGTAGGTACCCATATTAAATGAAAAGAAATTATATTTGGTGCCACAGACATTGCTTTTCAATAACAATTTTGTTTGTTGGTACCGACTTTAGTGCTTATAGATATTAAAATAAATTGGAAAGAAAATCCTCAATTGACTTTGTATTTAACGTGAGAGATATGGTTTCTACATTTAATAAAATCAAACATTTACTCAGTACTTAAGGAGGTAAGACATTATTTGTACATAACTTTTGTCACAATTTTCCACTGTCATAGATCTCAGAACGTACTCAAATACAGGTTGAATAAACGTTACAATGTTTTAATAAAAATGCAAATAAAACTGAACTCCTCCACAGTCAATTTTATGTTCGAGAAACCTCAATAAGTAACACTTCATTTAGACTAATCATCATCATAATCATCAATATCTTTCATAACAAAGGTAAGGCCCAAATGATTTATAACTTTGTAGTAAAGTATTCTGGAGAAAAAGATAATCGTATCTGAATGTACATCTACACACTGTTTCAGCATTAAACTATAGATATGGCCACGAGCAGAGCTTTGGCTTGGTAACAATGGAGTAGATATCGATACAGGGTCTAGTAACAGTTTTTGCTACAACATTTAAGTTGATAAAGAACTTAACATTTGCTATTTAATAAAGAAAAAATAATACAGCTTGTTTGGGAATATTCCATTCACGTGGTTTTACTGTTTTTATTTGTTCCCATTGAATAAGTATGCATAACGTAGCGTTTTTCCCATAAATCTATAAAATACATGAAATATAGGTAACTATCTGCTTAATTCATAGTTTATGTAACCCTGCGTCAGTCATAGCTCATTTTATAACATTTTTAAATATTTTATGCTATCCTAGTAATTGTTATTGCTATGCATTTTTCCATAGAACCAGAATCGATTAGATTCGCCAGAATCACCACTCTCGATACTTTTTGCCAGTGTCCTTGTCTGTCCATATCCGTGTTTTCTAGTTTTTATCATACAAAAGATGATCCAATTTATTTTGAATTACGTCACATGGACACCGCCACTTAACGACAATTAAAATTACCTTACAACTAAATAGTTATCATAACCGTTAACCTACTTCATCACAGTCTCATAAAGGAAATCACTATAGTCTGTTATTTCGCTGATTCACGTTGGGATTATACATCTTTGGAATCGTCACTATTCGACGTACATGATAAAATTCTGCCCATTTTGTAGCAAAACATTTTTGCTAAAGTCGTTTAACCTTTTGTTTGATCACATACCTAAACTAACATAAGACAATATTTAATCGTTTGAAGTATAAAGTTGTTAAATCATGTAAATCCTAAGTTTCTTCTGAACTAGAGGATCAAGCATCCTAGTTCAATTGAAATCTGATTTATTGTTTAATTAACAGAAACCCGACGTGATCCCGATCTAGTCAACAACTAGATTGTACAGCCTCATTTATATATTAAATCAGATCTCTTATGACTGTATTACAATATTCTCATGGAGTCTGTGTGTTTCATGATGTTCTGTCCCAAACTGCTAATCTTCTTGGGTGACTCGAAGTAGTCACTCGAGTCAGAAGAGTCGAGCTGCATGTGTCTGTTGTGGCACCTGATTCTCCTCGCTCTCGTGTCAGAATCATACATGAGTGTGTGGGTGCTGCCTTTCCTCGATCTGAACGGAATTCTGTAAGGCGTACTGCTTTGTACGTCCGACATCGATCTGATATGTCTTCTGTGTTTGGATGCCTTTGTGAGAGGCGAAAAAGTGATGACCATCGACTCTGGTTTAGGCTCCGCAGACCTGGAAAGAGAAAAATCATTCCATTACAAATTCTGGTTTCATCAGAAGTATCGTGACTTAGCCTAATAAGGTAATACGTAGGGAAAAAGATTGTTTGCTACCATTATCTAGTAATGCGTAAACTAATTGTTTAATAATGTTTACTAGAAATGTACGTAAATTTGAACATTAGTTCGATAACTAGTGACTTTAGACATAACATGTTACTGCAATATTTGCTTTGCGATATGCGTTTAAACATCATTTGTGGGTAATGCCTATTAATAGTTATTACTATCACTTTAATAGCAAACATTCTCAAACATTATAATAATATCAATTTGTTTTAGATTCAAGTTGTGTGCATTTTAAGATTGTTATAATTAACACTGTCATTATTTGAACGCCATTATTTAATTAATGTGACATCTACGCGTGTGGTGGATTCAGAGAAATCAAAACAAATTAATTTATTGCATCCAATAGTTTCTAACTCGTGCCTACTGTGTCTATCTTGATCGATGGGTTAAAACAATGGATGCGTTCCTAAAGTGTCAAATACTACATCTGTACGACATTACATCGAAAAAATACCTTGATCATTTGAAAATTTCATTCGATCAAAGAACCTGAATTTTAAATAGAGTTAAACTACAAAGTATCGGCGTAGGTACATTAACTACTACTTTAGTTGGAACCGCAATGAATCGATAACTGAATCCGTAAGGGCAAGCTTAATATTTGAAGGCAATGTTACATATTAAAACCAGTGACTGAACCATATATAAATCGCTGGCTCACTATTCAAAAGATCTCTCTGAATTGTTATTAAATTTGGGATCCTACATTAATCAAAGAATTTTAAAAGAATCTTCATTCATTAAATATATGGTAATACTATAATAACCATTATATGGTAGAGATGCTGACTTCTAGTATTTTTGCGAAACTGAACTATCCTTATGACCATGAAGTATTCAGAACTACTATGACATAGAACTTTGTAATAGTGAGCCAGGGAAATATCGTTCTAATAGTATCTCACTTCTACGCATTCAGTGATAATTGTAAACCTCCTTGAGTTTTTCTTTGATATACAAACAATATGTGGAGGTCAGATGAAGCAACCATAGTGTAATTGAAATGGTCTAGAGATAACGTGATGACGAGCTTGTACAATTATTTGAAAAAGGTTAATTAAATGTTGTAATTTGTTATGGTTGAAATCATTATCAGTCATAATATCATTTATCTATTATAAAGACCGTTGTAAGAATTAAAGTACATAGAGTGATAGCAATCTACGTGGCCTTTTCCTAAACGGCTTATAATGATATTTTATCATCGTCACATTTACTCTTTGGAGCCGGCTGTCAGTTTTATAATAAAATTACAGTCATATCGTTGTTCCAGCCATATCGTTCAATAAACAATGCTAGTTAACTGTAAATAATATAGTTTTGTACGAAGTTAAATGTCACTGATGATTGCGTATTGAATTACTCGGATTGGTTTTAATTATTAATCACCACATTGGCTTACGATTTAATACCGCTGTAAATTCATTCAGAATTTGTTTGAGGATATCTGAGCTAGTCTAAGCTCTTTAAGCATCCATATACAGGCTGGCTGGCCAAACATTGAGACTTTAGTCGTGCTTTATTATCAGACTAAAATGCCTGAATTATAAAAAAAAAAAAAAAAAGTCAATCAAGGTACTCGTGATTTCTTCTTCTTCTTTTTATGGCCCGCTCTATCCGAGTTATAATAAAAACAGAATAATTGCAAGACCTTGAGAACTATAAACGTATTTCAATAACATAATGGTTAAAATAAACCTAGATCACCTCAATTATCTCCTGTTGAAACGCCTACATCCTCGCGAAGTAGACTGAGTCATCATCATCATCATATAAACCAAAAGACGTCTACTGCTGAACAAAGGTCTCCCTCTTAAGATTTCCACAACGAGTTACATGCCGCTCACATCAAAATAATGGTGGAAAAGCAATTTGGTATTAGCTAAGACTTGATTGAATCTATTCAAGGACATTTTCCAGACGGTGAGCCTTGAGGACGAGTGTATAGTCTATGGAGTCTTAGCGAATAGCAAATTGGGTGACACCGTTACATCAATTCTGTTTTCAAGGATGTATGGATATTTGGCTTAGGGAATCGCACTGAAGTAGGTTGTAAGATTTTTGTAGTATATTATTTACAGTTAACTAGCATTGTTTATTGAACGATATGGCTGGAACAACGATATGACTGTAATTTTATTATAAAACTGACAGCCGGCTCCAAAGAGTAAATGTGACGATGATAAAGTATCATTATAACCCTATATGTTGTAAATATTATTTATTGTTTTAATTAAGTATAATAAGTAAGGTACATTTAACTGTAAAATTTATAATCGACCGCATTCCCATACAAATCTAATGAATCAGTATGTATATAAACGATGCCCTCATTAGAGTTGCCAGCCTAGTGGTATAGCTATTAAGTAAAATAAAATTTGAATTTTGCTTTGAATAGTCTACCATTATATCAATTAGAATAAGTGCAGACAGGTTAGATTATGCTCTACATTATTTACTATGAGCTATAAAACTAGACATATGAGGTAAAAGCTTCAGCAATTAGGCCAATGGGCACATGAACCGCTTAAAATGGTACAACATAAATTGAGAAAATAATCACTGATCGCGTGTATGTCGTCCCTTAGGATATCTCAAACGTTTTACTAACAAAACATGTTAATAATTAGAGTACCTAATTTAAATAGGGGCATAGGTACCTAACTGTTTCTCATTACTCATACGTGATACTCTGTATCTGGTAAGTATGTAGTTACTTACCAGGTAACCAGACTTTTACCTTACATTCTGCGTAGGCGCATGTTTGAAAACCCTGATATACGATCGGTTAACGACGTTGGCTGCACCGGTAACTGACGTCAATATCCATGTTATGAATAGAGAACCTATAATTTAAATGTTTTTCTAATCGTATAGCAATCTTCCGGAGCAGTGGAAACCCTAGCATCTGCTTTTCTTTGCTTTGTACTCCTGCCACACAACAATATATATATATATAAAATTGATTGTTCGTTTGTTCAAAATCACAAATCTCCTAAAGTTCTTTACCGATAGTTTTGAAATTTTTACACATCGTTGTATTCATATGTTTTTAAAAAACCAGGAGACCCATAATTGTTTTTTTTTTATTCAGAATCAAAATCGTGTTGTCATTACGTGCATTTAGCCACAGCGACGCGTGGCAGGGTAAAACTAGTTATAAATAAAATGAACAAAGGAACTAAGATTCTTTGAGTACTTTTTAAATTAAGAAAGGTGCATAGTTTAGTGTTTGATAGTAGACGGGTAGTCTTAAATTCCTACAATATTTCTAGCACCTTCGAACATCAAATACCCATGTACTTATTCACCATCATATCAGCCAAAGGACGTCCCCTGATGAACAAAATCCTCACCATCCATAATTGTGTCACTGTTTTCGGGGTAATTTGCCAGTAGTCACCACGCTCGGCAGACGGGTTGGTAAGATTAGCAGCGCAATTCTCTTAGCTCAAACATCCATACATCCTTGAATACAGAATTGAAATAATGGTGACAACCCAATTTGGTATTCGCTAAGATTCGTCCTCATGGCTCACCGTCAACAACGTGTCCTTAAATAGCTTCAATCATGTCTTAGAGTATACCAAATTGGGTTGTCACCAATTTTTTTAATTCTGTGTTCAATGATGTATCGATGTTTGAGCTTAGGGAATTGTACTTCAGTATAGCTACTGTTCCATAGAAGGGATGCTGCTGTCCATCCGGTTTAGAGTCCGTTATTCGCCTTTTACGACATCGACGGGAGGAGAGGTGCTATATCCTTAATCCGGATTTTTTTTTTTTTCCGGATACCACAAGAAAAACTTATTGCATCACAGTACACAGTACAGTCCGTAAATGTCCACTGCTGACCATGAGTCTCCCTTTTAGATTAAGGATATCGTCTACGTCCCGCTAGGAACGTGCAATGAGGACAGTGCAGTAATAATTATCATCACGTCTGGAAAGTTATATTATATGACGCAGATATAATATAATAACAAGTGTGTAACGGGTCGTTGGGTTCTCTACAATATGGTTGAGGTAGGCGATACTGATGCATGCGTCATGTTCTTGAACGAGTGCCGTCTGTCGGGACAGCGTTAACTGCTATGGCAAATACATTAATATCATCGTATGCTCCTTCTTTACATTAACCTATATTATACCAATCAACATTCTCAGTTACCTTCAAAAGGACCTCCATGGAATTTCTTGGCGGCTCTTCTTTAAAGGGAGTTTTTGGCAAATCGAACCGTGCAACTTAAATTCTGACGTTTCAAAGTCAAAGAAATATTTTAGTGTAAATTTAATTACAATAATAAAACCATCTATTCATTTATTAAAACAAATATGTATATAATACTACAAGCATACGATTGGTATCAGTTTATTTAATGAGTAATTTAAGTTATTTAATAAGAGAGATGTATTGAATAAAATTCTATTATATACTAAGAAATTATGTGACTTTATCTAGCTTACGTAAACGATAAACTACTTTCGTATTAATAAATATATATCAGTGATATACAACCATTTTTCTGGTAGGTCTGGCTTATGCCTTTAAGACTCATTGTCAGATAAGTTTGTTATTACTAGTAAGATAAAATGTCAATATAATCTGGTGACCACACAAGACACGTAAAATATTAAATCACTGCTTTGCCTGATAAATAGACAAATCTATGGTGCTTACGCAAAACAACGTGGGTTACAATGAATTGCGATGCAATAATGGTAGGTAGTACCTGCCTACTTCAGAAAATTATTGTTTTAATTAGCTGAAACAACTGCGCAGACCGAAGATATAATAGTTGGATTCGATCATCATCATATCAGCCAAAGAACTGATGAACAAAAGCCTCCCCATAGATTTCCTCAATTGTGCCGTCATTTTGAGGGGAATTTGCACCATTACTCATCGCTCTTGGCGGGTGGATTGGTCAGCGCAGAATTGCTGCTGTTCCACAGAAGATACGCGGCTGCCCATCCCTCTCGTTTAGTCTCGTAGTCGCCTTTTACGACATCCACGGAAGGAGATGGAGTGGTGCGATATTCTTAATCCAGTCGGATTAATTAACATGCGTAGTCCCATATATTTTCATACTAATTCTTAATTCAACTAGGTATGTTATTGTCGGTCGACTAAACCATCTGACGTGTGTTCGGACTAACCATCGACGTCGGCATAAAATTTTCCTTTTTAATAATAGCTTCAGTGATTTTCTGGAATTTCTACTTTCATTTGGTACATATTCGAAATATTGGATAACTACGAAATACAGCGCTTGACGATATAAAAAGTCCTTCAATTTTCTTAACAGCGTACACCAACCATCGTTCCGTTTATGTATAGACAGCTTTACCTGTCCTGAACCCAACATAGGGAAAATGTTAGGTGATGTGGGAAATTCAAAACGTTTGAGTGAAGTGTTTTATTTTCGTACGGAAACTATGTATTTTATAGGATTTTAGGTCATTGAAATATATGCGACACAGCGCTAATAACATAGGTAGCCCATATACATTTTGGCAAACCACCAAACCAAAACAAGAACTTTCCAAATTGTAAAATTACAGCTGAGACGTGTTGTCTCACTTATTTAAAAATAAATATTCCACATCAACGACTCCGGGGGTGTTCCTATTCCATTTGAACATTTAGATAAAACAAACGTATTTTGTAAGTAATTACTGACAATTTTACAGAGAAAGTAATAGAGATAATGTAATAGCAATGTCTGTTATGATGTACTATACTTAATGACTTGTTTACACACTTAACTATAATGTAAACATAATAAATAACCATAAAGAACAAAAGCCAATGTCATTATATAAGTAACAAAATAACGTTGGGATCTACCATAAGAAGATTATCACTACCCATAATATCTTCACGGTTCACAAATATACGAGCTGAATGCTCATTATAAACCAGACATTCGTAGGATGACGTGAAACGTATTTCGAGATCCACTTGGTTGTATAAATAAATGTAAATTGTTGAAAACAAAGCTCACAGTGATGTGCCAAATTGAACAAAGTGACGCTTTGATATAGACTGGAAATAGATCACGGTTTATAAAGAACGATTCATCTGTCTTCATAGATAATAAATTATTCAATCGATTTCGATTCATCAATGATATGTGAAATATTGGTTGACCAACGAACTGACGGTGTGCAAGGATTCTTTATTTCTTGTCTAGGATATACAAATAATAATAGTTTTCCAGCCCTCTAAAATTTGCATTGGTATTCTAGTGAAATCCCTGGGCAAGGCTTGTGATGCCTTAGTTTTATGGAAATAACATTCGTTGGTGCCAACAAAGGTAATCAAAATATCGAAATAATGAAATGAAACATACTTAGTTAACTTGTCCGCATTATCGTTAATGTGTTTAGTTAACGTAGGTAGTTACTCGTTTTTTCAATAGACAGAAAATATTTCGTTTCTGATATTATGCCCCACAAAGTACCTACTATCGAAAAGGTCAAAAACATTAATAGAAAACATGTTTGTTAAGTAACTTTGTTTTTTAGCAGATAAAACAGGCCTACGCACAATTTGGAGCTAAATATTTGACATCTGACGTTCGTTCCCACAGGTGACAACCGAAACAACATATCCCAATTGTCGCCAGTGGGGACATAATTATTATGACACAGATATGTTCCTAATTGTGAGCAATTATATGATATGTACCAAAACAAACACAATTAAGGTGCGGCTGGAGTGGCCCTTGAGCCACTCAATGCCCCGAACATGAATTCGTAAGTTCATTATTATAACCACTGGTGATAATTGTTTTTCCTCTTTTTTCGAAACCGGGGATGACAACTGGTAAAACGGTGCTGGTTTTTTTCAAAACAACGCATTTTTGCAAGAAATATGGCTTTATTTTACAGTACCCGTGCTAAAAATAGAACTCCATGTTGTATTTTAAGCAATTTCCTAGAATGAACTTGCTTTAAGTAACACGCATAGGGCCTCAGCAATAGTCTACCAAAATATGACAGTTGCAAATGAGACTATACTTATTACGCTATTCTCCATTCTTTTAATTTCTGATGGAAGCGCTCCCCTGTTCTCCGGTAAAGTCTCCAATATTAAATAGATTGTTATGACTATGAAGGGTAGTGTACTTATATATATTAAAGAGCCTAACTTTTGAAGTAGTGAAGCATTTCCTCAACCAACTCCACATAGTATTCACAGCCTTGTAATTTCCGAGAAAATTGAATGTAACTGTAACCGCTGTAAAAGAATCAGAAGTAAGTCGTTCATCTTCAGTCATAAATAACTCAAAGTCAACATAGTCTTTAACTAGTCGCCGTAGGAGACCATCTAAAATGCACCCTTATGATTTTTCAATGCTTAATCCAGGAAATCTCTGAGAAATATATTTAAAACATTGACCAGTTTTATCCAGAGCTTTAATAAACTGTTTCACCCTGCTCAAATTACTTTGAATGTTGACAAACTAGAACTGGAATACCTACTATCTGCATGTGGGATGGGTCTTCTTACTGAAGGATTATTAGTATATTGGTATTTATGACCATTGTATTTATTAATTCCTACTATATTTACCATACGGAAGTAACAATAACCGTGGTGGTTTTCTGTTCTCTCCATATCGAGTTTGAAGGCACCATGACTCCAAACTTAGATTTTCTGGAAAATTTCTTCCACTGTTGCAGTTGTCCAACACATTTTGCATTATCTATGGAGTACCCCTTGTCTTAATCGCAAATTTCAATATTGAAATCAGAAAAATACAAACGCTTGACAATAAGTGATATCAACTTTCGCTGGATTTAAAATATATATTCACCAAAAATATAAAAAATCTAATCAGGATCGTTTAGTTTAGCATAATAAAATAATTGTCATTTATAAATATATTAACCGTATCTTTTACCTATTGATAATATTGAAATGGCAACTCCCTAAAACTACCCAGTGAACTAGCTAGATTCTTTTCCTCCAATTTCTTATCAGCATTAGCAACTCTATAATTGCCTGAATATGTAGTTTTACAACCCCATCTATGAGTTCGCTTAGGTACTAGGCGGCATCGGTTATTATAATATCTATATTACTATTCAAATAAAACTCGAATAATGAGAAATGACGGTGGCCTCCACCATAGAACTAACAGAACTAAATCAATATATTTGAAGTATGTCATACTACCTAAGCCACCTACCTTACAAACTGTAGGTTAAATCAGAATTCCACCAAAGCAATGTGATGCTACGGACAAATTGTTATCAACTACAAAATAAAATGTTGTTATTATATTAATTTACATATCCACAAAAATATTTATGCAGTTCAATTTCTATCTTAGTGATCTAACAGGGCCTGTCATATTCCATCGTGCATGCCAATTAACTTGATAGTTATGTGGGATCTTAACTAAGTAATGTAGCTATTTTATCTGCCTTTATCTCTCCATAATGGTTTTTCGATAATTAAAGGAATTTCGCGACGGCCATTTTGAATAGCTTATCTATCGGCAGTTCACCCTACAATATGGATAACTCGGTAATTAAAAATAAATTTCCACAGTACCCAAATTTAAAACCATTGTTTGGGATCGGTCATTACATAATATTTCACAATAAATGTAAGCTATTGTGGACAGTATGTGTGTGACTCATAAGTCGCCTCATGGACTTTATCTTACCTTATTGAGCGAAACAGTGATTCAGCTTTAATAATAAATAAAAACATATTAATTATTGGAATTTTATTACGTAGCTAAAAATACTTTCTTTTATTTACTCATAGTTATCATTAGTGACTAGAAATATGATAAATGATAATTGTACGCATAACTACACACTCGTAGGAATGTTTAGTTAGTGAACAGTTCGTTTACTACTCCTAATGAGACGAGACAAAGTAACTAGATTACCAATTCGACCCTCGGGATTGGGCTGCAACTGGCACAAAGCAGGTCCACTACACTCACATTCCTGGAGACAGGGCGCTCCGAAGTGCTCTTCGAAACCGCAGCGACTATCACGGGTGAGCCCCAGGTATTGAAGTACCAGTACTGACCCACTCTGAATTGCGCGTCACGCACGCGTATCCACAAACTGGGTGGTACCCTGCTCCTCGACAGTCTGTGGAAACATAGCGCTCCGCGCTCAGTCTTTAGAAGCGCTTTTTGCAGACCAAAAGCGTAGTTTTCGGCCGCGACTACTGCCACTGCTTGCTCCGCCGAATGGTTTCCTTGAAGTTCTTCCCAGCTGGCGAAGACCAGTGTTATCAGCGTAACAATCATATCATTGGGAGGGAAGCATATTATGTACCTACTATAAAAAACCATAATGGGTACCAGATACCAGAACAGATATACCCAACATATTTAGATTTTACGTCGTTATATCTGATGACTGTTCTCATATTGTACGACCAACCCAGCCTGTTTGCTCTGATTTGCTTTGACTATATACAATATTTAATTTGCCTATTAATGACGGTAAAGTAAGCGTAGGTAGGTTAATTGAATCTGGGTTTCTTCTTGAACTACTTCCAGAGACTTGATGTTATCCAACTTACATTTCCTCTACGACGTTCGATAACATAATTGTGTTATGTATTTCTTTTCTCGTAATTTGTTATAGTCTTCGCATATATTTTAAATCCGATGGCCACAATTTTGTTTTGTCTTGCGTGTGTTAGGTAATAGTTATTCTTGACTATTACAAACACTGCCAAGACTAGCGAGTGTCAATCACTGACCAACAAAACTCGATTAGATTCTTCAAAGAAAATGGTGATAAGATGACCTGTAGGGTTTCTTAAAGTACTAAGACTTATCTATGTCAATAATAATATATGCGAAACGTAATGGGACTGTCCACGACTATCATGCGAAAATACTTGTAAGGTTTCCATTCATCCTAAAATAGACTACTTTCTTCGAATTGATTCATTGACATAAAAACAATAACATTCTTGATCTTTGGACCTGAACGCGATTGTGTACTTTGACCGCACGTGCGTTTTTTTTTGGCACCGCTATGAAAGACCTATTACATGATTACATGTAACAGTCGTCATGACGTTTCAGGCAACCTTGTCAGTGCCCCCAACAGTACTAAATGCACTAGCAGTTACTCGTGACTTCATCCGCGAGGGAACGAACTCATTCATTATGCAACGTATCTTGTGTCAAAATTTCACTCGAATCAGTTCAGCCGTTTGAGCGTGATTATGACACAAACATACAAACTTTCAAATATTTATATATCTAATATAATATATGGGATTATATAAAATAGGGAACATTCTTTTATGGGATCAATCATTATGTAGGCATAGTAGGTAGGGATCGCGTTAATTAATAAACAAGTTGGAATTTCCATATATTCTTACAATGAGTAACGTTGCTATTCTATCACAAAAAACAATAAAAAATGGATAACAGCAGCTCGTGTTCTTAATCCGTGTACTTATCTTAACTTCTAAACTACTTTTTATAAAGAGAAAAGATTAGATTTTTTGTACGTTTCTATATTTGTTTGTAATCTATAAAATCAAAAACTATTAAACTGATCTTTCATCTTTCACCTGTCGGAAGCTACATTATCAGCGAGTAACATGGGCTATATTTTGCTTTTAATAGAGATCATTTCGATGATTGCAATAATGTAATCCAAAGTATCAAAAAATTAACTATAAGTCATTATTTGGCTCGCGCTACGAAAATTATTGATGATACATAAAATAATGTACTACATGTTTATAGTATTCATCATTACCTACAAAAAGTCCTGGAGGCTATAATGTCTAACTGTCATAGTAAAGTCACAATAACCACTTTTTGTAGAAATTTGTCAATCAGAATGCGGGCAGAATCGAAAGATCATGATATTATTCCTTATCCAACTAAATAGTTTCATAAACAAGGTTGATTATGCACAAGATATTTCAAGATAAAATTACAACTCTAAATTGCACCTCTGCCAAACCGAGGCGGGTCGCTAGTTTGTTATAAAATTGTGAAAAAGAAATAATTTAAGTTTAGTTCAAATTGCAGCTTTATTCATTAATTGTACAAAATAATTGCGATACTAAAAATAAACAATTACCACTACTACTAATTTTTTTCACATAAACGAGATCCATTTAACCCTACTGATTGTCTTCAAAATAAACTTCCTCCGCCCCGGGGAAGAACGATAGGACATACCGGGCTCCTACCGGCTAAAACCACTGGGGCGTTCATCTTCGGCACCTATGGGGAGCTCCTGGACCTCGTATGATCACACCAGAATCCTATATAATCCAAAACTTCGAAGTATATAATAAAGCTATTGTCAAAATTCGAGATTGATTGGTTCTTTAGTTTTTGATATTTGTGCGAACAAACAAATATTTCCTCTTTATATAATACAGGTTTTAATAACTAGATGCATTCGTAATTGGTCACGAACTTTGCTGACATAGATACATGTAAGGTCGTGTGTTCATTCCATGTTGTATTCAATGACATCAATGATGTTTGGGGTTTTGAATCGTAAAAAGCAAATCATTAAAGACACATCATCATATCAGCCAAAGACGTCCACTACTGAACAAAGGCCTCCCCTATAGATTTCCACAATTGTGTCGTGATTTTAGGGCGAATTTGCCAGAACTCACTACTCTTGGCAGGCGTGTTAATGAGCGCAGAATGGCTGCTGCACTACAGAAGGGACGCTGCTGCCCATCTCTCTAGTTTTAGAGTCCCTTAGTCGCCTTTTACGAGTTCCACAGGACGAGATGGAGTAGTGCTATATTCTTAATCCGGATACCAAATGGAATGAGCATATCTCAACGATAAAAAAGGAATCGGGAATATTAGTAGTCACATTTAAACTGCTCATATAAAATGTGACTCATTGTAAGTACAAACTTCGTCCAAGCTAAGTACAACACACTCCCAAGTTAATCTTTCCATGTTTACTATCTATACATAACATGACATCAAAACGTAAGATAAAGAATCTAAATAAAATACTTTTCTGTTGCACTTTTCGACATTGATCAAAGGATTAGTAAGCTGAAGTGGCAATGGGCGAGGAACACAGCTTGTTGAATTCATGGCTGTTAGGACAGAGAAGTTCTCAAATGGACGGCCACGTACCGGATAACGCAGTGTAAGACGGCTACGAGATGGATAGACGACCTGTTGAAATCGCTGGGAATCGTTGGATAAGGGTGGCATGTAACCGCTTGTTGTGAAAAGCTAAGGGGGGAGGCCTTTGTTCAGCAGTGGACGTCCTCCGTCTTATATGATGATAACGATGTACTTAAGTAACAATGGTGAGGGACGTAAGTTTTAGGATGTGATTTTTTATGGCCCAAATAATAAGTACACCTTATAATCTTAATTAAAACATTTGTCTCACTATATATAAATTCTCCGTGTGGTGTATCCTGATTAAGAATATAGCACCACTCGATCTCCTGTGGATGTCGCAAAAGTCAAATTACGGCAGAAATTCTTAATAATCAATCTAATTCAAAATCTTTAGATTTAAGATTTTGAACAAATCCTCAATCCCAAATCCAAAGATTTCGAATAAGATTAATTATTAATTACGGCCGCCAGGGAACTCCAAGCCAGGGGGATGGGCAGCAGCGTCGCTTCTGTGGAATAGTAGCTATTCTGCGCTCACCATCCCGGCGGCGCAAGGCGAGGTGAGTACTGGCAATTTCCCCCAAAATGACAACACACGACATGTAAGTCGACTTATGGGGGAAGCTTTTGTTCAGCAGTAGACGTTTCTTTTAGCTGACTTGATGGTGAAAACAAATTACTGGTTAAAAAGAATTAACATTTAAAAATTAAAATTTAATTAACAATGACATTGACTGTGTAGTAGAGGCTGTATTTGACTGTCTTGCTAGAAAGTAAAACTCGACTCGACTCAAACACATAATAACTATGGTTAGCACGTTTCCTTACAACATAACATTAAGGTCAGTGCGATGACACAGGTCTACACCTGACGACGATATCTATAGACCACGTTCTAGCACTTATTAGATCGTTGTGTTTTAGATGAGCGGATGACGTGGCAGCCATGGATACGATTAGGATGTAACAAAATTTGAGACACGCATCGAAATTCAAACAGAATTGTTGGTTTAAGAATTGAATTCAATCACTTGTGTCACACCTTGTGGCGTCCGGATCAAGAATATAGCACCACTCAATCTCCCTTCGTTGATGTTGTAAAAGCCGACTAAAGGACTTTACACCAGAGGGTCGACGATGTCTATAGACCTCGTTCGAGGCACTTATTTGATCGTTGTGTTTCAGATGAGCACATGACGTGGAAGCCAAGGATACGATTAGGCTATAACAAAATGTGAGACACGGTTCTTAACCTGAATTTTGTTTTATTGGATTCAATCACTTGTGTAACACCGTGTGGCACCCGGATTAAGAATAAAGCGCCACTCAATCTCCCTTCGTTGATGTTGTAAAAGCCGACTAAGGGACTTTAAACCAGAGGGATCGGAGGCAGCGTCCCCTCTGTGGTACAGCAGCCATACTGCGCTCACCAACCCGCCTGGCAAGCGTGGTGAGTAGTACCAGATTCCCCCCAAAATGACGACACAATTGTGGAAATTTATTAGGGTATTTATTCATATATTTGTGTACTTGTTCAGTAGACGTAATTTGGCTGATATGATGACGATGATAAGATTCAATCATATAAGGTGTACCTGCATCTTACAGAAACATTTAGTCACATAATATTACTCTAAACAACAATAGATAATTTAAGTTCGGATTTGTCCTAACTTAAATAAGGTCCGGCCCTTCTTTGCAAGTTCAATAAGATGAAGGCACTTTAAGCCATTATAGTAGATGCAAATTTTGTGAAGCCCGTTGCCGTCTTCGTTGAAATGGTTCTACGATATGTTTTAACATGACCTATTTTATGACAGTATGGACGAAGCCAAGACATTTTTATCATCATCATCATTTCAGCCGAAAAAGTACACTGCCTTCTGATATTTGGGGGAGTCCTGTCCCAAAGATCGGCAGTACCGCCGATCTGGATTTGTCTGGTGTGATCATTGGGAGGTTTTGCCATAATCGCGCTTGTCAGGCGAGTTGGCGATCGCAGTTTGGTTGGAACTAATGTACTCGAAGGACACTGCTGCCCATCCTCTGACTAGTCCCATATTCGCCTTTTACGACACCCACAGGATGAGATGGTGTAGTGCTATTCTCAGCCGGCACCACACTTCAGATTTAAAAGTGTTAATCAGGTATTTATAATTATATCGTAATCGTGTTCAGTTTGTTATTGGAGCATTCTGTTCGAATATAATGATAATATGTGTCGAGGATGAATGTCTGACCACAATCAGACCGTTTGTTTAATTTAAATTTTGTTTTGAACATAATTTTTATCTCAAAGTACCTATATATCCTCATATTCTAGAAAATAATGAGCTGTTCATAAGCATTAATGACCGATTTCCTTAATAGATATAGGTGTATATATCTTATCTCTTTAAATGAGCAATTCTTGTATGTAATTAGAATCTCGGAATCGGCTCCAACGATTTTCATAAAATTTAGTATATAGGGGGTTTCGGGGGCGATAAATCGATCTAGCTAGGAATCATTTTTAGAAAATGTCATTTAATAGGCGTTTGAGTAGTCTCAACTGAAAAATATGACTCTTCCTGACATCTATTGGCGAATAATAATACTATTTTTTGTGAGCAACTAATTGCTTTAACGACACAACAGCAGATGGCGTTGTTAAGTAACACGAAAATACCGAGCAAAGCTCGGTCATCCAGGTATATTAATAATCGAGCATAACACCATGTTCATTTTATACTATAATGTCAAGTATTATTTCACATTATAGTATAAAAGTTAATTATAATGGAAGTATTATAATTTTGTTTAGGTACCACTGACATTCAATATTAAATACTTTGTCCAAAAAAATTAATTTGGAGAAGTAGCATCTGTTACATACTCTAAGAACTAGTTTATGAGGTTAGCTATGTAGTCTAATTTTGAGACAATGGAGTGCTTAGTGGTACCACTACTGCCGCATAGATGGCGCTAAACACAAAATATTGAAGTTCAAGTTTTCTTAATCTTATATCTTTAAATTTGAGTAGTCTCAACTGAAAAATATGACTCTTCCAGACATCTATTGGCGAATAATAATACTATATACAATACTTACGTAATTGATTGATAAACTGTAAAAAATTAAGTATTTGTTTCTAATATAAGATTAAACTAATTGCACTCATGATTTTTTTCTTTAAATAACCAGTTCATATTTTTTATTATTCTATCGGTAAGATCGAAAAATATTATTCATATATCATTATTTTATTAGTAATTCGTACTTAAATATAATTTCCAGAAAACACAATTTAAAAATAAAAAAATACCGAGCAAAGCTCGGTCAAACATCTAGTATATATATATATTTGATAACCTGGCAATCAGCAAGCGTCTTCTCAGACACAACCATATTTTATAACGATTGAAATGTTTAGCGCGTAAAACTACTACACATACTGGCTTCGCCATTCACCTGGTGATAAGCGACACGCCTACCCATAACAATTGTAATGCTACCCAGGACTAGTCCGGCGTGGCACCACACTGCGCTCGTCTCTCCTCGAGACATTACCTTTTTAGTCTCTTATGCCCCGTAATTTCACTATAGCCTGACCAATACCGCTGTACCGCGGCTCAGGTATGCGAGCAGCGAGGCGGGGGGCCCGTAGTAGCCGCTCCGTTTTGTCATCTTGTCTCTTTCCTTCCCACCTCCCCGTGCATACCTAAGGCGCAGTACAGAGTATTGGTCAGGCTATAGCTACAGTGCCTTCAAACCGGAACAAAGTAATGTCAGTTTAGACACTAGTGCTTGGCGGCAGAATTACTGGCACTGCGATGGTACAATAGAGTTCAAACTGTATGGGAGAAAAAATCCTAGCCACATAGAATAAAAAGACATTATTTGAAATAACTATATGAGAACATTTTGAGAGAGAAAATAAAAGAAGAGAATGAATTCGGGCTGCCATCAGCACGGTGATCGATTGTAGAAAAAGCGAATTGTATTATCTTCTATATAAATAAATTTATATAGAAGTAACTAGAGTTTATTAATACCAAGCTCATACACAAGTTCCTTCCCGTACCTATAATACGCCGACCCAATTAGAGTTACTACAGTAGCCTAGCCTACCTAGCCAGACTTAGATAGAGAGACCAATCAGAGACCTACCACCAGTAAAATACAGACTTGCCGTTTGAAAAAGAATTGACATGATGACTTGTTTCTGTTATTTCGCCTCTTCCGTGACAGTCTAGATCTTTCATCTGTTTTTTTTTTATGTAACGTTGCCACACTCGGATTTCTCCTGTATCGTGGGTGGTTTACAGACACAAATTTCACATACAATAATAAATTTCATAAAAAATTTTTGCTCCCTGTGGGAATCGAACCCACAACCAGGAGCGCAGCAGCCGACTGTATCAGCCACTGCACCAACCGTGTCGTCGTTTGAGTTTTAACAAGATAAATCAATAAATCATAACATAGACCACATCCATACGCTGCGGCAGGTTATACAGAAGACCGAGGATTATTATCTGCCACTATGCTTAGCGTTTGTGGACTATGAGAAAGCCTTCGATTCGATCTAAACCTGGGTAGTGCTACAGTCTCTGCAGCGATGTCACATTGACTATTGGTAGGTACATAGAAGTACGCGAGGCCACGGCACAATGCCACCATTGTGATAGCGACCAGGACACCGCACAGCACACGCTCGAGGCGTGCCCTGCGTGGGCCGCTGAGCGGCGGATCCTGGTCGATCGGATCGGGCAAGATCTCTCTCTGCCAGCAGTAGTGTCGGCTATGTTGGCAGAGCACGAAAATTGGAATGCAGTGGTCTCCTTCTGTGAGAGCGTCATGCTCCAGAAGGAGACCGCAGAGCGGGATCGGGAGAGGGCCGATCCCGCTCGAAGAAGAAGGAGACGGCGCCGGGGTAACAGCCGCCCTGGCGCCTAATTCCGATACGCCTGAAAACCCCTGCCGTTGCTATAAGGTGGGGGACCTCTGGGTTCGCGGGTGCGTAGATTGGGGAATCTGCGTGCCCACACCAAGCGACCCAAGAGAAGACGGTAGCACGCATGTGGTCACGCGCTGCCGTGGGACGCACTGGGGGATCCTTTACAATCCCCCTGGGGGGGTGACCGCTTTACAGTCACCCTCTCCGGGATGTGCCAATAGGCGTGGCACCGGTGGGTGGCTCTAGTGTGATCATACGAGGACCTGGAGCCTCCCTTAGGTGCCGAGGATGACCGCTCCAGTGGTTTTGGCCGGTAGGAGTCCGGCATACCCCTTCGTCCTTCCCCGGGGCGAAGGAAGTTCATGATGAATTTCCACTGGGCACCAATAAAAAAAAAAAAAAAAAAAAAAGGTACATAGAAGTGTTAAAGTGCTTATACAGAAACGCCACCATGTCGGTCCGATTACATCAAGAGAAGCCGGGGGAATTCCATTGCGGAGAGGTTTGAGACAGGGGGACGTCATTTCCCCGAAACTGTTCACCGCTGCAAGGAGGCGCAGAGAAGCTATCATTCACTAGAATGAAAAGGATTCGCCATTAACATCAATGGCGAGTATATCACTCACCTTTGATTTGCCGACGACATCGTACTCATGGCAGAATCGCTGCAAGAGTTCCGCACCATGCTTGATGATGAGTTTCCCAACAGATGGGCCTTAAAATGAACATGGGCAAGACGAAATTCATGTCGAATGCCCATGTCGTGCCTATTCCAATATCCGTTGAGAGCTCTGTTCTCGGGACAAACTGTCCAGTTAGGTATAATAATAATAATAGCAACGTCTTTTCGTCAACAATACCGCAATGCCTCAAGACGAAAGTCTTTAATCAGTGTGTGTTACCAGTGATGACATATGGAACAGAGACGTGGTCACTCACTGTAGGCCTCATAAGCAAGCTCAAGGTCACTCTGCGAGATATAGAGAAAACTATGCTTGGTATTTCTCTACGAGATCGAATCAGAAATGAGGAGATCCGTAGAAGAACTAAAGTTACCGACATAGCTGAAAGGATTAGCAAACTGAAGTGGCAATGGGCGGGGCACATATCTCGTAGAACTGATGGCCGTTAGGGAAAAAAGTTCTCGAGTGGAGACCGCGCACCAAAAAACGCAGTGTGGGACGACCTCAAACGAGGTGGACAGGCGACCTGGTGAAGGTCGCTGGGAGTCGTTGGATGAGGGCGGCATGTAACCGCTTGTTGTGGAAATCTAAGGGGGAGGCCTTTGTTCAGCAATGGACGTCCTGTGGCTGATATGGTGGTGATGATGATGATGATGATGATAAAATCAATCTTTTAAAGTGATTGCTTTCCATTTTTTATATAATGATATAAATGTTTTTTAATTTTCGGGGTCAAAATAGCAGCCAGGTTATGTAAGACGAGACAAAGACATTTGTATTAGGAACCTACTGGCATTAAAAATCTTACCCTCTTATTCATAAAAGGTAAAACGTTGTTCAAGTACATATACCTACCTACTTACTAGTCTAGGCGTTGCTCAAACCCATTCGAGTTTATATATTATTATGTTTTGTCCTTATCCGTCAAAACCAAACGTCGCCATGAAAGGGACAAAACATATTTTGGTGTGAACTTTGAACAACTGGTTATCTTTTTATGAATAGTTAAAATAAGGCAGATTATGTACGTTGTAATGAAGCGAATGGAAAAGGCGAGAGTACATCGAATGCAATGCGGGACGGTATGCGCCATAAATATCCGAGTCTGCGCTGAATGATAAACTTACAAAAAGTTTCCCATAAACAGTTTGAACGTGTTTTAGGCTACGCTAATGTAAAAGACCGATTATTTCTTGTTCTTCAGGTGCTATGGTGTGTATGATGCTTTACATTTTAAAATGATTTGAAGTAAGTAGGTAGATTTATAATAGCGGCGCGCGTGTGGAATATTAAGTATAGTTAACATAGTTTTGGTGCTGAATAGAAAAAGATTTTATCCTACGATCATTCATAAATTAAGTACAATATGGTAATTTAAAATTATCGTATAAACAAATAAACACCACTGTCTATTGTTTACCTACCCTCGTTGACTTTGTTTTCAATTTTAAAAGTAAATACCAATGTATGCATGACATGGATATCTTTTGTATCGTGTCAGATGTAAAAAATATAAGTACATAGTATAACTTATATTCATCACGTATGTAGGTATGCTCGCCTAAAAATAACATTCAACTAAACTTGTTTCCTTGGTGCGTGTATTTGAAATTATATATGGAAACAACTGGTACCTGGACTGGTTTCTCGAATCCATTCAGCCAATAACAATCAACACATTTTGTGGGGGCGACCAAAAAATTAAACGGCCGTTTATTTTGACGACCTTTTACACATACGAGAATAATAAAAGAATATTTGAACCACGTGGAGGGACAAATATCTAATACACGTAATAATAAACAATAAACAATAATAGTAAATAGTCAATAATAAACACATATATTCATTCATTAGAAAACATTCAATGGAAACTATACTGTTTTAATTAACGAAACCTTATATACTCCTATGATAATAGTAGAACGTATGATAAACTACCAACAATTAGATAAGCATTAGAAACAAAACAATTGGCATTTGAATCAAAATCAAACGTCGCAATGATAAGGACAAAGCATCACGCACTCTAAAATGTGTTTACACCTACCTACACGTTTTACTTTATAATAAATAAGAGGGTGAGGCTGCCAGTTTTAACTAAAACATGCATGAGTAGGTAGGTACTTCTAATAATAACACGAATTTTGTCCATGAGTACGAAGAAATTTGGTTACATTCTCATCCTTGACCATGATCCAAACCATAAAATGCCCGGGAAATCCGGATGAGTATCGATAGTGAAAGTAAATGTAATAGAGGTATGTGACACTGAGAGAATGAGACACGAGATAATGTCTCACGCATTAAGTGTGTGATAATCTTGGCACCGGGGTAGACTTGCCATCCTTCCGGGTTTCCCCGGATCTATCCTAATTGGAGGGCGTTCGGGGAGCATACGGGCAAAGGTTTCAATACATTTTGAAGTTTCCCGCAGTATCCGCCCTTCAGTCAGGCATCTGTTCCCCACATCACACAGGTGCCGTGAGGGCCACGTGAATATTAAATCGGAATATAGGTATTCGAGTTTTTAAGCTAATAAAAGATGTACGAGCTTCTTGTCTTGTTTTTTTTTGTTTGACAGATGACAGCTCTACACCGGGGTTACACAACCTTAAGAGTAGAGTCTTTTAAATAGTGAATAAAAATGTGTATCAACCGGATATGCCTCGAAAAGCTAACAAGGCTTTAGATACAACCTGGATGCAATCGACGCATAGCATCCTAGTCATTACATGACACAATACAGGAGATCTACGCTTAAAAGGGGGTAACAAGCTGGCAGTAATTATAAATAATAAGATTAATATATATAACAACAACCAACAAGATACCATGTACCTTGACGTTTCGGTCAAATTGCATCACCTGGCCAAGCGGACTAAAAATTGTAGACATATCCAAAATTCTAATGTTTATACAATGTCTACAGAACGAGTGATTTTAAAAGTCTAAAATATAATATTCATTACCTAAATTTCTTTAAATCGAATTGGAAAAATATTAGAGCCGTCTAATTATTA
Organism: Diloba caeruleocephala; assembly: GCA_947459985.1. Lineage (NCBI taxonomy): Eukaryota > Metazoa > Arthropoda > Insecta > Lepidoptera > Noctuidae > Diloba > Diloba caeruleocephala. The sequence continues at coordinate 8,739,642 of OX381614.1, forward strand.
AGAGCTTCTCATAATAGAAAATGTGCAGTCGTAACATCGAACCTATTTCGGTTTGGCACAATAGTAAACAGACTTCACGGATTACAAAACGCACAAGTTTGGTAGGTAGGTACTTTCATTTTGACACAGCGAGCATGTGGTGCCAGATATCAGCATTTGGCATCATACTCCACTTATTTTTGTTGTTAGCGACATTAAGTTCTGAAAATATTTTTTTTTTTAAAGCAGTAGAATCTTCTTTCTTTTGTTGAAATTGAAAACGCCACAAAAGCGTACCTAATGTCGGCGTTGTTGTAATTTAAAATATTGCGGGATCGATCCGGTGTTACTTAGAATTACTATTCTATTTAGTTTTTGTTGGCATGCAAAATACGATACAACATTCTAAAAGAATCAGCTGCCATTCACGTGTTCAACGACACTGTTGGCTATGGTGTATTCTAGTCGTTCCTATCATTTTCTCATTCCCTTCGACGCCAAATAAAGAGGTTATGATTTTAACTTTATGTTCTCTCATAACATTATGCCTAGATTAGGTATCTGCTTGACAGATTCTAACCGAAGTGGTTGTATTTACTCTCACACTCGTTAGGATGCGTTTCTGAATTGTGATACAAATAGGAATAATTACTAGAATATATATTTGTAACCTCTGTTGTGTATGTTTTACACGTTTCCTTTTCTATTTCGCCTTAAAGGTTTACGATATCTTGTATAAGTTTCAATCAAAATGTAAAACATGCTAATAAAAGGATTGTTGAATTTTAAACACCTCCGTCATCAAACTGATGGTATCCTTTATCCTGCTATTATGACGGTGTTGACTGGAAACATGATACAAGTTGAATATCACAAGTCACCATGACAATCTGTTGTAATTACATTATAAAATATCATATATGAAGAAATATAATCTAATCATTTTTATTGAAGATTTGTAAATCAGATAAACTGTCTTCAGTATTTGTAAGTACATATGATATTATAATAAAATTCTGAGTACTGGCATGTGTAACCGGGTATGATAGTCTCACACAGTACAGCTGATAGGTACAACTAGATAAGCTAAACATTTTTCGGTGTTTACATAACATAAATATGTATGTCATAAAACTTTCTACCGTAGCATAGACACGGTCAGTACACTGTTAATCGATTCAGAATGTTAATCATCTATTGTGTTCTCAGTATGATAAGAGGTACGTAGGTGTTCAACTCACTTTCCCGTGAAGTAGTCCGTGATCTGGCTCACTTTCCAGAATATCTGGAAAAGCAACATGAGCACCGTGTGGTTGATCCATGTGTACAGCTTATAGCAGCTCTCCATTGCGCCGGCGCCTGCCGTCTCGTGCTCCCACAACACCTTCGGAAACGAAAACTCACTCATCCGTCACACGTCTATTTGCAAGGTTATTCCGAAATTCAAATCCACAAGTTTACAGCGCGAACACCAATAAAATTCAAATTCGTAACGTGAAACTACTAACGGTTCACCTCGCGCACTGGGAAACGTGCGGCGCGATCGAAGCACAAGGGTAGTTTGGCGCTTATCAATCGAGCGGCTCTCGACCGAAAATAGCGACGATAATAGAGCGAGCGACGATAAGTTTGACCGCGCTCGAACGCCGGTGCACGCGAACTGGTGGCCATGAGAATTCCACTACAACTCGGCTCGTCGAATGACGAAAGATGACTCAGTTGTATCACGTTATAGATAGATATCGGGTATTTGTTTCTTTGTGGAATGCGAGACCACATCCGACCAACCGATACATTGACACAATACGTCAAAACAATCAGGCACGTTATGTTTTTTAATTTTTAGTCCCAAAAGGTGATGATAATTAGACTAACATTTACTTTAATTTTTTTTTTACTTGTTTATTGAAAACTTTGTATTTAGGTTTGTTTTTAAAGCAGCTGGTCTAGGTCTAAACACTTTCATACTGTATGCTTTAGAATATGATGAGGTTGTCACGCCGGGCATGGCGGCCAGAAGCGCCATCCCAAGGCCGATTTTCAGATCTGTATTGTACTAGCCAGTATGAGGCATGTCACACCGCAATCGGTGTAGAGGGGTCATGCTATATCTCCCAATGACAGGACCCAGACGCTTGCCGCATTTGCATGCAACCCGACCCAGCATTGTCTTTTGTTACAAACGCTTCCGGCATAGCACTGGGTATCGTCATTAATAACTCTAATAAAATTAAGCTTGCCCTTTTGCCGCCCAGTATTTAACAGTCCAAAGAACATCACTCACTATAACCACATCGCTCATTTAACTCTACACCTATTGCGAAAGAGGGCTGTATGAAATCTCTCATACATGCATCACAGAGCAAATAAGCGATTTAGATGATCCGCGTTCTATGTAGCGCAGTCTTTGTAATTGAATTTGGTACTTATGTTTAAACTAAAACAATGATACATAGGTATATCAGAAGCGGAAATGAACGTGGCCTTTAGAATAATATCCTGGCGAATACACGGTGTTAAAAACGAATAATGTATTATTTATTTTACTACCTACTGTAAAGTTTTTAACATGCGATGCTATGCGGCTCACTATTGCCATTGGTTCATGCCATAAATCTTTTGTATTCGACGTAGTATTACATTGCATAAATCACAAAACAGTATTTGCATACTATATTTATACATGTAAAAGTTCGCAGTCAATACATTGTATGAAAACTGGAACTACTCGAATTTACCTTAAATCCGGATGAAATCGCCGAGAAATACTAATTTCTCTTTACGTACCGTACTGTTTCAGAAGAGTTTTTCTCCCGCGTACGCTCAGGTTGTGGAATCAGCTCCCCAGACCAAGATACTCCAGCATGGGGCTGTTTGAAAACGTAAAAAGACTTTTATATGTTCGAAAACGCTTGAGCTATTGCCTCCGGTGTTGCAAGCGTTCATAGGTTACGGCGACTACTTACCATCAGACGAGCCGTATGCATGTTTGCCACATTATTGGTATAAAAAAAAACCGATTTAGCATTCTATTGATGGAGAACTACCGGTAAATTCTTGCTGGAAGTTACGTGACTATGAAATTAGTAACAATAATATTTGTTCAAATTAACATGCCTATTATTGGTAGGTATGGTAACGTCAATACTCTACCAAACAGTCATAGTTCAGGTCACTGACGGACCTTTTTCCTCAACAGATATCCCTGAAACCTAAAATGAATGAAATTACTCAGACGTCGATGACTTCATAATGTATATCGAATTACTGATGTAAATAAAGGAAGAGAAAAACCTGTGTATGATAAAGTTTATTGACTGTATATTGCCGTTTATCTCGCATGTAATCCACATAAGGCCGTATAAAGTGGGTGCGCCATGAAAGTACAGCATGTTCATGAATAAGGCCGTCCCCAAGGGCCGGTCAACGCTCCTTCCGCTTCCGAACCATTACACCTGCAGATATTATTAATATCACTTATTTATTTATAGACTCTGCCCTAACTTACTAGTTAATTCATTATCTATCAGCTCTGGAATGCAAAGCGTGATAAAGTTCAAACACCAAACGACATTCATAATGACGAACCTAACTCATAGCAAATTCAGGGACTGCTTATTTTTGTTTTCTAAATGTCATATTTACCTATAACAGTCACTACCACCTTCGCGTACCTGGTCGATAAACCATTAACCGTTTGACCATTAACATTATTGACCTTTTGATTTTATTATAGTAGGAGAATATATTTACTACCAGTGGCTGATACAGTCGACTGCTGCGCTCCGGGTCGTGGGTTCGATTCCCGCACGGAACAAACATTTGTATGATCTGCAGGTAGTTGTTCCGGGTCTGGGTGTATTGTATGTGGAATTCATGTCTGTAAACGCACCCACGACACAGGAGAAATCATAGTACGGGGCAAAGTAAAAAAAAAAGTTCTTGTTCGGTGCATTTAACACACAAAGCCACCGATTTGTCCAATACAGATTAACTGAACATGAGCCGTTGTTGTGTGTATGATCATTACAATGAGCGGTCATAAAAATATATTGTCATAATCACTACTTTTGGCAGGCGGATAAGTGATCGCAGTATGTTGTTATTAGGACACGGGAGGATACAGCCCACCCTCTTGATATCAATCCTTTGTCGCACGGCTCTCAGAGCACCCCTCTCCATGTATTATTGGCCGAGAACTACACGGAAATTGTGATCTCTCAGATCACATGATTGATTTAATTTTATTTTTAATCCTGTAATTAGGCCTCTCGTCGCCGTAAGTCACGTACGGGAGCGGAAGCCGTACGGACAAATGTCTGTCGCGACATGCTTCGATGACATTGCACGTATTGAAAAATATATTCAGTTCAAAACCATGAAGCGTAGTAGATGAAAATATATGGAGGCCTCGACCACCTCTGCACAAAGCCCACCGAAGTTAAACCCATTTTATAGCTGAAACGATTAATTACATTTCTGTGCCAAAATAGAAGATTCTTGGCACTTCTCTTGAATTTTCACTATTATTTTTTTATAGTTCATGGTCAACGTACATAGGTACTGCGTAGCTATAATAAATAGATTTTTATTAGAAATTCCAGCAGCTCCTGTGGCAATTTTGGGATCCACCTGAGACACACCGTGGGTTATTGTTATGTTCATCGGAGTGTGGACCTTAACTTCAGGGCCTCATTTTGAGTTTGGGCCGCCCCTAAACTGACAACCGGAGCGCCACGATATGCCTTTTGTCAAAAAACATTGAATAAAGCTTCAATGTATCACATAAAAGAGAATTAATTACACCATGGAAGATTTGTATTTGGCGAACTTTTCAATCCTGCAGCTTGTGTCAGGGAAAGCACGTCTGGCACCTCTCCTAACCTAACGATTTTGTTTCTGACTTATCTAGCCGCCCCTACAATACCTCACGCCCCCTGGGCCCCTTTTGCCTATTTAGCCTATATAGAAAATCAGGCTTTGGTTGACTTACATAGATCTCTTTGATGGAACGTTTGCCAAGCTGGATCCGCACAGCTAAACATAATAAATATCCAATCAATATAGTTAACACGTAATATAATATAATTGGACGTGTTAATAACAAACATGACCCATGTAAGGAGGAAGTGGCTATAATTAATCAAATCAAACGCTATTAACTCCTTCCGTCTCAAACATTACATGAACTTCTTACTATCTATATAAAACCGTGCTTCCTATACCTACTACACTTATGTAGAATGACCTAGCACTTAGTCGCATTGGATTGGGAATTCATTTTTCATATTGTCACGAATTACTTGTGTGTTACTTTACTAGAAAGCAGCCATATTGTCATACTTATTTATATATGGTTAAAGCAGACCAGCCACATATTTCCAAATTCTAATACATATTATGATATTATTATCATCCTGAGTATAAGTCAATCAGGGGCATGCACAACATAAATAGTTTAACGATTAACCTAAAAAAGATCATTATATGTATTAGATATGATTTCATATAAAGAATAAATAATATGGATACTTACTTAATAATATTTCAGAATCCAATGATAATTTATCGAACATACATAATGTGAAAAAACCCAAACCGTTACAAAGAAAAATGAACTAAATTACAAATAATAATTTCAATTACATTAAAAAGACAAAAATATTAAAAACAGATATGAAAATAAAAACGGTACACAATCATATTTTTGTTTATGAAACCATTGGACATTAAACCGTAACTTGTAAATTCTAATTACGGCGCTACACTAACTCAATTCTTGGTCAAGCTGTAATAAAAGATTGTAGCGATTTATTTAAAGCAGCGCTCAAAGGGAAAGCCATGACTTATGAGCCCTGACCTTGCTTCATGTGTCTTATAATTCCAAAGTCACCTTCAGGCCTATCATTCTTCACATAAAAGTCTATAAATCACAGTTAGTGCTGTGCGTGCGAATTGTATTCTATCTAAGTCGAAATAGACCGTTTTCTTGTTACTTGATTTGCCGCAGTCGATTGGTGATGGTGTTACAAGATTACAAATTTATGTCATAACAGTTGGGTAACGTCGACTTAAATATGACTTACCTTTTGTCAAATTTAAAATCTTATTTATATAAAGATGTACTGAATGATATGCGAATATTTCATCTCAAAATGTCTTTGCATAAGTAATTATTCCGCCGTGTGTCACGCGGAGCGATTGACATGATCTGATTGCGCAACAATTATCGTGTTTCTGATTTGTAAGTAGGTATTACCTACATACATTGGGGATATTGTTGCCAACGATAAGTCTCTCGTGTGATGTTTCATTATCTTATGAGTAAAAGTTTAATAACTGCTTATTATTCTGTGTCTCTCTTCATGGGTTCACATCTTTCGCAAGGAGTAACCTGGTGTTATCCTAGCCTACCAAAAACCTAGTATTTTTATACGCTCACGTGGGGGACATGGATGGGTCCAACGTATGGAGGCCTTTTAGAGAGTTTAAATCGCAAATGCAATGGGAGTTGGGGCAAGTTACTGGGGCCACTTCATGGTTGTACTATAGAAACAAAGTCCTGGATTATTATTTAAAGGGTATAAATTTTATCATTATTTGGTTAATTGTGCGTAAAAAACTAGCCCAAGTAGTCATTTCTGCACATCATTTACAATATTTGACATTCCCCTTGTACAAAGATGAGCAAAGAAATTACTAGCCTCTAATGGACACTGATCTTTGTCCATCGTAAGTCATCATTGTATACAAGGCACTAGCGTTATTTAACACAGTCAATAGTAAGTCGCCTCGTCAATATACTTTATTACATTATGTAACCTAATGTCACAATTACCCACTTGCGCTAGCTAGCTATCGAAGCTACTTGGCAATAGGAGTCTCTCCCGCAAAGCATATTTACACGACAACTGCAGCCGTAATCTCACCGCCAATATTCTGACATCAGTGGGCCATATGTTCAAATTTTAAAATACGAAACATTTAAACAGTCGTAACGGAAAGAAATATGTTTACAGTGAGCCAAGCTTAATACTACGTGGTTAGCCTGCGCAGCACATTTAATATTAAAATCAATAACCATAATTGAGATTGTAAATACGAATGGTTGTAGTTGGTTTTTTATTATGAATATTTATGAGGAGTCCTTGTATCGGAAGCATTAAGACCTAAAATAGTATGTATGATCATTAATATGTGTCGATCATGAATAAATGTACCGGGATTTAAGATGTTTTTATCAGTGTAGATGCGTTGCCCGCGCTCTGCGATGGTCACATGAAAGCAAGGTAATTGCCCGGAGTTCACTTAGTCACGCACCGACCAGTGTCGCGGCTCAACATGGATCATAATTCAACAACACATTGAGTAAAAAATAATACCATCCTGTGTTTATAGACGATGCACGAAGTATACTGCAAATATGAGAGAAAACGATGTTTTATTTCATAAATACGTAACGTAAATCGATATTGTAAATAAAAAATAGTATTTTTTGTTACAGTTTTTATTACGCGGTCTACTGTCGGCCGGCGCGCCGTTTTGTAGTGCAATAATATTTATGTATGGGCGCGTCTATTTGTAAAATGTCATTGACCGGGATTATTCATTTTCTAGATGGACCGATGAGTAGGTAGGTAGGTAGGGCTAGGTGTTATATCGCGACATGAGAGAGGCCTATGTCCATCAGTGAAGGCAGAAAGGATTGAGTGCGAATTTCTGTGCCTGTTTGTTATTAAAATTAATACTGAGGATTCTAAAATTATCATCATTATCATCACATTCAGTGTGTTGTAGACCGCTGCGCTGTCGCAGCCGCGTAACCTAAACACTATTCGACTCTACTATTACTGGTAGTAGATCTCTTACTGCAAGAGGCCGGCTAGGTAAGTACCACCCCAGTGATGTGGTTTTATTCTCTTAGCCAGTGACAGATATTCACCGCTAAGCAGTAGTATTTAAACTTTAGACATTAGTAATTGTGTTCCGGTTAGAAGGGAACTGTTACTGCTAGCGAAATTACTGGGCACAAGAGACTAAATAACTATGTCTCGAGGTGGCGAGCGCAGTGTAGTGCCACGCTGGTCTAGTCCTGCGTAGCATTACAATTGTTACGGACAGGCATGACGTTTCATCATTTCGGCCGAATGAAGTCCACTGCTGGACACAGGCCTCCCCCAAAGATGTCCACAACGACCGATATGGATATGTTGTGGGCTCATTGGGGAGTTTTGCCATAATCGCCACGCTTGGCAGACGGGTTGGCGATCGCAGTTGAGTTGTTAATGTACTCGAAGGACGCTGCTGCCCATCCTCCGGCTAATCCCTTAGTCGACTTTTACGACACCTATGGGAGGAGATGGGGTGGTGGCATTCTGAGCCGGCACCACACGGACACGGCATGACGTTTACCAGCGGTCAAATGACCTGTTGGTCACATCTCATCACCATGCTGTATAAATATATATAGATATATAAAGATACGCACAACATATATATATATTTATTTTATATGTTGTGATAGTTAGCCATGTTGGTCGCATCACAAATTATTATTATTTATAATTAGAATGTTTACAAAGAAATACACAACAAAAACAAAGATGTTGTTCACCAATGAGCCGCGCATCGAAAGGTGTCATATCCGTCACCGTCAAAACGGTTGTGCATTATAATAATAGTTCCGGTTAGTGTCCCATTATATTTTAGATTGAAGTTCTCTAAAGGGCCTCTGCGTGTTCGACCCATATCCGCATAAACATATCAAAAGACCAGGTTCCTCTTTGCAGAGGCTTTTAACCCGGGAATAGAGAGACAGAATAAATCCACTTTATTGCACACTAAAAAGAGAAGACTAGTAAAGTATTAATATAAAAATCAAGTAGATATACCAATAACAAATAAAGCTATAGTATACCAATAATAAATATAGCTATAGTATACCAATAATAAATATAGCTTTTTCATGTGTGATTTCTCATGTGTTGTTGGTACGTTTACAGACACAAATTCTACACACAATACATGTTCAATGTACAATGTTCTGGCATATAAGGCTGTTGGTACTGGTCTAACGTCAAAATTGACCATCTTTGGGCATTGTGTACCAGTTATAATAAGAGATCATTCGTTTATTCCTGCGTACATATATGCAATTTTTGACATTTGCCAAACGAGTATTTTCTTAACATGCATTTTTTTATAAAATAAGTCCTACAAAACATCTTACAGCAGATTGAGACAAGAAATTAAAATAATCTTAGCGGCGAATAGTTAAATTAACAGCGTTGCGATTAACAACTATCAGGAAATGTGCATAAGAACTTTACTGACGCAGACTATAGTGATTTATTATCGCAAAATTTTATTTCTGTCGTGTTTCTGCGATATTATTTTTACTCAAGAACGTTAATGACATAAATCATGACTGGAACTGACAATTTATTTTTGCTTGACCTACGAAGTGATAAACGAGGAAAAAGAAGGTAAAGACAGTTGAAGATATGATGCTACTATAGTAGTATGCCTACATTACATATCATGTAGTTTTAAATGCTATCGTACTTTTATAAATATAGGGGTTTCTAGCATTCATCGACATCACACAACACACACACACAACGTGGTCTGAATTGCGTATACTGAACCGTGTTTATTCCGTGTGATTCCCGGCAAAGAATCTACTACCCTTCCCGCCCAAGAGTGTCATAAAAGGCGACAAAGGGTTGATATTAAAACGATGGGCACCAGCATCGTCCCTCCCATGTTCTATTTACAAAATATGGAAATCACCAATCTGACTGCCAAGCGCAGTGATAATGGCAATATCCTCTAACACAGCTCATTGTAGTGATCATTTACGGGCTGATGTGTGTGCGCGAACCAGACGGCCATTGAACTGAAGCCTATGAAGAATCTGTTAAAACAGCAAATAAAGGAAAAATCATCGTAATTTTATAAATATATAAAGATGACATACGGTGCTGAAACGTGGATACTGACAGTTGGGCTAGTCCAGAAAAAGAAAGTCGCTCAGCAACCCATGGAGCAAGCTATGCTCGCAATTCTAAAGGTCTATGGAATACGATCAAATATTACTAATACCAAAAAAATACTACAATGCTTTGATAATGCTTTTTATAAAACAATTAATGTCCTGTAAACAAGGATTTTACAAATATTGGTAAAAAAACTAGCAAATAAAATATAATTTGTGAAACAATACAGACAAGGTGACTGACCACATAATAAAACGAATCCACTCGTTAACTAATTATTTCTGTTGGAAACAGATGCAACCGAAGTGAAATCAATAATACTACAGTTACGCAACGACTGCGCAATGGGATCGAATAATATAGCAACTGGTGTTCTACAACAGTGTCGAAAAGTATTGATCACCGCAATGTCATCCATATGCCGTATGGTGCCTATGAATAGCACCAACCCATCTCGTCCCGTCGGAGGATGGGTAGCAGCATCCTTCAAGTACATTAACAAATCAACTGCGATCGCCAACCCGCCTTCCAAGCGTGGCGATTATGGCAAAACCCCCCAATGAGCACACATCACACCCAGACCGTTCGTTGTGGGATCTTTGGTGAGGCTTGTGTCCAGCAGTGGACTTTATTCGGCTGAAATGATAATGGTGGTAACATACATATGTAGCCGATCGATACAAACCGGAGTATTTTCTTCGCCACTTAAAAGAGCTCTGGCCCACCCGATCTATAAGGGAAGGAGACAGAGACGGTGTCAATAATTACAGGTCCATATGAGTGCTAGCGACACGGTCAAAATTCTAGAAAAATTACCTAGACAAAAAAGAAGTTCTTTTTGGATATGACTAAAGCCTTCGGCAATCTCTGTCCCCATCCTCAAAGTGGAGAACATGGGTGTCAGAGATATAGACGTACCTATGTTTAAGGATTACTTGAACCAAACGACACAAAAAGTAAAAAATACCTACCTTAGCCATGAACAACTGATTAGATACTGAGTACAATGACTTTTGGTTCTAACGCACGTTTAAATATATATATATATATATATATATGAGCTTTACAAAAGGACCATACTAAATGCAACAATATTTACTTATGCAGATGATACCTATATCGTTGTGCATGGCATGGTCCTAGATAGGAGTTTGCCTTGGACAAGTAATTAACTGGCTCAATTCTAACTTACTTACACTAAACCAAGACTAACTATGTTACCTTTTCAACAAGAAACAATCCTTTTACATAACCCTGCATACATGTTTAAATATAGCACAGAAGTGTAACCGCCAGATAATAAAATCTGTGAGTACCGTGAGATACTTTAGGAGTACAAATTGACGAACGTCTGAGATGGGATACACAAGTTAGCATATACAAAACTTGGTTAAAAACTATAATCTACTTGTCCAAAGCCCTCCGAAATTGCTAGAGCTTTTTATAAAAATGTACTTTGCGCTCTGTTAGCCTGTGATCCAGTATTGTATCACCGTGTGGGGTGGAGCTGTAAAATCTATATTCTGCACTCTGGAGGTTCAATTCAATTCAATTCTCATATGGAATGAAAACTTAAAGATAAACGGGAACCACGGCGCCTTTTACTGTTAAGTCAAATTCTGTTGCAGACAGTGATTGACTCACAATATGGGCCCCCTACACGACCAGCACTACTGGTGACCGGGAGCTTGACACCGTTATTAATATTATTATTAATATCAAAGTAGTCAAAGTATTTTATTTCAAATAAACCAAATATTGGCACTTATGAAACGTCAGAATCTAAGTTGCATGGTTCCAAATAGTTGATCTCGTGGAGAAGAGCCGGCAAGAAACTCCATGGATACTCTTTTAAAATAATTGAGAATACAATGTTGATTAATACAAAATGTTGTAAAACATATACCGAGAAAATGTAGGTCAATGTGTTAAGACAATAATAATAGTTTATTTGCCGTGGCAGTTAACGGTTGACCAGTCCCAACATATATAGAGCTAAACCCAAAAATATTATAAATGATTGTGTTTTAAACTACTTTTAAATTCATAATTGCTATTATTTGTAATGAACTAAAAACTTTTATTGACATCATTTACATTATTGACATGTAACACATATCTGTCATGTCCTGCCGATTTTGAACCACATTGTACCTTCTAGACTTTTCCTAATATTATCTGTTGGTTTCCGTTAACGAAATAATTAATACCGTTTATATACATCAGTTTGTCCATTTTAATAGCAGTGACTGCCATCTGACCTGCATCTTCATTCCCGCCGAATAAATTCCACTGCTAGACACAGGCTTCTCCTAAAGATGTGCTATTTATTATAGATTTTTGTATATGTTTATTTAGTAATGTATATGTTTGTTTATATGTTTATTTAGTAGTATATAATGTTTATTAGTAATGTATAATGTTTATCTAACTTAATATATTTGTACACTTGTGTTTATACATATGTCTTCACATCTATAATTATACCTTGCTTTCATATATTTTTTCTGCATCTACCTTGTTGTTCTGCGTTACCCAAAAGCCGCCTGGCCGCCTTTGTACACTTGTACATTGATCATAAATTAATAAATGTATAATTGAGGAATTTTCTTTATTTATATTGCATTTTAAGTTAATATCTATAAACATAATGGGGTAAGAGACAAGCCCAGGGTAGAGACGTTTTACAAAGGCTTGGCGTAATTTTGAGAAAACTTAAAATCAACCAAGGTTTTACTTTCTGCCCACAAAGCAGCCGATATTCCTAATTAGATGAGGTACTTAACAGCGTTCTCTAGAGTTTAACAAAATATATTGTTTCTGTCAAAAGTACCTTGGAGCATGACGCTCTCGCAGAAGGCGACCACTGCACTCCTACTTTCATGCTCTGCCAATAGGCACTACTGCTGGTAGAGAGAGATCTTGCCCGATCCAATCGACCAGGATCCGCCGCTCGGTATCCCACGCAAGGCACTCCTCGAGCGTGTGCCGTATCCGGTCCTGCCGGTATCCTGGTCGCTTCCACAATGGTGGCACTGTGCCGTAACCTCGCGTCCTATTCTGTGCCGCAACCTCGCGTCCTATTCTGTGCCGCAACCTCGCGTCCTATTCTGTGCCGTAACCTCGCGTCCTATTCTATGCAGGAACGCACCGAAACAACCGTGACCGGTGAATACGTCAGGCGGTAGGTGACGGTCCTTCTGAGCCAGGTTCCGAAGAGCGGGAAGTTTCCACAAGTCCATAGACAAAGACTGGGGAACCGAAGAAAGTATTGGATGTACATATTTCGTATTATAGAGATCACAAGTCGCATCTTAACTGTGGACAGAGGGGCGCTCTGTAAAGTGCCGTCTAATAAGGAAGTAATTGACGCCCACGCACCCGTGACCTCTGCTGAACGAGATACAACGAACATTACAAATTTTTTCAATATATTTTCATTTGTCTGATGTTTGGTTTAAACCGGGCAAAAATATCCTACCTCGATACGATATTACGTTTGAATATAAATCGTTTTTTTTATGAACCGGTTTTCCATACTTAGTACAAATACCGTAGTCTCGAGTTCTGTGATTTTCCATATTCAAATATTTGATAATATAAACGTAGTGGCTTCCATAAGTAGATATAAAACGCAATGACTTTTGAACACCTACGTCGTATTTTGTTATGTTGGTACCAATCCAGAATAGGTAGGTAGGTACTTGAATTAATTTATCGGTTCAATCAATACCAAGCTCTTTTTTATTCAATTTAGAGTTTTAAAATCACGTTTTTCCAATATAACAATGGCAATACAAGTATTTTTACTATGTAGTAGCACTAGTTTTTTTTTCGTTAGATAGGTATGTTTTTATACAAAGTGAAAGGCATCGTGAATACCTATAGTTTCCAATCGCACTTTATTTGAAAGTTGCATAATAGTTATGATAGGTACCTACTATAAAATATTGATTTTTTTACTGCACGTTATCACCATGAACTCTGACCGTCGCAGTGCATTGCTAGTCAGTCTCTCCTAAGATCCACAACACACTCGGTTCAGCGCTTTTTGCATCCAGTCTGCCTGTCTACCTCGCCGAGACTATTCAAATGGTGAGCCCTAGTTTTGACAGCTATCATTTTAAACATCTTATAAATTAAATAGTCTACAACGCCTTTCACCCAAATCACATTAGTGAAAGAATTTACGAAGTCAGATTCTAAAAACTGAAACATAAAATGAATATAGATACTCAGTATGTATGCATAATATAAATATAGAAGGCAGTATTCATGCGGTAACGTCAGCACTAAATCCAAATGATGACGTAAGCTGTTTACGTACACCTTTGTCTCAATATTTTAACATACATATTGCCAAATAAAGTTTTCAACACCGAACATGGCCGAAGATTCAAACCAATAAATAAGGCAATAACTTTTTTAATTAAGTATGCCATTATGTAATATTCTTAGGTTTTCGCGATTATTACTCATTATAATTAAACGCCTTTATGTATGCCTTTCTGTTAAAAATAACGCTTCTTTTGAGATTGGGAGAAACGATGATGTTCCCAATTATATAACATTGTTACCATAGCAATCAAAGAACGTGCTGAACAAAGGTCTCCCCAATAGATTTCTACAATTGTGTCGGGGGGAATTTTCTATACTCTCCATACTTGGCAGTCGGGCTGGTACCTCAGAATGGCTGTTGTTCTACAAAATCTCTCTGGTTTAGTCAATTTTTTACGAAATCCACGGGAGGCATCTCCTCCGCATTGGTGTTATGTTCTTAATCCAAACACCACACGGAGCCGAAGACAGTACCAGTCTCTGGCGTATTAGGTATACCTACATACATGAGACATTATCTAAAATGGCAAATTAACAGTATAGCTTACTATATTAAAAGAGAATTGAAGCTATATAAAACATCGCAGATATCGCAATAAAAAAATTCAATGTCGGATACTTGTTGCATTCCGAATGAAGCGAACCAAGGGTGATGATGTGATAAGTGGCTCAGTGCGAACTGAGTGCGCGTGCACCGAATGATTCACGCTTGATCGCTTATTCATGGCTAATAAAATGATCGTTTAAAAGGCGTTAAGTTCTGATACACTGTTTCCTTTGAGTTATCGGTAGGGTTGCCAGATCAGATTGTCAAAATTAGCGAATATCGCCTGGTAAACCCTCCACCAGGACTCATTTCAGCCGAAAAACGTCCGCTGTTGGACAGAAGCCTCTCCCAAAGTGTGCCACAATGACCGCTTTGGGTTTGTGTTGTCGGTATCTCATTGGGGGATTTTGCCATAATCGCAACGCTTGGCAGACGGGTTGGTGATCGTAGTTGAGTTATAAATGTAGGTACTCGAAGGACGCTGCTGCCCATCCTCTGGCTAATCCCATAGTCGCCTTTTACGACACCACGGGATGAGATGGTGGTGGTGTTCTTAGCTGGCACCACACGACACTCCCAGGTTTGGTGTGATCAAATTATCATGGTTGGCCGAAAGGCTGAAGGCGGATAATGAAAAACGATAATTCACATGTTAAAAGATGTTATTATTTCTACAAATTATATTATTTCTATAAATTTTAAAAACTTCTCGTTGTTTTGGTAGAAATCATGGCATGTTGCAAACTTTAATTACATCTGATAGCTCATTCTGCTTTCTGCCGGGTGGCAACAGCGCTCCTATTGTTTATTGGTATGATTTTGCAAATCATTAAATAAATTAGTGATATTAATGGGCTTCAAAAAGTAACGAACCAATCTGACTTCGGTATTTTTATCATACCTACATCCGAACAAAGCGCTGAAATAGGAACATTTCGGTAAAAACCGAACTGTTAGCAACCTCGACTATGGGCTAGATTAAACCTCAATTAGGGAGTTTGATATGAGCATGTTTTGTGGCACGCATTTAATTGCATAGCTCTATTCAACTGCTATTAATACCGCTTTTGTGTTCAAACAGTTTACCCCAAAGTTCGACAAAAGATTACTATAACAAATGGCTTTTGTTTAAATATTGTTAATTGTAATATGTATCCTTGAAACTTGGTTTGAATACATACTTACCACTGAGTTACTGCGACCTTCCTGTCACCCGTGATGCTAGACTAGCTTCTATAATTACAAAGATCGGACTAACTTACCTAGTGACGTCCGATCCTCAATTATGTGAAGTAATCTCGTCCTCATTTAGTACTATGTAGTTTGCACCTTGCACAACTCACTGCATCACAATTTTAAAGATGAACACTTTCATCAAAAAATTTAATATAGTCTGTGGTTCCTACGCGCTCTTTCGCTATCTGTAATGTACATGTCATTAATTCAAAGCATAAGAACACAACTTTCAGCAGGGATCTAGATTGCAATTTTATAGAATTCTAGATTTATTTGGGATGGGTTGGGACTCGATGAGGACGAGATTACTTCACATAATTGAGGATCGGACGTCACTAGGTAAGTTAGTCCGATCTTTGTAATTATGTTCCGTAATCTCGTCCTCATTTAGTACTATGTAGATGTTCAAAGAAGAAAGTTGTGTTAATAATCAACCTTGTTTATTCGTTAATAAACATTATTACAATTTATTATAATTATTTATGAACCTCAGTCTTGTGTCCTCTAAGACTTATAGTAGATGAAATAAATACGTTTCGCATTATTCATATAAAAATAAACTTGGCGGAAGCACTGCCGTACTCCCAAAAGTGCAATTCTTTGCATTTCTAATTTATATGATTATATGGTGTACTTATAATACCTATTCATCACATAAGTTGGTTCTTATTTTAGTTTGTGTTTATTATTTATTTAAGAAATATCCATATAGAACACATAGCTTGAGCCATTGGGATCATAAATAAACATTTGGCCTCTTGCAAAACCAAGCCAAGTTGAGGCGTTTCTTGCTTTTGTGTAGTATGCTGTAGATTTACTAGGATCCAATCCATTATTAGTTAAAACTTACTTCAACCATCTGCTTAATAGATGCGGTGGAGGCGCCGTAATAAGGCTTCCTTAATGTAATAATTATGTATTACAGTTCGTCCTTTATTTTATTAACATCTAAATAACAAAGTAAGGTTGTTGCAGGACAAATATTAATGGCAATTATCTATTAAAATAATTGGTAAGAAATGCTAGTATTAAAAATGGTTAAGATCAATGGTAAGACAAAAGGTAAGATCTAGATGTTTTTACCATTTTGTAATTTTTATGTTGATATTATCTACTTTAACGGTCATTTTATCTATACAAATCAGCAACAAGGTTTGATCCCGTGTTTGGGTAATTCCACACAGGCTTGCATTGGGAAACATATTCAACAATAATTATTCTTAATGTTAAAGTCACATGGGTACAACATAATACTTAGGGTTTGTTGCCCTACCTTTAAATATTTGCTTAAAGAACTTTGTTCTTCTCTCATCTCTACTCAAGTGCGATCCTAAGTGTAGGAAGAGAGGAGAAAAAAAAAAAAATTGTTAACCTCAGTGTTGAGTGAGCTATAGGAAAACCTTTAATTATTAATTAAACTTCGATGCTAAGAATAATATAACCAGGGGATGCACATCATAACTTTTACAGTTGGGGATTCACTGATTATTGCAGATTAATATTGCCATCCTGTTTTGTTCTATAACGAAGCTAACATTTTGTCCGTTGAAGAGGATGGTATACTTCTTAGAAACGCGCTCTCCTGAAAATGTGGTGGCAATCAGTGTTAGAATCCTGTGTAAAGGATTGTGATTCCCTGGAAGGATACGACAGTAAGTCACGACTAGGTCGCAGTATATTGTATGTTTTTTTTTTTAATTTTTTTTTTTTTTTTTTTTTTATATATACTGGGTCGCAGAATAATATATGTATATACACATCTTTTAGTTTTTATTATAGATATATATGTATATATATATATATACATATATATCTTACTATACACCCATATATATATAATTACAATGCTCTGTTTTTATTTTCCGAAAAAATAAAAATCTACTATGAGTGCAAATGGAGGGAACACAGAAGAATGTCCCATGCCATTCAAGAGTAGAGGCATCTATGGTGTATCTAGGTCAGGAACCCATGATACATAGTTGATGCAATTAGCAATACATCCATTTGCAAACATCATTCTATCGTTCACCAAGATTAGCTATAAGTGGTTCAAAGGCTACGGCCACATAGTTCCATTTCAATTTCCGAATGAAACACTTTCATTCTTTATTAGCAATGGCATTCTACACATATAATATGATCAAACGACTACAAAACTACCACAGCTTCTTTGCCATTGAAGTGTGTGCCCATATCTTATTAATATAGGTTATGGTTCATATCTATTCCAAGTGAAATATTACCTTGTTTTATTTCAAAAGCAACTGGTTTCTGTGCTTATAAGTGTAGGTAAATTCATTTAGTTTTAATTCCTTTCAATATAGGAGGCCACCATTTAAGTATGTGGAAATGTATCCTATATACATAAGATTGCACTATTACTTTTTCAGGGCTACTGTTGTAAGATTTTTCCATGACATTGGTAGGTATAAAGTCAAATGTATTCTATAGCTGGGCCATGCACAATGTTAAGCTATGTTGAAACAAGGACACCTTTTGGTTGAGATAATTATTATTTTGCACCCGTTTATGGTTTCTCTAGAATTTAGAAATAAAATATTATCTTCTTCTGGGAGAGCAAGATAGAAAAAATTGCATGGAGTCTAATATGGGTCCCAAATTCTGCTATTTTTGTTTAGCATTTAGGCATATTTTCTTTGATATGAAGACACCAAGATTTTCTAAGAAATTTTGGTTGGTGGACACATTTAGTTTACACTTTTCATAGGAGTCAGCAAGACAAGAATTATTATTGATAACCGATGCAATGTTCTCATATAAAAATTAGCGGTTTCATGATCTAGGTAAAATCATATGGTGCTGTACTAAGCCTGAAGGGATGGCATGTAAATTCATACAAATAATCTGGAAATAGGGAACATGAGTGTTTCCTATCAGATTCCCTTATTGACAGTACAATATGCATTTTTAAAGTCTTACAAAAAGTTTGTGCAACAACTTTTAAAATCTTTTCTCATTTTGATAAAAATTTACTCAGTTTCTGAGTAACCTGGTTATTTAATGGAGCAGTATTTTGTACAGGAACATTAGTGAAAGGTATAGTATAACCTTTAAACCATTTGTGTATGGTAGGACTTTTAGTGATACCTAGTATCGCAGTAGTAGGAAAAGTATTTCAGTTGATTGGTATGTACCTTATTCATCATTGATCAGAATCCAGGCTAGGGCCTCAGCAACAGGGATAGTGGTGTCTCCGCCAGAATATCACGAAAACCACCAGCAATTTATTCACATATGTTGTTGGACTCGACATGGTTTTGCCCGCTTGGAAAGACATTTATAGCTGTTGTACTCCCCCCGTTTAGTTTCAAGTTTTAGGGGATTTTGATAGCTACTTACCTTCACTGGGAGTATTCTTTCATTCTCACCCAGATTTTGAACAGCTTTAATGGTATTTATTTTATCCTATAGTTTGTTCCCAAACAGGTATTATGAGATTGCAGGCTTCTCTGATATCAATTTATCAATGATGTGCAGGCTATAACTTCATACAATAAGTTGCATAGCAATCCAGTTGAATCACTGATTGCGAAATGTGGTTTTCATCTCATTGTGTACAATCATGTTGTTGAAAATCTTTTCAAGGGTTGAGATAGTACTAAGTGTCTCATAATAGCATTGATTTGACTTTTCCATAAATGCTTGTATGCTTTATTTATAGGGCCATGTTTCTTGATTATAGTGGATCTAGGTCTTAAGGCCATTCTGCATGATGAGTAGTTTTTTTTTTTTTTTTGTATATTCGTGTTATTCCTACTGAATTATCTCAGGGGTGAGCACTATTTTTGCAAGCCTGCCCCCCTCCTTTCTTTTATCTGATTTCATCAATAGGTGAGACACTTTATTTGTAGCCACTTATGATAGGCGACGGAAAGGTGTTTGCACCTGGTTCATTAGAGCTTGACTGCATCAGCTCCGCTCATGTAATGAAAAACATTGTCCTTGTCCGTGTGGTAAACTACCTCGGCTTCGACTGAAGAGGTCTTCGTAATCATCTAGGCTCCTGACTGCAAATCCAAGGCTAACCCCTCGTGAAAGCTCTAAGGATGCATCAAACAGCGTTTTATCTTGCTAATAAAAGATACTTAACTGGCTAGCCTCTCGTGGAAGCTCCCTCGTTCTTCGCTTGTAAACGAATACTGCACCGGCTTACCTCTCGTGAAAGCTCTATTGGTGGTGTCGTTTTAAACTTGTCACGGTTGACCTCGAGTTCATGCTTGTAAACGAATACACGACCGGCTGACCTCTCGTGAAAGCTCTATTGGTGGTGTCGTTTATTTTTAAATTAAGGCACTGTTGACCTGTCTTCGTCCTTGTAAACGAATAACTCACCGGCTGACCTCTCGTGAAAGCTCTATTGGTGGTGTCGTTTATTTTTAAAATAAGGCACTATAAACTTCTCACCGGCTGACCTCTCGTGAAAGCTCTATTGGTGGTGTCGTTTATTTTTAAATTAAGGCACTGTTGACCTGTTTTCTTCCTTGTAAACGAATAACTCACCGGCTGACCTCTCGTGAAAGCTCTATTGGTGGTGTCGTTTATTTTTAAAATAAGGCACTATAAACTTGTCACCGTTGACCTGTCCTCTTCCTTGTAAACGAATAACCCCCACCGGCTGACCTCTCGTGAAAGCTCTATTGGTGGTGTCGTTTAGATTTACGTGCATATAGTGTATATTGCTGCGGCACTGCGGATCCATATCCTGTGAAACATGTAGTTAGTAACTTACCGGTACGGTCGTGTAGACTCCCGCTTTTTTTGGGCTCCCACAATCGATTATTTAGCTTTTCTATTGCCTCATCCTTACTCCTCCGCCAGTGTTTCCCCATTTTTGAAGAAAAAGGAGGATAATTGGAAGATTTTCTTGAGTTGCGTATACAGCGAGCGGCACAAAAAAGTACAATGACATGTACATTACAGATAGCGAAAGAGCGCGTAGGAACCACAGACTATATTAAAATTTTTGATGAAAGTGTTCATCTTTAAAATTGTGATGCAGTGAGTTGTGCAAGGTGCAAACTACATAGTACTAAATGAGGACGAGATTACGGAACATAATCTATGTCACTGCTAGATACCACTAGAAAACGACAGTTTTACAAACAAACCACGTTTGCAAATCTTCTCGTCCATAACTCAGGATTCGAATGGGGATTTCACCTTAGGAAAGGATGGCTCTTCGGTAGATTTTAGGCTTTAGCTGCCTACCCGGCCAATACTGCACAAAAATAAACGGCAGGAACACCGTTTGATCAAGTAAGTCGTATTGCTATTGCCATAGCCACCACGCTTGGCAGGTGGATCCTCTGGATATCAACTCGCCTTTTACGACATCCATAGGGAAAGAGGCCAAGAGGGATGGGTTATTCTTTGCCGGGAAACACATGGCTAATCGGTTAGTTAGTAACAGATAACTAAAATTCAAACAGCACGTTACATCAGAGGGCCAATTCTCGTAATCAATTTACACTATGACTGAAAGTTGACCGAATTGAGATTAAATTATGAATTGACTAAAAATAGGTATTCCGCTCCTCTTAAAGTTCAATCCGATTTCTGTATGATCTCAATTCAGTCTCATTTCAATGTCTTCTTCTTCTCTTAAATTATGGCTTCTGTAGATTATCTTTCACAATTTCGCCAATGTCATGTAATAAGGCAACGATGGACGATGTTCATGTTAATCAATTCTGTGTTATCAACGTTGTTCGGTGTTCAACTTATTCAAAACTTAATTTATGACACTTAAGGAGAACCACAATTTTTTTTGCCAAATATGTACCTTGCGTACCTTTTTTTTTTCTTTTTTTTTTTTATTGATGCCCAGTGGAAATTCTTCATGAACTTCCTTCACCCCGGGGAAGGGCGAAGGGGTATAACTATATAGACTCCTTTTTTTTTTTTTTTTTTTTATTGGTGCCCAGTGGAAATTCTTCATGAACTTCCTTCGCCCCGGGGAAGGACGAAGGGGTATGCCGGACTCCTACCGGCTAAAACCACTGGAGCGGTCATCTTCGACACCTAAGGGAGGCTCCAGGTCCTCGTATGATCACACTAGAGCCGCCCACTGGTGCCACGCCTATAGGCACATCCCTGAGAGGGTGACTGTAAAGCGGTCACCCCCTCGGGGGGATTGTAAAGGATCCTCCAAAGCGTCCCACGGCAGCGCGTGACCACATGCGTGCTGTACCTTGTGTACCTAGTTTCACAGAACATCAAATGCAGACGTTTTTTCAATATCGCTGGCCAAAATTTTTTTTTTAAATCATTTCAATGTCAATTTTGACGTTCATTTAATGAAAATGTTTGTACCTATGTCATTTTAAAATGTTAACAGAATACTGTTTTGGCTGCGATTAACTTTCGATCTCATCACAACATAAGTTATTGAGTTATTGTTAATTTAGGAGAATACAATTTGTGACATTTACGACACTGAGACTAGATCGGAACTATGTTTTGAACATTATTAAATACGAGAACTGGCCATGATCATAATAACTACGAAATCGAAGTATGTAGGTAATAATATATCAGATAAACTAGATAACGTACAAATAACTGTTCTCAAAATAAATAACAATGGTGTCATAGTTAGATAGCTGATAAATGATAATGCACCGTGAGGGTCAGACGAGGTATTTAGTGTTGAGACATCTGCTCATATCTATTACGACATGCCTTTAGCAAGCAACACAAAAGTCCTTGCGACCGTTTTGTGGCGACAATAATAAATTCTAAGTCAGTTAAGCTGCGTAGAAATAGGAATTTATCAATTCAGCCCACGTGTGTGAGTAGGTATCGGCTATTAGGCCTAAGGCCTCCTTTTTTTACGCCTCATTTGCCGAAACTCCTTGTGATCTTCGGGAGTAACAATTAGATTACTTCGCTTAGCTATTACACGATATCAAGGGTTTGATCAGATGGATTCGCAGCCGGATCTCAAACACACACGCACACACATCAGCCAGTAAACGACCACTGCTGAACATGGGCCTCCTAATGGTCACTATAATGAATGGTAATAGGGGATATTGTATCACAGCGAGGCTTGGGGGATCCTTTACAATCCTCCCCGAGAAGTGTCTGGGGGGCGACCTTTTTACAGTCGCCTTCCCTCCGCTAGAGGGGGTGACCGCTTTACAGTCATTCTCTCGGAGATGTGCCTAAAGGCGTAGCAGCAATGGGGGGCTCTAGTGTGATCTTACGAGGACCTGGAGTCCTCCTTCAGTGCCGAAGATGACCGCTCCAGTGGTTTAAGCCGGTAGGAGCCCGGCATGCCCCTTCACCCTTCCCTGGGTAGGAGGAAGCTCATGTAGAATTTCCACTGGACACCAATCACCAAAAAAGGGCATATTGTATGGGTATTATGTTAAGCACACGGCTGCTGCATGCTGCTGTTATCATCTTCATATCAATACGAAGAGGATGAGCTCAGTATCCTCCCATGTGCTTTAAATATACTGCGATCACCGAGACCAGCAGTGCACGTTTACGAGCATTAGTGCTATTCTCTAAGCAACACAGCTGCAACACAACGCTAGTTACATTTTTGTATTCACTTAGAGCTACTGCGCAAGGGTGACTTTTGTCACCGTGGCAATTTCATCACTCTATGAATATATATGGAAATGTTGTACCTCCATACATACCCAACAACATAAGTGACAAAAGTCACCCGTGCGCGCTTAGCCTTACTTTGCCCACGCAGCCACGGAGTTGAATACGGTTGAATAGTTTGACAGTAATTGCTGCCAAATTGCTGCCTAAGCAAAGTAAGCGAATACGAAAATGTGCCTCGCCGCTGCCGCAGCATCGAGTTGAAGGTTGTGATGCTTAGAGAATAGCACTACAGATGTGTGTATGAGAGATGTAGTAAGACCAACCCGTGTAGGGGTTGACCCTTAGTCGCCTTTTACGTCACCTATGCTCTATTCATTGCTGGTAACGACGCAGTCATAGCACATCATCAACGCAGCATTTCATTATCACATTATTACATATAAGCCATCATCTTTATGCTTGGTGGGCAGTCCGCAGTGAAAAGTAATAAAAACATGCCAAATTAGAAATTACACTGCGGATTCAGAAGTGACCACGACGGTGAGTTACTACAGAATTAATACAGTAGAGTTAATTAATTAATTAAGTTATTTATTTATACTTAATGTTCACTAGTGTACAAAGGCGGTCTAAAAGCTGTAGGCATTTTCTGCCAGACGACCTTTGGGTGATGCAGAGAACAATAAGGTAGATGCAATACAAATACAATACAAACTGTTAATACAGTAAGTACAGGCAGAGCTTCAGTGCTTACTGTCCTATATGCCTTGCACAAGAATATCAACGCTAAGCGCTGGCTTTGGAGCAGTTTACGTCGTACAGCGCCGATAGTAACCTTATCGGCCCATTAGTCATTATGTAAACGTGTAAGTATCGTTATAGCTGTGTGGCACCAACGACCACCTACGAATAGCACCAACCCATCTCGGTGTCGTAAAAGGCGACTATGGGATTAGCCGGAGAGGTTGGGCAGCAGCGTCCTTCGAGTGCATTAACAATTCAACTGCGATCGCCAACGTCGTTGTAGTAATCTTTGGGGGAGGCCTGTGTCCAGCAGTGGACTTTATTCGGCCGAAATGATGATTGGCAAGTCATCCGGGCCATTCTCAATATTATTACTACCTACTAAAAAAGGGACTAATTTCGATATGCACTTTTTAACAGAATATAGCTAACATTCTAATAAGAACCTCTCAAGTAGTTGCTGCCGTTCGAAGCATCGCTTCCTAACCATGAGCAGAGGATGCTATACTAATTAACAGCTTGATTATCACTATCACTAGCCACAAACAACCTCAAGTTCAATGCCAATTTAACGCGAAGGTTATTAGATATACATTTGGGCACCATAAGGACTGCGAGCATAGAATTCTTATTGTCCCATTAATTAAGCTAGTAAAATTAGATCATCTGTTGGTTTTAGTAGAGAAATATTACGCGCTTTTATTTATTTATTCTATATCCTTACGTACATTGACCATTCGTGCAATACACGAACCTGCAACGCGCATTTATGCACAACACATACGAAAATTGATCATACATCCATAAATATTTACAGCCTTACTTATAAAAATCAACTAATCAATGTCTTAGCAACTGATTAACTAATAACTACTTAACTCCTTAATTAGTGATTAAGAAATTTCTACTAATAAACGTTGCTTAGGCGCGACTTAACTAATGAACCGTTAATGACGAAAAACATTTTTACCTTGTCAATACCGCCATGTGTTGACAGCATAAAATATTTTATGCTGCGACTTGAAATGCAAAACGCGGCAAAATGGCAACAATGCGTCACTTGTTTTTATATTGTGAACGTATGTTTTCAAATCGTTTGGGTTGTCTTGTGATAAATTTATCTAAAATGCAATTATCTGCATATATCTGCAATTAAAAGTTAGTGATTTATTGTTCCAGGTTTAAAATACTTTCAGTTTGAGACTTTAGTAGGTATTCCGGGATTAGAAGTCTATGCACTCATATAATAATCCCCTCTCCAAAGTATAATTTAAAAAAAATGACCGCCCATTGTAGTGTTATTTGGAGGCCTATGTTCAACAGTGGACCATTTCGGTCTGATGTGTGTATTCGCTTAAATGTAATACAATATCATCTATAATTTTAATAGGTAACGAACTGTAAGTCACGCTGTACGAGTATTTGTTGGATACGTACATAAGTATGTATGTACTCAGCTTTTCTTT
Organism: Diloba caeruleocephala; assembly: GCA_947459985.1. Lineage (NCBI taxonomy): Eukaryota > Metazoa > Arthropoda > Insecta > Lepidoptera > Noctuidae > Diloba > Diloba caeruleocephala. The sequence goes on from OX381614.1 coordinate 8,765,534, forward strand.
CAAATGCTCTTCTTTGCAATCTCCTCGTTGAGAATCAGATAATACCTAATTACAAGGCTTAGAAAAATGTGTCATTTTAAACATGAAAAAACTTAGATTACCATTTATCAGGTGATTGTGTCACCAATATAGCTGCATGGAATATCAATCCTAGGTTAAGACAAAATAATTCAATCAATAAATTATTTCGCCTCTTTATTTAGGAAATGGGTAAAATATTTTTAATGGATATTTTATCGGAAATGGATCGCATTCAGGATTTTTATATCCATAAGAAATATGTGTTACCGTGAGATAGCCCAGGGGTAACAACCACCCTAGCACCTTGTTCCTGTACTTTCTGAACCCACACCTTCGGTATATGGTGGCCATTGGTATCGCGGGTGCGCAGAATGGGGTATCTGCATGCTCCCACCGAGTAACATATAAGGGGATCCTCATGTAGAGGCAATCGCTTTTCTTTTTTGTACTCCTGAAGGTGTGACTGTATCTCTAAAAGTAAATTGTTTGCCGTCAGAAAAACCTAACCTAAAACCTTCCGATCAAATATCCGCCATAAAAGTTGCGGAAACAAGCAAAAACGGATGTGAAAAAGCGCGTGGAACTTCCGCAGTTGCAGTAGCAGAAACAGGTCTGTTGCATCACTAATTCATACTAAATATGTGTACTTATTATATCTACATGTTTCTCTATTACACGTGTTTATATCCCCTGTAAGGGGGAACCCGGTCTTTTGATAGGCTTACGCGGGGACATGGGGTCCAACACGCAGAGGCCCTTTAGAGAATTTTAATCTAAAATGTAATGGGGCACTAATTATGTACTTATTATATTATTAATCCTTTATTTTAAATATATACATATAAATTACATTTTTAAATACATATAAAAAAAACAATATATATTTAAAAATATAAAAAATAGTAGCCCACCGGCATCGGGAACAAGGTCCAAGCTACCGGTGGTTAGGGCTCCAGAGAGAGGAACCTCCTAACAATACGAGCCGTGTCCAGGAGTACCGTTTTCTGTATCGAGCCCTTGACCCAGCTGCCTAACGAGAGCCTCTTAAGGTGTTGGTCGAGGCTCTTGGCCATAAGGCCATTGGCCGGGACAACTATCGGCACAATGATTGCAGAGTCTACCTCCCACATGTCGACAATCTCGTGCGCCAAGTCAAGATACATAATTTGCTTATCTTTCTCGGCCTTCACGAGATTCTCGTCATGCGGGATAGTTATATCAACAATCATTGTGCGGCGCTCTACTCGATCTATCAGGCTTATTGGCTACAATAGTCCTGTCAGTAATGATAGATCGATCCCAGTACATTGTGACATCGTCATTCTCGAGAACTGGGTCGGGCACATACCTGTAGTATGGCACTTCTGAACTCACAAGGTTGTATTGCAGTGCAAGTTGCTGGTGGATAATCCTGGCTACTTGGTTATGCCTGTGCAAGTACTCGCCGTTAGGAAGACGAGAACAACCGGAAATAATGTGACGTATAGACTCGCCTGGACGGTGGCATGCCCGACAGATGTCAACCGTGCCGTCCTTCACAATATGTTATATATATTATAATATATTATATTATTATTATGATACCTACGACGCCCGCGGTGGTTCAAACATTTCAAAACGATGATGTAGATTTTTGATTAGCAGGATATTATGAGATGGTATCAAGGCTAGGTTCTAGTTCTAGTCATCTACTTAGACGCTTACGGTCAGTCAAGCATCCGATAGCTGATACCTTGCGTAATATAAGTAATATATACAGGCTGTCCAGTAAATAGCACGACATACTGCAGGGGGTGAGAGCTTGGGTCAATACGTACCAAAAAAACACAATATATGTTCAGCAAAATCTTACGGATTTACAGTAGTACAAAATTTTCCGAAATATCGAAAAATCTCTACCTTGACACAGATTTTTAAGCATCTCGTAATGAAAAATTCCTTTTCTAGTTTTTTTTTACCTCAAATTATTTGTGAATAGTTACTTTTCTCATTGATAAGTCTTTATTCTATTAAAAACTAAAATGTTTTCAAGAAATACAATTTTTATTTAAATTTCCACAGTACAATTTTCTTATCGCTTAACTTTAACCTACAGTGGTGAAAAAAAAAATCCGTAAGATTTTGCTGCACATATATTGTGTTTTTTTGGTAGGTATTGACCTAAGCTCTCGCCCACTGCAGTATGTCGTGCTATTTACTGGACACCCTGTATACACATCAACTGATCCAGTTCGTATGACGATGCTAGTATTATCGCCATGTAATCTAGGTTAATTGTCTAACTAGCAACTTTAATTAGCTCTCTGACTTTAGAAGATAATGTTAATTGTTTATATATAGTTACTATCTTTGTAACATGTCATTGTGGATATCTACGGGGAGGCCTTTGCTCAGCAGTGGGCGTCCTTCGGCTTATATAATAATGATATCTAGGACTAGTTATGGATTAATAGGTCAACCAAACTGGTCTCCAAATACAATTCAAATAGTAGAGTAGAGTATACTTTATTGTACACCAAAATAAATACAAAGTTATAAAACAACATAACAGTACAATTGCAATTCTTCCAGACAACCGTTGGATGGACAAAAATCATAAAATAAGAGTGATAAAGGGTAGTTGGTGGTGTACTACTGTAGTAACAAACATTTGAATACAATACAAAACGAAAACGCATTAGGGATATCAAACATACATTCAACAGACAAATATAACAAAATAGAAATACATACTCCTTCACAAAGACATATATACATATAAAAAAAATATAAGTAGAATAGTAACAATTACAAAGACAAGTAATATTCCTTTACCATTCCTTTGAAAGTCACCATCGATTTAGCACGTCTAATCGCCTGAACAGTAAAGGAATGGTCAAGGAATCTTGTTTTGTGCATAGGCATTTTCAGTTTTAAAGTTTCTGATGATCTTAAGGATAGTAAGTGCGTATCACGGGTGAACTCAAAACGTTCTTTAAGATAAGAGGGGGAAGCTGGATTGAACAGAATACTGTAAAGGAGTGAAAGAATATGAGCATTTCGACGAAGGCGTATTGGAAGCCACTTGAGTTTAGTACGAAATTCTGATACATGATCATATTTGCGTAATCCAAATAGAAATCTTATACAAAAGTTTTGAAGTCGCTCAAGTTTATTAAATTGATCCTCGTTGAGATCGAAATAGCTGGCATCGGCATAGTCAAGGATAGGAACAAGAACAGATTGTGCAAGCGCAGTTTTAGTGGCAATAGGGAGAAAATTACGCAATCTTCTCAAGGATCCCGCCGATGCTTTCAGTCCATATGACTTGCTCCACTTGGAAATCCGGGCAAGATATTGCCATATTGATATTATTAAAGGCATCCGATAAAGTTCCAAGTGGAGCTTGAGAATAAATCTGAAGATCATCAGCATAAAGGTGGTAAGAAGAAAGAAGTTTATTAGTAATGTATTAGGTTTTCGTGATTATTACACATTAGTCTGACATTACTTATAATAATTAATAAAACTCTTTCATCTACTTTCATATCGTAAAATTCGAATTATAAACTTCAAAACTAGTTTATATTGAAATACTTTAGGTATAAACACAATTTAGAAATTGTAAAATAGAATAAAATTATAAAAAAATGATAACAACGAAATGATATTAAACTACATTATCTTTTTCTTTCTATTACGATGCATGGCAAATCCATTATAAGCAATAAACTATTTCTTACTCTTTTAACCTTGATCTTTTATTTAGTAGGTTCAAACCCAATATGTGTGTATATGTCCGTGTGGTGCCCGGATTAAGAACATAGCACCACTCCATCTCATCCCGTGGATGTCGTAAAAGGCGACTAAGGGAATCAAAACCAGAGGGATGGGCAGCAGCGTCCCGTCTGTGAAATGAAAGCCATACTGCGCTCACCAACCCGCCTGCCAAGCGTGGTGAGTACTGGTAAATTCCCCCCAAAATGATGATACAGTTGTGGAAATCTATGGGCTCCCCCATAGATTTTGCCCCATAGCCTTTGTTCAGCAGTGGACGTATAAATGGCCGATATGATGATGATGAAACCCAATATATGAGATTAGATAGTCTATCACACTGACTATAACTAGGTATTAAAAATCTCACGTGATAATATTAAAAACCTCGCCTACGGCTGGCGGCTTCTTAAACACACATTCGGTATTTTTCCAAAAAGTTTGAAGGTTTCTGTTGTTAAACCCCTACACAAAAAGGAAATGCATAACTACAGACCAGTTGCGCTCATTTCTATTATCTCTAAAATATTAGAAAAATGTATATATCAAAAACTGTACTTATATCTGGAGAAAAATAATATCATATGCAAGGAACAAAAAGGCTTTACACAAAATATGACAATAAATGTGGCAATATATGAATTCTTAAATACCATTATAACTAATATCGATAAAAAAAAACTCCTGTCTGTGCTGTGTTATGCGACATGACGCAGGCTTTTGACTATGTCGATCATAAAATCTTAATAACCAAACTTGAGTCTTATGGTATAAGGGGAAATATTCTAAATTTATTTCAATCATATCTGTCAAATAGAAAGCAATTCACTGCAATTACAAAGATTGATTCGAAGTCTAACGTGGAAAAGGTCTACTTATCTAGAGAACGTTCAATATCATTTGGAGTACCGCAGGGCGGTGTTCTGAGCCCGTTGCTATTCATCATTTACGTTAATGATTTACCGAAAGCAACTAACCATCCTATAACGCTTTTTGCCGATGATAGCACGTTAACAATTGCAGGTAAAAATGTTTTGCATTGTAAATGTTACTATAGCATTAATGACTTCTTGAACGATACTTTTAAATAATCTATTGTGACATTATAAAATATACAGAATCTAATAGTATACCTAATCTAAATATAAAATGGTTCTATTCTAATCATTAATTACAATAATTATTTCGGACATCTCAATTATTTTTTAGTAGGTATGTTAATAATATTTTATTGCAATGTGTGTCCTAATTTAATTTTTTGAGTGTGTTAATTTGCATGCCACAAATGGCAGAATATGATGAAACTGTAACCCCTAATTTTAAGATCTGTAACAACCATATTCAGTCAAATAAAGATATTGTATTGTATTGTGCCATTATGCAACAGTTTCATATACCTACTACTATTAAACTTTAATAATACAATTTATATATTGGAAATTTCCTAGAATTTACCATGGGTGCTTGAAACTAATAACGATGTTAATCAGCATCTAGGCTATTAAGGAATGAATAATTATCGTATAGGTACTATATTATTAAATCTTGTGTTAGCTTCGTGGCAGGATATTACTTTTTTATCGGTAAACTCATACTAGGATTCTTGAATTGATTCAATGATTTAAAAATACCTATAACGTGTCGCTTTTACATAACACACTAG